>CM057832.1:86266242-87726242 GCA_030068075.1 Paguma larvata | reverse complement strand
GAAGGCGGAGGGAGTCACAGTGACAGCAACCTCATGCATGAGGTCACGGGGGCAGCCAGCCTAGGGTCTCTGGAGCCAGACTGTATGATTCTAGCACTTCCTAGCTGTCTGACCTTGGGAAAATTGCCCACCAACCTGGGCCTCGGTTTCCTCTACTGTAAAATGGATGGAGACAATAGCACCCCAACCGTATTTCTTCTTTTATTTATCTTTAAATGTTTTTTAAGTGTATTTATTTATTTTGAGAGAGAGAGAGAGAGAGAGAGAGAGAGAGAGAATCCCAAGCAGGGTCCCCACCATCACCGCAGAGACTCATGTGGGGCTCGAACTCACAAACCATGAGATCATGACCTGAGCCAAAATCATGACCTACTGAGCCACCCAGACGTCCCACAGCAACCATATTTCAAGATTAAATCAGTCAATACCTAGAGAATAGCACATCAATACTGCTGTTTGTGAAAAAATGCTTCTGACTTTATTGGTATTTTAAAACCCCTTCGATTCAAAATAGATGCCAACACCTCTTGGAGAAGTTACTCCTGACGATAATAAGGAAACTATCTTAATCAAGGACTTCTATGGACAACCTGTAGCTAACATTATACTTAATGGTAACGTAAGGAATGCTTTTCCCTAACACTGGAAGGAAATAGGAAAGTTCACACTCACCAATTCTATTCACTGTTATATTAGAGGTCTTAAGCATTGCAACAAAGTAGAAAGAAAGAAATAAGAGATATTTTCAAAAACCGTAAAGATAGGAATGAGAAAAATAAAATTGCCTCTGTTTGCACATGATAGAATTTTTTATATAAAAAATCTTAAGGAATCTACAAAGAAACTACCATAGCACACAAGTGAATTCACTAAGGTTTCAGGACTCAAAGTAAGTGTACACATTTCAGTTGTGAACCTAAATACCATTAACAAAACTCGGGCAATAAAACTTACAAAAACCTATGCCATTTTACAATACTATAAAATGCTTAGAAATACATAAAGTTGTGCAAGACCTGTTTGCTGAAAACTATATACACTGCTGAAAGAAATTAAAAAGGAGTAAATTAATGGATATACCATGTTAATGGATTGGGAGGTTCAGTATTGTTAAGGTGTCATTTCTCCTCAAATTGATCTACAGAGTCAGTCAATACCAATCTAAATCCATGGGGGAAAAATAAGCAAATTTGTTATATTTATATGGAAATGAAAACAACCTAGAATAACCCAAACGATCTCAAAAAAAAAAAAGAAAGAAAATCTAAATGAAGAAATTACAGTACATGCTTTTTCTTACTATTGTACAGTAATCATGTAGCATGGTATTTGTTTAAGGATAACTAGATCATTAAAACCAAGTAGAAAGCCTAGATACATACAGTTAAGTACTTTTTGAGGAAGGCACCAGAGCAATTCAAAGGGGAAAAAGGAAGTTCTTTCCAAAATGATACTGAAACAACTGGATATTTGCATAGGGAGGAAAAAAAACCTCAACTGCTATTTTATAAAATACACAAAAATTATTTCCAGATGGATTAGAGTTTCGTTAAACCCAAAGCTATAACGTTTCTCGAAAAAACCCAAGAGAATATCTCACGAGGTCACAGAGTTCTTATACCAGTCAAAGACAGCACTAATCTCGAAATAAGAAACTTGATCAATTTGACCTAAAGTTAAGTCTGCTCTTTTAAAAGACAACAACAGTAAGAAAATAAAAAGGGAGAAAATTTTTGCCACGTGTGTAGATGACAGCCGACTTGAATCCAGAATATATTTTAAAAAGTCTCACGAATCAATAATTTAAAGATTAAAAAAATTAAAAATAAAGATGAATATTCTAATATTCTAATGGGCAAAATATTGAACAAGAACCGTATAAAAATGATGAAATAAAATAAAATAATAAAAGAAAAGTGTGTTCGACGATCGTTGGTGATCAAAGGAACTAAAATCACAGGGAGATACCACCATGCCCCCACGGGAATAGTTAAAAGGTAGTCAGATAACATCAACTATTGGGTAAGGATAGGAAGTAACTGGAACTCTGCACAAATCTTGTACAGGAAATGGAACAATTCTGAAAACTTTGTTGGAAGTTTCCCCTAAAGTTCAACAGACTCTGATTTGGCAATTTTACCCTAGATCCTAGAAATTCACCCACGATAAATAAAATGTAAGTCCACAAAAAAGACTCCTACAAGAATGTCCGGAGTAGCTTTATTCAGAACAGCCAAAAACTGGAAGCAACTCAAATATCCGTCAATATAAAATGGGCAAATAAATACATTTCTAACAAAACTGAATGGAAAAATAGCATGGGTGAAATTTTAAGAATCTGACACTAAGGAAGTGAAGCCAGACACACAGGAGTATATAAACGTATGATTTTATTTAAATAAAGTTCAAAATCAGAATTGTAACGGACTCTGGGAGGAGGTTTGCTGCAATGGGACAATTTCTTGGTGATGGAGATTCTCTGTGTCCTTATTGGGGTGGCCATTACCTAACTATATACATTTTTATGTTTGTCAAAGCTAATCAAAACATACACATCAGGTTTGTGTATTTATTATATGCAAATGATGCCTTAAATTTTGTTATTATGGACATATAGCTGAGATAGAACATTATATCCATTTCAGGTGCGCAGCATAGTGATTTGACAACTATACATTACTTAATTCTCACCATGAAAAATTTACTCACCATTTGTCACCATACAACATTCTCACAATGTTATGGACTACCTATCACATCCCTAGGCTGTATTTTTCATCTCTGTGACTTACTTATTTTATAACTGGAAGTTCATACCTCTTAACCTCCTTCACCTGTTTGGGGTCTTTTGTTATTCCATACAAATTTCAGTATGATTTTTTTCTGGTTCTGTGAAAACTGCTCTTGGTATTTTGGTAGGGATAGCACTGGATCTCTGGAAGGGTTTAGATAGTATAGTATGTACCTTTTTAACAATACTAATTTTCCCCATCCATGAGCATGGTATATCTTTCCATTTGTTTGTGTCCTCTTTAATTTCGTTCATCAGTGTCTTAATGCTTTCCAAAGTACAGGTCTTCACCTTCTCGGTTAAATTTTTTCCAAGGTATTTCATTCTTTCTTGATGCAATTGTGAATGGGATTTTTTTTTTCTTGCTTTCTCAGTCTGCTACTTCGTGTATAGACATGCAAAAGAATTCACATATTAATTTTGCATCTTATAACTTTATTAAATTCATCTTTATTTCTAAAAATTCTGGTGGAGTCTCTGGAATTTTCTATATACAGTCATCTGCAAATAGTGACAGTTTTATTTCTTCCTTCCCAATCTGCATGTCTTTTGTTTCTTTTTCTTGTCTGATTGTTGTGGCTAAGACTTTCAGTTGAATTAACTATTCCAATTGAATTAATTATGTTGAATAAAAGTGGGGAGAGTATTTTTGTTTTGTTTTGTTTTGTTCCACATCTTAGAGAAGCTCGTAGTTTTTTTTACCTTTGAGTAGGATATCAGCTGTGGGTTTTTCACATACGACCTTTATCATGTTGAGGTATGTTCCCTCTAACCCAAATTTGTTGAGAGTTTTTAGCGTGAACAGATGTTTTATCAGTCAAATATATTGCACCTATTGAGATAATCATATAATTTTTTTCTGCACCTATTGAGATAATCTTATAATTTTTACCCTTTCTCTTGTTAATGTGATATATTACATTGATTGATTTGTGAATATTGACTCACCATCCTTACCATCCCCAAAATAAATCCTACTTGGTTGTGGAGAAAGATCCTTTAAAAATATCGTTCAATTCAGTTTGTGAATGTTTTGTTGAGGGTTTTTGCATCTATATTCATCAAGGATATTGTGTGATTGTTTTTGTAGTATCTACGTCTGGTTCTGATATCAGGGTAATGCCGGCCTTGTGGAATGAATTAGAGGTTTTCCTTCCTGTCCTATTTTTTGGAATAGTTTGAGAAGAATAGACATTAAGTGTTCTCTAAACGTTTGTTAGAATTTAGTTATAAAACCTACTGGTCTTGGACCTTTGTGTGTTGGGAATTTGTTGATTATCAATTTAATTTTCTTACTAATAAACCATCTGTTCACATTTTCTACTTTTTCTGCATTCAGTTTTAAGAAGATCGTACATTTCTAGGAATGTATCCTTTGGTGTCCAGTTTGTTGGTGTGTAATTTTTCCTAATATTCTCTTCCACTCCTTCGTATTTCTATGCCGGTGGTTGTTATTTCTTCTCTCCCATTTTTCAGTTTATTTATTTGCACGCTCTCTCTTTTTTTCTTGATGAGTCTTGGCTGAAGTGCCCAGTTTTCTTCTTCAAAGAACCAGCTCTGGGTTTCATTGATCTCTTCTATTGTTTTTTGTTTTTTAATCTGTATTTCATTTATTTCCATTGTTATCTTCACTATTTCCTTCTATTAACTTTCGTTTCTACTTCTTCCAGCTCCTTTATGTGTAAGGTTGGGTTGTGAATTGGACACTTTTGTTCCTTGAGGCGGGCCTGTATCGCTTTGAGCTTCTCTCCCAGAACTGCCTTTGCTGCCTTCCCCAAATGCCTGGTTTAGCTCTTTTTTCTGTCATTTTGTCTTCTCGTTTCAGTGAGGATATATTTTTCTGCCTCTTCATTTGGTCTTACTGTCTATGTTTGTTTCTCTGTATTAGGGAGGTCAGCTACATCTCTGGTCTTAAAAACAGCCGTTGTGTGGAACCGGTGGTGCCCTGTAGCACACTGGCTCCGGTCACCGGAGCCAGCCCTGTGTGGGTCACAGGCACCCTGCTCTTGCGGCTGCGCCGTGACTGCCGTGAGTGCGCCGGCGGGTGGGGCTGGCTTTCAGCCGGGCTGGCCTCAGGGACCTGATTCACTGGCTCGGGCCCACTGGCAGGATTTGCTCACCCAGCCGTTGAAAGGCCTGGCTACCGCCCCGTGGGCTCCTGGTGTGACACTCAGCCTCGCTGCCTGCAATCGGCCTCTGTGACCGCCGCGGGTGCCCCCAAGGGCCGACTTCACTCGCAGTGCAGCCGTCTAAGAGGCTCGGCTACAGACCGTGCAGGGGCTGGCGTGGGGGGTCATCTCCCCCTTCCCCGGGCCTGGACTCACCCTGGAAAGACACTGGCCTAGGCCCGAGCTGCTTTGGAGAGGCAGAAGTGTGCCCAGGCGGGCAGATCCGACGGGGCGGGACTGCGGGGGAACACGGGGCGGGCACCGGGCACGAGCAAGGGAGGCGAGAGGGTCGGTGCTGGCTCCTGGAGCGACCGGCTCCCCAGGCTGGAGGAGGGCAGGAAAAATGACGCCCGCCAGCGACTCTGTTCTGGGGAAATCTCCCGCCGGTCCCCGCCCCTCCATCACGCACCCTAAGATTAGTCGATAAACCTGCCTCGCGGTTTCCAGTGATTTTCAAATTGCTGCTTCCGCGCGGTGGCTCGGGCCGAGGTACTTAGGGGACCGGCTCCTTAAGGGCGGGGACTCAGCTCCCATCACCCTCTGGCTAAGGGACTCAGCTCCTATCACCCTCTGGCTAACCAGGGCTAAGTGCGGCTGGTTCTTAAAGCTCCCAGAGTGAAGTTTCTTGGGTTTGCAAAGCCAGACATTATGAGGATTCCTCTTCCCAGTGAGGGTCCCCAGGACTGGGGGCGCCTGGTGTGGGGTCTGAGCCCTCTGTTACTCCAGGCTCGTGATGTCCCCTCTGCTTGAGGTTAGTCGGACAGGAGGGTTGGTTCCTGACCACATCTCTGCTCGCCCACCTGTCCGAGGAGGCCTCCTCGCTACCTATGAAAGCTCAGCTCTGCCGGGGAGGCTGTAGAGCATTGTGTCCACGGGACAGGCGAGCTCGGGATCCTCCTGCTCTCCCTGCCTTCCCCCTTCTCCAAAGAGGCTAATTTTATAAATAGATCAAGGCCAACCCTGTTGAGATCAGATTTTATAAGGCCTTAGTTCCTTGGGTCCGACAGTTTAAAAAATTATCGGACGAAGCCCCTCCCCTTTGTCGAAGTCTCCCTGGGGTTTCTCCCTGGCTTGATGACAAAATCACGTGTTTGCCGAGATTGACGTGGGGGCCTGACCCGGCGTGCGGCCCCTCCACGCTCACCCCCTGCCCCTCACCCTCAGGCTCCCTACATCCTGGACAGCCGGGCTTCGGCGTCCCAGGTGTCGGCACATCCCCCCCCCCCCAGCACACAGTCGCCCCACAGCGGCCCTCAGATCAGCGCATCGCCAATCTCTTCGACCATTCAAGCAGACCTCTTTGCTTCCAAGGCGCCTTCCTGAGACACCACCTCTGCTTTACCGCTGCGTGTCATTCCCGGAGCCCGCATCCTACCTGAAGTTCAACAGTGGACTCACCAGCTCACTTGTCGAGTGTCCAGCTGCCCACGGAACCGTTAGCTTCGGAGACAGGGCCCCTGCCGTCTTGCGCCCCTGGTTGGTAGACGCGGCTGAGACCCGTGGAACCGTAGAGGCCGAGGGTCCGCTGATCTGGCGGGCTGGCGGGCTGCCCCACGGGCCATCAGCGAGCTCACTGAATACGTTAGTGGTCATGCCCCTGGTCAGCGGCACCCAGAGCCTTCCAAGGCCGACGTTCCCCGACGGCACAGAGCGGCAGCGGCGCCTCCCAACGCCAGGCCCGGTCCCTGGCAACACACACACAAAAACGGAACTCCCGGGCACTTCTCTGAATGGCTGCGTGAAAACAGCCATGGCCTGTGACGTCTACACTGAGCGTCATTCTAGTCTGGGCGTGTCTTCGGCCCCACGAGGGGAAGGATAATGACCCCACTCGCCCAGACCACCCCGCGCCCCATTTCTGGTCACGGCCTCCAGACCGGGGTGTCTTCCCCCAGGGGAGAACGGCACCTGCCTGCGGGAGTGACCACACGGAGGCGGCGTCATCACCGGGGACCCTAAACTTCCCCCCTTTTTCTGGGACTGCGATAGCATCCTCGTCACTCGTTGAACGGACGTAAGGGGATTGATCCGCATGTTGCTCCGTCAGCGGGCGTGACAGGCGTCCTGAGATCATCCCACACTGACTCCCGAACGCCGTGCTCTGGGTTGGCGTGAACACACTCGCGGGGCCCCGGAGCAGAAAGACCCGGGTTCCAATCCTGGTCCTCCAACCTCCTGCCTGCATGACCTTGGGCACACCTCGCCCTTCCTCCTCAGGCCCTCCGTCTATAAAACAGAGATAACAACAGTGCCCGCCTCGAAGGCGGTGCAGAAGGAGTCATTACATACCGCATGTACGGATTTTAGCAAAGCGCCCAGATCTGTTACAAATATGTATTTCGAGCCTCCTGGAAGCAAAGGGCCGTGGCAGGCGCTCTGAGTCCAGCGAGAAGGGGGAAGCGCCCTGTCTTGAGTCGAAGACGCCGTAGAAGCTGTTATGGAGGCTAGAGAACGAGGAACCGGAAGGGGTATAAATGAAGGTCCCACGCACTGGCGTCAGGGGTCTCACACACGGACCTCCTTCGGCTTCCGCAAGGGCACCGTCGAGCAGGGTGTTGGTCGGGATACTGCCAAACTGCAAGAGATACGGAGCTAGCTCCAAATGGCTGACGGCGAAAAGAAGCAAGAGCCAGGGAGGGAGAAAGTGAGAGAGAGAGCAAGAAGGAAGGAGGGAGGGAGAGAGAGAGAGAGAGCAAAGAATAGAGGGGGAGGAGAGACAGAGGGAGAGAGGGACGGGGACAAAGGGAGGGAGGGATGGAGGGGAGGTTTGGAGGGAGAGGGAAGGAGGGGGAGGGAGAAGGAGGGAAAGGCAGGGAGGGGGAGAGGGAGAGATGGAGGGAGGGGGAGGTTTGGAGAGGGGAGAAGGGAGGAGGGAGGAGGGAGGGAGACAGACAGGGGGGACGATGTGTTGGCTTCCACAACCATAACAGCATGGTTGGGTGGGGGGCTATGGTACAGCTGCAAGCCCCCAACCTCAATGCCTATGAGGGACCCCCTCCCTCTTTCTTGCGCATCCCCCCCAGCCATATTCTCCCGTCTCCCTCCTGCTTTCTGACCTCCTTCTTCAGCCCATCTTCTCTGTGAGCCAGGAAACCGGTTCTGGAAGCCCAGGGTGTGTCCTGCCCAGCACCCCCCGCAGGAGGAGGGGCCTCCAGTTCCGACGGCCGATCTCCAGAAGCACGCAGGTGGGGCCTGAGTTCTAGGCCCACCAGGGGCCCCGCCACCACCACACAGGGTGCTCCTCATCAACCCGAGACAAAGAACAAACTAAGCCCAAAGGTAGAAGGGAGGAAATAACAGCAGAAACCGACAAATAGAGAATGGAAAAAAATCGACAAAAGGGATCCCCCTTCCGCTAGACCGAGAACAAAAGAGAGAAAAGGAGTGAATGAAGGAAGAGGGATTCATGACCACTGGTGTCGAAGAAAGGAAAGGGGTTAGAAGAGACCACGGGAAACGGCACCGGTGACGGCCGTCTCCAAGCCCGATGTGGGGACAGTGGAGGGTTAAGTCTCAGCCTCAGAAGGGCCCCGAAGGAGAGAAGTCTTAGGAAGTGAAAGTGGCAATCAGCGGGAGAAAGAACTATAAAAATCTGAGTTCCCCAAGACTGGAAGAGGGGTTCTAGAGCTTCTCGGATTCTGGAAACTTCTGCTCTCTGCGTGAACCAGCCCCTTACAGGCACAGGGGAGAGGGCGTCCCCAGCTGCGCCAGCCCGGGGGAGCCCTCTGAAGGCAAAGACGGGGCTGCGGGTGGCACCCCCCGGACCCTGCTGGGCCGTGAGGGACCCCAGCCGGCCGCCCCCAAGGTCACAGACGGTGCGATGCTGTCCGGAACAGTGTGGGCTTTCTTCAAACCCAGCTTCCCCCACCGATATGAAAAGGGAAACAATTTTAAATCTAAAAGCACACGTTCGGTGTGAAGCCTTGGGGGGCGCGAGGGAGCTGCTGTGCCCTCCATGGCGTGACGGCCACTTTTTCTGAGAGGTCTTTTTTGGGGGATTTTCGACAAGTTTTTAGGTTCTGGGCTCCTGACTTGAATTTCCAGGCCTCTACGGCTCGACTAGGTCCAATGTGACGCTCACCGCATGAGGCCGATCTGAGCAGAGACGCTGCCGGCCTCAGGCCTCCCTCCCCGTCGCACAGGGAGCAGAAGGGGCCTTGGCGAAGCCAGCGCCCCCACTCCCAGCCCTCGCCTGGGTCTCCTGCTGCAGCCACCTGCCCGTGGTCCTTACTCTCCCCTCCTCTGATAGCCACCAAGCTCTCGGCCAGGTCCTTGATCCTTGGGGCAGGTCAAACCACACCTGTGATTACACTGTTAATTTTTACGACGGCCACGGAGAGGGTTTACTTCAGAATTTAGGAAGAACTTCCCAGTTACGGGAGGTTTGCGTCTCTAAGAACAATAACTAAGGGTTTCCTTCTGTCAGTATGGGCCAGACGTCGGTCCAGCGAGCCTCGGTTACTTAAAAGCACTTAAACATGAGCGGGGGAGTTTTTGGTCTCTTTGCCTCCTGTGGTTTTTCCGTATTCGGATCAGAGAAGATCAGATTGGAAAGTGACCACAAACGCAGGAGGTCAGTCTTCCTGCTGCGAACCCCGAGTGTGAAGGTGGGAGTCTCACTGGTGCAGTCAAACCGAAGGGGACGTGGAGTGGGCGTGGGGCCCGGACCGGATGCTGAGACAGGGAGGGCACCCGTGGAGAAGCGGGGCGTCTGAGGGAAGGCCACAGCGCGGTTCACGGAGCTGTGCCCACGACGACGGTCCAGGACCAACACGCCGAGGTTAGAAGCGGTTCCCGTCAGAGAAAGCTGGGAGAAGGGGGCACGGCCACGGTCCGACCATCTTTGCAGCTCTTCTAGAAATAAAATTATTCCAAAAGTAAAAGTTTATTACAAATAAGGGACAGAGGGGCGCCTGGCTGGCTCAGTCAGTGGAGCACGTGACTCTGATCTCTGGGTTGCAAGTTCCAGCCCCACGTTGGGCGTAGGGATTACTTAAAAACAAAATCTTGGGGCGCCCGGGTGGCTCAGTCGGTTAAGCATCTGACTCTTGGTTTGGGCTCAGGTCATGACCTCACGGTTTGTGAGTTCGTGCCCCACGTCGGGCTCTGCGCTGACAGCACGGAGCCTGCTTGGCATTCTCTCTCCCTCCCTCGCTCTCTGCCCCTCCCCTGCTCACACATATGAGCTCGCCCTCTCTCCCTTTCTCGCTCTCAAAATAAATAAGTAAATAAAATCTTAAAAATAAAGGAGAGATTTCCACTTATTTCTGTATTGCTGAGTCACATTTGCTTTCTGTACTGAGGAATAATACATTTCTAATCCCTTAATGTGTACTTAAATCAGGATCCCCCCTCGAGACGTCCAGAGACGAAAAAGTCAACCACCCTCCTGCTCACGGCCATCCGCGGGGGACAATGAAACATTTCACAAGCATTAAAACCTTCACGTAAGTGAAGGAGAAGGGAAAGTGAGCCCCACACATCGCAACGCAGGGTTCGAATGTTTGAACCGGACACTGCTGGGTGAGCATGTGACTCTTTGGAACACAGTCGTCCTTTTATAAAGGTTACGAAGTCGTCCCTTCCAGTGAGAGAAATCAGAACTCTCTGTTTGCCTTTTATATTTTTTGTGTCCTTCCTTTCATCATTCTATAGGGAAGAGGAAGAGTGGGCAAGCCTAGGGCAACTAGCCCCTACTTAACCTGAGATTTAATATACACCCAGACACAATCTCTGGCTGCCGGGAGGCGGTGGGGCGGCCAGAAGGTAGCAGGTGTCTGACCACAGGTAGCTGCAGGGGGGCCCCTGAGGGTCCCGAGACCCGTGTTTCCTTTCCCTGAGACCTGGGTAACCCAGGCCCCCAAAGCTGCTCAGTCCCGGGACTCCAATGTTCTTTTCCAGATAGAACCCAACTTCCGGTTGCAATGTTTCCATCATTTTCTTTAAGGCAGCTCTCCCAGGCGGCACTGTCCCTCCTGCTCTGACTTCCTCAAGAAATTCGGGTGGAGGAGGGTGGTGGCACTCTCGCTTGGTAAGCGTCTTGACTACTATAGACTTTCTATGCCAGAGATCAGCACACTTTTTCTGTACGGAAACAGAGGTAACACTGGGGGGCTTGGGGTGCCACATAGAATTTCTGGAGCACGGCCTACTTTGTTCAGTGCGTGTGTGTATGTGTGTATGTGTTGAACGATATAAAAAAAAACCGTAAAAACAGGGGGCTTGAGTGACTCAGTCAGTTGAACGTCTGACTTCGGCTCAGGTCCTGATCTCACGGTTTGTGGGTTTGAGCCCAGTGTCGGGCTCTGTACTGACAGCTCAGAGCCTGGAGCCTGCTTCGGATTCTGTGTCTGTCTTTCTCTCTGCCCCTCCCCCGCTCGCTCGCTCGCTCTCTGTCTCTCTCAAGAATAAACAAACATTAACAAATTAAAAAAATGATAACAATAAAAATGTAAAAACTGGGAGTTTAGCGTGAGGGAGCCCCTGGCCAGACTCGGCCTGCACCTGCCGTGTGCCAATCCCGGGTGCCTGTGCACAGTAGCTTTCATTTTTAGGTTTAATAAAAATGTCTCAAAGGAAAAAACAAAATTGAAAAGTCCCCGTTAAAAGCCTTCCCCCGAGACGACAAAACATGCCTGGATTTGCGGGGCCGTTTCACGGGGCCGGGCCTGTTCTGACCCCGAGCCTCCGAGTCCGCAGGGCGGGAAGGCTGTGGGTTTGCGGGGTTTGTACAGAGAGCCAGAGGCTCCCATCACGCTGGTCAAGGACTCTGTGGCGGCCCAGAGGGAACCGAGTGTCCCCCCCCCATTTCGGGCCTGCAGGACTCGTCGCCTCTATCTGAGCCCAGTGGCGGGCCAGCCGCCTCCTCGCCTCCTCGCTGCCCCTGCCTCTCTCGCCGCCGCCTCTCCAACCTGCTCAACCCCAGCAGCCGCACACCCAGGAAGGGCCTCGCGGCTCTCGCTGCCACTTCTCCGCGGAGACCCCCCGCCCCGGAGAGCAGAGATGCCGGGGCGGGTGGCCAGCAGAGGACCGTCCTGTCCCGATGGAAGCGAGGCTCTCCTCCCCCATCTCGGCCGCTGGGGCCTTCGCGCGCTCGGGGTGCTCGGGACGTCCTCACCCTCAGTGCGGCTCGGACACGCAGGGAGGGTGCAGAACGACGGGCGCCTTTGGGATGTCCCAAACCACAGCCTCCAGGTCACCGAGGCTGGTGCCCGGGGTGGGGAGCGGGGGGGGGGGTGGGGTGCGCAGGAGCAGGGCGGGAACGCAGGACACTGATGCCCCCTCTGCGTCCTGCTGCTCTGAGCCGCCAGCCTCCGGGTGGGGTACCGGCTAAATCCTCGAGGGTCCCAGCACTCTGCAAAATGGACCTTTCTAACACAGACGGTCGGAGCGGAGAGCGGGTTCATGTGTTGCCCGGCAGGCTGCAGTCCTCGGAACGGCGAGCAGGACAGTGGCACCTTCAAGGGCTCGGTTCCGCGGGGTCGGCGCAGCTGTTCGATTTAACAGAAAGGTCACTCCGATGCATACTTCCTATCAAGGGGTCTCTGGAATGTCAACCACCGAAAGGAGGAAAGTGAGTGAAATCAGTACAACACGACAGCCCCACCGGCCTCTGGATTATAAGCTAATCACCAATCAGAGTGTAACAAACGTACAATGAACACACGTGCCCAGCAGCGTCTATACCACGGCACGGAGCGTAGAGCGGTCTGTCCCGGGTTTTCAGCGGCTCGCCCCGCGGCAGGTCACCGGAAACGTCCGAAAAATGTGACACTCAAAGCAGAGAAGCAGATCCCCATTAGAGAATGGCGCGGTGTCCACGGCGGCCCCACTTCTCTGCTCGACAGCCGCGAACCGGGGGACGACCTCCCTCCGTCGGCCGCCTTCGTCTCCTCCAAGCCGAGCCGGAGAGTCTGTGACCTGAGAGTCCGTGAAGAAAACGGAACAGAAAGGCCAGAAATAGACCCAAGTGTTTATGCAATTTGATACTCGATAAATACGGTATTTGTCTTTCTCTGTCGGACTCATTTCACTTAATGCAATGCCCCCGAGGTCCACCCGTGTGGCTGCAAATGGCGAGGTTTCCTTATTTCTTGCGGCCGAATAATATTCCATTCTATACACTATCTTGGCGACAGTAAATCATCACTAAACAGTAAATCAGCAACGAGATGGTGTTTTCATGTCCTCTGGATAGACCTGTAGAAGTGGCATTGCTCGGTCATAGGCTAGCTCTATTTTTACCTTTTTGAGGAACCTCCACGCTGTTCTCCACAGCGGCTGCCCCAGTTAGCCCTCCCAACCCCAGTGCACGAGGCTCCCCCTCTCCCCACCTCCTCGCCGTCACTTGCCAGGTCTTGTCTTTTGGGTACCAGCCACTCGGACAGGCGTGAGGTGGTGTCTCGTTGCGGTTTTGACTTGTATTTCCCTGGCGACGAGGGACGTTGAGCGCCTCTTCATGGGTCTGTTGGCCGTCTGTATACATGAAAAGAATGAATGCTTTTCATTCTTAACTGAGTTTCAATGTAGCGACCTCAACCCCGGGTCAAAGCTGGAAATTCACACCTGTCAAGGTTTCAAACATTATCAATCAACAGAGCGGGATGCAAGGGCAAGCGGGAAACGCCCATTCATGGAGCTGAAACATACTAGGAATCACAAAATATCACTTCTGTTGTTTGTTTCTAGGCATATTTTTTCTGGGTACACTTAAAATAGATCTTGATTCGACTCCCAGAGCAGTAATATTTAATAGGATTACACACCGACACACTTAGTGCTTTGCATTAGACGTTGTGATCCTAAAATAATGTCATATTACTCAAGTTAGTTGCTTTATATTTAACTAAACTGACTTGAGATTGAATTCCAATTAGGTAATTATATTTTTAAAGAGTAACCTTTTAGGCAAGCGCAACGTTGCTGTTGTGTCCAAATTCTGGATCCCAAGAAGACCGCCGGGGAGCCGGGACTGATGCAAACGCAAAGGGTCTTTATTCGAAGCTCGAGCTCGGACTCTCGCACCTCCCGACGCAGCGGGGCAGTGGCAAGAGCCCTGAGCCAGGTTTACACAGGCTTCTTATCAGGGTTCGAGGACACTTTTTGGGTGGGAATGGGGATCCTTTGAATTGACTGATTGGCATTTTCGCGGGCTAGTTTCTAATTGAGTATTTCATATTTGGTGGCCACGGGCTAGCTATGGATTGGCTTAGCTTGGGGGTCCTGCGCAGATTCAAATGGTCAGCGTGTGTGGGTTGGACACTGATTAGCTCTGCTAGGGGCTGTTCTAGGAATCTGACCTCCTGTGGTTTCCCTGGAACTCAAGGTGGAGGCAGGGGCTGCTAATCAGGGTCCAGACCCACCCGGGGTAGTGACAGGGTCTGCTAATCTGGGTCCGGCCTTTTGGCTACTCTGTTTCCTGGAACCCAGGGCAGAGTCCAGGGTGACTTGTTTTCCTGGAACTCGGGGCCCAGAACTACTCTAAGATGGAACTTAAACCAAAATGGAGTGGCCTTAGCCCTGACAGCACTATACTTTCACAACATGGCAATTCCCTAACACAGCAAGCAAACAGGGTTCACAGCAATCACAGCAAATGGGCCAGGAGTCTAGTGCATTCCTAAATCTCTAAATCTAATACCTGACAAGATTTAACACATAGCGACTTAGTCTACTATACAGCAAACTAAACAGGCCTCACAGCACCCCAAGAAAAGTTTCACAGTGTTCACAGCCAAAAGCATTCAAAACAGAATTCTCAGCCATCATAACCCTTAACAAGGTTCACAGTAAGCCGAAGTCTGGGGCACACTGTCTCTAACACAGTCCCCCTCTATGTTTCGCAGAAGAGAGAACTGGCTTCAAACTAATGCAGGGCTGTCACTTAGGACAAGAAACTTAAAAACGCGCTCTTCAGTTGCCTGGTGAGATATTCCATCTTTCTTGTTTTTTTAAATTATTTTTTCTAAGTTTTTAAGTGTTTACTTAGTTTTGAGAGAGAGAGACAGAGAGAGAGACAGAGCGCGAGTGGGGGAACGACAGAGAGCAGGAGACACAGAATCCGAAGCAGGCTCCAGGCTCTGAGCTGTCAGCGCTCGAACTTTGGGGCTCGAACTCACGGACCGCGAGATCATGACCTGAGCCGAAGTTGGCCGCTTAACCAAGAGCCACCCAGGAGCCCCAAAATGCTCGATCCTTTTCATCTCCAGTGTTTAGCATCGTGCCCAGCAATAAGAGACACACAGTAATTATCTGTTGATTTGAATTTCACTAACAATAAGAAATCAGAGTGCACAGAGAAGCCTCCCATACGCCGGGGAAAGACTCGGCACCATATCCGCACTTTCTCGCCCCGAACGAGGTCATCAGCACTGCGTATAAACCCAGACAATCCAAGGTCAAGTGCTATCCTTAGTCCTTAAGTTACTTTTGTCTTTATTTATTTATTTATTTTTTGCTCAATACCTCACTGACAACGGAAGGAAGGTGGAAGCCCACCATCTGCAGGTAAAAGGTCACTTTCATATCCCAGCTGGATGGGCGGAGGAAACCCAGCAGGAGGAGGCTTTTCCTCCACCTTCCATGGCATTCTCACTGACCGAGGCGACCAGTGGGGGGCACCGCTGAGACTCAGCCGCGCTGGTCTGTCAGCTTGAACTTGGCTTCCTAAGACAAGGTAGGGCTGAGTTTACTCCCTTTGGAAAAGCTCCCCCTACCTCTGAAGATAGTTAAAATGGTGAATGTCGTGTTGCGTGACTTTTATTCCAAGTCAAAATAGTTTGTTTCAAGTGCACTTAATGCTGTCCTACCTCTGGGGTTTACTTTTATGTGGGCCAGTAAAACGTTACTATGTTGATAGTTGCGGCTGAATAGTCTTTTGTGTACAAACTAAGGCATCCTGACAGATGGGTCCTGTGTAACTTGTGTTTTTTAATTTGAAAGAGGTGAAGAATGCGGAGCCGCGTGCTAAATATTTAAAGGATGTTCTACCCAGTCGATGCATCTGCCTAAAGTTTAAAAGCGTGTGTCATTAAATTCTGGATGAAGGTGGGGAAGTCTTCAGGGCCCCACTATCTAGAAAAGGAAAAAGAACCTTCCCTCCCCCACCCACGTCTCCCCAAGAAAAAAAGGGAGCGGCGGGGAAACCAGACCGTCAAAGTCACTAACAGTAACCGAACAAGAAAAGGAGAAGCACTGGATGAAATGAACTTGGAAAAGTGCTGGCTCATCAGAGAAACAGAAGTTGGAGAGTATCACGGTGAGGTCACCCCGCCACCTCCTAGAAACCGCATCTGGCGGGCCTACAAAACCCCGGCGGTTCTCACTTGAATCTTGAGAGGCTGCAAAGGGGGAATTGTGTATTCTGAGTTTTTTCCTGTTTCGGACCGTGGGGTGGTGAAGACGGCTGCGGTGGGGACGAAGGGGGTAAAAGAGAACCGTCAGCATCCGGGCATGGCTTCGGCACCAGAGGGAAGACTCCGGCCCCGTGCTGATGGGGGACCGGGGTGGTTTCTCCAGAGGAGTGGGTAACTCTTCCCTCTCCCTCTGCCGGCGAGGGGCGGACCCTCCTGCCTCCAACCCGGGGTCCTGCGGGACAGAGGCGCCCAGAAGGTGCACCTGCCCTTCCGCTAAGCCCATCCCCCACGCCGTGCTCAAAGACTGTAGCAAATTAGGCATAAAAGGAATAGGAGGCCCCGGAGCAGTAGCCCGGGAAGAGAGAGCCTGATGGAAAATCAGAATAAGAAGAAAAAGGACCAAGGATCGGGATGGTTTGGGTTTCTTGACGTAACACTTAAAGCAAGAAAGTGATAGAATAATGACTTCAAAATTGTAAACCAAAATCATTTCTGAACCAGAGTTCTTTACAGTTCAAACCATCAAATTGAGGAGAGAAACTTTATGGCTATGGAAGTTCTTTAAAACACCTATTTCGGGGGCGCCTGGGTGGCTCAGTTGGTTAAGCGGCCAACTTCGGCTCAGGTCATGATCTTGCGGTCCGTGAGTTCGAGCCCCGCATCGGGCTCTGTGCTGATAGCTAGGAGCCTGGAGCCTGCTTCGGATTCTGTGTCTCCCTCTCTCTCTCTCTCTCTGCCCCTCCCCCACTCGCACTCTCTCTCTGTCTCTCTCAAAAATAATTAAACATTAAAAAAATAAAACAAAATAAAGTAAAATACCTACTTCCAAGGGTGCCTAGGCGGCTTAGTTGGTTGAGCGTCCAAGTCTTGATTTTGGCTCAGGTCATGATCTCACAGTTCGTGGGATGGAGCCCCCTGTCAGGCTCCACACTGACACTACAGACCCTGATTGGAACTTTCTCTCCCTCTCTCTCTGTCCCTCCCCCACTCTCTTTCCCTTCCTCTCAAAATAAATAAATAAACATTTAAAAATTTTTCAAAAAAACATACATACTTCCATATCTTGGGAAACAAATGGACAGCTGGTTCCACCAAAGCCACGGAATAAAGGTCCTCTCCTAAGGATCTCCCTCCCTCTCTCTCTCTCTGCCCCTCCCTTACTCACGCTCTATCTCTTCTCACTCTCAAAAATAAATAAACATTTAAAAAATTAAAAAATAAAATAAAGACAGTAAGTGGTTCACAGAGAATGCAGCACCAGGCATCCGGGTCACGAGCCGGAACAGGTGGAAATACACAAGACAGACACGGAGACCTCGGATGTCCATTAAAACGGCAACGCCAGAAAAGGGACACGTTTGCTATTCTTAAATTAAAAAAGAAAAAATAATCTGCAGGGAACAGGAGACTTTAAACAGTGACTGGGAAATCCCCGAGACCAACAGGGCTCGTGGTTTTGCTAGGAGGCACTCAGTACAGTCACAGCTAAGACTTACTACAGCGAAGGGTTAACAGCCAAGTCACCAAAGGGAGAGGACACTGGGCAGGAGGAAGGCAGTTCTGGCAGAAAAGTGGTGACTTTTATTTATTTAGTCATTTTTAAAGATTTTATTTTTTTATCCTATATATACATATATGCACACATATATATACATATATATATATATAAATGTTTATTTTTGAGAGAGAGAGAGACAGAGAGAGACCGAGTGTGATGGGGAGGGGCAGAGAGAGAGGGAGACACAGAATCCAAAGCAGGCTCCAGGCTCTGAGCTGTCAGCACAGAGCCTGACGCGGGGCTCGATCCCACGGACTGTGAGATCATGACCTGAGCCGAAGTCGGACACTCAACCGACTGAGCCACCCAGGCGCCCCTAAAGATTTTATTTTTAAGTTGTCTTTTAGAAAGGTTTATTTTTCTAGGGATTTGTGTGATTACTTTAACATTTTTTTTCAACATCTCTATAAGCACGCTAAATAACTTGAAGATGACTCAAAGGTGAGGACGGCCACGGAGGTGCCGAAGGGCGGCACGTGGGGACAGACCTAGAACCTCATCTCCCAACAGCCCCACAGGAAACACAGAATCCGAGGGAACACAGGGTTTGGTCTCACATGCTCTCAAAGCAGGTCCTGGTCCTCCATGTCCAACGGCCGCGCGCTCCGGAAACCCGTGAGCAGGATGGAGGCCTGTGTTTGGAGACCGCTCTCCCATCTGCTGGTTGGTTCGAAGCACAATTAACAAATATAGCAAGTATAATAAAGATCCTTCACTTGGGTTAACCTCATGACAAAACCGTATGGCAGACAACGTCAGAGAGGACAGACCCGGCTCCGATGGGAGTCCACGCTTTCCGTCACCTTGTATTTCTAACTCGCTATACATGTTATTTTGATTTTTTTTGCTCAGGGCACAGCCTTTTAAAACACCTACCGCCAACTTGTTCTTCTTATCAAGAACCAGAAGATCTGGGAACTGTTTTACTGGAAGATTTTAAAGGACTAGAAAAAAAACGGGGAGAGGAGATGGCGAAGGAGCCTAGGCAGGTGTTTTTAAAACATTTTTTGAAACTACGGTAAAAGCTAGACTTAACTTGTTTGGCTCCAGGGATGAGCGTCGGTTGTGGGTAGAAAGCAGCAAGTGAAATTCACTGTCAAGGCCCTTGCACAGGGAGAGCCCCCCCGAAAACAGCCGCGGGGGACAAGCTGGGCCCATCCAGCGGGGCGCGGGGCGGTCTGACGCCCCCTACACAGGGCACAGCCCGAGGCCAGCGGGCAGGACCGCGAAGGCCCTGTGCTGTCCGGTGAGCAGGGGCGCCCTGGGCTGGTGACCAGGAACACCTGGCACGGTGAACGAGACTCTTCTTCCCAAGCAAGGACGAGGAGAAATGGGCGCGCCCTTGAGGGCTGCGGCCGCTTCAAAGAGCCGGGTGCCGGCAGGCAAGGTGGCCAGAGCCTCCCGCGGTTGGCAGCGCCTCTTCTCGGTTTAGCAAGGCCCCTGACGCGGGCCTCTGCTGCCTGGAAGGCAGGGCGCGGGGACGCGGGGGACGATCGGGGCGGGACCCGGGCATGGGGGCACTGGGGCGCGGGGGCGGCGGTGGGGGAGAAGGTGGGGGGAGGGCGCTAGGGGTGGGACCGGGCATGGGGGCACTGGGGCGCGGAGGTGGCGGTGGTGGGGAGAGAGTCGGGGGCGCGGGCAGTGATCTGGGCGGGACCTGGCCGGGGGGCACTGGGGCTCACGAGTGGCGGCGGTGGGAGAGGGCCGGGGGCTCGCGGGCGGCGGCGGCGGGAGGGGAGGGCCGGGGGCGCACGCGCGGCGGCGGGGGCGGGGGGGAGGGCCGGGGGCGCTCGGGGCGGGCCCCGGCCTCGGGGGGCGCTGGGGCGCACGGGCGGCGGGGCGGGCCCGGGGCGCTGGGGCGCGGCGGCCGGGAGGAAGTGCGGGGCCTGCCCGGGCGCGTTAAGGAAGTTGCCGAAAATGAGGAAGCGCCTCGCGCTGGGCGGCTGAGGCGACTCCGGCGGCGGGAGGAGCGAGGAGGAGCGGGCGGCCCCGCGCTGCGCCCCGAGCCGTCCCGGCCCGCGCCCCGCCCTCGGCTCACCTGGCACAGGTAGGTGCGCGGCGCGCGCTCGCCGCCGGGCCGCGGGGACGCGGAGCCCGCGGGCACCCCTGCGCCGCGGCGGTGGCGATACGCTCGTCGCCCCCCCGGGGCCCGGGCACCCCGGCGGGGCAGGCGCGCCCAGGGCCCTCGGCCTCTGAGAAGCGAGCGGCCGGCCGCGTCGTTCGGGCTCAGACGCGCGGGTGCGGCGGGCTTTCCCCGGACGCGGCGCGGAAGCCGCGGGCGCCGGGGACCCGCGCGGAGCGCGCACGTTTTCTTGTGGCCGGCGCTACCGCCGCTGGAAAATTCCACCGTGTTTATCGGAGGGACTCGTGTGCCGATGCCCGTGCGCTTCGTACAGCCGCGGCTCTTCCTCCGGCGAGAAAGAGCAGTCGCATAAACACATGAAACTTTCTGAGCCGCCGCCGAAATTCGGCAGGATCGCGCCTTTCGACACATTTTCATGGTGAAGGTGCTTCCTTGGCCAGTAAGTGGCTTGGAGAAAGAAAGGAAGTTGTCCGTCGGACTGTGTGGGTTGGAGTTAACTGTTGTCTTGGCAATATGGCTCCAAAACCTCAAACCCGCCGTAAGTGCCAGGCGATTCAGGTCTTGGTGTCTTCGAATGTTCGAGAACTAGAGGGACTGTCATTGGAGAAGTGACCGTTTGAATCTTTTTAACGTTGCCAACTGGTGCGAGTCCTGTTTCCGAGTTTGCCTGGGTCACCGAAGGTTCCGTGGATCCCTGGCGAAACTTGACCAGAAGTTAGCTAGCCGTTCCATGCCTTGCACCCTGGAAGCGTGCCCGGGGGTAGGAAGGAGTTGGCGGGGCCCCATTTCTGAATCTTCTAGGGGAAAAGGAGTTCCTCTTGTGCCGACTTGGAATTCCTGGAAGACATGGAAAGGATTCTTAGCATCCGAAGTCTTTGTGTTTGTAAGAACAGAGCCATTGCTGCTATGCAGGCGGCGTTTCGATAAAATGCAACGAAATTCATTGAGGCGCCCCCACACCCCCACTCTTACCCCCACCGCTGCCCCCCAGAAGTCCAGATAGCGCAGGAATATATTTGTCCTTGAGCTAAACGTTTAAAAACTTGTGGAGTTACCGGGCTCCTGTGTAGCTCAGTCGGGTAAGCGTTCGACTTTGGCTCAGGCCACGGTCCCACAGTCTGTGGGTTCAAGCCGGGCACCGGGCTCTGTGCTGACGGCTCAGAGCCTGGAACCTACTTCCAGTTCTGTGTCTCCCTCTCTCTCTGCCCCTCCCCTGCTCGTGCTCTGTCTCACTGTGTCTCTCGAAAAGAAATAAATGTTAAAAAAATTTTTTTTAAAGCTGGTAGAATTATTAGGTGTTTTAAATGAGAAATCCTGCCTGTTAAAATTATTTTATCGAGTCACTGAGTTCTAGCCACATCACACCTGGGGCGTGTTTAGAGAAATGTTTGCGTGAAATAGAATATGATTTGTATTCTCTGTATGTGGTGGGCTTCCATACGGCGGATTTTATAAACAGTCGTAATAACGAGAAAGTTTCTAATGTGTGAAGCGAGGATAAACAGTGAGGCGTATATGTTAGGTCTTGACCTTTCCTCGGGGGTATAATGGACTGAAAGGTAATTTTATTGCTAGATCTTTGTCTCAGAGACAACTCACGTTAGCCTTCTTTTGGCTCATATTCAATAATCTAAGTGCACGTCTGGTTCCTCTGTTTTATTTTATTTTATTTATTTTTAATGTTTTTATTTATTTCTGAGAGAGAGAGAGAGAGAGAGAGAGAGCGTGAGCAGGGAGGGGCACCCAGGGAGGGAGACACAGAATCCAAAACAGGCTTCAGGCTCTGAGCTGTCAGCCCAGAGCCCCACACGGGGCTCGAACCCAGGAACCAGGAAATTAGGACCTGAGCTAAAGTCGGAAGCTTAACCGACTAGCCACCCAGGTGCCCCTGATTTCTCTGTTTTGTTTCGTTTGTTTTTTAAATGTTTATTTATTTATTTTGAGAAAGAGAGCAGGAGCAGGGGAGGGGCGGAGACAGAGAATAAAGAGCCTCCAGCAGGCCCCCACTCGGCGCGACGTTCAACGCGGGGCTCAAACTCAGGAACCGCGAGATCATGACCTGAACCGAAATCGAGAGTCAGACACTTAACCAACGGAGCCCTAGGCGCCCTTGATTTCTCTGTTTTTAATCCCAAGACTTCTTCGTAGGGTATCACTCCTGCGCACATGGCGTGTCCATAATTAGTTCCCAAAACCCTGGTGCTCAGGTATGTTTTGGGATCCTGGATTTTCCACAGTGTAGAATTCAAATGTAGACTCTAAACGTCAGCCTCGAGAAGCTCATTTCTCAGAATCTAGAAAGGGCTGTGTGCACGCTGACGCCATACGTGAGCGACTCGGCCGCTCCCGGCTGGACGGCACCTCGCCCCGTTCATCCGTCTGCACCGCCAGGGTGACTCGTCCGCCCCGGTGGAATAAACAGACTATAAATAGCCGTGTGTCTGTTTAGGGCAGATGGTGTCACTACGTGAGGTTCCGTGAAACTTCCCTCCAAACGTCGCTTATTAGCGCTTTTCCGCATTGGGACTCAGGTACCCTATTAGACTCCTTGGTGCTGCTGTTTCCTTTTGCAAATAAATTGCACTTCTGTCCAGCAGCGCACACCTCCTGTGATCCAATGAGCAGTTCCCCCTTTCCGGGAAGTCAGAAAGAGCAAGACCGAGCTGAGGTTTCAATGACAACACTCCCGATGTGGTTCCAGGCGAGCATGGGACGCTCCAGCCCCGCCGGTAAACCGTTCTCCAACAGCGAGTTCGGACGGTTGATGGTTTCAGAGCAAGAACACCCAGAGAGCGTGGCCGCCCTGTGTTACCGAAGTGTGTTTCCTGTTCTCCTCACAGCAGGCTCGCTCTCTGTCCCTGTCTGCGGCTGCGGGACGGCAGGGCACTCGCTACGATCCGAGCTGTTTTGCTTTCTCAACCGCCACTGTGTAGAATTTTTTTCCAACGGCCCCCTGTCCTCACCTCCTCTCCCCTGCCTCCTCCCCCGAAGGCAAGTTTTGACATTTTTCTTCCATCTCTGGA
Source organism: Paguma larvata (assembly GCA_030068075.1). Taxonomy (NCBI): domain Eukaryota; kingdom Metazoa; phylum Chordata; class Mammalia; order Carnivora; family Viverridae; genus Paguma; species Paguma larvata. The sequence goes on along the minus strand of CM057832.1, from coordinate 87,703,265 downwards.
TTGGTTTTGGTGTAAATGACTGGAGAAACAATTCGGTGTTTAAGCCCTTGGGGGATAATTATTTTTTTTTTAATTTTTTTGATGCTTATTTTTGAGAGAGAGGCAGAGCATGAGTGGGGGAGGAGCAGAGAGAGAGAGAGGGAGACACAGAATTGGAAGCAGGCTCCAGGCTCTGAGCAGTCAGCACAGAGCCTGACGCGGGGCTCGAACCCACAACCCGCGAGATCATGACCTGAACCGGAGTCAGACACTCAACCCACTGAGCCGCCCTGGAGCCCCGAGAATTATTATTTTTTTTTAATGTTCATTCACTGAACCTTTTTTTTTCCTCCATGGATTTGACATCGGCTCAGGTGGTTCTTGGTCACTTGGAAAAACAGATTTTTGTTTTGTCTTGTTTTTGACCGACGAATTGTGGAAACGTTCATACAAAACTAGCCTGAGCAGAGATTAAGGAAAAATTCATTCGTTCATTTGGGTCGTCTAGTAGCAGGGACACGTTCTGTGAACTTGCAGTTTGCCGGACAAAATGTTAGCTTGCGTCCACTGGAAAACCGTTTGCCTTTGACCGTTCATCGCCTAAGTTTCGCCCGATGAAATCTCGAAAGGTGGTTGGATTGGACTCTCAAGTACAGTCACATTCTGCCAAGGCCAAAGATCCCAGGAGAGAAAAGGCTGTTTAGGGTTGTATGACAGTGGCTTTAACAAATCGAAAATGACTCTGTCTTGAGTTTTCCATTCTGGGAAGCACCAGAACTGGTGTCGGGAGGCCCCCAAGGGCTGATGGTAGGAGGGGGAAGTAAGCATTGAGTGAATGCCAGTGATGCCCCCATTACTAAGGAGGGTGGCCTTACAGCTTCGACGACAGATGGTATCTTGTAAGTAGCACCCGATGTCCTGGGGTCCCCTCGCTCTGAACCTGGGGTCCTGACTCCTGAGGCCAGAGAAGGCACTACCCCTCGATGCTGGGCTGGAGCCCTGGCGGGGGCCCTCGGGCTCCAGGCCTGGCCCACGGGATGGGAGATGCTTGCTCTGAACCCAGGCTGAGCCCGCAACAGGGCCACAAGGCTGGTGTCAGGGTGAGTGAGGCCCAGGCCCAGGGGTGGTCAGGACGGTCAGTGGGCGGAGTGGGGAAGGACCGGCCGGGGCCCCAGAGCCTAGGGTTAGGAAAAGCCACCATTTAGATACTGGCTTGTTTATCTATGCTGTGTGTGGGCTACAAAGAGCATCTGTCCCACCACAGCTGTTTGTCATGACGGAGAAATCTTCCTTCTGTTCTCGTCAGACTGATAATTTCTTCAAGCTGTCTGTTTCTGCCCACTTGGCATGGAACTGTTGCGGCGTGGCTAGGGTGGAGTTTGATTTTTATTAAATTCCAATTTATAACACCACGTTCCCACCCTTTAGTGCAGACTTTTCGTCTTTTTAGCTGTTTCTTCTAGAATTTTCCGCCGTACTTCCTGACGATAGGCTCATCTGTTCTTGTTTTCGATGTATTGGTTTTAGGCAGTGTCTGCCAGCTTCCTGCGGTGAGGAGGGAGCCCCAGGCCCTCCCAGACCACCGCCCGTGACAGTCCTGCCGTCGTTTGGGGTTAAGAAGCTTGTACGGTGTTTATGTGACAGTGTTTACTGCGAACGCAAGGTGTGTGGCACGGTTCTGGTTTATTATGCCTTGGCTGTGTTTCCTGGGGGGAATTCTTGCTTTCGCCTTCTCCCAGTCGGCTCTGTGCCCGTGACCAAGGTCTCCCCAGCTCTCTGACACAAAACTCAGCCCCCCCACTTTCTTACCACGTCAGACGTACCAAGCAATCGATCAGTTCCGTTTTCCTTCTCTCCTGGCGCCCTCCTTGTTCTCGCTGGAGTCTGACGGTCTCTCTTCAGCCCGTTAGAAGCCCGTCGTGGGGAGGTGGTTGACTGCATGCATTTTCTCCAGTGCCAGTCAGACCTTTGCTCTACCGTCTGGGGTCTGAACATAAGGTTATCAGTGCTCACATACCGTTTGCCCGTTATAAATCGCTGGGCAGAATCGTTGGAAACTTCCTCGGAAATTTCATTTCTATTACGTATTTCATATATATACATATGACATATCTGGTATATGTTATATGTTATATATACACGTATATTACATATACACATATATTATACATACATATATAATGTGTAATACATATGTATTATATATACAGATTTATAATACATATGACTTCAATGCAACAGTTGGCATCTACGTTTTAAGTCCGCCTCCACGCCCCCTCTGTGTTTGCTCGGACGCAGGTGTTTTATTATCCGGTTGATAGGAACGTGTATTTCCCCGGGAATGGCGAGCCCCCGGCCCTTGTTTTCAGATGTCCGGCCTGGATCCCTCGGTCCCGAAGCAGGCGCCGTGGGACTTTAAGTGGCATTCCCAGGGAGGCCTCGGCCGTGTTGGACGGAATGCGGTCGAGCAGGCTGGTAGCCGTTGTGGGTGCGGACCGGGGTGCAGGGGGCGTGTGCGGAGGGGGCGCCTGCCGGCGTGCTCGCACCCCCGGAGCCGTGGGGGCGTGGGTGCCTGGAGTGTCCTGGGGGGCGGGGCTCCTGGAGTCCCCCTTGTGAGACGATTGGCGGCCTCCTGTCGCCCCCTTGGCGGGATCCTCAGGCTTCGCCCGGCGGAGGCGGAACGCTAGGGTTATTTTCATCCCAGTGCTGAGAGCGTTTGGGTGGCGGCAGTGCCCCACCGTCCCAGCCACGGGCATTTTTGTCAGCAGTGGTTGAGGGCAGGTGGGGTCCGAAGTGCCTCTGGGTTCAGGCCTCTTTATTTTCAAGCTATCGTTTGGGTTCTGTGAATGGAGCGGCGGCCGGGGGCTTCACCGTTGTGCACCACGGAGCCATGTGCGTAGGGCCCATAACCGGCCTGCAGTTGGGACCGACGTGACCGCCACCGCCTCTCCCGAGAGGGTGGCTCTGGGAATGTGTTCCCGCAGTCTGGGGTGCAGGCTAGTAATAGCACTCCCAACAGGTCGCGGGTGAATGAGCACGATTTCTTTAGTGATTTATTTCTTTGTTTGAGAGAGAGCAAGAGAGCAGGGGAGAAGCCAAGGGAGAGAGAGAGAATCCCAAGCGGGCTCCACGCTCAGCACGGAACCCGACGCACGGCTCGATCCCACCAACCTGGGATCATGACCTGAGCCAACATCAAGGGTCGGATGCTTAACCGACTGAGCCACCCGAGCCCGCTCCCAAATATTGTTTCTGAAGTTAGTTTCTCTGACCTCCAAGTTGGGAGAACCTTCTAGCATTTTGTAAGGTGGCAAATGCAGACCATGCATCAGTGCATGCCCATCGGGGAGGAATGCAGAGAAGACAGGGACCACCAGCCCTCTGCATGCCCAGTACCCTCTCGGGGAGGGCAGCTTCTAGCCTTCGATCCTCTGGGCATGTGTGTGTGTGTGCGCGTGTGTGTGCATGTGTGCGTGCGTGTGGTTCTTAACACCGACACCATCCTGTCGACTTTCTTTTTTTTAATCAACAACACGCCTAGGAGTGAAGAGGTCTTCTCATCAGTGACCACTGTGTTTCATTCCGCAGATTCGAAAATATGACGATTTACTGATAGGCCATTAGGGTCCCCCCCCCCAATTTTTGAAATGATATCAGCACATCGCCCCGAACCAGCCGAGCTCACTGGCCGCCTCATGTCTGATTTTATCAACAAAGCTGCAGCGAATGCACTTTTCCTTTCATTTTTTCCCCCGTTTTGCGCCTTGAGTTGTGTGTCACAACACCATCAGGTGGCCCGAGAAAGACCTTCGCCCCGTCCCTCCGGTCATCAGATCCAACTGTTGAAGCTGTTCTGTTTCAGCAAGCCGCTGCTTCATTTCCAAGGAATGTAGCTAATCCTTTAGTCTTTAGCGGCACGTCCAGCTTTGGTGGTGCGTCTCACGGGTTTCAGTGGGGACGGTCCCTTCCTGCCCACGGTCCCTGTCTTCCTTCGGCATCGGCTCATCGGTCGGCTCGTTCGATGCCTTTCCTTCTTGCCGGGCGAGCTTCCCTGCTGTGCTCGGTGGTCTGAGGATGCGTGGTCTTTTTTTTTTCCTTCCGAGCCGCCCTAGGAGTACTTCTGGGTCTGGGTTTGGTCTGTGGCTCTTTCCCAGCCGGTGCCCCGTGAGGCAGGAGGGGTGAGGTGCGCACGGGGCAGGGGGAGGCAGGACCCAGCGTGCGGGGTGCAGGGGCGCTCCGGCCTCCTCTGCCCCCATGGCGGTTAAGGACTCGGAGTCTGTGTGAGCGTTTCGGTGCTGTCTCTTTCCCTTCTCTGCCCTGAGAGCTGCTGGGGACGCTCAGAGAGGAACTCTACCACTTCCTTTTTTCTTTTTTTTTTTTTTTTTGTTTTTTTAGCAACCCCAATCAGCTGATGGTCATGGCTGTGTGAGGACGTGACAGCGAGGAGGAGGAAGGAGCGGAGCTCTCCCGGGCAGGGCTGGGCCACAGGCCCGGGGCTGCCTTGGCGTTGGCCGTGCCCCTGGGAGCTGGGCCGGGCGCCCCGGCGCTCAGGCAGGAAGTGCGTCCCAGGAGAGGGCTGCGCTGTGGCGTCCATGCCGACTGGTGGCATGTGGCCAGTCCAGGAGCGTTAACTTTCTCAGAGCCACGCGCAGGGTGTGAAAAGGGAAGGGCCCTTGGGGACCGTCGGATTCACCCTGCGGAGCAGCGCTTGGGCCCAGGAGGCGATGAGACTCGCCCAGCCGCTAAGCGGTATCGCTGGAGCTCGAAGCCTCGAACCCGTGTGCTGTGAGTCCAGGGCTGTGATTGTCGCCTGCCGTCGTGCGTCGTGAGGGCGCGCAGGGGCCTGTCGTGGACGCGAGGAGACCGGAGAAGGCAGGGCGAGAGCCCGAGCTCAGGGGGCCGTGTTGTTTCTATCTTTAAAACCATTTTTAATGTTTATTTATTTTTGAGAGAGATGGGGGGGAGGGACAGAGAGAGAGAGGGAGACACAGAATCCAAAACAGGCTCCAGGCTCCGAGCTGTCGGCACAGAGCCTGACGCGGGGCTCGAACTCACGCACCGCGAGATCTTGACCTGAGCCGAAGTCGGATGCTTTGCCCACGGAGCCGCCCGGGCGCCCCTGTTTCTATCTTATGGCTTTCTGTTGGGGAATTGAGTTCATTCAATGGAAATTGGACCGAGAAGCCCTGAATCGATGAGAGGTTGATTTGCAAACATCTGATGCTTTTGCCTTTTGTCTCTTTTCAACACGCAGTCAACTCCCTTCCAAGGTCACTGTCAGCGTGAACTAGAGCCACGTGCGTGGGAGCCATGTACGTGGTTCGAAGGGGCACACCAAGCCGTCGTCTATACCTCAGGCTGCCCCACGAGGGGAGGAATTACCCCTCTCTGCGCGGGCTCCTGACGCGAGGGCGGGGAGGAGGAGTGCGAGGGGGCCCGACGGACGGAACGGAGCAGGGGAGAGGGGGTGTCTTCGGTTCCGTCGCGTATGACCGCGGCCACGTGTGTGACGCGGTCGCCTGCTGGGGGGGGGGGGGCGAGCGCTCTAGAAGAGAGGCGCAGAGTCGGGCAGGGTGCCCTCGCAGGAGCCGCAGGCCTCTGCAGAGACACAGCCGCCAGGCGGTCCTGCCAGCTTGTGCCTTTTAAGAAGGCTCTGGAAACCGTGTCGGTATCCATCGAGAGAGAAGTGGCATTCGTTTGCTGGAGTTGCCGGAACAGAGGAGCCGGGACGAGGTGGTGTCAGCCACAGCTCTGGGGGCCGGAGCTCTCAGGTCCGAGTGCCCGCAGGGCGGGTTTGTCCGGAGGCCCCTCTCTTTGGCTTGGGGACGGTGTCTTCTCCCGGTGTCCTCACACCTCTTCCCTCCGGGCGTGTGCCTGTGTCTTCATTTCCCCTTTTTACGGGGACACCAGTAGTATTGAATTAGGGCCCCCCATAAAAGCTGCATGTGAACGTAATCACTCCTGTACAAACTCCGTTTCCAAATAAAACCTCATTCTGGGGTGCTGGGGGCTGAGAACCTCAGTGTATGACTCTGTGGGACACGACGGTCCGCCTTCCCGGGCGGTCAGGTGAAGTCTGGCCCTTCCTCACGGTGACCTCATATGCTGGGGTCACGAGCGCAAGCGGACTCTTGGGCCTGGCCTGGGAGAGGCTCGGGAGCCACCTGAGGTCAGCGTGGCAGACAGGTGGTTCCAGAACATTGTGTCCAAAAGCACCAAACAAAGCTAAGCAAGTTGAAATGCTTAAGTTATCATTTTTCCTCCACCTTGAGATTGGCAAAAATATATAAAAAATAAAAAAAAAAAAAGAGAGAAACTTAGGGACACGGTGCAAAACAGAGGTGGTAAGGGGAGACAGGAGCCCCAGGGCGTCAGGGCACAGGCGTAGTGGAGAAACCAGCCCGAGTGACTCGTGTAATGTGCGTGGGCGCCGAGGAGGAGGAGCAGAGGCCAGTAGAAGCCTCCATCGAGGGTACGGACGAGCAGGGAACAAAGCCGGCGGACCACGGATGTGCCCTGCCTGTCTGCACTGAGCGTCCACGGAAGCGCTAGCTCTGTGACAGGCGTGGGGGGGACAGGACCCGCGTGCGCGTGAGTGCTGGCGGGGCGGCCGGGCAGCGTCTTCCGAAATTTAAGCCGGGCGTGTGCTTTGGCTCAGGAGTTTCACTTTTAGGAGCTCATTTCTCCCATAAATCGACAGAAGTGAAGCAACGTGTGTGCGTACAGTAATTCGTTGCGACAGTTCGTTTTGTAATCGCGAAAAAAAGGAAAGGAGGAAAGAGAGACGTATCAGGAAGGGGGCCTGGTTGAATACATGGTGGTCCGTCCCCGCATCGTAATTCCACGCGGTGGTCTTTTTGAAACTGTGGACTCTCGTTCCGGCCGCGCCGGGAGCCTGGAGCCTGCTTCGGATTCTGTGTCTCCCTCTCTCTCTGCCCCTCCCCTGCTCGCACTCGGTGTCTCTCTCTCTCAAACACAAACATCAAGACAATTCTTTTCTAACGTGGAATCTTTGTAGACCAAAGTAGAAAGATGTCCAAGTTACCGCCAGTGGTAAGCAGGACGTAGTATATCACTTTATAGTTTTCACGACACGGTCGTACACGCACCGACGGAGGCCGTGTCACTTACTGTAGATACACACGAGTCTGCCTGCACGTGTGTGTGTGTGTGTGTGCATGGCGCACGTGAAAATACGCGGACTGTTCTGGAAGCAAAGGCCCCAAACTGTGAGCTGCAGCTGGCCTGGGGAGGGCAGTAAAATTGGGTTTGGAAAGAGCGAAATGCAGCTTTTCCCCTGCCGATGGCCGGTGCGGTGTTCCCACGATCGTCATAAAATGAGCAGGTGTGCCTGGGCGAGGGAGCAGGGACGGGGCGAGACCGGAGGAGCGCTAACTCAGGGCAGAGCATCCGCAGGACTGGCTGGACATCCTGGCTGGACGTCTGTGTCCAAACGAAGTGGGGGACCTGCAGAGGTCGGCGGGACCCCTGCCCCGCGCCGCCGGCCGCGACCCAGGCTCGGCGCACCCGCCAGTGCTCAGACCGCCTCCCCAGACTGGGACGCCGTCTGGCGGGCGGCCCTGCCTCCAGACTTGCGTTAAGGCTCCCGCCGCCCCTTCCTGGCAGCAGCCGGGGTTGCAGCAGCCAGGGTTGAGAGCCGGGTCGTAGCACCGTAGAGCGCCCAGGCCCGTCGTCAGAGCCTAGCACGACCCCCCTCAAATTCGAGTTCATCGGCGGAGGCTCTGGGCGTGGTAGGGTGGTCTGCTCCCGCGTGTGCACTTGTGGGGAGGGGGGCGAGAGCTCACACGGTGTCACGCTGTGACTGCTCCCTCCCTCCCGAACTTGCGTCTGAGGTCTGCCCGCCTGGAGCCGAGGTGGGGGAGAAGAGGCGGGCGCCCGGGCGGTAGAAGAACCCGCATTCTCTGCCCGAGGGTGCTGCGTGGCTTCCGTTTTCAGGATGGCTTGTTAGCATGATTCTAGATCCCCCGTACTCAGCTGAGGTGGTTTTTACTCCTGAGGACACCGGGCTGAGAGCTGGGGCCATGGCTTCGTGGTGTCTGTGGCTTGGCTTCGGGGCCTCGCCGGCTGCGGCCGGATGATCACGTGGGGGGGCTGCTGTCACTGTGGCCTACTTGGGGACAGTCCGAGTCTGGGCCCGCCCCGGTGCTGACCCTGACCATCGGTGCACACGCGGGGGGCGCCGCGCTGCCCTCGCCCGGCGGGCCCCCAGGACCGCTCCCACGCGCCCGCGTGTAAACTTCGTAACCCAACTTGTAGGACCACAGCTTTGACCCGTCAGGGCCCAGATCCCGGAAGTGGTCCTCGAGCCCCCTCTGGGAGCGGTGAGGCTGGCAGGAGACCAGGCACGCGGGTCTGGAGTCCACCGTGCGTGGAAACTTCTGCGGCTCCCGCGAGCTCGTCTCCAGAACAAGGCTGAACGTGCCCCCTCCCGGGCCTCCCAGACATGTACCACTGACCCGTGACCTGGAGACGACCCAAGGCCGTCCCGCAGCTTCCCTGCCTCGGAGCTAGAGCCGTGGGCGCCTCGCACCGCCACCGGCCACGCGTGGCCGTTTATGCTTCACGTACTGAAAGGGAAATAAAATGTACAGCTCCGCCCTCAGCCACACGTTCAAGGGCAGGAACCACGCGTGGCTCGTCACTCCACGTGGGCCGGAGTCGAACAGCCTTTCCGTCTCGGCAACAAGGTCCAGGACTCGGAGCTGTGCCCTCCTGGACCGGGAACACAAGCCTCCACCCTCTCCTGCCGGTCCCGCCACCCGTGGAGCGCGGGTTGTAACCCTTGCCGCTCCTCCACCCTCGGACCCGGGGCCTCCCGTTTCCTTCAGGGGCTCTGGCCCTGCAGAGGGCTGGCAACCCCGAGACGCCCCCGAGTCCTGTCCACAAGATCCGGCCCGGCCCTGTCCTCCGTAATAGTGACATCTACTCAACATGGTGGTGTTCAGCAAGACACTCCTCACACACGTGCAGATAGCACACGCATCGCACCCAGCATGTAAGCACACATGCATGTGCACACAGCACACACACGAGTGCACGCACACACTTGCACACGCACACAGAACACACATGAAGATAGCACATGCATCGTGTGTGTACACGTAAGCACACAGCACCTGGGCATACACACATGCGCAACCCACCCACACGAGTGCACGCACACACTTGCACACGCACAGGACACACTTGCACAAAGTGCATGCATTGCATGTGTGCAATAAACACACACACATGCACACACAAGTGCACGCACACACTTGCACACGCGCAGAACACTTGCACAAAGCACATGCATCGCAAGCGTACACACAGCATACATACACCACACACGGGCATACGCACACGCAAGCACACGCCAGCCGCACAAGGGCATGCGTACACTTGCACACACACACCCAGCCTTGGAGAAGGTGACTGACTGATGTGTCCTCGAGTTAAGCACGCTTGGTTTAATACAGTTTCTGGAAGAATAAACTAGTCACTTGTTCGAGAGGATTTTCAGGTAATGGAGAAGACCTCCGTACCTGTTCACTACTCTGCGGTAAAAAAAAAAAAAAAGAAAAGAAAAAAGAAAAATCCAACATCATCTCAAAGTATTTGGAACCCGAGGTTCCGTCCCTTTAGAGGGGGCGCGTTCCTGCGGAGGCAGGGTGCGGAACGTGCCAGGCCCGTCTCCCGCGTGTCGCAGAGTCTTCGCCGTGCAAGAAGCGAGGGCTTGGTGTCCGTGCGCCGTGGGCTCGGCGGGCCTCCTGGGCGGCGGCCGCGGACCGGGGACTGCGCAGGTGGCCACGCCGCTGGGTGGGACGTCCCCTGCGGGGGCCCCGCCCGCCTCCCCCTCCATCTACGCAGTTTGCCCGTTTCTGGGGTTCCTGTGCTGCCGAACTGGCCGGGAGATAAAGCAGCACGCGAGCAGTATTTCGGAAGGGTTTGGGAATTCTAGAACTTCCTTTCATGATTCAGCCTGTGGCCCGGAAGCCTAGCAACACGCGCTTCCTAAATTTAGCTCGCCGCCTGGGCCCTGCGCAGGCGCCCCGCCGGCCACCGCCAGGGACAGGGTGCCTGCGCCTGAATCACTGTGCTCGCGGTGCCGACATGGGCGAGGGCTTGGGGGTGAGGGTGCACCCCGCTGCACGGCTGTCCCCGGGCGCCGCTGGCACCTCGCCTTTCTAGATTTCGGAGCAAAGCGGATTCTTTGCTCTACCTCCCCAGCCGTGTTACCGCTCTCTCCCATGGCCAGCTCTGTCTGCAACATCGTGGGGCCGCAGAACCTTCGACCCAGAGCAGCGATGTCCCCGCCTGGCCACGCAGGTCACCGGGAAGAGCTTTCACACAGTCTGGACGCCTGGGCCCCGCCCCTGGAGCTTCTGAGTCATCTGGGGCCAGAACTCCATTAGTAGGCGCTATAAAAAAAATGAATCACCCAGGCTATTCTAAGCTGCAGTCAGGGTGGAGAATCTCAGTTCTGGTCTAGAACTTTCTTTGTTTTGCTAATCCGGCCTGCTGAGAAAAGCAGACTTCCAGCACTCAGTGTGTGAGGACACCTAGGCAGGGCAGGGCCGGTGTCGGGGAGGGGGGCAGGGCGCCCGCGCTATTCAGAAACACCTGGAAAGATCTCGAAGCGGGAGTCTGGAAGGTGGGGTGGGTAGCTCGGGCCTTCCAATTCTTGGTGGATGCGGCCGAACCTCCCTGCCACAGCATCGGAGCCCGAGGGCTGCAGTCACACTGCCCACCGCCAGCCCCCAGCCTGGCTGGCCCACGTGTCCCTCGCTGGACACGCCGGCCCCTCGCAGTGGGCTCCTGTCCTCAGGCCTGGAAGGCGGCTGGGGAGACGTCTGAGCCAACAAATACGGCAAGATGGGGTTACCAGGAGCTGAGACTAATTGAGGTACAGATTTTGCACGAATTGGTATCTATATACTGCTGTATTGATTGTTACAATAACACGTTTCTGTCTTGTTCGTTTGTGACTCTGGACACCCTTGTGAACATTCCGGAAGTCTCTCAACATAGATAAATGATGACGGGGGCCTGGGTGGCTCAGTTGGTTAAGCGTTGGACCCCTGATCTGAGCTCAGGTCTTGATCTCATGGTCACGAGTTCAAGCCCCACGGTGGGCTCCTCACTCGGGGTGAAGCCTGCTTAAAAGAAAAGAAAATGGATGAAGGATGAATCTAAGACTTACATTTAGCATCTTACAAGAGAACAAGACTGCACACTGGTGAGTCGATGGAAGTGTGTGACCACAGACTCCCAGGCGCCCAACTCTGTGTTTCCCCTAACCAGAGCCGCTTGTTAGGACATAGTTACCACACACCAGGAGAATTGCTGTATTTTGTTTCTTTCTTGCATAAATAGGGAAATTGTGTTTTTTTTTTATTTTTCTTAATGTTTGTTTATTTCGGAGAGAGACCGAGACAGAGCATGAGCAGGGGAGGGGCAGAGAGAGAGGGAGACACAGAACCGGAAGCAGGCTCCAGGCTCTGAGCTGTCAGCACAGAGCCTGACATAGGGCTTGAACCCACAGACGGCGAGATCATGACCTGAGCTGAAGTCAGGTGCTCAACCAACTGAGCCCCCCGGGCGCCCCAGGAGGGCTCCCCTGCCCGCCTGCCTTGCCTCCACGCCAGCGGGGCGTGGTGCAACAGTGGATGGCGGGCAGGGGTAAGAGCTGCAGGACGTGCGGTCCTCTGAGCAGGGGTGCTCGGGGAAACCCAAGGGCACGGAGGAACGCGGGGTCTGGCACGTGGAGCTACAGAACACGTGACATCCTGGGACAGTGACGTAAACCCTCACACTGCGGGCCGTCCCCTCAGTTCCTGTTACCTGACTCCACGCTTCTAGGTTCTCAATGACCGAAAACACAGGTTTTCAAAAAAAAATCAAAACAAAACCCTTCCAGGTTTCAGCCAAAAATTACAAGGCACACCAAAAGGGAAGAGAAAACGCAGTCACTGCCACACAGATCTGAGAAACTCACAGAAGGAAACTAGAGACAGAATATCTTGAAAAAAAAAAAAAAAAACAACCCAGAAGGGGCGGAGACCCTAACGCGGAGGAACAAGGCTAGGAGTTATTTCTAGCCGACTTTCCATCATACACCGTGCAAGCTACAACTGCCCTTTTGAAATCTTCGAAGTGTTAAAGGAGGAAAAAAACACAAGCACCAACCTAGAATCTTCTCTCCAGTTCAGGTGTCCTTCGAATGCGAAAGAGGAATCAGGACTTTCTTGGACAAACAAAAGCTAAGGAAATTCGCCCCGGCTGACCGGCCCTACAAAAAAAAAAAAAAAAGTAGCAAAAGGAATTTTTCGGACAGAAGGGGAAGCATACGGACTGAAACTTGGATCTGCCAAGGGGAAGCATACGGACTGAAACTTGGATTTGCCGATGCTCTTCCGTTCGGAAGAGCATCGGCAAAGGAAAAAGTGGAGGTAGAATAAAATCTTTGACTTTTCCTATTTTTGATTGCTCTAAGAGGCAGGTCTTTGGCTCCAGCGGTACGAGTAACCGTGCGCGGAAGGGTGCCCACGCGTAGGTGAGCGAGATGCACGGCGGCCTCGTCACAGACGTCCGGGGGGGAGCAGGAACGCGCCGGGAGGGAACTGTCCTGTAGGCGACGTGGTATCGGGTCGTTTCAAACCTCGATCTAAAATTTAGGTTTTAAAAGTCTCCTGTCCGCTGCAGGGCAACACGGAAGCCTTGTAAAAGACAGGCTGGGAGCGTCTCCGGTGGAATCGTGTAAGATGCTCGATTAAAACCAGAGAAAGCAGACAAAGGGTAGAACAAAGAATAAATGCAGTGAATAAAAAAGCCGCAGACGTGTCGGATAGCAACCCAGCTAAGTCAATAACCGGGCTGTGTCCGCCGGGTCAAGGGCAGAGATTTTAAGAGTGGGCCGGACAGCGTGACCCAAGCATACGTGGTCTACAGGAAAGCTTGTCTGCAGGTAAAGACACACGGATAAATACTAAAGGGGTGGAGAAAGCTAGTCCGTGCGTTCCGGTGCCTTCCCGCAGCGGTCACGTGGCCGAACCACGCTGCTTCCCACCACCTGCTCGCGCGCGAGTGTGTTCGTGTCCCGGGTCCGTGAACTCCGAGACACCCGCCGTAAGCTTCCGTGGCGTGCGGTCAGGAGCCCCCCGCTGGCACGCTTTCACTGACTGGGGAACAGCCATGACTCCTGGCACGTACTCGGGAGCACCTGCTGTCCCTGTCTGAGCCCACGTCAGCCAGCGGGTCCCCGTGTGGTGAGACCACGCGGTCTGGGTTCTCCGGCAGCCGCCGGGTCCCGGCGGCAGCTCTTGTGTGTCCTCCTGCAGGAGCCCCCTCCCTGAGGGCCGCGCTCGGCCAGGGCAGGGTGTCGGTGGCCTGCAGCAGCTCTGGCCGGTCGCAGCGGGAGGCGGGGGAGGTGTAGACGGCAGAGGCCCTGGGGTCCTCACAGTCCTGGGGCGGAAGCCGGATGGACCCCCGCTCCCTGGAGGCAGAGAGACTCGCTTCCTTTCCCACGTGGCGTCCGGAAAAACCGCTTGCACATAATACACGCTCAGCAAACACAGGGAATGGATAAAGGATTTATATTTTAGGGGGCACCTGGGGGGCTCCGTCGATTGAACGTCCGACTCTTGATTTCAGCTCCGGTCATGATCTCCCGGTTCGTGAGTTCGAGCCCCGCATCGGGCTCTGCGCTGACAGCATGAGGCTCTTTCTCCCGCTCTGCCTGCCCCTCCCCTGCCTGTGCTCATGTGCGCCGCTCTCTGTCTCTGGCTCTCCCTCCCTCTCAAAATAAATACACCTTCAGTGGTTCATATTTTAACGATACATTCACTCGAGGTGGGCTGCTCGCGCGTGTGCAACCACGAACGTCGAGAGTGAACTTCTATGTTGACGTCGCGGCCTGAGATCCGTAACTCATGCTGCCCGCCGGCGGAGGAGTGTTGGGAGGGCACAGAGGGAGGTTCTCGAGCCCGGGAGGCCAGGTGTGGGCTGAGACACGTCGGTCCTTCCTGGACGTGGTGTCAGTGCCTTCCGGCTCTGGATGCCCGGCCGGAGAACTCGGTCGGATGATGTTTTCAAGTCTTGAAACTGCTCCTCTGTTTGTACACATCAGTAAAAAAAATCACTTCGTCCAGCCAGCCTCGGACTGACTGACCGTTTCCGCAGCGTGCGCCTCTGTTCGGAGAAAGTGCCGTGCGTTCCCGCACGCGCGGATCGGGGAACACTCGGCAGAGACGGCGCTGCGTGGTGGTGCCTCGGATGACCAGGTCTGCAGAGGTGTGGCCGGACGGCAGGCCCCGGGGTGGGGGCGCTGGGGACCGCGCTGCGGGGCGGTCTCCCCGAGGGCGAGCTGGTGGACGCAGGGCTGACTCGGGCCGGGCGCCACGGCGTCTGGGTCCACATGTCGCCTTCCACGTGGCGAGATCCCGAGCACGGGAGGCAGTGCCCACGGCCCTCTGCAGACCCGCCGAGGGCGGTCGTTTGCGGGGGCTGCGGGGGGCGGCCCCCCTGTGCCCGCCCCGGCCTGGCCATCTCTTGTAACGAATTGGCCCGCCCCTGCCCGGCCCGGGACGCCCTGGTGTCCCTGCAGGCTGGACTCTTTCCTCTCGTGAAAACTCGTCCAACCACGAGGCTGTTCCTTTCACCCCAGCCCCGCGCTCCGTTCTCTCGGCTTCACGCTGCAGAGATTCTCAGGCAAACATCACGGCCGCTTTGCATCGAGGTGGCCGAGCGCCTCTGGGTGTGATACGCCAAGGTCTCTTGTTATTTTCTGCCTCTTCCTGATTGCGTTCCCCTCTGGGGCCGGGCTGGGGCAGAAGACGTCTCCCCAGAGTGCCAGCGGTCTCTGCCACGGTCGCCTCCGTCCACAGGCCACGGGGCGGCTCTGGGGCGCAGCGGTGCGAACTCCGCCCCCTCGGCTCTCGCCAAGCGCTGTTGGAGGGGTCTCTGCAGGAAGCAGAAGGAGACGTCCCCTGTGGCGGCGGGCTCCGCACCTGCAGGAGCCACGGTTCAGTGGGTCTTACGAGAAGCCAGCCGACCTGGAGCCCTGGTCTGGGCCTCCGACACCCCGGACAGATGGGGCTTAAGAAAAACAGCGGTACAGAGACAGGCCACCTCCTGTTTCCACGCCAAGGTTAAAAGCACTGAAATGCACGTGGCTTTAGGGACCAACAGTAACAGGTTTAAGAACATAGATTTTTTTTTTTTAATGTTTTATTTATTTATTTATTTTTGAGAAGGAGTAGGGGAGGGGCAGAGAAAGAGAGACCGAAGATCCAAAGCCGGCTCCCCACGGATAGCAGAGAGCCCGACGCGGGGCTCAAACTCACAAACCGTGAGACCATGACCTGAGCCGAAGTCAGCCGCTTCCCCGACCGAGCCCCCCCAGGCGCCCCTAGGAACATGGTCTTATCCCGAGGCCGCATCGGGCGTCTCCGTCCACAAGGACGGGTCTTTGCAGCGGGGGTGGGGGGCGAGCAATCCCGTGGTCGGTCCTCATGCTTCACAGATTCCACGCTGATAATCCGCCTTCTCGCCGAGACGTCTTTGCAGCCCCCAGTCTGCCCCCTCCGTGTCTGCGTGCTCACTTGCGGGTGTGCGCGGGGTGGGAAAGCTGTGTTCTCCTGACACCCTGTTCCCAGCTGAGGTGTAATAAGATGACCCCTTGCCTCCTCGTCTGGGGTCCCACTGCACACAAGGTCCTCTCCGTGGTCTACGTGGTGCCACGTTTTGGCATCTCTTTGTGCTCGTGGTCGGTGGTTGTGCCGGGAACGGCCCAAGCTCAGTGCCGCAGTGCACGCGGCCCGTGGCGCCGGGGCCCCTTAGCCTCCGCGGGACTCGGCTCTCCTCCAGCCTCCCCTGCCCGTCGCTCGCAGCGATGGTGGCGGGGAATCGCACAAGGGGAGACTGGAATGCCTGTCGTATCGGCGAGGATGCTGATGCAACGGAAGGATCACGTCGGGTTTGTGAGCGGGCCAAAACCGCAAACACGGCGGTCTCCAGTCGGGGGACGCGGGAACGCTGCCCCCAGGGAACATTTGGGAACGCCTGGAGATGGTTTGGGGTTGTCACAGTTGGGAGACTGAGGTGTGGTACTACCAGTCGCTGGAGGCCAGGCTGCCATGGGCGAGACAGCCCCCAGCAGAGTGGTCCCGGCCAGGTGTTGGGAAACCCTGAGCTGCCGTCATGCCGGGTGCCAGACGGGCGGGAGGGACTGGCAGGGTGTTACGTGCGCGTCGAGGGTGGGGGCATGGGAACAGGGACGCGTTCGTTAGCCAGAAGCCCAGGTCACGCGGGGACACCGAGGGCAGACCCAGGAGCGGCTGTGGCCCGAGTGTGTAGATCCTCTCGCCGGCGGCCTCCACGCTGGCCGCGCTTCGAAGAGGGTCTTGGGTGAAGTGGAACCGTGTGGGCAGAGTGACCAGGACGGCTGGGTGCTCTGGAAGTAACGTCGAGTGAGCGAGGACGGTGGACCGGGAGCGAGCGCTGGACGGCCGTCTGGGGAAGCAGGGCTGAAGCATTCTGGGTGTCCCTCGGGCGGACAGGGGGTCCGGGCTGCAGGAGGAGAGGCAGGGAGTCGGATGAGAAGCCGTCTCCTAGCAGACGTGTCCGCCGGGCAAAGCAGCAGCTGCGCCTGGGGAGATTGCGCCATACGCGCAACGGGCGTCCCCCGCGGAAGACGCGGGGTGTTCGGGGTGCAGTCGACACTTCCAGACTCCAGAACCCCCGTGTGAGGGTGGGAAGAGCTGGCTGCAGGTGCGTGCGATGAAGGAGACAAACCCTTCACGGGCTAAAGATGAATGGGGCCGTGTCGTCAGCATCCGCCTCTCGGAGGAGGTGACCTGGCAACGAACGCCCCCTCAGGAGCACGTGAGGGTTGAGTGGCCTGTGGGACACTCACTCAGGTGGACAGGTCGGGGAGCAGGTCAGGTCAGGAGCTCGGGGGCCGCAGGCGGGCATGCCGGTAGTGGGGAGGGGGAGTGGGGAGGAGGAGGGGTGCAGGGAGAAGATGCGGCTAGAGGAGCCCCAGCCCCAGCTCTGGGGCGCAGATGGATGAGCAAATAGGGAGCCGCGCATCAGGGGTCGGCAGAGAACAGAGAGCCCGACCCGCTGAAGTCAGGGCGCTGGGCTCCGTCCAGTGATTTCCGAAGGTCAAGCCAGATAGGGCAGGGGGTGACCTTGGGTTCGGCCACTTGGAGCGTGGGAGTAGAGGCCAGGCGGAGGACGTTGGCAGGAGAGCGGAGGGACGGCGAGGGGGTTCGGACCGAGAAGAGATGGGTGGAGCCACCGCCGCCCCTCCAGCCTTTCTCTCTGACGCTCTTGACACGGGCGCCGTACCACGTGTGTGCGCTCGAGCTTTGGAAACAGAACTAGATCGCTCTGCACTCATTATTTTGAAATCTGCTCGTATTAATCAACCAGTATTTCTGGCCACCTGCTGTGTGCCCAGAACAGTTCCAGACGCCCAGATGTGGCCGTGAACACAGGCGACTCTGTCTTGGTCTGAAAGCCCCGCGCACTGGTGCGGGGGACGAGACAGGAATCGCACCAATGATTATGAATTAAGTTATGGTGTGTTGAGGGATCATCACCTGTGCAGATGAGCCCTGGGGGGGATTGTCAGCTGTGCAGATGAGCCCTGGGGGGGGGATTGTCACCTGTGCAGGTGAGCCATGGGGGGGATTGTCACCTCACCTGTGCAGATGAGCCCTGGGGGGGGATTGTCACCTGTGCAGATGAGCCCTGGGGGGGATTGTCACCTGGGCAGATGAGCCCTGGAGGGGATTGTCACCTGTGCAGATGAGCCCTGAGGGGGATTGTCACCTGTGCAGATGAGCCATGGGGGAGGATTGTCACCTGTGCAGATGAGCTCTGGGGGGATTGTCACCTGGGTAGATGAGCCCTGGGGGGGATTGTCACCTCACCTGTGCAGATGAGCCCTGGGGGGGATTGTTACCTGTGCAGATGAGCCCTGGGGGGGGATTGTCACCTGAGCAGATGAGCCCTGGGGGGGATTGTCACCTGTGCAGATGAGTCTTTGGGGGGGATTGTCACCTGAGCAGATGAGCCCTGGGGGGGATTGTCACCTGTGCAGATGAGCCCTGGGGGGGGATTGTCACCTGTGCAGATGAGCCCTGGGGGGGGATTGTCACCTGTGCAGATGAGCCCTGGGGGGGATTGTCACCTGTGCAGATGAGCCCTGGGAGGATTGTCACCTGTGCAGATGAGCCCTGGGGGGGGATTGTCACCTGTGCAGATGAACCCTGTGGGGGCAGGATTGTCACCTGTGCAGATGAGCCCTGGGGGGGGGATTGTCACCTGGGCAGATGAGCCATGGGGGTGGAGGGGGGAGCAGGGAATTAATCAGCAAAGGGGGACATGCTGCCCCAGGCATCACAAAATATGATTTCATGTCATAAAACATTTTTCTGTTACCAAATGCACGTTGAACCTGTGTCATAAAAAGGCCCCCGAGGAGTAAGTGATGCTGCTGTGGTTTGAGAAGCTCGCCAGACAACAGCCTGAGGCCTCACCGCCTGGAAAGCTCCCGCGCAGCCGTGCGCCGGCCGAGGTCCGGGGGCTCTAGGGGCCGGTGTGGGGGGTCCAGAGGCCCCCTTTGTTTTTCGGTGTAGAGCTTTTGAATAAAGTGGTTTCGCACGTGTAGAAAAAGACCTGGGAATGTTGAACTTGACAACACTGGGTAGCGTTGAGAAAACTACCCCGGTGGGGGTTAAACACAGTGCGAGGCGCAGACTTTCCCCGGGTCTGAGGAGAAGGCGGATGCAGCCTGGAGGCGGGGCCAGGCGGCGGTGGGGGTGGGGCTGCGTACCCGGGCACACGGAGGAGGGTGCACGGCAGGGAGCCACTGCGGGTACCTGGCCCAGACGAAGGCCGAAGGCCGAGTGCAAAGGCGCAGCCCTTGGGGTTTGCCGAGGTGAGCCGGGGCCGGCATCCGAAAACCAGGGCCAAGAACGGCAGAGTGGCCGTGGGCTCATGGGGACAGTGGCTGGGACGAGAGAGCCTGTGCTGTGCAGAGGAGACCGGAGACCAGGAGAGGGCCCGGGGTGGGTGGTGGGGACGCAGGACATGGCATCACAGGCATCGTTCATTCTGAAAACGAAACAGCCCAAGGACATGTCCTAAACTGTTCTCCACGAGCCATCTCTGCTGTCAGAACTGCTCCCCCCACCAGCCAAATGCACCCTCAGGTCCCCAGGCAGTGTCCCCAGTGGCAAACCACACCCCCGGAAAAAGGCTGCTCAGCCCAGGGGGTTGGGGGCGGTGCTGCTCACAGGGAGCACAGCCGGGCCTTCACACCACCCCTCTCTGCCCCCAAAAGCCGAGAGGAGCCCCCTGCTGGCCGATGAACACGCAGGACCCTCCCCTGGGGGACGGGCCAGCAGGTGCCTTGCCTTGTCCTGTCCTGTCTCTGGTTCTGATTCCTTCCAAGTGTCCTCCGTGCCAGAGAGCCGGCACCGATGTCCATAGTATCAGAATGACGGGATTTGAAAATGATAGTTATGTTGTTGGGATTTAGCTAACTTACAGAGCATCTGTTCACATTTCAAGTGTGGTGCTTGAGGGGCGCCTGGGTGACTCAGTGGGTTAAGTTCCGACTTTAGCTCCCGTCATGATCTCACGGTTCGTGAGTTCGAGCCCCACGTCGGGCTCTGTGCCGACAGCTTGGAGCCTGGAGCCTCTCTCCCCCTCTCGCTATCCCTTCCCAGCTTGTGCTCTGTCTCTCTTAAAAAAAAAAAAAAATTAGGAAGAGAAATAATTGCCTCCAGAAGACACATCTTCCTAGAGAGATATTTTTTGTTCATGGCATCCTTAGACGTACGTGCAACTGAAGGCGTATGGAACAAAGCAAACTTGGAGCAAGGAACAACTAATCGTTGATAATCCAGGGGTGAAGAGGAAGCTAGAGGGTTGTTTATATCCTTCAGCTATAACAAAACGATGCCTCTTCAGAGGCCGACTCAGGGATTCGGCAACATTGCCCGGAGAAAATTGTTACCTCCGTCGGGCAGGTATTCTGTTTTTTTAAGTTTATTTATTTAGTAGGGAGGGGCAGAGAGAGGGAGAGAGAAGGTCCCAAGCAGGCTCTGCGCCGTCGGCACAGAGCCCGACCCGGGGCTTGAACCCACAAACCATGAGATCGTGACCTAGCCGAAACCAAGAGTCAGGTGTTAAACCGACCGAGCCCCCCGGAGGCCGCAGGCCGTTATTCCGATGTTTTATCGCTACTCGTAGGGAAAGCCGTATGGTGGGGAAGCTGTGTGGACCTGCGTGCATCTGAGTGTGACATGGGGGGGGGACATGCACTTTTCTCCCTAGATGGACAGATGGGGTGACCTAGATAATTCTCCATGGGCAGCGAGCCCTTTTGGTTAAAATGTACACTTCTCTGGGTATTTTTTGGATTGGCAACACAGATACCCTTCTCGTCGCCAGCCACAACTGGGGGAAAACACTCTCCCTGGTAAAAATGCGTCCACTCCCTTGCCGAGCGTGTGTGTGTCTGCTTAGTCCTTCTTCGTGACGGATGTCCTCGTCATGTGTGGAACCAGCACTGTTTCTTTAGTATCGGCCATGCAGATGGTGTGTGGTGGGTGCCTGGAAGTGGCCTGGACGACAGGGAGGGGACAGCGTGGCATCCGTGGCCAGGGGCGCGGACAGGTGGTCTGTCTTCATGCCTCAGGGCGGCGGCTTGCCGGCCCTCCCGCCTGCCCGGGCCGAAGGCGCACGGGCCGTGGTGCCTGCTGTCTCGGTCCTACGTGGTACGTGAGCGTGGCTGGTGCTTGAGCTGCCTGGTGTCTGTCTACAGGCTAGCCGCGGTAGACTCCATCCACGTGCGAGAGTGTTCAGGACCGTCTTCCCTGCACGTGACCCTGGCCCTCACCGAGTGTCCGATCCCCTTGTCTCCATCCCCGGAGGTGCCGGGCCAGGCTCTGCAGCATCTGTCCTGTAACCCTGCGGGCCGTCCGGCCGGGACCTCTCCTTTCAGCGTCTCTTAGAATTCTCTGTCCCGACCAGAAAAAGAAGTTAATTGGGTCACACTTGTCCCACGCTCTGTTCGGGGGCTCAGAGCTGAGAGGGTGTGTCTGGACGTTGGTTCCCTGGGAAGGGTGGGAAGGAGGACCCGCAGGTCCCCAGAGGGAAGAGCTTTCGACCCCGTTGGGAGGACCCGGCCCGGGTTTCAGAGGGTCCGTGGTTCGGCGACCGTCCTTAGAGCTCGAGTCCTGACCGATGTCCCATCCTTTCTTGCCAGGAGGACCCCCGTGGGCCCGTGACGGGGAGGCGCAGGCATGGCGGGAGGCATGGCGCCCGACACCGCCAACCACCTGCCCTTCTTCTTCGGCAACATCACCCGGGAGGAGGCGGAGGACTACCTGGTGCAGGGGGGCATGAGCGACGGGCTCTACCTGCTGCGCCAGAGCCGCAACTACCTGGGCGGCTTCGCGCTGTCGGTGGCGCACGGGCGGAAGGCGCACCACTACACCATCGAGCGCGAGCTCAACGGCACGTACGCCATCGCGGGCGGCAGGGCGCACGGCAGCCCCGCCGAGCTGTGTCACTACCACTCCCAGGAGTCGGACGGCCTCGTCTGCCTCCTCCAGAAGCCCTTCAACCGGCCGCCCGGCGTGCAGCCCAAGACCGGCCCGTTCGAGGACCTGAAGGAGAGCCTCATCCGGGAGTACGTGAAGCAGACCTGGAACCTGCAGGTGAGCCCCCGCGGCCGGGCGCAGGGGACGGCTTTCCCTTTCCCCGGGGTCGCCTGGCCGGACCCCGGCTCCCACGGGGCCCTCCAGACGCCCGTGCGCGTGGACCTGACGGGGTCGTTCTGCGCACACCGACGGGCTCTTGCTCCTATGGCCTCGTGAGATCTGTCGCAGAACGTTCTGGACGAGCAGACGGAGCTGCCGCAGCCTGTGCTGCCTCCCACGCCCCGCAGTTTACATACCTGGTGCCCTAGTGACGCGCACGTAATCCCACAGTGACGTCCCCCTGCCCGGCTTTCTCAGCTGCGAGGCAGGTGCAGGCCGGCCACGGGGGAGGGTGCCTGTGTTTAGTTCATCGAGGTTGACACATTGGCATCCGGAAAGGCCCCAGGGGCTGTGACGTCAGCACTTGAGGTCAGGAGCCACCTCGCTGGGTGACGGGCTCCTGCTTGGCCCTGTGTGTTCGGCCCTTTGTCTCTTGTTCCCCGGATGTCTGCGCCCCGCGCTGGCGGTCCACACAGACGTGTGACGGCACGGGCTTTCTGAGGGTCGCGGACGGCGCCTGCTGTCCGCCCTGAACGCGCCTGGCGAGCCGCGCTCGGTGCTCAGTCGTCGTCGTTAGCGTGGGTCGGACGTGCCTCAGGTCATCCGTTTTACTCTCTTAAAGTCAGATGCGGCAGGCCTGTGGAGTGGCAGCTTACGCACGGTAGGATGAAGCTGCTCAGACGCACGGGTCTGTGGTTTCCGACCGACATGAGCACCGTTTAGGTCTCACCCCAGTGGGGTTTGCTGCCCCCACCCCAGCCCCCGGCAGTCCCCCACCTGCCATCTGTCCCCACGTTGTAGCCTTTTCCAGAACGTCGTGTGCGAAGGGACTTACGCAGCCAGTGCCCTTTCTGGCTGCCGCCTTCCTGCTGTCGCGCCCCGACTGGGCAGTGTTTGGGACACCGCCATGGGACGACCCCGCGTCGCTCACAGCGTCTGTTGTGCAGGCCGTCGGTGCAGCACGACAGACTTTCCATCCCCCGCTCCTGCGATCTCCCTCCTCCCTTCCGTCCCCTTGGTTTGGGGTCATTATATATTTAAAGAAAATTTCTAATGTTTATTTTTGAGAGAGAGAGGCGGAATGTGAGCAGGGGAGGGGCAGAGAGAGAGAGGGAGACACAGAATCTGAAGCAGGCTACAGGCTCTGAGCCGTCAGCACAGAGCCCGATGCAGGGCCTGAACTCACAAACTGCGAGATCATGACCTGAGCTGAAGTTGGACGCTTCACTGAGCCACCCAGGCGCCCCTGGTTCATTATATTTTTAGTTTTCCTTCTTCTGGTCCTGTTTCTACCTTCCAGTAATCCACCTCGGGTCTTCATTTATAGCTACGGAGAATACCTCCCCCATCCCCCCCCCCTGCTAAGCACAGCGGGGAGGGAACTCACCCAGCCATCGGCCCCTCCTGCGTTTGTTTCCCACGTTGTAAATTTCTACGTTGTCACAGGTCACGTCCTCCACACCCTGTGGCCACATGTCCTGCAGGTACAGTCGGCAGAGAGTGAGAGTTCGGGGGAGGCCTCGGTGGGCAGGAAAACCACGTCTCACTCGCGGCCCCCATCCTGGGGCTTCTGACGGGAGGGGCCACCGGGTCAGCCTGGGCTGCGATCCGCGGAGGGTGGGGGACCTGTTCCCTGCACCTCGTGGGCCATGCCAGACGGTTTCTGAAGCCCCCTCCGGCTTTAAAAGGCCAGGCTCTAAAATCTGTATTTTACTTACACACTCGAAGGCCCCTAAATCCTGTGCAAGGATCTTCCCGGCTTTATTCGGGGAATGAACGAATTACCACGCAGGACTCGGGACGGATCGGAAGTGATTTCTGCGTCTTTCCCTCGTTTTTTGCTCAGTGCCTCCCTGCCCCCCTCTCCTCCCCGCAGGGCCAGGCCCTGGAACAGGCCATCATCAGCCAGAAGCCGCAGCTGGAGAAGCTCATCGCCACCACGGCCCACGAGAAAATGCCCTGGTTCCACGGCAAGATCTCGCGGGTCGAGTCCGAGCAGATTGTCCTAATTGGATCCAAGACCAATGGAAAATTTTTGTAAGTATGGCGTCTCTTTCCCCGTCGCCCCCCGCCGCCGGGCCCACTGGGACCTCGGGGGTAACTCGGCTTCCCGGGGCCTGGCGCCCACGCCGGCCCCGGGGAAGGCTCACCGGCCGTCAGGGGGCAGCAGGCACGAGGGCCGCGTGGAGACGTTCCTGCTCGTCGCCCAGTCCGAGCCCGAAGCGAACAGTCTTCTCGGGCGCGGGGTTTGCTTTCCGTGGCCAGACAGGGCGAGCGACGGGCTCCGTGGCCGTCCATCTGAGTAAAAACCCGTGCTTCGTTCACCCGGGGCCCCCAGATCTCAGCCTCGACTTCTCTCTTTACCTGGAACCACGGGCTTCCCCTGAGGCCGAGAATCGAAGAGAACTTGCAGGGAGTTTGCACGGTGTCCTGGGGGAGGTTTGCCCACCGGCGGGTTTGGGGCTTCAACCTTGTGAACTCGGAAACCAGGTGTGATGCCGGGCTCTGTTCCTTGTTAACCTTAGTGACCGATGGACCTCCATACTCGGGAGCCTGGAGACGCGCAGGCCACCTCGGGGCGGGGCCAGCGGGCAGGGCGGCACCTCGCTGTCACCCTTATTCCCCGAGGAGCCGGGGCTGGGGGCACGCTCACCTGTTTGTCACTCCTCAGTGACCCTCCGGAGATGCTAAGCTGGTGCCTCCGGGGACAGTCATTCCGTGTCACCTTGGACACTCACAGATGGCACTCAGCCCCGAGGTCGGGCACGTGCGGTCCCACCTGGCTGACCTTTAATCCGTTCCTAGAGCTCGGAGCGTTTTCCCTGCGTCTCCGTCTGTTTGAAAAATTTCATTCAGATTTTACCGTAATATATCTTATTTGAAAACTGATCTTAAACATGAAACTCTTCTCTTACAAGTGATTCTGAAAACGAGAGCAGGCGGGCGCGGGTTGGCCCACGGCGGGTGCTGGAATGGCGGTTTAGCGGACGCGGTGGCAGCCTCCAGCAGAAACCGTGTCCGGGCGGTATTTTCTCCGAGCGGGGCACCTGCCAGCTCACGTCTCCCTGAGGTTTGGAGTTTCAGCGTCTTCTTCGGAATAATTTCCAGCACAGGCGGCCTAGGACTGTGTGAGGTCAGCCCCGAGAGGTGTCATCCAAAGAGCGGGCGAGGCCGTCTCTCCTTCTCGCGGGTCCAGCACCTGACCCCAGGCTCACTGGGGGGCGCTACGGTCTGAGATGGCCACCTGCTCCCTGCTCAGACCGGGGGCCCTGCCCAGGGTGGGCATGAGCTGCAGGGCGGCTGGTGGGCACTGGAGGAGCCGGGGGGTCCAGGGCAGGTTCGGCTCAAGTTCAGGGGGACCTGTCTGGCGGGGTGTGGAAGAGACTGTACAGAGACATACTTGGAGGCCCCTGTGTGGTTCACGTGCGCTGGAACCCAAGTGCGGGGTTCGTTTTTCTGCAGCTTTCAGGGCCCCGGCGTGCTCACACGGAACTCGGGAACTGTGTGCGTGCGCGCTGGAGGACACAGGGGCGTGGGTGCTGGTGCGTGGCCCTTCTGCCTGGCTCTGGGCTGCGCTCTGTGCACCTGGGGCACGCTTCCCGGTCCAGGCCGGGGCTCCGTGTCTCTCCTGTGTACGCGTGCCCTAGCTGTGAGCGGGGTTCCTCCGTGTCCCCGGGGGTCCCTGGCACGTGTTTCCGCGCGGCGGAAGGCAGGGTCTCAGGATGGACGCCGCGGCGTGAGACGCTGTAGCTGGCGAGCAAGCCTCACGTCCGTCACCCTTCTGTTCCCCCGATGGTTACGGTTCCTCGTCCGGCCTCATCTTGCCGCTGTGTTTTCCCCGACGTGGGGCCGGCCTTCTGGCCCCGCGTCGCCGAGCTCCCGCACTGGTCTGTTCCCAGCGCTCCTAGGACACGGTGTGGCTCTGGCGAGCTGCCGTCCCCTCCGCACTGCCTCACTTGGGGCACTTGTTTCCTGCGCGACCCGTCTCAGACCCCCAAGGCCAGCCTGCCCTCCCCGGGGTCTCCCGGCGGCACCTGGCAGAGTCGATAAGAGGCTCGCATATCCAGAAGCAGAACCTACCCGAAATACTGTGTCGAAAGGGACACACAGAGCCTTGTCAGTGACCGCGTGGTTCACCCTCTCGTTGGCACGGACGCCTGCGGGCTGTGGCCGCCCTCCCCGGCGTCGCAGACGGAACCCTGCCGCACATCTCCAGCCCGGGAGGAGAGCCACCTTCAGACCCTGAAGTATGGTTCCTGGTTCTGCCGAATTAGCGCCCCTCTCCCTCCATCGCCAAGCTGAGAAATCACAAGAGGAACCGTGGGGAACTGGGGACTGTGCGTACAAGCTGATCTTGAGCCTCGACTGACCGCCGGCAGCAGGGGCCGAGGGGCGGCCGCGGGAAATCCCGGATGCTTGCAGTTCCCACTTAGGTCAGAACACGAAGAGTCAAATGGGGAAGTGAGAGGGTTCGTTCTGGAACCTGCGATTTACATTACGGTTCAATGTGGCACGACCCCCCTCCTGGGAAAACACACGCCCCGCGCCGCCCGTAGAAAACACAGACGAGGAGTCAGCGTGTTTTGAGAGGGCCTGTGGGAGGTTGTGCATCTTCGCCGCGACGGTCTGAGACGCGGCAGATGAATCTCAGGGGCGCCTAACCTCCGAGAGAGGCCGCATCTGGGGGACGCTGGCCAGCCCAGACCCAGTGTCCTCTCCTCACGGATCACAGCGGGAAGTCCGTTTGCGGGGGCGGAATACGTGAGCCAGAAGGGACCTTCCTGCCAATGAGTGTCAATCTTCCGTTTACAAAGGGGGACTCAGGCACAAGGGAGCTTGCCCCAGGGGGTCAGGCAAGTGGGAGTTGAGGACAAGGAGCCAGGGTCCCGATGGGTCCGGGCTGAGAGGAGTCCAGGGACCCCACTGCCAGCAGCTCCATCCCCACCCCCACGCCCCACGCGAGGCACGGCGCCAGGGTGCGTCCACGGGAAATGTCAGCCTCTCCTCTGTCCCGCGTCCTGTCCGCACAGCCTCTCTGGGACCACGCAGGTCTAGGGTGGACCGTGAGGGGATTCGTGCCCTTCCAGGAAGGGGAACTGGAGGTCTCTGTGCCCGCACACGGAAGGGCAAGGCCGTGTGAGCGCCCGGCCACGGTCCTGTGGGTAGAGGGTCAGCACTCTGCCCTCCTGGGGACACCGGGGTCCTGGGCCCCGCTGAGGGTGCAGCCCCGTGGCTCTCCAAAGCCTCATGTGATGACTCGGTTTGCCACTTTGAGAAACTGAGAAATTAGTCACAGCCCAGGTGTGCCTGAAAACTGAATCCGTTAGAAAAGGTACACAAAACGTCTTTTCCAAAACTTGTGGTGTGTCCCCCTCCCCCAACGGAAGGACCCAGGACTGGTGGGGTCCAAAGCAAATACGGTTTGGAGATTTCTTTGCTTTTTATTTTTTTTAAGTTTTTTTTCTTTTAATGTTGGTTTATTTTTGAGAAACAGAGCACGAGCAGGGGAGGGGCAGAGAGAGAGGGAGACGCAGAATCTGAAGCAGGCTCCGGGCTCTGAGCCGTCAGCACAGAGCCCGATGCGGGGCTCGAACTCATGAACTGTGAGATCATGACCTGAGCTGAAGTCGGACACTTAACCGAAAACTGAGCCACCCTGGAGATCTTCGTTTAAAAAAAAAATACAAAATCAGGTACGAAATACATTTTGAGAATAAGGCAAAAAATTGCAACATGCAACACTTAGTGAACCGTAATGTAATTTTTACTCAACTGCCTGACACATCTCAATATGCCTTTTATCGTCTACGTTTTTTTGGCCGCACAGTGTTCGGCCGGCTCCTCCATGGCAGCGGTGTAGCACGATTATTTCCCACATACGGAAAAAGGGAAACACACAGTCTTTCCTCTGGGTTTGCAACTCACTATTATTAAGGCACGCACCTTTTCAGGATCATTGTCCACTTTGGGAGAGGACGTTGGGATGGCGGAAAGAGTGGTCTTCCCTGGCTGTGGTTAAGTGTCCTTTATAAATCGTACAAAACCCTGAGGCTGTGCGGTCACGTCGCCGGGCCCTGCTTGGGCCGGATGGGGCCGCTCAGGGGACCCCCAGCTCCTAGTCCAGGCGGGACCCGGGGCGCCGGCATGCGTTCCCAAGTGCACGTCACGGCGGCCCCGACGTAACGTGCCGTGCCCTTCACTTCACGTAAAGTATCTTAGAAAGAAAACACTCCGGAAGCTCCATATGCTGCAAAAGGAAAAAAAATTAGAATTCTCGCTTTCCTTGTGTTTAGTCCCCAGGTAAACATTTGATCACTTGTGGCTTAAAGTCCTTGCCGTTCTTGCAGAGCCAAGAGCAACTCCAAGGGGACCTTAAATATACATAAAGATGAGAGGTGCCCGGGTGGCTCAGTCAGTTAAGCGTCTGACTTCGGCTCAGGTCATGATCTCATGGTTCCTGGATTCGAGTCCCACATCGGGCTCCGTGCCGACAGCTCATAGCCCGGAGCTTGCTTTGGCTTCTGTGTCTCCCTCTCTCTCTGCCCCTCCCCGACTCACACTCTGTCTCTCCTTCAAAAATAAACATCGAAAACAAAATTTTTAATAAAATGCACAGGTGGTGCCCCCCCAAGGAGCTGAATTAATGTTACAAAGGAAAGGTAGTATTTCAGGCTTGCGACGGGACTCAGTGACCCAGCAAGTCACCGCCTGCACTTGGACGTATGCTGTTCAGGAAGAGAAGCTTCGGAAATCACCGTCCATTCGACAGAATGTTCCTGCGTTCTGCCAGACACGTGCCAGGCACTGTGACAGGGGCCACGGAGACTGACAAACAAGGTGGCTCTGGCCCCGCCCTCGCCGTGCCTACAGGCTGGGGAAGATGGCACATTCAGAAAGACGGACGGACCGCCGAGTGTGTGACGCTCCGTCCGCCACGGTCGCCCCGTGTGACTGAACGGCGCTGCTGACACTCGCTGTGTTCTTTATTTCCGCGGGCCTGTCCATCATCCCTCAGTCCCACCTGTCCTGAACGCCGTTAGCGCCGCGATGGCCGGCCACCACCCTACAGCAGGGTCTCCGTGGCACCGTCTTCCCGGAGGAAGGGACACGGAAAAGCGCCCTGAGCAGTGCGGAGAAGGGAGCGAGGGTAGAAAGGGAAAAAAATGCAGTCTCGACACTGTGACCTGGGCGTGGCCTGGCCCGGAGCAGGGGCGGGAGTGACAACCAGACAGACAGACAAGGAGCCCCCCCTGACCCAAAGCGGGGCCTCTGAGCAGTGAGGAGAAGTGCGGCCTGCCCCTTCCAGCCCCCGTGGAACAAGCCCGGCTCCCACGTGCCTGGCATCTGAAATGCAGGTGCGCCCTGACAGCCCTCCCCCGTCCCTTCCAAAGAGAAACCCACGCTGCTCGGAACCATCCCTGCGTCGCTGGCCGGTTCCGGGTAGGTGCGATGCTTCCGTCATTTTCTCCCTCTCTCCCTTCCATCCCCCCCCATGCCCTCCGCCACCATGCTGCACCTTTGCAGTCCTGTCCTGTCCCTCCCTTACACGCGCACGCCTGCCCGCTCATGCCTCTCGTGTTCGTGGCTCTGCGGACATCCGTAGAGAGTCCAGCGAAGGCTCACAGCATTCCGTGCGCGACTGGGGACTAGAAGGTTCAGTGACAGTGGCCGGTGACAAAAAGGCCTGTGTCCAGCCAGAAACAGTGGCGTGCCGCTCAGAGCCATGTGGCCTTTGTCCACTGCGGGCCCAGCTTGGGGATACCAGAGGGTGGACCCGTCACCCTTGAATATTCAGCAGACAATACCTTGACCAGTGCTGTGCAGTCTCCCAGGTAGACTGCGTGATGGATGGAGTTGTTGCTTAGGAAATAGGTATTAGTGATGCTGTTCTTTTTTTTTAATGTTTTAATGTTTGTTTATTTTTGAGAGTGAGAAAGACAGAGCACGAGCGGGGGAGGGGCAGAGAGAGGGAGACACAGTATCCGAAGCAGGCTCCAGGCCCTGAGCTGTCCGCACAGAGCCAGACGCGACTCTCAAACCCGCCAACCGGGAGATCATGACCTGAGCCAGAGTCAGACGTTTCACTGACTGAGCCACCAGGCGCCCCGTTGGTGATGTTTTTCAGTGCAGGCACAACTCACCGCGTTCAAAAAATATATAGTCACAATACAGTACGTTTGTCAGAGACACCGGGACGGCTTACAAGGACACACACTTGTATTTCCTGTGAACAAGGAACAAGTGTGATTCGATTTGCCTCTCTGGCCTCAGACTGCTCCGTGACCCAGTGGGGAAGGAAGCCGATGCTTTCTCTGAGTTGTTATGGAGCTGACCACAGGAACACGCACGGGGCTGAGCCAGCGGGGGCCGTACGTCTGCCCCCTCCACCCATGCATTGTCTTCTTCCATCAGCTCTGGAAAATACTCGGCTGTTTTCTCCTCAAATACGACTCTCTTTCCTTCTTCCCATTCATGCCTTCAGAGGCTCCCATTGAACGTCTAGTAGACCTTAGTTCATCCTCCGTTCGGTTTCTCGCGCTGCCGTCTTTCTCTGTGCGCTGGACTGTGTAATGTCTTTGTCCTCCCAGTTCTCTAAATGTCACTTCATTGTGTCTAATCTGCTTTTAAACTGAACCGCTGATGGGTTTTTTTTTTCCCCACGGATGACATTTTTTTTTTAATTTCCAGCAGTTCTATTTGTTGTAGTCGTAATTTCTCGAATATCTCTCTCCATGTGCAGAGTGTTTTATTGCTCGGCCGTTTTTGTAATTCCATCTTTTTTATTCTTTATGCTTTTAATTTTAGAGAGAGAGAGAATGAGAGTGAGAGCAGGGAGGGGCAGAGGGAGAGAGAGAATCTCAGTGCAGAGCCTGACGCGGGGCTCGATCCCACCGCCCTGGGATCATGACCTGAGCTGAAATCCAGAATCGGCGCTCAACCCACTGAGCCCCCAGGGGCCCCATGATTCCGTCTTTTGTTTCCTCGAACACCTTATACGCAGTTAGCTTGCCTTCCAGGGACTGGCGACTCCAACATGAAAGTCCTCAGGGGTCCCTGCTTCCGTCTCCCCCGCTCTCTTTCCCACCCTGCCCTCTATCTCCTCGCTCGTCTTTCCTTACGTCTTCGTGATCTCCTTGCGCTCGTGTTGGATTGATACGCGCCTGTGGGAATCCTGAGCCTCCTGTGTCGGGAGGACTCCTCGGAGCCGGGGAGGGTTCCTTCCCCAGGCCCCGCCCCGCCGCCCTGTCCGCTGCAGCGCCATATTGGTATCTGCCCTTACGCCAAACTCACATTTTCGTTGTTGCTGTTCTTCCTTACCGCCCCCTTTCGTCTGCTCAAGTTTCAACTCCCTTCTTGTGGGTTTAGGAAACCCCTTACTCTTGTCCATTGCTGAGTGAGGTTGCGCATGGCCGCCCCGAGCCCCACGTGCTGCGGGGACCGTCAGGTGCCGCTGTCGGGGGTCAGGGGACACCGTGTTATTTGACACGCGTGGCTCTGTGGGTCCAGGTCAGCGTCGAGACACGGCCTGTCGGAAGTAAGAGTTCAAGGGCTTGTGGGCTGACGTCGGTATCAGCCCGTGGAGCTGACCAAGGTGCCCGTGAGGCCGACGAGGGGGGACACGGCCTAGTTCCACGGGGCGGGGGGAGAGGCGAGGGCCTCAGATGTGGACCCGCGTTCTGCGCCGATCTCACCGTGCCCGGAGCGTACACGTGCCTGCGTTCGCTCGGATGCAAGGCGACAGTGCCCAGAAGGTGCATTTCCATGTCTTCCGTGGACCGGGAGGGCACCAGCCCTCAGCCCTTCTCCTTCCCTGCCCTCCGGCCCTTCTCTTCCACGGATGGTTCCCTGAGCTGGCCCGAGGCCCCGCCCAGTATGAGACCCCTCCCCCCCGACGGGAGGGACCAGCCTTCTGGGAGCCCTCTGGTCTGTCTGTACAGCCGCCCCCGCCCAGCCATCCCAGCCCTCCTCCCCTCCAGCCAGCCACGCCCCGTGCTGCCATGGAGGCCACGCAGGAGGCTGTGCCCTGCTGTCCCGTTCCGTCTGCAGCAGACACAGCCCAGTGCACCGGGACCTGGGTCCTCCCCTCCCACCACTGCCCGGGCACTGCCACCACGCATCCTCTCTGATCTGGGAGGCGTCGGAGGGCGGACCGGGGTGCAGCTGCTCCGGGCTGTGGCTGGCGGGACGCAGGCTCCCCCCACCCCTCCTGGGCCAAGGGCTTCGGCCTCTGGGAGGTGCGAGGCCGGCCCATCCCCGCGGGCCTGAGGTGTGCAGCCTGGGGGGCGGGGGGGCCCTCCTGGCCTCTTCTGCCCTCCGACCAAGGACAGTCTCCGTGCCAGCCAACCCCGGGACGACTTCGCAGCCTGCTTACAGCTCAGAGCACTGGGAGAGCGAAACGCAAGTGTGTCGTCAGCTTGTTTCTTCCCAGAGAAAAAATTCCGGGGCCTCCGCGAACACGCCGGCAGCTGGCCGACCCCGAGCGCGGGCCGGGCACTGGGGGCTGAGCCTTCGCTCTCCCCCTTTTTGGTGGAGGGGACGTCTGTGCACCGAGCCTGGCGGGTGTGCCGGGGCAGAGCGGGCTGCCCGAGAGCAGAAGGGGCTCCTTCAGCTTCCAAACCAGTGTTCCGCGTGTGTTAGATTCAGAATCGCTCAGCCCAGGATCTGCCCGAAGCCAGCAGACGCCTCGCAGCTGCCGGCCGTTAGCGTCACCGGGCCTCTGTCCTCGCCACCTACAGAGGTCGGGCCTGTGGGTTTCCTTCCCTGCCCTCGTTTCCTGCCAGCTGCCTCGGGGGGGGGTGCCCGTCAGGCAGCCTGTCTCCTGCCCGTCCCTGCTCCTGCCGTCCTCAGAGCGGGCTCACCGGCTGGCTGCCGCTGTCGGGGCCCCCGTGGGCTGGGGTGTTGGCTGGAGCTCCGGGCGGAGGGACGCTCCTTCAGGGCCTGCGCCCTGAGGCGAGGGTTTGGGGGGGGGGGCAGGGCTGAAGGAGGCGTGTGCTTTCACAGAAATCGCTGGTCCACAAGCAAGACTTGCCCCGTCTCCCCCTTGGATCAGATCGCTCTTTATACTGTTTTTATCACGGAATAAAAACACGCGAAGGAAGCCATCACCGCGTCTATGTGCAGATCCGTGAAAACTTACAAAGCAAACGCCGCCAGGGGAGAGAAGGGAACAGCAGTGTGGTGGGCGGCCCTCCCCCTCGCAGCTCGAGGACACCACTTCCTGGATGCCGGTGTCCGGCGCACCCGTAACTTTTTTTTTTCTTCTTCTTCTTTTTTGGTTTCATCACCTAGGACCTGGGTGTATGTCTCTAAACAAACCGTTTGCTCTCGCCTGGCTGGGAGGCCGTGCGCATAGAACGGCCGCGCGCGTGTTGGGCTCGTGGGAGTCACCTGTGCGCTGCGCCCCCGCCGTAGGGTCGTGGGATCGGTCTGTGATGTCCGTCACGCAAGTCCCCAGAATCGTCGTACTCCTTCTGTCTGCAGTCAGGGGACACTCAGGCGGTTTGCGGTTCGCGGCAGTCACGGGTAAAGCTGCTGTCGACACACCCGCAACTTTCCGCCTGCAGACGGCATCCGTTCACGTGGGAGTGTGGATTTCTGCTTCCGAGGACTGACCAGGTTTGAGCTCCGTGGAGAGTTCCAAACTGTCTCCCAAAAAAGTCAACGATCAGATTCACACACCCCTCCCCCCAGCAGCACGGCGGGCACCTGTCGCCCCGCTCTTAGGCAGCACTTAGTGTTATCAGTCTTTCTCGTTTTTGCCAGTGCGCACGGTGCCCGAGGGCGTCTCCACCGCGGTCTCACTCCGAGTTTCCCAGATTATTCTGATGGGGCGATCGCGCCCCCTCCCTGGGGATCGTCTGTCCCATTTGTCACAAGACAAGTTCCATCAGGGCGGCAGGCGACGTGGCGTGGTGGAATTGAGGCACGAATTCAGAAAACCAGAGTTTGGATCCCGTTGCCTGCCTCCAGGACCCTGAGGTCCAAGATGGGAAAGGCCGAAGGTCAAGGAGAATGATGTTCTGGAAGCGCCCACGGACATGGTTCTCCCGCGGTCCCCATCTGTATTCGTTTGCGTGAACTCTTAAGGCTTAGTGTTCATTTTACGTAGTTCTTTGTCCCTCCAAGCCACCCTTTCTGTCGGCCACTAGCGCTTATGAAATAAAACATAAGCAGTCGCTCATTCCACGTTACAAAATAGCTTCTTATAAAACAGACTGCGTCCTCCTCCCAAACGGACGCAGGTTTTAGCTCTTCTGTGTGGTTGGTTTTTATTTTGACAGGAACCAACGGGCCTTAGCCGGCCGTGGGGCTGTGAAGACAGGTTCACGCCTGGGGTGCTGGTGGCTTGGCTGGGTTGGGAGGAAAGAGCTGGTCTCAAGGTGCAGAAGGTTTCAGAAGCGGCCCCGCCGGGGACGTGGGGGGTCTGGGTGTGTCCCCGAACCCGCCCCAGCTGCCCGGAGCAGTGGGGTGTAGACGACACCCAGCCGCATGCACAGCCGAGCGCGACTCCGCGAGAAATTTGTTCTTACAACAAACTCCCAGCCCGACACGGCACGGCTCGCCCCTCTGTGTCGTTCCCTCTGGGGCCGAATCCGCGGGCAGGGAGGCGTGACGTCTGTCTCCAAAACCCACCTCAGGGATGTGACCTTTTGCGACCATAAGGAGGGATCTGAAATTTCCCCAAAGCGTGGATTTTCTACGCAGCTTGGCACATTCGAGCTCTTTCCAAAACTCGGTGTGCAGGGGCGCACGGCTAAACGTTTTGGGGACTTTGTTTCCTCATGTAGAAGAGGGGCGTCTCCGTCTGTGGTCTGGAAGTTTCCTAAGTGAAATGCTTACCAAGCACGTCCACACCGCACCCGGGGCCGGCCCGGCCGGGGGTGCTGCAGCTTCCGGGACTGTGGCCCAGACGCAGACCGTGGGGAAGAAGTGAGTGCAGAGACTCCCTGTCCTGTGGGTCCCCTGCGCTGTTGGCCTGCCTGTGCGGCTGCCCCAGGTGGACAGAGACTCGCCCGCAGAACCCGGGCTCCCCCTGCCGCCCGCCGGGGGCTCTAGCCGGGCCTCCCCGCACGCGGGGCCGAAAAGCTCTGGAGCCCGGGTCCGGAGGGGACGCTGGTGCAGGCCACGGCTCCCCGAGGGCCACGCGCCGGTGTGACGCGCCGTCCCCTGTCTTGCAGGATCCGGGACAGGAACGACAACGGGTCTTACGCCCTGTGCCTGCTGCACGAGGGGAAGGTGCTACACTACCGCATTGATAAGGACAAAACAGGGAAGCTGTCCATCCCGGACGGGAAGAAGTTCGACACGCTGTGGCAGGTACGGCCGTCCTCACGCAGGAGAGGGCCCGTCCAGGTCCCCGGAGGGGCGCCTTTCAGCCCTCGGGTGCCCGGGAGCCCTGGGCGTGGGGACGTCAGGTGCTCGAGGCTCCGGAAGGTCCGGGGCGGCTCAGCTCTGGGCACCGCGGAGGTCCCCCCACCCAGGGCTGTGCTCGGAGCTGAACGAGAGGCCGTGCCTCAGGGGCTGGGAGCATCTCTCTCTATATATAAAGTGTCAGGTGCTTGCTCGCTGCAGAAGAAGCCTCTGGAAGTGAAGGAGACTCGGGAAGCAGGGCAGCCCTGCCTGCGTGGTTCAGGAATGTCCAGCTCCAGTCTGAAAAGGGGTTCTTCCTCACCCAGCTGTTAGTAAGCCCCGAAACAGACCCGGAGGGGCCAAGGGGCAGGGGATCGACGCTGTCACGCTTCCCCGCGGGCTGAGGCGGGAACACGCTGCTTGTTTCCACTTCCGTCACAGCCACACGTGGCCACAGCCGTGGCCGTGGCCGTGCTGCCCGCACCATTTCATCCGAGCACCCCGCTGCCACGCGGAGCTCCCTCGAGTGAGGAACGTGATCACGTCTGCGTCCACCTGTCCACACCCCACACCTCACGAGTGCTGATGGCAGGAAAGGGCCCCAGCCCAAATCCGTCTGTTTAAAAACCGGCCGAAGGGGTTCGGGTTCCTTGAAAGCACGCTAACCCCCTCCTGATGTATTCCGGTGCCTAACGCTGTAGCTGGAAAAGAAACGCCTCTTTTCTGAATGCCGGGGGTCGGGGTATCTGTTCACGTCGGCCGTGACACCGGCCTTGTCTCCCTTGCGGATCCTTAGCGTGTGGTTGGTTATCTACCGCGGGCGGGCTCTGCTCGAAGTGACTGGCACCAGCTTGAGAGAGTGTTCGGCCAACCAGATGCGAGTGCCCAGTGCAGCTCACAGATGGGTAGGGGACGCTGCCGGTGGGCGTTAACTCCCATCGGGGTCTCTCGCCGCCTGCGAGAATCGCGGACGGTGTGCGCACGAGGGCCCCGGTCCGTCCCCCCGCACGATTGCTCGAGGGCCCCGGCGCTGTGACCAGGACACAGCCACACGGCCGTTGGACTTCTCCGGAATGACCGTTTCCTTTGTGTGAGTTCACGCGCGGTGCCAAGGTCAGCACGCACACTCCCCGTAGCGTTCACTGTGTCCCATCGTTGGGGAGTTCCTTCCCGAGACTCTTTCCCGTATTCGTGGATGCCTCCGGCCTGTCAGCGTCCAGCCCCAGCTAACGTCCTTCCCCACGGATGTTTTCCAGCCCCCGGGCTTAAGAAACAGCATCAGAATGCCCACACTACCTTCCATTTTGACAGGGGTGATTTCAGTGGTCTTTCTCGAGAGCCACGTGAGGTGCCGCTGTGCCCGACCCCCACCCGGGAGTCTGGAGCTATAGCCCTGGGAGATGGGAGTTGCTACACGCAGCTGGAATTGCTTACTTTGGAGGCGGAGTCAGCAAACTAGGAACCCAAGCCGGTCCCTGGCCTGTTTTTGTGTAGTTATGGAAAAAGTGGTTTTTCTACTGTCCAGCCCCTTGCACAAAAAGTTCGCTGACCCCTGCCCTGGAGGAGATGCTCACACGCAAGCCCACCCCCCGGGCACCCTTGTCTGGTACAGTGTCAGAAAACACAAGATGTTTGAATGACACTGGAAAGATGGACGGGACACTTTGCTGCTGTAGGGACCCCGATACCGTCAGCCCAAGGACACGCTGTTACATTCCATGGAACGGGCAGAGCCTCTGTGTCTATTTCAGAAGCACGTGCGGGCTGGTCACGTTCAAACGTCTGTTTAGAGGTAGATCTCACCACGATAAAAGACAGCTTAAAAAGAGAATGGTTCCTGGAAGGGTCAAATATATCAAATATATTCATTCAGGGGTGCCCAACTGGCTCGTTTGGTAGAGCTTGCAACTCTTGATCTTGGGGTTGTGAGTTCAAGCCCCACCTTGGGCATGGAGCCTACTTAAAAAAATTACATATATGTATATATTCATTCAACAAACATTCACCCAGGCAGGTAAGTTTTGAGAGGAGATTCAAGAGCAGGGTCCTTAACTGGAAAAGGTACCAATAAACAGATAAGGAAGAGATACCACGGAAGAAGAGTCTAGGTTGTCTGAAGAGGAGATGTCTGTTTGAGAGAAGAAAATACGAAATATCGAGACTGTCTTCTTACTGTGTAATTTTGATGAGATATAAGTTAATCTCCTTGCCATTAATTAATTTTTTAATGGACCAAATGGACATCATGAGTCATGAGTTTCTGGGAGCCATTAGCCAAGGAGGGCCACATTCTGTCAACATAAGGTCATTCCCTAGAAGGTCCCTGTCCTCGTGCTCCAGCTCTGACATCTCCTTGAACCTCTAGGGCTGAATGACTTGGTCCCTCCAAAGCCTTTGTCCACAACCCTTGTACAACATTAATCCCGAATTAATAGTATATTGTGATTCCTTTACCTGTGTCTCCATCAAGGGAAGAAGCGCCTCGGGGGTAGGAAATGTGTCTCATTCATCTTAGTTTGCCTTTGGTCCTGTCTTGGAGCACAGTATGTTGAACGACTGAATAAAGGAAGAAATGTTAGCATGCTGAATTTTTTTTCATAATGTCATACGGACGTAGGAGAAATAAATAAAGGATGGAACTTGCTACCAAAAAAGGAAGGGAGGAAGGGTTGGTGGAATGGATGGATGGATGGATGGATGGGTGAGTGGATGGATGGATGGGTGAGTGGATGGATGGATGGGTGAGTGGATGGATGGTTGGGTGAGTGGGGGGTGAGTGGATGATGGATAGATGGGTGGATGGATGGATGGATGGATGGATGGATGAGTGGATAGATGGCTGGGTGAGTGCATGGGTGGATGGGTGAGTGGATGGGTGGGTGGGTGGATGGCTGGGTGAGTGCATGGGTGGATGGGTGAGTGGATGGGTGGGTGGGTGGATGGATGCGTGGGTGAGTGCATGGGTGAGTGGGTGGGTAAATGCAGACGTGTGGGGAGAATGAGGTGAAGTCCGGAAGGGAGGTGGTGTGTGGACTTCCGTCCAGAATCTGAGGCTGGGGGGAGGGGGCTTGGGGAGGGAGCAGGATGAGCAGCCAAGGAAGCACGTGTCGTCCTCGAGCCTCATCTGAGGTGTGAAAGGGGAGTCGGCTGCTCCGGGTGGGACTTCTCCATTTCCTGCCTCCGTTAGTCGTGGCTCTTACTTTCTTCTCTTTCAGCTAGTGGAGCACTACTCTTATAAAGCAGATGGGCTGTTAAGAGTTCTTACGGTTCCATGTCAGAAAATTGGTGGGCAGACAGGTGAGTCCGACGTCGGAGCCTCCGTCTCTCAGAGGTGCCTTTTGGCCGGTGCCAGATTCAGGTGGGACGAGGCCTTGTTTTTACCGATTGGTAAAAAAGTGAGGCTGGATCAGTCCTGTTAATCAAAACGTAGCCGATAACTTTAACGTTAGAAAACGGACTGGTTCTAACTGCGTGGGTGAGACCGTTGGGTGGAGGGAAGAGAAAGAGAAATGACTTCCCACGCAGGACTGTCGGACAGTCGGGCTGAGTGATCTGCGGGGGGGACGGGGGAGGGCGTCTGGGGTTTCCCGGGGTTTAGCCCTAACCGTCCGTGCCCTTTCCACCCAGGAAACATCAACTTCGGATCCCGGGCGCCCCTCCCGAGTCCACATCCTGCGGTAAGTGTTACTAGAACCGCCCCTTGGGTGAAAAGGCCACATGTTAGTGCAAGAAAACGTGGTTTATCGCTCAAGGATAGAGGTGACTGTTGCTTTGTCACACTGGGTAAACTGAGGCCGGGGAGTGTCCGCTAGAATCAGCCGACTTTCCGTTCCAGGCCAGCCAAGGCCCTGTCTTGGTAGGTTAGACTCGGACACCGAGTGTAACATCAGAACTACGCCTCCTGGCGGTTTTGGTACGTGGTCACACGTGGCCCCGGCCCAGCCCCGAGCCGTCTGCATGGAGCCGTGTGCACGATCCGCGAGACCGGGACCGTGCAGGTGCTCGCTGTAGTGAGTCTGGTATAGTGAGCACGCCCGGCTCTCTTGGTTAAATCATTGTTCTCAGAAGACTCAACCTTTCGGGAGAGCTGGTCTGACGGTAGCTTAGTGGAGGGGGTTTGGGGAGGGGCCGGGTGCCCCACAGCATCAGACGAGGAGAAGCCCCTAGAGAAGGCGGGAACTGGCCCCTCCCTCCGTGTCAGTAGGAGGCGAGACGGTCACCTGTCCCCACGTCTCCAGCACATGCCCCTAGAGAGAGAATCCCGCCCGTCTCCTGCCTCCCGACCCCGACCGTTCCAAGCCAACACACAGATTTATACTCGGGACAGGAACTGGGACCTGCTCCTTGTGGGGGACCCGGGTGTGCACCTTTGGTGTCCTTTAAAGTATAAAAATCCCCCCCGTTCTGAGCCGTGTGCTCCCCGTGTCCCGATTTGCCTGTTAATCCTTCAAAAACAAAATCCGCCGAAAGTGCAACAGACGTGAGGACAGGGCCGTAAGGCCCGTCGGCGGCTCAGAGGCGGCGCCTGCGTAGAAGCAGGGAGGCTCTCCAGGGCTAGCAGCGGCCGCCGGATGCGGGGGATCAGAATTCGCTAAAGTACCTGTGAACTCGGGCCCTCGCGCCTAAAATACAGCGCCTCTGTGGAGCGATCATTTTATTCTACGCTCGACGCGGCTCCTGGCGCGGAGAGTCTCCGGGAACACGTATGAGCCGTGACACAGATGTCCCGTCTGAGATGGACGAGGGCTCAGGGCTGAGAGCCCGTAAAAGAATACCAAGCCTGTAGGCAGCCACGCGTCACCCAGTAGCTCAGGGAGTGAGCGAGCGGGTGTCCGAGTCTGTGAATTTCCACAAACACCCAGCGCCCCAAAGTGTAACCTTCGGGCATCGTCTGATTTAATTTCCTTTAGAATGATGCGTCTCGAGTTTGTGATTCAGTGATCTGCAGGAAACAGGAGCTGTTTAATGTCGCAGCCCTGCTCTCCCAGCTCTCCCTGGAAACTGTTACCACAGTATTCTTCCAGAGCCTTCTGTTCACGTGGTGGGCTTATCCTGAAGCCTCCCCGACGGCCCAGCGCTGCTGGCACTGAACCTCTTAGCGGAAGGTGGAGGGGGCTGGCCGTGTTCGTTGCAAAG
Organism: Paguma larvata; assembly: GCA_030068075.1. Classification (NCBI taxonomy): domain Eukaryota; kingdom Metazoa; phylum Chordata; class Mammalia; order Carnivora; family Viverridae; genus Paguma; species Paguma larvata. The sequence continues at coordinate 87,663,018 of CM057832.1, read as the reverse complement.
CAAGTCGAAGTCGCGTGTCACGTCCGGGCACCCGTGTTTGTTTTCTGAAACACTCACTATTCCTCTTTGCCGTTATGGTTTCTAGACATGGTCAGCGGGTGGAATAATCTCAAGAATCAAATCCTACTCCTTCCCAAAGCCCGGCCACAGAAAGGTGCTAAAGCGTCCCCTGCTCGCGGTCCTTGACTGAGTGGTAGGACTGTCCCGCACGCGGCGCCGCTGCCCTCCGCGTGCGCTGTCGCCCCCCCAGACCCCCCGCCCTGCTGCTGTGCTCTCGTGTCTGCCGTGTGCGGCCCCGGTGGGCAGCCCGCCCCCGGGACTCCTGTGCTTTCCTTGTGGGTCCTGGCTGCTGCCAAGTCCGCGCCGTGGGCGTGCCGTCGCTGCTGAGTGTGCGCTTGAAAGTCTTTCGGGTCACGGGGAAAGTGGGAGCCTCGGGTCGGAAAATCTTTTCACAGCAGCCCAGGCGACTTCGTGGCCCGAGTCCCACGTCGCAGGTACGGTAGCCGATTGTATAAATCACTGATGGAGGGGACGCCAGGGGCTAGCGTCCGAGATGGTTTATTTGGTGGAACGTGTATAAAGACAAATGGAAATTCGAAGATTAGAAACACCCTTTTTCTTTATGAGGCAGTAAGGTCGACATAGGATGCGTTTTTATATTTGGCTTCGTGATTGGCTTAGGAGGAAGGAAGCCAAGTTTGTTTTTTTTTAATGATTTTTATTTAGAATGAATCATATATTTACACATACACGTGTGTGTAACTATATATGTATATAAAGTATGCATGGGTTGCTTTTTTTCCTGTATTTTCATCGCTGGTGGTGGGAAGTTAATTCTTTCATTGCTGATTCCTTCCACTTTCACATAGGTCGGCATTTGCCCAAACGTGTGAACTACAATCGGGCATCGACACGTGATGCGAGTCGCCCAAAGCACTGGCTAGAAAGTGCAGGAAATGAAAAAGCAGGAAAGCCCTGAGATTTTGTTGAGGAGGAATTTTCCGAGCAGGCTGTGAGACTGAAGGCGTTCTCAGTCGCACTGACCGCGGATCACAGAGGGGAGTCGAGCGTGACGGTTGACGGAGCTGAGCGACACGGAGGGGCCGCCGCTCTGAACGTCGCGCGCCCGGGAGGCCTGGGTCGGCCCGCGGGAAACCTCAGCTTAGGACGGGGCAGGGCTCTGGGGGGGCTACCGCCGAGGCCGCCTGTGCTGAGGGTGGCGTGTTAGGAGCCGGGGACCAGGTGGTCGAGGTGACACGTCCTCTATGTCCAGTGCCCCCTTTGCCTCTTAGTTTGGCGTTTGCTAGAAGCCAGCGGAACCCGCAGGTGATTGAGGCCGTGGCCCCGAGGAGGTCAGCGCCCCCCATGGCCCCCGGCGAAGCTCTGCAGCCGCCGCCTTCAGGCCCGGGTGGCCTTGGGACTCGCCCCTTCCCTTGGGAGAGGGCTCCGCGTGGGGGCTCACAGGCCTGGGCCCCAGCCGCACTTCCTGCTGACGGGGCCAGATGACACCCAGGGGCCGAGGCGATGCGAAGCGGACTCTGAGTCAAGGTGCCTGTCGAGACTCATAGTCATCTTTTCAAGGCCGTAATTACAACGTTAGTCCAACTTCGTGACTTCGCTGCCAGGGTTTGGCGGTCAGACACGAGAGGCGAGAGTTTTTACTCAGGCGTCTCACCATCAGAGCTTCGTAGAGCAGCTCAGGGCAGGACACGGGGCCCAGAAGCCCTCACCCGCTGGCCTCCGGGGCCCCTGCACGCACCTGGGAGCCGTGGGGGACCCCCCGCGGACCCGGGCCGCACTGCCGGTTGCCACGATGTTTGTTCATGATTCCCTGCGTGGTGGCCCAACCCTGTGTGCCCGCACACGGCGCCCCAGCCCCCGCGCAGCCCCCGCACAGCCCCAGAGACGGCGGCTTCGCTGTGGCCGGACGGCGCTCCATGCGTATCTTCGTTCTGTGGTTCCTAAGTGCACCGCTCAGGCTTGAGTCAAGGGAGCGTGACCAGCTGGAGATTTGCGTACAAAACACACACACACACACACACAGTTAAAAGCGCACATATCCCTACACGTGTACACCCACACGCAACGTGTATCGGTTTGTCACAAGGACTTGCCTCACAGAATCATGGGGGCTGAGTAGGCGGGCCCGGGTCTGTAGGCAGACCAGGAAGGGAAGACCAGGAGCCGGACGGAACCCTCTGGAACGGCTAAAGTTGTCATCCACAGCCCGGGGTCAGTCCACCCTCCACCTTTCTCTTTGTCTCTCTTGGCAAAGCCTCAACACTCCCCAGAAGACTCTCGGCTGCTTAAGCCAGGCCCACCCACAATAATCTTAAATCCACTAACTAGGGATTTTAGTTACATCTGCAGAATCCCTCCACAGCCATACCAAGATGACAATTGGATTCAATAATGCAGGACTAGAGCCCAGACTCGCCGCGGTGACACATCAGAAAGCCATCACCCCGGGAAACAGTAGCCCAGCCTCGTGAGGAGACAAGACTCCCCCCCCCACCCCCCGTTCTAAGCAGGCTGAAGCCAGCTTAGTCGCTCACAGGGAATAAGGGGAGATCCAAGAAAGATTTAGTAGGTCTTTACGCTAAAGGAACACGTTTCCTTTTTTTTTTTAGTTTTTATTAATTTATTTTGAGAGAGACAGAGAGTAGGAGCAGGGAAGGGGCAGAGAGAGAAAGACAATCCCAAGCAGTTTCTGCACTGTCAGCCTAGAGCCCGACTCAGGGCTCGAACTCACAAAATGGGCGATTATAACCTGAGCTGAAACCAAGAGTTGGATGCCTGACCAAAAGTTGGAGCCACCCAGGCACCCCGGACATGTCTCCTTTTCTTAAACTATTAATATATATCACTGAGAATACCTAAAATATCTGTAAGACTACTTAAAAATAAGACATGCATGGATAAGAAACATAACATCATCAAAAGAAATAAAAAACTAGGAATCAAGTATTGGTAATGACACACATGTAAGGTTAAGATCCTTAATATATAAAGAAATTCTGTAAGTCAATGAAAGTTTTAACGGTCTCCCAGGCTAATAGCGGAGGATGTCACTAGGTAGTTTTTAGTACAGCTTATTTGTGTTTATATTATAGGGAAGACGTAGGAAAATGTAATCATAGAGAAAGCTGCTCCATTTCCTAACAAGAGAGACATCTGCAAGCTGAAACTCTGGTGCCCTGTCATGTCCATCTCTGAAATGGCCCGAATAAAAATCTCAGTGACACGGTGTGCGGAGAGGGCGTGCTAAGAAGCCCTCCCCTGCTTTGCTGGAAGTGACACGGCCTCGAAAGACGGCAGTTTCACGACGTCCGTCAAAATTAAAAGGACGTCTGACTTCTTCACTGCAGTTTTACATCTAGCTGTGTATCATTCTTACGTGTATGCATAATCTCGTATACACGAAGGTGTGTATCCCAGCACCGTATAACTGACAAAGTCCGGGAACAATTTAAAAGTCTATCATTGGGACAGAAACGAGTTACAATAAAACTCGTACTATGAGAGACAGCTGAGATCTAGAATTGTTTCCAAAATACAGTGTTAAATGCCAGCGATAAGTATGTGCTGACAGATTATAGAATGTTCTAGAAGAAATACAGGAATACCCTGGTAACAGTAGTTAGTGTGGGAGTGTGAAACAGGAATGCCAAGGAGACTCGTGTGTCATCGTAACCCTGTTGTGCCTTTTTAAATTTGTACCTCTTGAATTTATTTAATAATTTTTTTAAAAAGAGAATTAAATATTAGAAAGTAATTAATATGGGGCCCTTGGGTGGCTCAGTCGGTTAAGCATCCTACTTCGGCTCAGGTCACGATCTCACAATTTGTCAGTTCAAGCCCCAAGCTGGGCTCTGTGCTGACAGCTCGGAGCCTGGAGCCTGCTTCGGAGTCTGTGTCTCCCTCTCTCTCTGCCCCTCCCCTGCTCATGCTCTCTCTCTCAAAAATAAACATTTTTAAAAAAGAAGCTAATTAATCTGATTAATACTATGAAAATACTTTGCTGCAAAAAAAAAGGCTATTGCCTATTTAAATTTCTAACAGTTTTGAAAGATGCATTGAATTTCCATAGGACGCCAAAGGTATCAATAAAGAAACATGTGTGATTCAAGTCATAGATTAAATGTATGTCAATCCCTGTTCAGAAATGCGTTAGGAGAGCTCGATTTATGTTTTCCTGAATAGAAGAGGAATTTCCTCTTCACCGAGCAGCCAGGAGAAGGGACGTAGGGGAATCACGTCACAAACCCCATCTGGTTCGAGAAGGTGCAGATGACACTCCTGCGTTTGTTAATTTGACCAGGATCCACAGCTATTTTTAATACTTCAGGCACAGAAAGTACATGTCAGGACTTGAGTTAATTCTAGCGTGTGGGTGGTTAATGAAAAGTGTGTTTTGACTTGCAGAAGCGTGTTAATCAGATATTAGAGATTTCCTAATAAAAACTTCAGAGCAGCGATATTCTAAAGTTTTCCTTAGAGATTAGGAGCGTCTTCAGACCCAAAAGTAGAAAAGAAGTGAAATTACCAATGTAGGTATGATTCGCCCTCCCTCACCCCTCCACACACTTACCTTGAAAGACTGGAAATCCTTAAATGAACGAAGTCCCTCCCACCGGAATGTTCATCTTGCTACGCTAAGTACATAAACAGAGAACCACAGAACAATGGCCTCTTCAGACAACAGCACTTCAGCCTCGTGTCGCAAAGGCGCATTCCCCAAAAACGCAACGAAGCGTCGACGCCGACCGCGGTGGAAACGTGTTCCGGAATTTCACCCTGAAACCCGTGCTTCATGCCAACCCCCGCACTGAAGGTGGGAGTCGCTTACGGCTGGTATTTAAACCTCCAGTTCACTGGGGTTGAGTCGGAAGAGAGAAAGAAGGAGAGAGGAGTCGTGGAGTCATACCCATTTACGCGGCGACGCCCAAGCGGTGAGCCAGGCCCTGGAGAAAGCGTGTTTCCGCGTCATTGTCAAGGGCCCCGCTGAGGACCTCTGCTCCTGAGGTGGGACAGGATTACCCGTGAAGTCAGGTGTGGGTGTGCGTGGATTTGAAGCAAACTGGGGACCACTCCGCGCCCCGGCTGGGGAAATGTGCTCGCCACTGTGGGTCCCTGCTCCCCGCCGGGACCACGGTCACCGCACCCCAGACACCAGAGCCCCATCTGCGGTGACCGAAGCCTACAGCCCCTTCATAGTCCCTGCAGCGGCGACACATACGTGGCCACCTTTATTCCTGCTGTGCTGATTGGAAAAGGTCTGTCAAGGAGTCTAAAACTTCAGGTCTGGAAACGGGCGTCAGGACACGGCGCCCTACGCACAGATCAGGAAGCCGGTGACCTGCGGGCACCGTGAGGACAGTACGTTTTGACTCGTTTGTTCCCTTCCAAATCCCACCCGAACACAGGCACCCGAAGAGCATTATCTGGGTTCTCCTTTCCACATGCAGTCAAGCCTGGCCAGTAAGAGATCACGGGTTAGAATTTAAGACCCAGGTTGGTCTTATTTTTATTACCGTGGAGTGACCTGCTTTCACCTCAACGTATAAAACTTTAAGAAAAATCGCGTTGTTCTTTGGGACGTAGAACACGCGAGGAGCTAGTGCCACCTAGTGGTGGCCTGCGGGCTTGCGCTCTGGGATGTCCGCGAAAAACGGGGAAAATTTTGCACCTGCCAACAGTGCAGTTACCCTCTGTTCTCCATCCGGACGAGGCGACGATCTCGCTTAGGGCAGAGTAAACCATCAAACGTAAAGCAGAAAGAATACTGAAGAGTGATATAATAGGCCTGCAGTATGTTCTTCATTAAATTAAAGTATCATTAAATTGTAACCCTTCTCCATACTTTTACGGTTCAGCATCCTGCCTCAGAGCCTGTTCTGTACCAAGTCTTCGAATTCCTTCCACCCGTGAGCGTTCCGTCCCAGGGGTGGTTGGCGTTGTTCTGCTAAGCGGCATGTCCATCGGACACTTGAGGAGACGTGAAGCTGGTTTCCGGTCTTCACCTCCGTCACAACGTCACGGCCGCCCCGTTAACTGACACGGCGGAAAATCTCCCATTTCTTCCAAAGAACATTCCCCAGTGTCGTCCTCTGCCCCAGGGAGGAGGAGAGGACCCGGGGGCCCAGCCGGGAGCGGATGTGGTCAGCGAGGGTCTCCTGGGGCCCGGCCAGACCCTGAAGGCTCATAATGGCTCGGCGGTCTACGCAGCCACCTCAGCTGAAATCGGGGGCCTGCCCGACCTTCCGAGGGAGACCCCAACCCGGTTTCTTCTCCCGAGGCCGACTAGGGGTGAGCGCCACCCTGCTGACCAGGCTGTGCCTCCCTCGGTGCAGGGCGGGGCGCTCGCAGGGCGGTTGTCACCTGCTCCCGATGCCCTGGTGCCCCTGTCACTCACGCACACCCACCTCTGCTTTCAAATCCTTCACCCCAGGAGTCCCTTGTCGGGCCACTGAATTTATGAAGTCCGCTGCTCTGAAGCACACCCGCTCGGGGCGGAGCAGTCGTAACCCCAGGACACTGTTCCTAAGGGGGCACAGGGCGGTCACGAGGTCAAGAGAGGGGGTGCCTGTGCCCTCCGCTTGCCCGTGACGGCGGGTCCTGGTGTCTGGAAGTTTCGTCTTTGGATCTCAGAGTTTCCCACTCAAAGGGAAGGCCAGAGACGTTGAAAGGATAATAAATGTAGACCTAAAAGATGCTTAAAAAACAAATGACTACTCTCTGCCCCTCGGAGTTCCACTGCCTCTGAGCAGAGCAGGGATGGAAAGCCTTGGGGATTCCTAGTCTCTCCGCGGACGGCTCTGTCGAGACGGGGTAGTTCTCTTACAAGTGAGGAGCGGACTCTCAGAGAGCATCCCGGTGTCCCGCGACCACAGGCCGGTTTTTAAAAGAGGCAGGCTGTCGTTTGGGATTATACACACCCGGTTCCCTCCCTCAGCGTAGAGACAGAGAGCTTGTTTTTACTTTTTTTTAAGTTGACTTATTTATTTTGAGAGCGACAGAGGGAGTGCAAGCAGGGGAGGGACAGGGAGAAGGAGAGGGAAGGACTCCCAGGCCGGTTTCACGTCCAGGGCAGAGCCTGACTCGGGGCTCGAACTCACGAACCATGAGATCATGACCTGAGCCCAAATCAAGAGATGAACGCCTGACCCACTGCGCCTCCCAGGCCCTCAAATCCCTTTTAAATCACACCAACTTGTATCTCACATCTCCCAGTTGTAAGACGCTGTCTCCATTCGTTCATTCACCCACTCGCTCATTCACTCGTTGGTATGTGTTTGGCACGTTTTTATCGAGCCCCCCAGGTGGGCACGGCGAGGCTGGGGTCCAGGGAACGCAGGACTGCGCCTTAGGCTGTTGGCGCTCTCGACGCGTCGTACCTCCCCTGCGAGTGTGGCGGGAATACTCGGGTAGTCAGAGGAGGACGCGGAGCCAGGACTGCCGGTGCACACGGGAGAGCGGATGTCCCGTAGCCTGGCCACCTGGGCCTTTGCCACCGCGAGCAGGAGAGTCTGTGGCGCTCGGTAGATGGCGCGAAGGAGGAGGTCAGCGTTTTGGAGACAAGAGGCCTAGGGGCGGCCGCGGTGCCTTGTGACTCCACTGTTGTATTTGTGCTTCCGGGTCCCGTGGTGGCGGGAGGGCAGGCGAGGACGCAGTGTGTGGCACACGATGAGCGGCAACGGATAATGAAGCTTGATGTCTCTGTTTCTTTCAATTTCTCCGAAACCTAGCAGTATCTCAATTCTTCGTGGCCAGTGTTCGGACGCCCATGAGGGTGATGGGTACGTAAACTCCTATTCGACTCACACCAACCAAAAAAAAAAAAAGAAAAAGAAACAAGCAAACAAATTTAAAAAAAAAAAACAAAAAACAAATAGAAGAATAAGGGTTTGAATTGTGAGATTTTTTTTTTTACAAACCAAACTGACTAGCAGTACCCTTGTTTTAAGTCGAGGGGGTGGAGGTGGGCCAGGAAGACTCAAGACAGGGATTTTCAAGAGGGAAAGTTTATAGGGTTATAAGGAGTAGATCCCCCCTGCACTCTCTTATTTCATAATGCAAATTAATGTGCATCATATTAATAGTAGGGTAGTTGCCATTAGTAACGGCCAGCGAACCGTTTTCCGTTAGCTGCTCTGGGTACCGAGAAGGTTTACCTTCCTTCGGGTTCACAAAACAGGACCACCCCCCCCAGCTCTGCACAGAGTCTGTGATTATTATCACGATTAGCGGAGCACTGGGCTCTGGCTGGTGGCAGCCGTGTCCCCGTGGGACCGGTGTCCCCTGTCCGGCATCTCCCCCACACAGAGCTAGATCTCCGAGGGGGGGAAATACAGGCAGAGACTAGGACTGCGTAGGCGCTTTGGAGTCGGGGAAGGGGTGGAAACAGCCAGGAGATACTCAGTGTTTCTTCTTTTTTTAACATTTATTTATTGGGGGGGGCAGAGAGAGAAAGAGAGAGAGACACAGAATCCGAAGCAGGCTCCAGGCTCCGAGCCGTCAGCACAGAGCCCGACGTGGGGCTCGAACCCATGAGCTGTGAGATCATGGCCTGAGTCGGAGGCATAACCACTGAGCGGCCCAGCCGCCCCTCGGTGTTTCTTTCGTAATAACTTTATAGGACATAAAACTGAAAAGAAAGGGGTGACCCAGGAAGATAAAGCCAGGGGGGCTTTCGATAGGCGGAAGTGGGATTGAGAAGCGTCTGCGCGGGGCCCCCGTGCAGGAGTGTTGAGCTCCGTCTAGCCCTCGAGGGGCCCAAGCAGCAGCCCGAAGAATGAGATCAGCCGCGTGCTGTCCCTCTGTCTCTCTTCCTCATTCGCTCGTCTGTCTTCTCTGCGTACGTTCAGACGTGACTCTTTGAAGGTAAAAGTAGTTGTGCGGACCGGCTCGACAGCCCCTCCGCCAAGGGAAGTGACCCGCTGTCGTCTGTGTGCTCCAGGGCTCCACGTCATCCCAGGGGAGCCGGCCGGAGAGCTCCGTGACCTTCAACCCGTACGAGCCGGACCGGGGGCCCTGGCCCGCGGACAGAGGTGAGACGCGCACTTCGCCGGTCACCGGCCAGGCGCCGTGCCGCAGTCCCGCCAGCCGCCGAGCAGCCCCGAGGCTCGCCCCGACTCGGCGGTGGTTCGCGGTGCGTGACGCTGCCGGCCAGCCGGCGGCAGGTAGCGGGTGTCGCCTGCCTGTGAACGGTGGCGTTCTGGTGCGTGACATGGCCCCGGGCCTCCCTCTCGATGACCCGGCCTCACGGAAAGTGTTCTTCGATGCCCACTGCTCCCGAAGGGCCTATCTCAGTGTGCCCGTGCCACTGCCGGTTCACGTCTCTAGGACTGTGTCCTCGGAAAGTGTGTGCGTCCATCCACCACCAACGCGCCTCAGCAGAAGGGGCAGTAACGCCTGGCGGGTCCAGACAGAAGGCGTGTCTGTGTCGCTGGAATTCTAGATGCGTTGAGGGAATGACAGGGGTGCTGAGGCCACGAGAGGTCAGGAAGACACACCCTCCACGAGCCCAGGAGCCCTCGGCCAGACTGGTCTTCACGAGCGGGAACCCTCCTTGGGTTCTCTGTGTGGCTCCAGGCTATATTTCTGTCGGTGAACTTGGTCTGTTTATTGCTACGTAAATGACCCCCAAACTCAGCAGCTTAAAATGACAACAGTTGTTTGAGGGTGGCCTGCAGGTCAGGGGTTTGGGCATCCTCGGCAGTGGGGGAGGCTGGGGCGGGGCTGGAGCAGCTGTCCCCCCTGCGAGGGCTGGCTTGGGCTTGCTCACAGCGCGGAAGGGGTCTGGACGGCCGGACGCCTCACGTGGCGTCTGAAGCTCTGGAGCTAGGTGTCCAGCCAACAGTGCAGACGGGCTCATGGTCCTTTATAACCTCGCCCGAGTGTATCACACACGTCGCTTCCAGTATATTCTGTCGATTGACACAGTTACAAAAGCACCTGGGGGCGCGGGGGTGTGACAAAGACTTCACCCCTCGATGGGAGTGTTAGAATTTTTAGACACAGTAGGAAGGCCTCCTCCACGTTTGCCCTTGCCACGAAAGACCCTTTCTCTAGGCCGGTTCGTGCCAGAATGGGGTCGGGAGGAGGGGATTTTCGCTGCCCCCTAACGAACTGGGAGAGCCCACGCCCTGCGCGCTCTCTGGCACCGGAACCTCGAGAGGTGACCGAGGTCTGGAAGGGGGAGGTGGGAGTGGGAGCTGATGGGAATTTCACCGGGGATGCGGCCCCAAGGTTGTGTTCTCTTGGCCGCACTGCAGACGCCCAGAGAGAGGCCATGCCCATGGACACCGAAGTGTACGAAAGCCCCTACGCGGACCCGGAGGAGATCCGGCCCAAGGAAGTCTACCTGGACCGCAAGCTGCTGACCCTGGAGGACAGCGAGCTGGGCTCCGGTAACTTCGGGACCGTCAAGAAGGGCTACTACCAGATGAAAAAGTAAGTCACGGCGCCGCCGCCCCACCGAACGTTCTCCCGCGAGCGGGCCTCCTGGGAACCGCCCGTAAATGCACGGCCCGTGCGGCTAATCCCAAACGCTAGACAGGGCCCGGCACGGCCGAACCCTTCTTTGTAACCAGTCCATTCCGGTGCATTTCCGGTGCAGTTACAGCGCAAGCATCCGTCGCGGATGTGGACTGTGGGTTCACCAATCACCTGTGTTAGTTAGGGTGGGGTAAGCGTGCCCTTTAGAGAATTAGAAGGTGGAAACGAGCGGAAGGCGATGAAATTAGAACATCGTATTAATCCCACCCAGATACCTCTACTGTTCACTAACAGTAATACGTGCGTGTGCGTGTGCGTGTTCAGTTATTTTATTTGTTAAATTGTGTCTCGTTTCTCTTACCCAGAAAATTCCCGGTTACAAATACCATTAGTGAAATTCCCTATTTGCTTTTTCCTGCAATTTCAAGTAACGGCCCATGTCATACGATAATTAGAATTTTTGTCTCACTGAAATCTCCATACGTCACCTGCCCTTTAGAAGGACGTTCAGTAGAAATACTGGCCTGAACGTTCTTTCCAAACAAACCGCGTCTCTGAGTGTGTTCATTGGCATTCGTGTGTTACTGACATGACTATAGGGTTTAGCTGTTTGACGGTATTTTAAACTTCAGACATTTTATAAGTGTTTTTTCCTTAAGTAGATCATTCAAGTGTCCAGAATATTCGAGCGCAGAAGCACACATGGAAACTCTTGCTTTCAATCCCGTTTCTCTGGGTGTGTGTAATTGCCTGATCTGCTCATTTGCAAATATATGTATGCATATCACGGCCGTTTGTGAAATGAATAGAAACTACCCTGTGTGGAAGCATACATTTTCTTCACTAGTTTGTGACACTTATATCCCTTGCTTAATTAAATACGTGAATTAACATAGACATACGATAGATTCATAATTTCAGCTAGAGGATTTGGGGAGAGGAAGGGTCTTAGAGGTCAGTTTGGGGCAGAATGATGTTTTCACAATAGTGGGTCTTCCAATCCATAAACATGACCCATTTTCCCACTTGGGTGGATCCCTATTTCTCAGGTTTCTCTCAAGGAGGGTTGTTTCACTTTCTGTGTATAGTTTTCTGTGTAGAATGTAGTCTCATGTGTAGAGTGTAGTTCCTGTGTAGAGTATTGTTTCCTGTGTAGACTTGTAGTTTTCATGTTGAGTACAGTTTCCTGTGTAGAGTGTTGTTTTCTGTGTAGGGTGTAGCTTCCTGTGTGGATTGTGGTTTTCTGTGTGGATTGTAGTTTCCTGTGTTGAGTATAGTTTTCTGTGTTGAGTGGAGTTTCCTGTGTAGAGTATAGCTTCCTGTGTGGATTGTAGTTTCCTGTGTAGTGTATAGTTTCCTGTGGAGGGTATTGTTTCCTATGTTGAGTGTAGTTTCCTGTGTAGGGTGTTGTTTCCTGTGTTGAGTGTAGCTTCCTGTGTTGAGTGTAGCTTCCTGTGTTGAGTGTAGCTTCCTGTGTTGAGTGGTTTCCTGTGCAGAGCATGGCTTCCTATATTGAGTGTGGTTTCCTGTGTAGAGTGTAGTTTCCTGTGTAGAGTGTTTTTTTGTGTGGAGTGTAGCTTCCTGTGTGGATTGTAGTTTTCTGTGTAGGGTGTAGTTTCTGGGTAGGGTATAGTTTCCTGTGTAGACATCTTGCACAGTTTTTCGTAGGATTCATTTGTAGGTATTTAGTATTTTAGATGTTACTATATATGATATAGTTTTTAAGATTTCATTTGCTGATCCCCAGTGTTGCTTGGATGTGGAAATAGAACGAGTTTTATCTCTTGATAATCAGCATCTTTAACTGAATTCACCTGTTACCCCTCACATCATTCCTAGTTGTTTATTGGTGTTTTCTTTGACCCCAAACGTGTCATCTATGAATGAAGACTGTTTTATTTCCTCCTGTCTAAGCCTTACACTTTGATATTTCTCTCTTGCCTTGATGTATTAGCCCAGAATTGTGGCTCAATATTGAATAAAGTGGAAGTAACCTCACTTCTTATTCTGGATTTCACGAAGGGAGATACCTTTAATATTTCACTATTAGGTTTGTAGGTGTTTTTGTCAGATTAGGGAAATTTCCGTCGGTTCTGACTGACTTTGAGAGATTTATTTTTAATCACGAATGTGTATTAGTTTACCGAGCACTGTTTTCCTCTGCCGAGATGACCTCTGGGTTCTCTCCTTTCTCGTGTTTACGTGGTGATGTGCACTGGTTGGTTTTCAAAAGTTAAAGCCAGCTCGCGTTCACACATTAAAGCCAACAAGATTTGGAGCACACACACCTGGCTCGTGAATTCTGTATTCACTCTGTCTTTTTCATAAGCCACTGCGTTCAGTTTACTAATAATTCTCTTAGAATATTTGCATTTCTGTTCATGAGAGATTCCAGTAGATTATTTCCTTGGGATTTCTTTGCCTGGTTTTGGCATCAGGGTAATGCCAGCCTCATAAAATGAGTTGGGGGGGTCTCCTTCCTCTTTTCTTTTCTGGAAGGGGTCGTGGGTGTTTTCTTCTTCCTTAAACATTGGGAAGAACCAGGAGATTTTTGCCTGTTCGTTTTGATCCCTACCTCACACTGTACGCGAACGAGCTCCAGATGGATGGTAGACTGAAATGTGGAAAGGCACAGTGATAAACTGTCCAGGAGATAACATAGGGGAGTGTGCCCATGATTGCAGGAGGGCGAGGGAGGCTCGGGGGCGCCGGGGGTGCGTCCGCGTAGGAACTACAGTGCGTGTTCAGTGTGGAAACACTTGTTAGGGTCTACACAGAAGGTGTCTTTCTGAACGTATGTTAGACTTACTCTGTTATTCTGGTATTTTACCTGTTTTATGGGACAGTTCGGTTTTTATTCTCCCATTTTGGGGTTCAGCAAACGAGGTGTACGTCCCACATGCGTGGGAACCGGATCACAGAGAAATGCAGTTTTCTAAGCCCTCCATAGTTGAGTTCCGTCCGTTTATGTCAGCCCCGCTCTGTCAGAGGATTTTCAGGAGGTCCGAGGTGACCTATGTGATGTTTTTATGAGAAAATGAAAACCAGTTAATGTTTTATAAACTTGTTGAAGCTTGCTTAAAAGCGTCAGTGCTCGGTTTTAAAAAGTGTTTTGTAAACGGTGAGCTTTAACAGTGTGTGCTTTTTAATTCTGCATCCGGAAATCTATTTTAAACGTATCCCAAAGGAACGTTGTGTTCACATACATTTCAGATCGTCTGAGATCGTAAATCGGAAGATGTTACAGGAATCCATGCATGTCCTGGTTTGTAAGGTCCATTCGAAAGCTGTTTGTATTCTAGAATATTTAGGCTCTGCCTGCTTGGGGCATTCTTCAGCACCCCCCGCCCCCTTCAACGAATGAAGTGTGACTCTCTTGGTCTATAAGATGAGAGAAGATGGTTGCAGATCTTTCCAGAACGCCATGTCTAGCCGAGCGATCATGCTTCGAGGAAGGTGATGACCTAGAAGCCAGCCACTCTGGAAAGTTTCTCTCTCACGTGTTCCGCCTTCCCTTGCAGAGTCGTGAAGACGGTGGCTGTGAAGATTCTGAAGAACGAGGCTAACGACCCCGCTCTTAAGGACGAGCTGCTAGCGGAAGCCAACGTCATGCAGCAGCTCGATAACCCGTACATCGTGCGCATGATCGGGATCTGCGAGGCCGAGTCCTGGATGCTGGTCATGGAGATGGCGGAGCTGGGCCCGCTCAACAAGTATTTACAGCAGAACAGGTACCGTCAGGCACCCCGGAGGCCGACCCTGCGCTGGGGCCCGATGCCCCGTGTACGTAAGAGCCTGGTTTCTCTGGGAAGCTTTGTCTTCCCAGTGTCGGCCCAGACTCCGGGACCTCGAGGGAGGAGGAAAGAGAGCTGCGGCCTTCGGGTCAAAGGCTCTTTTCAGTCTTACTGTGCTAAGAAAACTCCAGTCCAGCGATTGGGTCTTCATGCTCGCTCTGAGTTGCTCGGTGATAGAATCGGTCATCGAAGCAGTCTCCCCTCACTGGGCAGAACGTGCCCTGCCCCGTGAGAGAAATATTAGACACTTATTATTATTTTATTAAGTGGATTTATTTTGAGAGGGCAGACGAGGGGTAGAGAGAGAGGGAGAGAGAGAATCCCAAGTAGGCTCCACACCATCAGCGCAGAGCCTGATGTGGGGCTCGAACCACGAACCGTGAGATCGTGACCTGAGCTGAAACCAAGAGTCGGATGCTTAACCGACTGAGCCACCCAGGCGCCCCCAAATCAGCATTTTTAAAGGGGAAACAGTGATGTCTTCCGTGTCTGGCCGACCTCCACATTTCCGCAAGTAATGCTGAAGATATCTGTTGCTCTTAATGGGTGACAGCTGTCGGCGCGGTATTTGTGCTGTGTCATCTACAGCCGTTGTTGAGAGGGGGAGCTCACGTGGAACGAGTCATAAGAACGGCCACCGACTACTTCGTCCCATTTGGTACATTGCGTTTGTATTCTACTTAGATCGTGTCTTTAATCTGCAGAGAAGGGAGGTGCCATTGACCTCACTTCATAGGTAAGAAACCGAGACTCAGAGTTGGGTCTGTTCCCTGGAGCAGGATTCCAACCAGAGGCTGGAGTTAGGTCTGCCCACCCCACTGTATACTTTTCACGCAATTCAAAGCCCACCTTGAAAAGCGTACCAGTTCACATGAGGCTAATGGTGCTCGGTTTCGAGCAGCCGCAGGTTAACGAGGTTTTTGTCCCCACTTGTTACTCTCACGAACAATAGGAGATGAGTCTCCCTCTGCCTACCTGAGGAGCACGGCTGGGTGTTCCCAGATGGCCTACGGTCCGCTGTCACTCATGACGCGTCTGTGACTTTCAGGCACGTCAAGGATAAGAACATCATCGAGCTGGTTCATCAGGTTTCCATGGGGATGAAGTACCTGGAGGAGAGCAGCTTCGTGCACAGAGACCTGGCCGCCAGGAACGTCCTGCTGGTCACTCAGCACTATGCCAAGATCAGTGATTTCGGACTTTCCAAAGCGCTCCGTGCTGATGAGAACTACTACAAGGTAGGAGTGACTTTGCCAGCATTCAAAGCAGCGGGTAGCGAGACTCTGAAATGCAAAGGTTTGTGTTCCGGGGCTACTTGGGCGGCTCGGTCGGTGAGCGTCCCGTTCTTGATTTCCGCCCAGGTCATGATTCCAGGGTCGTGGGATTGAGCCCCACGCCTGACTCCATGCTGAGCATGGAGCCTGCTTATGATTCTCTCTCTCTCTCTCTCTCTCTCTGCCTCCTCCCTTCCCTCTCTCTCTCTCTCTCTCTCTCTGTCTGTCTCCCTCCCTCAAACACTCGCAAACTGAATTCAACAACCCATTGAAAGAGTCCTACACCGTGATCAAGTGGGATCCATCCTGGGATGCAAGGATGGTTTAACATCTGCAAAACAATAAATGTGGTAGACTGCATTAATAGAACGAAGGCTAAAAATCACAGGGTCATCTCAACAGACGCGGGAAAAGCATTTGACAAAATTCAGTGTCCTTTCATATAAATACTTTCAACAGAGTGGGTATGGAAGGAATACACCTCAGCACAGTAAAGGGCACGTATCACAACCTGCAGCTAACATCAGACTCAGTGGAGAAAGGTTGAGAGCTGTCCCTCTAAGATCAGGCACAAGCCTAGGGTGTCCACTCGTGGCATTCCTACTCAACATAGTACTGGAAGGCCTAGCCAGAGTGATCAGGCAAGGAAAATAAGTAAAAGCCATCTCTACCTAAAAGATAAAATAGAATTGTCTTTATTTGCAATTGACATGATCCTATATATAGAAAACACTAAAGATTCTATCAAAAAACCATACAACCCGTCAGCAAATCCGGTGAAGTACAAGATACAAAACCAACCTGAAAAAATCAGTCGCATCTCGATGCACCAACAATACACCGTCTGGAAAAGAAAGAAACACAAGCTCATTTACAATTGCATCGAAACAATAAAATACTCAGGAATCCATTTAAATAAGGAAGTAAAAGATCTAAACACCGAAAACTGTAGGATTTTGGAAAGAAATGAAAGAAGACACAAGTTAAATGGAAAGGTACCCTGTGTTCATGGATCAGGAGTTCATATTGTTAAAATGTCCACACTACTCAAAGCCATCTGTACGTTCAATGCGATTCCCAATGAGAATTCCAATGGCATTATTTTTAGAGACGGAAAAAAAAATTCTGAAGTTCATGTGGAACCAAAAAGACCCCAAGTAGCCAAAGCAACCTTGAGAAAGATCAAAGCTGGAGGCTTCATGCTCCCTGATTTCAAACTACACTCCGAAGCTCTGGCGATCAAAGCACTATGGTACCGATGTAAACAAAGACACGAGGGCCACAAGAGCCCAGAAATAACCCTAAATAATAGCTAACTAGTATTCAACAAGGGAGCCAAGGATGCTCAGGAAAGGACAGTCTCCTCAGTAACAAGTGGTGCTGGTAGAACTGGATGTCCACATGCAAAAGGATGAAATTGGACCCCTGTATTGTACCACTCACCAAAATTAACTCCAAATGGATGAAGGACTCAAACGCAAGACCTGAAACCATGAAAGTCCTAGAAGAAAACCTACGAAAAATGCTCCTCGATGTTGCCCTTGGCAGTGAATTTTTTGGATTCGACACCAAAGCCCAAGCAACAAAAACGGAAATCCACAAATGGGATTCAGGGAAAGGCAAGTCGGAACCGCACCGAGATACCACCTCGCACCTGTCAGAATGGCTGGTATCAAAAAGAGAAGAAATAACAGGCATTGGCGAGGACGTGGAGGAAAGAGAAGCCGCTCGCGCCTTTGGTAGGAATGTAGATTGCTGCAGCCAGTATGGAAAACAGCATGGGGACCTCTTAAGAAATTAAGAATAGAACTACCACATGATCCAACAGTCTCACTCCTGTGTATCGTCTGAAGGAAGTGAAATCACCATCTAACGGACACGTCTACACTCTCACAAATTGCAGTCATTACATACAATAGCCAAGATATCGAAACAACCTAAATATCAACAACGGATGAATGGATAAAGAAGATGCGACGTCGGGTGCGTGCACGCGCGCGTGTGTGTGTGTGTGTGTGTGTGTGTGTGTGTGTGTTGGCTTAAAATACAGACCACCACATGGGATGTATCAACCGTAAAGAAAAGAATGAAATCTACCACATGCAGCGACACGGGTGGACCTCAAAGGCGTTGTGCTAAGTGATAAGCCAAACAGAGAAAGAGAAATACCGCATGCTCTCACTTCCATGTAGACTTTAAAAGCCAGACTCACAGAAACAGTAGATGTTGGTTGCCGGGGACTGAGGGGTGGAGGAGATGAGGAGATGCTCGTCACAGAACGTAAACTTTTAGTTATCCGAGGAATAAATTCGGTGGGGGGGGGAGGTCTGTGTTTGGTGTGGTGCGTGTAGACTACAGGAGCGTGCTGTTTACATGGAAGTCGCTAAGAGAGTAGACCTTAAGTGCTCTCCCCGCACCGACAACAAACAATGGTAATTTTGTCACACAAAGGATGTGCTAAGTCACCCTGCCTCCGTCACCGATCGTGCGTGTTAGAAACAGCACACGGAGACTGGAGACACGATTCCTTCAAGAAGTCAGAGTCAAATGGGACAGAATCAAGAGCTGCAAGTGTCACAGAGAAATGGTGCTGATGGAAGCAAATCCGTGCGTGGCAGCGTGACCTCCCGCTGAACACAGATGCCCTTTGAACCTGCAGCTCTCTGCCCTGCACGCGGCACGGACACGTACTGTCAGCAATGTTCATTCTAGGACAGTGTGTAATAGCAAAAGTCAGGAAACTACCTCACGGTCTCTCAGTAGGAGGCTGATTAAGTCAGTCGTAGCAGATTTATAGGAGGCGACGAACTCTTCCGAAAGTGACTGTATTTGCACGTGCTGGCGTGGAAATATATCCACAGCACGTGCTTAAGGAGAAGAATTAAAAACTAATGTGCAAAACATATGCTGCTAGCTTTTCTACTTCCAAAGATGTATATATATCCCAATCTGCACTTGTATATAGATTTTTCTGGAAAGATTCAGGAGAAACGACCAAACATGGCCGTCTCCGAGGATGAGGATTTGGAGTGGTGGAGAGAGACTTACCTTTCTGACGTATTTAGGATTTGTCAAAGGTTATCTTTGTATCAACTCAAAATTCAAATTAAGACCGAAATAACACACACGGGTATATTGTTCACAGCTTTTGAAATCAGAATCTAAAACTAATGCATAACATGATTGAGACGGAAGTGTAATCGGTGTGTCAGTTAGAGACGGGCCACGGTACCTGTGCTCTCGGGGCGACGTCCCCGGATTGCCGCCTCCTGACCCGCCACCTCCCTCCCACAAGGGTGCTTGTGATGACTCCGTCCACAGGGCATAGCAGGACTTAGGTGACCCAGGCTCCAAGCCCCAGAGGGAAGGGCTTCTCTGTGCACAATTTTCATCTCTTTACTACCTCTTGCTTTTTTAATTTTGTTTTTTAATATTTATTTATTATTTTTGAGAGAGAGAGGGAGAAAAGGAGAGAGAGAGCAGGGGAGGGGCAGAGAGAGAGGGAGACACAGAATTCGAAGCAGGCTCCAGGCTCGGAGCTGTCAGCACAGAGCCCGACATGGGGGCTTGAACTCACGAACCTTAAGATCGTGACCTGAGCCCAAGTCAGACACTTAACTGACTGAGCCACCAGGTGTCCCTACCGCTTCCTTTTTTAAAATAAAAAGTTTAAAGCATTTTGGGGGCACCTGGCTGGCTTAGTCACAAGACCCTGTGACTCTTGATCTCAGGATCATGAGTTCGAGCCCCACATCGGGTATAGAGATAACTTAAAAATAGTATCTTTTTTTAAAAAGAGAAAGTTTAAAACATATTTTAAGCAATACTCGAAGTCTGTAACAAAATAATTAACGTCGACTTGAAACCATAGACAAAAACACAGTGAGAGTTAAAAATGCTACAGCCCAGTGTTTCTTGGAGGGCGACCAGGAAGGGAATAATCTTCCTGCTTGACCGTTGGCATTGTTACAACAAAGCTCCATGAAGGGCGAGTCACCCAAGGAAGAGGTGAGAGAAAAAAGACAAAAAGGTGCGAGAAATACGGTCTGAATCATAAAACTATGTATTAAAATCTAGAGGCGCCTGGGTGGCTCAGTCGGTTAAGCCTTCGACTTCAGCTCAGGTCATGATCTCACGGTTCGTGGGTTCGAGCCCCGTGTTGGGCTCTGTGCTGACAGCTCCGAGCCTGGAGCCTGCTTCGGATTCTGTGTCTCCCTCTCTCTCTGCCCCTCCCCTGCTCACACTCTGTCTTTCTCTCTCTCTCTCTCAAAAATAAACAAACACTAACAATTTTTTAAATATGTATTTAAATCGTAAAAATTTAAGATTTTAAGATTGAACCCTATTTTTAAGATTCAGGCTAAATACATACATGCACACGTGCCCAGGGACTTTGGGGAGTCCTTTCATTCCTGTTTTTTCTTAACGGTGGTTAACACGCGTAACCTAAAGTTTACCGTCTTGACCGTTTTCAAGTGTACTGTTAAGCACATCCACTGTGTTTACGACCTCTCTCCGGAATTCTCGTCTCCGTGAGGCCCTGGCTGCCATGACTCCACTTCCTGTCTCTGTGACTCGGAGCCTCCTAGGGGCTTCAGGGGACTGCTCTCACACAGTATTTGCACTTTAGTGACTCGACTGGCTTCTTTCACTGAGACTAATGTCCTCGGGGGCCGTCCATCCATGTTGTAACATGTTCTAGAATCCCCTTCCTCTTTAAGGCCCAGGGACCTTCACCTTCGATATGCGAGTATCGACTTGTCATTCATCCGCTCCTCCAGCGGCTGGCCCTGGGGGGCTCCCGCCTTAGCCGCCAGGGACACGGGCGCCCGCGGTCCCGTCACTCACGAGGGCCCTGTCCGCTCTGCCCGCAGGCCCAGACCCACGGGAAGTGGCCGGTGAAGTGGTACGCGCCCGAGTGCATCAACTACTACAAGTTCTCCAGCAAGAGTGACGTGTGGAGCTTCGGGGTGCTGATGTGGGAGGCGTTCTCCTACGGGCAGAAGCCGTACCGGGTGAGCCGCCGCGCTGGCCAGCCGCGCGGTACCGTCCCAGGGCCCCTCTTGAAAATCCGAAAATCCGGGCACCTTTCTGGGTCTTCCACGATCTTTGTGGCAGTGAGATGTTTATAGGACCTCAGGTCGCGCTGCGTTGAAAAAGCAGGATTTGCTATTAACCGAACAGGGTTACGTCGCTTTCGCGGCGCATTACACATGTCGATACGCATAAAACAGACCCAATCAGCAGTAATTAGAGTTGAAATAGAAATGGTGGCAATTTGCACAATTCCATTTCCAGTTCAGTTAAATATTTTAGATTTTTTTTTTTTTTTAAGTCAGAATGGAGACGTCTCAAAAAGGGCCCATGTTCTAGAATACAGCTTGATGGATTTTCAGCGATGGGGTGTGTCCACGAAACCGGCGCCCAGATGGTGAAACAGAACAGAACCTCCCCCCATTCCTCTTGTACATACAAGCTGTCCCCCAAGGGTCACCCCATCTGACTTCTAGATCCTGCGTTAGGAGCTCTTGCTTCTGTACTTTCTCTAAGTAAAACCGTGCGGCGTGTCCTTTTGTTTCTCTGGGGCGGGGGCAGGACTTACCTACCGTTTTGCCCCGCTGACCACTACGTTTAACAAGCTCGGGTACGTTCTGCGTGTTTCAGGGCATGAAGGGAAGTGAGGTTTCGGCCATGCTGGAGAAAGGAGAGAGGATGGGGTGCCCCGCGGGGTGCCCCAGGGAGATGTACGAGCTGATGAAGCTGTGCTGGACATATGAGTGAGTACCCGCACGCCCCGCGGCTTGTGCAAATGCCCTGGGGCAGATGGGGAGGCACTGGAAAGAAATGCTGCCTCCTCCTTTCCGTGAACCAGGGGTGTGCTCCCTTCTGAATAGAGCGGGGCGGGGGTGGCTGGCTTCCCGGACCATGCGCTCAGAGTCTTCCTTCTAAAGAGTAAGTTTTGGCAATTACTGTAATCCCAGGGGTACTGCCAGCTGGCAGGGAGGGTGGTCACCATGGTAGGATGTTGGTAGGTGTCTGGGCCACATTGGGCCACGGCGGACGGCAGAGGGGCTCGGCGTGGGGGGGGAAGGTACTTGCCCGATCCCTGACCAGCTTTCGGAGTGAGGCAAGGCCATGGGTGCCGTCCGGGTCACAGGCCGGTGGGCCGAGGGAGCCCTTCTCCAGAAGCGGCTTTGACCTTGCCAAGTGGCCTTCGAGGGCCAAGTGCGTCCTGCGTCCTGCCTGGGGGCCGCAGGGCCGTTGTAGGCAGCTCAGCAGGAAGAGAAGAGCGTCACCCCTGGCCAGCAGCGAAGTGGCCTTTGACCTTGCCTGACGGGCAGCCTGCGAGGGCGCCGTGGGGAAACCCCGAGCCGTGGCCCCTGTGTCTCTGGCCCCGGCGCGTGCCGGAGAGCCCTGGCAATCCAGAGACGAGGCGGGTCTGTGACCCAGAGGGGCTCACGCGCTTGCCGTGGCCTCACCGCCTCGGGCTCAGGTCTGCTCCCGGACAGGCCGGCTGGCGTTGCAGGAGCCTCTGGAGGGGGAGGACTATTCCAGGTGCTTTCAGATGCCGCCCGGGACTCTCCGCCTCCCCGGGGAGCACCGTCCCCACATCGGGAGTGCAAGTAAAGAATGCTGTCGTTTTATCTAGAGGTGACCCAGGGTCAGCCCTGAAGGGAGAGGGCAGACGTCTCCCTGCCGGCCGCTCTGCAGGGAAGGGGCCCCCGGCGGAGGCCCGAGGCAGCGGCTGGGAACAGCGCAGGCCCGTCCTGGCCTCCGGCAGGCGCCGTGCACCCCGCTGGGCTGTGGAGACCCCCCCGGGCTGTGAGGATTCGCTGTGAGCTGACCCCAGGTCGGAGACGAGCTCACTGTGACTTTCCTCCACGGGCAAGTCCCCGCCTCTGGCCGAAGCGACCTCTCCTTCCCAGGGTCGCTGGGTCAGGTGACCCCCAGCCTCCGGGGGTCGTGAGCCTGCCCTCGGCCCTGAGCCCTGGGCACACGGCTCCTGTGACTCAGGCGTCAGGGGCAGGTGACGCTCTGTCCCTGCTGGACACCTGCACACGCACAGCCCCCTCGTGCTGTCCTTGCCGGTGCGGCCCACGGAGGGAGGAGTGCAGGGGAGAGAGCTGTCCTGGTGCTCAGCGGAGCACTGTCCTCGAGGAGAGCTTGGGCCCGGTGTCCGTGCTCGCCCAGAGGTTTTAGGAGGGTGCGAGTGAGGCCAACGCGTAGGCAAGTGTTCCCCGCCACTCCCGTCCCCGCGTGCTCTCGGTGAGACCCGTGGCGGCAACTGGGAACCGGCCCCAGGTTCCCGGTATCGGCCGAGTGACAGGAGACGACCGCCCACGGCCTGAAGTTAGAAATGACGACTCCGCATCGGTCCTTGGTTGGTTTTCCGACGAAGCTGCGTTTCTGCAGGCGGCCGTGTTTCTAACGGTGGCCTGAACAGGGCAGGGGGGCGGGGTGGGCCGAGTTCAGAGCCTCGGTCCGAACGTCGGCGGTTGGCTGATGCACCCTTGGGTGGAAAAGCTCCGTTTGCTCGGGCCCGGCTGCAGGAGCTGGCCTGGCTACGGGGGTGCCTGCCCGGGGCCCTCGGGGAGACCCCTGCCACGGCAGCCGGCGTCTCTCCACCCGGCCTCCCCCTGGGCTCCCCAGTGTGTCCCGGAGCGACTTTCTGGGGTGGGGGGCGGAACCCCGAGTAGGCAGACCCTGCCCCCCAGCCCTCGGGCTTGGCCGAGGGGCCGGGGCGCTCAGAGCAGCAGCTGTGGAGGCCCTGCTGGGGACCCGGGCGCACTGTCGAAGCCAGGGAGGAAACGGGAGTGGGGCCGGGGCTGCAGCTAGGAGATCTTACAGACCCCCTGCAGGTCCTGTACTTGGAGATGCCAGTGGGGACACCCTCGTGACTCGGGAGGACTTGGGGCTGTGAAAAACGGGGCGTCGGCCTCACGGAGGAAAGGCTGGGACATCTGGGATCTCTGAGGTCAGGAATGATCTAGACGCGGCGCCCAGTGCTGCTTAAATATCAGCAGACGTGGGCGACAGGGCGGCCTTGCCCGGCCCACCCTTGTCCTCGGCTCCTGGCCCTTCTCAGGGCCAAGGCTGTTCCCTCTGAGAGCCGCCTCCCCGGAGAGCCCCCCCCCGAGCAGCCCCAGGGTCCACAGGGCCACTCTCCCCACCGGAGGTGCTGTGTGCCAGCCTCCATCCCGGCACCCGGCGCGGGGTCAGCAGGCCTCAGGGAAGGCCCAGCCCCTGCCCCTGCTGGAGCCTGCAGTTGAAGGGAGGGGCGGACAGGCCACGGGCAAGCCACGAACTAAGCGCATTGTGTTGTGCGTTCGCACCCCTCGTGGGACGTGATGAGTCCGATGGCGTCGCAGAGCCGAGGGCGCGGCCCGGGAGGGGGGGGGGGGACTGTGGCGCTTGTGAACGCAGCTGAACAGCTCCGGTGTGGAGGTGGTTCTCATAGAAGGAGATGCAGCAGGCGCCTGGGGCACAGACAGATAGATGACGGATCGATAGATCGATAGACACACAACAGACAGATAAAGGGATGATACGGATGGACGGGTGGATGACGGATGGACGGACAGATTGGTTGATGGTGGACAAGGGCATAGTCGATAGAAAACAGATGATGGGTGAGCCCATCCGTACATGGCGGACGGACAGAGAGATGGCTGATGGGGAGGCAGGCAGGCAGGATACTTGTGCATGTATGCACCCACGTGAAGACTCGTCACCGACACCCCCTACGACCGCCCTCCACGTCCGCGCTGGCTGACACTCTCCCGGGGGCGGTCACTACCCCGGCAGGCTGCGCCGGAGCACCGGCTGTTGCAAGACAAACCTGCCACCGACCAGCCCCACGCAAGCGTGTGGTCGCGTATTTGGTAGGGTGCCGTGGAGCCCCCGTAGGGAGCCACGGGGCCGTCTTCCTGCTAAAGGTCCACAGTGGCCTCCGTTCAGGGGTGGTGTTCTGCCCGGACCTCAGGATGAGGGGCAGGGGTGCGGGCAGTGAGGAAAGAGGGGCCCCGGCATGAGGCCCGAGTGCAGGAAGTGCCCCGAAAGCCCAGGGAAGCAGGCGCGGGCAGGCGGGGACACGCGGGGAGCCGGCGCTCGCACAGGGCACTTGGCCGCACTTGCTGAGGCCCCGAATCATCCTCGCTCCCTCGGGGCGGCCTCTCCCTCGGTGTAGGGGAGAGATCCGCTAGGAAGCCCGATCAGCCCGCAGCCCCGCGTCGGTTCCTTCGCTCACTGCCTGGCCGCTGGGTGGGTGACGAGGGGTCGAAGGAGCTCCGTGCACCTGGGCCCTGTACTTGTGCGGAACCTTCCGCTCTGCGACACGATGAGGTTGTGCTCTTCGACTGCAGAAGGAGGGAGGCTGTCTGTCCGTCTGTGTAGACACAGGCCTCACACGTGCTCCTGCACCCGGGCTCGGCCACCACCCCGGCGGCCAGAGGCACGGCCCCCGTCGAGGTGGCCTGTGTCCCCAGCCGTGAGCACAGGCAGGCGGGTAAGTTCCAGCCGGTCGTTGCGGGTTTTCCTGGCTCTCGAAAGCTGCAGGCAAAACCATTTATTTTGATGCCATTTGACAAAACCCATTTTGGTTCTGCAGAAACCGCCGTCCCCTACGGTGGTGAGTAGTTCCGGGCCCCCGTGAGCCCACCCCCAGGCTGCCCTGTCAGACCTGGAGCAAATGACAGTTTCACCATGGACGCTTCACCCAGCTGAACCCCACGCTCTGTTTCCCTTACTGGGCAAACTCACCCCCTGGCATCGTAGCCACAAGTCTTGCAATAGAAGCAAAATCACTTCCACACTGGGACAGATTCTTCAGAGTTTCAAGAAATACTGGCTTCCGGCCCGATCCTGTCATATTAGAGAAAGTGGAGGAGGAGTCTCTATACATTTGTTCAGAGGTTACAAATGGCTAGCAACTCCTGCCCGTCATTTACGGAGGTCGTCACCCGCCCTCAGCAGTGACGGAGGTTTGCCTTCCGTGCCGTGTGGGGGTTTGTAACTGTCAACGCCCGAGTCCTTGGCTAGCAGTTTAATACGAACCCCTATCAGCACTTTTCCAGAAAATCCAGAGCCATCCGATGGGGGTGGGGAGAGGATTTAAATTGTGTCCATCTGTTTTTAGCAAGATTGTGAGTCCAACTTGACCCACTAATTATTTTGAGGCGCGTCCTGTTTGCAAACAGGGGGCAAAAGGTCTCGGCTCCCAGCGCAAAACGTCTCCCAACTTCAGGGCAGACACGAGCCACCTGGGGTCCCGTCGAATACGGGTCGGGCCCTGCAGCTCACGGGGGCCTGACTGTATTCCGCCAGGGGCTTCTGGTCCCCCACCCCCACCCCCGTGCGGGGCGGGGAGCGGGGACGCGCAGGCTCAGGAGCGGCCACCAGGGGGCGCAGCGGCCGCCAGAGGGGCTCTCGCCCCAGCGCGCGGACGAACGGTAACGCGCGTCTTCCCTTCCCAGCGTGGAGAGCAGGCCCGGATTCGAGCAGGTGGAGCTCCGTCTGCGCAACTACTACTACGACGTGGTCAACTAGCGGCCCCGCGGCCTCGCGGCCGCCTCGGGAGCAGACGAGGGGCCCGGCGAGGCCAGCCCGGCGCGGCCACCCGTGTCTGCTGCCGGGAGAGCGTGCCCGCGACTGTGGTCCCCACGGCCTGTCCCAGAACGCACCCTCCACACAGCAGCCCCTCCCGGGAGAGCCTGGGAAGACAGACAGACAGACAGACAGACGGACAGACGGCAGGACCAGAGGGTCCGTGGATGGATTCCTCTGTGTTTCTGGTCCCTGCGGTGTGTGTTCGGGGCCGGCCGCGCTCAGGCCCGGTTTCTGCATCTGGAGAGCCGGCAGCCCGGAGGCGGCCGTGCGCCCTTCTCCGCGGCCAGGGGCGCGGCCGGCCCTGCGGTCGGCGGTGGAGGGAGGGGGAGCCGAGGGCGGCCGGCCGCCTCCGGAACTTGGCTCCGACGGGTCGAGAGACGGAGGGAGCCTTGCCGCCGAGAAGCCGTCCTGGCAATAAGAGTGCTCTGAGGCTTAAAAAGAAAAGAAAAGAAAAGAAAAGAAAAGAAAAACCGAGCATGGAGCCCGGCGAGGGGGCTGAGCAGCCTGGAGACCGCGTTGGCCCTGTGCGCTCCGAGACAGAAGGCTCACGCCTGCGTGCCAGAGGGGGCTCCGGGCGCGCACGCCGGCTCGGCTGCCCTCCCCCCGAAACAGCCCCGCTCCCGCATGCTCTCCGAGACCGGGCTTCCGGGGGCCTAGTACGTAACGCTCGTGGAGGCCGTGCACGGGGTGGAGCGGGGACACACAGCAGGAAGAGATGGGCCTTCGTCCCGCAGCGAGGTCCGAGCTCCCCTCCCCGGGAGAGCGGTGTCGCCACACTCCCCAGCCTTTCTGTGTTCACGGTGTGGGGCCGAGCTGGCGACGAAGGCCATCTAAACATGAGTTTCCTGAGAATGCATTAATTCCTAGTGAAGCCACAGACCCTCCCCCCCAACCCCCCACCGCCGCCACAGGTACGCCCGAGCACGCCTCTGGGTGAAGAGGCCAGGACGGGCCTCCGTGAGACCTCGAGCGGGTGGGGGCTTGTACAGCTCATTGGCCCACATGTACCAGTAGGGTTAGAATTAGCCGGCCTCCTCGGGGCAGCCGAGACCCGTAGACTCGGGCGTCTTCGGTTATTCCCGAGATGCTTTAAAGCGCGTGTCCAGCCTGTGGACGGGAGACGCGTCGCTTCTGGTAAGAAGGGAGCCGGGCATGGAGAGAGGCAGCCGTCGGCCTCCCTGTGCAGCTAGGAGACACGAGTCGCGGTGGAGCTGGTGGTAAGAAGCTCCCAGAACCCAGCCACGCTTTCTTGGGATCCTGCTACCTGGTGGTTTGATCATTTTGTGAGAGAGAGGGTCCCGGTGTGCTGGGCGGGCACTCAGCAGCGGCGGCCACACACAGAGTCGCCGAAATCAAAAAGATGAGTGACAGAATCTCTGCGGTCGGGCCGTGCGTAGACTTCCAGCTGAAACCGCAAGGGTCGGATAAGGCGGGGTGATGCCAGGGCAAGAGGCCACGTCATCGAGCCGCGGGTAGCCGCCTGATGCCAGAGCGCATCTTAGCGGGGCCGCACGTGGAAGGCTCCGGAAGGTTCTATGATGGGAATGCGCTAAGTCCCGAAGGGAAGGACTCCTCACGGCGCGTCTGGCCGGGGCTCGGTTCTCACACGCATGCCGCCCCGCTGACGGCCGGTCCTCCCTCCCTGGGCCTTTCCCTGGTGGCCCTCGCTTAGCGGGAACAGAAGGGCCTCACGCACAGAGGACGCTCGGCCTGCTGTGGCCAGAACCGACTGTCTGCGGACGCACGGACGCCACACGTCCCCGCAGCGGGACGGGAGGTTTCCGTAACAGAAACATAATCCGTTCCGTGGTGAAAATGACTGTTTCTCCTCTGGGCGTGTCCCCATGCGGGCTGTCCCCAGCCTCGGTGGCGACTTCGCATCGTCCCCGCGCCGTGGCTGCTGCTCCGCCTGGAGCTGCACGTGCGGAGGTGACGGCTGGGCTCTCAGGCCCCGCTGCCCCGCAGAGCACCCTCGACACCATCTCAGAAGAACTGCTGTCTGTCCCGGGACTGTTTTATTTTAACTGTGATTTTTTTTTTTAATAAAAATTTTAAATTAGTTTTGGGATTCTCTTCGTGGGTGTGATTGGAATGCGGGAGGCCGCACTCTCAAATAAACCTGGTTAAACAGCAGCTGTGTGGTTTTTTAACGTGAAGTCCCCAGCCGGGTCCAGGAACGACGGACGCAGGTGGAACCCTCGGACAGAGGCCTGTCCAGGGGGCCCTGGCCGGCCGTGACCTGTGTTCGGGGAGCCCTGCGGGGAGGGCCTGACCCTAACAGAGGAGGGGGGGTGCGGGTCCCAGAATTTCCAGCGGGCACCGAGGCAGCGCCGCAGGGCTGCGAGCCCTCCCCTTCTTTGTGAAGACCGAGGACGGAGCTGGGGGGCGGGCGCGAGGAAGGCACCCCAGAGCCCCCATCCCCGCCTGGTCTAAAGGGTGTTACATACTCGAGTGCTCCCACACACATGCGTGCACACCACGTGCACGCCTGCACACTGCTCACGTGTACACACACACACCACACACATGTGCCACACGTGTACACCCGCTCGTGTGTACATGTGCACACACCACACGCACACGCCTGCATACCACTCAGGTGTACACACGCACACGCCGCATACACGCACCTGCACACCACATACATGCCTGCACACTGCTCACGTGCACACACCACACACACACCTGCACACCGCTCACGTGCGCGCGCGCACACACACATGTGCACACATGTGCACACACACACAGAGCCGTACCCCACGTGACCCCCTCGATGCCAGCGTCAGGCAGTTGTCCTGACTCGGGACGTGCCGGTGGCTCTTCTCGTCTCGGCCTCTCCCGGCCACTGGCCTCCCTCCTGATCCCCCTGAAGGTCCCCTGCTCCGCAGGCAGAGGTTCAGAGGCCCGGGTGGGCCGGCCTCATGCTCCCCTGGTGGCCCTGAGACCGGGACAGCCGTGGGATGGGAAGGACAGACCGCCACATGGCCCGGGGCCTGGTGCTCCGGAAGCAGTACGAGCCCGGGAAGCGGCAGCAGAGACGATCCAGACGGTGGCGGGTCCCCTCAACTCAGATGGGGCTCACCCGCCCACCCGCGCGGACACGCGTGCGTGCAGACGCCGAGGCCTGGCGCCCGGCTCTGAAAACGTCAGTGAACCCCCAGCCGTGGGGACCCGAGGGCCAGCCGTGTGACGGCTCAGGAAGCGAGGGACCCTGTGGGAACCACGGCGACGCGGAGGCGGCCACCTGAGCCAGGTTCGTGGCCCAGCGAGCTTGGGCAGGGAGGGTGTGACGCGTGCGTGTGTCTCCAGCGTGCAGAGGGACTTCAGAGCCGGTCCAGCCACACGCGCTCGGTTCCCGGAAGAGTGTGCAAAAGAGCCAGAGCGAGGTTCTGCTTTTGCACACTCGCTGTTAGGGAGGGAGGGACAGTGTTGCTGTTTCCCCAGGTCCCGCTTCCCCCGGACACCGGCTCGTGGCCTCGGGGACTGTGGAATCCGTCCCTGCTTCGGGGGCGGCGGGTCCTCCAGAGATATCGTGTTTTCTCGGGTGCCGTGAGCCAGGCAGCGGTGAAGCCCCAGCCCTACCTCTCTCCTTCCCCCTGCACGCCCCCCGAGAGGCCGAGGAAGCACCCGCACGGGGCTCCCTGCACCTGCCAGCCTGGGCTGTGCCACCAGCACTTTCCCCGACGGAACGGCTTGGACGGCCCGGCCCAGCCCTCCGCGCGTGAGGGTCCCGGCGCCCGTGAGCCCGCTCGCACTCAGAGGACTTCGCAACAAAGCCCTTGTCACCCATTCCTGCCAGCCCCACACTTTCCCGACTCCTTTGACCACAGACCCACTATCGTGGTCGGTGTCTGTTAGCCAGATGGAGCGGGGTTCTTCACACGTGCCGGGAGAGTGCGCAACGGGGGCATCCGTACAGGGGACGCTAGGTGCATGTGGGAGGGAACTCCGTCCCTGACCTCAGTTATCCGAGTTATTAGCTGATCTCAAATGGTGGTGGTTCAGGCACCATGTTGGCTCTGTCTCTCCCTCTCTCTCTCTCTCTCTCTCACACGCACACTCACAGCCCCGAACACACATAATCAATCAGTCCTTCCAAGAAAAGAAACTGTCGATCACTGGAGGCCCGGGCCACGTAACTTGGTGTTTCGTTACCTAGAGGTCTCCTTACTCTGGACTTTGGCAAAACGGGAAAGCGCACTTGACCGGAGTGGCCGCCGCCCAGTCCGGGAAGATCCGCCCGGACGCCCAGCACGCCGTGCGCCAGGTCAGCGCGTCTGTGCTTGTCTTGAGTCCGTCTCGCTGGTCAGGGGCTGCCGGTCACTGCCCCCCGGGCGGGGCGTCGGCTGACCAGGGGACGCTCCCTGCCCACATGCCACTCAGCCGGGAAGGTTCCGGGAGCTATTTTTTTAGCTCGGCGTTATTTTACTGAAGCCATGAGTCATGATGCTGCCTCTGCAGGTCTTCGAGGTGCAGAATGACTCGGTTTTCCATGACTGTCACTAAACGGTGGGATAATGAGGGAAAACTACAGAGTGTCCATAAACGACTCTCCCTCGTTCCTAACGCTAAAGAGCCAGCCAGCGGCCGGCACGGTTTATTCTCCACGACTGGGATCAGAGGACGTCGTGAATTCCTGTAAGCCGCCAAGGATGCCAGAATGTGCCGGAATCCGGGGCGGTAAACACTCCCTGCTTGGGACCGGCTGCTGGAGTCCTTCCCCTCCTGACGTGGGGCCGAGGGGAGGTGGAGGGGAGGCCACAGCCTGGCAGCCGGTGGGCAGGGAGGGGAGCCTCCGTGCTTAGTTCGGGCGCCTCCCACGGGGCCGTGCCAGAGAGAAGGTGAGGTTCGTGGAGGGGGCGAGTCGAGGGGAGCGAGTTCGCCGTCCCGTGGCGCACCGAGAGCTCCGCAGAGACCGTGCCGGGTGCTGAAGGCGGGGCCGACCGCTGGACGCCGGGTATGTTGCCAAGCTTACACAGCAGCGCACGGTCACCCGGGCCGCGGTCACCGCCTAGGGACGCCAGCCGCCCCGAGAGCACACCAGACCGCCTCAGCCGGTAGAAGCAGTGCGGTGCTCGCTCCCCATCTTCGCGCACCTGTGATCGCGCACGAGGCGGAGTCCGGACGGACAGGAGGTGCGCCAGCACACGAGGCGGGTGTCAGCGGACGGGGTCCCGGCGGCTCCGAGGCCAGGCTGGCCGCCCGGCGTGGACAGGGGTACGCCGGGGAGATTCCCCCAAAGAAAAGCACCGCCCAGCTAAAGCCTGGCCATGAACACGAAGCCATTTTAATCGACTTTGTTTCTGCCTGCCAAACATTTAGACACTTGTCCACTCTGGGACGCTCTTCCCTCAAAAGCGAGTAAGATGCCCACCGGTTCCTTCCCGGTCCGCACAGTCCGAGGCCTTTCCTGGGCGTTCGTGCGCACGAGCGGCGCCTGCAATGCCAGCGAGGCCTTCCCTCTGGAGCCCCGACGTCCCTGTATCTCCGTCTGCAAACACAGGGCCCCGAGGCGGCCAGCGGGGCCCGCACCCTTTGCGACGTCCCCCTGGGGCTGTGTGTGGGCGACTGTGATAACCCGGTATCTCTTTGTTCCTGGGCCTCTTGGGCTCCTAATACTCCTTTTAGCATGAAAATCACTCTCTGTTATTAACCCACTCGGTCCCAGGTCCAAGGCATGCAGAACGGGTCCCCCCTCCCAGCCCCCTCCCCAAATCAGCCCTCCTCCCGCACGTCCCGGGGTCTGGGGCGGGGGCGTGCCCTCCTATTTCACTTCGCAGCCAAAGGCCTGCTTTCCCTGCCCCGCTCGGGCTCCCGGGAGGCTGGGTGGGTGCCCGGCCCAGAGCCCCGAGGACCGGAGCCCATCCTCCACGGACCTGCTGGCATTTTCTCTGTGGAACTGGACCTGCCCCTGAGACACGGGCCCGACGGGCAGAGCGGATTTCACTTCACGACAAATGCCTCCTCCCTCACGGGGGGTCTTAGCAGCGACTCCTGCGCTGCCGGCTGACCGGGAGGGCTGCCTCCCCGGCCTGGGCGCACAGCTTGGGCCGCCGGTGGCTCCCGGGGGCTTCGCGGGGAGGGACACCAGGGAGTCTGTTACCTTCCCGTCTGAAACCGGATGCTAGGCAACGTGGGTGGTGGCCCAGTGGAAGGGAGCTGGAGAACGTTCTGGAGACCCAGGAGGCCAGGTAGACGCGTCCCCAGGGCCCAGGCTGTCCACACCCCCAGCGCATCTCTCCTTCCCAGAATCTCGTCAGTACTCCCCAGGGTACAGGAGGGGGAAGGAGGGGCCGGGAGGGGGGAGGGGGAGGAGGACGGCGGGCCTGGGTGTAGGTAGTGTGCGCAGAGGCAGATGGGAAATTCCCCCAACAGAGGAGCTTTGCGGCCTGAGCTGGGGCTCCCGTGAGACGCTGGGGGTGGTCCCGGTGGAGACACGGCTGTGCAGGTCCGGCCATGTCTGTCCCTGGGACAGCCCTGCCGGGCCCTGCCAGCCCCAGAGACCCCCTGCTCTGCACCTGCCTCTGTCCCCTCCCGACGGATGCGGGCCCCTCGCTGACAGACTCCCCTGCAGGGTCAGCATCCCTAGAACCACCCGCCTGGAGGTCCTTGCCAAAGACCCCGGGGCGCAGGGGACTTCACTCAGATGTGTGCGTCCCGTGTGGCAGTGAGTACGCACAGCTGCAGGGCAGAAGCCATGCGCACTCGGACACTGAGACCCGCTGCCCGGGTGCACCCAGGACACCACCGTTGGTCACCACACTCAGGGGCTTCCAGAAGCCTGAGCAAACAGAAGAGAGGACGCTGTCCCTACAGAGCCCCCGAGTCTGGGAGGGTCAGGGTCAGGGTCAAGTGTGGGAGGGCAGCGCCACGCCCCCAGCACCCTGCCCACCTCTGTGTCCCAGTGCCCAGCTCTGGGCAGGCTCAGGGCACATGCTGTGTGATGGGACAACTGCCGGGGGACGACAGGCAGGACGCCTGTCCCCACCCTGCCGTCCGTCCCACCCTAGTCTCCGGGCTTCCCCACGTCGGCCTCGGGGCTGCCTCAGGGCTGCTGGCCACTGTACGTGCCCCCCAAGCATGCACAGGGCCCTGGCAGGTCACGGCGCAGTCCCCCGTGCCCGTGTGTTCTGCTCCTCCGTGCCCTTCATCCTCCAGGAGGCCGGTTGGCTCAGAAGTGCCCATCTTTGAGGAATATCCTAACTCGGAAAATCTGCGATTCGGCCAGCCCCGGCTGCCAGGAGTCGTTGCTGAGGACTGTCCGCTGAGAAGGGACCCGGGGACAGCAGGTGCCAGCCGGGTCCAGGAAGGACAGACGCAAGTTCTGGCTTTACGCTCTGGCCCCACAGGGTCCCCTAAACCCGGGGTCATTCGTTCTGACCCCCGGCATGAGGTCCCCAGGGATTGCAGCCTCCCCATCTCCAGCCAGTCCCTCCCAGGGGATATGACCTGAAGGCATTGGAGGCCAAAGGCCAGTGTGACCCTACCCTGGGAGGGAGGGCTGACAGGCAGGTTCACACGTGGGGATTTTGAGTCCTGTGTGGGGGTCCGTCCTGCGTGTGCACATGTGTGAGAGAGAGAGTCAGAGATGGAGACAGAGAGAGAGACCGTGAACCACAGAAGAAAGAAGAAAAAACCAGCAGGAGGTTTCCCGCAGGCCCGGAGAGGGCCCAGAAGCCGTAGCCGAAGGAGCATCACAGGTGGCACTTGGCTGTAGTGAGGACGAATCCCACCCCTGAGGGAGGGCCAGGTGTGGGAACAGGAGGAGCCGGGTTCCCACGGCCCTCCCGCCCCTTCTCCCGGGCCTCGCCTCCACAGGTCCACCGGCCAGGACCCTCGCCCCTGTGCCTAAGGGCACCCGTGTCTGCAAAGACTAAGCTGGCACCAAGCAGGAGGGGAGCAGGGCTGGGATCCCTGGTCCCTGCCACGCAGAGCCTGCCCGGCCCTTCGGCCCGCAAGCCTGTCCATCCTGCCTGTGGATGGATGGCAGCTGTGGGCAATGCCATGCTCAGAGATGGGCCCGCCTGGCACTTGCTATGGGTTCCCCCTGAAGCCCCCAGGTGACAACTTGTTTAGGCCAGGTGCCGGGCCCCTTGGCATCCTGTTATAAGGACCTGATGGCCTAGGAGGGCCAGGGCAGAATCACAACCCCAGGTGAGGCTTCTTCCTAAACCCCGGCAGGGAGGACACCTGCCTTCCGGAACGGGGCTGCGTCCACCTGGGCCTGCCCATCCCCAGGGCGGGGTCCAGGCGTCTCCGGCAGCCCTCTCCATGAGAAACCTTGCCCCCTTCCGTGGGAGCCGCCTCCCCCCACCCAGGGGCTTCACATCTTGGGGCGAGCCCCTCTCAGGAGGTGGGAGGGGAGGAGGAAAAACAGGGACGACCAGCGGCCTGGGGCTGGCCTGACCACGGGCTCGCCGCGTCCCTCCCGGAGTGCCCACTAGGGGGCAGCCTGCGCCCGGGGAAGGAGCTCGCCGGTCCTGAACCCGCAGCCAGATTCGGCCTGTTTTCACCGCCGCGCGAAAGCCGCCAACAGGAGGCACTAGCGGAAATCGCATCCCGGCAGGTGTAAAAAGAGGCAGTCGGTGATTTATTTTCCGAGTAAGTGGCTGGCAGCTGGCTACTCTATTCAGGGAAGCAATTTCTAATCCTCGCCGTTAGGTGCCGGCCGGGAAAGGGGATCCGAAAGCCGCCTTCTTGTTACAGATCCGCCGGGGGCGCGTTCGTTCCCGCCAGCCTGACCTTGACGCCCGCTCGCCGTAGTGGGGAGCCGCGCGCGTGAGCCGGAAGGGCCCCTCGGCCGGGCCCGCTGGTCTCTCTCTCGCCTGGGGCCCAGGGAACATCACGTGTTCCTGGAGAAGGCTGGACAACAGAAATACCAGGGCCCCTTACCTGGGGGTGGGCTAGTCCGGGCTTTGGGTGAAGGGGAAGTCCAAGCAACGACTGTGACTCCGTAGTCACCACTGTTTGGAGAACGGCCCTCTGAACGTCCGGCCCGACACGGAAAGGATTCCGGTGCAGCAGGCCTGGAGGAGGGGAGGAATTTACAGGGCAGGCGAGGAAGTCCCCCGACCCAGGCGGCCTGGGGCGGGTGTGGATCGGCACAGTGGACTCACGAACGCCCGCCCGGAGCCGGGTGCCGCAGCCACCCGGGATCGTACCGCAGGGCCGGCTCCTGCCTTCTCTGGATTCCCGGACAAGAAGCACAGTCAAGGTCGCTCCAGCCCGGACACGCGCAGGGAAAGACGCGAGAAAGGTCGAGAGGGACTCTTCTAGGTTGTTGAAAAGCGAGGTCTCCCCTTCCAGCGAACTGGCAAGTGACAGAGGCACGCTCGGAGGGCGCGGATGTCGACCCCAAGTGTCTTTTGTCTCCAGCTCTGCCTGCTGTCAGGCACACCGCCCTGGGGTGTTCCAAGCCGCGCACTCAAGAGCCGAGTTCCAACCCTTATGCTTCCCAGCAAAGTCCCCGCCCGACCAGGCGCGGGAGCTTCGGTTCAGGACATAAGCTTGAGTTCTCTCTCGTTAGTGCCTCCCGCCTCGGCATGGTGTCTGCAGCGGGAGAGACTGCAGTCAGCACTTCCGTGCCCAGCTGAGGCCTGGGGAGAGGAAGGCAGACTTTTTCTTTTTAATGTTTATTTTTTATTTTTGAGAGAGAGAGAGAGAGCACAACAGGGGAGGGGCAGAGAGAGAGGGAGACACAGAATCCGAAGCAGGCTCCAGGCTCTGAGCTGTCAGCACAGAGCCCAATCCGGGGCTCGAACTCATGAACCGTGAGATCATGATGCCTAACCGACAGAGCCACTGCACGTCCCTGGAAGGGTGGACTTTCAGGGCAGAGGGCAGATCCGGGCCACCTGCTCCCACGGGGGCAGAACAGCCTTCACGGAGTGGGTGCTAACACGCATCTGCTTCTGTTTCTAAATGACCGAACTCGGAGTTTTCATTGTGCAGGTCCGGCCTCTGGTCCGAGAACGAGTCCCCACCCCCGACACCTGAACTAAAGCGCCACCAGAGGGAGGCATCCTCTGCCACCGTCTCCACCACGGGGGTGGTTCAAAGGCGTTTAAAAGTTAGAATCGAAGACCACCACGTGGCTTTCCGTTTTGCGCACGGACGTGGACCCTTCCAAGGTCGGCTTGTGTCAGGAAGGCATGACCTCCCCTTCCCGAGGTCACTTTTCCTTTCCTCCTGACGGGAGGTCTGTGGGCGTTCCCTGCACTCGGGTTTCTCCCAGAGTCCAACCGATTGCTGTGCGTGGGCGGGCGAGGGATCGCCCCTGCCGGCGGTGGCTTTCTGGCATTAGCGACGGGACAGTCCCGTCCTGTCTCCCAGCTGTCACTCGCACCTGCCCTAACATCCCAGCCTCTGCTGCTTGCTCATATATCGGTATTTCCGGACCGGTTCTGCTCAGCGGACGAGCAAATGTCCTGTGGCTGCATGCTTCGGAAAACCTCTGCCGATCAGCGCCCCCTACTGAAGGTCGGGAAGGCATGTTCAAAATGCACTGAATTCCTACGGTGTAGAAACCTGTTCACGGTCCCATCACCCTACGTGTCCTTGGGGTCTTTGGCATGGAGCCAGCTTGCATGCCTGCCGGGGGAAGGCACCCCATCCACCCGTCCTGCTCCCCCCCCGGCCCCGACTGTGCTCTCCCGGCCTGAGAAGCCAGCCCACTGCTGCTGTCCACTCCCTGACATGCCCTCGGCTCCACGGGTCCTGGACGGCGACGTCCCATCTAAGCTGAGGTGCATGGCGGACGTCAGGCCGTATGTCTGACGAGGGCGGGAGCAGTGTTGCCCCCTCCCTGGACACACGCAGTGAGCAGCTAGGTGAGCGCCATGCGCGGGCGCCCAGCGCCAGCCAGCTCCCCCCTGCCCGCCGGCTGCCCCCGACCCCGTGGCCGCGTGTCCTTCCTTCCAGATGGCAAGGCCGGCGTTGCCTGTCAGCGTCTGTGCGAGGGCACCCAGGGGAGAAGCCGACGGCCCCTCATGTTGGCCAGAGCAGGTCGTGTCTCTCTCTGTATTTGAAGAGCCAGAGGAGAAGTTTCTCTTGCTCTGTGTGTCTGTCTGTCCATGCGTGTTTGTGTCTGTCTGTGTCTGTGCATCTACAGACGCATGTGTGAATACGTGTGTACCCATATGTGCTGTCCCCCGCGTGACACCCAGAGCTGTCCTGGCCTCCTCTGATGCGGCAAACCTGGTCTCCGGGGGCAGCCCGAGTGTCCTTCAGTCCCGGCCGCGTCCGTCACACCCGTGCCCCCTCCAGTCCCCCCGGTTCCTGCTGAGTCGTGGTGTCCCGGTGCTGAGGCGGTGGGATGCTGGGTCCCAGTGTCCTCAGGCCGGGCGCACTATCGGCAGCCCCGCAGGACGGTCCCACACGCACACCCCAGGAGCCTGGCCTATCCCGGAGCCGGCCCTGCACCCCTGGTTCTGGGAGGAGATGCCCGGGGGCGGGGAGAGGGGGGGCAAGCCCTGCGGGGTCCCCCGGTGCCCACACCCGAAGTGCTCAGCGCTCCCGACGGCGGTCAGGGACGGCATATTTACCCAACTCGGGCAACACTTTCATGTCTTGTCGACAGACTCTTCTAGCTCTCTCTGGAAACCTCAACAATTACTTCCTCTTAACCTTTGAGACTCCAAAGCAAGGACGTTTAAAATGCCTTCGGCTGGGAATTTGCCGGGCATTTCTCACCGGGGCCGCATCTCATCTGCAGGACCCCGTGCCGCGTTAGGTGCGGGACCCTCGTCCGAAACGCCAGGCAACAGTGTCCTTAACACTTCCAAAGTCGAAAACGTGCCTTCGCGGCCTTTCCCGACTGGTCGTGGCGTGCGTGTGATTTAAGGCCGTTCCCAGCAAAGAAAGACTAAACTTCTAAATTACCGGCGTGAATTTTCTCATGCGCCTCCATAGCGTGCGATGCGGCTTCAGACGCCAACGGAAGGAGCCATGGAAAGTGCGGTTTGAACTTGGTAGCAGGTGCGTGCGTTTTAAGCACAAGAGCAGAAACGGTGCATGAAGCTAAGCCGCTGTCGGCAGCCCGTCCCCGAGACGCACACGCGCTCGGCCAGCACCCTGCCTCCCGCTGGCCGGGAAGAAAGAGCAAAGGACAAGGCGCAGTGGGGTCCCTGCCCTCTTCTCCTGCCCCGTCACTGTCAGAGGGAGGGGTTGGCCAGCGCGAGGACAGCACCGCTGAGAAAGGGCAGGACAGGGGCCCTCCTCGGTCGTCTGTGTTTCCGAGAAGGCAACTGCCTCCCTTCCGCGTCTGAGGCAAGTTCTGGTTCGAGGACAGTGTGGCTTCTCAGGGCTGCCAGTGCCCTACCTGCTCAGCTGTGCAGGCGACACGCTCGCCTGTACCTGCCTTGAGTCTCTCCGAATGCCTGCCCGCTGGGGCCGAGGGACTCTATCTGCGGGGCATTGTGACACCGGCAGACGCCAGTTCTGCTGTCCCTGCTCACACGCTCGCTCCGGTGTCCCGGGACCTTCACTTATGAACCCAGGTTCAAGAGCAGATTATTAAGGATTTCAAGACGGTGACCTTGGCACAGTAAACCAAGTGGGTCCCTTAGGAGCGTGGGGCCCCCGTGACTGCGCGGGACACGGAGCCGTGAGGCCGGCCCTGCGGAGAACGGACAACATGCTTTCTCTTTGCTAATTGGCTATTTCCCCCGTGGCTGTTTCTCTTCTCCAGGAATCCCGGCACACAGGAGCCGAGGTACGAGCTCTCCCCCGCGTGGCAACATGGGTCTCCGATTTTCATTTCTTCGTCCTCGTGAGCGCCTGATTGGTGCGCGGCTTCAGTAACTGGCATCAGGTGGAGGCGTATTTGTGGGAGAGCAGTGTGTCCACGTGGGGGGGGCCTGACGGTTACGGCAGGTGCGGACCCTGGTGCAAAACCCCGGGACTCGCCCGCACCCCCAAAACCTCCCTTCTAGACGGTCTCGCCCGTGGCTCCTTGCCAGGCGACCTGGTCCCCGTCCAGCTGACAGACCAGATGATCCAAACGGTCATTCCGGCCCCCCAAACTGTGTGGCCCCTTGGGGGGAAGCCCCAGATGTGAATGTCTCTGAAATCCCACGGTTCTCCCAAGGGACTCCCTCACCGTCACGCTCTGGATGGGAACAGAACTCCCGTCCACGGCTTCCAGATCAAGTCTCGGCAAAGAGAGCCATGCAGCGCGGGGGTGATTCATGCCGCCAGGGAACACGTAATACATTTATTTTCCTTAAGTGGACCTCCTGATTTCAAAGGAATCGTTTCCAGAAAGGACTGGGCTAAGCTCCAATCTTGGCCTCTGTGTGTAGTATCAGCGTCGATGCTGTAAATTAGGCAATTCTTGGCATTTTATCACCAGAAGGACAACGCGGCCTATTCTGCGTGGACCCGCAGCTGCGTTTTCTCAGCCACCGTGCAGGGCGCGCGCCGGGCGGGGAGGGCTTCTCGAACCCGCTGTTCCGTTTCTGATCTGCGAATCAGTCAGGGCAGTCGTGTGGAAATACCTGCTGTTCTCAAAATAGGTCTGGGCGCCTCGGTGGGGTTTTTCTTTCCTGGGGCACTGGGGAATCGGTCCGGGAAGGAGGAAGTGAGAGTTCTGAATTGGTTTGTCGGCTTCTCATCGGGGGAGGGTGGTCCTTTTTCTAAGGGTTTCTGAGAGGGAGATTCAATTTCTTCCTCTTCCGAGGATCCCTTTTGCATGAACCAAAGCACGCCTGCTCCTACTGTCAGTACTGCTTACTACAAATAACACGAGTAAGTCCTGCCATACGACCTCCGAGACGTCGGCGGCCGGCAACCCGTCTCCCGGGCTCTGGGAGGCTCCGCGCTGTGCCTGTCTCCCGGGCCTCTCCTCCCAGAGCTGCGGGGCCAGGACCGCCCCTCACACCGCTGCCCCCCTACACGCTGTTCCCTTCGTCCGGTTACATACATTCTCGTTATTTTAAATGTTTATTTATTTTTGAGAGAGAAAGACAGAGTGTGAGCAGGGGAGCGGCAGAGAGAGAGGGAGACCCAGAATCTGAAGCAG
Source organism: Paguma larvata (assembly GCA_030068075.1). Taxonomy (NCBI): domain Eukaryota; kingdom Metazoa; phylum Chordata; class Mammalia; order Carnivora; family Viverridae; genus Paguma; species Paguma larvata. Next base: position 87,622,825 of record CM057832.1, on the reverse strand, counting down.
GCTCCAGGCTCTGAGCCGTCAGCACAGAGCCCGACGCGGGGCTCAAACCCATGAACCATGAGATCATGACCTGAGCCGAAGTCGGACGCTTAACCGACTGAGCCACTCAGGCGCCCTCTGTTACATTCCTTCTAGAAGAACCCTGGATTTCTCACTTCAAGCGACAAGATGCACATGGGGGTGGTTGTTGGTCCGGATAATCCAGGGTCGCACTGTTGAAAACAACAACAACAGAGATACTCTCGTCGCCCCCTTTGTTGGTGACCTCAAAGCCGTGAGCCCACATCGGGGACGCTCAGCAAGTCCACCTCAAGCTGCACCGGCCGTCCCTGCGCTGGAAGGAAACACAGCCCAGAGCACGACCGGGCGGAGGAAGGTAGCGTCGGCCGAAGGCCTCTCCCTGCCCGAGACCCCCGTGGGTCTTCTGACCTGCTGGCCCCACGACGGAGCCACCCTCGCTCTGCTCGTTTTGGACTCTGAGACCCACGCGCACAAATGTAGCACAGTCCCTACGTGCTGGTTGGGTCTCACTACATGCGTGTCCCCATGTCAGCCCCAGGATGAGAGCAGACACCAGCGGCAGCACAGAAGGTCACCCAGCGGTGGGCTCTGTGACCTCGCCTGCGCCACCGCGATCCCCGCTCCTCACGGCGCTCAGTCCCCCTCGACTGCGTGTGAGCGGGGTCCCGCGGCCTGCCCTGCCTGCCTGGCAGCTAGGGCACAGATTCACGTGCAAGGTTCCCGTCTACGCTGCCGAGCACGTGGCAGGTCACCGTGTCCTCGCCGCGTCCGGTGCTGACCCCGTGGCGGTGGGGGGGGGCCATACCGTGGAACGTCCGTGCCCTCCTCCGTTGACGGCGCTTGTGTGCGGACTCCTGCTCATTGGGGTGAGGGGCTGGGGCTTGCAAGGCACCCTCCCAGGGACCCAGCTCATATTGCCTAAAGAACTTAAGGAGCAAACGTAACCCGGGCCCCACGAGGGACTGGTTCAGACAGTGCCGGAGGGGACCAGAAGCCCGAAAGATAGGAGTCCTTCAGCTGAGCAAACCGAAAAGCCTGAGCGTCTGTATTGGTTGGTTGGCGCTAACATAGCCTCCTCTTACTACTTCCGTTGGGAATATATTCATATTATGCATATATGCATAATATGCATATATTAATATGCATTCAGTAGATCCTAGATTCGGTAGCTAAGGCACGTGGTAGTAACCGGTACGTCCAGGCTCCGGGCGTGTTTCCTACCAGGAGGGCGCCATTCTGTGGACGCACCTGTCACAGGAGGGAGGGGAGTTAGGCTCCCGGGGCCGCCTGACCGCCAGCCGGAGCTCCGTCACGCTGTGCTTCGCTCCCCGCCCCGAGGGCCACACGGGCCCCCGCCAGGTCGTCCCTGTCCCAGGAACGCGCCCCATTCTCACGAGGGAGTCCGGCTGTCCCCTGGGGGGGTGCGGTGGCACGCACTCTCCTCCCCCGCGGCCCACAGCACGCTCCCAGGACTCCCTGAATGGGGGGGTGTGCCTCTTCCAGCGCACCTGGTACCGGGCCGGCCGGCTGCTCGCCTGCCCTCTGCTCGGTGCCCGTCCTGTGCAAAGCCACCTCGCGTCACCCGCGGCCACCGTGTTCCTGTCTCTGCAACACCACTTCTCCTTCTCCCCTGACCCCAGGCCGGAGTCAGAAATGATGGACAGACAGTAGTGTTTTCAGATGTAAAAATAAAGCCCATTGATTTCCGAGCCAGCAGTGCCGGCGGCGCAGGGAAGGAGGCGGTGTCGCCGCAGGAGGATGGAAGGGCCGCTCTCCTGAGCCCCGCGAACCGAAAGCCTCGGTGAAAGCGGCAGGGAGCCGGCCCAGCAGGAGGCGAGGGAGGGTCAAGCCACCCACCCGACAAGCACGGGACACTCTGGGCAAGACACTCGCGCTCCCCCCGTCATTAAAAGCATCATCGGGGGAGGAAGTCATGGGGCGAAAGTCTAAACACGCGGGTGGGGGGGGCAGGGCAGAAATCGGTTTCCAAAGTGACGTCAGTTCCGACGCGCAGAGACGGCAACACCTGCCCCAAACGTGCAGGGCGATCGCTCTCGACCATGCCTGCCGGCCTCCGTCCCACCCCAGGAGGGGCACGTTCGGCTGCCGAGCGCCAGGCACGCCTCCACGGCCTCCCACGGCTTGTCCCGAGAGAGACCCTCGGGCGGGCCCAGAGACCGTCCTCAGCTGTTCTCAACTGCCCCACAGAGTCCGGAATGCTTCCGAGCCCCCCGGGAACACCGGAAGGGGCCCCAGGCACCCCCAGATTAAGCCGTGGAAGGAAAGACAAATTCTGGCGATGGTTCATTTTCGGTGTCAACTTGACCACCCTGCAGGGGCGCCCAGATGAAATGTGGTTCCAGGGTGTCTGCGAGGGTGTCTCAGGAGGAGACTGCATTTAAATCAGTGGGCTCAGTAAGGCAGATTGCCCTCTCCAGCGTGGGTGGGCCGCCTCTAATCAGGTGAATGCCAGGGAAAGAACCAAAAAATAAAATAAAATAAGTAAAATAAAATAAAAGCAAAGGAAGGGAGGATTTTCTCTGTGCCCGGCTGTCCTGGAGTTAGGATACTGCTCTTCTCCTGCCTCAGACTGGGACCTGCGCTGTGGATGCTCCTGGCTGTCACGGAGACATGAGGAGGAACGAGGGAGGAGGGGGCGCGGGGAGGACTGAGGAAGGGGGAGCAGGTAGGAGGGGGTTTTGTGAGGACATGTGATAGCTGAGTCCTAACCCATGGCCCAAACCCCGTGGGGACCTGCCCCTGGTCCCAGGGGAAGTAAGCCCGCCCCGAGCCGGGAAGGCTAAGCAAAGCGGTGGGGATATTTGGTACACAGCACTGACTGCCACCGGGGCCAAGCCAGAGCCCACGTGTGCATTTGGGAAGAAGACACAGGCCAGAGGGCTGGACCTACCCAAGGTTGGGTCGAGGAGGTGGGTGGTATTATAACAGAGTCCCCCCCCAAATAGCCCTTGATGTGTGCAGAGGCAGAATATCGGGGAGTGCTCCCAGCATCGAACCCCGGGGACACCCCCTCCTGAGGAAGACGGCGCCTGAGGCGGGCTCAGGTGAGGGCCTGCAGCGGCGCAGGGGTCCGTGTGGAGCCCACCATGCAGCATGGAAGGCAAGAGCCAGGTCCCTGACAGGCCACTGAAGGTCCTCAGGCCGTCATTGTCATACACCGGGGCAGGGATTCCAGAAGTGTCCGTGGGCAGCACCTGCCCTGTGCAGGTTCACCAGGACCTGGGCTTTCGAATAAAGATCGTGGCGCCAGGGTTTAATCACCCAGTGACCGTCGCCACGTAGCCACGCAGAAAGTAGCGGCATGTGGAATCATCGTGTATGTTTCAGGCTTAGGACAACTCTCTGCGGAAACGCCAGAAAGGGCCCGGGCTTCTGCCCCAGGTATAGTCCAGCGGAGTGGGCCTGGCAAATGACACTCATCTCCTCCCTAGGACAAAACTACTGTCTGCGATAAGCACGAAATGAAATATAGTTCATACATGAACCGAAGTCTGAACACGCCAAACAAAAATACTGCACCCAACACCTCCGAGGCACTAACCTGGGAGCCACCCGCACGTCCCATCTCCGAGCCCCTCCCCCTGAGCGCACCGGAGACGCACCCCCACCTCGGCCATGTCCCACAGAGACCCGGCGAGGTGACACACGACGGTGGGTGGTCGCTGCGGACGGCAAGGGGCGTCCGATCTTGGGGGACTAAGAATCAGGCAGGTCCAGGCTCACGCACAGTGTAGCCATAACTTAGTGCAGGGACCAGGTCGTTACGTCTACAGAACTTTCTGCGTCTAGATTAGGAAACTAACTCTATTATAAGTCAGGCAACCACAGTGAGAGCTGCTGACACTTATGGGACATTTTCTAGTGCCTTCTGATGAGCCCGCAGCCCACGGGCGGGAGAGGCTTCCGGTTCACCCCCACCCGGGGCGGGGGAAGGCAAGGGACCTGGCCGGCGACATCTTCCCCCTCGGGGAGCTGGCTGGAAGGGCACCGTCTCGGGCCTCGGGGACTCGGGTGGGGGGTCTCATGGGTCCTGCCACCATCCAGTGCTCGCTAAGTTTGTGATGCCCGGTGCAGCGGAATCAGGAAGGAGAACAGCTCCGCAGACACTGCCCGGGGCTCCCGCACAGGCCACAGGACGGTCCCAGGCCCTGACCCCGGGGCACGGCGTCTGTCCTCTGAGTAACCAGCGTCCCCCATACATGCTGGAGCCCACGCGCATTCCAGGGAGATGAGGCTGGATGGCCCCAACGGCCGGCTCGGAGGCTGTTCCTCCTGGAGTCAGGCGGTGTCATCCTTGAAGCAGGACAGAGCACAGGGCAGGTGGCTGGAGCATTTCTGTGAGCCGGGCCTTCTCATAACAGGGTCTCCAAGGGACACCACGGGGGGACAAGGCGGGGAGGCCCAGGCGCCTGCAGCCTCACTGCTCAGTCACACATGGGAGGGGGGGCGTCTCCTCGCCCGGGTGACACGCTCAGGGCAGAGGACGGGGCTGCAGACGGTGCTCCAGGCACACGCAGCCTCGGTGTCACCCGCCCACCATACAGAGAGGCTGGGGGCTGGGGAATCCGTGACTCGTGGGGTCTCGGGGCTAGCTCTGTTTCCTCAGCTCCCCATGAAAGCACGGGGCTCCTGCAGGTCTCCCTCGCACCCCCTAAGTCTCCAGGAACCAGCCGGACCCGCACCCCTCCCAGCGTGGGTATGGAGCCCACAAGCATCCCAGCGCAGGTGTAGGACCCTGTGAAATGACAGGAGCTCAGTCTCCACCAGGACTAAGGACATTCCACCTCGTAAGTGGTTCACTGTACAGGCCGAGCCGCAGGTGCCATCTAAGTTTCCAGAGGGACCTGCCCGAAGCCTGCTCTGCGACACGCATCTCCTGGAAGTGAGAACCGTCTCGTTTCGTCTTTCCTGCTGCCAACGGTTACAAGACTTCTGGCTATAAAGCCAACGCCCCGAGGGGGAGAAAGTCCATTTGCTTTCCCCCGTGTACATCCCCCCTCACCTGACAACTTGGCTGGGGGGCGCCCTGGGGCCCCCCGGGTGGACCGTCTCAGTGCTGCTGAAGCCAGTGAGCCAGCGCCACCGGCAGCGACGTCTAAGAACCGGCGAGAAGTTAAAATTCTCAGGCCCCAAACCTTCTGAAGCAGAAACTCTGGAGGGTGGGCCCGGACCTCCGGGCTTTCGGAGTCACCAAGTTTCTTGGTGACTGTCAGGACTATCGAGGTTTAACAAGCACTGACCTACGGGTCGCCCTATGTTCATGTTTCCAAGATCTACATGAGTCCGTCTCTTCCTCGCGCAAGGACACACCAGTTATAGGGCCCATCGGACACCGAACCATACGGGGGCCATAGTCTTACTATCTATGGAATGACAATAACCTGGAAGTTATTCTCCGTATGGCTATTGAAACAGCTGAACTGCATTAAGCAGGGTGTAGGCGCTGTATTGTGTCCTCCAAAAAACTTTTGTAACATTTTTTAAGTTAACTATTTACCTGGAGAGAGAGTGAGAGAGAGAGCATGAGCAGGGTAGAGACGGGGGGGCGGGGAGGGAGAGAGAATCCCAAACAGGCTCTGCGCTGTTAGCACAGAGCCCGACTCGAGGCTTGAACTCACCGGCCGTGAGATCCTGACCTGAGCTGAAGCTGAGAGTCAGATGCCTAACCGACTGAGCCCCCCAGCCGCCCCGGTGTCCTCCAAAAATTCATACGTGGGAGCCTGAACCCCCAGAATTTCGTAATGCGACTGTATTTGGAGATAGGACATGCAAAGAGGTAATTAAAATAATATGAGGTCATTAAGCTGGGCTCCAATCCAATAACACTGGTGTCCTTTGTGAAGAGGAGATGGGGACACGATGGTGGGCACAGAAGACCCCGGGAGAGGACAGCCGTGTGCAGCCAGCGGGAGAGGCTGGCACAGATCCTGCCCTTGGACCCTCAGAAGAAACCCACCCCACCAACCCCTCGATCTCGGACCTCTGGCCCCCGGAAGCGGAAGAGAATGCGCCCTCCACTCCGTGGCGCTTTGTCACGGCGGCCCTGGCAGCACGCCCCGCGGAGCAAACACTCCCACGTACCAAGCATTCCATGAGAGGAAGCTCGCCTCTGAGTTAAATGACAAAGACGAGATGCGGCGAGCGCGCGGACCTCACGCCCACGGCATGGGAGCGCCTGTCACCCAACGCTGTGAGCGAAGGGAGTCACTCCGCGACGACTTTCACATAATTGCACCCACTCCGGACGATGAGTTCAACCGTGTCATTAAATAAATTAAGAAGGCACGGCCCCCCATCAGATAGCTTATCCTTAGATGCGTGAATACATTTGCTGCGAACACTAAGGCGTGATCGAGATGGTTCCGGAGCACTTCCTCTGAATTGTTGTTGGAAGCCACGTCGACCACAACCAACTCATTATGAACCCACGGTGCCAATGTCACTTTGTCCGTCCCCTGCTGCAGTTTCATGAGGCTGTCAGGAGGACAGCTGTCGGGGCTGAGGGAGGGGGTTTGGCAGAGGGCAGCCGGCCCCCGTGAAGCTCAGTTGTCCACCCAAGAGTCCCACTTCACTGAAATTGGCCCAGCCTGGCGTTGTCGGCTGGGAGAAAAGAACGCATCCTCCATCTCACGTAGAGGGGCCCGACCGAGCTGTCTGAAAAACAACCGCCCACGTGGGGAGCACTACCGGTGACCTGGTGTCGAGAAACGTATCCGGTGACCACGTCATGCCAGGGACGGATCGACTCGTTATGTTACCCTGAACTGTCTACCCGTTTGTAGAACCCAGAAGACCAAGGACGTCAGTAGCTCCCTGCTTCCGAAACATAAAGCCGATTTTCGGAAGAACGAAGATAATTTAAAACCAAATTACGTAACTGCCATGCAGCCTGTAAGCATATCTGAAACTTGGCAAAACTCAGAGCTGGCTGCCCCCACACCCGCGTCTCAGTGGACTGGAGTCCCGAGGGCATTTTTCAGACGGCCGCCCACAGACGTGTACTTCATGCGTGCACCTGTCTGGGCGGCTCCTCACTACACAGTCCGGGCCGTGCGCAGAGCAGACAGGGAACTCATCATGGGGGTTCGTCAAAGATGAGCCGGCGGAGGTGCTCCCTCCGGGGCGGGCATTAACTTTTAAACCACAAACGAGGGGAGTGGAGGGCGGGTGGACGCCAGTTTGCAGGTCAGCTTGCCTCTGCCCTGGAGGGGGGGTCACCCTGAGCGAAGTTTTCTCCGGTGTAGGCCTACTCTAAGGATGCCAGGCAAGGTCCGTAGTAAAGTACCCTTTTCATCCACTGCTCCCGTGCACGCCACAGAGCAGACACGAGATGGGTCGCACAAGGAGGGAAAGAGGGGGACACCTGTCAAGCTCTGGACCCGACTCCCACGTCCCACCAGGGGAGGTGAGAGCCCACTCACGGACGAGGAGCAGGACCTTCGGTCGCACACCTCCTCCGGCAAGAGGAACCTGCATGGGACGCGAGAGGTCTGACTCGAACTCACTGGCCAGCAGCAGTCACCAACATCATTTGCTTTTTAGGAAAATGCAACTGGGCTCTGGTAGCCGGTCTCCAAGGCCCACTGCTCCTGTGGTCCGCTCCCCCTGGGCTGCATCGAGGCTGGCGTGTAATGGAAGCAACTCCCGTGGTCATCCCCGAAAGGCACCGCAGCCTCCTCCTCGGTCTCTTGAATCTCTAGCTTGGGGGAGGCTGGCCGCTGTGTCATGAGGACACTCAAGTGGCCACGTGGAGAGGCCCCCGGGGAAGGACGCAGGCACCCTCACCCCTGCCATTTCAGAAGTGGAGCCTCCAGCCCCACTTGAGCCTTCGGATGACTGCAGTCCCAGCCAATACCCAACCGCAATGACCAAAGAGCCAGACCCAGCCAGCCACGCCGCTCCCAACTTCCTGACCCACAGACACCATGAGAGGTCATGAAGGACTATTTGCATGGTAAGCCACTAAGTTTGGGGGTGACATGTCGCACAGCAAGAGGTCATGGATACACATCTAAAGCTCTTTGTTTTCAAATACGCAATCCGGTGATGTTAGGCTTTGGCGCTATCCCCGCCGGTAAAAGGAAATCATGAGCAAATAGCACTGCCTGTTCCACCAATTCATTCCGGAAGGGCAGGGCCCTGAGGAGCTGAGCAGCTCCAAGCTTTTGATGAGAAATGCCTCCTTCCCCAACAGTCCACTCTAAAGGCAACGCTCCATTACTCCACCGCTGCTCCCCCGCTTGTCTTCTGCAGGGCTTCTGAAGCCTTTGGGTTACCCATTCAGTCATGTCCCTCCTGTCCCTCCGACCCCCGCCTCCGCAGCCCCTGAAACAGTGTCTGGCACATCGTAGCGCGGTAACCACTGGTGGGGGGCAGGAGGGAGACCACGGGTTGCCCAGAGTATTTAGAAAAGAAAACGCAAGCTCTTCTGCATGTTGGAGCAGACGTGGGGGGAGCAAACACTCCTCACGTTCGTTAGCGTCTTCCGCTCCGTCTCAGTGCCGATCGAAAGTTCCAGAGTTGGTGAGTCGGCTCCTATCTGTGCACGAGTCCCGAGGCACGAGGCCTCCCGGTAAACCTTCACGGCATCTACGGGATAGAGCCGGAATAAGCTACTCTGGTCGACCAAACCAGCCCAGACGTGACGGGCTCCCAACAGCGTCTGTTGGGCTCATGGTTCAGCTGGCCAGCGTCTCAGGCCGGGGGTGGCCGGGCGGTTACGGTGGTTTGGGCTCTGCTGTCCTCTGTACCTCTAGAGAGCTGTGGGTCGCCAGGCAGCGTGCTCGTGGGGCCCCGAGAGCTGCCAGCTAGATGGCTCAGCCCCCTCCTTGCAGGCCAGCCGGGCCTGCTCTCAGGGCAGCAACGAGCGAGCAGGAGTGAGCACGTGCACCAGCCTCCAGGGGCCAGCTTCCAAACTGGCCCCCTGTCCCTGCGGCTGCTGCATTGTGAGAGCCAGAGCGAGCCCCAGGGCCCCCGACGCACGCAGCTCGACCCCTCGGGGGCAGAGCCGAAGAGTCACGCCGGAGAGGGGCATAGGTATCGTGGAGGGAGGGACCATCGGGGCCAGTCTTGCAACCAACTCGACGCATTCACGTTTTACAGAAAAGGGAGGCTCAGAAAAGATTCGGCGACTCAGGACTGAGGGCTCAAACAGGGACTCGGACGTGAGTCTTGTGCCCTCTAATCTCACCACTCGGGAAATTCCCAGTACGAGTCACGTGCGCAGCCCAAACCACCGTGACCGTCCAGGCCGCCCCCGGCCTGAGACGCTGGCCAGCGGAAACAGGAGCCCAACAGATGCCATTGGGAGCCAGTCACGTCTGGGCTGGTTTGGTCGACAAGAGTAGCTTATTCCGGCTCTATCCCGTAGATGCCGTGAAGGTTTACCGGGAGGCCTCGTGCCTCGGGACTCGTGCCCTTCCCTCCCCTTTCTTGACCGAGCAGCTGAGGGCTAAGTATTTTCCCCGTGCCCCCTCACGTCTGCTTACGGCAGCCAGTCGGATCCATTCGAATGTTGCCTGGCCTCTGGCCCAAGGACCAGAGGGTGTTTCTTCTTGGGCAAAACCGCCCAGCTTTGAGGTAAATGTTGACGGCACACGAGCGTTACGGTGCTTCTGGCTCGAACATAACGTAATTCGCCACCACACACGGCGCAGGCGGGCTTTCCGTTCTATTTCGGTGACACTCCATCAGCGTCCTGAGCGCACCGCCCAGCTGTGTAGGGGCCCTGGCTCTCGGTGACGGTGGAACCGCAAGGCTGGGCAGATCTGAAGCTAGTGGCTGACAAACAGGAGGGTCCACACGCTCTTCAGAGGCGGCACAAATAGTTACAGAGAGAACCGCTGGGGTCTGACCCACCCACGGGGTCACTCCGTTAGAGATTTCCGGTACGGGGGTGTGGGTGGCAGACCAGACCCAAAGAGCAAACGTTGTATACGGGAGGGAAGAGGGTTCGAGGCCATCTCTCCCCCTTTGTTGGCCAACTAGAAAGAGATTAAAATGGAACGCATCCTGTTGACTAAATAAATGGCAATTAAAAGTGTCATTAGTGGGACGCCTGGGCGGCTCAGTCGGTTGGGCGTCCGACTTTGGCTCAGGTTGTGATCTCACAGTTCATGAGTTCGAGCCCCGCATTGGGCTCTGTGCTGACAACTCAAAGCCTGGAGCCTGCTTCAGATTCCGTGTCTCCCTCTCTCTCTCTCAGCCCCTCCCCTGCTCATTCTCTTTCTCTCTCTCTCTCAAAAGTAAATAAACATTTTAAAAAATCAATAAAATTAGCTTTAAAAAAAGCTTTAAACTTAGCTTTACAAAGCGTCACGGCCCTCTCTGTGCTGGACATGGTCTCTGCTCCTTCCGCTTAACCCGGTGGGGACACTCACACCACCCCCAGAGCCAACGTGCCCCCTGAACCTGTAGCGAGCATGCGCTCGATCGAGAGGCCTCCACGCTCCGCTGGGCTGTGCCCCCACTTCCTCCCGCCAGATCTGAAGGTAATCCTCAGGTATTTAAGACGAAGCCACAGAGTGTCCGCCTCTAGATGCGGCGAACCAGGCCGCCTGACACACGACTTCTGCGGAGCCCAAGAGACCAGCTGAGCACGAAAGGGAAACCTGGGTCCCAGGGCATCAGAGACCTCACGGTATGACCGAGAATTGCTGAGTCGAATCCGGGTGACAGTGGAGATCCCAAAGCGGGGCTCAGCTCCGAGGCTGTTTCCCGAGCGGGAGGGGCACTTTCCGGCGTCGCAGAGGGCAGCTGGGGGGCCCCTTCCACACACCCGAAAGTGGCCCCTGAAGCCAAGGTGTGAACAGAAGGCAAGCTAAGCAAACCCCGTCTGCAGTGAAAGCAAAGTCTTTCCGTAGGGGCGCCTGGGTTCCTGGAGACCCACGGGGAACCGGCGGGCAATCAGGGGGTACCTCACACGACGCACGCGCCCTGGAGATCTGAGCGTGAAAGACGAGAGAACGGAGCTCTTGGACAAAACTGGAAGGACGCGTTCTAGGCCATGGGACGGAGAAGGACGAATCCAACAAGATGCAAACGGCGCTGCCTGCAAAGGAAACGCCTTGATAAATTGTTCTGTAGTATCTGCAAGAGCCTCCAGGTCGCCGGAAGACGCTGGTAAGGAGGGAAGGGGTGAGGCAGAAGCAGAGAGGAGGGATTTGCGGGGCGTCGACCTTACCAAGGGCTCCTTCCCCGTGAACCCCAGGGATTCCTACGGATTGATGGAGAAAACGGTGACCGGACAGAAAGAACAGCGGACTTTCAAGGGACAACGGATTGACGAGCAGGTGCTCAATCAAAGGAAGCAGGAATCGCCGTGCACGCAGCAGCCACAACGGAAAGCCCGAGAGGCCAAGGGCGGGAAGCGACAGACCCTCTCGGAGCTGCCGAGGGCCTTCCGTCAGCCGACCGCTTCGGAAGACAGCCCGGCCTCGTTTGTGAAAGCCGAGGGCACCGACCACGTGGGAGCCGGCGAAGTCGCCCCGAGCATGTTCCCACCGGAACTGCAGGGACACAGGCACCAGCAGGTCTGCTCGACGGCTGTAAGGGGCGTAACTGGGCAGGAAGGAGAGGGAACGGTCCACAGGCCAACACAATAAGGCATTTACCAAGGCGTAGGCGCTCTGGGCTTTTATTAAGATAAAAATCAAGCCAGGCAAGAGTACACCGCAGCGTTCGGTCGTTAAAGGAAAGAGAAAGTAATTTCCATCGAAGTCAGGATAGTTGTTACCTGGAGGGGCAGGGACTGAAGGGGGGGGGCGGTCCTCGGGGACGGGCAGGTGGTCCTTCCGGACCTGGGTCCCGGCCGTGCGGGTGCGTAGGCGGTGATACGTGGTCCTGGTTCTGCACGGCTTTCTGATGGTGCGCCGTATTTCACAATACAAGGAGAACAGAAGGAATGTTTGCACTGGGCACCACTCGGGGCGGCGGGCGGTTGTGCTTTCTCTCCCGGACGCCGTGGGTCTCCTGGCTGCTCGTGTCTCCCCACTCGGTTCCGGGCCTGACGCCGAGTGCACCTGTCACCGCAGAGACGGCCTTCCTGAGGGCTTTGGGATTTGTTCTCCTCCCGGTCTGGCTGTGGAACTTCCTCAGTGATTCATTCCATCCGTTCTTACTGCGTGTGTTTTGATGAGCGACTTTATCTTTTTTTTGCATCTTACAGCAGTGTTTATAAGAGGCACGGTCTCAATTACCCATCTGGGTACGGCCATTTAATGAGCGCGGGCAGCGCTGACTGTCCTCCTGACTCAGCTCTCCGGGCTGGGCGCCGGGAGCTGCGGGGGCCGGAACATCCAGGGGGGGGCCTCTTCTCCCGGCTGGGGCTGCCCGGACACCCCTCCCGGCACGCGGTGTCCCCAGCAGCCCAGCTAGGTGTCTCGACGTGAGACTCGAGGAGACGGTGCTCCGAAAAGACTAATCCAACACGCAAAGCCTTCAAGCCTCTTTGTCTTGCTTGCTAGCGTCTCATTGCCCAAAGCCAGGCATACGGTCAAGTTCGTCCGGAGGGGACCACACAAGGATGTGAACACCAGGGCTCCTCGGGGCCACAACAAACACACGTACCTCATCGTAATAAATACATGATAGTAAACTTAGAAATACAAATACATGAGAACGATCACGTACGTATACTCAGGAACCCACACGGCAGTAGGAACACTTAACGAAATGGTACACCTCTGTTCACTCTTTCCTTCTTGGACGGTCTGACCAGCAACTCGCTAAAGAAAAGTTCTGCGGGTGAAGAATGCATCGGCAGCATCGCCGGTTAGAAGGTTTATTGAGAGTAGGCGTTTTCAGGAATACCGGAACTCTCGTCGACGTCAGAAGGTGGGAGTTTTAAGCGGGAGCTCTCGAGTCCCGTGTCTGTACCAGAAAGGACACGGCGCCTCCAAAAAAGTCACGGGGAGCTGAGCGGTCAAGGTGGCCACGCATTGCCTGAGGTCCGGGGGCTCTGGGCACCTTCCCCGAAGCCCGGCTCTGGCTCGGCACCTCTCCTGTCCTTCTCAGATGCCTCTCCGCCGTTCTGCCGGGAACCTGTCACGCCGTTGGAAATCACTGCCATGGCATTTGCAGTGAGATGCCCCAAAGTGTGTGACCCGCTAGGTTGCTCTCCGGAACACAGAAGTACGTGAGAGAGCCCGGCACGAAGGCCTCAGCCTCGGGTCAGGGACAGCAGGGTCTGGGCGGAAAGTACCGGGGCCGGACGACATTGGACTTGCTAATCCGCAGTCACCCAGGGGTGACTGGAAACTGCCGGTGGGCAGGGGACAGGCTGCACGCGGCTACCGCTCAACAGCTCGGGGCTGCTGGGTTCTACCTCTTGGGGGAGGGGGTATGTTCAGTGGGGCGGGCGGCCACCAGGGGCTCCCCCGCCCGCCCCTCTGCCTGCCTGAGCCTCGTCCTATTCCCTGTGTGAGATGGGGTGTTCTCCTCCCCCCCACACACCACAGGCGTCTTGTTTCCTGCTCCACATAAGCATAAGCTTCGTGACTGACGCCGACGGAACTGTTAAGAAATGTGTTTTAAAAGTCCTTTCATTTTGCCAGATTCCTGAGGGCTTCCTGTATGCCGAATGCTTTATTTATCACCTGACTTAACCCTCACTATGTTGGAAAGAGGCATCATGGTACCCATCTTCACAGCCTTGCAAACCGAGGTGCAGAAAGGCTGGGTCACTTGGTCAAGGTTGCATGGCCAGTGACTGTGCAGAGGAAGTAGGACTAAGGCTCCCTTTCTTTGGGCAGGGGCCGAGCTCTCTCTCTCTCTCTCTCTCTCTCTCTCTCTGTTTACCACCTTGCTAGGCCCCGCACCTCACCCAGAACTCATAAATCAGCCTGGGCTGGTGTATAGATCAGTACTGCCCCAAAGAAATATAATGCAAGTCACAGATGTGAGCCACTTACGAAATTTCGAATTTTCCAATAGCCATATTACGAAAATCAAAACAAGTAAAATTAATTTTAATAATTTATTTTATCTAACTCAATAGAAGGAAATATTATTTCAACATGCAGCCAATGTAAACTAATTACTACTAAGTGACTTCTCTTTCTTTCTTTCTTTCTTTCTTTCTTTCTTTCTTTCTTTCTTTCCCATGGAACCTTCTAGATTTGGACTACTGCATCTCACACACCACCAGCGTACGGGCTCCTGGCCACCCCACCAGACGGTGCAGGTTCAGTACTTCGAACCTCATGGCTTCTCAAAAAGTGCTCAAACCTCTGTCGATTGTGAAGATGTGTTCGTTCTCCAAAGCACGTAGGCGTGAGCGGGCACGAAGAGGGAACAACCAGATATGATAGAAATCGGTGAAGAGTAACGCACCCCCCCACACACGTCCACGAAGCCCCCCGTCCAGAACCGGTTGCGGGGAGGGCTGTCTCCAGCCACCAGGGTCCCGCTTATGCAAGAACTCTATCAAGTCCTGACACCGTGGGGAGAAACGTACTGGAAAATGTTTCCCACGAATGTTCTGGTCTGCCTGAAATACCTGAATTATTTCGAAAGGACAAAGAGAAGGAGGGTGGACACCTTGCCGATCTGGAATCTACGAAACAAAATGGGTTCTTGCTGTTGTTGTTTGACGCTGGGAACTGTTTTTAGAAGAGAAAACCCACCTGATACTTGATGTGAATTATTCCTCTTTAGGTGGGGACACAATTGGTGTCAAAAACTAAGAGCGAGAAGGCTAAGGAAGGTTGACTTCGATTCGGATTAGGGAAAAAGTACTTGGTGACCGTGATTAAGGATGAACGTTCCCGATGCGTTCCACTCGGTGTGACGGGGGGGACAAGAGTAACCGGAGACACTGAGGCGTTATTAGTCGAGACTTGTGCCGGTCTCCCGACCCCGAGAACGGGAAGGGCCTGGGGGGGCCCTCTTCCGATCCGCTCGGAGGAGTCGGAGACGAAGGCTCCTAAGAGCCAGGCAGCGAGAGCGCCGGCGCGAAGTGGCTGCGAGGTCTTCCGTGCCCGCCTGGGGGCCGCACCCCGGGCAGCACGACCCCACGGGACGCCGCGGCACGTCGCGGAGGAGGCTGCAGTCATGCACCTGGCACCGTCGCGGACGGAAGCCGGGCACATCTCTCTGTCGGGCGCTGCCCCGCACCAGGTTCCCTGCGCCGTGGATACAGCGATGCTATTCTGAGAGAGTTTAAAATAACCTTGAGGCGGGACAGCCGTCCCCATTATTTCAAATATCGACGACTGCGGCAAGTCCGTTTAGCCGTATCTCAGGATATGACGACAGCCGTGTTTACACCGCTACTTCTTAGGAGTGGGAGATTTTTTAGGAAAAAAAAATTTATTTGCTCTCATTCACCCAACTTTATAATTTATAATTTATTGATTACATCATCCCGCCAAGCACTTATGACGCCGGCAGGCAGGGTGGTCCTTCCAACGGGAGCTGCTGCGGCGAAGGAGTGTGGGAGGGAGCCCTCGGTGTCTGCGACGCATTTGTGGATTCGTTTCTTCTGAGAAACAGTCGCTCTGGTAAAAGCGTACAAGAGAACCGACTTGCCACAGGTCGTGGAGTTGTCTGGGGAACGCTAAGGTGCACGCTGTAACCCGATAAAGGGACAGACGCCCAGCGGGTTATTCTCAACTGAGTCTGAAAACCACGCTATCTGGTTTTAACGCGATGGCACAAAATCTTTGTTTCTCTAGTGGCTTCTGAGAGACCCAACAGCAACAAGGCAGATGGGGAGCAGGAGCTACCTCTCTGGGGCCCCCGGAGGGATTCAAAACCCTAAACGGTAAGGTAAAACGGAGCACTGCCCAGAGCCGGCGGTGGTCAGACTGGGCGTTGGAGACGCGGGAGGGAAGATTCCAGAAAACCCGGTGGAGACGGTCTCGGAGTCAGCGACGCTCCCGGAATCCTTTGTTGGCAATCACGAGAACGCGACGGCGGCTGTGCTTTGCCGTATCGTGCTTTGTGCGAGTGCTTGCGAAGCTGGAAAGGCAGAGAGAGAAACACACCACGTTTGCTGGGAGCGGTGTGTTGGTGAGGACGGCCGGGCAATAAGGATTCCGGGCTCCGGTCTCTGCCGGCGGGGAAAACAAAGACCGAAATGACTCCCGGCACACGCACGCCCGTGCCATCGAAGGAAGTCCTGCTGACTTGGAACGGCCCCTCCCGCTCCCCCTCGGAAATGCTTTACAATGACTCCTCCAGGAAGAACTCGTCTCTTTCAAACACGTATAATGAAGTGAGGATATTGGATCTAATCGATTAAACTACATGACACAGAAAGGAGAACACGACAGAAAAATCAAGTTTCAAAAGAACAGTCTCCCGCCCCCCCCCAAATATATTGTTGCAGATCTGATGAACTGGGAGTGATCACGCGGCCACGAAATCAACACAGCGTCGAAGGAGTTGCCCAGGAGGGCCAACGTGAAAGACAGGATACGAAGCTTCCGGAAAGGCCGTGGAGGCTGGTGGGAGTTAACAGAGCTCGGGACAGACACGTTCCTCCAGGAACGAAGCCACCTCGGAAGCGATACAGGAGCATCGGCACTGCCTCAGAAGGGCACGGAGTGCAGGACGGAGGGAAACGAGCTCAGGGTTAAGGGGTTGGAGAGAAAGTCCGAGATGGCTAAGACCGGCAATGGAAACCCAGCATACGCTCACTGTCACTGGGGCAGGGAACAGATAAGATGGAATCCGATGGAACAAACACTTTTTAGGTTGATTTATTTATTTTGAGAGAGGCAGAGACAGCACAAGAGGAGCAGGGGCAGAGAGAGAGGGAGACAGAGAATTCCAGCGCAGAGCCCATGCAGGGCTTGAGCTCGTGAACCGTGAGATCATGACCTGAGCTGAAATCAGGAGTCAGAGGCTTCACTGACCGAGCCACCCAGGCGCCCCAACAATTTTTTTAAAGATTTTATTTATTTATTTATTTAAAGTTTATTGATTTTGAGAAAGAGAGGGCATGCCCAGGGGAGAGACAGAGAGAGAGAGGGAGACGGAGAATCCCAAGCAGGCTCCGTGCTGTCACTACAGAGCCTGATGCGGGGCTCGGCCTCATGAACCGTGAGATCACGGCCTGAGCAAAAACCAAGAGTCAGATGCTTTCCTGACTGAGCCGCCCGGGTGCCCCCAGATGGAAAAAATGTTTTAAAATATCATCGTAGAACGTTTTCCTCAACTCGAAAAGACCCGCTTCCTCGGGGCTCCTGAGGAGCAGCCGGCATGGAGCGGTCAACGCTGAGACACATCCTACAAGATGACCGTGTCTGTGGGTGCGGGGAGCTCTCAGCTGGACTCCGAGGGCAGCTGGCTGACGCTGGAAGACGGCGCAGTGAGGTCCGCCGAGTCCTCAAGGACAGAAAGCGGAGCCAAAGTCATTTGCCCTCAAACCGGCGCTCGTTCAATTCAAAAGGCCAGAGGTATTTTTTTAATATACCGTCATTTGGGGCAGCTGGGTGGCTCAGTTGGTTAAGCAGCCGACTTCGGCTCAGGTCATGATCTCACAGTCTGTGAGTTTGAGCCCCGCGTCAGGCTCTGTGCTGACGGCTCAGGGCCTGGAGCCTGCTTCAGATTCTGTGTCTCCCTCTCTCTCTGCCCTTCCCCTGTTCACTCTCTGTCTCTATGTCTCTCAAAAATAAATAAACGCTAAAAAAATATATATATATACCGTCATTTGAGGCACCGCTGCGGGAGACAGCTGAGACCGTGGAGGGTTGGATGAGAAGCTGGGGGCGGGGGTGCTGTGAGTGCCGCCTCCTTAACTGTGGGGCTAAGAGGAAAACACAGCTAGGATTGTGATACCGAACAAGATGTGGGGCAGGCGTGGCAACGCAGTGGACCGCTCCGTAGCAGTCACTGGGAAGGAGGGTAGGTAACGTCGATAGATACTGTAGGCGTGGTGGCTGCCTCGGCAGAGAAAGCCGAGATCAGGGTGCGTCACTGAAACCGATGAACGAGTTAAAAGAGAAATATGTTATTTTATTTATTGATTTATTTTTAATTTTTTTCATGTTTATTTATATTTGAGACAATGAGACAGAGACAGAGTGCAAGCAGGGGAGGGGCAGAGAGAGAGGGAGTCACAGAATCCAGGGAAGGTTCAGGCTCCGAGCTGTCAGCACAGAGCCCGACGTGGGGCCCGAACCCACGAACAGTGAGATCATGACCTGAGCCGAAGTCGGATGCTTAAGCGACGGAGCCACCCAGGCGCCCCGAGAAATATGTTTTTAAAAATACGAAAGGAAACATTAAAGAAAAAAAAAAAAAGATTAAAATGGCTTGTTGGCGGTGGGGAAGGGAAGGAAATACGATACGTTTGTCGTTGCTGATGATAAGGAGTCAGCAGATTTTATCCAAAGAAATAGAGGATTGAGGGCTTTGAATTTAATTATAACTTGAACGAGTTATCCAAGGAAGCCTTTATATCAAACTACACACCAAGACGAAAGTGCTATGAAAAAAAGAACGCACGATATGGAATAGAAATAAAACTATGTCAGATAAGCAGAGGTAAATGCGTTAAATTAACACAGAAAGAAAAAAACACGCTCAACTGTTGGGCCACAAAGCAAAATCAAGCAGTGAGCTGCGTGCTAGAAATATACCCGAATACAGTCAAAATCTTTGAAGGCAGAAGGGTGAGCGGAGGTGTCGCAGGGAATGCAGAGGAGAAAGAAAGGAGGTCACAGTCTAACGAGGGGAGGGCTCGAGAAAATGGCATCGAGAAAGACAAAGGAAGGCGCTTCCCAGTGACGAGGGCGCGATCCGTGGCCAAGACACCGCGGGGCCCGTTTGTAACAGTCGTGAACACCCACCCGCCAAATGCAGTGGCACCGCTCTTCCTAGAAGCCAAAACCAGCCCTACGAAGAAAGACACCCAGACGGCACGCTAATAGACACCTGAGCCGCTAGTTCGTAAAGAGTAAGGGGACAAAAATAAGTTACGGAAGACCAAAATAACACAGTCAGTCACTTTTTCCAAGTGACAAGAAGGCAGACAGATTGACCCTTTAATAGAGAACACAGAGAGCCGTGGACCAGGCCAGAGATTAAACGAGTGCAAACATCCTTCTCCGCTCAAACTGCAGCGAAAACAGAAATTCGTAACAAAAACGAGGAACGTAGGGAATAGCCGTGAGGGACACACAGACAGCCGCTGCGATCCGGACCTTTGTCGCCCGCCTCTTCACCCATTCTCAACTGAGACAGGAAACGAAAACCAAACAGCAGAACATCCACACGATGACAGTAGTAAAAGCTCGACTGGCCAGAACCCAGGAGTGCCACCTAGCGCAGCGCTCGAAAGAAACTGTAGCTTTGAATGACACCATATTCGTTCATTTCGATCACTCAGCAAAAAATCGAGTCTATGCCAGGCATTGTTATAGGAGCGGGTAAAACAGACGGAAAGCCCTTCGCCAGAGGCGTGTGCGTTCCAGCGAAGGCGAACGATAAAGAAATATGGACGCACACAGAAGGTGATGTATATTCAAAAAGCAAATAAGTTAGGAAAAGGAATTACTACGTCTTGGGGGTGGAGAAGGACCAGGTTAAAAAAAATTTTTTAGTGTTTTTTTTAAGCTTTCTTATTTTGACAGAGACTGCACGAGCTAGGGAGGGACAGACAGAGAGAGAGAGAGGGAAAGAGAGAATCTCAAGCAGGCTCCGCGCTGTCAGCGCAGAGCCTATTGCAGGGTTGGAACCCGCAAACCATGAGATCAGGACCTGAGCCGAAGTCGGATGCTTAACCGACTGAGCCGCCCAGGCGCCCTGCAGACTGAAATTTTAAAGAGGATGGTCAGGACAGCCCCGGTGAGATGATGGCATCTGAGTAAGGAAGGAGGCGAGCCCTGTGTCTCTGGGGGAAAAAAGGTTTGAATGTGCAAAGGCCCTGAGGCATGAGTAAGGAGGTCAGGATGCCTAGAAATACTTGCTCCTAGGTGAGAACCCCACCTCCCTCTGTCCTCCACGTATTATAAAGAGTCTCACCAGAACGCTGGCGGCAGGCATTTGGGGAGATGCGGATCTAGGCGTCCGTGTCCTTTGACCCAAGGGACGGAAACAGACCAGCTCCAGCACAGGGCTGCAGCTAGGGGTGGGGGCGAGGTCTAATTTCGTCGCCGTTGTTCCTCTGCTTCTAAGCGATAACCTCGCCGTGCACCGTTACGCCGATGGTGCTGTCCCGCAAGAGAGGCACAGTTTTATTGTGCAGGACAGAGGGGGGAACGTTCCTGGACCGACGTGTGAAGGCACGGGACCTCATGAGCAAGACGAGCAGTCTGTCTAGAAGAGAGAGTGGAAGTCCCCGGTAGCAGGAGGGAGGATAGAGCTCGCCTGGGCCACAAACACAGCCCAGCGTTCGGCTCAGAAAGAGACCGCGTGGCATCCCAGAAACTTGCCCCGGCAGGGATCTCCGCCCCTGCCCCGGAGGAGCGGAGCGGGCACGGAGCGCTCGGCTCCCGGACCAGAGCCACGGCGGCCCGGGCGGCTCGGTCTCACGGGCGTCCCCTGTCTCCCTGAGGCTCACGGGCATCTCGCTCTTTCCCGACAGAAGTGCGTGTCAGCCCTGCATCAGGCACGTCTCCCGCCGCCGTTTTCCCAACAGCATTTGCTCGGTTCATGTCTCCGTGTCACCTTTTGGTAATCCTCGAAATATTTCCAGTTTTTTCCTTCTTAAATGTGTTAACGGTCATCTGTAATCTATGATGACGGCGCGCTGAAAGCTCAGACGATGGCGAGCAAGAAAGTATTTTAAATATTTAATATTCTTAAGGTATGTATAGGTTTTTATGTAACGCTATTGCGCACCGAGTAGACCACAGTCGAGGATAGCCATACGTTTTTTTAAGTGTAGTTATTTATTTTGAGAGAGAGACACAGAGAGCATGAGCAGGGGAAGGGCGGAGAGAGGCAGAGAGAGAACCCTAAGCAGGCTCCATGCTGTCCGTGCAGAGCCCGATGCGGGGATCAAACTCACAAACCTTGAGATCATGACCTGAGCTGAAATCAAGAGCCGGACGCTTAACCGACTGAGGCCCCTGGGCACCGCAGACACGGCGTTATATGCCCTGGGGAACCCAGAAATTCATCTGACCCGCGCGATCGCAGTACCCGCCTTCTTTCGGGAAGGAAGCTGCTGTATCTCCAGGGTGCGTCTGCCCTCAGTCGACATGGGGCAGTCTCGGTCCCGGCGCTCGGCTAATCCCCATGGGCAGGTCTCAGCGCTCACCCCCGCGGGGACGGCACCGGGCGCAGGACTTGCCAGACCCGTCAGCGGCGGCAGGGCAGCCCGACAGTGGCCGTGGTCCCCGAGTGGCCCGCAGGACAGGGCGGCAGGCAGCGCACACAGCAGTCCAGGAGAAAGCGGGCGCCGTGAGCGAGGGCTGCGGAGGAGGGTCAGAGCCTGGGGACGTGTGACGTGGTGCCAAGAATCCCATGGGCCTGATCACAGGTGCCACTCCCACGTCGCCGGCGTGGGAGCTCGGCGTTCAGCAGCCTCACCCCTCCGGAGGCCAGGCCGGGCTGGCCCTGCGGCCACGGATGGGTCGGACACGGAACAGTCTCCCCTTGCCGTCCTCACACAGGCTTCTCCCAGACGCGTGCTTCCAGGCCGGCCGGGGAATCGGGGAGCCGAGCTGGCGGCTGTGCCGGATCCCCCAAGCCTGTCAGACCCCGTTCTCCCAGGGAGAGACGTTTCCCTGGAACGCTTCCTACACACGCACCTGACATGAGAGTTAGATAGAGCGAGCAAAATAAAACTCCCGCCCTACATATTAATATTTGGATGGAATTCGCCAAAACGGAATTTCCCAACATGGGTCAAGGCATGATATGAGCAAAGATTGTGACCCAAAAGCTGTGTATTGCTTTCAGGCACATTATTAAATATATGTATACAACAAGCCCATCACACCTATGACTTCAGTAGTGATGGGAGTGTTCTTTATGGTCTGACATAGAAAGAATCACTCGAAGGTGGTGACCGGCCTAGGGTTGCAGAGGGCCCCGAACTGTAACACGGCAAAACCCATGGAGGACCAGGCTGTGTGCAGAGACTGAATTTTTTTTTTTCCTGAGCACAGACAGTCTTAGTTTTTCCAGGCTCCGCGAGCTCGAAAAGATGAAAACGGTGTTGTGATGTTTGGGCGGATGCAAACGACCGAACCTGGCCATCCCGGACAAGATCGACGGCCCCCTGCGGCGGCCGGTGGGAAGCCAGCCCCCCCCTCCCAGGCGTATTGTGGCGGGCAGGGTTCTGGGCCACCCCGAGGCCAGCCGGGGTCGTGATGGACGTCACCCCTGTGACTGTGGTCCCTTGCTCGGCTGGGTCCCGCCAACCCTGCGAGGGCTTTAATTGTTTTAAGAATGTTTATTTATTTATTCTTGAGAGAGAGAACGCATGTGAGCAGAAGAGGGGCAGAGAGAGGGAGGGAGACACAGAATCCGAAGCAGGCCCCAGGCTCTGAGTTGTCAGGGCCGAGCTCGACGCGGGGCTTGAACCCACACACCGTGAGAGCGTAACCCGAGCGGAAGTTGGACACGTAACTGACTGAGCCACCCAGGCTGTCCCTCCTACGTGAGGCACAGCACCTTCCCGGCTGGGGACAGAGGCTGAGGCAGCAGGCACTCCCGCTGGCCCGGGAGAGGAGGCCGTGAGCCGGTAACTGCCTCCGTGGCGCTCCAGAGCGGGGAGTGCTCCCACTGACCCCACTAAGGAAGCAGAGACCTCAGTCCCACTGCCCGGCTGTCCCCCACCCCCCGTCTCAGCCTCTGAGATGCCCAGCAGCGGCCCCGGGTAACGGACTCCACGCCGAAGTGTGACCTGAGGCCTCCGTGGGGCTCTGCACTGTGGAGCTGGTGGTATTTGCCACACAGCCACAGGCGACAAGTGCGGGGACACGGTCTCTCCTTCCTCGAAGTGCAGCGTCTGCACGAGGCCCCTCGTGGCACCCACGTCGGCCCAGAGCTGCCGTGACAGGCACTGCCGTCCGTCCACAGTCTCGGGGTCACGGCGCCTCTGTCTGTTTCCTGAACCAAGAACCAAAAGGTGGGACAAAACAGCTCTGCCCTCTGCGCCCCGCAGCAGGAAAATGACAACCTTATCCGTGTCCAGATCCTGCCAAATTGTGTCATTTTTAAGAAAGCCAAATTTGCAGGGGCACCTGGGGGGCTCAGTCGCTTGAGCGTATGACTTCAGGCTCAGGTCATGATCTCACGATCTGTGAGTTCGAGCCCCGCGTCGGGCTCTGTGCTGACAGCTCGGAGCCTGGAGCCTGCTTCCGATTCTGTGTCTCCTTCCCTCTCTCTCTCTCTCTAAAATGAATAAACATTGTAAAAATTTAAAAATAAACAAAGAAAGCCAAGTTCCGTACGAATACACTTGGGAGACACGAGCACACTCTGCCCCGGGCGTCTCTGCTGCCCCCACCCCACCCGGGACCCCGAGGCTCCGGGCTCTGCTCTGCAGGCTCTGCCCGTGAGCGGCCCGGCCGGGAGCTGTCACGTGTCCGCAGCTGGGGGAAGCCAGGCCTACAGGCCACACGCCGTCCCCAGCACCGTCCAAGCAGGTGTGAGCTTGCCGTCTGTGTTCTCGGGCCCCGCCCCCCCCTCGGGGTCTGGACGGGCCCGCGTGTCCCCGGCCTACTTGGTCCCCCCTTTCAGCCACAGTCGTCCCCTGCCCATGGTGCCGCCCTTGGTGGCGTCTGCTTCTCACCTGACAATGTCCTTTTTCAGATTTTCTCCACAAGCCCCAGCTCACGCCAATGACAGCAGGGACAGGCGTCAAAGGAGGAGGACGGGGGCGGGGGCTGGCAGAGGGGCCGTGCCTCCTCCCTGTGGCCCAGCGAGACCGCCCCCTGCCCCTGCTCCCCACTGCAGAGCCCCCTCCTCAGAGTCACAGGCTCAGGGCTGCGGCGAGGCGGGGAAAGACTGGCCTTCGGCTGTCGGGGAGGCGTCCCTGAAAGCCCTGACAGCAAAGCAGACGGCAGGCCCGAGGCCTTTCCAGAACCTCGCTCTGCTCTCCAGCCCCCTGCCCTCGCCCCTGCTGCGGCGTGGGGGCCGCCAGACACACGTGTGCGACCCGGCCGCTGCGCCTGCCCTGCCCTCCCACGCGAGGCCCCCGGTGGAAACGCAGGTGGGGACTTAGGAAAATGTTTGCACACGCCGAGGAGCTGAAGGCTGTGCCGGGGGCTGTGTGCTCGCCTCCTGGGCTCAGCGAGGAACGCTGCGCTCCCCTCCCTTTATAGCTATCAAGTTCTCCCTCTCTCTCTCTCTCTCTCTCTCTCTCAGCAGACTGGTTGAAAAGCAGGCTCAACACTTCACCCTAAACTCCTCGGCAGGCCCCCCCCTAAGAATAAACACATAGCCATCGCCTTCGGTGGGGATCTCGGAGAAACGGAACCCACAGGGTGAGGGAAGAGAATTTACTTTACGGAAGTGGCTCACCCAGTCGTGGGAGCCAGCAGGCTGGGAGCTCAGGCAAGAGGGAGTCTGCAGGACAGAATCTGGAAACCGCAGGGCACGCCAGCTGACCGGAAACTCAGGCAGGGTTTCTAGGAGGCAGCTGGGGGCAGAATTCCTTCTTCTGGAAACCTCAGTCTCTGCTTCGAAGGCCTTCAACTGATTGGACGAGGCCCACCCACATAGCTCTGCTTTACCCGAAGTCTGCTGCTGTGCTCATCTCATCTAAAAAAAACACCTCCCCGGTGATCTTGACTGGGGTTTGACTAAGCAGCTGGGCACCGTGGCTGAACCAAAGTGACAAAATTAACTGTCCCCATCATAAGACCATTAAAGATCGTGTTATTTGAGTAACATCGTGAATGAAACTCATGGGCCACCACTTACCCCCTTGAAAGCTAAAGCGGAGAAGGCTCTTTTGAGCTTCTTTGTGCAAAACGGAGAAAGCAAAGGGGATGCTGCCGCAGGCGCTCGGGCTTGCCAACAGATGACGCGGAAGGTTCCGGCAAAGCTCCTGCGGGCAGAGAACGGGACCGGAGCAGGGGAGGGGAGCGCAGAGGGGCACAGACAAAGGTGAGGGACTGACCGGACCTAAGAGCCACCTGACTGTGTCGCTGGCTTAGCAAAACGGAAAATATCAAACGGGACCTCATCTCTCCCTAAAAAAAACAAAAACGAAAACCGAAACGGTTTTTGCAAATCGCTGCTCCAGAGACTTCAGCACACCCTGGCTTCTCATGTCTCCCACGGAGGATTTGCCCCCCAAACATCTGAAACTGTCCTAAGGGAGGAAACACACCCGAAGTCAGAACTAACAGCACACAAAACCTCGGCCGCTGGGGTTCGAGCCCATCCTTAGCAAGCAGGAGCGGAATCTGGGAAGCCCCGAGAGCTCAGGACTTGCCCTAGGGGTTCTGGGGGGTTCTGGGGCACAGCCGGGCCGGGGGGGGGTGCTGACCAGCCGCAGCATAGGGGTCCGCACACACGCCCGTGGCCCTCTGGCCTGGGCAGGACCGAGACCACCCGGCGGCCTGTCTCGCCTGCCTTCTGCAATTCACAGCCCTGGCCTCGGCGGCAGGCCCGGCATCCTCTGGGCAAAGGCGCGTGGATGACCCTCAGACTTGACCCCACTTTGACCGCATGGCCCCCCGGGCTGGCGCTCCGGAAGGCAGGCAGGGAGAAGCTCGGGGAAGCACCTTGGGTGAGGGCCAGTAGGTTTGAAGGGAAGACACGGACACTCTTGGTGTCACCCCCTGTCCCACCTCACAGAGCCGGGGGGACCCCAGCCCTCAGCCCATGACGCCGCCGCCACGGTCCGTAAAGACCGACTCTGCACCCCGGACCAGAAGGAAGCACGTGGCGCCGGGCTCCCGGGCGCTGTGCCTCTGCGACCGTCCACAGGAGCCTTGCCGAAGTTTCCACTCCACGACGTTCCTCCGGCCACCCGATATCTACGCGTGGGACGATTTTTCCACCCCGATGTTTTAACGAGGAAATTTCCAGATGACTAATATCTCAAAGCATGTGTTCCGAGCTGGGCTTTTCATTTCACTGTGAAACTGTGCCCTGCGGAAGGGGATTACGTTCTGTTCCAGTAAATACTGCTGTGGAACAAGCCGCCCCAACCTTCGTGCTGTGGAGTGACAGCCCACTCGGGGTCGGGGGTCAGCGCTGGGGGGTTAGGGAGGAAGGCGCCTCTTCTCCGCGACACCCGGGCTGCTGATGGGCGCCCTCCAACGGCCGGGGGTCGCTGTGGGAAGCCTCTCCCGCATGACATGGAGGCGAGCCCCCCCTGGGACTGTTTCCCCAGGGAGCCGGCGTGTGCACTCGCCAGGGCTGGGGCTTCTAGAAGTATGATCCCGGCCAGGGCACCCACGCGGAAGCCCCCATCATCGCTTGCAAACCAACTCTCGGGTACCAGCCGGTCTCTGTGGCTAGGCCTGATCCAAGGGAGGGATTTGGACCCCCCAACTCTCGAGAGAAGGGGTGCCATCAAGGCCATCTGCAGACAAGCTCATGTCAGCGGAGTCATCGTTGGGAAATCTGAGCTGCCCCCCAGCCCAATGATGGCGAGGAGGGAAAGGGCATGAGGACCCCCTCCTTCCTTCTGCCAACCCCACTCACATTTCCGAGAGAAGCCATTTTGTGCCTCTTCTTTTTAAAAATTTTTTAATGTTTATTTATTTTTCAGAGAGAGAGAGACAGACAGACAAAGTGCAAGCAGGGGAGGGGCAGAGAGAGAGGGAGACAGAATCCAAAGCAGGCTCCAGGCTCCGAGCTGTCAGCACAGAGCCCGACGCGGGGCTCCAACTCACGAACCATGAGATCATGACCTGAGCCGAAGTCAGACGCTCAACTGACTGAGCCACCAGGCGCCCCTTGTGTCTGCTCTTCTGATGTTTTGTCCTGTCATTTTTTTGGGCTACCTGGTCAAATAAGAAAGCCCATTTATTATGTCTTCCTGTTATGCCTTAGATGCATACAATTTCTGCTCCGAGGTTAAGATAGAAGGGAGGCATATATGGTAGCTTTTAAGTGAGAGTCAAACGGCACCCTTGATTGTCAACAGAGTGGTCATCTCATGTCCTATATTCTTTCTGGAACCTCCTTAATCTCTTCCTTCAAGACTGCATTTGGGGCGCTGATGGCAGTGTAGAAAGCGACGCCCGTGAGCAGCCTCAGCGTGTGGAAGACAGACGTACAGAGACAGACAGGGCGGGGCAGTAGTGGACAACCACTCTCTCTCCCATTTCATTGGCCCAAACTTGGTCACGTGGCGCCTGGGGGGGCTCAGTCGGTTAAGCGTCCGACTTCGGCTCAGGTCAGGATCTCACCGTTTGTGAGTTCGAGCCCCGTGTCGGGCTCTGTGCTGACAGCTCAGAGCCTGGAGCCTGCTTTGGATTCTGTGCCTCCTTCACTCTCTGCTCCCCATCTGCTGGCTCTCTCTCTCTCTCAAAAATAAATATACACTAAAACAAATGCGAAGTAATTACTGTTTCTGGTTTTTTCCTCCCACATCCAGCGATTTTAAGTGGCAGTCACAGCATTTGAAGCACTCAGAAACCAGGAGGCGTGGACACTCGAGGCGGTAGCGTCCGAGAACAGAGTGGGGACCCAGCCCCCACTCCGCAGGTGTCTCTGAAGAGATGGCAGGCTGGGAGGTGACCTCGGATCGGCTGTCCTGCATGGCCACCCGGAGCGTGAACCTCCCGCACCCCGGGTGCCACCCACTCCGGCTGGGTCACAAGCTGCAGGGCAGGTGGCCCAGGGCATCGGCAGGGGCCCCTTCCCCAGGCGAGGCCGTGGACCACGGCCCGAAGCAGCAGAGGAGGGAACGCGAGGGACCGTCCTGGCCAGGCCCTTCCTTGGGGGGAAAGACCCTTCCACCAGAAATTAGAAACGCAATTATTTTGTAGCTTGGAAAAAAAAGCAGAAGTGCCCTCCCCAAGAATGCTTGCTTCCCCCCACAGCATCTGTGACACTGTCTCACCAGAAGAGGCGACTGACGGATGCCCGAAAAGCCTTTTACCTCTTCTGTTTCCGCGACCCGTCGGAAGATTATGACCACGGGTTTTGTCACAGGAGAGAAACCGAGGCAGGAGGCCGAAAGGAGTTTGGGAGAAGCAGGGGTGCGGTGAAATTCCAAGGGGAGCCCAGGGCGTGCAGGGCTGAGCCCCGCTCCCTCCGCCCGGGGGACAGCACTTCCCTCCTTGGCGCTCTTGTCCTGGGGCGGCCCAGGGCATCACACCTGTGTGAACACCAGAGAAAGTCCCGAAGGAAAGGGGTAAGAATAACCCCGGCGTGACGCGTGCAGAGATGCCAAGAGACAGGCTTCTTCGCTGCAGGGACGGCTGCTAGCAGACGGGTGACACGCTATGCCGACCTAGCGCCTCCTCCAACAGACATGGTGGCTGAGTCTCGGTAGCATTTTTTATAAGCTGTTCAGGGATCAAGAATTTTCTCCTCTTTTTTATTTTTAAGTTTATTTATTTGAGAGAGAGAGAGAGAGAGAGAGAGAGAGAGAGACAGACAGAGCACATGATCAGGGGAGGGGCAGAGAGAGAAAGAGAGACACAGAATCCAAAGCAGGCTCCAGGCTCTGAGCCATCAGCACAGAGCCCGAAGCGGGGTTTGAACTCACGAACCGTGAGATCATGACCTGAGCCAAAGTCGGATGCTCAACTGACTGAGCCACCCAGGTGCCCCAAGAATTTTCTCTTTTTTAAGGAAAAAATAAAATAAGATAAAATAAAATAAAATAAGATAAAATAAGATAAAATAAAATAAAATAAGATAAAATAAAATAAAGTAAAAAAATAAAAGCAAGGACACGCAGAGCAGCCCAGAACTTCTGTCAAATGCGTCTCCCCCTCCGGTCTGCACCTGTGGCCTGTGGAGGCCCTCCTGGCCTTGCAGGGGGGCTCCAGCGAGGAAGAGGTGAATTCGGCCACTGTCGCGGCGGGTGTGCCGAGGAAGGCACGGCCCAGGCTCTTCAGTCCAGAGCCCAGAAGAGTCGTGCGGACCCTGTCTGTCCCTGGGCCTGTGGCCGTCGGCCGACGTGCAGCTAGGCTGAGTAGACCCCAGGCCCCAGCCTGACTCGGCTTACAGCGTTCCCGGAAGGACTTCTGGCCCCCAGATCCCCGACTGCTCAACGGACATGACGACCGAGCATGGCCGCTGACTGTGCACACACAGACACCTTCGCGTGCAGGAGGGGGCAGGGACAGTCTCCTTCCCCTTGAGTGACAAGGCCGTACTCAGCCCCCCGCCTAGAGCAGTTTCCTCTGTGGGTGACTGAGAAACCAAACAAAACTATCTCAGCAAAAAAAAAAAAAAAAATGGAATTTTCATCCCATTTACCCCTTAATATTTGAATCGGTATGTCTTACGGGCTGAGTGGCTCAGTCGGTTGAGCATCTGACTTTGGCTCAGGTTGTGATCTTGTGATTCGTGAGTTTGAGTCCCGTGTTGGGCTCTGTGCTGACAGCTCGGAGCCTGGAGCCTGCTTCGGATTCTGTGTCTCCCTCTCTCTCTCTGCCCCTCCTCCACTCACGCTCTGTCTCTCTCTGTCTCTCTCTCTCAAGAGTAAACATTAAAAAATATTCAATCGATATATCTACATGCCCAAATAAAATGGCCCCCCAGTCTTTCTCTTATCTACGCCTGAGGGAGGGATGCTTCTGATTCCAACTTTCTAAACCTGGTGGGATGGATCCCCCAAGAGTCTGTGCATAGAAGTCGGGGCACAGGTTCCAGGGTGCAGACGAGGAAACACGAATCGCTATTTTCATTTCCCCCCAATGGAAATCTCAAATCGGCCTCAGTTGTGAACTCAGGTGACGAACCGAGGGTTAGCATGTGGCCGGTCGCCTTTGAAAACTCAGGTGTGTTCATGACACAGGAAGTTGTTCCAGACGGACACACAGACAAGGGCTGATTCCCTCTGCCGTATTTGAAATCTGCTGAGAAGGAGTCCAAGGATTTCATGTAACCGGAGGAGTCAGTCCCTGGTCCGCAAAGTTGAAAATTAATCAAGGCATCACAGCTCAGGGATGAGACACATTCCTGCCCTTGGAAGTTCAAGGACACACCACTTGCGATGGAAATCTCGGGGACCAGGGAGGCAAAGGGAGCAGGGGCCGGTCTTGTCACCCTGAGAGCCTCAGACACAGAGTTGGCACCCAAAGTCACATGGCCAGTGGGCAGCAAGGCAAGACTTTGTCTCTTTTGCCAATGGCCCCTCCCCAGCGGCCCGGCCCCTTGCAGGTGGAGGTGAGGGGGCAGCCCTGCTGTCTCTCTGCTGTGTGACCGCTCCGAGGAAGCTGACCCTCTCTGAGCCTTGGACTGGCAGCCCCCTCACTAGTGCAGTCCTCCCAGCTGCCCCCTGCTCCGTCCACCTGCAGCATTCTGGGAGACCGTGGCTTCCCCGGGGGAACTGCAGCCTGTTCCACAGATTACTAGTGTGCCAGTGAGCTCCTGCCTGAGGGGAGAAGGCGCCAGCCTCTCAAGGTGGGCCCCCACAGGAGAGAAGGGAGAGGGGGCAGTAAGGGTAGGGAGAAGGGAGGGTGCCCAGCACGCAGGAGAGGCCTGAGCCAGAACTGACCATGGATGTGGCCCGGGGGAGGGGGAAGCGGGGCCACGGCCCCTCTGACGGCAGGGTCGTCGGGGGGGAACACTGGAGGCCGCCGGCTGGCCCAGCCCTCGGCTGCACACACGCCCTGGCGCCTGGCCCAGCCGCTCCTCGAGCTCACCGAGAGGCACCCTGTCCGACCCCCTGCCCCCCACGTCCACTCCCCTGTGTCTTGTCTAGGCCTCCGGCGTCATCCGACATACCGTCTATCACCTTGCTTATCTGCTTATTGGTCCTCCGGCCGGAGCACGGGCTCCACGGGAGAGCAGACCCGTCAGCTCCCGCGCACCCCGCCACGTCCCTGCCCTGGACCCTGCAGCCTGGGGCCCCCCCGGCAGTGGCTGGCAGACAGACTCGGGTGCCGAGGGCGCGGCGGGCATTTGTGGGTGCCTCCGCTGACCATCAACCCTGATGCCCCTGCGGTCCTGCCCTGGGCACCAAACTTGGCACCGGAAAGCGGCAGGGGGCTGCCCGCTTGGTCCAGGGGCCCGGGCACTGCAGAGCGTCCCACGCGACAAGAGTCAGAGAAGAGGCTTGTCCCAAGGGCCCGGGGCCGGCCATCCTGGAGGAGGGGACGCTCCGGGCGGCGGGCTCGCGTCTGCCCGGGTCTGTGCGCCTCGCAGCCCGGTGTGACCGCCCTGTGGCTGGCAGGCCACACTGAGCAGGCCTGCTTTACGCAACCGGCTTTGTGGTGGGCTCTCCCGCCCGGGCTCTGGGACATCTGCCGGAAATCAGGCCCGGCTGTGGGATTCCGCAGCCGCCTCAGCTGGCGTCCTGCTGCCGTTGCCTGAAGCCACAGCGGCCTGCGCCCCAGGGCAGGCCTGACAGAGGCAGTGGGGCGCGGGCCATCAATCAAGCCTGGCGTTTCCATCCGAGGTGAATCTCATGCTATAAAAATAAAATCAAAACCCCCCGGTCCAAAATACCCCGGCAGGGAGGTGACCAGGGGGCCCGCGGGCGGTGGGCCGGGGCCAGACTGCAGCAGCTGGGGTTCCTAATTATAGGGTCTCGGGCCACTGTGCTGCGTGCGGGCTGGGACGGGGCTGTCTGTCCGGCCCTCCAACGGTCGCCCTGGCCACCAGCTTCCTCACAGCGGCAGGACAGAAATACAGACTTCCCTGTGCCCCAACGAGCCTCCCCACACCTGCGGGACCACTTCTCACCTTTCCCCGGAGGAGCCATTTCAGATTTCGGTTCGGCCCGCACCCACCTCCCGCTCTTAGCCGAGGCGTGTGCACCTGGGCACACGGTTCCTTTTCTAAGTTCTCCGTGCACGTAAAACACATCTCCACCAATGTCCCTGGGACCAGATATTCACCCATATTGTCTTGGAAAAGTCACACCTCCTTCCAGCCCCTTCCACTCCCAGAGCTTCCTAGGACCCTCCTGTCTGCGACTCCCGCGCCAGCTGTGGGCGGCGGGGAGCTGTGGAAGGAGCCGAGGGGGGCTTCTGGAGGAGAGCCGCAGGGTCCAGCACATCCTGAGCCCGGTGGGAGGCCACCAGCAGGAGGAAGGGGACCTCAGTGTGGGCTGGGGTCCTGGGGTGAAGACAGAAGGGGCTGGCAGCTGGTACAGGGTAAGAGGCACCGTGGGGGTGCCGGACCGGCCGGGAAAGAGCTCCGGGATGAAGCCAGGAACACGCAAGGTTGAGACGGACGGAGCACAGCGGACACGAGTGGCCATTCCCCAAACAGGAAGTTTCTAAGGAGGAAGGAGGCGTGGTTGGTGAAGACGAGGGTGAACGTGATCTGGGGACCCCGGGTTTGAGCCGGTGCGGGGGGGGGGGGTGGATACTGGTAGGGGGCGCGAGCCAACCCCCCAGCTCCAGACAAGCTCTCCAAGGAAGTGACCTCGCGCGGGGAGGTATTTGACCAAGGGGACAGGCTCTGCTCACGTGCGTGTCTGAGAAAACACGAAAGCGCTTCCCACAAGAATAAATCCGTGAGACGCAGCAGAAAGTAAGAAACTGCCACCAGGAAGTCAGAAGCAACGGTGATTCCCGCTGGCTAGAGAGAAAAAGGGATCCACGTTGGCAGCGAAACAAGATGGTGGACAATATCCCGCGAAACCATCGGAGGAGAGCGGGGTCCGAGCGAGGCCCTGGTCCTGCGGCAGGGAGCCCCACGTGTCAAGACACATGGACAGCAGGTGAGGCCTGAGCGCTGGCTCCTCCGAGGGTGGATTCCCAGCCCGGCCCGAGGTCACCGGGTCAGAGCAGGAGGGCGCACGACCAGGTGGCCGGCGCCCCTCCCCGAGCAGACGTCACTCCCGTAGCCACAGAGCCAGCTCCCGGAGCCGGAACTCTCCCTGGGAACCAGCAGGACTCGGCCCATCAGGGAGCTGGGACGACCAGCTGACCAACAGCGCACCGCTGAGAGACTTGAACTTCAGGAAAAAGGCACCAACACGGCACACAAGCAAACAAAAAACCACCAAGAACAGGTTAACATTAGCCTCGTCCATGCCCTTGGAGGTACAGGGGGCAACTCCCACATGGGACAGTCAGGGGGATGCGTCGCGGCTCGGCGGGGCCACGCCCCCGGGCACAGTCCCATCCTGGGCAGGTGTCAAGGGAGCTCTGGCAGCGGGCACCTCTGTCTGCCTGCAGGACACGACAGCACTCCCTTACACACCCTGACCCACTACTGTTCTGTTCTGAATAACACTCAGCAGGAACTCTGTGGTCCCTGCTACCCTTTTCCCATTTTCTTTAGCCCCTCCCACCCACCGCCCCATCAGGATGACATTGAACTTAAGGCCAGCCCAGCGCTGGGCACAGAGACTCACCTCTTCACGCTGACTGGCTCCCATGCCTGGCTTCTAGACCCCAACCCTGGCATTCCCCCCCAGTTCCGAGTGCCCTTCTGGGCTGTGGAACCAGGGCCCATCTTTGTGCCACCCCCGAAGCGCTGACCTGCCCCAGCGTGCCCCTGTCCACCCTCTCGGTGTCATCTTCACATCATGGCCTCCAAATCTGACCTTCAGCCTGGTCTCCGAACCACAAATGCCATGTCCCCAGTCGGATGTCAAATGGGTGATACAAACATACCCAAACCTGAGCCCCGTTATACTCACTCCCCAGTCTTCCCCACATGGCAAGGGACCCAGTTGCTCAGGCTGAAAACATTGGACCCTTCTCCTCCGTTACATGCCAACACCACAGTCCAGGTCACCCCCACCTCCTGCGTGGTCTGTCACAGCAGACAGCAGGATCTCATTCACCTGCCCAGCCTGAAGAGACCCCAAAGAGCCTCAGAGTCAAGGTCCTCCCCACAGTCTGGGGACCCAACATGGCACCAGCACTCTACCTCACGCTCTGCCTTCCTACGTGGAATGCCCTCTGCACTGCTGCTGGCACCCATTCTTGTCAAGGAGGTAGGAGAAAGAATGAAAAGTCGGTATTAGAAAATAAAAAAAAAAATACAGGGGAAATTAAGACAGTCAAATACAGTTATCGTTTGAAGACAACCGGAAGACGAAATGATTGTATACCTAGAAAATCCAAGATAAACCTTGACAAATCATCAAACTCTATGAGTTCAATAAATTCACCAGGCGAAAGATGCACAAATAAAAATCAAGTTTTTCTCTACACAGCGACCCCCAATTAGAAACTGTAATGTGGACAATAGGAACAAAAACATATAATACCAACAACTGTGCAAAACATAGAAAGCAAACAAACAAAAAACACACACCATAAAACCGAAAGGCAAAAAGAATCCTCAAATATTTGGAGACATACAACATATATCTTAATGAAGAATCAAGGTCATAAAGATACCAGTGCTCCTGAACAGAACCTGTAAATTCAGTAGAAGTCTAATCAAAATCCCACAGGATTTCCTCCCAAAATTTTATTAGGAAAAAAATTCAGGCAAAGAAGAGTTGAAAGAAGCTTACAGTAAACACCCATATACCCACCACCTAGACTCTAGTACTAACATTTTACCATATTTGCTTTATCACAAGCTCCATTCCGTCTCTCCATTCCTCTGGGCACATATCAAAGTTCCAGGCATCATTACATCCCACCCCAAACACTTCCCGTACTTATCATTAACTAGCGTTGATACATTTTTACAGGGTTTTTTTTAGTAAGGATAATTTATACACAATTAAACGCACAAATCTTAAGTGAACATTCACGAAGGTTGAAGGTGATACACCAGTATGTAACACAAACTGGTATCAGGTATGAAACAATATCACCCTGGAAGTTCCCCCGTGCACCTGCCAACCGATCCCCTCTCCCACTTCAAGGCAAACACCCGACATTTTCCACCTGGGGTCAGTTTTGCCTCCCGTAGAAGTTTATGTGAACGGATTCTTACAGTATGTGCTCCTTTGTGTCCAATGTCTTTCACTCAGTGTAATTGCTTTGAGATTCAGCCAACTGGTTGTATATGTATCCACAGTTCAAGCCTTCTTTATTTCTGCCTAATGTTACACTATGCAAATGAACCAGCGTTGGCTATCCATTCGACGACTGATGAATGCCTGGACAAATCTCAACCAGTGTGCAAGTGGGATCTGGAAGGCTTATTCTAAAATATACATGGGAGGGGGAAAGCACGACAATGACCGAGCAGAAATCACAGGGGGAAGGGGGAATTCGCCCTACTGGATACGAAAGCACACTCCACAGCTATAATACTGAGAAGAGTGGGTTTGGGTGCCCACAATGCAAATAAATCAACAAGACAGAATATAAAAGTCCAGAAACAGACTGATGTATATAAGAGAAACGCGTTGAAATAAAAGTGGACATTTTATCACGCATGGGTTAGATACGAATTTGAAAAGCAAAAAGAAAGAATAAAGAGAACACGAAAGAGACTTCCCTAAGGAAAGCGTAAAACTCAAAAACCATAAATGCAAAAATGAAGTAATGTAACCACAGAAAATTTAAAACCCTCTGCACTATGAAAAACATAAACATTAAAAAGATAAGATCTACTATAAAAAGGGTAATATCCTTTGAAAAATTTTAAAAATGCTTCCAAATTAATAAGAACACTTCTAGAAAACTCAGCAAATGAAGCGGAAGAATACAAACACGGAAGAAGTTCAGCCTTCCCTTAAATGTTTAATCTCACGCATAAATAAAGAATTGTAAGTAAAAGGACATCCATTGACAAAGCTTCTCAAATTGAAAATAAACACCCCCGGCACGAATTTGGGGGCACTCATCTATCTATTTTGTTGGCAGGAAAATAAATGGGCAGATCCTTTGATGTACAGTTCTATTGCTGGTTTCCAGCCTTGTATATTTACAAAACTCTGCAAGCACCAATATTGTAGTGTTATAAATTAAAAATCTCTAAAATGGTCATTGAGAGGAGGAAGGTGAAATGACATATATCCATAGTACAGAATATTATTTAGCTCCTTAAAACAGTAAAGGGAGGCTAGAGACTAGCACAGAAAACAAGCTGCAAGCTATATTTTTAAAAAGAGAGTCACAAAATACCGTGTATTGTGTGATCTGGTGTTTGCCAAGACCATGCGTGTACTTGCCCATGCGTGGGTTTATCAGCGCGGAGGAAACTGTCTTGAAGACTTAAGGCTGCGTAACAGGAGTCATTTCCAAGAACCAAATTTTCGCCCTTCCCTTTTGTATTGCTTGGCTCTTTTCGGTGAGACTGTATTACTTGTGGGATAATATGCGTGCAGGGTGTGTGTGTGTGTGTGTGTGTGTGTGTGTGTTGAAAGGGGAAGATGGGTTGAGGAAGGCTGATATCGGATCAATGAGTCTTGATTCTCACTAATTACAAATGATTTGTGACAGTCGTAGGGAAATTCCTGGCTCCTCTCACTGCTTGGAAGCCGGGCGTGCAGGAGGAGAAAGCAGGGGTTATCATCCTCGCGATCATCGTCGCCTGCTGGCTTGCAGTCCCGGAGAGCCCCGCACAGGACAGGCACAGTACGTATGTCGTACCTGACGCCCAGCACGGCCCCGAGAAGGGGTAGCGTTATCCCCACTGGAAGGACGGGGCATCTGTGGTTTAAGGGTGTTGCCCAAAGCCCCTTGACTATAGAGCAAGGACTGTATCCAGGACTGTCTGGGTCCAAAGTCTCTCTCGGTGTCCCCTGCACTCCATCCCTGCCTCTGGGAAACACACAACAGGTGGGACTCCCGCAAAGGCACTGGCCTCCCAGTCGGGCACACTGGAGAGGCTCTCACACCCGTGGTTGGTATTGCACGTGTCCGGCTGGACCTAAAATCACAGGGTGCTCAGCCAGCCAGGATCCCCCTTGGTATTCCAATGCCAAGTTGATACACCGCCTACACACCACCACTGTCACACGCTCCTGCATGTGCAAACACACTCAGACACCACCGGCGTCACACACACATGTACGCGCACTCCTGGACACCACCGGTGTCACACACTCACACACGCGCACACCCCCCCCCCGAACACCAGCACCATCACAGACTAAGGCATGTAGGCACACACACATACGTGTGCACACACACATGCGTAAATACATTTTATTGCTAGAATTTCGGCTTCTCTGGGCACCGAAAGCAATTATATTGAATGAAATCGGCCCTGGGCAAAACTGCGAAGAAGAATAATGCCACCTTATGGTTTCTCAGCACTTACATTCCCCGAGAGGCTGATGCTGTTTGATCTCCCACGTGTAGGCAGGTGACGCAGGTATGTGACGGCGCCCTGGCCGAACTGGACCAAGTGTCCCTCCAGAACCCTCACCCCCACCCTCTGGTGCTGGGATCTTGCTGGCGCACCACTCCAGATATTTCTTTCAAAATACACGGTGTGCCCTGAGCTGGATTCCTCTGCCCACCGCTCTTCTGCCGGCCACTCTCTTCTCCCCCCACCCCCTCTGCCTCGGGTCGTCCGCAGAACTGGCGGGTGCCCGTGCCCCACCCCGCAGTACTGTCTTCCTTCACGTTATAAGTCGGCTTGCACCTCCGTCCCTCCCCCCTACCTCTTGCTCTTTCTGTCTTTCCCTGAGCCACCCCCACCACCCTCAGGGAAAACTACCTTCGTGCTTACACTCTGATGACAGATAATGGTTTTGAGTGGTTCCTAACTCATTCTTCTCTCCTACCTTCCACAGACGAACCCCAGAAATGCTGGTACCAATGGATACCGACAAAATCCAGAAGGAAATATTTGGGGGTGAATGAAGCTTCTGGTCCGTGAACACCCTTCATTCTCTCATGTTACATCTCTAGGATTGGAGAGTTAAAATGAAAGTCCACAAAACATGACGTTATCAAACTCCTCCCATGCAGGGGGTCCCTGTGTCTCCAGCCTTGAACGCAGACACATACACTCGCCCATCCCCAAAACCAGCTGTCGGTAATCTTGCTCGGACATCTCATTTTCATGGGGATTCTAGAATCTATTTTATTCGCAGCCGTCCTCTATCCGCGCTGAGTACATCCCAACTGGGCCCATATGTTCCTCCCTGAGTTTACACCTTCTATGGTTGTGTGTTAGCTCGGGCTCACAGAAAAGCTCCTTGGGCTCCTATCAAGACGCCGTGGATGCCGAAGTATCACCCAAGATGAAGAGGCAGAGAAAACACGGTCGCCAGGACTCCCCTTAGGAAGAGCAGAGGACTTTCGTTGGGAAGGACTGTGGGAGGCGTGTCAGGGCATAAAGAGATGGACGGTGACGATGCAGAACCTGCAGGTGCACGCACGTCCGAGGCCGAGCTTGACGGCTCTGGACACAGCAGGAGGAGGAGCTGGAACCAGCAAGGGTCCTTCCTCTGCCTCCCCCCGTGGAGTTAAATCTGACTCTAAACGCTTGCTAGGCAACTGGTCAAAGATCTTCTCTGTGGACCAAGGTGTCCATGGTCCAGCCCGTAGCCCGGATTGTTTTACCAATATGTGCACACACCAGCCCCTGCGGCTGTATCGTCCCTCCTAAATAAATGGCTAAGCCCACCCGCTTTTCCTTAAGGGCGTCTCTCTATAAACATCTACGCAGACGCCCAGGTCTAATCTGGCCATCTGGCGGTCCTTCCCAAACGGGTTACGTGTCTCTACAGATTCTGGGACCAGCAGCACCTTTTCCTGGGCAGTGATTCACCCCCTCGACTGAGCGAATGACTTCCCTTCCCTGCTTTTTTCACGGTGGCTCCGCAGACACACGGGTTCTGTCTGAATGCGTCAAAAACAATGATCTCATCTGCTCATTGCCCTGGCTGCCCCGACTTGCCCTTACAAGTCCAAGGTCCAGCTGTGTTTTTTCTTCAGTTACAGCATGATTTAGAGGACAGTCTATTTTTATTTGCCTTAGGGTAGAAGACAATGAGGACCAACAATTTAATTTTTGTTTAACTTTGGTGAGAGGCATTCATTTTTCTAGAACCATACTGGGAACACAGACGCCGCAGCTAAGAAGAGAAGCGGGGTTGTAATCTGTAGTTTGGATTTGACCCTGGACACGTGCTTCTTTAGTTCATGTACCTTCTCAACATAACCAATTATTCTCTGACTCATTATCGCATGAGTGTATTGGCTATCACCAACTTAGACTCATTTCTGGACAAATAAGACTCTTTTCTAAGCAAGAGTGCTCTGGACACACACACACACACACACACACACACACACACACCCCTCCAAACATCTATAGCAGACTCTTAGCTTCATACACACTGCACCACGGCGCTCTTTGGTGCTACTAATGCTTCTTAACCCACTGCTAGTTTTACTAACCACTCCGGGATACCTTTAATATGTGATGAAAAAGCTGGACATGTCTCATTATTCTGGGTGATAACCATCACAGGTTGGGGGCCCCAAGAAACAGATCTGTGATCAAAATAAATGACTGTTGGTGTTTTAAGCCACTAAGTTCGGAAGGTGTGCTATACACCAACTCACTGGAACGGGTCCTTGTATAAGGTTCGGGACATCCGTCTTAGCTGTCTGTCTTCCTATTATAGTAGGCTATTATTTTGCAGTTTCATCCTGTTCTTTCCATGGGCCATCAGATTTTATATGATCACAGGACATCATAAAAGATGATTGATTTCTTACACCCAAGAGGCTCAAACACTTGGCCCCCAAATCCCTACGAATGGAAAAAGCATAAATAATCATGACATCGCATGAGTACTGATTTAGTGCCCATTTTAAAGTAATTTCAAGCTGGAGTTTAAAATGGCATATAATATGCAAATACGTGTTGATCTATTAACAATTAATATATAAGATCGCAACATGGAAACCGGATGGCTCTGCTTTCCAAACCGAAGACCCGGCCACACAGTGTGACAGGGATAAATGGAATTAGGAGGCATAGGAGCTGAATATTTGGAATCCGCCCTCTCCAGAAAATACGGGAATGATGGTAGCCGTGCCTGAGACCGGTCTTGTTTTATGAATAGACCCTGAGCAACTTACACACCTCCAAGCCTCATTCTGACCAGCTTCACACAACGAATAAAAATGCTCACGGTTTCAGGAGTAGGTGGGGATATGAGATGAGGTACTTCACAGGAAGCCGGCAGAGTACTTGGCGTACTATAAAAGCGCCCCACAGGGGGCTCCTGGGTGGCTCGGTCGGTGAAGCATCGGGCTTCAGCTCAGCTCATGGTCTCACAGTTTGTGAGTTCGAGCCTCGTGTCGGGCTCTGTGCTGGCAGAGATAAATAAATACATAAATTTTTTAAAAAGTGCCCCATAAATATTGATAAGTTGTTATCTTAGTAACTGCCATCTCTCCGTGTCCCTTGCACGGTGCCTTGAAAATAGCAAATGTCGCGCCGATGTTGCTTCGAGGCACTTAGCACTGTTGACCGGGATTATGGGGATGGGAGTTTTCTTTGACCGAGTAACAAATACCATAAAGGTAATGGCTTCAGACACCACCCATGTGTCATCTCACGGTTCCGTAGGTCCGGAGCCCAGGTGGGCTCCATGGGATCTCCACTCAGGGTCTCACGAGGTTGAAATCGGGGTATGGGTGGTCCAGGTTCTCAGGTGGGGGCTCCGGGGAAGGGTCTGCTTCTGCGCGTATGCGGGCTGACGGCCACACGCAGCTCTGGCTACGGAGTGACTGCAGTCCATAGGCCAGGGGCCACTCCCCGAGGCCGTCCGTGCTCCCTGCCTCAGGACAACCTCTGTCTTCCAAGCCAGCCGCGACGCACCGAACGCTTTTCAAAATCCGTACCTCTCCAACGTCCTCCTCTACTGCCAGTAGGCTGAAACCCCTCTTAAAAATTTTTTTTAATATTTATTTTTGAGAGAGAGAGAGAGAGAGAGACAGAGTGTGAGTGGGGGAGGGGCAGAGAGAGAGGGAGACACAGAATCCGAAGCAGGCTCCAGGCTCTGAGCTGTCAGCACGGAGCCTGACTCGGGGCCCAAACTCACGAACTGTGAGATCATGACACGAGCCGAAGTCGGACACTTCACCGACTGAGCCCCCCAGGCGCCCCAAGCCCTACACTTAAATAGCGAGTGTGGCTGGGTGAGGCCCACCTGGCCACGTTCCTACCTTCACATCAACTGATTAGGAGCTCTGCAAAATTCCTTTGTTGTGAAACTTAACGTCACCGAGGGGGCAACACCGGAGGCGGAGGTCACGAGGGCCACCTTGCAGGTCTGTCCGCCACAGTCCGATTTCGGGCCCCAAGGTGACCCTTCTCTGGCTGGAAAAACACATTCGCACCCATCCCAGGGTCTCCGGTAGTTTCAGCCCATGAACTCGCCAGCCAAAGTCCAAGTCTCCTAGAACTCCATCTCTCAAAAGTCTAAAACTCATCGCCAATGTCATTTAAGTCGGGTGCGGGCGCAGCTCCCGAGCACAGACCCTGGGGCGGATCTTGTGTCGCCTGGGGACCCGTCAAGTCATAGATGAGGTGGCTGCCCCCGTACTCCCAACGTACAACCAACACATCTCAGTCCAGAAAGGGGGACACCAGAAGGTGCCAGGCGCCGTCTGCGCAGAGCGGCTCTCAATCCCAGCGGGGCAGTGAAACCTCCTTAGCCCTACGTCTGGCTTCCAGGTTGCGAGTTCTGCTTTTCTGCCACCCTCAGGACACCCTGTCTCCAGCTTCCTGCAGCCGGGCGACAAGCACGGGCCTCCCTCCGGCTTCGGCTAACGATGTGCTGGAGCGACTCTGGCTTCACCATGCTCCTCCA
Source organism: Paguma larvata (assembly GCA_030068075.1). Classification (NCBI taxonomy): domain Eukaryota; kingdom Metazoa; phylum Chordata; class Mammalia; order Carnivora; family Viverridae; genus Paguma; species Paguma larvata. The sequence continues at coordinate 87,581,076 of CM057832.1, read as the reverse complement.
CCTTGACCGGCAGAGCCTTTGACACCCTATTTCAGCCAACCAACCAAACCGTCCGAGCCCCCGGAGCCCAGCGGGCCGAGACACCGCGCCCAGGGCCTCTTCTTAGAGAGCCTGTATCAACACACGTGGACGCTCCGACCCGGAGCCCCTGGGTGTTCCTTCCGCCTGGATGGCACGGCCGTTCCTACGTACATTCCCCGGGTTTCCGTCAGTACAGAGAAGGTAAGAACCCCTCTTAGGGCACCCCACCCTGGAGCACCTGCTGAGAGGAGTCTAGTGTAGGTTGAGAAGGAGAGAGGGGTGCAGAGTGAGTCCCAGAGCCACTATCGTGGGGAGACCGTTACCAGTCTTCAGGCAAAGAGGGGGGCTAACCCCGTGCGGGGAGAAGGGCTGCCGGGGTCCCCAAGGCCACCTCTCATTCGACTCAGAGGAATCAGCATAGAGTTGTACTCACTGCTATGACTTATTACCTCAAAGGGATAGGAAGCCAGATCAACAAAGGGAAAGGTGGGGTTGGGGGGGTAAGGTCTGGAGGAAACCAGGCCCAGGCGTCCAGACTCCCCCCCCACACCCAGCGAGGTCACACAGGATGTGTTTAATTCCTCTGGCAACCAGCTGCGCTGCTGTGTGCAACGGTGTCTACTGGCAAAGCCAGGCTCGGTGCCCAGGGTTCTACGGGCCTGGTCACACGGCCTCTGCTAGCACATACCAAAATTTCAGTCCCAGAAGGAAGACGGGTCTCCGCATAATGAACATCGTTGGGGCAAACAGGTCGGGCGCATGGAGACACTTGTGTCTTCAGCGGACGGGGGAACCTTCCCAATGTCCGAGTTCCCAGAAGTCAACCGAGGCTCAGTCTCGCAAGCAGGCCTTTCTACGGCAACTCTTTCCTACCCAACCGCCGAAGAGAACATGGCGGCACCTACGGGCTCGAGTCCCAAGGTGGACAAAGCTATTGATAATTGTCTGAGCCTATAATCTACTCGGCGTGTGAATACAAGAGATACTTCAACACGGGGTGATAATGCCTGGAAACTTCTGCGCAAGTATTTGCTACGTAAGTTAAGAGATTTTTCTGTGTTGTCCGGAACTTTGCCAATAGCGGTTCATCGCCTTAGAAAAGCACGCTCCTGGTGACAAACCACTTACGGTATCTGAGTCACAAAAACAACACTCATGTCATGAGTCTGGATTTGTGCTGGGCTTTCAAAGGACGCCCTGTGTGTGTGCGTGTGTGCACGTGTGGATGATTTCGAAATGTTGAATACAGAGAGAAAAGTTTTCAGACGAATACTGACTTCCTTCTCTCTCACCCAATCTTGTCTAAGTAGCTACGGATAGCTTGTTCCCTCCCTGTTACCTCCTTGTCTGCTAGCACAGAGATTTCATCTCTTCTGTGACAGCACCTGTAGTCAGGGAATGAATTTGTTCACACGACGTCTCCCTTATGTGTTTCTTTTTTTATTATTATTAATGTTCATGTGTTTATGTGAGAAAGAGAGCAGGGCCGGGGCGGAGAGAGGGAATCCGGAGGAGGCTCCACGCTGTCAGCTCAGAGGCTGTCCTCCTGAACAGTGAGACCATGACCTGAGCTGAAATCGAGAGTCGGATGCTTAACCAAACGAGCCACCTGGGCACCCCGATTTTCTGTCCCTGTTACAAGAAACCATCCTAAAAAATAGTACCTTAAAACCACAGAACTGTGATCATTTGAAATTCCGCGACTCACTGGAATGGAAGGAGTAGGTTTTCTGACCTTTGCAGTGTTGACCCCAGACACCCGAAGCCCTGACTGGTCGGGGGCGTCCAGGGTGGCGCCTCCAGCAGGTAGCGACTGTGTCAGCTGGCAGCTGAGCTGAGCTGTGGGCTGGACGGTCTGGCCTCCCCGTGGTGCCTGGGCGTCTCCTGGTACTAGGGTTGGGCCCAAAGACACAGTGTCCCGCGTGTGCAATGGCCCAGCCTGAGAAGTCATGCAGCATCTTGTCCCCTGCACCCTGTGGCTCAGAGAGATCACAGACCCAGCTCACATTCCAGGGAAGGAGATGGGTTCCACTTCTCAAAGATGGGGCGGCAAAGGGGCGCCTGGGTGGCTCAGTCGGTTGAGCGTCCGACTTCGGTTCAGGTCGTAATCTCGGTTGGTGGGTTCAAGCCTCGAGTCGGACTCTGTGCTGACAGCTCGGAGCCCGGAGCCTGCTTTGGATTCTGTGTCTCCCTCTCTCTCTGCCCCTCCCCTGCTTGCGCTTTCTCGCTCTCTTTCTCAAAAATAAATAAACATGAAAAAACTTAAAAAAAATAAAAAAAGAAAGATGGGGCGGCAGAGAATGACAGCCATCCTTAACCTACAACAATCCCAACAGAGAAACTGGAGAATAAAGTCACCTAATAAAGATGGAACCACAAAAAACAAGCCATTTACCATGACGCAGGCTGGCTCTGCACGGCTGTAACACCTAGCCGTGTGGGTGAGAAGGGCCCCGCCCAGCTCAGAACAGGAGCCTGAGGACAGCCACACCTCATGACATCTGTGGGCACCATACTGGTCTCCCAAGTGTCAGAGTTTCTTTTATTTATTTTGAGATAGAGAGTGTGGAGGGGCAGAGAGAGAGGGAGGGAGAGAACCCCCAAGCAGGCTCCACACCATCAGCACAAAGCCCGGCGTGGGGCTCGAACCCACAAACCGTGAGATCATGACCTGAGCTGAAATCAAGAGGCAGACGCTTAACCGACTGAGCCACCCAGGCGCCCCTGTCCGAGTTTCCTGATAGAAGTATCCACAAGAGTCTCAAACGTGAGCAAGCGTTTTGGCCGAAAGGATGCAAGTACAGTCTTGAAGCCATTTCAAGAGCAAGCTTGAAACAGTAAAATATTTGGCGAGACATGGAGATTATGTATCCACATTGCACAGTAACCGAGAAATGTATCACAAGCAACAATAAAAGAATTTAAGATTCAATAAAATACTACAGTATCAGTTGCCTTTGGTGCAACTGAAAATCTCTCACAGCAGGTAGAGGATGAAGACTCCTACCCGGAGTGGACGGGCATTCTATGACAGGTCAGCGAGAAGACCCAAAACAGGGGGCAGGGCCACGCCTTCGGGCACAGTGGCATTTCGTCCCATGAACGCCACGGCCCTTCTGTCCACCCCTTCTCCAGAAACCACTCCTGCCCACCAAACCTCACGAGCGGGACAATCTGCCCCGCGCCCAGACGAGAGCTTCGGGTAAAGTCGCGGCCATAACGGTACGTGCAGGCGAAGGGAGGGGACCGGGGGAGGGGTCTCCAGGGCAGGCGCAGAACGACAGCCGCGGAGTCGCAGCACAGCACACGAGGCCTCGGACGTCGTGAGTCAAAGCCTCTCAGAATCTGTGATGGACGGTCCATGCGTATTCAGATCACACCTTGAAAGAAATGGGTCTCAGGGACCCCTTAAAAAGCGACAGCACGGGTATCGTCTTCCAAGTGCGTTTTGTGCAGAGCCCGGCTTCAGTTGCCAACTTCGCTCTGATGCGTTAGAGCAAAATATCACGTTCACCCTCATAGCTCCGGAGGGCGCGTGAGCAAGAGCCAGATGGTTTAGTCAACAGCTGTCACTCGAGACTCAGAGGCCTGGGGAAAAGAGTGTGTGTGTGTGTGTGTGGTGTGTATGTAGCATGTACATGTGTGGTGTGTGTGTGCGCGCGTGCATGTGTATGTAGAGGTGTGGCGTGTGTTGTGTGTGTTGCGCGTGCATGTATGTGATGCGTGAGTGTGTGTGCAAAATGAGAACCAATGAAGCAGGCAGAAACGTCCATAGTTGCTCTTGTCACCTGTGTGTGGTGTGACCAGCTTCTACTGGACAGATGGACGGGCCAGGAACGACTCAGCCTGTGGCTGCCGTCCAGGGCCCCCACGTGTGTGAAGGGCTCATGGTCCCCTCTCCCCGGGGAAGTCCGCGCCCGGGCTTCACGGACACCTGCCGGGGCGCCATGTGCCTGCCTGCCCCGCCCCAGGGCATGTCACCGTGCAGAGGGACAGTGCACTTGTCTTTCAGCAAAAGCCAACAGGGAGCGTTAGCCCTTGGGGTTTGTTCTGCACCCAGCGTCGCGCTGAGGGCACCTTCGTGAAGGTGTGAATCCAGGGTGGTCTACACATCCAGTGTCTTCCCACCTTTCTCGAGTGGCGGAGCGCAGGGCTGGCCCCGCTCCCGCCAACCAGTCTTGGCGCGTTAGGCTCGGAACAAGCCGCATTTTCTACGTGGGGCAGTCACCAGCAGGCCCAGAATACGACAGAGAAACCCAACAGATGTGTTTTCAGACTCTTTGAACTAAGCAAAAACCTCATCCTCCAAATAGTTGGGTTCTTGTTTGCATAACGTTACCTAGAAGCAATGTGGGTTGAGGCAGCTCTAGAGAGTGAGCTTGGCCGTGGAATCTTCCAGAGCCAACTACAAGGTGTGATATCTTACCTGCAACTCGCCAAACAAAGTCACCACGTTTAATGTTTGTTCGGCCACTACCAGCCCTCTGTTAGAAAGCATTTTAGGAGAATTCAGCGTGCAAACAGCCGCAGGGCCCTCACAGAGCCTACTGGAGACACGAGGACACGGGGTGTACCAACAACCTCGTGGGCACAGCACGTTTCAGGGAATCAAGTCCCTTCTCCTATCCCTCTGCTGCACCTTCCATTTTTGGATTTAAGGTTTCCAGGCTCCCTTTTCTGTGTCTTCGGGAAGGGCTTTCACTTTGAAGCTCTAATTACAGGTGACATCCAAGGAGTTCACAGGGGAGACATCTGTCCTTCTGCCGCCATCATGTATAAATTACCTGCCAATCACCAAAGCCATCTGGGAACCTTCCTCTCATTTTTTCCTCTCTCTGGAAAACCATGTCTGCTCGGTGACCCAAATGTGTCCCAGTTGGCAAGAGTCTCTTCTGGAATCTCTCTGATGGGATATGCTAAGTACGGATTTCATTTCCAAGTTGGCACGTGGTGTATTTCTATTATTATATGTCCCAAAGTGTCAGCACTGGATACTGGATTGAATATAGATTCTGCACTGACAGACTAGGGGTCCACCTGCCATCTCTCTTTCCAAAACTAGTCTTTATTTTCTTCCTCTGGTGATGACCTTGGAGAAATTTACTCAACTTTCCCCGTAAATCTCTAAGGGGAGCTTAGACGTCAGATGGCAAGACAGAAGGAAAGAAAACGAAGGCGGACAAAACGAAACCTGGACTCTTGAGCCGTAACCCATGGATTTTTGCACAAGGATCGAGTGAGGGGTCCCCTAGCTTCCAAAGCTCTCTGTGCATTGCTCAGAGACTGAGCAGCGTGGAGAACCGGAAAGACCTGTCTGCCGACTCAAGGACCGGAGCAGAGCTGGGCTGTCTTGGAGACTCTGCATCATGGAGGAGCACCAGGAGACCTTGGCTGTGGTACGTAGCCCAACCCCAGCCCTGCCCCAGGGTAACTCAGAAATCAAAATTAGATCATCTTAGAAAGAGAAGGACTGGCAGCCTACCTGCACTAGAAGCCATGATGTTATCTTGCCTTAATTGACTTCCAGTGTGTCACCATCAGCTCTTTTCTGGATGGACAAGGGTTCCCTTGAGACCTGATATGTCCTAATTAAGCCCAGCAAACCTTACCGTGAGAGGTGATCTAATGAGGAAGCTGAGTAGCATAACAAACATCTTCCGTACTCATCCACCTCCACCCTTGTGCAACAAGGCTCGGAGAGCAGATGGAGCTGACAACAAAAAGCTGAGCAATCTCTCCTCGGTGATCACAGCGTACCTGGGACACCGGAAAATCCCCACAGCCCGTCGTCGTTTCTAATCCAGCCACCCCTAGGGGGTTTTCCACCCAACCTGTTAGCATTGTAACATACTGTTAGTCTTTTCTTTCCTTTTTTAAATTAAAAACAATTTTTAATGTTTATTTTAGAGAGAGAGAGAGAGAGCAGGGGAGGAGCTGAAAGAGAGGGAGACAGAGAATCCAAAGCAGGCAACATGCTGACAGCACAAAGCCCCACGTGAGGTTCGAACCCATGAAACGTGAGATCACGACCTGAGCCAAAGTTGGACTCTCGACCAACTGAGCCACCCAGGCGCCTGATAACTGTTAGTCTTTGCCTTTAGTTTACTACATTAAAAATGTAGTGATGTATTTGTCTTTGGTTTATTCATGTGTTAGCAATTATAAATGATTAATACATAGGAAGAACCGTTCATGTTTCTTTGCCAGTCGATAATACCGGGTGCACAGACTTGAGGTATGTAGGGGTCAGAATTCAGCAAAAGAGACCAAAAACGCCGTAGGTGCTTGATTGGGAAAAGGTCTAATACTTGGAATTAAGTGCCTTAAAAATCAAAAATCACTGAAGGAACATGTTTGAAGCCGGGATTCTTGGAATGACTTTCGGAGGTGTAAGAACCAGCCCCGTGGGAGAGTTACTGTCTCCAATATCAGTGCTGGAACCACACCAGGCCAAGGTCAGAGCCGTCTGGGCTAATCCCAAACACATCAAGGAGGGACATTTTTCATGTTCAAAACTCAGAGTGGGAACACAGGGGAGGGAACAGCTTGGCGGAGAAAGGAGCAGAGATGGAAGCCTTAGGAAGAGCACCTAGCCTCAACCTGGCCTTCCCAAAATTTTAGACCAGGGCTCAGCAAACTTTTCCTGGAAAGGGCCAGCGAGTAACTATTTTGGGCTCTCTGGGACATAGTGTTTCTATCACAACTACTCAACGGGGCTACTAGAGTGCCAGCACGGCATAGATGACAGCAAGAGGATGTGTATTCTGTGCTCCTGTTTACAAAACCAGAGGGCCGCCAGATGTGACCAAGCCTTGCTCCAGGGGATCTAAGTGGAACCTAATTTAGCTCAAGAACCCTAGCTGCAAGGGAGTCTGGAAAACGTGATTTTTGTTTCTAAATTAAATGGCCCAAGACGGTGAAGGAGGGCCTGCCTTCCTGCCTGCTGAAAGCACGCGCCTCTGCAGCTTCCTATTTGTGCAAATACAGAACGAGAGCTGGCCAGAACGAGAGATGGGCCCCGGGGATCGAGGGCTGCTTTGCTTTTCTCCAGTAACGAGACCACCTCCTGAAGAACAGCTATGGTTAGTCAGACATGATTACATTTATGATAACTTACTGTGACTCTTCAAGAACTGTCCGTCCTCTGCAGGAGTTAGCAACAGAGGGAGACGGCAGCCTCCACCTCCGCACTTTGCAAGTTTTTGACAATGGGCCTTGTCTTGGCCGTTCTCCCAGAGATGCTGCGTTGACTTTGGCTTTACATGGAGGGGAGGTTCCAGGGAGATACAGTGATCACTTCTGGCAGAGGGGCCCTCTCCCTATGAGCAGGGGGTTCGAAATGAGCATGCGGCCCACTGTCAAGGTCTTCTGTTTTACCTACATCCAGGAACTAAGAAAATAACTGTAAGATGGGATTCCAGCGCCGCTGGGCCTATTATAAAATGGACTTGGGCCAAAATTCCATTTATCTCCTGACCCTCCTGTCCCTCATCCCTCTTCCACCCTCTGAGTCCTGATTCGGGAATGGACTTTCGCCCCTCAGAGCCCGTGTCGATTACCCCCTCAAAATCTGAGTGTCCCTTTCCCCTATGCACAGCGTCCCCGGTTAACAGCTGTCAGTCACGTTCAGGAAGGTAGGGAAACACTCAGTACGTTTGCGCGGCAGGAACTTGGGATATGAGCTCAGGGAACCGGCCAGCCCCACCCTCAAGGCCTTTCCGTGGGCTTCCTCACGCAGGGCTCCAGAATGTCGGCTTGAGTGCCTTTCCGTTCTAGACATCACGCAGGGTGTCCATCTACTTCAGGGACGCCATGGCCAGGAACCCTGGACACCTGCGGGCCCGGACATCCTGGTCACTGTCTGGCTCTGCTGCCGACCACGGTGGACACCCTCATCTGGTCCCTAAGTGGAGGTCCCTTGGTCTGTCCCTCTACTGGAGTTCGGGCCTGGTCACGTTTCTTTCCAGGCCACCCACAGAAATTCTACCACTCCGCTGATCCTGACAGGAAGGTAAGCCAGCATTTGACTTCTTAATTTTCTCAACAGAACGACTGCGATGAGTTGAATGCAAACTTCATGCTTGATTTCTTTCCCTGCTTACATTTGACTGATATCTACGAGAACCTGTGTGTTTGTGGTGCTTCAGCACTCAGGGCAAACTCGAAGTTTGCCATTATTTGCGTTGGCACCGTTTGGAGTTTTGCCTCTGTGCTGGGACTGGCGATAAAACAGGTGCCAACGGGCCCTACGGAGGCACTTCCTGGAGACAGCCAGCCCCGGTGCAGCAGACAAATTAAACACCCTTTGTGAATCGGAAAACTAACAAACATTTAGCTGAAGTTCGAAGGTATCCTACCCCATAGCCATCGCCATGGCGAATTCTGACATACTTTGTAAGTCTCGGGATTTGGGGCTATTTGTCTGCGATCCCGGATTCCACAAGGCTCGATTTGGAAGTGAAGGAGGGAGGCAGCAGGGGATGGAGGGTCTGATTCTCTGGCAGCGATGAGCACGAAGCCCACTCGCCCCCACCCCCGGGAAGGCGCGCGTGCAACGGGACAGCTCTGCGCTCAGGCCCAGAAGAAGTCGGCAAACAAGTACAGACTCTGAAACCACACTGGCCAAGTCCGGGTCCCACGCGCACCGCGTTCTGGGCAAGTTGCTTTTCCTGTGTCTTAGCTCCCTTGTCTATAAAGTAGGGACAGGAGAGTTCCTCCCTGACAGGATTGTTTCTGAGATTCAATATTCGAATTCCCATGAAGCGTCATGGACACGCCGACCCACCGAGGCCCGGGACCATGGATGTACCATCAGTGGGGGTGGGGGGCGGGTGTGCACAGGGACTGGGGTCCAGGAGGTGAAGACAGAATGAACTGCGGCTTACCTCACTCACCTGGGCCTCACCTACCCTTGTGTGGAGTTTCCACGGGATTATGCTAGATCCGTCAACCCTTCCTTTCTTCTGTAAACGAGCTTCTCTCTCTAAAGAACAGCTAGTGGGGCGGTGAAGGCACACATAGTGCAAGACCAGACTCGCCTCTCAGGCGAAAAGCACAGCAAGAAACTTCCAGCTCTCCCTCCCGCCCTGGGGGGCTCCTGCCGGATAAATTGTTCCGGGCCCGGGCGTCTGAGCTGTGGCCACTCTTCAGGTGGCCGCCGGACGTCTCGGCCCCGGATCCGCTCGTGTCTCCGAGGCTGGCAGACGGGAGAACAGCCCGTCCCGCTGACCTGTGCGTCCTTATTCCTCCCTCCTCCTCTCCCTCCTCCCTCGCTCCCTCCCCACTCTCGATGTTCACAGAGCTCGACTGAATAACTGAATCCCAGCCGAAGTTCTAACGCTGAGCTTCTAGAAACTCTGAAACACTTCGAACTCAAGCCACGTCCCCTGAAAGCATCCAAACAGCGACCGCCAAAAGAAACGTGATTTGTGCCGGCCAAGTCACCCATGGCGAGCCCGCCCCTTCATCGGTTTTTCTGGAAGAGTTCCCGGCTCTCAGTGGGGTCTGTTGACTGAGGGTCAAACAGTGTGTGTGGCAAGTGTAATAGGAATAACTTGAAGACTAGTCTGATGTCATCCGTTAGACATCTCCTCTGAGCTCGAGGGACCCCGCGCACGAGCCATGTCCTCTGTCCCCACGTGCAGTCGGCTCAGCCATGCGTGCCCATCCGAGGGCACACGGGCCGTGTGTACGGAGATGTGAGCCGTCTGGAGTCACACGACTGGGCCTCCAAGGGCTTCGTGGGCACCCCCCGCTCTCAGGACTGCTGGAGGAGCCTTCTGTCCCCGCCACCAGGCAGCCTTTACAGGACCCTGAAGAGGACAGATGGTGAAGGCAAGGGAGAGACCCATCGAAGGAGGTGGAACGGAGAGAAGACACGAGGCAGAGGGCGTGGGTTGGGGGAGGGCTGGCCAATGTAGCCCCATCCCCCTCCAGAACAGCTGGAATAGTCAGCAAAGGTTATTTATCAAAGCAATCTGCCCCGGGGTGCCTGAATGGCTCAGTCAGTTAAGTGTCCAACTTAGGCTCAGGTCATGATCTCACAGTCCGTGAGTTTGGGCCCTGAGTCAGGCTCTGTGCTGACAGCTCAGAGCCTGCTTCAGATTCTGTGTCTCCCTCCGTCCTTCCCCTGCTCATGCTTTGTCTCTCTCTCTCTTTCAAAAATAAATAAAACATTAAAAATTTTTTAAAAACAAAGGCGCCTGGGTGGCTCCGTTGGTTAAGCATCCGACTTTGGCTCAGGTCATGATCTCATGGTCCATGAGTTCGAGCCCCGAGTCAGGCTTTATGCTGACAGCTCAGAGCCTGGAGACTGTTTCAGTTTCTGTGTGTGTGTCTCTCTCTGCGCCTCCCCTGCTCACACTGTGTCTCTCAAAAATAAATAAACATTAAAAAAAAAAACCGATAGTTTAATGGACCTTCATGTACAAACGATTTATTTTTAACAATTAAACACACACACACGCACACACACACACAGATACTTACTTTGGGGGCATTTAAAACAAATCTTGGACATAATTTCACTTCACTTGTAAGGATTTTAGTATATAATTCCAGCGAGCTAACCAGTACACCATCATCACACCCAACGCGATGAATGGCAATTCCTCAACAGAATCTAAAACTCGGTTTCAGTCACAGACTTTAAAATAACTACCCTCGCTTTGTTCGAGCACATTAATGACAACATTGAAAAGTCTTGCAGAGCCTGGCGTCACAACGAGCTACCGGAGGTGACTTCCCCAAACGGATGAGAGACATCTTGCGGAGCACAGTCTACACCCCTCTTCAGAGTCACCCCCTCATTCCCGCCGCCCAGGACCTCGGCTCCTTGTCTGTGGAGGTCCCGGCTGCGGTCCCAGGAGCTCACCTCCAGGAGCAGGCTATCTTAGCCTCACTCTGGGGAAGACCCGGCTGCCCCACGTTCCGTCTTGGCAGCCGTGGTGGCGGGAACCACGGCAGCCCCGTGCACGGGCTCGGCCCAACCAGACTCCGAGGCTCTGGCTTCCCCACCACTCGGCAGCTCGGCGAGGGCTTGGGCAGCCTCGGCGGGGGTGCAGAGGTCACACCCACGAAGGGCCTTTGATAGTGGAAGACGAGAAGCAGGAGTGCCCTTCCTCTGATGGACGGTTCTAGAAAACACCTTTTTGGTCAGCCTGCCTGCCACACCTCGGACAAATGAATGCCCAGCTGTGTCTCTCCACTAAGCTGTAGTTGGCACTTCCTGGCATTTGCTTCTCTGCCTTGACCTTCTCGTGTCCTTCACACTCAATGTCCTGCGACTGTCTCTCCCTTCGCCTTCAAATCTTTCTTGAAAATTTGGACTAGCACGGACATCAAGCACAGATCTAATTAGCCCGTACACGCCGTACACGCCAAATGGTACCGCGCACGCACACACACACACACACACACACATCTGAGTGCAGGATAAAGCTGCCGAAAATCAATAACGAAGGGAAAGTCATAAAAGTATCCGAAGAAAACATTTAAATTATCTTCAAAGGAAACTAATTAATCAGATATCTGATCCTCTAATAGAAACATTAGAAGTCAGACGACAATATCGTGCCACTGAATGAATCTCTTTTCTTTAAAACACCGAAACGGAATTCTATGTCTAGTGAAAATATTCTTCGAGCATGGGGGTGACACGGAGACGTCTTCAGGTAAATACCAGCGAGAGAACTTCTCCCCAGAGGAAACTCACTAAGAGAATGATTAAGGGGTGCACTGCAAGGTGCCGGGAAAGAATAACAGATAAGCAGAATAACCAAAGAAAAGGTAAAAATTTGGCTAAATCTAAGAGCATATTGACCACGTAAAAGACTTAAGGCAGGAGAGGGCAAGTAGATTTCAAGTGCACCACGAGCCCTGAGTTGTTGGCAAAGGGCAAAGTAGAGCCAGTAAGATTATACGTGATGGGAACAGTTTGCCTGTCTTACCTCTACGATCGTCACAGTAAGAACAGTAAGTGATTATGTAACTGAGTTAAAAGAGACGGGAAATAGAATTACGACACACACCTTCGACCCACAAGAGGGAGAGAAAAAGAACAGATGGAGCGATGAGTCGCAGACCGTAAAAGATAATGGATTTAAATACAATATATCAATAATGTCAATAATTAGGGGCGCCTGGGTGGCTCAGTCGGTTGAGCCTCCGACTCTTGCTTTCAGCTCAGGTCATGATCTCACGGTTCATGGGTTGGAGCCCCGCGTCCGACTCTGTGCTGAAAGCTTGGAGCCCGGAGCCTGCTTCAGATTCTGCCCCTCCCCCCTCATGCTCTGTCTCTCTCGAAAATAAATAAATGATAAAAAAAATTAGCAAAAAAAAAAGAACCACAAAGGGAGAAAGTTGGAGGAAGGAAAGAAAAGGAAACCACTGGAAACAACATCTGATGCAAAGACTCAGTAGAGCTGGAAGATCGTTCTTTGGATGAGCCAGCTCTTCGCTCCTGATGAGATTCTCGTGGAAACGAGAAGGGGACACAAATTACGGGAATCAGGAGCAGAAAGGGGGGCATCGCTGCAGACCCCGGGCGCGTTTGCAGGACTGCGAGATGGTCATTACAACACTGAATAAATCCGACTCAAAGGAATTTACGTTTTTTAAGAAAAAAGCAGGCGAACTTCTAGAAAAGTCCAACGCACCAAAGCTGATCCCAGAGGAAATAATAAACATGGGTGGTCCTATAGATATTAAAGGGATTAAAACTATAATGTAAAACCTCCCCTTCAGGAGATCTCCAGGCCCAAAGGGTCACACCACTGAAAAACCAATGTTGGTCTCACACCAAGTCCTCCAGAGACCAGAAAACGGTGGAAACCCCCAGCTGGTTTTATGAAGCCTGGATGACCTTGATCCCCAAACCAAATAAGGTCATTATTAGAAAACAAATGTACAGATTAGTTTCTCCATAAATATCCGTGGAAGAATTTTCAGAGCAAGGCGGCAGGAGCCTCCTCAAGTTGCAGAAGGGGTTAGTTTGGAGCGTTCGCAGAACCCCAAAACCACACTACTCCGAAGTCATTCGGCTGTGTCCCAGTTTCCCTGCCCTCACCTGTGAACTGGCACCTGCAAAGCTCTCAGACGCCAGCGCATGTCCGCTGGTGCTCATCTCAGATCATCCGGCCCCCACGCCCCTCGTCTTCCCTCCACAGCACACTCCCCCCCAGTTACCTGTAGCACATAGACCTTGTTGGGATCGGTGGTCTGCCCCCACCCGCTTGTTCTGGGGACACCTTGTCACTAAGTTTTGCCGCGGATGGTGTCCATACACAGGGGAGTTCTTATCCCGGTTTTGTGCCCTGTCTGGATTCGCTGGGGCGTTCAGGGGTGTTCCATCGTTATGCCACCGCCAGGCTCCCTCTCGGGTCTGATGCATGCCTTCGTGGCCCCATGCTGGACCGTAGCTTGTGTGTGGCATCGATTCAGCCATCCCCCGTGGACAGATATTCAGATGGTTCCTGTGTTTTGCTATTACAAAAAAACTGCACGGGAATATCTCTGGACATGTTTCTACGTGTGGGTTCTTTACTCGTAAAGACTGATGACAGCGAGGCTCTAGTCGTTGTTAACAGAGAAGTTACAGCAACTCACTCCACCAGTCACATTCCGGAGCGCGGGTGTCGCTGACACCTTTTTTCTCAATTGTTAGGATTTGTCAGGACACTCGGCGTGTTGTTCACTTCATTTTAATTTTCCCGCTGCTAGCGAAGTTGAGAGCTTTAATGACTACTTGCTTTTGGCATGTTCACACGCCTACTCATATCCTGTGATATGTTTTCAACCGGAGCGTTGTCCTTCCCTTTTCTGTGGAAATTCTTTGTATATGAGCAGTATCAAACCTTGGTCCACCTCCATCGCGAATGTTTTACCTGCCTATCATTTGAGATTTGGCTCTTTTAAATATATTTTACCATACAGAATGCGTCGTTTCTGCAGCATGTCTGTCGCTATTTGCCTTCACGCCCCGGGACCTGTCTGTTCTTTGAGAAGACCTTCCTCCCTCCAAGTTTTGACAAAGACTCTCCTCCATTTTCTTCTAATATTTGCATGGGTTGGTCTTGCCGTTAGCTCCTTAAACCTTCTGGGATTTATTTATAGACAACGAAGTAGGGATCCATGTTTGCCTTCTTCCAAATGAATGACTGATACTTACCCATAATCCCTTTCTACTTCCTTCTTACCGATGAAGTTCCAGACGCGTCCGGAAACAAAGCTCTCTGCAATGTTCTTCATAGGAAGCTGACTCCAGTCTACTCCAGAAACACCCTCAGTTGCCTAATCCCTAGCTCCTTCCAGAGATGGGTTTAAAAGTGAGCATGTGACCCAATTCTGGCCCAAAGGAGGTGGGGAGAGCTGAGCTGAGGCTGTGGAAGAGGTGAGCCTCGCTCAGGTGGGTCAGGAGCCAGAGGTTACCAGGTCTTCTTTGTCTGGAAGTGGCCTCCAGCGGGGAAGAGGCCTGGGATTAGAGCATCTGACCACCCGTAGGGAGGGAGGACGCCAACTCAGGAGGGCGGGGCTACGGGGGGGGTGGAGACACAGGAGGGCGGAGCCAGGGGGCAGCAACACAGGAGGGCGGGGCCTGGGGGGCGGGTTCTGAAGCCGCCCATCTCTACAGCTCTGTGTCCTGCGAGGACCCTAGAGTCGCAGTAAGACAGTGTAATAGTCTTCCTTCCTGTGCAAGACCTGTCTTTGTTAAAATTATTCTTATTTAAGGCACCCCCCCCCCCGGGTGGCTCAGTCAGCTAAGTGTCCGACTTCGGCTCAAGTCATGATCTCACCGTTCATAGGTTCGAACCCCAGTCAGGCTCTGAGCCATCAGCACAGAGCCTGGAGCCTGCTTAGATTCTCCGTGTGTGTCTCTCCTTGTCCTCCTTGTCCCTCCCTGACTGGCCCTCTCTCTTTCTCTCTCAAAAATAAATAATTTAAAAATTTATTACTATTTTGTAAATAAATTTTATAGCTCTCTTTTTTATTATAAACAGGTAGCTTTCCACTTAATTTCTGTTTATCGATATTATTTTTAAAGCCGTTGACTTTTATGTATTAATTCTGTGTACAAAATTATCTTTTTAAGGCAAGAGTGGGTTTTATTTTTAATTTGGTCCGTTGCATTTTCCAAGCCTACAATTCTATTATTTACAGATAAAGATAATGTTGATCCTTCTATTAAACATTGGTATGACTTATTTCCTTTTTACTGTGTTACATTAGCGAGGCCCCCAAAGTAATGGTTTAACAGTGACGGTAGAGGGCGTTGCGGTCAGGGTCCATATTTCAGCATCTACATTTAATACGCAGATTCCTAATAAATTACCTTCACCATGTTTCAGTGGTTTAGTCCGATTTTATTTACGGCTTATGGTACAAATGGCTAAAAATTACTCAGATGTTCTTTTTAAATCTGTTGATAAAATTACACGGTTCTTTAACGTTTACGTAGTGGGTTGCTAAGCATGCTGAATCATTTTTACATTCCAGGGGTAATTCCTATTTGGTCAAGCAAAATGTGTTTGCTCATTTACTGCCGGATGTGGTTTGCTGATATTTTATAGGATTTTTGTTTTTTGCATCTATATTCACAAACGGAATGGATTCATTGTTTTCCTCTTGTTCTCTCAAGGCAGAGATTGGTATTAAATTTCTAGTGGGTAAAATATCAAATAGATGAGGAATTTTCGTCTTTTTCTTACGGTTTGCTCTATTTGCTTGAATAACATGGAAACAACACTTTGTTAATTAAGCCATCAGCCGAAGGGATGTGCTCGCTGGCGTACACGGTGCCACAAAAGGGCTTTCTCGCCTCAGTCAACAGCTTCTCTGAAGGCGGAGAAATAACACGGGTCCATAAATCCTCACACTTAGGGAAAACATAAATTTAAGAAAAGCACTCCAACTCTTTTTTAAAAATCTAATAATACATCATGCCCAAATTATATTTTCAAGTCAATATTATTCTCCGTGAAATATGTATTATTAAATGGTATCATGGAGACAAAAAACACACTTTTGAAGCAATGGAAACTGTACTCTAGAAGGGTTTACATAGCCCATCACAGTGACCAGGCCTACAATAAAACTCAAAAACTGAACCCCGTATAGCTGAAATGTACAAGAATAGCCCGATTCACTCAGCCCAAGGAAATGGTCATTTGACACAAACAATTACTCATCCCTTTCCTCCTTTCCAAGGGCACGGAGAAGATAAAAAAGATTTCCATATGAAAGCATCAGGATGTTTCAAAGGAAGCTGCATTCTCTGTATAATCACCATTATTGTCAAGACTGCCGATTTAAAAATGACCTATCTCTGGGGTGACCAGAAGGTTTGGCCAGTTATGGTGTTTGCCGAGGCTTCAGCTATGAGAAATGATGATTATTCTTGGCTCTGCTATGAAATGGAATTATTCAGTCGGTGCCATGTCCCAGAAAAACAGTAGGCTTTTTCGAGAGGGCTCTCAAGCTAATACTAGATGCTAGTTGCGCGATCTGAAATCAATTATTAAGGGACAGATAATTTTATTACTAAGCTATCCCAGTTGAGAAAAAAATTATCTAATTTTATGAAGGAGACTTGAAGGCTCGCATAGAATCGTGTGGCCTAGATCTTCGTTTGGTCGAATATAAGCGGATTCTCGAGAGGAAATGGTGAGTTCGAGGTCTTCTTTATTCTGCAAGTACTCAAGAAATAACACAAGAGGTTGAGGAAGCAGTGGTGAACAAATAAAGGTGGTCCTTGCTATCGGAACATTTATAGCTTATGGGCAGAACATAAAACTCGAAAGGGATACTCATGAGTGGTAACTAGGTGATGAAGTAGTATGTTAACCAGCTTGACTGTCGTGCCCATTCCCCTCTATCGTCCTGCTGGTGCAGCTCAAATATGTACAATTTTGATTACCAAAGTAGAATGAAATGAGACCCTCACACCCTATATAAAAATTAACTCAAGATGGACCATACGCCTCAATGTAAGGGCTGAGATCGTAAAACGAAAAGACCTGTACGAGAAAATGTAAATCTTCTAGCCTGGGGTTAGAAAACAAGTTCCTAAATATAACACCGAAAGTAGAAACGACAAAAGAAAAAAATCACGTAAGTTAGGTTTCATGAAAACTGAAAACTTTTTGTGCTTCGAAGGACACCATGGAGAACGTGAAAAAGACAACCAACAGAAAGGGAAAGTGTATTTGCAAGTCATGTATCTGATAAGGGATTGGTATGTAGAATGTATGAAGACTTCTTCTTATACATCCCAGTAAAAGGACAACCTGGTTTAGAGACGGGCAAAAGATCTGAAAAGACAGGTCTCCAGAAAAGCCCTACAGACGGTCAACGACATCAGTCGTCACGGAAATGCAAGTCAAAACCGTAATGCAAAAGCCACCGCACAACCGCCACGATGGCTTTAATAAAAAGATGGACGACGACAGCTATCAGCAAGGATATGGAGAAACCCAAACCCTCAAACGTTGCAGGGGGATGTAACATGGCACAGCCACTTTGAAAAAACAGCTTGGGAGTTCCTCAAAAAGCTAAACACGGAGTTACCATATGACCCCTGCATTGACTCCTACATTCATGTTTGAAAATAGGCATCGAACAAATATATGTACAAGCATTTTCGTACCAGAACCGTTCACAAGAGCCGAAAGGTGGAAACAGCCACCTGTCCAACAGCTGAATGAACGCACAGACTTTGGTAAATGCACACAGGGGCATGTCATTCAGCCATAAAAAGGAGTGAAGTCTACTCTGTGCTACAACCCTTAGGCTAACTCAGTGAACCTCAGAAACGTCATGCTGAGTTGAAGAAGCCGGTCACAGAAGGTCACCCAGATGGTACGATCCCAGTTATAGGAAATGTTTAGAATCGACAAATCCACAAAGACAGAACGCAGGTTGTTGGTTGCCAGGAGCCGGGGAAAAGGAGGAACAGAGAGTGACCACTTAGTGGGTACAGAGTTTCTTTTGGGGTGATGATGTTTTGGAACCAGACAGAGGTGGAGATTGTGCAGTATCGTGAATATACTAAATGCCATCAAGAAGCCATTGTTTGCTTTAAAGTGGTTAATTTCATATTAGGCAAAAATCAGCTCACTATATTACTTTTAAAAAACACATAATTGGCGGGGTGCCTGGGTGGCTCAGTCAGTTGAATGTCTGACTTGAGCTCAGGTCATGATCTCACAGTTTGTGGGTTTGAGCCCCACGTCAGGCTCCATGCTGACAGTTCAGAGCCTGGAACCTGCTTTGGATTCTGTGTCTCCCTCTCTCTCTGCCCCTCCACCTGCCACCACACCCCCCACCACCCCTGCTGGCTCACACTGTCTCCAAAAATAAATAATTGTTAAAAACTTTTTTTAATTAAAAAAACATATAATTGGAGCATCTGGGTGGCTCATTCGGTTGAGTGTCTAACTGTTGATTTTAGCTCAGGTCATGATCTCACAGTTTGTGAGTTTGAGCCCCACACCAGGCTCTGCGTTGAGGAGCCTACTTGGGATTCTTTCTCTCTCCCTCTCAAAATAAATAAATAAACTTAAAAAAACAAAATCATGTGATGAGCTGCTGTTGCTCTTCTTACAGGGAGCACCCTCCCTTTAATATCTGCTGGTCACTTTCCCAAAAAAGTTATATCTGACAAACTAAACATGTCTGTGGAAAGGATATGCCCAGACCCCTTGCAAATTAGCCCCAGCTTAGCAGCCATTGGCTGGGCACCAGGAACACAGTGACAAGAGAAACAGCAGCAGATGAGGTAGGTCCCCAGAAAACTGGGCCCAAGACCAGCTGTCTACCACTGGGGTGGGTCCCTCAGTACTGCCTTCACTCCTTCCTCTGTAAACCAGGGTCCTCACAACATCCGCGCCCACCTCTCGACTGCAGGGAGCCAAGAGAAGAGTGGCATAAAGATCTTCTATAAACCACGGAGGACCACAAGGATGTAAATTCTGTATCTGACTGAACCACATAAAACTGCCAAGAGTCGGCCATTTTGTACTGACAGCCGCCATTTGTAATCTATGATTCCTGTCTTTTTAGGTCAGTGTCATGTGATTCAAGTTCATTCGTAGCCTATTACATACAACAACCTCTTGCCTTAAAAAGCAAAACATGACAAACTTTCTGATATTTTAGCTTTATAACTTTCCAGGTAGTGCTATACCCTATCCCATTGCTGACACTTTAAACATGGGAATCCACACACTCACACATGTGAGTGTCCTCACAGAGTGGTTGAGAGCACAGGTGTTGGAACCCCGTTGCCCCATTTCTAATCCTGGATTTTCTATTCCCTGCGTGACCTCGGGCAAGTTGCTTAACCTCGCTGTGGCTCGGTTCCCTCAGCTGTAAAATAAGACTAATAACAGCACGTACCTCATGGAGCTGCTGTGAAGAGGGCACGAGTCGGTGAGTGTAAAGGACACAGGAGAGCTCTCGGCCCGGTAGAGGAGCTAATCGCGCCACGTTAATGTTACTGACTCCCACAATTTGCCCAAGGTAAGTTTGGATTTAATTTCACAAAAAAATATTTTAGGCACGTAAGGCAACTTTTCAATGCTTTGTAGATTTGTGTGTGTCTTTCTGTCTATCTGGCTTAGGGGGAATAAAAGGAAGTTAATTTTATAGAAGTTCTATAATCACTCATCCTGAAACTCTGAAAGAAATGACCGCATAGCCTCATAACGTCAGAACTCTGAGAGTCTCTTTCTGTGTTTCTGCAGAAAGCCTTGGTGTTTTCAGCCTGCTAGCCGCAAAATCTAACTTTCTGACCAAAGTTTAGTAAGATACAACGTACGAATTCTCATGCGATATTCTTAGAGATAAAAGAGCTATGGGATGCAAGTTTTGCCAGCAAAAGAAGAATAGGAGAAATTTAGAAAATTCTAGCATTTTCCTAATGTGAAAAGGCTACCTTCATTCTTAACTTGTCTCAATATATGATTTTTTTCTATTAAATTGGGGGTGGGGGGAGGACAAAGGTGGAAATACCCGCTGCTGGTGATTGTAATGTAAATCGGGTATTTTACATTTCTTAAGTCCTAGACCTGTTTCCTGAGGTTCTGAAGAAGAGTTACATAAGAATCCCCTGGAATATCGACAAACACCCTGATTCCAGGATCCCACAGATTTTGAAATGTAGGGAAATTGAATCTAAAGTAACTATGTTATTAATTTATTTTTGGTTTGTTTATTTATTTATGTATTTAGAGAATCCCAAGCAGGCTCCACACTGTCAGCATAGAGCCTGACATGGGGCTGGAAGTCATGAACCATGAGACCATGAGCCAAATGAAACCAAGAGTTGGACGCTTAACTGAATGAGCCACTCAGATGCCCCATGTTATGAAGTAATTTTTTAAAAAAGAGGGACGCCTGGGTGGCTCAGTCGATTGAGCGTCCGACTTCAGCTCAGGTCATGATCTTGCTGTCCGTGAGTTGGAGCCCCATGTCAGGCTCTATCAGAGCCTGGAGCCTGCTTCGGATTCTGTGTCTCCCTCTCTCTCTGCCCCTCCCCCACTCACGTTCAGTCTCTCTCTGTCTCTCAAAAATAAATAAAACATTAAAAAAAAATTTTAAAAATGTTTTTAAAAGAAACCAGGTAATATGATCAGGAGACAAGAAACTATGAATCACAGCTCACGACTTTGGGGAAAAATGCAAAAGAATTTCTAGAAATGAAAAATATTTCACTTAGAGGAAAGCACAGTGGACAGGAGACATCGGACTACACCCAGTTGGAGAGAGTACTGGGGGAGGAGCAGCAGATAGAAATAAGGAAACCATCCGGAATATAATCCAAAGAAACAGAGAAACGGGAAAGACAGAAGGTGGTAAGAGACATGAAAATATAGGTGAAAAGTTCTAAAATCCGCCTACTTGGAGATAGAAAAACAAATGAATAATGAAGGATAAGGAACAGTAAATATTCTTAAGAGGTGGTTGCTGGGAATTTTCCAGAATTGGTAAGACATCAATGCTCAGAGCCAGAAAGCTCAATGAATTCTCAGTATAAATTTGAAAAAAAAAAAAAAAATCCTCCCGCACATGTAGACATAGCGACATAGTGTCACATAGTGACAGAGTGACACCGTAGATCCCCGGGGGGGGGGGGGGGGAGGGGAAGAATATTTAAAAGCATCATGAGAAATAAGCCAGACCATTAAAAAAAAAAAAACAACCCAGCCATCTACAAAAGCTAGCAATGACAGGGTCCAGGGGACAGAGGAGAGGGAAGATTTAAGTCGGGCGTGTCATCAGCAAGGGGGTTACGATCTCATTCCACACCTGCCAGATCGGCAAAAACCATCACGTCTGAGGACACCGAGCGTTGGAGGGAATGCGAGTCGATGGCCACTCCCATCACTGCCAGCGGGGCTGTAACCTGTGCCACCGGCAAGGCAAAGTTCGGCGTCACCAAGCGCCGTGGACAAGCGCTTGCCCCAGGACACATCTCGGCTGTTCCCAGGGCAGCACCGGCCAGCCTGCCCCAGGAGGCATATACAAGCATGCGTATATGAGTTGCTGCCAAGAACAAAACACCTGGAAATAACCGAAATATCCTTCGATAACACTATGGAAAATAAAATTTGGTGTCCTCACGTGATCAGACTGGTAACGGCGAAACGAGCTACAGCCGCACGCGTCAACATGAACGAATCTCGACAACACACGGTGAGCAAAGGAAGTCGTGCAGAATATATACAGTAGGACTGCATGGGTATAAAGTCCAGAAGTAGGCAAAGGCTTAGGGATAACTCATTTTTAACTGTGTGTGTGTGTGTGTGTGTGTGTGTGTGTGTGTAGTAAAAGTACAAAAACATGCATGTACATCACACTCAGATTTCTCTTGATCTTAGCCAAAAGGGTAAGAAATGATATATCATCACATTTAGATTAATGTTTACTTTTTAGGAGAAAAAGGCGAGAATCTGGGAGGTGTAGGAAGGGGGCTTCCACTGAATCTTATCTCTAACAACCTATTAAAAAAAATAAAATCAGAAGCAAACATAGAACATGCTATCATGTATTAAATACGGGTGACAGACACAGGATGTTCATATTATTATTTATATTTAGTCTTCAGATTTGAAGTATTCCTTCATTTTAGAAATGAGGTAGACTAGTATACATACTATATAAAGAGCTCACAGAAATATTAATAATAAGAAAACAAACCACGACCATGAAAAGCCGGATGAAAGGTGGGAACTGATACTTCACTAAAGAAGAGATGTCGGGGCGCCTGGGGGGCTCCGCCAGTGAGGCGTCCGACTTCGGCTCCGGTCGCGATCTCACAGTGTGTGGGTTCGAGCCCCGTGTTGCGTTCTCTGCGGTCGGCGCACAGCCGCTTCAGATCCTCTGCCTTCCTCTCTCTGCCCCTCCCCTGCTCATCCTCTCTCTCTCTCCCTCAAGAATAAATAAAAACATTAAAAAAAGAAACATGAATCACGAGCACCAGAAACGCTCTACACCTGTAGTTCTCGAGAAAATAAAAACTAAAATTGCAGTGGGATACCGCCGCGCGCCCAGGAGCAGAGGGATCAAACTGGAAAGATCCCATCAAGCCGTCTCCGGGGTGTGAAGCAGCTAGAACGTTCTTACGTCGCGCGTGCAGGCGTACAGTGATAGGATCTTTTGGGCATCCCTTCGGCAGTTTCTCAACAGTTAAACGTAGAGCCTTTATCAACAGACAAACCAGAGGACCCAGCCATCCCACTTCTAGCCATTTCGCCAGACCAAAGAAAGCCTATGTCCGTAGAAAGACACACACGAAGGGCCACAGCGGCTATATTTTGGAAGGGCTAAAAAATGGAAGCAACCCAAACGTCCAGTGTTTGGACAGCCACCCAAACGTCTGAGACATGCATCCGTTAGAACGTTATGCGGCAACGAGAAGGAAGGCATTACAGGCTCCAGCAAAAATCACTTCCGGAAGAATTACACCGAGTGAAAGAGGCTGTAGGGGTCCAGCTACTTTAGGAAATGTAAGCTAACGCAGAGCAAGAGAAAGTAGCTCAGTGACGGCCAGGGGTGGGGTGGGAAGAGAGGAGGGCGGGAGGGAATGCGAGGGGCAGGAGGAAACTTCCAGGGTGATTCGTGTGTTCCCGATCCTGACTGGGGTGATGGGGTTACGAGTGCATGCCCGGGTCAAATTCCTCAAATCACACTCTTTAAATACGTGTGTTCTTGCGTGTCGACTACACCCCAGTAAAGCTGTTTGAGAATAAACAGAGCGAACGGAGAAGTAGGAACTGACTGTCAGGGCAGATGAAGCCACAAGCCATAGACCCGCAGAAAATTCTGCCCCGGCTGAACAAATGTAGCCCAAAGCGGAGAGTTCGGGCACCTGTTGCACCAGGGATGCCGGGAGGCATGATCGCGGGGCACCGGATTGAAGGGCTTTCCAAGCCACCTGTCACCGTCCCGGGTCCCCAGACAGACCCACCCACTCTTGCTGCAGCCCCCCCCCCCGTCCCCCCACTGCTGCCGGGGGCTTGGCACTCAGGCTTGTCCTGCCAGCCTTGGCGCGTCGTCTCTGGGGGGGAAGAGGCACCCGCTGAAGAGGTGAGGGTTCCCACCTGCGAACACACCAACTGGAGTCTGTGTCTGCACGCCACGCTCCCGAAACACCCTGCTTTCTGTTCACTGTCCTTGGCAGGAATAGACAAGGGGTTCCTAAGCACTGGAGGAGACCTTCCAATAGGAACGAGTCAAAAGGAAGAGAGAGGCTGGAGAGGAAGGGAGGGAAGAGACAGGTAAGGAGGGAGGAGGGAGAGAGGGAGGGGAGGAGAAGAGAGAGAGGGGAAGGAGAGGAGAGGAAAGGAGGAGGGGAGGTGGAAGGGAGCGAGAGGAGGGAGAGAAGGAAGGAAGATGGGATGGAGGGAGAAAGGGAGGGAGGAAAACCAAACTAGGGGACACAGACGTAAGAGAGAAAGAACGCAGCCTGGGAAGGAAGGTCATTAATCTTTAGAGAAATAAGAGAAGGCACTACATGCGTCCGTCAAGAAAGGTGGCCACAAACAGGAACGACGGGAGCGTGAGAAGGGCCCCTGGGGCCTAAACGTGTGCGGGGCGACGTAACCTGGGGGCCCAGGGGAGGGCTGGAAGAAGAGCCTCAGGACGTTCGGGACGGTCCCAGGCGGCGGGGACGCAGGAGGACCCCGGGCAGGCCGCCGGAGCAGCCACGCGCCCCAAGCGCTGGCCGTGCGGTCCACCACGCTCTAGACTTCTCCTTCCCCCGACTGGGGGGCGGGGGACACCGCGGGGGTGCGAGGCGTCCGCAGGGCCACCGCGGAAGGCTGTTCTGCTCGGGCCCAGTCTTGGGGCCGGGCGTCCTGAGCCGGCCTGGGGTCTGCTCACCAGGCCCCGGTCCTGCTGGGCCCATGGCCAGGGAGTGAGTCCCCAGGGAAGGGAGCCTCTTTAGGGTCCCCACAGAGCTGCCGGGCCCCCAGAGGTGCAGCTCGGACTGTGGACGGTGCTCGGGGGGGGCCCAGCCTGGCGGGCGCAACAGCGCGGTCCGCACCCCAGAAGCGCGGCTGGGGTGTTCTCCTCCTGGGGGCACAGCCCCCCCCAGCCCCCTTCTCCCAGTCCCTGCCGCATGAGGCTGGAGGTCCCCGCCCCCACAGGGGCCCATGGCAGCCTCCTGTCTCTTCCCGCAGAAGGACACTTGGGGGCAGTCATTCAGCATCGCACCCTCTGTCCCCTGCGTGGCTCCTGCTCGCCCGCCGTGAGGAAGGAGCCTCTCCTGGGGGCTCTGTGACAGCCAGAGCCTCCCCACCCCCGAAACCCAGGGTAGGGCTTGCACACGCACTCACACACACACACACACCCAGGCCTCCCGCTGCAGGTCACTCTCAGAGGGAGGTGCTGGAGGCCCTGGACTCCTACAGTCCCTCCCCAGGGCCCGGGCGATGGCACCACGGGACAAACTGCGAGCGGGAGAAACGCACACACGGCAGCGGGGTGAGGACCTTCGGCCAAAGCACTAACGGACCGACGGCTCCCGACGAAATGGCAAGTTCAAAGCCTCTAGCGAATGAGCACGAGGGCCAGGGAAGCCCGGTGACGAGACGGCACCAGAGGGCACGAGACGGCACGCGGGGGGTCGCGGAGCAAAGAACAGGGGTGGCGCTGGAAGGAGGGGGTCACCCCCGCCCCGTGGGGGTCCTGGAAACCGCCAGCAGAGGGGGGACTACCATGGGGGTGGGCTCCTTCCCGGGCCGGCAGCCGGCCTGCACCAGGGGAATCCGTTCGCCAGGGGCGGCCGCCCCCGGAACCCCAGCCGCACCCCTCGTGGGGAGACGTCAGCCCGCTGAGCTCCGCGGGGACTGCTCCGGAGCGCCTGCCGGGTCCCCGTCCAGAGCACGTGGAGGGAAGGAGCACACGTGTGCGGGCCGGCGCCCAGGCCGCTCTGGCGTGGCCTTGCGGCGGGGAGGCTGAGAACCGGCACTCGTGGTGGCCCCGGGCGCGGGAGGCAGGCGGGCAGCTGTGGACCGACCGGGACGCTCCCCACGTCCCCTGCCCCTTCTGCCTGCGGTGGGTGCCTCGCTCTGCCCGGAAGGGGCGTGCCGCTCTTATCTGGCAATTAAAGGGAAGGAAGTATCGACACGTGAAAACACGGAAAACCCTTGAAAACATGCTCAGTGAAATAAATCAGAAATAAAAGGTTAGGAGTTGTATCAGTCTGGATATTAAATGTCCAGGATGGGGCAATCCATAGCAAACAGAAAGTAGGGGCGCCTGGGGGGCTCAGTCGGTTAGCGTCCGACTTAGCTCAGGTCATGATCTCACTGCTCCTGAGTTCGAGCCCGGCGTCGGGCTCTGTGCTGACAGCTCAGGGCCCGGAGCCTGCTTCGGATTCTGTGTCTCCCTCTCTCTCTGCCCCTCCCCTGCTTGCGCACTGTCTCTCTCAAAAATAAACATTAAAAAAAATTAGAAGAAAAAAAAAAAGAAAGTGGATTGCAGAGGGAGAAGCAATGGGGAGTGACTTCTGGGTACAGGGTTTCCTGTTGGGGTGATGAAAATGTTTCAAAATTAGATAATGGTGTACAACTCTATAAATAAACTAAAAACCACGATTTGTAGGGTAAATTCTGTGGTGTGTTAATCACATCTCAATAAAACACTTACGGGTTTTCGAAACGTCCAAGGGGACACGTGATCTGCAGGAGGTCAAAGTCTGAACAGCGTTTGTGGTCTTAGATTTCACTTTAAAGTGTTAATACGGGGTGACCAGGAGGTCTCTTTTTATTGATGATTTCATGCCGCCCTATACTTGCAAAGGGATCAAAAAAAGATGTTCTTTTTGTAAATTATGACTTTGAAATATTTCAAGCACCCAGAAAATGAAGAAAACATGTAACAAAATCCACGGCTCACCCGCCTAACTTTGTAAGACCTCAGTATTCCGTCCTATTTCCGGTGAGTCGTTTAGCACATAAGAAATAAGATTTTACATTCTAGCCGAAGACCCCTGACTCCCCTCCCCCATCACACCCCTGCTAATCTTTCCCCCGGAGTTACTGCGATCCCGATTATGGAGCTTCTGAGTCTCACGTGTATGTTTCTATTTGCCCCTTTGTCATCTCTCCATGACCACTGCACGGTATGTTCTGGCTCTATAAAATTATTTACAAATGTTTTCGTGTTGTAGCTCCTCCTCTGTGAAGCACTTGCTTCGGTCCACATTCTGTCTTGGAGATTTGTCACTGCCAATGCACTCGTTCGTACCAAATAGAAAAACGTATAATCCACACCAGATGGCATTTACCGAGGCTTATCGAGCCCTTCTCCGGAATGTGTACGTGAAAGCCGCTTACGTGTTTGCTAGTGTGAGCCACGCTGCTAGGCGCGACTCCTCGACGGTCTGTGTGAGCTTCTCCGGGAGTCACCGGGGCAGAAGTGCCAGATCGTAAGGGATGCACGCCCTCCCCTGGATGCCGCCTCGTTGCTCTTGACCGAGGTCAGCTCGCTGTCCTCCTCCCATCAAGGTCAGACGTGCCAGCCTCCACGTCCCACCTTCAAAGAGTACCGCCGGCCGTTCCTTTTTCCAGTCTGCTCGCCATTGTAAGTTTCACCTTCTGATTACCAGTGAGGTTGTGCGTATTTTCACGTTTGTTGGTCTTTAGGGATGTGTTTCCTGAGGGCTGCCTGTTTACACCTTTTGCCCTTTATTCTGTGAGATGTTTGCTTGTCCTTAGAAGCTGAACGTTCTTCATAGAGTCTGGTCCTGATCCTTGGTCAGTTATATGTTTGCAAATAGTATCTCCTGGATTGCAACTTGCCTTGGTTTCTCAACACGTGTTCTGTGCTTGTTTCTAACTGTAACGGAGCCCGATGGGTCAGTGGGTCGAGGTTTTGTGTTATGTTCTTGCCTTTTGTCTTTTGAGAAACCCTTGACGATTTTAGATCATAAATGGCTTCTCCTGTATACACATCGAAAATCCTTTAGCGACTTTGCTTTCCGCATGTAGGTCTTCAATCGACCTGGAGTTGTTTGGCTGTGGTGTGAGATGGAGATTTAAGTTTATGTTTTCTGACACTTCTCCCGGCTGTATCGACGGAACCATTTGTCCTGTCGCTGACCTAAGTGACCGCCTCCCTCCTATATAAATCCCTCTCATACTGGGGGGGGGGTTGGGGTCTGCTTCCAAGTTCTCTGTTTCCTCTGACCAATCTATTATGATAGCCTTATAAAAAGTCCAAACACCTAATAAGCAAATTCTCCCGCCTTGATTAATTTTGCTGATTCTATGCCATTGCTTCTTTCACGTAAGTTTTTGGTCAGCTTGTTAAATTTCTCCAAAATATTTGGTGGACACCAAGGATTCTTGGATTAATCTGGGAAAGTGGGCATCTTTATGCTGCTGAGTCTTCCCCATCATTCGGTCTCTCACATTACTCTATCTATCCAAGTCTTCTCTTATGACGAGTCTGCTTCAGTGACACTTTGAAATGTCCTCCCTAAAGACCTTTCCCAGCTACTGTTAGATCTATGAATAGTTTCCACGTATTTCTGTTGCCCTTCGCAATAAATAGCGTGTTTCTTAAACTGTATTTTGTATTGTCTACAGCTGTGAATAACGCATAGACTAATCTTGTGTCCAGAAAAACAGCTAACCACCCTCAATGATTGTGTTTTTCGTCTATAGATTCCCTTGGGATTTTCTGTGGACACAACCTTCTCATCTGTAGATAATTTCAGCTTGGCTTCCTTCTCGGGAATTCTGGTATTTGTCATTTTTCCCCAACGTCTTATGATAATAAGCAGCTCCAGGAAAATACCAGATAAAGAGTGAAGGCAGACATTCCCCGCTTGCCCCGGACTTCAGACACCCTCGTTCCAAGGGTTCGCCATTGGAGGCTGCTTGCTACAGGTGTGTTACGGGGATGTTTTGCTAACTTAAGAGGCCTCTATTTCCGGTTTCCTAGGAGTTTGTGCTGTGAATGTATACAGAATTTTAAAGGGTTACTGTGGTGATTTTCAAATGTAATCTCGCATTCCTTAAATAGCCCAGATTCGTCATGATCTGTTTCTTTTTACACAGTGCTGAACTCTGTTCACTAATACCTAACGGGTTTTCACGTCCACATTTGTAAGGAAGACGAATCTCCTTCTTTCTCGTGGGGTCCTTGTCGGCTTTGGTAGAAAAGTAAACTCATCTTAGAAAATGAGTCCCAGATCAGTGCCTCCTTTCTATTCTCTGGAACATTCTGTACAATATTGGGGTGCCTGTTTTAATCGTCGGGTGGAATTCTCTCATGCGACTGTCTGGTCCTGGCATTTTGTGTATACTGTTAAGCCGAGTGGACTTCTAAATTGATGTAACATTTCTTTGATGGTTAAAGGTCTATTCAGATTCTTTTGTTGTTGTTACTGTTTTAATTTTGCTGAATTATATTTTAGAGACAATTACCATCTCTCTGGATTGTTTTATGTTCTTAGTATATTATTTTAATCTCTGTCCGTAATGACCTGCCGTCTTTCACACCTACTGTTTTTCCGATCTGTGTCTTCTGGCTGTTTCTCTTCTCCCTCTGCAGAGGATATTACTACTGCCCGCCGCAGCCGGCTCTCCCCTCTGCTGGGCTCCTTACCTCGCTGGCAGGCCAGCTGGGCCCTGGGACTGGCTCAGGCTGAGGCTCTGTGAGCAGAAATACTGCTTTTCAGATCCCGGCCAAGCCCAGGAGAGCATTCGAGCTCCCCACACCCTCTGGGCTCTCTCAGAGCAAACTCCCGGGGCGTGCAGGGCCTCACCCCGCGGCCTCTGTCACGGTGTGCCGGGGCACGACGCGGCTCCCGTGGTTGGACGTTTAAGTGAACGGGACCCAGCCCTCTGCCATGTTAAGCCAGTGGGATTCGCGGTTTGTTTATTATCGGCTGGGCCTGGATGAGCCTGACAAATACTCAAAGAGTGATACCGAATGAGATTCATAGGAGTATTACTTCTAATAGCGTAATTTTAACAATAGCATTAAATGTCAAAAAAACGGGAGATGGCCAAAGAAATTACGGCTAGCGGTCTAACACTGGAATAAAAACTTTACAATAAATAAAACTTCCGTGTCCAAGATCTCTAGAAGCAATGGGGGTGTTCTCACAATGAAATATTGAGGGAGGAAGGCAGACTATTAAATAATTCATGTGGTAGAATCACATTTTTTATTTAAAACTATTGATATAGGGGCGCCTGGGTGGCTTAGTCCATTGAGCGTCTGACTTTGGCTCAGGTCATGATCTCGAAATTCGTGGGTTCTAGCCCCGCGTTGGGCTCTGTGCTGACAGCTCAGAGCCTGGAGCCTGCTTCGGATTCTGGGTCTCCGTCTCTCTCTGCCCCTCCCCTGCTCATGCTCTCTCTCTCTCTCAAAAATAAAAAACATTAAAAAATCTAAAACCATTGATATAAACTCAGAGGAAAAAATAAGGCACAACCGCCATAATGGTAGTCGCGGTCACGGCAGTGAAACAACACACACTTGAGAACCCACGACGGCCGTCGGGGAGTTTAAAAGAGACAGCAGTGAGGACAAGCTGGAAGACGCTATTTCCTAGAATACAGACAAGGTAAGTAAGGACTGTTGTGCAAACCTGCGAGAAGGCACGGCTGGTTAAGGGCAGGGCTTCGCTGAGCAAGCCTACCGGAACTGGCAAGGTCATGTTACGGGGTCCAGGGCCAACTCATTCCTTACCCCTTGTTTCCACCGGCGGTCCCCCTGATCTCAGGCCCCGGGGTGGCCGGTCACGGCGGAGGGAGAGAAGCAGAGGCCAGGTGATCCTAACACAGGCAGGTGGGGGTCAGAGGTGTCCTTCTACCTGCTACCCTCCCACTCTGGCTGTCGCTGGATGAACTACTGGACGTGCCGTGGCACAGCACAGATGTCGTGGACCGGCTGTCTCCGGAGGTTTGAAAACCAGGTCCAGCTTGCTCTGACCAGGAACATCGTGGGCTTAGGGAGGGTGCTGGCTTGCGGAGACATCAGAACGTTCTGAAACCGCCAGGGCCGCTGCAGGGGCGCCGAGGCAGTGGAGGGGGCTGCCGCGCCGTGTTTCCAGGAACGGCCACCAGGCCGGTCAGAGAACACGCGTGCGTCTCAACAACAAACTAAGAGCTTCAACGGTTCCAACCGTTTCCCTTTCGGGGGATGTCCCTCAGGCAACACCTTCCCTCTCGTCTCTGTGGGTTTTCTCAGAGGTGACCACAGAGGAAGTCCACTTCTTAGCACAGTCAGGGCCGGGATGACTCCCCAGAGATACCGATAAGTGCTTCCCGGAACTGTAAATGCCATTGTGGTTCGCCCACGGCTCCTGAGGACACCAGCGGGGAGGTGGCCTTCCCTCTCTTCCATGGCGGGAGTGACCATTGATATATTCACTGTCGGCACAGAGTCAGCTCGATCATTCTCGACACAGTGATGACGGTGCTTTAGAGGAGAACCCCCCACGTGAACTTGGGGGAGGAGGGAGCGCGAGGAATCGGGAAACGTTAGAAGCCAGGAATTAGGCTCAGGATGCAGCGTGTTAATAATTCGGAGCATCTGCCCTTTGTTATTCGTTCAGCGAACCTGTGTTTAAGGATTACTACGTCCCAGGCATTGCTTTGGCCACTGGGGACAGGTAAGGATCCTACGGTCACAAAATTCGCCATTGGATGGAGGGTACAGACATTCACAAACATACGAACGTAAAAAGAGTGGCAGAGAGGCCGGCCACGGGGACTGGTCGGGGAGGCAGCTGTTAGCTGAGCCTCCAACACAAGCAAGAGTAATGAGTCCTGCCTAGACTACGGGCTGGAGTGGGGTCGGTCTCCGGCTTCCAGGAGGAGTTGATGGGTTGTGGTCAGGTTTCTGGAAAAACAGGGGCAGATACTGACACGTCTCTGTGATGGGGAGCACTCCTGAGCCTCGCCACAGACCCTCGGATTCCTGGACGGTCTCGGAGGAGCCCGGATCAGCCTCACGTTCCTTAGATAACGCTTCCGAGAGCAGTTTGGAAGCCGGCCCAATCAGGTGGGTCTGCAGGTGCTTTAAGACAGAGCCGTATGTGCGAAAGATTCCTCTGGAGTGAGAGCAAGGCGGGTGGGCACACAGCGTGCAGAGAAGCCTTCTGACCGCGGCGCGGGCCTGACGTCTCCGAACGGGAGCCTGGGAAGGGGGAGCCCCAGCTGCACGACGGCCCGACGGGAAGTTCTACACGAAGACACGGGACAGAAATCCCATACGGGGCCGAAACGGCCGGACCCCGCTGCCCTGCTGTCTTCCGGCATCGCTTTGGGGGCGAGGAGAAGACGGCGCCGGCTTCGATGCTGCGGTGGGTCCCAAAGGCTCTGCAGGGGAAGTCTGTCCGCTGACCGCGGCCCTTGTCGTTCTTGAAGGGAGAGCCAAGCCGCCCCTCCCCGCGGCTGCACACGAGGCCGCACAGCTTGTCAGCGGAGGTGAGAACAGGCCGTCGCGTGCAGAACTGGGGGGGGAGGAGTTCATTCAGGAGGAGAAAACAGAACTGAATAAGTATGTATCCCTATGGTCCTTTGGGAGACAACTCTCTGGGGTCTCTGGCGACTGCGTGAAGCAAGAAGGAGGTGCCGACCGCCCTCTGTTGCAGGATGGCGGAGGTCTTTGCAAGGATGCGTGGAAGAGAGGAAGCGCCTCCCTCCGGGGCAGACCCGAGGCAGGCTGACCATTCGGCAGGGAAAGAGAACGCCTCCCTGCAGAGCGAAAGGCGGGCGCGTTCACAGAGAGGCGTGTGCCCTGAGCGTGGGCTTCTCCGTAATGCCACCCCCCGTGTGTGCGGACGGCACCCGACCCTGGGGGTCAGGGGGACTGGGAATTCCAGCTGGGAAGCGGCATGAGGACCCGGATCCTCTGGCCGCGGTGATTGCCAAAGCAGCAGACTGTCCTTCGTCTCTGGGCCGGGGGTCTCCTGTCTTCTGCCCGAGAGAGCGAATGTTGCAGGTTCACTCCTTATTCTGCCAGGGAGGCGGGGCTCCGACCCTTCGTGGTCCTTGCGGCGGCAGACCAGCCAGAGAGACCCCATCCTGTCCGGGCGGGAAGGTCAAGGCAGAAGACACACCCGGGAGGCTCTTCGGGAAGGCGACCAGGGCATAAACTGCAGGGGGACTTCTGTCCCCGATGAGGCCGGGTTCCAAGGGGGGAGGCAGCCTGCGGGGCTTCTCGCCACCTCCCGGGCTGTTTTGAGGGCCCTGTTTCTCAGGTTAGATAGAGGGAAATAAGAGAATTTGGAAAGCAGTGCCCATGTTGGTGACCTGGCCATAAATGACCGGTGTTTGTGTTAAGTCATAACAGTGACAGGCTTTCACTGGGTCTCATTTCTGGAGTTATTAATAGGCTTTGGATGACAGCGTAGTGAGACGGGTCACATTCTAATGCTGCAAAGCATTCGGTCACAAGACAGCTTATCATTAAGGTCAACGTTTCCCTGGAGGGAGGCTGCGGGCCCAGGAGCCCCAGGGCACCAGTGGTACTTGTGGGTCAAGGCCAAGCTCGAGGCCCCGCCCGGCGCTCTCTCGTGGTTCCAGCATCCGCAGGGCCCAGCGGCCTCCGCCCGCGCGGGGCGTGGGCAGCCCGACGGCTCAGCCCCGCAGACGCCGCGAAACACCGCCTCGGCTGGGTCCGAGGCGCCTTCTCACACTTGGCTTGTGTGTGTGAGTGTGCGACGGGGTCCCTGCGGAGTCCCAGCTTGGGAGACGGCGGTCTCTCTTCTCCCAGACACACTCGGACACCGTGTCCGCCCTCCTCCCTCGACGGCACCCAGCTTCCAGGCAGGCAGCTTCCAGCTCGCTTTTCTGGGCCCTAAAACGGGCTGCAGAGGGCGCGGCGTCGGGTCTGGCTTTAAAAGGTGTCTTCTTGGGGCGCCGCCTGGGGGGCTCAGTCAGTTAGGCCTCCGACTTTTGATTTTGGCTCAGGTCACGGTTCACGGTCTGTGAGATGGAGCCCCACGTCCAGCTGGGCTCTGACGGCATGGAGTCTGCTTGGGATTCTCTGTCTTTCTGCCCCTCCCCCACTCGTGCTCTCTCTCAACATAAATAAATAAACTTTAAAAAAATTAAAAAACTAAAGGCCTCTTGAATTGAATTGAATTGAATTGAATTGAATTTGAAATAATAAAGGCATGGGGGGGGGGCCGACCTGCAGGACAGGCCTGGATCACCAGGGGATGGAAGTCTTAGCCACCAACGTTCAGCCACCAAAAGCAGAAAGTCCAGTAACGACAAGAGCATTTGCCTACAGTCTCGTTCTCGAATTGATGCCGGGTAGTTTATTTAATTTTTAAAATTTTTTTTAGAGAATTGTAGCCTCAGACGCAGTTACTGTCACCGAGTCTCTCTGGAGGCGTCGTCTCACCAAACCCTAGCGCACTCTCACGGCGACAACGTTGACGACGACACAGCCCGGGGATCGTCTTCGGGGCCCCACGCCCCTCCTGTTCTGTGCGCTGATGGTGGAGAGCCCTGCTTGGGATCCTCTGCCTCCCTCTCTCTCTGCTCCTCCCCCGCTCATGCTCGCTCGCTCGCTCTCTCTGTCTCAAAAGAAATTTAAAACTTCTAAAAACAAACACAAATCAGGCGTATTGGTAGGAAGGTAAGATAGTACGACCGCTCTGAAAACTGCCCAGGCCGTTCCTTTTAAAACTAAATACACAAGCCCCCTCCCCCGGAGACGGGCTGGCACAGAAGCCTGTCCGGGACGTGCGTAGCAGCTTTATTTGTCACGGTCAAAATCGGGGAACGACCCAGGTGTCCCTCAGCGGTGAACGGCGCAGCTTACCCCGAGGAACGATTGATCAGTACGTGACACAACATTCGTGAATCTCCGGGGGAGAAACAGCAGCCCCCAAGGGGACACACCGTATGATCCCACGTTTATGGCGCTCTCGCGATGGCGGGACGTGAGAAGTAGACACGCTTGCTTTTCACCTGCGGCCCCTCACGGCCCCGGGGGAGGGCTGTGCACCTGCTGTCATGGCAATGGTTGGTGCGCCCGGCGCGAAGACCGCGGTCCACAGCTGCGTTCCATTCACCCCTTCGCCTGTTTCCCTCCCATCACTCAAAAAGTACACGATTAGGGGCGCCTGGGGGGCTCAGTCGGTTGGGCACCCGACTTCGGCTCAGGTCACGATCTCACTGCTTGGGAGTTCGAGCCCCGCGTCGGGCTCTGTGCTTACGGCTCGGAGCCTGTAGCCTGCTTCGGATTCTGTGTCTCCCTCTCCTGCTCACACTCTGTCTCTTTCTCTCAAAAGAAATAAACTTAAAAAAAAAATTCTAAAAAAAAAAAAAGTACGTGGTCAGCACGTGGGCAGGACCCGGAATGGCCTCGATGAAACGGAAGATCCATCATGGAGCCTCGTGGCACCATCGACCCGAACTGGACGTGAGCGTGCCTGCGTGGCGGTTCCCCGGAGCCCCCTTCCCGGGGAACGGAGGTGGCCCAGAGAGGGCTTTCATGAGGCAGAAGCAGCTGCTGGCCCCGAGCACCCGCGCGCGCACCTGCCCAAGCCCACGCCCAGCTCTCTGGTGGCCCCCAGCCCCCACCGCACGGTAGGCGTGGCCGCAGGCCGCAGTCCCCTGCTCTTCTGACTCACCCCCCACACCTCCGCCTCCGGGGAGGGGTGCGGTCAGGGATTTTCCCGGCTGCTCCGACACCTCCGTGTCAGCCCCGTGGCCCCGCTGCGCTGACGGGACCAGCCGTGACAGCCAGCGGACCATCAGGACACTCGTCGGCCGCGGCAGGACGCAGGACGGGGACAGAAGCCGGGAATTCCGGGACTCACCGAGCCGGGCATTCCAGGGGCAGGGAGAGGTGCTCCGAGGAGGACGGAGGAGGGAGTCAGCTGACCGACTCGACATCCCGAGGAGGGACCGCTACCTCTTCACTCGGCAGGCGTCTCCTGGGACCCCCTGTGGGCTCCGGGGAGGGACACCGAGTTCTCGCCCACAGGCGAGGTGAGGTGGCGAGCGCCTGAGGAAGCCGCCCCAGATCGGGACACCCCGGGGAACCTGTGAGTCAAGGCCCCGTGTGGCCGCCCCCCCCCCCCTCACCGAGACACCCACGGCAACATCCAACATCGGCCGGCGCTCGGGCGGGGGCTCCGGGTGGACTATTTTTCAGCTACTGCACGCGAGGCTCCGAGGCCTTCGGCGCGTCATCAAATGGCCCGGTCAGCGTGCCACGATGTCAGGAGCCGCCGAGAGACCGACACGGAACGGGAGTCACGGAAGCATATTTCGTAAGGGGCCCCGCAGGGAGAGTCACCGGAACGCGGGCCGGGAACAGCGCCCGACCCCAACCCGGGCCGCCCTGGAGCCCGAGCGGGGCCGGCCCGTCACCCCTCCATCGCCCTGGTCTCGGCCCCTCTGCCCTTGCACGCCCCGAGCTCACTTCTGAGGGCCTGCCGGCAGAGCGGAAGCTCCCTCCCAGGGGGACAGGAGCCCTGCTTCTGCGACTTCCATCTGTTGCCCCAGGACTTGGGACGTCTCCCCGCATCCCGGGTGCTCGCCGAGTCTGCCGAGTCATGCGCACCATCGTTTGAACTTCACCTCCGGGAGTCCTGCCACGTGCGACCTATGTGTTCATAGGGTTCTCCTGAGACACAGAACCGACAGGACGGAGAGGGGGGCTCAGTCGGGTAGGCGTCCAACTTCAGCTCAGGTCATGATCTCATGGTTGGTGGGTTCGAGCCCCTCGTCGGGCTCTGTGCTGATGGCTCAGAGCCTGGAGCCTGCTTCAGAGTCTGTGTCTCCTGGTCTCTCTGCCCCTCCCCTGCTCATGCTCTGTCTCTCAAAAATGATTGAAAAAGAATTTTAAATAAAGAGGATGGAGAGAGAGAGAGAGAAAGAGAGAGAGATTCATTATAAGGAACTGGCTCAGGCAGTGTGGAGGCCAGCCAGGAAGTCCCACGATCTGTGGGGTAAGCGAGCAGGCTGGAGGCCCAGGAGAGCCGACGGGGCAGTTCCTGTCCAAAGGCGGGAAAAGAGCCGATGTCCCCGTTCAAAGAGTGTCAGGCAGGAAGAATTCTCTCTTATTCTTGGGCAGATCCAGCTAATTGTTCTCGTCAGGCCCATCGACTGATAAGACGAGGCCCACCCACATGGCAGGGGCAGGGAACCCTCTGCCTCACTCAGTCCACCAAACCGAATGCTGACCTCATCCTGAAACACTCTCGCGGACACACTCAGGATCATGCGTGACCAAACGCCTGGACACTCCGAGAGCCCCATCAAGTTGATGCATAAAATTGACCCTCCTAACCCATATTCTAATATAATTTCCTCATTAATCTCATATTCCACGTTGTTGTCGTCACTGTTGTTTTTTTGTTACTAGGTAACAACACCCCCCACACACGCACACACAAATAAATAAACAAAAAAGAAAGAAACAATCTTATGGCCCCAAAGTGCCATTTTCTTTTGCTGACGATTGTGGAGGTCAGGAGATGGGGGCCGGGCTGGGGGGGGGTCACAGGTCAGCCCGCCACCTCCTCGGTGGTCCTCTGGCCTCGGCACCTCGGGCCACACGCCCCGGCCTGACGCACCCCGACCGAGCTGCCTTCCCTCCGGAAGCCGAGGCAGGTGGAGACGCCGGCCGTGTCTCTGTCACTCCAGGTACTGTCAGGCCACCCAGATCTGCGGGGGTGGGTGCACGGCCCCCGAGCTTGGTGGGGGAGGGTGTGTGACAAGGTGATTGTGAAGGAGAGCATGTGGCCTGGGGGGACACCGTTCCTCCATTTCCCGACACTCTGCCGAGCCCATCCTGCCTGTCCTTCGTCTGGTAAAAGCGCCGTTCTGACCAGGCCGGGGTGGCCTTCGCCCAGATGCCCGGGAGGCCGCGGGCCCAGCGAGGCTAAGAGCCCTATGCCCAGCCACTGGCTCACCCCTTCGGGGGGAGGGCGAAAGGGGACCCCTGAGCTGGCCATCGGCTGAACCAGACACCGCCTGGGCCAGCCGGCCGCTCCGAACTCAGCGTGAGGTTGAGCAGCTCTGGAGGTCTCAGCTGAGGCTGAAATGCAAAGGGGGCGCCCCTGTCAGCTCTGGGCACACATGGCACTCCAGCCCATCCCCCGGTTCAGAGCTGCCAGGTCGCCTTCCGGGGTGTGCACCTGTTCTGCGGCCAGGCCAGGGTCCTCCCGAGGAGGGCACCGCCCAGGCCTGCTCGGAGAACATTCCGGGTTGTAAGTCACACTGTCAACACTGAGGAGCCGTCACCCACCCTGGCCGGAGCTCTCAGGGGGACGGGGGGGGGGGCACCCTCCTGGGGGGGGCGCTGCCTGCAGACACGGGGGGGAACACCTGGGGTCCGAAGTTCCCCGTCTGGGTGACATCGTTCTGCCTGTCTCCCGGACCCCCCGGTGGGGAGCCACTCACGGACGCCAGGGTACCAAGAGAGCCCCACTCGGCTCACAGAACGGGAGGGTTCCGCCAGTCTCTGAACTCTGAGACAGGGTTTGCACCTGCTCTCCCAGCGTCTCATGCTAGGCCACCACTAGGGGGCCACGATGTCAGCGAAAACAGCCACAGCGAGCCAAGACCCTCACCCCTCGCGTCCTGCGAGCCGCAGAGCCGCAGGCGGTCAGGGAGGGGACGGGAGGGAAGGGACAACAGGAGATCGCCCCACGGGCCCCGATGCGGGTCTGGGTCTCCCCTCCCCAAGCCTACCCGGTCCCCTTCCTCACAGCCTACCCGGCCCTCGAGGCACAAGACAAACTCCTGCATCTGATTTGCTTTTAAAGTCCCAGGAGAAACAGAGGGGGGACAGATGGCCTTTGACCTGACTGCTCCTGGGAGAAACCTAGAGGTGACAAGGTCCCAGCAATTCCGATTTCCCCCGACAGGTGAGGGCGAGGCGGGCTGCGTTCTGCTGGGGAGAAGCGTATTGTTAGCCTTGCTGGGAAGGGGTCAGACGGAACTTTCTAGTAGCAGGTGCGAGAGTGAGGGCGGAAAGGCAAGCGTGCTGCGCTCAGAAACCTTCACCGAGGCCCTCGCTCCTCGACGCCCACGTGACCCGGATCTGCTCCCAAGACCCCGTGTGTCAGGGGGACCGCCGGGCTGGACGGGGCCGCCGGCACTGGTGACGGAGGAGGGGTGCTGCGGAGGCCCCCGCCCCTGCCCTGCCTTGTCTTCCCGGACCCGGGGAGCATGGCGGATCTGGGGGCTCTGCCACGGACCCCAAAACCGAAGGCCCCAACAAAACATCTGGATGAAGTTTAAAGGAAACGCATAGACCAAGCCCAGCTCGGCCAGCACGTTGTGTGTCCCGACCTGGGGAATTAGCTTCCTGGTGACACGCAAAGGGGAGGTTCGCGAAGCCAAGCAGCGAGGTGAGACCGGGCACACCCTGCACTTGGCCAGAGGTCCCCGTGCCTCTGCGCCGCCAGCCGGGAGGAGCCCTGGACTCCGGCCAGGGGACGGGCGGCTCACGGGCTCAGCAGGCACAGGGGAACTGGGCACAGGTGACGGGCGGCTCACAGGTGAACCAGCCCAGGTGACGGGCGGCTCACGGGTTCAGCAGGCACAGGTTCACCGAGCACAGGTGACAGGCGGCTCACAGGCAAACCAGCCCAGGTGACCGGCGGCTCACGGGTTCAGCAGGCACAGGTGACGGGCTGAGGCTGAAGTCCGGGAGAGGAGCCAGGCCTGCGGGTCCAAAGAGGCAGCCGAGCCCGGCTCCCTCTCTGCCCCCGCCAAGCCATCTCGACGCTCCAGCCCTATTTTTAGAGCTCAGCATTGAAAAGGTCAAGTGCCTTCTCAAGTCTCTCTCTCTCTCTCCCCGAGCTTATGCTCCGACTGCAGCCACAGCCCTGCACCTCACCCCCCCTCACCCCCACCCCCGCCCGGCCCGGCTTACTCTTTCCCCGAATTGCCAACCGCGCTGAAATTAACAGCATTTGGGGCTTTGGGTTTTTTTCCCGGTCAGGCCCCAAACTTGACTCCTGGCGCCACGAGAGCGTGGGGGCCGCTCAGGAAAAGTGCATGCGTGCAGCCTGACCCCCCCACCCCCCGAGGGTGCGGCCCCCTTGCAGGGAGTCCATGGCCTGTGCCCAGGGCCGTCCGCAGAGGGCTGTGGGGTCATGTCTGTCCTGGCTGACTCCCGTCGCCCGTCGCCCTGGGCTTCTCGGCCAGCCCCTCTGGGTCGCAGAATGCCCACGGCCGTCGCAGACGCCCTGGGCTTCTCCCGTGGCCATCGCTCCCCCGGGACCGCCTGGGGCACGGATGAAGCCCGCCTTTCACTCCCCGTTTCAGAGAATAAAGTTGGCGTGCGCGGTTCCGTCCGCACCCTCCCTTCCTGGCCCCCGCAGCCGCTGCCGTGTGTCGCCGGCCCCTCGGCTGCCAAGGAGCGGAAGGTGCTCCGCTCACCTGCGCCCTGTCTGCCCCTGAACCAGCCGGGGCTCTCCGGAGAAGAGGAGCAACAGGGTGTGCGTGGACGGGGAGACAGTTTATGACAAAGAAATGATGGCTCGTGGAATTCTCAAGGCCGCCGTATCCAACATCTGCTCGACGGCCGGCGAACGGGGACCCAGGGAAGAGCTGACGTCGTCCGAGTCCTGGAGCCATCTGCTGGCAGGCTTTCCCCTTCCTTGGAGTTCAGTCTCTTGTGCTACCCAGTCCTTCAACTGATTAGACGAGGCCCACCACACGAACGCTCGCCACCTTAAATGTTAACCTCCTCCCCAAACATCCTCACAGACTCATCCAGAACAACGTTGGACCGCGTCTCTTGGCGCCGTGGCCTCCTCAAGTTGACACATAAAATTAACGCGCATCACAAACACTTCCCCGCTTTTTCCTCTGCGCTGGCCCACAGAAGACTCCAGAAAGGTGGGAGGGAATTGGACCCAGCCTGCGAGACGAGTGCTGGGAACAGGCTGGTGTGCAGTCTCTGCGGGAGAGCCAGGACACCCGCGGATAAGTTCGGCTCACTGTTTTGAACAGGAAGTTCTGCGGGTGCGCGTTGGAATCCAGAGCGTGGTGCCCGGCTGTAGAACCGTGGTTCTGTCCCGTGTCCTTTGGGGAGAAGCACGCGCAGCAGCCTGGCTCTGACCCTGGGGCACCGGACACCTAGGGAGGGCTTTCTCGGAAAGGCCGGTCCATTTCCAAAGGCGAGAATGGTGAACTGAAAAGTAGACAGGGTCCTGGCCCAGATTCCTGGGGACCCCGGGGACGGGAAAGAAAGGCAGGCGCGACCCGGCCGCGTGGGTCACACCACAGCGGCTCTGCGGGAGGGAGCCTGCGGGGCCCGTCGCCCACCACCTGCCGAAGAGGAGGACGGAGCCAGGGAGAGCGCGCCTCCAGGCCGGCGTGGAGGACGGAACGGAAGCACGGGGGTCACAGAGTCCCCCGTCCCCCTCAGCACAGGTGCCCACGGAGCGTCCTGGACCTCGACTGCTAGACCTGGAGGCAGGTGGAAGCTTTTGCCAAAGGAGCTCTTAACTTTCTTTCCAGTAAATTCCACCCCAAACCAGAGGGTATCCTTTGGGGTCTGAAGTACCGGCACTTGGGAGGGGTCAGGGAGGGCCCTGAGTGGCCAGCCTCCACTCGCTGCTGACCCCGGGTGTGACCCCAAGAGGTGTCCTCAACGACCCCGCCCCGGCAAACCAGCGCCCGGTCACCCTGGGGTCGCTTCAGGAGTTGCTCATTAAATGCCCCCCGCAGAGCGGCCCCGGGCCGGGAGGCGGGGCTCTGAGACAGGCCCGCGCGCGATGCCCCCTCTCCCATACCACCGCGGCGGTGGGCGTGTGACACCGCGCGGGGCCGCTCAGGACCCAGAGCGAGCCCCGAGGGAAGCGATGGACCTGGGCGAACACCAGGACATCAACGCTGGCTTCTTCGCTGTGACAAACGGACCCCGTGGAGGCAGGACGGTGGTGACGGGAGACACCGGTCCGCGGAGCCCTGCGCCCTCTCTGCTCTGTTCTCCCAGAAATTCGAACTCCGCTGAGCGGTCGGAGTCCGAGGATGGCAAGCAGGTCGGGGGCGGGACGCGCGTGGGCCTGCAGAGCCCAAGTGTGCAGAAGGCTCCGTGGAAGGTTCCGGAGTACCCGACGGCAGAGCCGGGAGAGACTGCATCGCCGACCTTTCCATCCCCTTTCGACGGTGTCCCGCGTGCACCGCCCCCTCGGGAACCGGCAGAATTTAAAACTCCAAGACACAAGAATAAGGGAGCTGGAGTAAAACCGTTCCGTAACCTAAGCAGAAGCCGAGTTCCGGGGAGGAGCGGAGCGAAGAATCTAGCCGAAGAGAGGGGCACAGCGCGTCCCCAGGGCTCCGCCGCGGCGGGTCATCCCCGCGTTTATCCCAGTCCGAATGGCGCCTCGGGGGGCGGGAAGTTCCAGACGAAGGCCCGGGTTCGCCAGTCCTGAGCAGGCAACGCAGGGCCAAGCAGGAATCGCCGGCTCACGCGGGACGCCTGGCGGGCCCACAGAGCGGCCGCCCCTCCCGACCCGCCGGCGGCCTCCACGCCCCCCACGCGTCTCTCCTCTGGCTTCCAGATGTTTCCAGCCCGTGGGCCTCGCTGCCTCTTTTGCCCAGCCCACCCTTCCCTGTTGGTGGGCACGTGCTCCTTCTGGCCGGCCACCTCCCGCCGCGGCGGATGGGGACGCCACAGGGGACGCCACAGGGGACGTCCCCAACAGAGGCGAAGACGCGGGCTGCCCCCACGGCGCGTCCCCCTCCACAGATTTCCAGATGAGTCGAGAAGACAGCAAGAAAACTCAAACGAAGCCGTTCGCAAGAACGGGCAGGTTTGTTCACAGACCAGGCCTGCAGGGCTGGGTGGAGGGGGGTGCAGGGGGGAAGGGAGAGACAGTTACGTCACTGTTGGTGGTTTCCCCCTTAGTAAGGAAAACTCTCCTGAGCCCGTGACCGAGCCCGCTGCTTGGTGGCCGGAGCTCCCGGCTCACTCCTTGGCAGTGTTTTGCGATGTTGCAGACACGTCGCCGCCGTGCGGAGTCCCTGGCTGCCTCTCCCCTTCGTCAGACGGCGGCGCGGCTGAGACTCGAACAGCATTCCGAGCTTCTGGCCAAGGGCTCTGTGACCAAGAACCTTGAACGTCCCCCACTCAGAGCCTCCTTGAGATGATGTCAAGGGCTCTCGCGGCTTCGTGGCAGCGGCAAGGAAATGACCTCTCGAGCTGTGAGGACGTCATTCCCTCCCAGGAGAGGCGCGGGGCGCTCTGGCTGGGTGGCCCCTCCAGCCCCGTCTCTGAATGTCACGGCGAGGCGCCTCCTCGGGGCGTCTCTTTCTGTCCCTGTCTGTTTAGCAGGAGCGTAATCACTCGGCTTCCGATTTTATCAGCGGAAGGGAGGTCATGGTGACCATAACCATGGATGCTGACAGTCCCTCTGCACCACGGGAGGCTCGGACGGTCCTGCCGGATCCAGGGTGCAGCGTAAGAAGGGACCCCCAGGGAGCTGTAAATGCCCCGCACGGTGGGAACCGAAAGGCCTTGAGGGTCTGAGGACCCCCCGGGGGGTTGCAGGTGTCCCCCCAGGCCCGCGGGGTCAGGCACTCTGGGTGGGAGCCAGGAATGTGCCGTGATTCCGGGCAGATCCGCCAAGGGCTACAGTCGGGGAGACGCGGGCACACTGGGGAGCAGACATTACTCCTCCCCTTGCCTGTATCCCCCCGGGGGAACCGCGGGGGAGTGGGTCAAGGGTTCCTGCATTGCTGTCCCTCGCGAGCCTTGGGGACCTACACGCCCCTCTGCCGCATTCTGACCGGGAGGCTCGGTCAGAGCACGGGACCTTACGGGATACCGTGCAGTCGCAGCGACGACTTAGATTGAAACCGGGAAGAGGGTCACACCGGGCAGCACGCCCCACACCCCCCTGCGGGGTGGACTCGCGGGGACGGTGGGCCGACAGCCCCCCGCCAAGGACACTCCGGCTCCCTTCCCCCGAGGGTCCCCGGTGGTGACTGGCCCTGGTCACCGACCCTCAGCGGCTTTTCCTCCCGTGCGTCTCTCTCTGTCACTTGTGCGTCCAGGGGGTAACTGCCCAAATACACGACTTAAACCCACTTATCCCAGGCTGTGCTTCCGGAGCAAACCAAACTCAGTCAGGCTTCTCGTTAAAATTCGTCATCCTCTGCTCCCTACAAAGTGTTTGGTTTGGTTTTTAAGAATTAAGGACAGGTCGGGGCCCCTGGGTGGCTCAGTCGGTTGAGCGTCCGACTTCAGCTCAGGTCATGATCTCGCGGTCTGTGAGTTCGAGCCCCGAGTCGGGCTCTGTGCTGACAGCTCGGAGCCTGGAGCCTGCTTCGGATTCTGTGTCTCCCTCTCTCTCTGCCCCTCCCCCGCTAGCACTTCGTCTCTCTCTCTCAAAAAATAAACATTAAAAAAAAATTTTTTTTTGAAAGAGTGAAGGCTAGGGAAGCAAACAAAACTTATCACATCAGAATGGGCTCTAAGTC
The DNA here is from genome assembly GCA_030068075.1 of Paguma larvata. Classification (NCBI taxonomy): domain Eukaryota; kingdom Metazoa; phylum Chordata; class Mammalia; order Carnivora; family Viverridae; genus Paguma; species Paguma larvata. Next base: position 87,537,118 of record CM057832.1, on the reverse strand, counting down.
CATATGAAGCGATCAGTTGTAAATGATTCAAAATACAGACCAGCAGAAAGCCATACAGTAAGGAAATGCAAGCCCAGGGGTGGCCACGGACAGCTGGCCCCACCGGGTATCACCCCATTGACTGTGGAGCTAGAATTCCGGCTGTCAGTCTGCAGAAACGACAGGTCTGTGCGACTCAGAGCAAGGAGATGGCGTCCAATTCAGAGGAGGAAAGGAAGGTACACTCGACGGCAGGGCCGACGACGTGGGATGCGTGCTCGCGGCCACAGGCAGAGCCACGACGGTCGTTACCAGGAACTGAATTTTATGCATCGAAATGTCACAGGACAGTCTGTATTCTCACACTGCCAGTGACGCATTACCTGACACCTCTCCCACAAATATTAACCTGAGATGAATCATGCGACTCAACTATAAACAAAGAAAACCATAAAACTCAGAAAAAAATAGGAGAATGTCTTCAGGACCTCGCACTAGTCAAAGAGCGCCTAGACGCCACCCCAGGGGCATAATCCACCAAAGGAAAAAGTTGACCAACGGGGCTTCGTCAGAGTTAAACACTGCTTACTAATTTTCTCACGTGAGGAGGATAAACGCTAGCGACTAAGAAAAAATCGTCGCAAACCACGCATGCATCTGGCAAGCAACTTGTATCCAGAATATACGAAGAACTCTCAACACCCAACAAGAAAGAAAAACTTCGGTTAGAAAGCGGGGGAAATCCGTGCCACGTCTCCCTGAAGAGGACGTCCAGACGGCTAACGGTCATGCGAGAAGGCGGTCCACGGGGTCACCCATCAGGGAAGGGAAATTAAACCATGACCCCCACATGAGACAGGCTAAGACAGAGAATAGTGACCACAATGAATGCTTGGGGGGGGGGCGTCGGGTCACAGGGACGGATCACTCACGCATGGCTCCTGAGGGTGAAGGGAGCATGATTGGGCCACCCTGGAAAAGTTGGACAGTTCCTGACAACCAAACGTGTAATTAACATGCAACCCGGCAGTTACATTCGGGGGCCTCTACTCCAGAGGAATGGAACCTACGTCCACGCAAAACCTTGTACACAGGTATTCCCGGCGGCTTCATTTCTAACAATCGCAAACTGAAAAGGACCGAAATGTCCATCAAGGGAGAAGGGTTAAACGGAGGGCGGTTTGGTCCCTCCACACCTCTCGGCAATCACATCACAAGGAGCAGAGTCCGACCCGCGTGACAGTGCGGAGTGATCTCAGGAAGTCCCGGTGAGTGACAGGTGATGTACCGTGTGGTGCCCACATATGACGACGTTATGCAGATGGAGAAGGGATGAGTGGAGGCCAGGAGCTGGGAGGCTGGGGAGGGGCGTGCCGGTGGCGACGAAAGTGACTCGTATCCTGCCTGCATGGACGGCAGCACCCTAGCCGTGACCCTGAATCACAGTCCTGCAAGACGCTACCATGGGGGGAAGCGGACGAAGGAGACGGGAAACCTCTGGGTGATTTGTTACAAGTTACAGTGATTTCAAGATGAAAACATTCAACCTGTGCGGCACCCGGGGGCTCCGTCGGTTCAGCACCCGACTTCGGCTCAGGCCATGATCTCATGGTTCGTGGGTTCGAGTCCCACGTCGGGCTCTGTGCTGACAGCTCGAGCCTGGAGCCTGCTTCAGATTCTGTGTCTCCCCCTCTCTCTGCCCCTCCCTGCTCACGCTCTGTCTCTCTCTCTCTGCTGCTCCCCCACTCACACACACACACACACACACACACACACACTCTCTCTCTCTCTCTCTCTCTCTCAAAAATGAATAAGCATTAAAATTTTTTTTAAAAAAACCATTCAACCTTTAAAAATGGAACAAACACACACACACAGTAAAAAATAATACAATTAAGTAAAAAATTAATAAAACTGAAAGAATTCACCATCGCGTTCGTACATCAAGGCGAATATTTTACTGAATACCAATGTGCACTAAGCAACAGCAGAAAGGAATTTTTAAGTGATTGTGGAAGCCGGTGACGCAGCGAGTACCTGCTACTTGATGGTCACAAACGTTGCTTTGAAGTATGAGAAGGGTTTTTAATTTCACCCTCGAATCTTAAAGAAATCTCACCCCCAAAGCCTGGGGTCGTGTCTACTGTTGGATTCGGGACGGATCTCTTCATTGTCCGCCTTCACCGTTTGGGGAAGCGAGCCGGGGAAGCGAGCCAGAGACCATGCCCAATCTGTGAATCGCGGTCAGTTGCCGAGGACGTCACTAATTCTGCATTATCGAGGCCATCTCACCAACAGCTCCTGCCGTACGGCCTTCCGCAGAGTTCTGCCCCGCTCGCCCACTTGGGAGTTTGCGAGCCTCTTTTCCTTCCTGTCCAGACCCTCAAAGCCTGCACCTGCCTGTCCCCCCTTCCCTCCTGGGTCTCTTCAGCGATTTCTCCGTGGAGTATCGGAAGGCTGCGACCGGCCAGTTACATCAGGGGCTCGAGTCTTGGGCGCAGTAATGTCCACCAGGGGCAGGTGCGTCCCGGTGAGCTCTCGTGCCGGGTCTTAGCTCTGCAGCCCCTGGGCCCACCTGTCCACCTGCTGAGGTGCCGGCGGGGGGGGGTGTGTGTGGCGTGAGCAGGGTCCACGGGCAGGCGGATGGAGGATGGTTTTTCTTGGGGCTCCTTTTCTCTATCTGGGAACTCCCTGTGCCGTCAGCGGCCCCGCCAAGCTACCTTTCGTGTGTCTGCACGGAAGGAAGGAAGGAGGAAGAGGTGACGGAGCTAGCCTCCCCTGGGCACTCGCTAAGGGGGCGGGGGTAGCGCGGGGCTCACACGGCGGTCTCCCGCCACCTGCTCCTCTCTGGTTCAGGAGGAGGAGCGCGGGATGGAGTGACGTCTGGGTTTCAGACCACAGCAGGGCTTGCCTGGACTCCAGGTGTGCTGGGGTCGCCGGGAGCTGTGCGGGGTCCAGAGGGAGGAGGGGGTTATGAGCAAGTGGTGGTTCAACCCTGGGAGAAGTGACTAGGAGTTGGAGAGCGCCTCCCAGCGCGGGCGAGAAGGCAGGCTGGGCCGGCAGCCCCGGGGGCCAGGCCCATGGTGGGGCGGGGGGGGGAGGGGGGGGAGGCGACGCGCATCCCGGCCGGTGTCCTCGGTCCCCCCCACCCCCGGCTGCACCCGTGACGTTCAGAAAATGGAGATCACGAGCCACGCGACAAGCCTCGTGGCAAGAAACTACGCCGAGCAGGGCAAGTCAGTAGGTGTGCCGAGACACCCACGCACAGCCGGCAAAGACGCGGTGGACACGGGGGTCCTAGGGGTGAGCGTGACGGGAGGAGAGCCCGTCGTCCTGATGGAAAAAGCCAGACAGGAGACAAGGTACCCAAGCACTATCTACTAATCCAGAGCTCAGCAAGGGAGGAAGGCTGTGGACACGGCTATCTGCTCCCCGCGCGGCTCGGCTGCTTCCTAAGCAGGAACGAAAGCCCTCTGCAAGGGCCACGCTCTGCTTAGAAAACGTTCACTGAAAAGTGTCTTGCAATTATTGAGACTCTCCTTAGATCTAGGCAGGAGCGGGGCGCCCTTGCCTCCCACGTGTGTCCGCAGCCAGGAGAGGCCGTGGTTGGGGGGGACATAAACGGAGAACCCAAGGACACAACTCATGTGTCGCGAGGCTGATTGTCCCAGGATCCAGCAGGCCCGAGGCCGTACTGTCACCCGCCTCGCTGGAACCATCCTCTCTCCCCGTCTCCCTCTCCCTCTCTCTCTCTGCCTCCGTCTCCCTCCTCCCCATCCCCATCCCGCGCACACTGGAGCTCAGCTGGGCAGCCGTCCAAATGATTCATATTAAATCCTAGCTATATTCAGCACAAAAGTCATGCAACATCGGAGGATCACAGTTACATCAACTGACACGCGCCCGGGAATTGATAAGCAGCTAAAATTAGGTCATCGCGGAGCAGCGGCTTTTGATGGATGGAGTGAAATTTAGCCGCAGTCTGCTATTTAAAGATGGGTTACAGATCTCTTCCTGTAGCCGCGGTGAACGCACAACAAAGTACCGGCCTCTGATGGAACGTTTCACCATCCACGCGTGCCCGCAGACTGTGGCAAAGCCTTACATGTAGGTTCCTTAAGAGAGGGTTCAGCGCTCAGGCTCGGCAGTGTCAATAACTGCCTTTTCATTCCACGTCCGGAACCTGGCGGAGGCCGTTTCTTCCTCCTCCGGGCGGATTCCGCAACGTTAATCTACTCGCTTTTCAAAGCATTCTGTCGGACGCTTCAGCCCCGAAGCCCGGCCCGGCTCAGGGTCGCAGCGTTCTTCATCTCCTTAAAGAGAGCACAAGCCTCGGTGGCCAGGCCTTCCTCGGCTGGCCCTGGTGGCCTCGCGTCTTTTTCCTGCCCCTTGAGAATCACACACGCGCCCTTCCAGAACGGCTTCCTTGGTTGGTTTCCAGGCGGTTCGGTCTGGGGGCCGCGTCCAGCGGGGTCTCGGGGCTTGCGGCCGTGGCCCCCGCCTGCGTGGTTCTGGAGCCGGGCTCCCAGGGACAGCCGCCGCATCGGGTACGCCCCGTGCCACCAGCATGGCCCAGGGGCTGCTGAGCCTCCCCAAACAGCAGCTCCAAAGGGAAAAAACAGGCAGGAAGGGGCACCGGGGCTCTGTGGGCACAGGCAGTCGATCCAAGGAGGCCGATCGGGCCTGAACTTTGGAAAGGCCGGAGGACAGAATCACCCTCACGATGGAGACAGGTCGTCGCCAGGCGTGGGGGGCCCCGGCGCTGCCCCCTCCCTCACTCCAGGGAAGGGGACTCTCTTCTTCTGGGCCCCAGGGAGAGCAGGGTGTGGGAAGGTTTGGGAGGCAGAGGCGCCTTGGCTAGGACTCCCGCAAGGCCTGGACTCCCCAACATCCACAGAGGGGGCCACCTCTCACGAGGGGTCAGGGTAGGTCCCCAAGAACCCGGCTGGAGGACGGTACTGGGGAGCCAGCAGGACTGTGAGTCGTGGGACAGCAGCGGTCACGGGGGGGCGGGGCCCTCCAGGACCGCCTGGTCACCCCTTCCCACCTCTTCCCTGCTGACCAGGGGCCGTGGTTGCCCTGTCATCCCAGGAACACGTCCACACCGGCCAGCGCGCCTCTTGTGGAAATTTGACGCCACCTGCTTCTCTTTGGAGCCAAACACTCGTGCTGGCTTTTTGTCGGGAAGACAGACTCTCTGTATTAACTGAGTGCTGTAACTGAGGTTGCTTCATTAGCCTGGAGCCTGCAGGAGGGGCGTGCAGAGGCCCCTTCACGGCTTCCTGTGATGGGGCCGCGGGTGGGGTGCGGCAGGAGCTCACTGGGTGGAGTGGGGGGGGCGCCCAGCTGAGAGCCTGGGGCTGGCCGCTCACTTGGGCTCGCGTAAGAGGCACCAGGAAGGACCGAATGTTTCCCTCAAGTGGAAGTTCTTGGCCGTGCTTCTGGATCTGATTTAGTCTGGGTTCCCCCGGGAGCCACCTCCGATGACACTACCCTGCAGGAACCACATTTGGTGGGTTATTCCCAGAGCCATGGGACGAGGAAGCAGAAAGAAAGTCCCCATTGTCACAGTCTTTTCTGGGGTAACTCAGCCCAATCCCAGTGAGGACCCCGGGAGGCGAGGGGTGTGTGTGAGCCACGCCAGGCGCCCGGTGGGAGGCTGCTGGGTGCAGGCGGGACATTAACTGCAGGTGTCCGGGCCTGCTCTGGAGTCAGGCAGTGTCCCCTCCCGCCAGCCCCCCACCGTGGGACACGCAGGTGCCAGAGGCTGGGAGCTGGCAGGCGTGCACTGCCTGGTGGGCATAGGGGTGCGCAGCCCTGGCTACGATGGCCAAGAGGTCGTCTTCAAAAGTGCTGTTCAAAGGTTAATTTGAGTCTCAGGTCAGGGGACAGGGGACCTTCTACTCGTGGACACAGTCTCAGCCGTGCGCACTTTAACACACAGCAGGTGCTAAGGCGGTCCCATGGGAGACGACGTGTCCGTGGGTGGGCCTCTGCCTTGAGGCCAGTAAGTTGTCCCCCTGTAAGTGACACCCGGTGTCATGATTAATCACCTTCATCTCCAGTTGGATCGTATCTAGAGGACACTGCAGGTCATGTTGGCAGAGGGTATTTTGAGAGGTCCCCCTCCCAGCAATTCTTGCAGAGTGGCAGCAGCCTCGGCGCCAGAGGGGGTCCAGACTCCCTCCTGTGATGCGCCAAAGGGGGTCCCTCCGAAATTCGTACGTTGAAGCCGTGACTCCCGGGACCTCAGAATGGGTTTGGAGACAGGGTCTTGAGACAAGTAAAGAAGTTTAAATGAGGTCGTTAGGGTGGGCCCTGGTCCAGAGCGACTGGTGTCCTCATGAGGAAAGGAGGTGGGGACACAGATGCAGAAGAAAGACCAGGCGAGGATGCAGAGTGCCGACAGAAAGCTCCCAAAAGTTGACCCTGCGGACACCGTATCCTTGGATTTCCAGACCCAGACGGCGCGGCAGCGAGTGTGCGGTTCAGGCTGCGTGGTCTGCGGCCGTTGGTTCCGGCGGTGTCACAAACTCCTCTCCAGCCTGGCAGGCCCCGCCTCTGCCTCACCAGCAGAATGCAGTGCAACCAGAGCGGCTCCCTGGGTCTCCTGGAGGCCTGCCCCTGCGGGGCCAGCTGGCCGACGTGGGGAGACAGCACGGAAAAGCTCCGAGTCCCCAGACAACGTGGGTGAGGGAGGCTTTGGGTGACTCCCTGCCCCCCCGCCGCAGGCCGCAGACTCAGGGTCCCGCACCTGAGGTCCCAGGCACGGTGGAGCAGAGGCCAGCCGCCCGGTGTGCCTTGCCTGAATCCCCAGCCTGCCCGATCCGTGCGCATAGTACAGAGCCGGGCTGTGCCATCTCGTGAGTGGGTGACTGGACTGTTCTTGAACAGAAGGTAGTGTCGATCCTCAACTTACCAACGAGAAAACGAAGATGAGGAGACGGTCAACGACTCGTCACGGTCACAGCGCTAGAAAATGGCAGACTCGGGCGAGTGACGGCCCTGCGGTGGACAGTCATCGAGTGTGTGTTACAGGGACGGAAACACGCTAAGCCGCGTGCCGCACAGAGACGGCCTGGGGGAGGCCCCTCGCACGAGGATTTCCCCCCCAAGAGACTGCGTGAGTCAGTCTGCTGGATGAATTCCAAGACGCGGCATATTTGTTGCAAACTTTGTTAGACGCGGTTACCCCCAAGAAACCTCTTTGTGACATACTTAAACCCTCATGTGATAGACTTAAATCAGCGCACGCTGAATTGTAACTATGAAGCCTCATCTGCTGTCCTCACGCTGGGGAAACCAGCCTAATTACACCCGCTTCCTTCTCCTTGCTCTCTCTGCGTCTCCAAATTCTTGCTAATCATGTAATGATCTCTAAACCATCACGCTGGAGTATTTGCATCCTGCCCCCTGTCTGGAATTCGCACACACATGGGCCCGCGCCCCAATATTTCAGCAAGGGTCCCTGCCGGCCGCTGGCTCTCGGGTCCCAGCTTCCCAGCGCGGTGGCTGGCGAGCGGTCAGCAGGGCTCCCGGTGGGACGTTTGCCGAGTCCCTGTGTGTTTGCTGTTTCCTAACTTCCGACCGTAGGCAGTCTGCATTATCACGCCTCGCCCTCGGGTGTTTTCTCGGAGAGCTTCTTTCACAAAAGGACACATGTCTTCTTACCTTTAGTTCCCTGGAGAAACACAGTCTGGATAGATTTTTCGGTGTTTCGGAGTTTCGAGTGCGTGTCGTGTGTATGAGCCCGGGTCCTTTGCGGGTTCTCCTCCGACTGTGAATCGCGGCCGCGTGGGTGCTGCGTGGGGTGCACCAGTGGCGGCCGTGGGACGGAAGGGCGGTGCAGCGGGACCACCTTCACTAGGCGCCCCCCCCCCGGGCCCTCTCTACCAGGACAGTGGGGGGCCACCAGCGTCACCACGCCCGAGCCATCCACCGTGCAGGCAGCCCCGGCCTCCCCGTCCCTCGGTCATCCTGGAGTCCGGACAACATAGGACGGCTGTGGGTGACCGGTGGACGCAGAGAGGAGGGAAACCCTTCTCCCAGAGCCAGAGTGGCTCTTCCGAGGGAAAGGCTTCGCCGGAAGCTTCTCAGGGGGAAATCACGGCATTTCGGTTCTGCCGACCATCACTGAGGGGTCACTGTTTGCTTCCTACCGTGCGGCGGCCTGACTAACTGAAAGGATTAACCCTGGGTGGAAACAGCCCAAATGTGTGCCGATTACACGAAGCAGTGGCCGGCACCGGGGAGGGCGCAGCGAAGGGACAGCCGTGCCCTGAAGGCATTCTCTAGGCTTCGCCGCTGGGAGGAGGCCGGCCAGTCCAGGGCCCAGGGCTTGGTTCTGGCCTGGGCCGCCTGTTACCACCGCAGCTCCGAGGAGATCACAGCAAGATCTCAGGGGGTGACGCCATTGCTGGAACTTTCCACAGCTCCCGGGGGAAGCAGTGAGCGGCTTAGGGTCTAGAGCCTGGGTCTAGACTGGGGAATGCGGCCTTCGCTCGGTGCTCAGAGCCTGCTTTCCTCCTGCGGTAGATGCGGAAGTGAACTCGGGTCGAGGCGAACACGCATCTCCTCCACCCGCGGGTGCCAACAGGACGGACGAGCAGAGGACGCATCTTACTTGGGAAAAGTCCTCCAAAAGTGTGCTTTTTCCTCTGCCGGGAACCCTCAGTGGCCTTCCGCCTTGGCTACTCCCGCACTTACCCCGCAGGCACTAAGAACCATGCACGCCCGGGGCTGTTCCCCGGAGCTCTGAGGTAAAGGGTCAGGTGTGTCCAGGCCTTCCGAGGGGCTCCCAGGGCCGCCGCCTCCATGCTGACCCAGCTGTGCCGGCGGACCCCTGAGTTCCGAGTTGGTTCTAGCGGCCCCGTCCCCCCTCGGGCTCCTCAGGATGGTCAGAATAAACCGTGCCCAAGGACCATTCCAGATGCAAATGTATCCATTCATTCCAACAGTCATCGAGAGCTTTCTATGTGCCCAGCACCATGGTCGGCGTGTAGGACACGGCTGTGTGTACAGACACAGTCCTTGCCTCCTCGTCTCTATCACATCTCGTCACGTTACACGACGTCACGCCTGACTCTGTTATACTCCGCACTCTTCCATGTTATATGACTGCACACGACCGTATTGCAGTATATTCTGTACCATACATGACTATAGTATAGTCCTCATTACGTTGTTACATATTATGTTGTTATAGTATACGGCTATATTATAGCTCTCACTATGTTATATTTATAGTACATTACACATGACTATACTACAGTCCTCACTGTTATATATTATATGATTGCATATGATATATGACTGTATTACGGTTTATTTTGTACTATATATGACTATATTGTAGTCCTCATTATGTTATGTTATATGACTATGTTATATGACTGTATTATAGTTCTTATGATGTTATATATTACATTACACTATATTACATGACTATATTATAGTCCTCACTATTATATATGATACATATTACATGATATATGACTGTATTACAGTATATTTTGTATTGTATATGACTATATTATAGTCCTCATTATGTTATGTTATATGACTATGTTATATGACTGTATTATAGTTCTTATGATGTTATATATTACATTACACTATATTACATGACTATATTATAGTCCTCACTGTTATATATGATACATATTATATGATATATGACTGTATTACAGTATATTTTGTATTGTATATGACTATATTGTAGTCCTCATTATGTTGTTATATATTATATTATATTATGTGATTATATTATAGTTCTCATTATGTCATATATTATGTTACATTACACATGACTGTATTATAGTCCTGTTATATGATATATATTACATGATATATGACTGTATTATAGTATATTTTGTACTAAATATGACTATATTATAGTCCTCACTATGTTATAGTTTATGCATTATATTATATTATATGACTATATTATAGTTCTCATTATGTTACATATTATATTACATTACACATGACTATATTATAATCCTCCCTATTGTATATTATATAATATATACAACTGTATTAAAGCATATTTTGTATTATATATGACTATATCATAGTCCTCACTATGTTATAGTTTCTACATTATATTATATGACTGTATTATAGTCCTCATTCTGTTAATATCATATTATATTTTTATATTATGTTATGTTATATATATGACTATACTATAGTCCTTATTACATTCACATAAACGAAATGATTGAACAGAGTATGACACGCTATGAGCGTGGCAGACGGGGTGCTGAGACACGAAGTAACCACGGTGCGGCGAGCAGGCGGTTGCTTAGGAGGGAAGACGGAAGTGGACGGCCCACAGACCTGATAAGGAAAAGGAGTAAGAGGGAGGCCGCTCTGGGCAGAGGAAGCGCGTACGAAGGTGCTGGCCTTAGGTCCTAAAGGGACTGTGGCCGCCATTCGGGGAGCACACACCCTCACTCCGTCCTGGCTCACCCCCCCTGAGGGGGCCGGGCCTGTGTGACCAGCTGCCGACGCAGAGACCCACGGGGCAAGGACTGATGCCCCGGGCGACCTCGGGGGGCCTGTACGCTCACCTGGACGACCTCGGGGGTCTCTACGCTCACCTGGACGACCTCGGGGGTCTCTACGCTCACCCGGGCGACCTCGGGGGGTCTCTACGCTCCCCCGGGCGACCTTGGGGGGCCCGTACGCTCGCTCAGTGTGCTCATGGCTGCCGTTCTCGGTCGGCCGGCCACCGTCTCCAGCATGTACTCGTCAGCGTATTGGAATTTTCCCGCCCCAGAGCTTAGACCGTCTCCTCTTTCCTCCTCATCTCCCCACACAGAGGTCGGCGCCAGGGATCCTGGCTGTCGGTGGTGTCTCGCTGCCCACTTGTTTGGGGGTTTGCGGGGCTCCCTTGTCACGTGTCCATGGGAATCTGGGCTTCCTCTCTGGTTGCTCTATATTTGAGTGCGTGGGATGGGTGTGGGGCGAAGGCTGGGGGAGAGCGAGCCAGCCTTTACGGATTCTCCGCCGAGGCACCTCTGTGAGTTCCTTGGCCTCCGAGCCACGGGGTTGGGAGTTATCTGGCACCTCTCCTGGGAAACGATTTGAGTCACTAAGAAAAGGTCAAGTTGTTTTCAGAAAACTCTTTTCAATAAGGAAAGGAAAGGTATAATATGGCTTATAAATATTTCTTTTTAAAGTGCTTCCTTTTTAGATGCAGTTTAGTGCCTCCGGAAACGCTAACATACGTGCCGCCGTTCAGACTCCAGTGGCCTGAATAAACATAGGTGTGTAAGTGTGTGTGTGCCTATGGCTTCTGGGAGCTCAAATGCACGGTTTGAGGACCGCTTTTTAAGAGTGTTCTTTATCAAATATTAAACTCCGCTGTGAGTGCCGACTTCCCTCGGCCGTCAGGACGGAGGCGGACCTCGAGCCCGTGTGCTAGCAGGCAGATTGAGCTCCGCGTCTGCCAAGGGGTGTTGGAGTCTGAACCAGAAGCAGCAAGGAGAGCATGGGCCTGGGCCCCCGGCAGGGCAGCCGGCAAGACGAGAGCAGTCCCCGATCTCTGCTGGTAGGACCACGAGATCATCTAGAAACATGCAGGAGCTCACGTGCAGCTGTGTTTAAAGTTCTGTTAAGAATTCCTTCTCCTCCCGGGGAGGCTGCTCGGGACCTGCCCTCGGACAGTCCTTCCACGAACCCTCCTGGTAATGAGCTTTCTTAACTCAACTGAATTATGCTGCGTTCCCACAAGAGCTCTCAGGGTGAGTAAAAATGGGTTGGCTCCAAGCGTTGGCTTGTCAAGCCTACCACTGCCCTCAAGTTCTCCGGTGACCTACCTTCTCCCTGCATTTCGGAAACATCGTGGGGCAATGGGCTCGGGACCTCCAGACAGATGAGGCCGCTGGTGCGTCCCTTTGTGAAGGCGACAGCTTCAGAATCACATTGAGGGCAAGTCAAGGGGTGAACCCATACTGCCCAAGCACAGAATGGACCGACGACACTGTATCTCAGAGAAACCGCAGCTGGACAACCAGGAGCAAGAGCGTCGCAGAGAATAAGGCAAAGCACGCTCAAAGCCCGTGAGGTTATTTTTACAGTATACATGTGTTTATGTCCTTTTATATTACGTACGTGTGAATTGGAGTTACTTGTGATACATGAGGGCGCACCTACCAAAAAGAAATCTATATCAGAGATTGATGACTATAGCCCAGAGAGGCAGAGAAAGAAGTCACTCCTCACTGGGATGCAACGGGGTGGGGGAGGGGCAGTCAGTCTACGAGCCTGATGTTGCGTCTTATGAATTCACGACCATTTGCTGGCTAGACACATTTCGCTTATTCACAGAAAATCAGAGATCTGGGCAGGAAGTGTTTGTGAGTGGAGTATAATGAAGTCTGCAAGATGGATGGATGTAGATGGGTGAATGGATGGACAGACAGATGGGTGGATGGATGGATGAATGGATGGATGGATGAATGGATGAGTGGGTGGATGGGTGAGTGGATGGATGCATGCATGGATGGATGGACTGGTGGATGGTGCATGGATGGATGGACTGGTGGATGATGGATGGTGGATGGATGGATGGATGGACTGGTGGATGGATGGACTGGTGGATAGTGGATGGAGGATGGATGGATGGGTGGGTGGGTGGATGGATGGACTGGTGGATGGATGGACTGGTGGATAGTGGATGGAGGATGGATGGATGGGTGGGTGGATGGATGGGTGGATGGACTGGTGGGTCGTGCATGGATGGATGGACTGGTGGATGGATGGATGGTGGATGGATGGATGGATGGACTGGTGGATAGTGGATGGAGGATGGATGGATGGGTGGGTGGATGGATGGGTGGATGGACTGGTGGGTCGTGCATGGATGGATGGACTGGTGGATGGATGGATGGTGGATGGATGGATGGTGGATGGATGGATGGATGGACTGGTGGATAGTGGATGGAGGATGGATGGATGGGTGGGTGGATGGATGGGTGGATGGACTGGTGGGTGGTGGGTGGATGGATGGATGGACTGAGGTGATACAGCAGATGTACCAAAATGTTAATCGCATGGTCTAGGTGGTGAGGGTACTGATGGTCCCTACAGAGTTCTTTCGAGTTTTCTATATGTTTGAAATTTTTCATAATGACATGTCAGAGAGAAACAAACTCCAGGAGCTTGTGAAAAATTATGACTCCTGAACCCGCCAGGCCCACCTCAGAGTTTCTGGGAGTGGAGCCTGAGGACTGCGTTTCCAAAGGCCTGCCGCGGCTCTTGCGGACTGGGGTGTTAAAAACAGAGAAGCTGCCTTGGGAAAGCTCTTCCCAGCGTAACCACACACAGCTCCGTCTGTCGCCCTGTGAACCCATAGCACCTGCCTCAAAAAGCCACTGCAGGTCTTCCTGTCTGCCCGCCATGCTGGGATCCAGGAGGCCGGCCTCCAAGGCAGCAGGCACGCTCACTCTAGGTACTGGACGGGGGGGATGAGGAAGCAGGCCCAGGGCAGCCCGTAGCCGCCCGTGAGTTAGCGCCATGAGCTGGCCCCGGAAAACAGCCAGTCGAGGCTCAGGCCCCTCGCTCCGACCCTGTGGCCGACCCTCCGGTAAGGACACACGAAGAGATAAAATGCTAGGCTGGGTCTCTGTTCGGCAATGTCACCCCGTGTCACCTTCAGGGTCAGCGGCCTCATTTGCAGGAACAAAATGAAAACGCAGGCCTGTTCCTCCAAAACTGTAAACACTTTCAGAAGAGTAAGAGCGGCAGGCGGACGCCAGCCGCGGCTGCTTCCCGGCGCGGGGCCCCGAAGCCAGGCCCGACGACGCGCGTCGTGGGAGCCACCATCCACTACGCGGATTATACGAGGTGCTCAAATGTTTTTGTTTTTAAAATCAACTCTGTGGTCCAAAAGAACCCCATAGCGCCCCCTCCGGGAACATGCCTATTTTTCCCGATTAAGCCACCGACTCCATGGAAGGCTTCTTTTTCACACGAGGGACGATGAACGGTCTATTTGTGCATTGAACACATACCTAGCGAGCACCCGGGATGCTTCTAGGTTCTGAGCAACAGCGAGAAGCAGAGTCTTCCAGGGAAGTTGACAGAGAAGGGACGACTTGGGGCTGCTAAGCAAACACATCATAACCCGCAGGGGGACGGGAGCCGAGCTGGTCACTAGGGGCCAGCACCAGGACATGCCAATCATTTCATGAGCCGTGGGCTCTCTTGTTGCTGTTGTCGCTGTTTTTGTCTCATTTTAGGAGGTACTAGCTGTGGGCAGCACAAACCTCTGGGGTGTGCAGGTGGTGACAGTCCCTGCGCTGCACCGATGGCCTGGACACCGCAGCCAGCATGGTCCCGCAGGTGCACTCCGGGGCCTGAGCCGGCAGGACGCACCACCTGGCTCCCTCGGTCCTCCGGAAGGACCGCCCTGAGGTGCTCCTAGGCTCACAGAGCGGCTGGGGGAGCACTGCCCCATCCCACCCCTCGCTGTCTCACCCCCTCGTGCTGGTGTGTGTGTGTGGGGGGTGCTTCTGGAATGCTCTCACACATGAACACCTTGCTCTGCAACCCTCGTGTCAGGGTCTGCTTGTGAGGAAAAGCCAGGGTCAGACGGTGTCAGGACAGCAGTCCCGGGGAAAGGAAGTGGGGCGGAGGCCACGGAGGAGCCAATGACACCAGGGGGATAGCCAGGGGGACGATGCCGGGAAGCCACAAAGATAACAGTGGCCTGCAGGGCGGGGCTGCGGGGGGGGGGCACGTGATCCCTGCCTCGGGTTTACGCTAAGGGCATTGCCGACTGGGCCAAGTGAAGTTGGAGCTGCGGGGTCCCCTGGCCTCTTTGTCAGAAGAGCCCGGAACCCGTGGCGCCAAGCGGCAGCAGGTGCATTCTGGGCTCACACGGCGCCCGTGCTCCTCGCTGCTGCTCCTGGGGTCCCGCAGCACAGCACCGTCTCACCCCTGCGTTGCCATCGCAGAGCCTCGTTAAAGGACAAGGAAGCGTCGGGAAAGAGCGTCCCCGCAGCCCTCGGCGGGGAGACTGCAGCTTCCCGCGTTCCAGAGCGAACACGGCTCATTTCTCTTGAGCCCGCCCCCGGCGGTCCCGACCCCAAATGCCAACCTCCGCCCATCACTGAGCACACATACCCACGATCTCGAGCCCTAGTTCTCTTCTCGGACTGGGAGCAACAGGCAGGGGTCGGGGGAGAGAGGGAGCGAGGGGGTGGGGTTCACGCCCAGCACCGGTGGCGTTTTCAGGTCCTGTTCTTGGCCCACAGGGTTCCTTGCCCCCTAACTCGCGTCTGTCCTGACTCGTCCCTGCTAGCCCTCAGCCTAGAGAGGACTGACCTTCTGAACACTCAGAAGGTATCACTCAGCCTTTCCCTCAGCAGGACCGCGACAGAAGACAAGGACAACGGGGTGCCCGCGGCTCGCTCAAAACCTTGGGGATTTAAACCATGTGGACCGGGTGTGGGAGCCACTCGCTGGTGAGAGCGTGAAGGCAGGAGGAGGCCTAAGGACACAAGACACGTCCACGGAGGGGCCCGGAGGCTGCGCGAGACATGCACACAGACGCTCAGGTGCAAACAGTGGCGTCGGCAGATCCTCGGCTCCAATACAGCCAGGCAATAAGCACACGCAGTTACCGCCACCGCGGTCTGGGACACGGAACGGGCCCGTAGCTGCCCGGACGCCGTCCGCTATTCGCACCCAACAGGCAGTTCGGGCGTGAGGATGTGAGCCAGGGAGCGCCTCGGTGGTGGCCTCGAGGGTGCCGGTGGGGCTGAGGAAGGACACCTCACGCCTGTGCTGAGGGGCCTGTATTCTCTCGGCACCTGCTGTCCCCGGGATGTGGGAGTCATGACGACTAGGTAAGTCGGGCTGGGAAGACACGAATGGGCCATGCGATTAGCTCAAGGTCAGCGCGGGCCTGGCGTCCGGACTGGGGGACAATCAACTGTGAAGGAAATCCTTCCTTCCATCCTTCCTTCCTTCCTTCTTTCCTTCCTTCCTTCCTTCGCAAACATTCGCTGACCACATTGTGCAGGAGAAGCATTAGTGGTAACCCTGGAGCCATTAGTGACCTCCATGGAAGACAGGTGAAGGCTCCTGACACGCCACCAGCACCCCTGCGTCCCTGCAGGCGCACAGAACCCTCCGCCTCCTTCCCCTCCTTCTAGAACAGACGAGCTGTCTGTGCCAGAGGAAAGCCGCTCACCCCGGGGACAGAAGACGGGCACGGAGGCCACAGGGACGGGTTTCAACGGAGCGCAGAGCCAACTTTTCCTGCAGAGAATAACACCAAAGCTCCCGATCGTCACGCAAGGAAGTTACACGTCGGTCGTGAAGACCTAAGAAATGAATGACATTTGTCAGAGAGTCACCCTTGGTCAAGCGCTGGGCCGAGAGCCTTCCGTTTTCTGACTGCCATCGCCGCTGCGTTACGCTAAGGAACTCAGGTTTACGGACATGACTGACTGCGCCGTTCAGACCGGAGTTCGCTCAACAGCTGCGCCACGCACATTCCTGAAAAGCACACAGGGGCGAAGGGCTGAGCCGTCCCCTCGCAGCGTGGCCCTTGCAGCGGCTCCGTTAGCGCCAACGCGCAGCCAGCGACCCGTGCGTTTTGATGCATAGTCCATGCCTGACAGTTTAGCCCAGTCTAAGAACAGCGGGAGCCCGTCGGCCTATCCGGTCTGACCTGCGCGGAGTGAGCTGTACTCTCCCCGCACGGGATTCCGGAACACCGCCCCCAAACCCACCCGTGCGGTCTGCGCGTGGGTGTTATGTGTTTCCCCCCGCCTGGGTGTCCTGGCCAAGGGCGCTGCCTGGGAAGGACACCGCGTGGACACCGCAGCCCCTGCCCCACTCCAGGAAACTCGAGAGTCACTTCCCTGGGGCGGGGGGTGGGGGGAGCTTTTGAAAGCCCGAGGCGGAGGCGGGGGCTCAGGTGGGGGTAGGGCCTGAGATCCTGCCAGGAAAGACAGAATCTCAGAGCACCGGCTGCAGGAGAGGGCCCTGATTTGGGGGGACAGGGGAGCTGGTGGATGCGCCTCACGGCCCGTGCAGTATCTACACTGTTAGCAAAATCGACCGAGTAAATATGAACAGCGGGTTGGCTTGATCCCCAAACCAGGCAGCATCCCATCCGGCAAGCCGATGTGAGGAGTCCTACGAAATGAGGGTTTTTACAGGCGGGAGGGTGGGGCACGCAGTCGTCAGCAAGAGAAGAGAAAGCATCATTTCAGGACGTCTTTGAGGGGTGGGGTGGGGGGCACACGCAGGGCTTTTATCATTCAGAACACCTCACCCGGTGCCCTCTGGGAAACGTCGGATGGTTAAAATGTCACATTCCTGGGAGAGGTCAGGGAACTGTAGTTAAGCTCCACTTTGCTGTCACTGGGAGCCAATGACTCCATTTGAGCTCGTTTCTTTTTAACAACACGTGTGAGTCAAGAGGTCCCACCCAAGAAAGAAGGCGGCGGCCACAAGCGTGGAGGACAGAGACTGCCCGGAAGGAAGTGCTCCGTCGGCATCAGCCGTGGCCACTGCGGCTCCTCCAGCCCTTGGTCTGGGCAGGAAATGGCGGAGCAGGTGCAAGGGGCCTGGGGGGGGGGGGTCTGTGGGCGCACTTCCTGGAGACCCTGACCCCGTGGGAACTTCTCTCCAGCGCCTGCCCTGAGGCTGGAGGCAGGACTTCCCGCGGGTCTCCGCCCAACCGCTTGCGCCTTTGGGAATCCTTCAGGGCATCTGTGGGAAGGGGCGGGGGGTGGGGGGCAGGCAGCACAGGGCCAGGCCAGGACCGCCTTCCCTGCCAGCGGGGGATCCTCCCCCCACGGGACGGAACTGAAGTCCCATCTCCCAGTAGGATGGGGCTGGGCATCCTGAGTCCTCCTTCTGGGCCCTACACCCGTGCGGGGTCTACTCTCCGAAAACAGAGGAGGTGAGGAGGGACGGGCGGCCCAGGGAGCTCAGCCGTCTTCCACCTGCTGGTCAGCCTTCGCCGAAGTGTGGACGGGGAGAAGCCAAGCTCTGCGGTGAGGACTGGAGACACAGGAAGAGACCTCCTACCTGGAGTTCCCGGAGCCCCAGGCCTGACACCCCCAGCGAGGGGCAGGGGCTGGACGCGGCTGCCGGGAAGGAGAGTCCCGGCTGGGGGGGCAGGGCGGGGAGGTGCCACCCAGCGGAGGACGTCTCTCGCCCACCTTCCCTGCCGATGGCCCCTGTCACGTGTCAGTCGGCCACACGGGCCGCTCGCGGAGGGAGAGTTTTATATTCCCCTCCCGGCAGCAAAGGGGACTTTCTTCTGTGGCGTGATCCCTCTAGAATTCCTCCCCAGGGCTCGGGTCACAGTAAAACAGCCCGGACCCAAGAGGGGAAGGCCGAGCAGCCAATCTGACCTTCCTACGCCCACCATTCCCCCCCTCCGGTGGCTGCAAGGGAGGGGGTTTAGCCCTTGTGCTGAAGACTGCTGAGGGACCAGGTGTCCCCCCTCCTCAAATGACATGGACAGGGACGCTCACTCCAACCGCAGCCGCTAGACACCTGCTTCCCCAACACGCCACCCTAAGCCGTGGCTCCCATGTTGTAGAGAACCAGGACCGAGCTGGGGGGGCCAGGGGGGTGGGGAGGAGGAGGAGGCAAGACCCCCAAAGCTGGCAGCCTCTGCGGGGCCCGTTGTTTCTAATTTAAGTCCTCGTTTCTTATTCTATTTTGAGATGCTCTCTGGGGTTTTAGGAATGCTGAGACGTGCCAGTTCTAAAGCCCTGAGTACAGAATGGTCACACGGGCTGGGGGCCGGCGCACGCGGGGAGAAAGGAATCGCTCGTCGGCGGGCCTGACGCTCCGGGGCCCGGGAGGCAGGAAGACGCATGGGTCGACGAGATGGCTGGGTGCAGGCTGTCGAGGAGGGGGCTTTGGGTGGCTCCGGAATGCCAGGGAAACTCAGCCTCGCGATGAGGCCCCGCGATGGCCCCAGCCCGGCCCGAGCGGCCGAGCCCTGGGCCCCAACAGGACAGCAGTCTGACCCTTACTGCTCAGGGTTTCCCACACGTTTAAAGATGGTTTGCATATTCTTCTCCACCCCTCCTCCCCTCCACGGGGCTCTGGAACGTGTTTCTGCAGTTTTTTAAGACTCTCCGCCTGTAGAAAAGGGCATTTCCCTCCCGAGGGACCCTGCCCGGCTCTTCCTTGGCGTCCGTTTGATCGGGGCGGGGGCGGATTATCAAATTAAAACTGAACTGAGCAACGAAGAAAATGCCATTTTGGGTTTCCTGGGCGCAAACACGAGCAATAAAGTCTGACTTGATATGCGGACACCGCTGCAAGTTTCCTTGGTCAGAAAACCAGCCGGAGAGGGGCGAGGCTCCAAGTCCCAGGTGCTCTCCGCTGCTGCGTGGTGCCGGCCTCACCGCTGGCTCTCCCGGGTGCCCCTGGACGCAGGGCAGGGAAGCCCCACACGCCAGCCACCGCCAGGCCTCCGTCGGGCAAGTAGCTCCGAGGGTTTCTCTTCAAAAACGGTGCATGTTGATGAGACCGTGAGTCAGGAAGCGATCGGATTCAACTTGCTTGACGATAAACTGCCGGAGATTTCCAAACCGGGAGTCTGGCACCCCTCGTGTAGAGAAAGTCAGTGACTCGTGTCTATTCGGAGCTAAGAATTTCCATGTTGCTAGAGTTTCTTTTTTCTTCAGAGAGAAAGTGCTACATATTTAAAGGCTTAACGTGGCCAGGAAATTCATAAGCTCACATTCAAAAATAATTCCATTCCGTTCTAAAATTAGAGGTGGGGACAGCCAAGAGCGTCAAAAACAAGTTGCTACGATGAGGATTCACGTTGGAGCCAGTCTTTTCGTTTGGCCCTTTCGAAGTCGTTTTAGTGATTCTCGGTGAGCCCTAGCCTCCCCACCAAAGTGCGGGTCCTAGAGCAGGTCCCAGAGGTGGGACGTTCCCAGAATACTTCTCCCCACGGCGGGGAAGGCAGGGGCCTGGGCCTCCCCGCCTGTCCCCCATCGGAACGCAAACTGCCATTCTGGGGATGTGAACTGTGGGTCGCTGGTAATTTCATGCTCCTGCCGTTGGAAGAAGCATTCGGGAAATATGCCTCGGGCAGATTTAGTTTGTGGAGAAACTAAGACTGTCACACGTATGGCATGGCCACCTACTTGGCACTGGGGACGTAGTCTAGCATTGTTATTTCTCTGTGGAGCCAGAATGCTGAAGTTGGTAGCTGAACAGTTCCCGTGTCAGGAAGAAACATCTAGGTTGGACGCCGAGCAGCTCTCTTAAAGGGACGGCAGCAGCCTAGTTTTCATTTTCTAGAAGGCCTAGGAGGGCACTTAAAAAAAACCCAACTATTAACAGATGCTGATGTCCAAGAGTCGAGAAGAATTCTAGTGTCCTGAGCAAATGTAAAAGGTGCCGTGGCCGGCCACTCCGCTGGCCTCTGGGTCACGGCGAAGCGTCCGGAGCGTCTGGGCTGGGCTGGGCTGGGCACTGGCGTGTACAGACACGTGGACTTTATACGTAACGCTCCTCACCATTTCTTCATCATCTGTCTTGGCTCTCACTACATGCCACATGTATAGACGTATGTTTTTCCTTCTGTGAGCGGAATAGCACTTGTTTAAGAAGTTCTCCTGTTGACAAATATTTAAGTTGTTTCCAATCCGGTGGCCCCCAAACGCAAACTCTCATTTGAATTCGCGATTCCCTGAGACCCGGGCGTTCCCATGCAAGTTTAATATTCACCCGTATTGATTTCAGGGTCTGTGAATCACCTACGTACCTTGCTCATTGTTTTTATTTCACTACTTGCACTGTTCTGATAATTTTGTAGGTACTCTTTATATACTCTGGATACTATTCCTTTGTTTGCTAAATATTTTCTTCCTGTCTATTACTTGTCTTCTCCAGATTTTTCAGAATGTTTCTTCTGTACTTTCTTTTGAGCAGAGATATGAGATTCAGCATGCCAATTTCAAAAAAAAAATCTTATTTGGATTCTGACTGAAATGAATTTGTGTTATTTGGGAAAAACGGAAAAGTTTATGATATGGAGATGTCCTTTCGGAAGAAGGGTATGTCTCACTATTTATCCAAATTTTTTAATCTTTTTCTTTAAGGCTCAAGTGTAGATTTCTGACAGATGGCCTCTACCAAGTCGAGGAAGTAGTTTCTGTTAACTTCCTTGCTCACTTAATTAGGAGAGAGTGCTGACTCTTTTACAGTTTTTTTTTGTATCCCTTGAGAGACTACATGGTTGTTCTCCTTGTCTGCTGAAAGACTAAACTGTTCCAGTAGATTTTCTCATATGGAACCACCCTTACCTTCCGGTAAGGTGAACACCCTAAGTGTTCATGATACTTTACTTCTGTCATACACAATTAGAAGCATTTTATTTAGAATTTTCACATTTCGGTTCCTAAGTGAAATGAGTCAGTGATTTTTTTTTTTTCTGGTCTATCTAGTTTGGCATAAAGATTACACTAGCTTCGTACAGTTGGGGTGGAGGTCTCATTCGGTGTTGACGGGAGAAAGATGCAGAAGGTGGGGGTAACTGCACCCACGTGTACCATCGAGGTTTTTGTGAAGGGTGTCTTTGTCCATCTGGGCAGCAGAACAGCAGAAACGGGCAGCCTACAGACAGCAGGCATTACGCTCACAGCTCAAGGGGCTGGAAGGGGGGATCGGCTTACCAGCGTGGTCTGGCGAGAGTCCGGTTCCGGTTCCGGTCACAGGCTTCTCACCATACCCTCACAAGGAGGAAGGGGTCAAAGAACTCTGTGGGCTCTCTTTTATACGGACACTAATCCCATCATGGGGCTCCGCCCACGTGACCCGATGCCCTCCCAAGGCCCCACCTACCCGTACCCTCACTTTGGAGGGTAGGATTCCAGCACGTGAATTTGGTGGGGAGACAAACCTTCAGACCTTAGCAGGGGGTGCTTTTGAAAGAAGGGTTCTCACAATAAGCGGGGGCTCTCGGAGACTACTGACTCTTAGACTCTCTCCTGCTCCTTCGATTTAAAGTAAAGTTGCAGGTTTAGGAGGACCAGACAGAGCGGAGTCCCTAAGATAAGGCTTCAGATTTAAACGCACTGCTACAAAGCGGGGTGAAAAAGGGGGGTGACGGGTGGGGGCAGAGATCACACGCGGCCCAATCCTTGCTACTCAGAATGTGGCCCGTGGCCCGGTCGCCCCAGAAGCACCTGCAAACCCGTTAGAAACAGCGACCGCCAGGCCCGCTCAGCCTTCCTGAGCCACGCTGGGCATTCGGACGAGACCCCCAGGAGACGGTCAGACACTGTGAGGTCGGGGAGCTCGGACGGGGGAGGCGCCAGGGTCAGATTACAGGACCTGCCCACGTTCTCACTCAGTAGTTTGAAAACTGAGTGTAGAAATCGTCGATGGAATTACAGGTGCAGTTTCTGCGAGAAAGATACGACGGGCACGCAGACGGGGGCCCGTTCTCAGAGAAAAGGCTGCGACCCACATGCACAGACTGGCGAGTGGTTTTTCATGTTTTCGATTCAGGTGAAATGTCTGACTGAGGTCTGTATTGACAGGTACGATTCCTCGCTTCGATGCACTTCACCGAGGCGGCTGGCCTCGATCTGGGCCGTATCGGGTGAGACGGGCTCTACTAAAGTGCATGCTTTCCCCGAGTGCCGTCGTGTTTCACCTCGAGTCTCGGGCGGATGACACAGAGTGGCGCTGGGTTATAATCGCTTTCAAAACTACTGTTATGGGGGGAGCCCAGGGGCTCAGTCAGCTGAGCGTCTGACTTCGGCTCAGGTCATGATCTCGCGGTCTGTGAGTTCGAGCCCCATGTTGGGCCCGGTGCTGACAGCTCGGAGCCTGGAGCCTGCTTCGGATTCTGTGTCTCCCCTCTCTCTGCCCCTACCCTGCTCATACTCTGTCTCTATATCTCTCAAAAATAAATAAATGTTAAAAAAAATAAAAAAAAATAAATTTTGTGTTATTGTGTTATTTTACCTCAACAAAAATTTTTGGATCAGTTTCACCTGTTTCTTTTCATTTACTTGTACATTTCTTCTACTAGAATATTTATACGTTTAAATGTATCTCTTGATTGTAATTATTTATTATTTATACAGATTCCACAAGCACATTGAAGATGATTGACGTGAGGATTAATGGCTCCCGGACAGCGCTGGCCAGAGGGAACCAGTTACTTAGTTGACATTTAGTGACCGGCCCTGCACAAGGTACGGTGACAGGTTCCAGAATGTTAAAAGATAAACATAAGATACCAATCTGACAAAGTATCTCCCCCAAGGTATTTATTACGTACAGAGGCAAAAATAGTAATTTCACTGTTTCTCTTTTTGCCTCATCCTTTCTAATATTTCTTATGTAGAGCTACCTTATAACATTTAGTCTATAATATTTCTTATTTTTTTTTGTACTAGGACTTCTCACCCCTGAGAGACGCGCCAGGCTGGAGGCAGACAGTGCCACGAGAGGCAGGTGGCTGAAGGTTAGCCGGTCACCCTCGTCTATTTTGGCAACATTTCTGTAAGCCCAAAATTATATCAAAATTGACAAGTGGATACAAATGGAGGCGCCCAGGTCAGACCCCCTCGGGCCCCGCCTCATCTGCTCCGTCGCTCCGCCCCCTCGCTCGCCCCAGGCCCCTGCCCAACGCCGGCAGGAGTCAGGAGCGCTCAGCCCCCCTCCGTCCCACTTCCTGGAGAGCTCAGCAGGTGTTTGGGGGCCAGGTAGAGAGGTCCTCCCTGGGTTTTATTAAACGAGAAAAGCGGTGAGTGCTCATTGTAAGAGTCAAAGATAGCGCGTGGATGAGAGAAAGAGCAATAAACGGCTCAGTGCCCGCACCAGACGCCCAGCCAGGGGCGGCCAGGTACCAGCGGGCCCTGCGCTCTCCCCACGCTCTGCAAACGCAGGTGCTCGGAGCCCTGGGGTTTCTTTCCTGCCTCTCCAAAGACACGGAGCCATCTCCCAGGTGTTCCTGAAACTGGGCCCTCCTCACCTAACAATTCCTCCTGGGTGTTTCTTAGAAGTAGAGCTGTTTCGCTCCTGCCCGCGCGCAAAGAGCTGCATAGCATTGCGACATCCTGCCTTCCGCCTGCACTGGCGTCTGTGCGTTCCCGCCATGTCCCACATAAACAGCGAGTACCCGTATCTGTCAGCGCTCTCGCTTCTGGAGAAGGGTCCCTAAGAGGGGTGACTGAGACAAAGGACCCAAACGTTGCTACTTGAATAAATAGCCTCCAAGGATTCGGCAGAGTGGGCACAGCGGTCACATCCGCACCAGCAACGGATGGAGCCCCCGTTGTCTCAAACCCTCGCCTGCCTCCATTCCTCAGCGGGGCTTTACCGCAAGGCCAATATGCCCCCCCCCTCCCCCGTTAATATGTTTCTTGTATCGTATACAAAGTTTCCATATATATATTTGGGTCTATTTCTGGTCTACTGATTTGTTTCATTTTTTCCGTTTCTTCTGTTCTACGAAGCTCTCTCTGGGGAGGGAGAGCAAGAGCCAATGCCATACATGTTCCCAAGTTTTCTTGGAAAACGTGTTTTGATTTGGCTTTGGGAAATTTAAAATAACTCTGGCTCAGTCGGTTAGCGTCCTGCTTCAGCTCAGGTCACGATCTCACGGTCTGTGAGTTCGAGCCCCACATCCGGCTCTGTGCTGACCGCTCAGAGCCTGGAGCCTGCTTCGGATTCTGTGTCTCCCTCTCTCTCTGCCCCTCCCCTGCTCGTGCTCTCTCTCAAAAATTAAATTAACACTTAAAGAATATTCAAAACAAATAAAAATAAAATAACTTCTGCTAATTCCAAAGAAATTCACTGGGACTATATTTGGAGTTGTGTCACGCCTATAAAATAAACATATAAAATGCATTAATGTTTGCAGTAGATTAAATGCATACATAATGCATTCATATAGAATCTAGTTTTGTATTAAAATACATATGGGCAGATAGACGCATATATTCGGAAGAGATTTGTATTTTTAAGATTGCGATATTCCTCTCCAGAAACTTGTGCTGAGTTCTTTATCTGGGAATAAATTTACGTCTTACGAAGAGATTTTATAGCTTTTTTCAGGTGTGTCTTGAATCTTTTTCCTAAAATTTGTTTTTTTTTTTCCCAGAGATTTTATGCTCTAGGCAGTGTTTTATCTCACTCCCAGGAGAAAACCAGTCAGTGCTTAAGGAGAGAAGATTTTGTTGATTTTTGTAAGTTAACTTTGCTTCCAGCCACCTCTTTCAATGTTCTACTATTTATTTAGGCAAAAGCCCTCAGGTTTTCTAAATACACAATCTCATCATCTGCAATTCAAGGACCAAGTTTCCTATCATTTTTTATGTTAATTCACCAGATAGAAGCCCACAAGGGCAGGGCCTTCTGTTTCTATTATATCCCGATTTGGACACACAGTAAACTCTCCATAAGTATTCACAAGGAAGGAAGGGAGGGGGGTAGGAGGGAAGAAGGGAGGGGGGAGAAAGGGAGGGTAAGAAGGTAGGGGGGAGGAGGGGAGGATAAGAAGGGAGGAGGAGGAAGGGAGGGAAGGGGAGATGGGGAGGGTAAGAAGGGAAGAGGGAGGAAGGGAGGGCAAGAAGGGAGGGGGAGGAAGGGAGGGTAGGAAGGGGAGGGGAAGAGAGGGTAAGAAGGACCTTAATGGTCGTTGCCAGAAGTGGTGCTTCCTGCTCAGTGTTAACAAGTTGTCTTCATAGGATACAGATCATTTGCCACGGGCACCTCCGGGGTGGGACGGTGGCTTCTAACCTGGACAGGAGAGCCGCAGCCACCTCTGGCCCCTGGCCCGTTTCCTCTAACAGATCAGCTCCTGCCCCCGGGCTCCCAGCCTGCGTCTCCCCTCTTCTGGGAGCGGGGAGGAGAGGAGCCCCCATCTGCGAGCCCCGTGCCTGGCCCTGCGCTGGGTGAATCTTCCCAGCCATCCACTCAAGTCCCCCCACACCCCGTGAGCTAGATGTTCTGGTTCTTCAGCGTTTCTTACTCCTGCCTCTGGTGACCGCTTTTATTGGCAATAACAGCCCCTAAAAATTAACAAGCGCACACAGAGAAAAAACCTTACACCTAAATTTTGTTCCTCCAATCATACCCCCGAGGTTATCCTTCATTTCATTCACTAGATTTGCTTTCGAATGATGACTTTATGATTTTAAAGAGAAAAAGAAAGTCCTTCTCGGGATGACGAGACCTTCTCCTCTGGAGCACAGTCAAAACCAAACATTGTCAGCCCTGAAAGTATTTTCAAAAGTAGCGCGATCAGACTGTTTGAACATTCAAGCCAAACATGGAATTTCCGTACGATCCAGCCACTCCACGTCTGGGTACACACACTCAAGAGACGTGAAGTGTGGGACCCGAACAGGTGTTTGCACACCCTGGTTCACAGCAGCACGGTTCGCAACAGCAAAAATGGGGAAAGAACCCCAGCGTCCACCCGTGGACGGATGGATCAACAAAACTAGGTCTGTCCCCACGCTGGAGTGTCACTCGGCCCCAGAAAGGAAGGGGACGCTGACACCTGCTACGACATGGATGGACCGTGAGGACATTCTGCTGAACGAAATAAGCTGGAAACAGGAGGACAAACACTGTAGGATTCCACCTGTGTGAGCCCCTGGACTGGTCAGACCCCTAGAGACAGGAGTAGAGGGGGTGGTGCTGGGAGCCAGGGAGGGGGGAGGAGGGTGGGGAGGCCGTGTTTCACGGCTGCGGTTTGGGAACACGGAACAGTCTGCAGACAGACAGCCGTGATGGCAGCAGCCCTGTGAGTGTGAGCGTGCTGAAAGTCATCGAATTGTACACTTACGAGTGATTAAAACGGTAAATTCCATGTTATGTAAATTTGCTGGCATGGCAAAGCCCACATTTTAACTGGTTTTGAACCGTGGCAGTGTGGTCTTGCCTCCCCCGGCGCCACCGCAGGTCAGCACTAGCTACGGGACACTTAGAAGCAGACAGACAGACTGACGGGCTTCCGATGGGGGCTCCACTGTTTCTCAGCTGTGGCCTACGGGAAATTGTCCTGGGGGGGTGTGGTTTCCACACCAAGAAGTCCTCCAGTTTCCCAGGGACACCAACCGGGGGTCCTGGAGTTTTGCTCAGTTCTGACACTAACTACCCAGAGTGAACGCTGACCCCATAGGTTAAGGGCTCAGACCCACAGGACCGTCCCGCCTCAGATACCACTTGTGAAGAGTGGGTCCTCAGCTCACCCACACTCCTGTCCAACTTGAAGTGGGGGTCACCATGACTCCCTCCTCAGGTGTAATAATTTGCCATGATGGGTGACAGAACTCCCGGAGACACTATGTCTACCCATGTCTTATAAGCGATATTGTACAGAATACGAATGAATGGTCAGACGACGAGCTATGTAGGCAAAGTCCGAAGGGTCCCCTGGAGTCGGGCGTGTCACCCTCCCAGCGCCTGGACGTATTTCCCACCCCAGAAGCTCCCAGAACCCCACGGTTCCGAGATTTTTATGGAGGCTTTGTCACGTAGGCACGAGAGATCATTCACTCAATCCTCGGCCTCTCTCCTCGCCCCAGAGGCTGGGGGTGGGGCTGGCGGGTCCAAGCTTCTAATCATGACTTGGTCTTTCTGCTGACCCGACCCCATCCTGAAATTACTCGGGAGCCTGCTGAGAGTCGCCTCGTTAGAATAAAAGATACTCTCATCGCCCATGAGATTTCGAGGAATTTAGGAGCCCTCGGACAGGAACTGGGGGCGGAGACCAGATAGATCCTTCAAAGTCTGTCACAAGATTTGGGAGAGTTACTTCACCCTCTGACTCTTAGGAGCGTTGTGCGGAATTTATAAACCAAGGTTTATGTGGACTTCCAGCACCGTGCCTACCACGCGACGCTCCGGAAATCAACGCCCGCTGTTGCCGCTGTGGAGACATATACGATAACCACTGGAATCTCCAGTCTTTGCACAACTCTTGCCACTTAATTCTCTAGGTGGGAAAAACCCACTCGTCTGATCGTTCCCTAACTAATTTTCTTTAGATCTCTGGATGCGGCGTTCCAAACAGTGCTGGAGGGTCCACATATCTCTGTTTCGTAACGTCCCACAAAGCTACCGCAACAAGGGAGCAAGGTGCTGGCGTGGGATAGATGTACGGTTCAAGGAGACTGAATTGAGAGTCCCGAACTAAATCCTTACGTTTATGGCGAATTCGATTTTGACTCGGGAGCCACAGCAACTCAGCGGTGGAAGAATACTCCTCCAGGGGGTGCTGGGACCATCAGATAGCCACAGCGTGGAAGAATGAGCTTGTGTCCCTACCTCACGCCATAGACAAACACTAACTCAGAATGCATCACGGTACAAATGTAACAACCAAAACCATCAAACTGTCCGAAGAAAAACAGGAGTACATCTCTGTGAGCTTGGGTTAAGCAATGGTTAAATCTGATACCAAAAGCAAGGGATGAAAGGAAGCATTAAAAAAATTGGACTTCGTCCAAATGAAGACCTCTGTGCAGCAAACAAGACTACCAAGAACGTGAAAAGACAACCCACAGGATGGGGACCTGATGATGTACATATGACTTTTATCCAGAATATACGAAGAACTCTTGCAATTCAACAATAAAAAGACAAGCTGACTGAAAAATAAGCAACGCATTTAATTATACACTCTCCAAAAACCATATAGACAGACAACTGGTAAGCACGCGGAAAG
This sequence comes from Paguma larvata, assembly GCA_030068075.1. Classification (NCBI taxonomy): domain Eukaryota; kingdom Metazoa; phylum Chordata; class Mammalia; order Carnivora; family Viverridae; genus Paguma; species Paguma larvata. Next base: position 87,508,431 of record CM057832.1, on the reverse strand, counting down.
GCACCCAACATCACCAGTCATTAGGGGAAATGCACACCAAACTCACGCCTGCTAGGGCGGCTAGAATGAAAGACAGAACGTTTCACATTTCCTGCTCTCTTTTTTCTAAATTTTTTAAAATATTTATTTATTTTTAAAAGAGAGGGAGACAGAGCACGAGCCGGTGAGGGCCAGAGAGAGAGGGAGACACAGAATCCGAAGCAGGCTCCAGGCTCCGAGCTGTCAGCACAGAGCCCGACGCAGGGCTCGAACTCACAGACCACGAGATCATGACCTGAGCCGAAGTCGGATGCTTCACTGACGGAGCCACCCAGGTGCCTCACGTGGAGGGAAGTGTGTTCTAACAAGTTTACACGGGCACCGGAGGCCGGGTCTCGTACAATCTCTAGGATCTGCCTCTCTCTCCTTCCCTCTCTCTCTTCCGCACTTGTGTTCTTTCTGGAAGGAGCGTTTGGTCCAACTGAGGGAAACGAGGAGGGATCTCTTAGAGTCAGGGGCACTTAGGTCGGGGTCGGAAGAACCACTTCCCACGGGGGAAGAGTTTCAGGCCTCGAGGAAACACGGGAAGGGCAGGAGGATTTCGGGCAGCAACTTGGGGAATACGAAGGGTCCCCGGGTCATGGCGGCGGGCATGGGAGGGTGGGGAGGTGGGCAAAGCCAGACCACGGGAGGGCTGGAGCCCCGGGCCCAGGCGCAGCCTCTGCTGCGGGCAGTGAGGGGCAGCTGGGAGATTACCCGCAGGGAGCAAGCTGGCCCCGCGTCTTATAAAACATGCGTCTGGTGGCACCACAGAGCAGGGACAGCCGGAGGCAGGACGGCGGAGGCTTACGGAACTCTATGCGCCAGAGTCAGGGCTCTGGAGCTCCCCCACATGCTCAGAGCCCCTCAGCCCTCTAGAAGCTGCCCGTGGGCACCCCCTCATCCCTACGCCAGCCCGGGGCCCCTGAGTAACAGGTGAACCAGGGGAAGGCAGACACCAGGCAGGGTCCCTCTGGGCCCTGGCAAAATGGTCCCAACGGCCGCTACTTCTGAGAGTGACCTTCACACAGTGTGTCTATTTCCCGTCTCCAAGTCAAAGACAACCAGCGGGAGGAAGCGGGGGGAGGAGAGCGTGTCTTCACCGCAAGCCTCTGTGACTGGCGGTCCTTTCCATGGGCCTGGTCGCGAAGCTTTACCAGGGAGTCATGGAGCCCTTGAGGTTTCATCTGGTAACGCATAGCCGGGCACGTTTGCTGCAGGCCGGGACAGAACGACAGGCTTTGCTTCCAAGACGCGGCCCGTGGACCCTAACGTTTCCTCCAAATCAGTCGCCAAGATGGAACCTTGCATCTCCCTTCCCCCGGGGGGAGGGGAGCACGTCTCCAGAGATGCCCAGGGTCCCTGCCCCCAGCTGCCCTCTCCAGCCACCCCAAATCATGCCGGCGCAGGCCCCGTGACCCACTCAAGAGGACTAAGGCTTAGAAGGCCCGGCAAAGTCTGGGTTCGTGTTTTCAGGAGTCCTTGGTGACCGTGTACGACAGGAGACAGGAAATGACGCCCTTCGGACAAGTCCGGCCCCCGACATCTGTTTTTGTAAATACAGTTTTATTATAACACAGCCATGCCTATTGGTTTATGTATTCGTTCTGTGGCTGCTGCTGTGCTGCAACAGTAGGGCCGGGTACTTGTGACCGAGGCCTCAGGCCCCAAAGGGTAAGAGATCTGCTCTCTGGCCCTTTCCAGAAGAGCTTGCCAAACTCTGATTTAAGAAGCCCATCTACCACATGGAGAGGCCCAGCGGTTCCACGTACCGGTCGCGGCGCCAGGGGACAGGTCCCAAGGAAGACAGGTCCCAGGCAGCCCGCAGAGCGGGGGTGGGGGGGTGGGGGGGCGGCAGAGAACGGCAGCTTTAAGTCGCTGCGTTGGGTAAGTGATCACACAGGAACCGATAACGGGAAACTCCTCCCCCGCCCCCTCCCCCAGCCCCCAGGATGCGGCCCTGAACTGGGAGGAAAAGACCGAGTCCCAGCAAAGATCAGACAGCAAGGCGGGGCTGGAAATTTATTCCCGGGCCGGCCAATCGCAAGACCCGAGTGGCCGAGGAGCTTTTCTGGAGAAACAGTGTAACTCATCGTGAAACCAGGTCTGAAACCACAGGCTTCTGTTTCCTTCCCCTCGTACGTCATCCCCGCTGCCAGCAACAGTTTGACCACACTCGGGTTTGTGGCTTCTTGCCTTGTAGATGAATCTTATCGCTACGAATGCAAGATGGGCACCCGAAGGGTCCTGCAGGCCGGGAACTCCTCCGCCTGACACAGGGAACCATGTGCGGGCTCCATTAGAGGCAGGGGCTCCCTGCACCCTGTTCTCGAATGCCTTCTTAAAGAAAGAAGCCCATTACTGGAAATAGCTCAAGCTTTAAAGAGATGAGGAGCGGGACGCCTGGGTGGCTCAGTCGGTTGGGCGGCCGACTTCGGCTCAGGTCATGATCTCACAGTCTGTGGGTTCGAGCCCCATGTCGGGCTCTGTGCTGATGGCTCAGAGCCTGGAGCCTGCTTCGGATTCTGCATCTGCCTCTCTCTCTCTCTCTGCCCTTCCCCTGCTCATGCTCTGTCTCTCAAAAATAAATAAACGCTTAAAAAAAAAAAAGAGAGAGACGAGTAGCGCTACGAGTCCAGCCTCGTTTTCGTGCTTGGCTCGTAAACCCATCAGCTGCACCTGTTCTTGGGCTACGTGAGAATCGGGACGCACCCGACTGGTCGCGTTGCCTCAGCCGCATGGGGACAGAAGGCCCAGTGCTCTCGCCCTCCTGCCGGAGGAGCCGCTGCTCACAAAGGGCACACGGCAGAGTCGTGGCCTGCCCACCAGGCCAGCTGGCCCCCTCGCCAGAGGACGGGGCAGGCAGGAGGCCCCAAGGCCAGAATCACATGAACCGTGTTGTGTGGCAAAGGGGACTCTGCAGACAGGACTAAGGTTATAGGCATTTTTAAAAAATTTTTTATGTATTTTTGAGAGAGACAGAGACCGAGGGTGAGAGGGGGAAGAGCAGAGAGCGGGGGGGGGGGGGACACAGAATTGGAAGCAGGCTCCAGGCTCTGAGCTGTCAGCACAGAGCCCGAGGCGGGGCTCGAACCCATAATGTATGAGATCGTGATCTGAGCCGAAGTTGGATGCTTCACTGACTGAGCCCCCCAGGCGTTCCTAAGGTCGCAGACTTTTCAATAGAGATGACCCTGGGCTTCTGGAAGGGCCCAGTTCTATCACACACGCCCTGAGGACCAGAGAGCTTGTTCTGGCTGGAGGCACAAAGGTGTGACAGAAGATGGCTTCTCTGAAATTGCCAATGTGACAGCGACTGGGTTTGGAGAGGCGGGGGTAGTAGCATGAGGAGGCAGGGAGTCCCCGGCCACCAGGTCAGGCCCCGTGGACGAGGCGCTCCTGGGATGGAGGAGGGCTCCTGGGCCACCGTCCCCCGAGCAAGGCTGGGCTGGCACCCCTGTGGGGCAGTGCTGTCTCTGGGCCCTGGGCCCTGCTGAAGAAAGTTCTGCTGCTTGTCACATTGTCGTCTCCTCCCGAGGAGATGCAGGGTGTCAGCAGGAGCCCACGAGCACCAATGCTTCTGGTTTTCGGGAATGAGGGAGTTCTTTCAGGGAAAAAGAAAGCGCCCCCTTTCACTGCACACCCACCCACAAAACAATGCCTGGTCACCAAGGTGTGGCCTATGCTAGAAGTTTCCATCCTACACCAAGTGTAAACTCTCAGTGGTTAGTCAGCAAGGAGGTGGCCACACCCTCACTGGAAGGCATCGTGGTCCCCGCACTGTCCCTGGAAGGCATGGCGGTCCCTGCACCCTCACTGGAAGGCATGGCGGTCCCCGCACCCTCACTGGAAGGCATCATGATCCCTTTTCCGGGGCCCAGGGGTGTTGTCGCCCCGGCAACCAAGAGGCCTTGGGACTGACTCAACCACACAGACACTGCGCTCCCACCGCTCTCCTGGGCCTGTGCCCCGTCCTCTCCCGCTGCCCGGCTGCCCGCCCACCACGGCTGCCCCTCGCTGCCTCCCAGCTCACGGGGCGCCCCTTCTCCCTTCCCACGCAGCCCTCAGGCCCAGTGGACGAAGACGGACAGAGGGCAGGCTGCGTGAGCGTTCACCCACCACAGGCGGACCCTCTGTCCCCCCCACCCGCCCGGACAAAGAGGCGCCCTGGGAACTGTCGCCCTGTCTCATGTGGTCCAGGCCTCGCGCGGGCCGGCACTGAGCCTGCTTGGGGGAAACCGAGGCAGGAGGGCGGGAGAGGACAGAAGGGAGCCGGGTACACAGGACAGTTGAGGCTGGATTTTACGCTTGTAGAAACGTCTATTGTTTCACCTATGAGTACACGCTAGATAAAAGGAATGAGTTTCTGCGAGAGAGATCAATTAACCACCTAAAATCGTCGTGCCTCAAAATGCATGTCAGCCTTGTCTCAAACCCAGGGCTCAGCTCTGCTCTAATGCTGTTTGTCTCGAAATATCTTAGCCCTGCTCGTTCCTGCTTCCTGCCTGCAGGGGCTCCGGCCGAGGACACCCTGGGGGACAGAGGAGCTGGAGTGCACTGGCCCCAGCCACCCTGACCCAGGGCTCCCTCCTGAGCCGCAGGCGGCCACCATGCGTGCTGTGGACACCTGGGGTCCCCTCGGGGACTCATTTTGGGTCTGGAGGACACGTTCTGCACCTCGGTGGCTGTCACAGAAGGTGTTTGGCGGATGCTCTGTAGGGCTGTGTTCCTACCTGCCCCCCATATGAGGCACCTGCTAAGCGGCCACCCTGAGCTTCCTGCCGCGGGAGCCTGGGAAGGGCCAGCGGATGCCGCATTAGCAGGGCGGGGCGCTCAGCAGGACCCAGGGCAGGACAGAAGCCTGGACCCCAGTAGGGCCCCCAGCCTCCCCGAGGGAGAGCGACAGTGCCGTCTGAACGGGAGCTGAGAGACGGGCGCCTGGGCGGCTCCGTCAGCTAAGCATCCGACTTCGGCTCTGGTCATGATCTTGCAGTCTGTGGGTTCAAGCCCCATGTCCGGCTCTGCGCTGACAGCTCGGGGCCTGGAGCCTGCTTCTGATTTTGTGTCTCCCTCTCTCTCTGCCCATTCCCCACTTGCCATCTGTCTCTCAAAAATGAATAAGCATTAAAAAAAATTTAAAAAGAAGAAAAAGAAAGCTGGGTGAGAACAGAGTGGGGGTCTGTCCTGACTTGGAGGGGCACAGCCAGACAGGCCCTGAATGACCCCGGTTCTGTGTGGACGCCACCCTGCACATGGCCAGCAAGAGCCAGCATCAGGCCAGGCCAGCTCTGCAAGCAGCCCCCAGGCTCGGGGGCTGGCCCATCACCGCCATCCGAGGACCCAGGGGGACACAGGGCTCCTCCTGGTAGGAGGGAAGGGAGGAGGGGTGTCAGACCGGCCCTGAGCCCGCGGGAGGCCGTGACCTCCCCTCCCCTCACTGGGTGGGTTAGCCAGGTCCCTCAGCACATCTCCCTGACGCTCCTCCAAAGTGCCCGGCACCCAGGGAGGACCGGGCCTCCCCCTCCGGGCAGGGGACAGACGGGGGGCTCAGGCAGCGTGAGCTGGAGTTAGAGCAGATTCCTCGGTGGCTCCCCCAGGGCGGTTAGCAGGGGCCCCTGGCTGTGACATGCGGACGGAAGGAGGGCCAGCTGAGCCTGAGGCCCTCCCCATCCACCGCGCGCTCACCCCACTCAGGGACCCTCGACGCCCTCCGCGCCCAGGCCGCGCCCAGACCGGCACATCAGAAGCACTGGGGCCGGAACTGAGCTTCCGGATTTGAAAAACTGCTCGGGGGGCGATTTCAGGACGGACGAAGCTGCACAGCGCCCGGGGAGTGACGCTTTTAGACCCGGGTGCCTGCGCCGCACCGGGAGCCTCGTGGCCTGCGGACCCCGACCCGGGGCACGGGGCACAGTGTTCCTCACTCGCTCCAGTCCGTGCGCCACACACTGAGTAGCCCCGAAATACCGCTGCGTTTCCTAGGCTTGTCTTTCCCTTTGGTTATGTGTTAAAAAAATTTTTTTAAATGTTTATTAAATTTTGAGAGAGAGAGAGACAGAGCGTGAGCAGGGGAGGGGCAGAGAGAGAGGGAGACACAGGCTCCAGGCCCCGAGCTGTCAGCACAGAGCCCGATGCGGGGCTCGAACCCACGAACTGTGAGATCCTGAACTGAGCCAAAGTCGGACGCTTAACCGACTGCGCCCCCCAGGCGCCCCTAGTTAAGTATTTTTAACTCAAGGTCTCCATCTCTTCACATAAAAATGACACCTGGCTTTAGTGATACTTGAAAACCATTCAGGAAATCAAATACGACTCTGAAACCAAGCATCATCACTTGCGGACCAAGCCCCGACTCCTGTGGCGTGCCAGAGGGTGGGCCACCCACGCCCAAGATCTGGGAAAACAGCCTGGTCAGAAACCACACCAAGGTTCCTGCCCACGCCAGCACGCGGCGGCCGGGGCGGCCCGCAGCCCATGCCCCTCGTGGGGCCTCGATTCCTCTGTCCCCAAACAAGAGAGCAGCCAAGTGACCTCAAACGGCTGGGACTTTTGGTCTGAAATCAGCTTTTCATTTTCCGCGTCACACACCCAGAGGGTCTCTGTGACCGACAGGACAGGGGCGGGCCTCCTGCTCTGCTCTGCGCCTCGGGCACCTACGCCCGCGCGCCTCTCTGTACCGGGCCTGTGGAATCCGGGAAGGAGCGACGGCCGGACCATGAGTGAGAAGCTACCCGTAAGGGCCAGAGGATCGGTATCTCAGTCTTCTCGGACCTCGAGTTCTGCATCGCGACATCCGACCCCACCGCTGAAGCGAGGGAGGAGTCGAAGCCCGTGTGCAACGAAAGCCTGCGGCTGTATCTCAATAAAACTTTATTCACAAAAAACAGCGGTGGGCCACCTGTGGCCCACAGGCTGTAGTTTGCCAGTCCCTGGCTTAGGCGGCGTTTCTCAAACTCTGATGGCTACGGTCACCCAGGGAGCTTGCTCCAGTGAAGCTTCTCAGCAAGCAAGCTTGACCACAAGGCTGTCCTTTTTTTTTTTTTTTTTAAGTGCACTGAAAACTTTCCTGACAGTAATATATGTTTTTTAAAGTTAAAAGAAACAAGGGACATTCATATTAATAGGATATTTTATCGACACCAAAATGCTCAGAATACGACTGTTTCGTCGAGGGGCGCTAATCACATTTCATGTGACTGGGGTCACGGGTGGCAGAGTCCGGCGTGAGGCTGAGACTCTGGGTTTCTGATACGTTCCCAGGGGAAGCTGCTGCTGCTGCTGCGGGGGCCTAGAGAGCCCTCCCTGCCCCCCGGGAATACGAGACAGCTGTGGAGTTTCGCACGATTTTGTGCAGAAGAGTTGGCAAACCGCGTACCTATCTTCACATGATACGAATGTTTAAGCTCAGGGGCGCCTGGGTGGCTCAGTCGGTTAAGTGTCCGACTTCAGCTCAGGTCATGATCTCACAGTCCGTGGGTTCGGGCCCTGCGTCGGGCTCTGTGCTCACAGCTCAGAGCCTGGAGCCTGCTTCGGATTCTGCGTCTCCTTCTCTCTCTGCCCCTCCCCTACTCGCACTCTGTCTCTCTCGCTCTCTCGAAAGTAAATAAACATTAAAGAAAAACCTAAGCTCAGAGCTCAGGGGTCATCCAGCTCCAAGCTGGATCTTTGTTGATGCCATCACAGTTACCCCTATCTAGTTCTCGAATGCTCTCAGCTGCTGGTTCTACGCAGAGCCCAGGAACGGGTGGCATCACACAAGGAGAGGCGGGCGGATAGAGAACGGCAGAGCCCAGGACTGTGCCCGCGTGGCAGGCCCCTTGCGTGGAGTACTTGGTGTGTGCGAATGGCTCACACGACCACAGAGGCCAGGGGTCCTACGTTCTGTCCGCACACTGGAGACCCGGGGAAGCGGCAGGGTGGTTCTCAGAACCGGAGGGCCGACGGCGCGGGTTCCCGTCCAAAGGCAGGCGGTGGGCTGTCCCAGCTCAGCAGGCACGCAGAGACAAGCGGGTCCTGAGATGAAGGTTCACAGAAGAGATCGAGGACGGACTTCCCGGAAAGACCCGGACAGGACGGAGAAGAATCAAGAAGAGGGGACACCACGCCGTCCCCCAGTGGGGACGCTTTCAGCCCGACCCTCGGGGACCCAGGCCAAGGCCACGAGGGAGGGAACGGAGACCCACACCACTGGCCCCTGCTGTGCTCTGCGCCTCCAGCAAAGCAGCTCGCGCGGCCTACGTTGCCCACGGGAGATGTTGGCCGCGGAAACAGGACACGAGAGCCCAGAGCAGGAAGCAGAAACAGGAGCGCAGCCCACAGGCGCCTGGCCAGGCCGTCCGCACTCAGGAACCTCCCAGGACCCTCGGCCCACTGGCGTCGCCATCGCCTGCGGACCCGTCGTCCGGGGCGTGCGGTCCAGCTCATCTGTGTTTTATGACGCACGAGGCCCCTGCACTCCTCTGCCCGTCACTCCGATCCCAGCGGCTAGTGGCTCATTCACGCCCACGAGTGTCGCCCCCTGGTGCCCAGAGCCGTGCCCCCTCAGGTGAACTCAGCTTCTTACTGTCAAACGTCTCTCGATCGCGCAGAGCAGTAAAACTCTCCTCCTGGCAGACCACGCCACGGGAAACAGCAGTGTCCTTCTGTGGTGTCACCCAGCTGGGCGACGGGGGGGCTGGGCTGCCTCCGCCTGACGCTCTTCATGGCCGTCCCTGCAGGTAGCTGCCATTGGACCCGGGCCCAGCCTCCTGCAACCCCCGCTCTGCCAGGCGGCCTCTCTGCCACCGTCCCCACTGTGTGTGTTCGTTACTGTTGTGCCCCTCAGTCTGTCTCCTCCTTCCCCGTCTGCTGCTGGACTGGGCTCTCGGGTGGCCGGGGGCAGGAGAGCGGGAGGGGACAGGCAGGGGCAGTCCCTCAGCATTTAACCGCACAAAGGAGACGTCTCGAGTCCGATGGCTGTCCCTCGGATTCGGGGCAGGAGGCGCGTGCACGGAGGCTCCCCTGCTGCCGGGGCTGCAGAGCCAGATGGGGACACAGGGTGGGGGGGAGGCGCCCTCATGGCTCCGCTCTGCTGGCCCGCCCACCCCGAGTCCTTCCTCCCGCAAGGTTCCTGAAGCTCGGCCCCTGCCCCAGCTCGCCGGCACCCCTGGGAGCGCTCTCTCATTTCCCCGGAGCTTCCTGCCCTCCGGCCTCCCCGCTGCGTGAGCAGGACCCACCGTGTGATTTGACTTTGCCCTTCCTGTTTGCCCATCCTGCCGTGCTGCCAGGCCCTGTGTCTCTCTCTACAAGGGTGAGGACAGGGGCCACGCTGGCCACTTCCTGGAGCTCAGGCTGCCCACCACAGGCGCCCCACCCCCACCCCGGGGTCCCGGGCCTCCGCTTCTAGAGCCTGTGAATGCGAGGGCAGGATTTTCCCTCGTGACTGGATTAGCTCCAGGTCCTTCCTTTGGCCCCAGAGACCCGGCGGTGGGATTATACCCGGGGTGACCGTATAAAAGGAGGAAGATGTTCAACCAACGGGCCGCACCTCGCAGTGGGCACCACACTTGCGGCCAGTCCTCCACCTGTGGCCACACCCTCCGTCACAGCCCCGTCAGCCCAAGGCCCGTCCAGCAGCCCGTGCGGGAAGGGAGCCTGCTCACCTCCCACAGTCCACGGTGACCACAGAAGAGCGTACGTGGCCCAACGTGCCAGCGCCGAGAAGGGAGGGCAGGACCCAGGCTCTAAAGCCACGGCCCCACTGCAGGAGCCAGGAGGTATATTTAGCAAAGTGGGATGCTTGTGGGCAGTCACATTTTGCTGTCAGTAAAATTTTGAGCTGGGGATTGCAGAAACTTCTTTAGCCTGTATGTTGCCAGGAAAGCGATTTTCCTAAAACGAGCCCGCTCTGACCCTTGTTTGAAAGACACCCTCCGTGCTGAGGGCTTGGGTGCCTTTGTGCTGCAGGGTGCTGGCAGGGGCCGGGGCCAGAGCCTGAGAGTCTGGAGAAGCGGCTCCCTGGGCAGACCAGCAAGCCTGTTCCTCCGCGCGTCTGTGTGCCGTGCCCCCACTGGCCAACCGGACCCTGGCGTCCGGGCCGAAGTCTTTTCGCGACAGGCGGCCACCTGCATACGGTTCTGAGGTCGGGGCTCACGGTTCTTTAAATCGAGAGCTCCGGTGGACGGCTAGGCCCCACGCTGGGACTGACCGGGGGGTGACTCTGCATGTATTTCAAGCCGTGCTGCACACACGACACACACACATCACGTGGAGGGTGCCGCTCCATCTCCAGCCCTGCCTCTCCTCTACTTTAGCCAAACTGTATTGTGACTCATTCCACCTGTGCCTGGCAGAGGAGACCCATGGGGGGGTGTCCCTGTGGCGGGGAGGACACGGGGCCACGTGGGAGGGGACAGCACTGCATGAGCCTTCGGATGACTGCGTTTGTGGGACAGACCCCAAGGGGAGGCACCCCGCAAGCCCTTCCCAAATTCCTGACCTGTGGATTCGAGAGCAGAACCGAAGGGTTGTTTTAAGCCACTGAACTCGGAGTCCTTTCATGCTCCAACAGATGACCAAAACACCGAGGAAGCAAACCTCAGGGACGCTTCCCTGGGAGTCCCGATGGGAAACTCTAGAAAGGCTTCCTGGAAGAAGTAGTATCTCGGGGGGTGACATGGGGGGTAGGTGGGATATTTCAGAAAGAGAAAACAGCCTGAGCGGAGGGCCAGCGGGGCGAGGGAGTTCCATTTTCCTGCGGCTGCACAGACTTCAGGAGGAGAGAGGGCAGGCAGTGAAGACGCTGACAGACGTGAGCCTTCTACCTGGGACGCTCCGGAATCCGGGCTGGGCTGACCGAAGTTCGGGTGTGAAGGAGCCCCAGCCACCACCCGGGGCCTCTAGGAGCAGAGCGGAAGCACCCTCGATGGCCCCGGAGCCGTGACAGCAGCTCTGCCGTCTCTGACTGGCGGAGACAATGGGTGTCTACGCCAGCAGCCGCGACCCGCTCGCATGCCATTCTCTTCCAAGCGCTCCTTGGGTACTCGCGGCTGCGAGCGGGGGACACCGACCTCCCCGAGAAGGAGCAGTGAGGGTGGCTGGGGCACGCAGCCCCCACTTGGGTGCAGAAGCCTGGGCGCCTCGAGGCTCAGGTGCCACTCAGCGTCCCGTCTGAGGCACGAGTCCCAGAGGACGCCTGCGGGCCAAGAGGAGAGCGAGCTGGAAGGGAAGTTCCCATGTCTGAGCCCAGAGGCCGGACCCTGCAGCAGGAGCAGCGCCACCGCGGGGGGCTGGGGGGACGGGGTCCAGATGGCCGGCCCGGCCACACCAATGACACGCTGGGTTTGGAACCCGAAAAAGCCACTCTTCTGGGCAAGGTGGCGTGCAGCTTCGGGAACTTCAGCGCCCGGGGGTCGACCTGAAATGGAGCTTCTGTGTCAGGGGGCCCCAGATGGGGTCCGGGATTCCGTGTCCCTAACAAGCTCCCAGGTGCATCGGTGCCACCGCTGGCCCAGGGGCCGTCCCGGGGCAGCCGGGATTTGTGGATGCCTCCAAGAAGATGGGCCGGCATTTACCCGAATGCCAGCGACGGCTCAGAAACAGAAGGCTTTCCCCCAACACGAAGGGGGCGGAGGGGAACAAATAGAATTACACTCATTGTCTAGGAGACAGCGATGAAACAGGAACACATTAAATGGTTGACTGCTGTGCCGGCAGGATCAGCGCTGTGCGCCAGTGTTCTATAACCACAACAGTCCCAGACTCAGCGGTATCAGACAATGCCTGTGTAACTAACCCCCGGCCTTGCAGGCCACAAGTCCAGGCGGGCCGGCCAGCGGCTCCGCTCAACGCCTCGCGAGGCGAAATCAAGGCTGGGTCGGGAGGCACCGGGAAGAGTCATTTCCAGGCCCTCCCTGCCTTGCAGCTGCGGACAGGACTCTCGCTTTCCTGCTGGCTGTCAGAGGTGGGGGGCGGGGGCACTGCTCTGGGCACCTAGAAGCTGCTCTCAGGTCCTCGTCCCAAAGCCAGCAACAGACACCTCCCTCACATCATATCGCTAGCGTCCCTTTCCGTGACTGGCCAGCGAAGACTGTCTGCTCTTAAAGGTTGCCGTGAGTTTACACTTACCCACATGGTCTCCCTATTTTCAGGTCACCAATCCCTTCGCCGTGCAAAGTGATGCATCCCTGGGAGTGATACCAGGAGAGCCGGGTCATGGGACCCTCTTAGGTTTCTGCCCCACCAGCCAGAAATGGAGTCTTAGGGCAAAAACAAACAAATCGCGAAGATTTTCTTCTAGGGCTTTTATGTCTATAGATTCGTGTACAGAGCAAGGGCAGGACTGTCATGTTTTTTTCTTCCCCCATACAAATGTTTAATTGCTTAAAAAACATTCATTTCCCTACTGAATTGAGTGGGCATCTTTGTTAAAAATCAATGGACAGCCTGTGTGTGGTCGTCTGCTAGGTCCAGCCAATTCGTATATCCACCCTACTTGCTTCCTGTCGCTTTGTAGGAAGTCTGGACCTCCAGGGGTGTCTGTCCTCCAACGCGTTAAAAATTGCTTGGACTACTCTAGGTCCTTTGCACATTCGGCCTTTGAACAACGTGGGGGCTAGGGGTGACGGCCCCCTGTACAGAAATGCGCATAGAACTTTTGACTCCCCCAAAACTTAACTGCTAATAACCAACTATCGACGAGAAGCCTTACCGTGACATAAATAGTCGATTAACACAATATTTTGGAGGTCGTATGTAGGATACACCGTGTTCTAACAAAGTAAACTTGGGAAAAGAAAATGTTATTAAGAAAAACATAAGGAAGAGAAAACGCATTCGCGGGACTGGGTTATCTTGGAAAAAATGTCTGCATCTCAGTGGACCCATGGAGTTCAAGGGTCAATTACATTGCCAAGTGCATTTTAGAATTAGCTTCTCAATTTCAACCCCGAACCCTGCTGGAATTCTCAGTGGGACTGCAGTGAATCTATAGATCAATTTGAGGAGAGCACGTGCCTGCATGTGACGGAGTCTCTCCATCCAGGAACTTGGCCCAGCATTCCGTGTGTTCGGGTCTTCCAAAATGTGCTCTCAACTGGGCTCTGTTGTTGCCTGTGGATGGGACTCGTGCATCTTTCGTTAAATGTATTTTTTTTAATGTTTATTTATTTTTGAGAGACAGAGACAGAGCATGAGCAGGGGAGAGCAGAGAGAGAGAGAGAGAGAGAGAGAGAGAGAGAGGGAGACACAGAATCTGAGGCAGGCTCCAGGCTCTGAGCCGTCAGCACAGGGCTCGACACGGGCTCAAACCCACGAGCAGTGAGATCATGACCTGAGCTGAAGTCGGACACTCAACCGACTGAGCCACCCAGGTGCCCCTGTTAAATGTATTTTTAACTATTTCATTTGCTGTTACTAATAGAATTTTTAAAAACTGTCATGATTCAATTGTTTGCTGCTAGCATATGCATGTGCAGTTTATTCTTGTATATCAGCCTTGTATCCTTCAACTTAGACCAGTGGCTTTCTACTGGTAGATTCTTTGGGCTTTTCTGTGTAAGCATGCTGTGTTTAAATCGAGAGTTTTACTTCTCCCCTCCCGACTATGTCTTTTACATCCTTTTCTTGTTTACACTCATAGTTCTTAGGGAGATGACTGTAGGTGATAAAAGAGGGCAGGCCTTCTTATCTGGTCCCTGATCTTAAGAGAGAAAGTATTCGGTATTTTAACAGTAGGTATAGTATTGTGTTAACTCTAGGTTTCTCACAGATGCCCTTTATCAGATGAAAGGAGGCCCTTTTTTTGCTTAGTTTTCTAGAAAGAAAAAACAATTGCACAATCACAGTAAGAGATGTTAACCTTCCTCTCTCAGCAGCGTGTCCATCGGTGAGAAGTATCCGTAGACACACGGAGGAACCGGATGCCACCATTTACTTCAATCTAACTGCTCTTTCTACATCATTACATTCGTTTCAAGTACACATAAAAACCTGCACACGGTCTGTAAGTACACGAAGCAGATTCTCTGACTTCAACTGAATTAAATTAGCAATCGACAGATAAATATCCAGGAAAACCTCTGCTATTTGGAAATTAAATGATACACTTCTAAATAACATATGTTTCAAAAAAGGAAGTTGCAAATAATTCAGACAATATCTCAAGCGCCAGTGGTGGTGAAAATACATCGTATCAAAATATATATAGGTTTCAACGCTTGCGTCAGAAAAGGGGAAGAGTCTGAGATCGAGGATCTAAGGGTCCACCTCGAGAGCCGAAAAAAGAAAGTAAATGAAGTAAACACGAAGTAAGTGGAAGGAAAGAAATAATAAAGAGCAGAAGTCAACAAAATAGACAACAGACGTTAGCGAGACCCTCCAAAGCAAAATTGTCAAAGCCACAAAGTAGGTACGCTCCTACTCAGACTAATCAAGAAAACATTATAATGGAACATAAACCACTGATATCCAGCATGAAAGACTGGTTATCACTTGGGATAGGATAGATATTAAAAGGATAACAAGCCAATTTTGTGAATGACTTTATGCCAGTCTGCTCGCTAACTTCATGAAGTGGACCATTTCCATGAAAAAAGTGTAACTTGCCAAAATTTGGACAAGGTCACAGAGAACATGGAAAGAGTCCTATATTCATTAAAGATACTGAGCCTGTCGTCATCAACCCTCCCGCCAAGGAAACCCCGGGCCCCCTCAGTTTCACAGGTGAACCCCGTCAAATGTTCAAAGAAGTGATAACACCAATCGTATGCGCCAGAGAAACAGAGAAGGAGGGAACACACCCCAGGGTGAGCATAACATCCACACCAAACAACGCCAATCACCAAAAGTGAAGGATTGTTTTTAAAGCACTAAAGTCAACACAGCAGCGCGCAGCAGAGTCTCAGAGTTGGCCAGCCCCACTGAGTAGAAATGGCTAACTTAAGCCGATGAGAATGAAGTTCAAGCCCCGACGTCGTGATGTTAAACTTTGCCACGATGTCTTTTGAGAGTGTGCCGTGTTTGGTGATAAAGAGTCTTTTTATTTTTATTCTTTGAAAATAGGTTCATGTATTTTTTATTTATTTTTGAGAGAGAGAGACAGAGGAGACAGAGCTGAGGAGAGGCAGAGAGAGAGGGAGACAGAGAATCCTAAACAGGCTCGGCACTGACAGCACGGGGCCCAGTGTGGGGCTCGATCCCACGAACCGTGAGATGACGACCTGAGCTGAAATCAAGAGTTGGACACTTAACTGATGGAGCCATCCAGAGCCCCAAAGAATCTTTTTAAAAGAAAAAATATGGGGCGCCTGGGTGGGTCCGTTGGTTAAGCATCTGACTATGGCTCAGGTCATGATCTCACGGTTCGTGAGTACAAGCCCCACATCCGGCTTTGTGCTGACAGTGTGGAGCCTGCTTGGGATTCTCTCTCTCCCTCCCTCTCTCTCTCTCTCTCTCTCTCTCTCTGTCAAAACAAATAAACTTAAAAAAAAGAAAAGGTAAATAAATAACTCTGAGCAAAGAAACACAGAAAACCAACTTCCTGGCTTAGCAGAACTCCGAATACGGTAACTAGGACCCCGGAAACTAGAACCCCTGTGTGTTGCGGAGGGAACTACGGAAGAACGACATGGAAAAGACCAACAGGGAAGCGGGCCCGTGCTCCCTTTAAGGGGCGTGGAGTGCAGGATTTCTTACATGTGTGTTAGTGTATTCTTTGAAGAAAGCGTTGCAACTTCTATTTTGACAGATGCTCTCAGCGTGGTTTCCACTCTGTAGCTAAGTGACCTTCCTGCTCAGAAGATCTGCGATAGTGACACCTGAGAACTATCTTACCTACCGATTCAGAACCAGCACGTTACCCGGAACACGAGGCTCAGTGCCACAGGCGACTCCCAGCAGGTGCGCATCCTCGGGGCCCACGGGACGTCCAAGGGCGCGCGGCACCGAGCCTCCCCGGAATCGCCCCATCAGGAGTCACTCCCCAGAGCTGCGGAAAACCAGCAGGGACCGGGTTTCGGATTGAAAATTCGGGACCCCGTTTCTGACAAAGGACTTGGTGGCTGGGGTGCGACGGCACTGGCGGTTTGGGAGAACCTGACAGCGTCTGTTCACAGGTTGGCACGGCAGCGGGCACAGAGAAGGGCTCAGCACTGCCACGCGCTCTGACGCCACCGTAATATCGCCGCGTGGGTGTGCTTCTTAGTAACTCAGGCCTGCTGCATTTTACAAAAGCACTCGTCCGAACGGAGCTCGGGCCCTTGCGCACGGACTGGGTGTGATGCCCTGTTCTGGAACCCGGGGTTCTCCGGCCGTGGCTCTGGGGGGACCACAGGCAAAGCGCTGCTGATGAAGTGTCTAACGGCACAGCTGGCGTTTAGAACGGGCTTGAATACAGGCTGAGCCGCCCCTCGAACTCCTGCTTGTCCACACTCCCACCTTCGTCCTTGTTCTCGGGGTACAGAGGGGCTGTGGTCTCGGCCAGGGGGCCTGGGGCGCACCTGATGAGCTGGCTGGCGCCATGACAAGGCGGTACAAGGGTTCTGCTGGGGACAGGGGGCGGGGAGGTCCCACAGCACCTGGGCTGGGCAGGCTGGGCGCTGCGTGCACCCTGTGGCTGCGAGGGCAGCGGGGTCCTCGGCGGGAGGCGGGAGCACAGAGGCCCAGCTCACCTCGAATCTCCCAGGAGAGTTTGAAACTCGTTTGTTTTTCCGAGTCAGCCCCACGCTGCACTTAAATGTGGTTGCTCGCACACACCAGCTGGAAATGACGCGGCTCTTCCTTCTTGCGCAGCCTCCGCGGTGAGCGTGTGCGAGCCCTGCGTCCCGGGGTCACACGGCCGCTGGCAGGTGGCTCAGTTTTCCACGTCCCCGAGGTCTTATTTTACGAAGCGAACGGCCTGCAGCCTCCTCACGCGGCCCCTCTCTCCCTCCCATCTGCGAGGACGGTCAAACGCCCGCTGAAATTCGGCGTGATAGGTGATTTCCTGACCAACGCGCCCTGGGGCTCGGCAAGCCTGCCCGCAGGTGTGCCTGCCAGGAAACAAGCCGTGTTTGGTTTCCGTGGTTTGGCAGGGAAATTTCCAAGCTGGGTGGATTTGGGGAAAGAGGGGACCAAACTCAGGCCCGGAGAAGGTCTGGCTGATACGAAAGGGTGCCGAGGTGCGGTCCTGGGCTCCGCGGGGCCAGCAGAGGCCTGGGCAGCCATGGGGTCCCGGCCACAGAAGACTCCTCCGGATGCACCTGCACGGCTCCCTGGCCAAGGCCCTGGGTGCATGACTCTGCCCTCAGCGTCCCCTACTCCCATCGGACCTGGGCTCAACACCCCCAAAGGAAGGGAGAACCAGGCTCCTTAGGGTGAGAAGTGGCAGAACAGGAGGGTGGCGACACTGGCCTGTGTCCATGGGGACCCACGCCCGCATCGTGCCCTGCCTGTTGGGATTCGCCCTTTGACCCTTCCTCACCTAGTGGGTCACCTGCCGGGGATCTCGGTGTGGCATTTCGGGAGAGGCAGGTGACCCCCGCCGCTCCCCAGGGTGTGTGGGGCTGGGGACACGTGGCGGGTCACTCAGGGGAAAGCTCTTTGTCACAAAGGGGAAGTCCTTGGGCACAGCCCAAGCCTTATCGCTGTCGGAGAGCTATCTGATCAGGGCGCTTAAGCCGACATCATTTATGTAAAGCTATGCAGATAACATGAGCTGGGGGGGCAGGGGGGTAAGACAGTGGTCACTGTGGTCTCTCGGCTGGGGGTGCCTCAGGCCTCCCTGGGGCCACCTGAAATTCACTGTGCTGGGCATCCCCCTGTGGCAGGGGCAACCGTGTCCCTCACCTTGACCCCCGCCCCCCCCCCCAGCTCCCCATCACCACGGAGCAGGTGGGGCCAGCCTCTGACAGTCGGGGCTACGGGGGGGCTACAGGTGGACAGAGATGAGAGTTCATACAGCCGTGGTCCTCAAGGAGCTTAGAAGGGAGATCATTTTATTTTTGAGGGGGGAGGGCTGTAGGGACAGAGAGAGAGAGAGAGAGAGAGAGAGAGAGGATCCAAAGTGGGCTCTGAGTGCCGTGCTGGGCGTTGTGGACACCTGTGCCTTGGCTCTCTGTACAGAGGAACGCCCTGTGGATACAGGGGACCGTGTGCCTTCCCTGGTCACACTGTGCGGCCACAGTTCCAGGCCCCTGCCAGTGACCCCGGCCACCCTCTCGATCACAGCTGCTTGGGTCAGAGATAAGCGTCTTGGCCAAGGACGAGCCACCAAAGTCCTTTCCACTGGGAGCTGAGAGCACAGGGCCAGCCCCGGGAACTTGCTCACTGGCTAACAAGTACGGGAGGCGGACGCGGGAGGCCCGGCCCCCCCCCCCACCGTGCCTCAGCTTGCTCCTCTACTTGGTGGGACTCCACCAGCCAAAGGGCGCTGGCGTCCAAATTCAGACAGGCCTGTGCCCAGCAGGCTCACGGCCAGACGGACCTCGCCTCATTCCCTGGAGCTTCCCTCAAAACAAGGCAGGAGGGGGGCGCGCAGCAGGGGCTGGGCAGCCCCCCTGGGCTTCGCTTTCCCACCCGCGTGGAGGAGAACTCCCTCCTGGGTGGCTCACTCCCTGAGACACCACCCTGCCCTGGAGCCCCAGTGGGATCGGGAGGCCGGGCCCTCCGCTAGTCTGCCCGCCAGCCCTGTGCGCTCCGGGTCACGGCCCCCCGTGAGGGGCATACGAGGGCGCCCGGTGGCCCTGTCCCCAGGGCTCGGGGCTCTGGCCTCGAGCAGCCACCCTCTGGCACACGGCCCGGATCTCGGCTCCCACGCGATTCAGGACGGATCCTGAATTCCACCCGGCTGGCTTCTGACAAATCTGTCTCCCGAGGTAAGCACGAAGGCGAACACAGTGGCCCGCACGTGACGGGTGTTCGGTGAGCGGCGGGGGAGGAGGGACTCGATGCGGGTTATTCCTGGAGTGAGTGCCGCGCACCTGTGACCACCGGCCGCAGTGTCGAGCTTCCGGGTCTGGAGCCCTTCCTTCCCGAAACGGGCTAATTTGGCAAATGCCTGGTTTGCGTAGGCCGTGGGTCATCTGCTCGTTGTTCGTAAAAAGGGGATCGGCCGTGAAACAAGCTGAGAGGCCGAACAGACCGATGCTGGTCCCACAACGCCCGCGTGCTGCACTGACGACGACGGCAGAAAGGCAAACGAAAACCAGAGCATCCGGCCGGCGGAGGGCGGAGGCCGAGCCCCCTCCCGTGGGGAGGTGGGGGAATCGGGCCCCCGCCGTCAGCGGGGAGGCGGCAGGAACCGGGGCAGGCGATGCGGCGGTATCCGGGAGAACTAAAAGTGCGTCCCCAACCCGGGGCCGGCCCCGCAGCAGGGAAGCCTCCCGAACCGTCCACCCGGAGAGGAGCGGGAGGAGGAAGGGCGCCCCCCCCCCCAGGAAGGCAGGGCTGCTGACCGGGGAGAGGTGGCCCCGCTGCTTCGGAGGTGCCGGCCGGCCGGCCGCGGGCCCGTCCGTAGAGTCCGACGCTATCGTTCCTGGGGCAACGCTGTGTGTGAGCGTGTGTCCGTGCAGGAGCCTGTGTGTGCGAGAGTGTGCACGCGTGTGGCTCTGTCACGGGCGAGTGTGCACGTGTCTGCTTCTGGGAGCATGGGAGGCACTCAGGCATAATCACGACAACAATGCGGGTATCGCGACGGCACCATGAGGAGGCCTGAGTTGTGCCCCGTGCTGAGCCTTTAATTCACACACTTCATCCCCATCAGACCCCACTAGGGGGCTTCTACTGTTCTCTCCACTTCACAGACCGGGAATCTGAGGCAGGTCCCGCGGCTGGAAGGAAGCAGAACTGAACCCAGGAGACCCGGTTCCAAGATCCAGACCACACTCGCGGCCCCTGAGTGGCTCCGTCAGTTAAGTGTCCCGACGCTTGGTTTCGGCTCAGGTCATGATCTCACAGATTCCTGAGTTCGAGCCCCACATCAGGCTCTGTGCTGACGGTGTGGAACCTGCTTGGGATTTCTCTCTGTCTCTCTCTCTGCCCCTCGCCTGCTCACACTGACTCTGCCTCTCTCAAAAATAAACGTGAAAAAATTTATCAAAATCCAGACCACACTCATTTTGACCTGCAGCCGTGCCCCAAAACGTGAAAGGCGAGGCAGACTGTCGCACGCTTTAAGTGGCGGGAGTATGGATTTTTCCTTTCTCTTTGTCTTTTTTACAAGTATTTTATGTTTAAAGTTACTAGTTTAAAAGAACCACCTTCTCCTCCAGGGTGAGCCGGCGCCATGGGATCGCTCCTCCCCCGGGGAGACGCATGGAGACACTGCAGGAATAACACGGAGTTACGCAATCCGGCTTCGTTTCACACGAGTCGCCACGCACCTGGAGACGCTGACGAAACCCTCGCGCCAGAGCTGCCGACAGCGGGTCTGAAGAACAGAAGGAATACACCCGCCCACACCCTGACTTTACAACCCGTCATTAATTAGGGAGAAGGGAGATGTGTCTGGTTTCGTGACTTCAAGCGTCCACCTGCGGTGTGAAGGGAACGCCACCTGACTTCTCTCCTGCTGCCTTTGCTTCTCGTCGCTTCATGCTCTAACTTTCAGGAGTTTCAGCTTCTATTTTCAGCGCTGCTTCCAAACCGGCATGCAAATGTATTGTGTTTAATTCACAAGACGCACCGAGCGTTCAAGCTACCGCGTCACAGGCCACAAACGTAAGCACGGGCGTGCCGACAGCTGTTCTGCCTCACCCGCCGCCCAGCCGACCAACGGAGTCTGAAGTTCGACAGGAGCACCTGCCCGCCCGCTGCCCCCGTCCCGAATTCTGCCTTATGTAATCAGAGACGTGCACGCAGTCAGTCCTGTGTCTGAACAAATGCGAACTGTCTGTCCCGGGGTGTTGGCCCGCGGACACCTGCCTGGAGCGCTGGGATCCAGGCTGAGGAGCTGGAGCTCTTGTGTTACCAGCGGCCATCTGAAACCCCGGGAGAGGTACCGCCTGTCCCCAAGGGCGCCCCTGGACGTGCCCCCGGAAACAGAGGGCAGTGCTGGGGGATGGGTGGGAGATGGCACGTCTTCAAGCAAGAAACAGAAGGACAAACGGCCCTGCTCAGAAAATGAGGGACGTGTGGGGTCCCTCAGAACCTTTTAGAACTAGCAGGTGCACAGGCCCACTGTTCTATGACATCAGCCACCCTTCCAGCCGCTCCGGGGCCCCTGTGTTCTCTGGGCGGCATCCCAAACCCTGGCGGAGTAGGGGTGTGGTGTGAGTGGGATCCCCTGCAGCTAGGCGGTGACGCGGCGGTCTGGAGGTGCACACCTGAGCGAGGTCACCTGCGCACACCTGCGGGGTGTCGAGGCAGGGGGCAGTCCATACAGACTGAACCTCTTGGGGGACCTGGGAGCCCTGAACGGTTTGGGGATTGGCGGGACTTAGGGGCAGAGTCTGCCTCCTCCAGAGTGTGGGGTGCGGGCTGTAGGCGGTTGTTTCTAGGTTTCGAGCAGCCAAGGGGCACGGCAGGTACCCGGCTGCGCCTGCCTTGCACACGCTGCACGCCATGTCTCTGTATGCGCCAGCCCCCAGGTGCGAGCTTCCCGGGCAGGCACAAGGGGGGCCACCAGGAATACTGGCTGAGGCTCACAGGGGGTCCCGGCGATGGACACACTGGGAATACTGAGTGTCCGCACGTGCCGTGTACGGCTGTGGTGTCGTGTTCTCTCCCCACTTGACACTGGACAGGCCTGACTATTGCTCTGACCACAGACTGCAGGCGAAGTGCCCCCCGGGGGTCTCATGCCCAGTTCTTCGGAAGGTCGGGGCATCTACCTTCTCCCGCGCTGCCAGGGGGTCCAGGCTGGACACAGGACTCCTCAGAGGCCCCATGGAGAGGCCCCGGGGACAGGAGAAGCCCCCGCTGATGCCGAGGGGGGCAGAACTGCCCCTGTGAGCACCGTCCAAGTTCTGATCCATACGACTGCGAGAAAAAACGGCTGTGTTGTTCCGAGCACCACGGCAATGACCACACCACACTCGGGCTCCTCTGTGCTGCCCGGTCGGTCCAGATCACAGAGACGCAACAGCCACGGTGTGAAGTGGCGATGTTGAGAGTGCATGACTACCTTCCGAACTAAAGCCAAGACCCGGGCAGCAGGGCACGGAGACTAGAGGGACGAGGCGGCCCAGCTGGAGAACACAAAGGGCCCAGAGCTTTCTGGTGGGCTGGGCCTTCCTGGCGAATCACAGTAAAGTGCACGCCTCTGGCTGTGAGCAGCGTGTCGGCCCCTCAGAGACGTCGAGTCCTGTCTCCAGGCCCTGCGCATCGCTTGGTTACTGGCGGACGGGGATTAGGGTAGCTGGTGAAGCTGCTAACTCGCCTTAAAACTGAGTCATGACTCCGGGGAACCCGCATGCACGCAGCGTGGCCACAGGTCCCAGCCGGGGGCAGAGAGCTCCCACTGTGTGCACTCGCGGACCTGCAGGTGGGGGTGGGGACGCAGGAACACGGGCGCTTCCAGCGGCTGGAAGGGCAGCGAAGGGACGCTCCCCTGCAGCCTCCAGAAGGAAAGAGCCCTACGGGCGAGGGGCTCCAGGGCAGCCCCCGACCCCCAGAGCTGTCAGATTACAAATGCGCGGTGTCCGAGGCCTCGACCTTGCAAGGCTGCTTTGTTACAACCACAGCAGAAAACCTCACCCGGCTGCAGGAAAACCAGAAAAGGCATGTGTGCCCGAGGCGCATTCCGTGAACACAGGGGTGAACCGTGCCTCGCGAGTCATGCCCTCCCTGCTCCTCCCCGCGCACAGCGAGCGAGCACTTCTCCCGGCAGTTCTGTGCTCGCTTCTACAACAGCCTTCCAGCTGCCGGGGGCGCCGTCGGCGGGAGCGCGCGGCGTGCCTCTGCCCTGTCTTCCCACCCTCCGAGGCGCTGTGTGTTGGGGTCAGGGACCGACGCCGTGCTGCACGGACTCGATCCGTGTCTCAGGATGAATTCCCACAACTGAAGTTGCTTTGCCGAAGGTCAGAGGCTTCCTTTTCTCACGCGTGGGTCGTGACGTCTAACGACTCGGCCGCGCGCCCGCCAGGGCCGGGGACCCTCTCCAACACGGATCGTAACGCCGGCATTACGACTTCTCAGGGGCTCGGCCAGGGGGTTTCTTCCGAGAAGTCCTCCGTCTCCGGTGCCGGACACTGTCTCTCGGTGGTGGCGTTGCCTGGGCTTGGCTGGCCGAGTCGGACTGCTGGGCCGCCGAGACGGTCATCGTTCCAAGGCCTCAAAGGCCATCACGGTCTAGCTCATTTGGGTTTTGAAGTCCTGTGTTCTATTCTTTTCAAAACTCCTTCCGAAACTCCATTTCCCTTAAGGACGATGCGTCTGGGACATAAACTTGTGGACGGCGTCCTTCTCAATTATTTTGAAATATTTTCAAAGCTTTGATCGTTTGATGTGCCTTTGGCCGTAAGCATGGCTATGTGAGCACGGTTATACCCAGGCCGAGGTTCCCTGTGCTCTCAGGGTGGTGGGCTGGAAGCCGGGTGCGCGGACAGCACCCGGGTCCCCCCAGCAGCCCCGAGCCCTGGTTGGCAGAATCTGGTGAGTGTGCACCCTGGGCTGGAGGCAGGAGGCAGGCGGGCAGCTTCCGTCCCAGCTCAGCCTTTGGGAAAAGCCGGAGGGTGAGCCTAACCCCGGCTAAGCAGAGACAGGTTAAATCGGGTTAATTCACCGGCTAACGAGACTCCGTGACGCTGGGCCATTTCCCAGAGCCTCCGACATGGTCTGTGCCTGGCAGTCAGCCGGGGCCCGCCGTCTGGGTCCCTGCCGATGGCCTCATGGACTTGCCCACTTCTGCCCCCACACTCCTGCCCCTTCCATTCCTTTGTATCCTCAGGTACGTCACCGACCCCATCCCAGGAGAAATCACGCTTCTCCTCAGCACACTGTGTGTGTGTGTGTGTGTGTGAGTGTGTGTGTGTGGGTGGGTGGTGTGTGCGTGTGTGTGGTGTGTGGTGGGGGGTATGTGTGTGGTGTATGTATGTGTGTGTGTGTGTAGTGTGTGCGTGTGTGTGGTGTGGGTGTGTGTGTGTGTGTGTGTGTGTGTGTGGCGTGCCTGTGTTTGTGAGCGGCGTCTGTGATGTCGTGTGCCTGCATGGGGTGGGTGCTGGGCTATCTCCGTTATGCCGAGACGGTGTGGGTAGGTCGCGCCGGGTGCTAATAGAGTAGAGCTGGTTTCTGAGCAGAACCAAACCGCCTGGTGAGCAGCCTGAGCCTGGAGTGCCTGCTGCATGAACAGGGGGTGACTCCGGGAGCTCCCCTTTGTGTCACGCTGGCAGGAGCCCGTCCCACTCGGTGCCAGAACCTGGCGGGGCTCCTGCGCCTGCTTGGGGCCTGAAGGTCAGGCTGTGAGCCTTTGGAGGGATCCCGGGGCTGAGCCTGGGGACTTCCAGCGTCCCCAGGCAAGGAGGCCAGCCACCCTTGACCTGTGCAAGTCCACCCGCCATCAGCATGAGGGTCATTTCACGGACATCCAGACGGCACCGGCTACCTTGGGAAGGAGGCTCCCCGAAGCCCAGCCCGTGTCACAACAGGTGCGAGAGTACGGGAGCCCCCCCGCCAGCTGGCCCTCCCCACCCCGGCCTGGGAGCCCAGCGTCCTCACGGGAGGGACCCCTGCCCGGTGCACGAGGCCCCGTGAGCCTGCCCTGGTCCCCCCGCCTCGGGCCCGGCCGCCCAGAGGCAGGGAGCGTCTCTTTGCTCACTTGGTCTCCGGAACAACAGATGGGGGTTTGTTGACGCTGAGATTTAAGGCGGCTCAATTACTGTCGTACCGAAAAAGCTTTCTCTAAAATAAGAAAGCGCACAGATTCCTCAACTCGAAGAAATTGCTGACAGCTTTGTTTTCCACCCAGCGGGAGTAAAAAGAAGCTGACGACTTCTTTTTGCAGGTTATGCTCATTCAGGTCTATTTTTAGATCGTTTTCCTAAGTGAGTGCGCATCGGAATAGCACTCGCTTGAGCACCGCCATCTGTTCCGCGCGGCGAGCCCCGGCTCGCGGGGTCCGGGGTGGGCCCGCCCGGCCCCCTCGCGGCCGTCCCCACGGACGAGAACAAAGGGGCATTTTGGGTCTCCACGGTGTGTGGAGGGGGCACTCCAGCCACGTCACAGGCAGTGAGCAGGGTAAGTGTCCACCAAACAGCTATTAATACATTTTATTTATACACTGAGCACCAAAAAATGCCCTTGGCTTTTAAAAACGGAGCTCAAATAATCCCTCGTATTTAAATAGACTTCTTATAAAAAGGCCATCCAACCTTATCTTGGTTGTTAAGAGAAAATTAACCTATGAAAAAAAAAAACCACCGCAGAATGCTATAAAAGGCCCCTTCCCCTGCTTTCCGGTTTGTAACAACCGCTCCCTCCCTCTGCAGCCCGTTCCTTCTAGAAGCGCGGAGGGAGGCCCCACAGGCTGGTGACTCACACTCTTCTATGGAAATGCAGTCGGTGCATGACAGGCACCATGACAGGGGATCTGACATATGAGTAACGGGCTGGGTGTACCTTCTGGAACCGGCATTCGTGTGCGGGGCCCTGAGGGGGCCGGGGCCGGGCAGGCAGCCCCCGAGCCCACGGGCCTGGCTATTCTTAGCTTCCGCTAAACTTAGCTCACTCCACCCTCTCGAGTAACTTAGATCGAAGCACCACTCTTCTCCTGTGGGCCCGAGGACCTCTGCGAGGACGACTGAAGTGGCCAGGGACAGGCATTCGAGATGCTACAACGAGGTAATAAGGCTGGCCCGGGGAGCCCCTCGGCCTCGGGGAAGCACCTGGCGGGACTCAGGGACCGTGGCCAGCACTTGCTGGCCGGGGCCGCGTCTCTGCAGGACTGCTGGTGTGCCCGGGCCCGGGGTGGTGACCCCCCTGGGGCCCAGCAAGGAGGCTCCCCTGCTGGCCACTATTTCGGGCCTCTCTGGATGTTTTCCAAAATGGTCACCAAAAAGAAATCATGCTGCTCGCACACTCGCTCGCTCTCTCTCTCTCTCTGTCCCCTCCCTGAATACACAGAGTCCTTCTTGGGGAAACCAGCACTAAAAAAAACCCTAAGCGAAGCGAGGGACGGAGCGTTCTGTAAGTCCCAGCGGAGTTCACCTGAAGCCCGGAGCCAACACGCCGCCTCCTCTCGGGGCCCGGTTCCAGGAAGCGGGTGTCCGCCGGGGCGCGGCCCTTCCCCGGGCTGCCCGCACGCAGGCCGTGTCAGCCAGCCTGGGGACCTGCTTCTGGGGGCTCTGCACAGGTGGCGGGATGGCTCCGGAGTCAGCCGGGGGGTCAGCTGAGCCCCGCCACTGGCCTTCGGTGAAGCCGGGGCGAGGGAGGTGAGGGGGGACAGGGACCTCCCCGAAGCGCCTGGACTTGGAAGGCTGAACCCTCGGCAATGAAGTTCATGGCTCCCCTGCGGCCGGAGCTAGAGAAGGGCCATCAGGGTACGGCGGTCGCCTGAATTTCACGCCTGCCTGCAGCTGCTGTGTACACAGCCATCTGAAGCACCCTGGGGACAGGTGGTTGTTGGGCCTGCTCTCCAGAGACAGCCAGACCAGAGGACCTGGGCCGGCGGTGCAGGGTGCCCCCCCTTCTCCCCTTCCCTGTCCTGCTGTGCACGGGGACACCCGGCCGCGCTGGAGGCTAAGCAATCTTCCCTCCCTTCCAACGAAGGCGCGGCGTCGTGTATGTCGTTCAGAAAAGACAAGACCAGGCGTCACCTTCTCTGGAAGAGTTCTTTAGGGAACGAGGTATGTTATTGAGGAAAGACGCCTGGTGTCCCCTGACCGCCCAGCAGGAGAACTGGGGAACCGCTCCGCGCGCCAGAGAAAACGGTGCCTCCGAGCGCACCCCCAGCTACTCTGAGTGGCCCTACGGGAGAGGAACCGCACGGTCCGTATCCTCGGAGAAAACAGATAAAACGACAAATCGCGGACGTGGCTCGGGCGGTGGCGTGAGGGGAACCAGCACTCCTCGACACGACTCCTACATGCCTGGGGAAGGCCTGTGCCACGCGTGCTGGCTCCGCCGCTGGCTCCGCGGGTCTGAGGAAGCCCGCGATCGCCAAGTGCTTTCCTGGGCGTCCCGGCGCGAGTGCGGCTCCAAAGGGGGACGCACGGATGCACGGGTCACCCAGAGACACGGGCGCAGAGCCTTGCCCGGCGGGACTCCACACGGCCGTCCATGGTGGACGCCTCCTGCCTCGTCTCCCCCTCCGCGCGTGGGGCGCTCACCCCCAGCCACAGGCCCCGAGTCCTTCCCCGAGTACCCCCGGGTGGAGCGGAGGGAAGACCACCCCGCTCCGTGGTCGGGAGGCTGGAAGACACGAGCCAGGCACCGCCAGGGAGCACGTCCCGAGAGGCGGAGCCGGTGGAAGACGGGACTGAGGGTCTAGCTGGTCCCAGAGCTGGCCGGTCAGGGGATTCGCTCTTCCAGAAGGTCTAGTTTACTTCGAGCTGGGTTTGCCTCACTCGCCACGTAAAAAAGTGTGACGCGGGCCCCGGAGTCTTCCCCTGCCCAGGCCGCTCTGTCGCCTGACCCCCACCCCTGCAGGTGGGCACATTCCGTACCCCTCTGGCTAGCGTAGGCCCGTGCTGACGGGGCCGCACGCCGGGGCACGACAGGAACCTCTCCACGCCCTCCAGGGCCTGCTGCTCCTCAGCCACTAAGCTGAGGTCCACACAGGGCGAGCAGCGAAGCACGCTGCAAAGAGGCCAAGTCCTTCGATCTTTTCCGGTCCAGGGCCATGACTAGGAATTCAGTAAGAACCGGGTTCTCGGACGGCAGCCGGCGGGCTGCCTCCCTGCGCTGACCAGCCGGACGCGGCTGTAAGGGGACCCTCAGCCCACGACAAGTCCCAGGACCCCGCACGGCGGCACCAGCGAGAGCGGACCGACGAGGCGTAAAGATCCCCCCGCGAAGGTCCCTCCGGGGATCCTTCAGAGGAACGGCCGGGCAGCAGGAGCCTGGGTGGTGAGACCGGCTGTGGGAAGTGCGCCAACCGTGGACGTCTGGCACCTGCCGGCCCGGTCACGCCCCTTCCTCTGCCACGGAATGTTCGGGACCAGAGGGCTCGTTGTGCTTCATTCCCGCTTCTAAACGAGTTCCCTCCCTCTCTGGCACGGTGTGCTGAGACGGCTGAACGGCACGGAGGCCGCCGTCTCCCTGGTTCTGCGGAGCGACGCCTGGGCTGAGCCGAGTGGACGAGCCCTCGGGGGATGGCCGCAGAGCTGGGCGCGACTCTGCAGGGGCTCCGGGCAAACGTGTGCACGTGTGGACACGGCGGGAGGGAGGCTGTCGTGCGGCTGGGGGGCCAGCGGGGGTAAGGATGACCGGCTGGGTCAAGGTTGGCCACCAGGGCCGCTATGAATCTTCTGGCCAGAACAGCGGCCCGCCCTTCTGTGGGGAAAGCCACCCTCCAATCACAGCGCCTCCTCCCACAGCCGCGGGAGGCCATGTGACCCACTCCAGCCCGGCAGAGGCCTCTCCCAGGGGCTCGGAGTCGGTGCTGAGTGAAGGGGGCTCCCCTTCCTCCCTGGTGGTGAGCCAGGCAGCGGGGCGCTGCCGTCGGGGGAGGCCAGTCTGTAAGACGAAGACTTCATCCAGGGGCTCAAGCATCTCTGCATGAAGCCAGAGAACCTGTGACAAGAAACGGAGGGTGTCCCTGCACCCTGAGACCCCGGCTCCAGTGGCCTCCACGGATGCCACTCCTTTGTCTCGCCCGGCTTCCGCGTGGAGAGTCACGAAGCTCCCTTTCGCCTCAGCGACTCCGGTTGACTTCCTGCTACTCACAACAGAAGTCCTAGCACACCGGGCATTCAGACTGCACTCCACTGAGTACGACTTGAAAATACTTACCAAGATGCAGAATGAAACTTTACCCTTTTGGCCCCAGGAAGTCAGTAACAACCAGCACCCTAACTCTCCATCATGCGTGGGCGTAGGAGAGGTCCATCTCTCCGGCCCAAAATATGTTTAATGAAAGCGACCGTATCGCCAATATTTCATTCACAGGACGGAGCACTGGAAAACAGATCTGCGATTGTCACAGCAAATTAGAATACATCGGGGTGAAATTAAGATAGGAGTGCTCACGCACGAACCAATCTCATGAAACTCCTACTCCTGAAAACAAACAAAACAGAACAAAACGGAACAAAAACCTCCCCAGTAGGTTCGTCCGTTTCCCTCGGTGGCTACAAAGCAGTCGTTCATCATGTCCACGTTAAGAAGCCAAAACACATTTGGTTATTTCTGAAGCACATTAGTCTGAAGCCCCGTTTGAATCTTTCGTATTTGTGTGTTGAGAGTTATGTCACCAAGTTAATCATTCCCAGGACGCTTGCATTTGGGGTAATGAGAAACTTCTTGTGCAAGCGGCCATTAATCAGTGAGGGCACCATTGCATAACGGGCTCGGAAGCACGTGTCCGGGGCTCAGAGCCCAGCGTTTCTGCCTCTTGCTGACCTTTTCCAAAGCAGAACTGGAGCCACGTGATGGGCGCTTCCTGCCAACAGTCACTTATTGCCAATAATTAAGTTGGATAACATGGAGAAGTAGAAATAGAAATTTCAGTTCCTTCGGAGTTCTAAAAAGAACTCTCTTTGAAGTCCTTGGTTTCTGGCTCAGTGTTGTGGCTGACTTGATCGTTATAAAAACTACCCATTAAAATTGAAATAAAGTATTTTGCTAAGTGGTTCCTGGCATTTGTGGTAGAAACAATAGCCATAGCCCCATAATAAGATTATTTTATACGTAAGAAAGGCGAAGCAAAAAAAAAAAAAAAAATCCAAGATGCTAGGAGCCAAAGACGAAAGCGTCATCCATCAAATCAAATCTCAGCCCGTCATGTTTGGTGTTCTTGAGCAATAGTGTTAGCGAGAAACTATTACTTAATCCCGCTGGTATTATCCAAAGAGAACACTTGTGAAATACTCAAGACAAATATGCTGGTGTTATTACACGAATGAAGAGCCTGTGTAGAGTGAACTGCATTTGTGACATCCACACGGACTCGAGCGGGGCAAACGGCTAATTAAGCCACGGCAAGGACAACGGCCACCGCATCGAGGAGCTCTGGGGCGCCACAGGTGCCAACCCGCGGTTCTCAACGGCGCCTTAGCCAAGAAGTTCTGAAACTTAACCAAAGGTCATTCCACATCCTGGCAGCCGACGAGAGTGTATCTGGTTCCCTGGTATATGTTAGGTACACTAGATCGCCAAATTTCATCTGGATTATTTTCATTTAATTTTTTGGCAAAGGATTCTTTCCAAAAAAAAAAAAAAAGAGAGAGAGAGAGAGAGACTCTCTTCGGATTCCATCCCACGAGCAAACTCTTACTGTACTTGAAATCCTGGCCCAGATCTGACGAGTTTGAGTTAGGAAGCTGCTCTGCCATCATGGCGTTCACGTCCAACAGTGAACCGTGACTTTCATAGCGTGGAAGGAAAGTTTACACTCCTCCTCAAACACAAAACGCATACATGCCAGGATTTCAAGAACTAACTCTTGATTTTTTAACACTTGAATTCTGCACTTGTGCATCGATTTGCTCTGATTTATGGCTGTTAGTGCCGCCGCCGGGGGCTGAGTGCGCACAAATGCTCCCCGGACCGAGCCAACGTCACGGCCAGGCAGGGCGGCTGCTCTCGGAACAGCAAACGTCTCTTTCCTGGGCCTGTGCTCAGAGCACACATTGAAAACACAGCAGCAAACCTTGTACTTCTTTGACTGCAAATAAACTGTACATTTGGGAAGTAAGGTATATTAAATATTTAGGGCTGTAATAACATCAACAATAAATAACAAAATATTATGAATAATTAATATTATAGTATTATATTAATGGTTAATATATTATTCTCGTTCTGATTATTCAATAAACAAGAGTTTTGATGTACCAGAAGTCAGATGGCTACTCTGAACACGTTATTTATCAATAACATCCTTGATACACATGGTTGTGCTAAAATCAGCTGGCGGGGGGGGGTGGTTGGGGGGCACCAGGGTGGCTCAGTCGGTTAAGCATCTGGTTTCAGCTCAGGTCATGATCTTGTGGTTCCTGGGTTCAAGCCCCGCGCCGGGCTCTGTGCTGACGGCTCAGAGCCTGGATCTTGCTTCGGATTCTGTGTCTCCCTCTCTCTCTCTGCCCCTCCCTTGCTTGTGCTCTGCCTCTTTCTGTCTCTCAAAAACAAATAAATGTTACAAAAAAGAAAAAAAAAAAACAATCAGCCGGCTAGGTGTGTAATGTCAGTGGGACAGGTGCAGTGAGAACCTCCAAAAACCTGCTTCTCCACGTAAGCAGTCATCTTCAGTATCGACTTTTTTACAAAACCCTGGAAATTAACCAAAAGCTCGCAACCATCTGATGGACCCTTCTTCAGGAAAAATGGCCGAATCTCAATAAGAACACCACGCTCTGTGGAGGTCTGAACTGCCATATATCCACTCCGCTTTTCCAAACTCCAGGAAACCCAACAACCTTGAAGTCGGGGTAGCCATCGCCCCAACCACCACCGTGTCGGTAACCTCCCCCAAAGCTCTTTTCTTAGCAATCGCTCATTATCTGACCTGTCTGGCAGCTCCCTGGGGGCTCAGTTACTGAGGAAACCCCCATCTCACAGGCTTTGTCTTTGACTCGGAAGCCCCTCGCTCTGAAGAGCTTTTCTGCTGCATATTTGTGGAAAGCAATCGGTGGTAACAGCTTAGCGTCGGTTAGCTGAGGCAGTGATGCAGCTGACACAAGTCAGAAGCTGCGGGCTGAGATGCCCACAGTAGGCCAGAAAAATCTCTGCCATGTTCCTAGGAGTTTAGAAGTCAGTGTGCAGGTGCGGGGCTGTGGACACACTCAGGAAAGACCTGAGAAGGCCCTGGCTCTCTCATCTCTGGCTGACCTTGAGGTTCTGAAAGGAAGTGGAGGCTGAGACAAGGTTACCAACTGCCCAAGAAAGCATTGAAGGCATGTCCCAACATGCACCCAGTGCCCCTTCACAAGACCTGGAGATTTTCTGCTTCAAGGCATTTAGGGGAATCTCAGTCCAACCATTAGCTGATCACTTCATTGAATAGAGACTTCGGGGACCACCAACAACAAAGAACACAGAATTATGTCAGACAAGTCAAGGCATAAACAAACAACAACAATAATAAACGGCAACCATAAACCTAGGGTAGGAGAGCAAGGACCTGATTTCTAGGGTTGCCATACTATTTTATTCATTTTTTGCCATATTATATTCTTTTAAATGCCTATTCAACAAAATATTGTAAGACGCACGAAGAAACAAGAAAGTGTGACCCATACGAAGAAAAGAAGTAACCAACAGAAACTGTTCCTAAAAAAACCCAAGACGTAGAACATCAAACAATTATCTTAAATATCTTCAAAGAACTAAAGAAAAGTATGAGAACAATGTTTCACAAAACAAGGAATGTAAGTAAAGAAAAATTGCAAAAAAGAACCAAAAAACCAATTCTAAAGTTGAAATTATACTAACTAAAGCAAAAAATTCACTAGTAGTCTCAAGAGCAGCTATGACATTGCAGAGGAATGCATGAACTTGAAGACATATCAACAGCAACTATAGAATCTGAAGAATAGCAAGAAAGAAGGTCACAGGAAAATAAACAGAGCCTCAGGGATATCACCGAGTGTACTACATATGCATAATGGGCGTTCCAAGGGAGAGGAGAGACACGGGTAGAAAGAATATTTAAAGAGCTAATAGTCAAAGACTTCCCAAATTTGAAAAAAAGACACGAATCTACACATCCAAAAAGTTCAATGAAATCCAAGCAGTATGAACTCAAAGAGATCCACACCAAGGCACATTATAATAAATTGCCAAAGCCAAAGCCAAAGCCAAAGAATCTTGAAAGCAGCATGAGAGAGGTGACTTGTCACTCAAGGCCCACACTCCAAAAGATTAAGTCAATTTCTCATCAGAAACCACACACACCAGAAGGCAGTGGGATGACATATTCACAGTGCTGAAATAAGAAGACTGTCGACCAAGAAGCAGATACCTAACAAAACTTTCCTTCAAAAATGAAGACAAAATTAAGACACTTCAAGGTAAACAAAAACGGAGAATCTGTCACTAGCAGAACTTCCTTACAATAAATTCTATAAAGGGGGTCCTTTGGGTTGCAATGAAAGGACACTAGAGAGTAATTCAAACCCACTGGGGGGAAAAAAAAACCAGGTGTACTGATAAAGGTAACAACACACATGAAAGACATCGTAAATGTATTTTTCATCTTTAACTTTTTTCCCATCCAATCAGAATTATAAGACAGCTGCATAAAACAATAGTTATAAAGCTGTTCTCATGGACTTATAATGCATACAGATTTAACTTATATGACAATAGCATAGCAGTAGGGGAAGGGTACAAAGCTACACAGGAGCAAGTGGCAGATGTAAATCTCACCTGATCAATAATTACATTGAATAGAAATAAGTGGCCAAACACTCTAATCAAGAGGCAGAATGGATAGAATGAATTAAAAAACTACGATCCAACTTTATGCTGTCCGCAAGTACACTTTAGACTCAAAGACCTACATAGGTTGGAAGCAAAAGGGTAGAAAAAATAGAGCATGAAAAAGCAACGGAGAGAACTAGAGTGGCTATACTAATGTCAGACAAGGCAGACTTCAAGATAAAAATAGCTACTCTAGACAGAGAAGCAAATTTTACAATGATACAGGGATGAGTTAATCAAGAAGACACCATCATCATCAGCATCATCAGTACACATGCTTAACAACAGAGTCCCAAAATACACGAACAGCCCTGAAGGGAGAAAGAGACAATTCAACAAGAGTAGTTGCAGACTTCAATATCTCACTTTAAATGCTGGATAGAAGAAGTGGAAGACCAACAGGAAATAAAAGACTGAAACAAGACTACAAATGAACCAGACCTAATACAGAATGCTAATTCAGCAGCAGTGGAACACACGTTCCTGTCAAATGCGCATGCGACCTTCCCAGGATAGGTCGTATTTGAGGCCGTAAACCAAGTCTCATTAAAATTTGCCAAGGACCGAAATTATACAATGATGAGACTGAAGTATGTTTGCCAGCACAATGGAATTAAATTTGAAATCAATAATATAAGGGCATTTGGGATGTTTGCAAGCACGTGTAAATTAAAGAACACAATCCTAAAAGACCCAAAAGACAAAAAGATCACAAGAGAAATTTAAAAATACTTGGAGATGAATGAACACAGAACCCACAAGTGTCACGGTCCCCAGACCACTCTTAGGTCTGGTCATTCACTAGGAGGACTCACGGCACTCAACATATAGACTATAACCA
This sequence comes from Paguma larvata, assembly GCA_030068075.1. Classification (NCBI taxonomy): domain Eukaryota; kingdom Metazoa; phylum Chordata; class Mammalia; order Carnivora; family Viverridae; genus Paguma; species Paguma larvata. Next base: position 87,474,101 of record CM057832.1, on the reverse strand, counting down.
GAAGGATACCGAGCAAAGCAGCAAAGGAGAAGGTGGAGGGGTGGCTATCGGGGGAGACCAGCCGCAAGCTTGCAAGGCTCTTCTCCCGGGGGAGTAGCACAGGATGAGTTGAACTCAGCAACAAAGAATAACCAGATGTGTGACGTGTCGCCAACATCTCATTAGAGACTCAGAGCCCAGGGCTTCTTCTGGGGCTGGACGTGCAGGCGTGCTCTACCTGGCAAATATCCAAATCCCATGTTCCAGAAAGGAAAGCATAAGCCTTACTGTCTGTACGGTGGAGGCATAACTCTTACCAGTTCTGGAAGTGATGGGAATTCCCCAAATCTAAGTTTCCAAATGCAGGCCAGGGGCCAGTCCTGCAACCAGTCCTTCCTAAGAATAGTAATTCAGACTCGTTATGTTAATAACTCTTTTCCACAAACGTATCAAAACTTACGAGACGCAAATGAAGCGTGCTCAGACGGCCCTGTATGTGGCAAGGGCCCACGGGAAAGAGATCTCAAGTCAAATAACCTAACATTCTACCTTGAGAAATTGGAAAAAGAAGAGGAAACGACAGTCAAAGTAGAAGGAAGGAAATAATAGAGATCAGAATAGAAATAAATGAAAAAGAGGACAGAAAAATAATACAGGGGAAAAAAAACCACGACAAAATGAAAAGTTGACTTGTTGAAAAGCAACAGAACAACATGTTGGGATGAACACTGGGTGTTATATGTAAACCAATTTGAAAATAAACTATTATAAAATAAAAGAAAAGAAAAGAAAAAAAAGAAAAGCAACAGACCAGGCAAATCGGGCTGGATGAACAAGGACAAAAAGGAAGGAAAATGAAACACTCAGGTGAGGAATGAAAGTGGGGAAAACTGCTACTGTGTTTATAGAAATAAGAAAAACCGTGAAATTACATAACCTACGTGAAATTGAAAATTCCTAAAAAGAAACGAAGTATTGAAACTGACTCAAGAAGAAGTAGAAGGTCTGTACGGAGGTAAAACAAGAGAGTGAGTTCACAATGAAAGCACTTCCAACACAGGAAGGCCCAGGCCCAGATGGTTCCACTGATACATTGTACCGAACGATTACAGGAGAATTAACATCAATCCTACACAAACGCTTTTTTAAAAAAAGAAGGGAATACTTTCTAAACTGTTCTGAGGAACCAGTATTACCCTGACACAGAAACCAAAGAAAGACATCACAAGAAAGAAAACTACACAATATTCTTTCTAAACCTAAATCCATAAATCCTGGACATAGTATTAGTAAGCCACATCCAGCAAAAAGGAATAAATACCGTGACCAAGCCGTTTATCTTAGGAGCGCAAGGTTGGTTTAATATCTAACAATCAATTAACGGAGGGGCGCCTGGGCGGCTCAGTCAGTTAAGCGGCCGACTTCAGCTCAGGTCATGTTCTCATGGTTGGTGGGTTGGAGCCCCATGTCGGGCTCTGTGCTGACCGCTCAGAACCTGGAGTAGATTCTGTGTCTCCCTCTCTCTCTGCCCCTCCCCCGCTTGCATTCTGTCGCAAAAATAAACATTTAAAAAAATTGAAAAAAAAATCAATTCATGTAATAACCGTATCAATAGAATAAAAAATAACAACTGCATGATCCAATCACAGAGGCTTGCATGAGGATAGACAATGGAGTAGAATTAAGAGCTTAGAAATAAATCTTTTACCAGGATAATACAAGAGAAGAAAGAATAGTGTTTTCAACAAACAGTGCTGGGACAACTGGATTTCCGCAAGCAAAAGGAGGAAGTTGGACCCCACCTCACACCATATGTAAAAATTAACCAAAATGGATCCCAAACCTAAATGTAAAAACTATAAAACACTTAGACAAAAACACATCTTTATCACCTTGGGTTAGGGGGTGGTTTCTTAGATAGGACACCAAAAGCCAATCCACAAGGGAAAAAACAGATAAACTTGACTTCATCAAAATTTAAAACTTTAGTACTTCGACGGACACCATCACAAAAGTGAAAAGACAGCCCACTGGAGAAAAGATTTATAAATCGTACACCCAATGAGATATTTGTCTCCAGAGTAACTTGTGTTCGGAATATATAAAGAACGGTTACAACTGAATAATAAAATGGGAACCTAATTAAAACTGGACAAAAGGTTTCAATGGACGTTTCTCCAAAAGAGATACACAAATAGCCCACGAGCCCATGCAAAGGTCTTGAACACCATTAGTCACGAGGGAAATGCAAATCACAAGCATAGGTGTGAGGGACCACTTCACACCTACAGGATGGCTATAATCCAAACGAAAATCAATGACAACGGGGCGCCCTGGGTGGCTGAGTCTGTTGAGCAACTGACTCTTGACTTCGGCTCAGGCCATGATCCCAGAGTCGTGGGATCGAGCCCCGCGTCAGGCTCCATGCTGAGCGCGGAGCCTGCTGAAGGTTCTCTCTCTCTCTCTCTCTCTCTCTCTCTCTCTCTTTCCCTCTGCCCTTCTCCCCGGCTCACTTTCTCTCCACCTCATAAATAACATTTTTAAAAAATTTAAAAAAAGGGCAGTGAGAAGTGCTGATGAGGATGCTGAGAAATTAGAACTGTACGTACTGCCGAGGGGATGGTACAATGGTGCAGTCACTTCGGAAACCGGTTTAGCAATCCCTTGAAAAGTTAAACATAAGGTTGTTGTTTGGCCCAGCACTTCCGCTCCTGGGTGACACCCATGCGAATACCGCACATGCGTGTTCGCGGCAGCAGCATCTGTAAGGGCCAAAGAGTGGAAACAACCTAAAAGTTCATCGACCGATGAGTGGCAGGTCCACACGACGGAATATTTTTAGCCCTAAAAAGGAAGAAGTAGCAATGCGAAGGATACCCTGCGGGAACCTTGAAAACATCACGCTCAGTGAAAAAAGCCAGACATCAAAGGTTACATACTGTATAAACCTATTTAGATGAAATGCCCAAAACAGGCGAATCCGGAGACAGAAAGTAGCTGAGTGGTTGCCAGAAGCTGGCGGGAAGGGAGAGACGCTAATGAGCGCAGGGCTGCTTTGGGGGCCGAGGAAAGTATTCTGGCATCAAACGGGGATCATGGTTGTGTAGCTCTGTGACCAAACTGAGACCGCTGAAGTGTGCGGTGTGAAGGGTGACTCCGATGGCACGGACACTACATATTACACCGAGACCACTGAAGTGTGCAGGTGTGAAGGGTGACTCCGATTGCACGGAAATTACATATTAAAAAACAAAACAAACAGAATCGCCACAAAACCCACAAAGGTGTCTCGTCCTTCCATTCTGCTGTCAGGGCTCCCAACCCAGAATCGGTTCAGAAGGTGTGAAACAGAGCCCGAAGGCGTCCTGCAGGTAACCTTCCCAGGGGCCAGCAGCTTCGGACAGCTCTGCTCTCACGGGTGACAACGGACCAGATGTGCCCTTTACTCTGCCTCTGCCGGAGGTCACGAGGCAGGAGAGGTGGGACCCGTCTGTCCCCGGCCAGCACTCCTCTCCTTCTCCTGGTTCCCTTGACCTCGACTCTCCTCCTCACGTTCACTTTCCAAGACTAGCTTATCCTTGGGGGAAACTGGATACAATTAAAAAGGTCGGTTCTGTTGAGTCTTACAGGAAATTCAACACAAATTTTCCTCTCGCTCCAGGCAAGCATTTTTTTTTTTTTTAAGTTTATCGATTTTGAGAGCAAGAAAGGAACGCGTAGGGCCTCGAGGGGCAGAGAAAGAGGGAGAGAGAGAATCCCAAGCAGGCTCTGCAACCGTCGGCATAGAGCCCGAAGTGGGGCTCCAACCCACTAACTGCAAGATCATGACCTGAGCCGAAACCAAGAGTCAGGCTCTTAACTGACGGTGACACCCAGGTGCCTCTCTACCTGCCAACATTTTTAAATATGCACATAGAGGGGGGCGCCTGGGGGGCTCGGTCGGCTAGGCATCCAACTGCAGCTCCGGTCACGATCTCACGGTCTGTGAGTTCGAGCCCCGTGTCGGGCTCTGTGCTGACAGCTCAGAGCCTGGAGCCTGCTTTGGATTCTGTGTCTCCCTGTCTCTCTGCCCCTCTCCTGCTCACACTCTGTCTCTGTCTCTCAAAATAAATAAAACGTTGAATAAAAATTTTTAAAAATATCTTAAAAGAATATGCACACAGCACACGAGAAGTCACACACTGTACCTGATCCCAGGAGCACCGCACAGAGGACGGGCCAGGATAAAACTCTTCGTCTTTTTTTTTTTTTTTAAGTTTTTTTTTTATATTAAAAGAGAGAAAAAGAGACACTGGATCCTAAGCAGCCTTCACGCTGAGCCAAAGGTGGGACTTGAACTCACAAACTGTGAGATCACGACCTGACCAGGAATCAAGAGTTGAACGTTTCACTGACCGAGCCCCCCAGGCGGGTTTAACAGAGTGGTCTGACGGTCACGTGCCAGGCACACGCTCCCACAAAGACGAGACACAGAGAAAGTGCCTTCTCACGTTGTGTGCAGACTTCTACCGGGGTTCCGGGAGCATCCGACCGAGCCGCTGACAACGACACCCACCTCACCCCTCCGGCAACCGAGTGTCTTTCCACCAGGTCAGACATGGGCTGTCCTTTCCTGCCCTGTGTGGCATGTCTCGCATTTCTTATGTTTCTAAAGCACTCAGATGAGGGCCACTTGAGAGCACGTTCTAAGCTTCGGAGAAAGTGTGTTTCAGGAAAGCATTCACAGACAACTCAAGAGAAGGGTGACTCAGTGCAAGAGAGGCCTTGAGGAGTCTCGACTCCCCTGGCCCGCCGACCCGCACTTTGCTTTCTGTAAACTGCACAAAGGTTTTGCTCGACCCGGCTCGGAGGCTGGAAGTGAAAGTGGCCTCTTTTTGCAAAGGTCACGAAAGTGCACTTGCCCGACTTCGAATTCCTCCGAACCCTTTGCCCGTGAACGTCCCGGCGACGGGAGTCGGGCCCCGAGCCCTCGGGGGAGGCCGCGGCGCTTCCACCCACCCCGGGTGGGGCTCCGTCCCACGCTGAGCGGCGGGTTCGCTGCCTGTGAGGAGCCCTTCACACGGCCGTCTCCTGGGCCACGTGTCAGGGCTGCATCTCAGCGGTGAGGTGTGGGTGGCGGCCCCCGCGGGAGCCTGCCCCGCTCCCGGTCCCGTCACACTCGCCCCAGCCTCCCCTCCGTGATGGCAGCCTAGCGGCGGCCAACAGGACCCGAGAACCCCCTCCCTCCCCAGCCCTCGACACGGGGACTGCGAACGTGGCATCTGGGCACAAGGATTGCTCTTCTTGATGTCCTGCGAGAACGGCTGGAGGGCCGGAGTTTCCGGGGTGTGGGCCCCCCGGGGGCAGACACCTGTTTTCTGTGCCTCTTCTGAGCCGGCCCACCCGTGAGCCGCACTGGGCAGCCGTGCGTCTCCCGAGTCCTCAGCCCGCGTCAGAGCGGAAGGGGCACCATCTGGGTGACTCTGGGGACACAGCGGGCCAAGTTAGGAGAGCTGTGCTCAGCCCCCGCCTTGCACTCCCACAGCCCCGCGGGGGCAGGGGCAGCTCCGGGACCTGGGAGAGCCCAAGCAGTGTCCCTTCCTGACCGTGGTCCTCGGGCTCGTGTGTGGCCGGCGCGGAGCTGCCAGCCGGAGCGTTACCGGGGCCGGCCTCACACCATGGGTCTGCCGGCTGGCCCTGAGTCCCGTTTCCCAGGGTGGACGCTGGGCCTCCGAACGCGTCCCTGAGCCCCCCGCCCTGCGCCAGCACGGCTCTTCCGAAACACGAAACGAGGCGCCACCACACCTGCGGAAGACGGCTCTCCTGCTTCCAAAGCCCCTCCACGCAGACACGTCCAACCCTCTGTGCGCCTGGCTGCGAGCCCCAGGTGAGGCGCCTCTACTAAGGAACCAACAGGCTCGGGCGGACGAGACGCGAATCTCTGGCCCACCGAAACGGCGATGTCCGCACCGAACGCAGGGCCCTGGGGTGTGTGAGTGCAGAACGGAGCGAGGCACTAGGCTCGCCGCGCTGCCCCAAAAGAAGTACTAGGGGTGCCCTTGAGCCGCACGGGCTTCCTTCTTCGGTGAGCATCACCACAAACCACGAGTCTGCGAACTCACGCTCCAGCAGCCGGTGGAGGGAGGCCGGGCCCGCGTCCCCCGGAGCGCGGGGATGAGACTTGGGGGCTCTGCACACAGCGCCTGCCGCCGACCCAGCCCTCCACCTGCTCAGCCTACCGGCGGCAAGCCAATCGGGCCAGAGGCTGACGCACACGGGCCCGGCCGCCTCTGGCTGTTTTCGGGCTGCCCAGGGCTGACGGGTCAACAGCCCCCCGCTGCCCGCCGCACTCACTCCGTGCTCCAGGTTCTGCCCCCGGAAGTCACCCGGGCCTCTCCCTCTGGGGTGCCGTGGAGAGTAAACCCGGCACGGGAACACCACAGAGCTCGGGGCCTCCAACCACCAGCCCGCATTCCTTCACCTTGTCCAAATTCACGTCGGCAGCGATCCTGTCGATGGTCCCTCGAACCCCAGCAGCCTACGCAGGCTTGAAAAAGGGACAGTTGGGCTGGGGGCGGAGCTCACTCTGCTGCCCCACGGGGGACGGTCAGCTCACGGACGACAGCCTCCTCCTACCTGGTCTCCTTGGCCTCGCGCTGCAGGGATGGGACCATGGGGGCTGGCCCCGACGGCTCGAGCTACGTGTCTTGGGCTGTCCTTGGCGTCCTGGATTCCCCCCGTCGGGCGCCCTGCTCTCTCCCTGCCTTGAGAACGCACCTGAAAAACAGATGCCCCACACCGCACGCTTGAGGATGGGGAGCCTGCCCTCTGAGGACTCGGGGGGGGGGGGCTCCCGAAGCCAAGGACTCTGCGAGTCCAAAGGGACGGTGGGTTTTCAGGGCCTGAGACCCACAGGTGTTTTGAGCAGAGGGTTCAATCCCTAACACCCCAAGCACGATCTGTAGCCTGTGTCGTCGATGAGGAAAAATGGCTCCCATTTTACCAAAATATTACCGAGGAATTTTAAAATGCTGTATTTCTTCTATTGGAACAAATATACGGTTATTGTTTGATATAAGAAGATGATTTCACTGCCGTTTTGATAAAGCCCAGTAACGCTGACCTACACATACGTTCCCAGTTAACTAACTTGGTGGGCGACGAGGAGATACGACGGCAGGATTAAATATTAGAAAGATCAGGGCGACGGAAGGACAGAGCTGTGGTCAAGTGACACAAAGGGTCGACGGCCCGCCAACAAGCCGACACGAGACACGAGCATTTCCCACGGAGCACGGCATCCGGGAGCGACACCCCGCCACTCGGGTCCACCTACCTACAAAGCTCTAAGTGGCCAGAAAAGTGACACTCCGTGACAAGCCAGTTGTTTTGACAGCCAGACGAGGAGGGAAAAAAAAACAAGGACAAAGGAAAACCATCTACTTTTCATTGAAAGCAACATGAACTTGAAATGTTCCATTAACTCACAGAAACGAGTCAAGATAATCCGCATCTTCTCCGGGCCGTTACTGCCACTCCCCTCGTCTCGGAGCTTCTGTGACTCGCAAGGCCTCTTCTTTCCAAGAAAGGCTATAGATTAACCAGCATGAGTGTTCAAGACCAGTAGGTCTCCTGCTCCGAGATGATGGGAAAAGCTTTTCCCCCGAACTGGGACTGCGCTCCATTAACCACCCTTCCCCCGCGTCTTCTTCATCGTCATCGGGACACTGGGGACCACCGCCGTGTTGCCGGCGTGTGTTGGCCTGACGTGGTTCCGGAGTAAGGCTGAGCAGCTACTCTGCGTGCCCGTCCCGGAGGGGCCGTGGGACCAGAGCACGGCGTCGGGACCGCCCCCGCTCTGCTGCAGGAAGCCCACGGGAAAGGCAGACGACACGGACAAGCGCGCACTTTCCCGTCGCTCCGATGCCTTGGTCTGTGATCTCTGCAGTCACGACGGGAGGACGGGAAGGAGGTCTTTGATTTCCGAGCCACTCCAGTGACTGCGTCCGAACGTGCAGGAAATTAAAGGGTGTTCCATCAGCAACAGACTGTGCGTCCGTGGGGAGAGACCCGTCACTCGGCACACGCTGCATATTTTCCCCGTTAACGTAATTATTTCCCACTCTGTGAAAATGAAGTGGCATTTGAACGTGTCACGGACAGAACAGTACGGCCCCGAAATCTTAAGAAAATAAGAAACGGCACTTGCAAACAATCCTGCATGGAACGAGCGGCACGAGTTTTTCCGAAAACAAAGTGCGCGCCTCACTGGATATAATCGGCAGGGCCGCCCGTGGAATTTAATAAATGAGCCCCTTTCACGCGAGGCCAGCCGGCTGCGCGCGCGCCCCAGATGTGCAGGGCCAGCCGCACAGAGGACGGGGACACCGCGCCGGCCTTCGGCACCAGGGCAGGGAGGGTGGGGACGGCCGCGCCCTGGCTGGTGGGCTTTGGCACATGGCAGGTCCCTGATTGTGGCCTTCAAGCCTTTTCAGATGCAGATGGAGAGTTCGAGTTCCCAGAATAAAATAATAATAACGATAATAAAACTTTCAGCGATTTTACAAACTCAGAGTCGACGTGCTTTTCCAGAGCAAGGAAATGTCGGAGCTGAGCGTAGGGATGCAGACAGGCGGTCACGCACGTGCCAAACTGCACCTGACGGCAACCGGGCACAGGTGAGGGGTGGGGGTGGGGTGATGGGGCACCCCCGTGGCCCGGGAAAGGGGGCTTCCTCCGTGCTGCCAGACACAGCCTCAGAAGGCAGCCTGGTTTGATAACGTACAAAATAAAGCTAGCCGGAGTCCGTTCAGGGAGCTGGAATGTTCCGCCGCACGCCGCACTCTACAGCTCACTGTGCGCCGCGCACGTGGTCCCTGCCCCGGCCCCTGGCGAGGCTGTCAGCCCGGACGTGCCCCCGAGCCCCTCCGTGTCTCCTCGCTTGGCCTGGCCAGGGGTGAAAAGAGGGAGACGGGGTGGCTGTGTTCACCTCCTCCCTCACTGAAAGCAGGTACCAGCTGGGGACAGGAGACACCGGTAACCCACGGCCCCGGGGCCATTCGGGCGGCCCGGATGGGGCGGCCCCGCTCTCTCCCCCCCCGGCTCGACCGGCGGGTGGCCGGACAAGCGCGCCGGCTTCAGGCCTCGGGCCCCCTTCGCTGAGCCGGCTGCCTTCCCACCGTCCACACCGCATTCTAAGACTGGAGAGGCCGCCTGACGGGATCGGCGCGGAAGGGCGGTCTCCTCTAAACGCCAACACGCGATGATTAATTCAATTCAAAAAGAATGGAGTGAGAGAGAAATTCCCAAGTTTTCTTTTCGCCGACTTTATTTACATTTCGTAATTTTCACTCAGAGAACCCGTCAATCCCTCTTCCGCTCGGAGATGCAGGTATGTCTGCGTGTATGTACATTCCTTTAGAAACTTTATTTGGTATAACTTCACATTTTTGGTATATAGAAATAATTTTATTTCATATTGCAGCACAGTAGACATACAATCGATATGATTTCCTCGAGTGTGCAATATATAAATTATTCACATTAAAAAAAATTAAGAACAGAAAGCCTCGTATGCGGAAAATATTTAAAAATGTGTACCTAACTTTGAGTTGGTTTCTGACAGCCCAGACTACTAGCTTTATAAATCTGGATGAGTATGACGCAGAACGAATTCGGACAGAGTGCATGATGGGTCCCCTCTGGATGCCTAATCCCCTCTACGGAGGGCTCGTCTTCACTGCGGTCAGTGGGATTCCAGGCGCCGAGGCAACCGTGGGTCTGAAAGATACTTCCAGGAGTACGTGTCTGACACTGGCGTTTGAGAGGTTTGCTCCTCTATTCTCCTTTATAGCGAGGGGACCTTTTCTCTTTAAAGGCAAGGAGACCTTCGAGCCTGTCTTTTGTTGAAATAGTCTAGAGAGACAAAACATTAGGTCACCTAAACCAGAAAGCAAAAACAACCGTAAATGTTTCACAAGCTTTATTTAAAAAAAAAAAAAGAAAGAAAAAAGAAAAAGTAACCAGAAGATGATCGAAAGTTTAAATTCTACTAATCATCTGAAGAATTCTGTTACCAAATTAACCATTCTAATTCCAAACATGCCCTCCCCATCATTTCACATGTACTTAAAAAAAAACAATAGGCTTTATCCTTTAGACAGTTTTAGGTTTCCAAAACATTGAGCGGAAAGGTCAGAGTCCCAGCACGTCCCCTCACGCCCCCTGGGTTCATTTGTCACAGCTGACAAACCGGTACGACACGTTATTATGACCTCAAGTCCACAGTTTCCACAGGGCCCACTGTGGCGTGTGCGTGGTGGATCTAGACAAAGCCCAGTCCCATATCCACCACGACGGTATCAGGCAGAACAGCTGCGCTGCCCTAAGCATGCTCTGTTTTCCATCCACTCATCCCTGCCTCCTTGCTGCCTTCTCCGGAATGTCACAGAGCTGGAATCCTGTCGTATGTAATCTTCTTAGATGGAAGTCCTTCACTGAGCAGTATGCAGTTGAGGTTCTTTCATGTCTTTTTGTGGCAGGATAGCTCATTTCCTTTCATTGCTAAATAATACACCACTGGATGGAGGTACCTTAGTTTCTCCATTCGCCTTGGCTGCTTCCGAGTTTGGTAATTATGAACGAAGCTGCTAAAGCAGTGTGCAGACATGTGTGCAGACCAAAGATTCAACTCACTTGGATACATACATAGTATTATGGCTCCTGGATCATGTGGTAACTTAGCTTTTAAGAAATGGGCAAATTGGTATCTTGTGTGTATTTGCATTTTTTTTTCCTTTAAGTTTATTTATTTTTGAGGGAGAGACAGAGAGCAAGCAGGGGAGGGGCAGAGAGAGAAGGAGACACAGAATCGGAAGCAGGCTCCAGGCTCCGAAGTGTCAACACAGAGCCCGACGTGGGGCTCGAACCCACAAACCACGAGATCATGATGCGAGCTGAAGTCGGACACTTAAGCAACTGAGCCCCCGGTGCCCCTGGATTTGCATTTCTTAATGACACAGGATGTGGGACATCTTCTGAGCGTATCTGCCATCTGTGTGTCTACTTTAGTGAGTTGTCTGTTCAGATCTTTCACCCCCTTTTCAATAGGTTATTTTCATCCTGCCGAGTTTGAGAAGTTCCTTGGATGTGTTGGACATGAGTCCTCTATCAGGCAGCTCTGAGGATCTCTTCCTGCTGTCTTCACAGTCTCTTTTGCAGCCTGGAAATTGTTAATTTTAATAAAGTCAACATTATTTTTTCCCTTTCATAGATCATACTTTTGGTGTTGTACCTTAAAAAAATCATCGCCAAACCCAAGAACAACTACATTTTCTAGGTGATCTTCAAGAAGCTTTATAGTTTTTCATTTTACATTGTGTCTAAGGCCCATGTTGAGTTAATTTTTGTGAAGGGTGTAACATCAGTGTCCAGGTTCTCCGTTTCATAGCTCAATGTCCAGATGCTTCAGTACTATTTGTTTTCAAGACTGTCTTTTCTCCATTGAATTTGCCTTTGCTCTTTTGTCAAAGAGCAATTCATTTCATTTTTTAAAAATGTTTGTTTGTTTTTGAGAGAGCAAACGAGCAGGGGAGGGGCAGAGGGAGGACTGGGGGACAGAGTTTTTGAAGGAGGCCCTGCGCTGACAGCAGAGAACCCGATGTGGGGCTCAAACTTACGAACAGTGAGATCATGACCTGAGCCAAAGTTGGATGCTTAACTGACTGGGCCACCCAGGTGCCCAAAGATCATTTTATTTTCTAGGAGCCCACTTATATAACTATCTTATATGAATACACTTCTGGGCTCCCTATTGTTCCACCGATCCATTTACCTGTTCTTTTGCCAACTCCAAGCTGTCTTGATTATCGTAGCTTTACGGTAAGTCTTGGAGTCAGATAGTGTCAGTCCTCCAACTTTGTTCTTCTTCAATACTGGGCTGGCTCATCTATGTCTTTGAACTTTTCATATAAACTTTAGAATTGGTGTGTCGATACAGACTTGCTTGTTTTTACTGTGATTGCACGGAATCTATAAAGGTGGGAGGAGTGATTTCTCCGAAACACAGAGAGTGATTTCTTCGTAATATTGAGTCTTACTATCCATGAACATGGGGTATCTATTTACTTAGATCTTGACTTCTTTCACCAGTTTTGTAGTTTTCCTCTTATAAATCTTGTACTTTGTTTTAGATTTATACTTAAGTATTTTGCATTTTTTTTGTGCTAAAGTAAATGAGGTTACGTTTTTAATTTCAAACTCTAATTCTTCATTGCTGGTATACTGGGAAACAGCTGACTTTTGCTTATTAACCTTGTATCACGCAACCTTGGTCTAACTGCTTATTACTGTTTTGTTCTTGTTGTTGTTGGTTCTTTGGAATGTTCCACATGGACAATCATGTCTTCTATGAAGTTTTGTTTCTTCCTTCCCAATCTGTATATATTTATTTCCTTTTTTTGTCTTACTACATTAGCTAGGATTTCTAGCAGATATTGAAAAGGACAAGTGAGAGAGATGCCCTTGCACTGTTTCGATCATTCAGTATGATGTCAGTTGTGGGTTCTTTTGTAAAAGTTCTTATCAAGTGAGGAAGCGCCTGTCTAATTATAGTCTGCTGAATTTTCACTACAAACGGGCGCTGGATTGTGTCGAATGCTTTTTCTGGATCTGTTGATATGATCATCTGATTTTCCTGTTTAGCCTGTTGATATGATGGAGTACAGGGATTTCAGGGTTAAACCTGGCTTGCATATCCAGAAAATAAACCTCATTTGGTTGTGACATCTAATTGTTTTTATACATTGTTGGATTCAATTTGCTAATATTTTGTTGAGAATTTTTACATCTACATTCATGGGAGATAATGGCCTGTGGTTTTCCTTTCTTGTAATGTTGGGTTTTGACATCGGGGTAATACAGGCCTCAGAATGAATTAGGAATGGTTGCTTCTGCTTCTATCTTCTTGAAAAGATCATTAAAAACTAATATAATTTCTTCTTAAATGTTTGGGAGAATTCACCTGAGACACTATCTGGGTCTGATGCTTCCTATTCTGGAGGTTTATTAATTACTGATTTAATTTCTTTAACAAGCACAGGGTTATTCAGATTATCAATTTCTCCTTGTGTGAGTTTTCATATGTTGTGTCTTCGAAGGAAGTGGTCCATCTCTCCTAGGTATCAAATCTGTGGGTACAGAGTTGCTCACGGTACCCCTTTATTATTCTCTCAATGTCTGTGGGGTCGCTAGGGATGGCCTCACTTATATTTCTGATTTGGGTAATTTTTATCTTCTCTTTTCCTTGGTTGGCCTGCCTAGAAGCTTATCAATTTTTAGATCTTTACAAAGAACCGATTTTTTGTTTTGTGGTTTTTTTTTTTCCCTTTTGTTTTTCTATCTTTCAGTTTCGCTGATTTCTGTTCTAAAGCTTGTTATTCCTTTTCTTCTACTTACTCTGAATTCTATCTGCTCTCCTTTTTCTACTTTCCTGAAGTGCAAAATTATGTTAATTTTAGATCATTCTTCCCTAATATATGCATTTAGTGCTAAAATGCTGTGGTAAGCAATTTTTTTGATAAATTCCCACAAAGTCTGATACTATATTTTCATTTTGATTTAATTCAAAGTATTTTTTAATTCCTCTTGAGCCTTCGTTAACACATGTGTTACTTAGAAGTATGTTGTTTAACCTGCATTAAAAAGATTAATCCCACCATTAATAGATGGGATTTCCCAGCTATCCCTCTGTTCTGGTTTCCAGTGTAATTCCACTGTGGTCTGACAGGCTGCTTCTTAGGATGACTGTTCCTTTACATTTCATAAGGTGTGGTTTATGGCCAAGGATCCCTTAAACATTTTTCTTCAGACACTAAGGCTGTCCGTGTGTAAGTGCATCATTTACTTCATTCGTGGCCGGTGCTCACCAACAATAGGTGGCAATACACACACAGAGACCAGGCACAGAGGACACTCCGTCTGTCCCTCCTGGTTTGTGACACTGCCATGAATGAATGGGAGAGGAAGCAATTTCCAATTCTCACAAAAGGTACAACAAAATTCTGGGAAGGAAGGAAGAAAGGAAGGAAAGAAGGAAGGAAGGAAGAAAGGAAGGAAGGAAGGGAGGGAGGAAGGAAGGAAGGGAGGGAGGGAGGGAGGGAGGGAGGAAGAAAGGAAGGGAGATTTGCTCCTCTATACCAAGCCCTGCTAATTTGTGTATGGAACAGAAAACTACACAGTGAATCAGAGAACCGTCAGTGGGCAGGAGGGAAGGCTCAGAACCAGTGATGCTCCCGAGCAGGCCCATGTTCACCCCACTGCCCGCCTCCCACCTGTCTACACGGGAGTGAGGATTCAAAGCCACACCCGTACAATACAACACGAGCCAGAGAGATGGCTACAGTACGGATGGTACTCAACTTAATTAAGAGTTTTTTAAATTACGCAGACAAGAGACATTAGTACATGGAACAGAATCAGTGATAAGAGCTGATAACAGTCAAATAGCAAAAACAGCTAATTTCAACCCATTTATAGGATTCTGAAGGAGGTACCAGTGTAATCGTGTTCACAGAGAGAACTCATCCGACTCAGATGAATTTACAGAAGGTGCAGGTAGAGTGTGCGAGGTGTCCTCGCCGAGCCGGCGGCTGTATCACCTACCTGAGCGTAGCAGGCTTCTTCTATGGCTAGTCCTGTCACTAAATCCACCTGAGAATAAGAACATATGTCGTTTCAGTGGGAGTTATGTTTTAGAATCGGGAACGCTCGATAGAAATTCAAACTAGTAACGCTTCTCCGAGAGAACGGAATTGACGTAAGACAGCACACCGAGAGCATGACCAGCGTGAGCATTCTGGAGCCAGGCTGCCGGGGTTCAAATCCGGCTCTGCCACGGCGGAGCTGTAACCTTGGGTGAACCGGTCGATGAGCCCTCTGTGCCTCAGAGCGGCGCCTCTGAACCCGAGGCTGACCGCAGTGTCCACCAGACGGGGGTGCTGGGAGAATTAAACGAGCTGGTCTAGGTGAAGGCTCCATACAGCACCCAGGCGTGGCCCGGCACGTGGTGCGGATGGGAGAAGGCACTTGCTGTGAGTGTTGTTACGATTATGCGCGAAGTTTTAAAAACCAAACGCTCGGTGAATTTGTTAAATTGTGTTTATTGCTAACAAATTCAATCTCTTTTGATTGCGATGAAGCCCAGGAAGACATGGGGGCCTCTGAGTCTGCGAGGAAGAAGGATCTTTCTTCAAAATTCCGCAATTTAGCCCACACGTAACTGCCAGGACGCAAGCCCGCTGTGAACAGGCACCTGCGCTCCTCCCTTGCCCTGCCTGCTTCTCTCCTGGCCGGGGGCCTCCACTCCCGGGAAGCCGCCTACCCGGGGTAACCCCAGGACACCCTAAAAACCTTGCCTCGTTAGGGCGGGCTCCTTGCACCAAGCACACTGAGAAGTTAAAGGTCGGGAGGCGGGCTCCACTTTGAGCTTGCGAGTTTTCCCTAACACAGCGCCGGTGTTGAGAACACATGATTGCCCTTTTCGTCTGGTCTTCTGAGAACTACTAGCCATGAAGCTGTCTCTCCGCTGAACGGCAGAAACAGCAAGCAAACCACAGGCTGCCGGGCAGGGGTGAGATCCCCGGACTCTATGCTTAAGACACTGAATCGACAACAGCTAAGGCAGACTGAAATCAGTGATGCAGCTAAAAATACCCTCCGTAGCTTGCAGTAACAGTAGCATTGAAACAGCTGGATTTGGAACCTTAAAAAAGAATTCAATCTGCAGCACCGACTCCAACAGCAAACTCCAACAGTGAGGCACTTACCTCCATCCCTTGGTTGATGGCTAATTTTGCCACTCTCATTGCAACAGGTCCCTAAAATTCAATTAGAGAAACAGATTTTCAGTAGTATTTATGCAAATTATATTGTACAGTGCCGTAAAATCCAGAAATTCCCATTGCTGGGCCTATCGCAAAGATGCCACAAAAGCTGTAACACAGTTAGTGGGGGACTCCCTTCAGGCCTTGCAAGGTCTCAATTACCCGGCCACTTGGCACAAGTCTGCTGCCTGGACAACTGTACCTGCCTGCAGGCCGGCAGGTGCTGTGTGCCCAAGAGCGGGCTGATGATTCTCCAGCAAAGCTCCCGAGAGGCGAAGCGGGGAAAGAAGAGGCGAGGAAGTGCCCGGCACGGCACCACAGCCACGGCCGCACGAGCCCGGGCTGGAGGGGGGCTCCGGTTAGCGCCGGTGCCAGACGCCGGCTCCACACCGTACTCCGCGGGCACCCGGAACTCAGCACGACGGTGAGGTGCCCCAACACCGCACGAAAGCCGACAGCCCGGAGAAGTCCTCCGGGATGAGGGAGGGTCATGGAGGGAAGAGTCGAGTGTCCTCTGTGAGGAGAGGAACACCAACTTCTGTCGTTCTTGAAAACCACAATGCGTCAGACGGAATTTAGCCGTTTGATCACATCTGAGATTCCTGAAATCTGTTTATGGCGGACCAGTTAGAATTCAATGCACCTTTTTTTAAAGTGTCTTTCAAATTAAAATGCAAAATTGGCTCTAAATAACAAAAGCAACAGGGGACACCAATAAGTGAGCAAAGAACCGCATGCTGGCGTGAAAAAGGCCGTTGTCCCTCGCAGGCGCTTCGGTGGTCAACCTTAACCTAAATTCTCTTCCGAAGTCATATGCTTATTAACAATCCTTTTCAGGGGCCACAGGTATCCAAGGCTCAGACAAATATCTTAGTTAGAATTCCTGAAAACGTGATTTGCACGTGTGGAACACACGCTGGGACCATTTTTCTTAAAGCGTCAATTCTTTTTGTTGCTGTTGTTTTAAGCAGGGTGGTCCTGGCCGTGAGAACCTTCTCCACTCCCTGGCATCTAGCTGTTGACCCAGACAAGGCGCACACGAATCCCCAGCTCCCTGTGGACGCTGGGACCCGCTCCCAAGGGACGCCCGGGCTGACCGTCTACAGAGCACGCTCCGGACAGCACGTTGCCTACACTGGAAAACCAGGAAAACGAAAATGCTAGCAGATAATAATGCTTATTTAACGGGCTTCTTTCAAAGTACAAAACCAACGCGTCTTCTTCTGGACAAACATCTTTTTCTCAAACAGGAAAATGGAAGTGACATACAATACCAAAATCAAAAGGAAATACTAATTTTATAGAAGTGTTCTAATTATCTGGAAGACCAATCATTCAGTGGCAAAAACCAAACCTCAAGAGTGTCATCCCTCAGATTCTGTCCTGTAACTTTTGCATGCTGTCTGGTCACACATCTTCTGGACCATTCAGCAGCTCCCCTGGCCCGAGGAATTAATTAAGGAATTAAGGCACTATTTAGTTAAACTATGACTTCTCCTGATAACCTTTAACCTCTCTTCAGGTAGACGTTACTCTAATATTTGGGGGAAATATTAATACCAAAGTTTCAGTGAGAGCTTTTTTGTTCTCCTTAACGCACTGAAAATCTTTTCTATCTGCTGTGCCGGTAGATTCCAAGTGTGGGGCTCCATGTTCCTCAGACGGGGAGCAGACGACACGGGAGCCCCATTCTGACAGTGCCCACAGCTAGTTATGTGAGAAGCACGGAAGGGTCGCCACCAGGCAGTGTGGTTCCAGAAACCAACCCCCCGGAGGCCCCGCCTGCCAGCAATCGGGGACAGGTGCGTCCCAGCAGACCTAGGGGCTCTTCTGGCCTCGGGGAACTTAACACCACCTCCTGAGACTGGATGCAAAGCTCTGAACCAACGCGGAAGGTAGATGCATTTCTCTGGAGAGAGATTTCCTGAGATTCCCAAAAGGATCCCCAGCCCCCGAACAGGTTACGAACCCCGCTTGCGTCAAACGGTACAGTTGGAGAGGAAGTCATTCTGCCGGCAGTGCTGGCGAGGGGGTTATAAAACTTGAAACTCCACTAGGGATCAAGACAAAGCACTAATTGCTTCTACAGCAAAAGTCCTCTCATCTGTGATTTCAGAAGAAAGGGGTACTGAAACACACACGGGAAAGAGGGAACAGTCGTCCCCGGAGCAGCTGCTAACGTGACTCGTGAGCGCCGTCGTCTGTGAGCGAATGCACGTTCCAGGCAAGGGGGAAGACCCACTGTGGGGAGAAGCACGAGGGCTGCCGTGCGGGCAGGCCACCCCACACCCCGCGGTGGTAAGGACGGTCCACGCTGGGGCGATCAGCACGGTCTCCCCAGCACGTGGGTTTCTACGGGCTTCGGCCCATCCATGGCTGCCTCTCTCTGCAGGTACACAGCCAGGGCAGAAGTTGCCGGTAGGTTCCATCACGGATGCCAACGTGCACGGAAGGAACGCGTTGTCGGAGCGTGGCCACAGTACGGGCCCCACGGTCTCCTCAAAACTCAAACCTTAATTCTGAAGACTCTTAACGTTAATCTAATCGACCGTTTCCGGTTTTACGGCTACCGTGTACTCTTCCACTTGTCAAACGTGACAGGCACGTCGTATTGCGACTGTTCTGTCAAGGTGCTATGAGGTCATTTAAACAGAGAGAAAAAGGAAATGCAATCGGAAATACCTGAGGTAAAAACTCCCTTGCCAGGTCCAGGGCCTTGCGGTAGGCGGCATCCCCCTCCTGGTTCTGTTCTAGAACGTGGCTGATCAAGCCCACCGCTTTGGCTTCTTGGCCATCGAGCACGCGGGCAGAGAAGATGAGCTCTTTGGCCAGCGACATCCCGATGGCGCGGGGCAGGCGCTGCGTCCCCCCTGCGGAGAGAAGGGGGCGCGGGGGGCAGTGAGTCCACACTTTGTAGTCTTCACCTCTCCGTGCTTCCCTTCTTCGTTTATAAAGCAAACCAGGGCCAGAAGCTTCTATGTCAAAATTAGCAAGTGGAAAACTACTTCGAAGCAGAATCCAATTAGTTTATAACATTAAAAATACCCCGGAAAGAACTGGAGTACCTTTCGTAATTATTGCGGGATTCTGGCACTATGATTCCTCGCAACACAGCTGGTGCGTTCCCAAGTGGAATCCACAACCATCACCATGTCAGGGGCCACAGGACACACAGCGGTGGGCAAGCAATACTGTCCCGTAGCCCGTTTCACCCAGAGGGATGCCGGGTCCATAAGGCTGGGCACCTCTCATTTAGTTTAGATCAAACTGGTCAAAACCTGAAATCTAACTCGTGTGCTTCTTTGTTAAATTTTTTTTTAATGTTTATTCATTTTTGAGAGACAGAGACAGAGCACACACGGGGTAGGAGCAGAGAGAGGGAGACACAGACTCCGAAGCAGGCTCCAGGCTCCGAGCTGTCAGCACAGAGCCCGACGCGGGGCTCGAACTCAGGAACTGTGAGATCATGACCTGAGTGGAAGTCGGACACTTAACTGACCGAGCCACCCAGGCACCCCATAACTCATGTGCTTTTTAAAGGAATCACTGACAGTAAATGAATTGCAAACTAATTTTAATTTCATAAAAATAAGGCTAGATAATTCCTCATGAAACGACTCGGTCCTGGTTTCCCATCAGATCTGTCTACATCCCCACTCTGTTACCTGCTAGTGACCAGGCCAGGATCTTGTTAAAAAGAAGGCGGGACAAAAGCCAGTCATATTCTTATTTGGCAGCCTTCGTTTTTACTGAGAAGAACATGGAAGAGCCACATTACGATTCAAGTAAATCTTCTGAAGACAGCTGCCGGGCTGCCCAAGGCGCTGGTGGCCAGGAAGCAGGGGAGCAGCCTGACTATCAAGCTGCAGGTAAAAGTGATGGCCTGCCATCCGGAGAGTCACTGGGTTTTGTTTGACCCACAAAGTTTGGAATTTTTTTTTTAACGTATTAGTTGCCAACCTTTAAAAACTGGGTGGAGAGTTTCAGATGGAAACTGATTTCCACCCGGAAGCCCGTGCAGACACGATGCACCCCTCTGGCCACAGCGCCCCTACTCTCTGTTGCCGGCACTCGAGCCTGACGAGCTCTGCTTTCTGCTAAACAGCTTTAAGAGGAGGGGCGCCTGGGTGGCTCGGTCAGTGAAGCCTCCGACCCCTGACTTCAGCCTGGGGCACTCTCATGGTTTGTGAGTTCACACGGAGCCCGCTTGGGATTCTCTCTCTCTCTCTTTCTCTGTCCTCCCCCACTCACATGTGCACCGGTGTGCTCTCTCGCTCTCTCAAAATAAATAAACTTTAAAAGGAAAGCAAAATCTTTTCTTACTCACACCTCAACCAAAAGGTTCAAGATGAAAAATAAAGACCACAAGTGGCAGAAAGCAGGTTTCCCTTCAGTAATGAAGAACATTCCTACATTTTTAACAAACAAAGCACGTCTGCATTGGAAAAGCGCAGCCTAAGATGCTATTATTAAGCAACTATATTAAGAACCATGTGCAGTTATTTAGAAAATGTGGGTGATTTAGGGAAAAAAAAACACACACAAACCTCAATGAATTGAAAAGGACTGACATTTTCAATCGGGATTGGTTTTGAACATAAAGAAAACGAGTCGGGCTTCCATAAAATACAGTCATTGATTACGATGCTCGAGTAACTGGAGACGGTGAGTTTGTAAGTGTTTTACCTGATATGGTAGAAAACGTGTCTGAAAAACTGAAGCATTTGACAAACTTGAATCTAACTGCAAACTGGGATGTTGCCTGACGTCGTGACGACAGGTCTCAGAACTCACGGGACAAGCACCCCGGTAAAGGGCAACTTATCCCTGGGGTCTCCAATGGCAGCTGATGAGAACAGAGAAATGAACAATGGAACCCAGATAACTGTGTTTACTCACGGAGCGGATGGAACCTTTCATGAGACGAATGAACTTATGGATGCCGTATTCATGATCAGCACGACACTAGGAAATGATGATGTTTGATGCTCTGTGAAAAGTGTGATGTACACGGGACAGAATTAACACACGTGACCTTCGGTGACCATTGCTAATGTTGCACTTGTTATCAACC
Organism: Paguma larvata; assembly: GCA_030068075.1. NCBI lineage: Eukaryota > Metazoa > Chordata > Mammalia > Carnivora > Viverridae > Paguma > Paguma larvata. The sequence goes on along the minus strand of CM057832.1, from coordinate 87,453,188 downwards.
GAAAACTCTTGAGTTTTTCGAGTCTGCCAAGCTATGCCCTATTCACTGTATCGTTTCGTTCGGAGTATCGCTCTCCAGGAATGAGGGCTGTGTGGAAATTCAAGACGGGGACGGTAATGACACGAAGACCAGGAGACACCTCTCCTGCCCTGAGCTGAACGGCACCGAACTCCAGCTGTGCTTGGTGAAGTGCAGGGGTGAGTACCGGAGCGGCCTGCTGGAGGACGGGGTCTGAGCGAGGGCCCAAAGACAAGCGGAGAGGGCTTTCTGTTCTTGTTGAAGACGACGGATCAGAGGAGGTAGGAAAATCCGCACCTCGGCTCACCAACTAACACTCCACCCAAGACTCCGCCTCTGGGCTGACATCGCAAGCCACCTACCCTAGGAGCCTCCTGTGAGTGGGCCACATGGCCCGCTTGTGCTTCCGTGCTGGTTTCCCTGCACCCAGCAGACCGTCCTCCAGTCTCGTCGTGCTGGAGGGTGTCAGTGTTTCTTTCCCCTGTAAGGCTCAATCAATTACGTCCCCCTGCATGAATACCGCGTCTTACTTACTCACTGGCCCAAGGACTGCTTCCCCCTTTCGGCTATCGAGAATAACACTGCTGAGCGCAGGCACGTACAAAAATACCTCTTCGAGACCCTGCTTTCTCATTCTTTTGGGTAGATTCCCAGAGGTGGGGTTGTTAGATCACATGGTAAATCCAGGTTCATTTTTTTTGAGGAACGAACGGCCATACTGTTTTCCTAGTAGCTGCACCATTTTACAGTCTTAGCAACAGGGTTCAAGGATTCCAATTTCTCCACATTCTCACCAACGTCTGCAATTTTTAGGGGTGTTTTTGTTTTTGTTTTTTTTTAAAGAGAGGTGGGTTTGATGGTAACCATCCCAACTGGTGTGAAATGGCATCTCACTGTGGTTTCTGATTTACGTTTCCCTAATAACTAGCTGTGTTGAACTTCTTTTCATCTGCTTGTTGGCCATTTGTGTATCTTTTTCGGAGAAACATCTATTTAAGTCTTTGTCCATTTTTTATATGGGTTGCTTTTGTTGTTGCTGACATGAAGGGGTTCTGTATATATTCTAGAGAGTAACCGTTTATGAGATAGATGACTTGCAAATATTTCCTCCCATTCCATGGACCGCCTTTTCACTCTGTTGATTGTCCTTTGAAGCACGCAAGTGCTTTTAATTTTAATTTTGATGAAATCCAATTTTTTTTCTTACGTTGCCTGCACTTCGGGGTCAGAGCCAAGAAATCATTGCCAAATCCAATGTCACGAAGTTCTTCCACTGTCTTCTTCTAAGAGTTTTAGTTTCAAAACGGACGTTACGGTCTTTGATCCATTTTGAGCTAATTTTAATACATGGTTTAAGGTAAGGGTCCAGCTTCACTCTTCTGCAGGTGGATATCCACGTTTCCAAGCACCATTTGCTGAAACAGGCACTCTTAAATAGTTACGCAAATATATTATTTAATTCACTCGCTCCTACAGAAAGTCCATCTTTAGGAAACCTATTCGGTGAGAAATTATCTGGCTCAATTTCCTATGCTGCAGTCAGGTTGCGGCAACCGAAGGCTGGGGGTGGAACTGGAGGTAACTTCCCCTGTGCTCCTCCCGGCCACGTAACACTTGTGACTTCAAACTTTATGAAAATGGTGTGACCTGTTTGGTTTGCCTTTCTCACTTAATACTGACAGCGTTGAGCAAAGAGCTGTACCCATGGAGGTTACTAAACCACGGGGCATTGTGACGCGAAACGCTACACATGGTGAGGGATCTCAGATGTCCAACGGCATCTCAGGAACGGTCGCCCTAAATAGAAAATATTTCAAGTCGACATCCTACTCCAGAGCTTGGAAGTACTTCTGTTGACGAACGGCTATTTTCTATCATAAAATTACGCAAACACTCGAGCTCGTTAGGGGAGTCAAGGCTCAGCTCAACACCACCCCGATTACCTATTCAACACATAACGAATCCACTGGGGGAGTGTACGTGCAGAAAACTGATCTGTCACCTATGAATGATACTTCCTCCTTCACGACATTAAGCATACGAGGAAAATAAACAAATGCTGAACGACATGGCTCCTAGTGAACAGTCACTGAGAAGTCTGGCGGTGAGCAGGGGGCGGGTGGGGAGGGTAGGGGAGAGCAGTGAGCCACTGCCCCCGCTGGTGACGGGACATCAGCGACGGAGCAGGAACCGCGAGCACCCAGGGCTCGTGCGCACCCAAACCTAAGCCGCTCCCGGCGCTCAGATCCTGGAAGCCGGCAGCTTCGAGCCACCGCCTGAAGCCACAGACAAAACACTCAAAAAACAGATGAAAACACTCAAAATGGAAATCCGTCTTGCTGCTTTTGCTTGCGATCTATTGCCAGGACAAAAACGAGTGTGCAGCTGCAGTTTTTAAAAGGTTGAGTCTTTCCCCTTATTTACGAATTTCCAAAATAACGAGGCGGCTCCCTAGCCTCCTTCAGAGGTGACGAGTCTTTAATCTTCGACAACCACCATAATCTCACAGACTTGGACATGTCTGAGGCATCAGAATCAGTCGAGCTGCCCCATCCTTGGCCGGCGGAACTTAATTAGATGGGCTCTAGCGTCCTTCTGATACGACCTGAACGGCCTCTGGTGGCTTCTCGTGGCCTAGGATCACGAAGTGTCCCAGGCCCATCGTGGACGTCTCCTCCCCGGGCCCGGCCTCGGCCACTCCACCCAAGCCCTGCGGGGCTGCGCTGGAAAACCTGACGCTTGCGCTCACGTCGTGATCAAGCAGCTGTAGCGATGACCGTGCTTCCGAAGGCGTATTCTGTATCTTCTCTCGGCGGCTCTGTGTGCAGTTTCGAGGCTCCTTGCTTCTAACAAGTGATGAGCGCTGGACGGGTGCTGACGTGAGCCCGGGGAGCCAACCCGCTGCTGTCGGGACTTCGCCACGGGACTTCGCCACGGGACTTCGCCACGGGACGCCGCCGTCTCCTCAACGTCCTCCCTGTCCACTCTGTCCAATCCAGCCCCGTCACGAGACCTACAATTTCGTTACTTTGATCTAACCACCTCCTCGAAACCTCGGAAGTGAATGCAAGTCTGAGGTGGCTTTCTCAAGGCTGCATAAGGATCGCGGAGGGCGGCCCTAAGGAGTCAGAAGCCAGGTTCCTCTGTTCCTCCCCTGCTGGCCTCCCCCGTGCTCGCTGTCCTCCGGGTTATCTCCTGGTCCAAAGAGGCTGGCGCAGCCTCGTCCTCACGACTGCGGACCAGGCAGAAGGACAGGCAAGAGAGTGCCCCTGATCAGAAGTCCCAGCCAACAGCTCTGGCCTCCACATCACTGGCCAGGACCTGCGCACGTGTAGTTACAGGGACGTGACAGGGCCCCTTGTGGCTCAGGGTTTTGCCTTAGCGTATGGCGTTAGCTGGTGCTCTCCCTACCAAGGGAAAACGAAAACGGGTATGCACTTGGCAGCTGCCACCTCAAGTGGTAAAACTGTGTCAATCATGTAACAAAATGTTTTCATGTTCACCCGTTATTTGGATTGAAAATATATTGGAAATGTTATATTCCTGTTCAAATTTTTTCCATCACTTACTCTATTGTTTTCAGAAGGTGTCAAGAACTACTTCCCCCCTATGGAATCTCTCCTGGGAAAATGCCACTTAAATTTACTGTAAAGTAGCGATGGCTTAAACGCAGCAAGTGTGTCTTCGCCAGCAAGGGCAAGAGGCGAAAACTGTCACCGGCTCCTCTGTGTTCGCGCCGACCTCCAGGGCCGCGGGGAGCTGCTGGCCGCGATCCGGGGGTGCCAGCTTCTCTTCCCAGACCACAGCCCTAACCTCGAAGTCGGAAATCAACCGGACGCAGATGCCACTGCCCTTCGTTGTATTTACATAATTCAAACAGTGTAAGCAAACTCTATGTGACATTCCGCAACCAATCATAAGGGAATATGTAAAGAACAGCCACAGCTTACGGACTGTAAATTATGGTTTGGTTCCATTTACAAGGTAGAAAATGCCAAGTTTTTCTGTTTTGGATTTTTCAGTTGTTGTTGTTGTTGCAAGTTACACAGATACCACATTAAGGGCATTTATTGCTAAACGAGAAAGGATCTGGGACTTCTACAAGCAAATATCACTTTTGAATTATGGCTAAGCCCCCTCTCAGGGAAATAGCCAATTAAGGTTACTTTTTCCTTGAACTGTGGGAGACACGTTGCAGGAAAATGTTAGTTTTGGATTATAATTCCTGTTGCAACTCTGTCAGAGGGCTTTCGGCAAGAGCTTTCTTGCTAGGTCTGGCCTAGATGTTTACAAAGCCGACTTCCTCTGGCTTTTATAATGAAACATCGAGGTCAAGGAGGAATGCACTGTGTGAACGAACACGGCGTGTTTACTGGTCTCATGACGGTCCGTGTCACAATCATACGAAAACCATAAAAATATTTATCCTTCAATTTGTGACCAATGTTTTGCAGTGTCGTAATACTTTCTGTTCCCCGAGGATGTTTAGCATGGTGTAAAGTACTGAGAGAACACCCACACGCGCGTGCACACACAGACACACACACACGCGCGCAGGAAGAAGTAAGACAGGGGTGAGAGAGAAGAAAACCCTGAGCAGGGAAGGCCGAGCAGAGCCTGACTGAGGTTACCAGTTTGGGCTCTATGTGGTTCATCCTAAAGAAGCACTGAGCAAAAGCTAAAAACTTCTTTTTTTAATGTTTAATTTATTCTTGAGAGAGAGAGAGAGAGAGAGAGAGAGAGAGCAAGCACAAGCACGTGTGAAGGGCAGAGAGAGAGGCAGACAGAGGACTGAAGTGCGGTCTGCACCGGCAGCACAGAGCCCGACGAGGGGCTGGAACCCACGAACCATGAGATCGTGACCCGGGCTGAAGTTGTACGCTTAACCGACTGAGCCCCCCGGGCGCCCCAAAGCTGAAAACTTTTAAGAACTGGGTCAAGGGAAGAAAGGCTGGATACCAAAGATAGTTTTCCAGAGCAAATTAAACTGACTGGCAACAAATGAAAACCTTTGTGATACAGCTTTCATGAATATGCCTTCTAGAAAGCCTTCTTGACTATCCCGTTCACTGTTACAGAAACGGACATGCAAAGGTTTTACTCATTAAGAAAAAAATTACGTTTCTTTTAAATGTTTACATGTAATTTTTACAACCAATATTTGAAGCATTATTTTTAACTTTAAAAACCGTATTATTAATAGCACATGAAACGCACAGTCTCACTCTGCGAAGCCAGTTTGGAGACTGCCACGGGGGGCGCCCGCCCCGCCACGCCAGCCCGTGCCTGCCCCCAGCGTGCACCCCACTCCTGGGCTCCCCTGGGCGGCTGCGGGGGCCCTGAGCTCGGGAGCTTGCCCGCAGGCAGCGGTGGCTCCACGGGGCCGCTGGAGGCTCCCGCCAGAACGCGTCCCCGACCCCGGCACAGACGACGTGAGGCAGACGAGGAGGCGGGCTCCCGCAAGCTGAGTCAGGCACGGAGCGCCGGAAGGAGGAAGGAAACGGCTGGGCTCGTGGACTCGAGCAGGACTCCAGGCAGGCCTGTCTCAAGCTGCGCTGCCCGACGGAACTTTCCGTGCTGGTGGAGGCGGTGTCTGGGCCGGCCCATGGCGGGGTCGCCAGCCCCCCCGCTCCTCTGCCCTGGGAAGGTGAGGGGCGAGGCCGCAGCGCGCGCTGCAGTTCGTCTTCATCTAATTTAAACAGCGGCGCCGACCGCGCAGGTCAGGGTCCCCTGTCCCTCGGCCTCCCGGGAGCTCCTTTTCGGTCACGATGTTTGTTTCTGTTCCAAAACCGAAGACGCTGTGATAGGACCTACGGCTCGCTGGCACAGCCGCAGTGCCCTCGTCAGCAGTGCCGTCGGGACACGGGGTCTGCACGACCCCCCACAGCTCGCCCGTCGGGCCGGAGGACACGGCTTCGCTCGAGGGGAGAAAAGGGGCAGCGCGCGCCCAGCGACGGTCTCGGTCGTGAGAAGGGAGACGGCCAGAGACGAAGCGACCGGCCTGTTCCCACACGACACCTCGGCCGCCTGCAAGGAGAGTGGGCGTCCGCCAACCAGATGGAAACACAGGCCTCTCCCACGGCCTACAACGGGTCTGCCTGAACTTAAACACGGGGAGTGCGCAGAGAAAACGCAGCTCGCGGCAGCCAGCAGCCTCCCGACGATAAATATAGCTGGTTCAGTCGTGTGAGCATCTGTAAGTACAGCACGCGCGTCGCAGCCAGGCTGCGCACTCCTTCCTGAGAGACCGCTCGCACGCGTGCAATCGTGGTGTCAAGTGAGAACACATACACGTGTGTACACACAAGGCTGACTTAGAGAGAATTTTTGATTTTCTTCAACACAGTGATATTTACTAAAACTACAATGTTTCATGTTTACCCCCCCCCCGCAGCGAGCCATGTAATTACGAAAATAAGATACCAAATTTAATGTCTATAGAATCCAATAAACTCTACCTCTTTCTGAGGTGTATTTACCATTTTATGCTTTAAAGCAAATCTCGTCAACACTGAAAACAGCTACGCGATGATATTCCCTAAGGCAAGCGAATGGCAAATGTGGCAAAGCCTGAACCACGCCGTCTGCTTTAGAAGAGACTGTTTCATCACGGCCAACGATTCATTCCATAAGAAGTGCAGTAAAAGTTGAACGCGTGTTCCAAGTTACCTCAGAACTTGGTGGCTTAGGACAACAAGCATTTCACCTTCCGCAGTTTCTGTGGGTCAGGCATCCAGGCGGCCCTGCTCGCCTGCAGGGCCCGCCCCCACGAGCCACTCCACGGGGCTTCCTCTCAACCCGGCAGGTGGCTCCCCAGGGTGAGCGATTCCGGAGAGCGGGTACGGGACGGGCCAGGGAGGTGATTTCCCACGTCTTCTGGGCGGTCGATACGCCCAGGCTCCCGTGGGAAGGGGCCCACGTGGTGAGGGCACTCAGAGGCTGCCAAGCACAGGGACCAGGTTCGACTGCCTGTGTCGTAAAAGCCATCTCCTCTTCTGCCCGTCTGCCCATGACCAACAAGCACCTTTTTCCGGAGCACATTCACACGGCACTGCCCACAACTTCAGAATCACCCTCCAGTCTTTCAAACTCAAGGAAGAGGTGAACGCAGCATGTTAACCATCACCTTCAGAAAGGATCAGGGGGGGAAGGTGGAGAGAGAATGACAGGGAAGACGTTCCTTCTGGAAAGCGCATCCCGTGAAGAATGCGGTCTTCGCCAGCCAACTACGATCAGAGTAGAGGGAGAGACACCCACACATCACCGGAGCTTTCGGCCTTTCTAAAACAGGGTTATAACTGTCTCAACATCAAGAGAGGTCGTCCTGATCGGTGTGTCACAAAAATTGGACCTCGACCTCTCCATCAGATGAGGGTGAAGAGAGGGCTGACGGCACCCTGGGAAATCCTCGATGTGCAGGTTTGCTCTCTGGATGACACAACGCGTGCGGGGGAGGACACTGCCAACTGCCACTGACACAGGAAACAGCATACACAAATATCTGACAAAACGCCTGAAGAATGGAGTGGGCATAAAGGTCTAAATACTTTGTTTTTCCTCATCGAAAGCAGGTCACATAATAAAAATGTAAAGATTCTGGCACAGTAGAACCATTACTAAGAGAATGAATAACCACCCTTTAGTGAGAACTTATCAGGCGCTACGTAACTTAACACATTATTTCTTATAATTTTTGCGAGAATCCCATGAGGCCACTACTGTCATTGGTCCTCATTTGACAAATCAGAGGATCAAAGGCTCGGGGAGGGGACTCGCGCCCACGAGGAAAAGCAGTGGCTGAATGAGGGGAGTCTGGTCCCGCGGCCCGCCTGCTTCTCCTATCGCCAAGGCACCCCGTCTCCGAGACAGAGAGCACGGCTCCTCGAACAGTTAACCTGTGACAGGGCACAGTCTCGGTGGGAGTGGGCGTAGAACGTGACTGGATGGCCAGGACAAAGGAAAAGGGAATTATTAGTAGCAAGGCCGTGAGCAACGGCAGAAAGCTTCGAAACGGGAGCGCCCAGCGGGCGATGCCACCGGTGAGGTGCTGCCGCAGAGGGACGCATTCCGACTCGAGGTCCACAAGGCGGAAGGCACGCACGCTTGGGCCCTCTTTCCACCGAGATGCCGCCCCCTCCCCGTGTGCGGCCGATGTGGGCCTCGGGGACTATCCCTGCAGGAGGAGGCCGGTCGCCCGGGACCCCTGGAGCCGAGCATCAGCCACGAAGCCCGCGAGGAGGGTGCTGGGCCTGTGTGGCCGGCAATTTGGCCTTGCACTTGGAGCTCTCCTGTGTGGAACGGCTTCTCCTTTCTGAATTTTGAACAGAAAACAAACAGCAAAATGAGCAAAACAAAACTAGCATGGTATTTCACAGTGGCTGAAACCATAAAGATGAACTAATTAGCATCGTTACTCCTTCTCAGGAGAAGGGCCAAGCGGTCCGTGAGATGCCAGCGTAGGGAGATTTTGTTATTCAGGGAACCGTCGACAACTGTTTCATATTAACGAGGGGGAATGAGCCACTCCTGAGTGCACATCCAAGGAGGATGAAGCAACTCTGACTTACTGGAAACGCATGACTTTTGTGACATAGATCCAATACCCGGTCAGGTTTTCATAACTCTAACTCATGTTGCAAGGCAGAAATCCTATCAGAAACAAGCAACCTTCTCCCCACCCCCGAAACACAGTAAAACAAGCCCCCTCTCCGGCAGCCACGACCCTCCACCAGCGGCAAGAAGTGCCCACGACACGTCGTAACTACGCACGAGTGCGGGCCCGCAGCTCTGGCTCCCCGTGTTCGGCTGGGCTAACTGACCACAACGATCTGTTACGTATTTGTCAAACGTTCGTTGTGTAGTATTAACAGATTACCAACTGAAATGACACGCCTGTCACAGTAAAATGTGGGGGACCCCAAACGCCGTACCCACAGACTTCCTGGCTATGCATGTTGCTCCTGGTTGCTCGGCTCGCTCGAAAACGCGTAGACACGTCAGGTGCAGGTTGAACAAAGACATTTTTATATGTCCGTTAAAGGTTTATATTTTAAACTACACTGAGGCTCGCATGGACGTAAAATGCATGTGAAATTAACTTGACTGAATGCAGATGCTCCTTCCCTTCCTCCCCAAGCCTCCCAGCTAGCCTCTCAGGTACGCTGCTGAGGACGCGGGCGAAGGCCCCGGAGAAGACGGGCTGGCGGCTCCCCCTCCCCCTCTCCCAGAGGCCTGCTCATTATACGCCGCACCCACAGGAGCCTCCGGAAGGGCAATCCTGTTCTCCCCCCACTCGGGAGAACACCGGACGGCACTTCCGGACACGACGGCAGTTAATTACCGCCCTCCTGGCGAGAACAAGGAAAGTTCTTTTACCGTCATTGTGCGAAATACAGCTTATGCCAACAATGGACTGACAAAGATGTTCCCTCAGAAAATTAAGTCTGAGATGCAAATATTAAAATTAGGCCATACCGTCAGTATTTGAAATGGAAAACTCTTTAAACACTGGAAACATAATATGCACTGAAAACACATTTTGAATATATACTGCAGAATTTTCTAGGACATATTTGGCCAGCTCACAGCTAATTCCTAGATTCTTTCTTTAAAAAGCAAGAAGAGTTAGTTGCAAGCTCGGTGAGGGGGCAGGAAACGAGAGGCGGAAAAGGGCACTGAGACGGAAGAGTCACCACCATCGTACGGTCAGCGTGATCGCGGCACAGCAGCCAGGGAACGCGCACAACAGATTCAAGTGCGGGCTGCACGGGCCACGGCGGTGCCCGGGCAGGACGGCGGCGGTGCCGTCACAGCCCCCCTCCAACGTGAGGTGTGAAGGCAGCCCCGTGACAAATTTAAAAATCGAAACACACTGAGAGACAGGCCCCTCTTCCCACCTGCCTGTCCCACAGAAGGTCAGGTACCATTCTGGCTTTTATCTGACGAGAGAGGCGGAAGGCAGGAATGACCTTGATTCCCTAACCACTAATTACCTTCAAGGATCCCCCAGAATTCCGTGCAAAGGCAGGCAAAAGTGAACGTAAGGGAACAGGATCAGAGGGGTCCGGGTAGGTGAGCGGGAGCCGTGCCCACGGGAGCGGTTTGCGAATCCCGACCCGGAGCAAACATCTGCTGGGAGCACCAACCTGGCCGGTGGGACTCCTGCGACCCACAGGCCTCAGCCCATCGAGTCCTCCCCACCCCTGAGGAAGAGGACCCTCGGTGCCCTCCACGCAGACCAGGAAACGGGCCCCAAGTCAGGGTCGGCAGACACGGGGCCAGCATGCCATCCCGGCTGGCCGCCCCCCTCCTCCCCCTGCCCCCCTCAGTCCACGGCTCCCCAGCCCTGCCCCCAGCACGCGCGCGTGCACATGTGGACTGCACCAATCCTTTGTTTTATTTTTTAATGTTTATTTATTTTTTGAGACAGAGACAGAGCATGAGTGGGGGAGGGGTAGAGGAAGGAGACACAGAACTGGAAGCAGGCTCTAGGCTCGGAGCGGTCAGCACAGAGCCCTACTCGGACTCACGGACTGCAAGATCAGGGCCTGAGCCGAAGGCGGATGCTCAACTGACTGAGCCCCCCAGGCTCCCTGCCCGCCCTATCTCAAGGTGCCAACTGTGATACAGGGGCTGGAGGTGGGAGACAGGGACGGGAGCAGAGCCCGGCCCTGTGTCCCTAGCTGGGGAACAAAGTGATAAAAGGGAAACAGCTATGGCCCTGATTAGGCGGGGAGCCTGGGGAAGGCCCTCTACACAGCTGCACAGCCGACCTCCTCCACGCCCTGGTGGGTGAATCCTGCCGCCCCCCTCCCTCCTCCCTGCTCCCACCTCCCGTGCTCTCAGATGACAGAAGCACAGACAACACTCATTCCTCAACCCAACCGTCCCTCCCTGTGCAGCACAACGACAACCCCAGTAGAGGCTCCTGGGCGATGAAAGAGACGCGGCACGGTGACGCTACCATCCGCCGGCCTCCTCGCTCCTCCGGGCAAACCACGCAAGCCACCTGCGGAGGACGGCAAACGCACGGGGCCTGCCAGAGACCCCATGCTTCAGGGAAGGAAGCCCAGTGCGAGAGCTAACGGGAAGTTCCCGTAATTCAGAGAAGACGTGAAATCAATACGCGAGACTCAAAGGGGCGACGATAAATGGGGAGACGGGAGCGTAGAGGAGACCGCAGAGCTGAGAGCGCCGCCAAGGACCGAAATCGCATCACTACAGAACTCACAAGGAGCGACAAATAGCACAGCACGGAAGGAGTACGGCGAGAGACCTCACGCTGAAGGCAGAACACTGGCACGAGAAGGCACTGCACGCACTTGGGTCAGGCAGAGGCTCAGCAGATACAGGCGGACGACGTCTAACGAGGCAAACTGTCCCTCCTCAAGGAGCGCAAGCCGACAAGGTGCGCACGAAAAGCCTGAGGAGACGGCAAACCCGAAGGCGGCAAGGAGCCTGGGCCCCTCACTGTCCACGCCGGCAACTGCCTCCCCGAATTCTCACCGGAGGGACGCGCGAGCCCCGCTCGGGCTGGGCTCGCCGGGATCTCCCCCGCTCCTCCCGTCCGCCCGGGTGGGCTCCGGTGGTCCCAGACCTCCTACCAACCCTGCCGTTCCCCGAGCCGTTCTCTGCACGCAACGGTCCCAGGGGCTCTGGTGCGGCATCCGCACGGTGGCGCGGGGCTGCAGGAACTCTCCAAGGTCCCTGCGATGATGCCGCCTGCAGCTCGGCCTATCCTGCAACCCCGACGGGTGGACCCTGGTGGCACGGCCACAGGACCCCTGTCCACAAGGCGTCTCTCCTCTCCAGTCTCACGCGCCCTGCGGGGTCTCTCCCTTCCTCACGGACACCTGCCTTGCCCTCACACAGGTACTCAGCAACACCTCAATTCCCAGCTTCTCCGTCTGCACGCGTCCTGTCTACCTCCTGCACCCCTTCCTCATCGGCCCGCACCGCTGGTCTCAGAACGGGGCCGCACCCTTCTCACATAAAAGGAATCCCTCTGGACCAGGGACCTTTTTACTCTCTCTGTCGTGTGGACCCCTCCTGCTTACAGGGTCTACTTTTCCTGCTGGTGAGCATGCTCCTTCGTTTCACCGACACCGGGTCCCTGGCAAACATGCAAGTCCAAGGGCACAAATCAGCATTTCAGAAATAATGTTGGCTTGTCTACCGACAGCAGTATTTCCTTTTTTCCCCTTTTATTATGTTTTTTTCACTGAAGTCGTTGACATACAATGTTATGTCACTTTCAGGCGTACAACATCGTGACCTGATATTTATATACGCGATGAAGCGATCACGACAGGCCTGGTAACCGTCCACTACCACACGTAATTATCGTGACATCATTGATGGTGTCCTCTCCCGTGACCTACTGATTTTACGGCTGGAAGTTTATACACCGGCATCCACTTCACCGACTTCGTCCCTCTCCCGCCTGTGGTTCTGATCTGCCCTTCCCTGATGACGAGCGATACTGAGCACCGTTTCATGTGCAGACTGGCTATCTGCAGGTCTACTTTAGAAAAACATCTGCTCAGGTCTGCTGCCCATTTTTCAATCAGGTTGTTTGTTGTTTTGGTGTTCAGTTGTATGAGTTTATATATTGTGGCTATTAACCCCTTAGAGGATATATCATTTGTAAATCTCTTGTCCTGTTCAGTAAATCGGTTGCCTTTTCCGTTTGTTGACGGCTTCCTTTACTGTGCAAAAGCGTTTCATTTTGACACAGTCCCATGAGTTTATTTCTGCATTTGTTGCCCGTGTCCAAGGAGACAGATCCGGAAACATTGCTAAGACTGGTATCCAAGACCTTAGAGCCCACGTTTCCTTTTAGGAGTTTCAGAGGACTTACGTTTAGGTTATTTTTCTGCATGGGGTTGAAAAAAAAAAAAAAAGGTGGTCCAGTTTCATTCTTTTACATGTGGCTGTCCGGTTTTCTCAACACCACTGGCTGAAGAGACTGTCACTTCCTACTGTATATTGTCACAGATGAACTATCCCCTTTGTCATAGATTAAGTGACTATAGAAGTGTGGCTTTGCTCTGGTTTCTCTATTAAGTTCCACTGATCTACATGTCTGTTTTTGTGCCAGTACCGTATTGTTCTCGATTACTGTAGCTTTGTAGCTTTATAGTATATCATGAAATCAGGGGGTGTGATGTCTCCAGCTTTGTTCTCCTTTCTCAAAATTGCTTTGGCTATTTGGGGTCTTTTCTGGTTTCATACAAATTTCAGGACTATTTGTTCTAGTTCTGTGAAAAATGCTGTTGGTATTTTAATAAGGATTGCATTAAATCTGAATATCACATTGGGTAGCATGGATATCTTAACAGTACTAATTCTCCCAATTCACAAACGGTATATTTTTCCATTTATCTGGGTCATTTTCTATTTCTTTCATCAATGACTTTGAGTTTTTCAGGTCTTCCACCTCCTTGGATAAATTTATTCCTAGGTATTTTATTCTTTTTTAAATTTTTTTTTATGTTTTATTTATTTTTGAGAGCAGGAGAGACAAAGCATGAATGGGGGAGGGGCAGAGAGAGAGAGGGAGACACAGAATCCGAAGCAGGCTCCAGGCTCTGAGCTGTCAGCACAGAACCCGACGCAGGACTCGAACTCACAGACCATGAGATCATGACCTGAGCCGAAGTTGGACACTTAACCGACTCAGCCACCCAGGTGCCCCTATTTTATTCTTTTTTTGATGCAATTGTAAAAACTATTTTTTTCTTGTTTTTTCTTGGTTTATTATTAGTGTATATATTTGTAACAGGTTCCTGGATATATATTAGCTTTGTATGCTGCAACATACATTTATTACTTGTAACAGCATCTTGGTGGAGTCTTCAGGGTTTTCTATATATATGATCATGTCACTTGGAAATAGGGACAGTCTGACCTCTTCCTTACTAATTTCGATGACTTTTATTTTTCTTGTCTGATTGCTGTGGCTCAGACATCTAGTACCGTGTTGAATAAAAGTGGCAAGAGTAGGCATTCTTGTCTAGTCCCTAATCTTAGAGAAAACGCTTTTTTAGCTTTTAAACGCTGAGTATGTGTAGCTGTGGGTTTATTCATTTATAGCCTTTATTATATTGAGGTACCATTCCTTCACATCCAGCTTGCTGCGTTTTTACCATAAATGGGCACTGACTTTGTCAAAAGCTTTTCTGCATCTATTGGGGTGATCACGTGGTTTGCAGCCTTCATTTTGTTAATTGTTTTGTTCATTTTGTTAATGGGGTATGTCATGCTGATTGGTTTGCCTACATTAAACTATCCTCCCATGTCTGGGATAATTTCCACTTGGTGGTGGCATATGGTCCTCTAACTACATTGAATTTGGTTTGCTATCATCAGAGACATTGGCCTATAATTTTTTTGTTTTTAGTGGTGTGTTTGGTTTTGGTATCAAGGTAATGTTGGTCTCACAGAATGAGTTTGGAAGTGTTCCTTCCTCCTCAGTTTCTTGGGACAGTTTGAGAAAAATAGGTTTTCACTCTTCTTTAACCATTTATAAGAATTCAATTGTGAAGCTGACTAATCCTAAACTTTTGTTTGTTGGGAGTTTTTACTACTGATTCAATTTCGCTACTAGTAATTCATCTATTCTGACTTTCCATTTCTTTCTGATTCAGTCTTGGGAGACTGTAGATTTCTAGGAATTTTTCCATTTCTTCTAGGTTGTCCAAGTGTTGGCTCATAATTGTTTGCAGTTGTCTCTTCTGGTCCTTCGTGTTTCCGTGGTGTCAGTTGTAAACTTTTCCTCTTTTGCTCCTGATTGAGTCCTCTCTCTTCTCTCTTGAGGAGTCTAGCTAAAGGTTTATCGATGTTGCTTATCTTTACAAAGAACCAGCTTGTAGTTCCATTCGCCTTTTCTATTGTATTTTTTGTCTCTATTTCTTCCTTTGCACTCTTATCTTTAGTACTTCCCTCTCCCCCTTCTACTAACACTGGGCTTTTTGTTCTTTTTCCATCCCCTTCAGCTGCAAGATTAGTTTGAGATTTTTCTTGTTCCTTGAGGCAGGCCTGTTTCCGCTATAAACTGCCCTCTTAGAACTGCTTTTGCTGCATCTGGGACATTTCGGAACATCGTGTTTTCATTTTCATTTGTCAAGGCATTTTTACGTCCTTGTTGATTTCTTCCTTGAGCCACTGGTGGCTTAGACGCATGTTCAGCCTCCATGCATTTGTGTTCTTTCCACACTTCCTCTGTTACGAATTTCTGCTGTGTTCTGAAAATATGCACGATAGGATTTCAATCTGTGATTTATCGAGACTTGGTTTGTGGCCTAACATGTGACCTATCTTGGAGAACGTTCCATGTGCACTAAAATATTATGTATCCTGCTGATTCTGGATAGGATGTTCTGTATGTATCTATTAAATCCATCTGGTAAAATGTGCTGTTCTAAGCCATTCCTCCCTTTTTTTCTGTCTGGATGTTAGATCCGCTGATGTGAGTGGGCTATGAAAGACTCTTACTATTATTGTATTGCTGCCATTTTCTCCCTTTATGTCTACAGCATTTGCCTTATATATTTAGGTGGTCCTGTCTTGGGTATACAGATATTTACGAGTGCTACATCCACTTGTTAGACTGATCCCTTTATCTTTATGTAATGCTATTACTTATCAGTTTTTGTTTTAAAGTATGTTTTGTCTGATATACATATTACTATCCAGCTTTTCTTTTCATTTCCATTTGCATGGAATATGTTTTAACAGCCCCTCACTTTCAGTCTGTCTTTGGGTCTGAAGGGAGTCTCTTGTAGGAAACATATGATGGGTCTTACTTTTTTATCCATTCAGTCGCCCTATGTCTTTTGATTGTAGCATTTATATGGAATTTAAAGTAATTACTGATTAGGTGCTCTTATTACCATTTTGTTCACTGCTTTCTGGCTTTTCACAGTTCTCTGTTCCTTTCTTCTTCTCTTGCTCTCTTCTGATCCGATGACTTTCTTTATTGTCATGTTTAGATTGTTCTCTCTGGGTGCATCTATTATCGTAAGTTTCTGGTTTGTGGTTACGAGAGGTTCACATAACGCCCTACATACACAGCGCTCTATTTTAAGTTGATGTGGCTTCAGGTCGAACACATTCTAAGCGCACGACATACTGACTCCAGGTCTGTGATAGTCTTCCTTCTGGTGGGCTGCTGAGCCTGAACACGGGTTCTAATCAGACCTCGTCTCTGCCCCTCCTACCCTGCTCGGAGAGGCTTTTTCTTTGTGTCTTGAGCCCTGGAAGAGCTCTTCTGCTCGCCTTCAGCCCCACCTCGAGGAGGGGTGCGCTACGTGCTGCTGCAGTCCCGCTGGGCCTGTGAGGGGAGCTGAGCTCAGGCTCCCCCGTGCCGTCGATCTGGAATCTCGCACGATTTCATTTAAGTAAGCGGACTTCAGAAAAGCCAAGTTTACCCAGCTTTATTATTTTCGTTGTAGTAAACGATGTCATTGTAACAAGACACCTGAGATACTTCCAGCCGAAAAAGCCTCCGTTTTAGGAAAAGGAAAAAATGTGCTATGAAATAGATGGGGCTTTTAATTTTTAACTTACATTCCTCAAGTAACTCTGAAAAGTTTCCCTAAAAACGAAGCAATACATCAATTTTGGATTAAAACCAAGAATGGTATAAAATTTTTTTTGGTAAGAAAAAGACCAGACTGCAGCTGTTGTCCTCGCTGCTCTGAGTACAAGGGCTGGACTCTGCCCCCCACCCCCAGCAAGGACAGTCATGTGAACTCTGTCCGTCAGTGGTGGCGCACACAGCAGGGGCTTCACCAACACCTACAGTCCCCACCTACACTCAGAAACAGCCAGAGCCAGTCTGCCCGCAGGAGGAAGAAAGACGGGGAAAGGCTGAGTCCCGTTAGTTATCCCCAGGGGGTCCATCTGGGACCGGCCACATGGGCCGGCTACCAGACCCGTGAGGGGGCCGCCCAGCAGGACCAGACCTGCTGGATGGGTCCAGCCTAAATTGCTCCTACATAAGCACCAGAGCTAGATAAATGGTGACTGTTTTTGAGCCACTGGCTCGAGGAGTGGATTGTTAAACAGTAATATTGTGGCAACAGGGAGCTGGAACACTGACAAAACGCCTTACGGGGAATAACGAGTTGAAACAGAAAGACACAACTGTACTGGCATTTTCTGAAATGTGTCCTGAGAACACAGAGTAAGTCCACAAAGACCAAGGGAAGCTTCGATCGCCGTGTCGGAATCCAGTACGTGGAACAGACAGACACCGTAAGGACACACACGAGTCTGTCTGCTGCCTGCTTTAAACACTGTGGTGGCGGGAATGCGGCCACGCCCGCCCCGGCGTGTGGTCTGCGGCAGCCCCGCACAGCAGCAGGACGCAAGGAGCTGGCCCCCCAACTACTAACGCCCCACACGGCCTGACAAATTACCAACTGGTCCTTCATAGAACGTTCCCCCGCCCTGATACTGATGATGGGAAAAATACAGATAACAAGTTTGATCTAAAGAACCCTGCACCCCATCTTACTTTCAAATATACGGACAACATGCATGAAAGCTAACTGTGGCCGAGGTCAGAGAGAAAACCTCAGCAATGACAGAAGTAACTGATACTAGACAGTCTGTCTACAAAGTAATGAAGACCAGGTATCAAACAAAAATAGTCTCTAAAGCTATGTTTCCACATTAAAAACATACAAATACATTAAATGACAGGTAACTGTACTAAATAAAACAGTTAAAAAACAGAGTCGATGTCTAAACAGTGACGTATGAGAAAACAGCTAATATGGTCAGCATCTCAATCCTAGAATGTGTATGTTTAATGAAAAGCAATAGGTCTAATAAGCTGAGCACAGCTGGGGACAATTTCCCCTTTGAAAACAAACAAAAAGAATGCTGGGTTTCAAGATTAAAGAAAAACACATATCTATATATCTATCAGTCAGTGTGAGAGAATCCCAAGCGGGCTCCACGCTGTCAGCACTGAGCCCGACACAGGGCTCGAACTCATGAACTGTGAGATCACGATGTGAACTGAGCTCGAGAGTCGGAGGCTTAGTTGACTACCCCACCGAGGCGCCTTCAGACACGATCTTAAAATATCGGTATCATTACAGAAATAACTCCATTTCCTTTTCAAATGAGCTCTAGTCGGACCTTAACAATGGGCATGTAAGTTTCTGCCATTTACAGAGAGCACGTGGACTTTGAAACTTTGACACAAGTGCTCCTGCAAACATGCTCCATCTCCAAGGAGAGCCACAGAAAGAACTGGACAACGGAAAGATCCTGAAAACTAAGATAACAAAACTCCTGGGTAAGAATTTCCAGAACGAATGGAAAGGCTGGATTCAAGAAAACAAAGATGAATTACCTGGGGCTGAAGTTATTTAGAAGGATGATTAGAATTCTTTTTTTTAATGCAACAGTTTAATAACATACATCTTTGTAAACCAACATGAAACATTTACTTTTTCTCCCTCCCTGAGCCATCCAGAATTCAGGAACTCTTGAGTAGTCTTTTCACAGCAACATAATTAGCGTTTTGCCCCAGTTCAGCCGTAGTCTGTTTTCCTCATAGCGGGACACAACTGTAAACACCGGCTACATTACTGAGGCTTTGACTGAGATGCTATTTGCAGGTAAAATCTGATGGGGGTCCTTGGCGTGGCTTCCTGGCCTCAGGGAAAGGTTCTGTATCAAACTTTTCAGCAAAGGAGCGCCGGGGTGGCCCATAGTCAGTTGAGCGTCCGACTCTTGATTTCCGTTCAGATCCTGATCTCGCGGTTCGTGGGGTCAAACCCCCCACATCAGGCTCCAGGCTAGAGGTGCAGAGCCTGCTTGGGATTCTCCCCACCCCTAACACCTCCCTTCTCTCTGCCCTTCCCCTGCTCGTTCACGTTCTCGCACTCTCAAAATAAATAAATAAATAAATGATTTTCAGCAGAGCAGTCTCTAAAATAAGCTATGTGATCAATCTCTATTCTTCTACTTATGTAAATAATCTGGCCAAGTTTAATGCAAATTAATTAGTTTTACTGTGATTACCTTTAGTAAAAAGTAGGGGTGATCCGAGAAAGAAAAATTACATTTGTACCTTTATAAATATCAGGTTATAGTCCTGTTAACAGTCTCCCAGGTTTTGGGATATACCCGTAAACCGGGCTGGATCCTGAACTCTGACTCCCTCAAATATCTGGGTACAACTTTCCGAACTAATATTTCCAATGTTTTCCCACGCTTCTAATTTGAAATGGCCAAGGACAAAGACTGCCCTTGCATCTCCCTGGAAGGCGCAACACCAGTTCCTCCTCACTATGCAGATGGCAGCCAGACTTTTGCGACTTGAACCTTGGGTACACATCTCCCAGCTGAAGAAGGCTCTGCCTGACGTGTGGTCCTACGTAGATGCTGGAGACCCCGAAAGAAAACTGACTAGGAAGAGAAGCAGCCGAGATCAGGATAGCACACTTTCTCCCAAGGCGTCAGATCGAGACTAACTAAACATGAGACTCTTTCTTCTTCTCTGTCTTTCCTCTACTCGGACGCTAGCCTGTAAAGATAACACCATCAGCCACATTTCCCAGTCGCCACCCAGGCTGTTGGATCTGTAACCAAACACTGCTCTGCCCACGAAGCTGCACCCCATCAACAGTGCCACGGCACCGGGCAGGGGCTGTGCGGCGACGTGACCTCTCTCTTCGTCCTTCTCCTCGGACCTCTGAGTACCTGGAAGGCTGGCACTTACCCGGGCAATGCTCCCAGGTTATCCAGCTGCACCTGACCCCAAACGGCGACACCGCACGTGTCACCCGTCCAGGACTTACATCATCGGGTTTACAAAGGACCTCCGGCTCCTTTCACAATCCTCTGGCAGGCCCCGACTTCCCCGGTTAGCGGGAAATGTAAACAAGGCTATCAGCAGGAACCCCTCCTTAACTCCTGAAACACTGCAGAATCCACCGCTAAGACAGCTGCCCAACAAAACCCGGAGACACTGGCCAAAGTTGTGCTTGAAAACAGGAGAGCCCTTGGCCTTCTCTCGGCTGAGCGAGGCGGCGTCCGGGCTGTGGCCACCACCACCTGTTGTGCCTGGATTAACACTTCTGGGGAAGTTGAAACTCTTTCTTTGGCTTATTCGATTCTGATTGGTTTGGGTCACAGGGACCCGGGTCTGGGATCTCTGCCACAAACTTTTTTCTGCCACGTAACTAATTGGCCATAAAGCAATTTGCCATAAAATGTAAAATAACATAAAAGAGGGACATTCTTTAAAAAGGACATAATGAGGCATGAAAAATAAGTAACAAAATTAAAAAGACTTATCATGACATACGAAATACTGCATTTAAATGTGTGCAGATTCATGGCAATACGACGCAACAACTGATACGGTTTTGTCGACCGTACGTAAGCACTTGTCCTTTTTTCAGAGCAACGTGTCTCTAGATTCTTGGCTGGTTGATCCGGCACCTCATTCTGTGCTGTATGTTTTCTCTTCTTGATGAAATTTCTCCCTTCATTAAGAGGGGTATCCGTTTCCAAACAGGAGGACGCATATCTGTCACTGAGCTCTGTGTGGTCTCGTGAAAGCCTCCCACGCTGTCGTTTGTTCTCGGCATCGTGTCCACATGTCCGTGGACGACGTTCCGAAGTCTGTGGCAAGCGTGGCTTCACCTCTGTGCCTTCCAGTCCCTCAGCCTTGCTCCTCCGACACAGGGTTCAAAATAAGAACCCAGCGCTTGCGGCAGGTCCGGCAGGTCAGGGTCACGCGTCCGCTCCACAAAGCCACGTGTAATGTTGCCGACCGGAAGGCGTGGTAACAGTGTATAAAGCATTTGATCTTCTGTTAAATTCGGCATCTGTCTGCCAGCAACGACTTCTATCTGATACCAGGGATTTGGGGGTCAGGGATCTTGGCCACATGAAACGGGAGCCAGTTATAGTTGTTTCCAGGTGTCTGTAAAAGGAAGAGACAATACTTCTTTCCTCGAAGTCAGTCGCTAGGGATTCAGGACCCCTCTTGGACATAGGTGCTTTAGTGTACAGAAACCACCTGCTCCCTGGAGGTAAGACGAACAGCCAAAAGACGCTGCTGCTACTGATCATTATATGTGACGTACGCTTCACCGTAAACCCGTCCCTTAGAGTTGGCCAAATCATCCGAGGCAGGTTCTGTGGAAATTCCTGAATTCTGTCTACACCATGTTCTCTGCTACCAAACAGCAAAAAGTTTTCAACATTTTCAAGAAACATATTCCTCAGGAATGACACAACCATTTCTTTTTAGGGGCTAAGTGGAACTTGACTCTTCTTCTGCTGTAACTATGAATGTTGCCGAATAAATTGGTAAAGACAGCACTGGAGAACAAGCAGTTGTATCTAAATTAGGCAAAGAGGCAGTAATTAATGCTCTCAAGAACCGCTGCATGGGGCGCCTGGGTGGTGGCTCAGTCGGTTAAGCATCCGACTTCAGCTCAGGTCATGATCTCATGGTTCGTGAGTTCGAGCCCCACATCGGGCTCTTGTGCTGACAGCTCAGAGCCTGGAGACTGCTTTGGATTCTGTGTCTCCCTGTCTCTCTGCCCCTCCCCTACTCACTTACATGCTTTCTCTCTCTCAAAAATAAATAAAAATTAAAAAACAAAACAAAACAAAACGCTGTGACTTAACCAGCAGCATCCTTTATATTTAAGCTTTTGGTTTTGATGAGCGGGAGGGGGAGGAAGCTGGGCCAGGACCCGCAGATGACACGCTATCACCCTCTGGTGCGGTGCGCCGTCTGGCTGTATGCTCTCACACTCCGGTGTCACCCACCATCCAGTGACCGCCACGTCGACTCATCACCATAGAGACCACTACGAGGTCTAAGATTTATATGAAATTAAACATGGGAGTACAGAGTTGACAGAAAAATGAAACCGTCGACCGGTCGTTTTTTTTTAATGTTTTATGGCAAAAGCTATTAATTAGTTAATGCCTTAAATTTTGATCCATCTCTCTCAGCTAAACTCAGGGTATAATCAAAAGGAGAGCAACTGTTTAAAAAAGAAACAATGGGCCCAAAATGGGAGTCGCTGGTGTCAAGCTCCACATCGACCAAGACTTTGGACCTAACCGAACTGTATGTAGCCTGGGCCTCTCCCAAACACATCACCTCTCACCAGTCGGTCTGGGATCGCCTGGTCGGCGACAGTGAGGTCATCTGCCTGACAGACCACATCTTCCCCCAAAGGAAGGGGACCTCGCCTGAAACAACCCACTCTTTGCCAGAAATTTCCTCTTCTGCCCCCTTCGGCCTGTAAAGTCCTCCGTTTTGTACGGCTCCTTGGAGCTCTGTTCTGTTTGATAAAATGGAACGCTGTCCAATTCACGAATCATTAAATAAAGCCAATTAAGTGTGCAAATTTACTCAGTTGAATATTCTTCTTTAACAGCGTCTACACCCAATGAACATATTCTTCAAGAATGAAGGCAAAAACATGAGAAGGATAAAACTCCATCCATTTCTCATAGCAATATCAGACGGAAACAAAGCCTTTCAAAAAGAAACACAAAAACATACAAAAATGAGAAAAATTCTTTAGTAATGTGGGTCTATATCTCAAAACCTATAGGTGGGAAAAAAGATTGATGCATTTTTAAGAAGCTTACAGAGCGGTGGGGGGGGGGGCACATTCACTAATGGAAGTTTAAGACGAATTGGTAAAGAGGGAAGTTGGCAAAAAGGAAGGAAATGGGCAATTAGGAAAAAAAAGACACAAAGAACTCATTCTTAATACACAACAAACAACTAAAACTTGAGGCCGATAAAGCAATTTAATTGTAAGGGGAAAAAGCAAAAGCTATGAACAGACAACGGAAAATCCAAACGGTCTGCAGGGGACCAGAATATGCTACTTTGAAAAATGCCACTTTGGCATAAGGATTACTTTGAGCTGAAGGCGACAGCGGAACAGCAGACATAGGAAAAGCTCTAAAAATAGCACTGAGTCTTCCTTTCGTACAAGCAAGGTACGTTTGTAAGAGAAATTTCCATCTGTGAAGGCGTCTCCCTCGCCAGCACGCCAGCACCCGGAAGAGGAGGACAACGCGACAAGCCTCAGCAGAGAAGGCGGCAGCTGAAATCTGCATCAGGAACCTCCCTAGACGAGGTTTTGCCCATGTATTCCCATAACCCACCTCCAGACAGAAAAGCAAACCCCTTGCCTCCTGTTCTGCCTCCCATGGCACCTAAGCCCCGAATCCTAACCACCTCCTGGAGTTACTGCTCATCACTGCGTCTTCTCCCACACTAAGGGACAAGTTAGCCAGTTTCCCTATTTATCTGTCTTCTGTCGGTGTAACTTCCAGGGCCCCAGGCAGAGAACGTCAGAGGGCAGAGGAGGGTCTGACCTCCCCTAAAGGCCCTTACAGAGAGAAATGAAAGGTACATAACCTTGGAATGCCCTTCCTGACCTGTGACCCTGGCAGACATCCCAAAGACCAGCAATCGTGTGGGTGCGGCGCCCGGGGTGCCTGGGCGCAACGCTGGTGCAGGAAGGCCAGCAGGACCCGGGAGCGCCACCCTCGGCCTCAGCATCTCGCTTCTCGGACGCCACTCAGCGACAGACCAGGGAGGACAGAGAGGTGGTGATGCACAGACGAGGTTTCCCTAGTGACTGCGTAACGACAAAAGGACAAAAACAAGTCACGTGTCTATCGGCAGGGGCAGGCTGAGCAGATTGCAGCACGTCTACGCAACGGGAGAGAAGGAAGGAGGAAGACCTCTTTGCGACCGTAAAAGTAAGTGCTTTTGCTGTCTGCACACTGCCATCCTGCGTGGATGACACCTCGGTCACCTGGGTTACACGGCAGGCGTACGCACAACTTCCTTAATTAATGCCAAAGGGTCCCCTGTAACGGCCGTACCGCTTCGCATCCCCGTACGCGGGGTGGGAGGATTCCACAAGCCACATGCCTGCCGCCGTTGGCAGAGTCCACGTTCGCTGTCGCACTCCGCTCAGTGTCGGGTGGTGTGCCACCCTGGTTTCAGTACGGGTTTCCCTCAGGAAGGACATCTTCTCATGCACTGACTTT
The DNA here is from genome assembly GCA_030068075.1 of Paguma larvata. Lineage (NCBI taxonomy): Eukaryota > Metazoa > Chordata > Mammalia > Carnivora > Viverridae > Paguma > Paguma larvata. The sequence continues at coordinate 87,429,095 of CM057832.1, read as the reverse complement.
CCGTCCATAGGCCTCCTTTGGGGAAACGTCTTCCCCAATCTCTTGATTAATTTTTAATTAGGGTGTTGTTGTTGTTTTTAATTTAAATTCGAGTTAGTTAACGTAGAGCATAGTCTTGGCATCGGGAGTAGAACCCAGCAACTCGTCTCTTACGTATAACACCCAGCGCCCATCTCGTTTTTCCTTCCTTCCCCTGCGTTCGTCTGCCGTGTTTCTCAAATTACGCATATGAGTGAAATCGTATGAGACGTCGTTCTCAGACCGACGCCTTTCGCTCAGCGTAATACACTCTGGTTCCGTCCATGTTGCTGCCAATGGCAGGCCTTCACTGTCTTTTCTTACGGACTCCCACTGGCTGCGTGTGTGTGCAGTCACGCACACGCGCACACGCACACGCACTTCAGCACTGCTACAATTCGTACGCTAGCCCGATGGCATTTCTTTGCTCACGGTCGGTCAGTAGTGTCACAAAGCTCTGTGTCTCGGGGGAGAGCTCATGTAAATGATGAAAGAGAGAACACTAGAAGAAATGGGTCAAGAAAGCAGGACTCCTGAACACCGGCCCGGAGTTCCGTGACGGCTCTGATGGCTGCGGGAAGGAGAAGGCCACGCGGCTCTGTGACACACTGAGGAAACCGTACCTCACAAACCACCGTGTCAGCCTCCTCTTCCTGTTACCTCACCCCTGCAGCTGTCCTTTTAGCTGATTACACAAAAGTTGTTTGCTCAGATTTTTCTGTTGTGGTAACATAAAATCATGTAACAGATACGCTAATACATATGTAATGACCAAATACATTTTATGTGTGCTCATAACTAGGAGCGTGACAGATAAAAGTACACGTAAACACCATGTTTAAAAGATGTTTTATCGACCACTCTTTTTCTTAGTTTTAAATTTAAAAAATTAAAAAACATTCAGAGGCTCCTTGGAAGCCGTGGTTTGCACGAACCCCTTCTTTTGGGAAACAGAAAACCTTGAGGAAGTAAACAGCCTCCAGGTCCAGCGTGAAGGGCAGTGAAGCTTCACGGGGACCCGCCTGTGCCGGAGAACGCGGGCGGTGCGTGGCCGCCGGCCAGCCGGTAACCCGAGTCGTGCACCCCGCCGGCCCCCAACCCCCACGGCCCCCCATAGCCTGTCCCGGAGAGCACGCTCCTCCCTCTCCTCCGAGAGGCCGTCTCCTTGCCACAGCCCTGCGAGCCCATTCTGCAAAGGGCCATACGGTCGCTGTTTCACTTGGCAAATAGTTACGAGGTTTTCCGAGTTCCCGCCCTCTGCCAGGTCTGGTGCAAGGCTCGGGCATACCAAGAAATCTTCCTCCTCGGGGTTTCCACACACGGACGCAGCTGGGTCTCCTGTGCCCCCGGGGAGCTGCAGGAAGCGTGACCTACTAGCTTCGGCCACGAGTTTTGCAAGTATTTGATTCTAAGCTGGGAGTTAAAACCCTTAAACAAAATGTTGCAGGCACATTCACTATGCTTCCTTCTCTCTGGAAAACAGCGCCCATAATCTTCGTCTCACCGAGAGGAAGAGAACCGGAGTGTCTCCCGAGTCGCGGACTCTCTCCTCTTGCAGCCCGTCCCTGCCCGGCGTCCCTTCAGACCTCGCGCTGCTGGGATGTGTGACCGGCTGCCCCGGGGCTCTGTGTCCCCCGACTCAGAGAGGGGTCCACACTTCCCTCCTGGAGGACTCCCGGTTCACACTAACACCCCCTCCTGGGAGCTGGGAAGGCGGAGAAGGGCCTGATAAGGAGGAATTGCTCAGGAACGGACTGGCGACTTCCCTGAGCGCACGGCAAAGCTGTGAGCCTGCCGACGTCCCCGCTGTGGCCGGACAGGGATGCGGCCCCGGAGTCTGGGGCCGGGGGCTGAGGTCCCCGCAGGGACGCCCCGTGACCTCTGTGAGTCAGTCTCGTCATCTTGCAGGGGGAGGCGGCCAGACGACCGTGCGGCCGTGACTCCTCTGGCAGATGGAGCCCGTCGGCTCCGGCCAGGCCCTCGGGGCAGCAGCACAGGCCTCGCAGAGCCCCGGGCGTGCGGACGCACCCCCGAGCGCGGGCCGTGGCAGCTCCGGCTCCAGCGTGGAGCCTTCTCCTCTCGCAGGGCCTTCGGCGGCTCAGGGGTGGTGTTTCTGCAGCGCGAGTGCCTGCACGGTTACTCCTGTTGGGTCTGTACTACTTACAAGTGGCTGGGTTTCTGAGAGGGGTCACTGGAGGGTGGGGAACACAAGTCAGTCCCTGACCGCGCGTTCTCTACAGAGCCAGGGCTGTGCTCTCCACTGAGACAAACTCCCAATGAGCCTGTAGAAGAGAGCGCAGAAGGGAGCCGAGTGTGGCCGCCGGCCGGGACAGAGGGGCCGCCCTGCGCTCCGCGCCCCCTCCACACCTACTTCCTTCCCTGAGGAGCCCGCGGCCCCGAGCCGTCCTGCCGTCCAGCACCCGGCACCGGGCCCCCCGGCGCGGCGGTGGCCTGACTGCATGTGAAGCGGCGTACGTAATTGTCGTCGCCATCTCTCTCCTCTGAAGGGGGACTTGAATCCTCTCTGCCTTTCAAAGCGTTTCCGTGTCGAGCTGAACCACAAAAGCTGTTGAGGAAATCTACCAATCTACCAATCTTTCTTTCTTTTTTTTTTTCTTTCTATTTTTTTTTGAAGGGTGGGGATAGGGGGAGAGAGCAGAAGTCATTTGTGAAAACGTCCCCATGGGATCGAGGATCAGCTACAGGACAATGACGGTGCCCTGTGAAAGAGTATGCAGGACACCGCACGCAAGGACGTTCACCCGGCGCTTCCGACGCGCCCGGCCCTGTTCTAGGTGCTTTGCAAGCTCACTTACTTCTCACGCCGAGTCTGTGGGACGGTGCCAGAACCCCCGCTTTGGGCCCCAGAGGCCCTCATGAACACGGCTGTGTGTTCAAACACAGACATTGCTCCTTTGCAAGGCTGTGTGCTGACCTTGCGGGAACTCCCACGGGCTGCGGGAGCGTGAAGGGTAGGGGACAGGTGGGTCACCAAGGAGGTCACACACTGGGAACAAAACGCAGAAGACGACGTGAAGTCAGCACTGCTGGGGTGAGACACCTCTGGAAGTGGATAACATACGGGCCTGGGCTAAACCTAAAGGCGGGGGAACAAAGCCCATTAGCGCTGACCTTTAAAACGGAGGTGCCAGAACAATCCGTTAGCGTTCATGTTCTCACTGCTGGGCCGCAATCACACAGAGGATGGATGAACACTTAATGAGACAACTTCCTGCTGCTATACCCGTTGTTACTAGTATTTTCTAGTGGTTTTTCCCCCCTTTTCCTCTAAATCCCATTTAGGAGTTAGAACAGTGAGAAGTACACTGGGGCCTATTACTCGCTAGAAAACGACTCCTCATACAGTTTCTCAACAAGATCCTCTCGTGCTTGAAGGAAGTTTAAAGCAAGCTGGTGCTGAATAAACATTCCAACCCCAGATGATATGTAAATGAATTGTTTCTTATCCGAGAGAGCGCCGGAGAGCGCGGCCGGGCGGCCACCGTTCTCACGCTGACGGGAACACACACTCTGGGCTCTCACACGGACAGCGAGGAGTGAGGTGGACGAACTGCAACTCTGCGCGTTCAGCCGACGCTCGGATTTCAGACTTCCACGCCCATCAGGAAATCGTGACCCAGCCTCTGTACTCGGCTGAGCTCACGAGCGCAGCCCGCACACCCCCTGTGAGAGCAGAAACTAAATACGGCATGGGACGGAAGACTCCAGAGACAGAGGGGGCCGTGCGGCCTCCTCACCCCCACAGGCATCTGTCCGAGCCCACTAACAGATTCTTGTCGAGTGTAGCCAGGTGCTGGCTCGCGTGGCCTTGGGGCTCTTCTGCGATCCCAAACCAGGACGGCTTGCGGTGGCTTCCCGAAGCAGTTTCCTTACCCACCCAGGGCACCTTGTGAACGAGCGCTCCAGAAACTTCTCCCAGAGTAGTCCATCAAGGTTATCTGGACAGGTGTCTTTGCAGTAGACAATCTCTGTGCTCCTCAAAGCGTTACAAATAATTCTCCTGCACATAGACCATATTTTCATGGTACTAAATAGAGCATGATTCAAGGAAACCGTAATTATGTACGAAATTAGTAAGGAGTGAACAGAATTACATTTCAAACTAATTAAAATGGAAAGAAAACGAATGTCCATTTTGGCACACTTAAAAATCCGTATCCACCTCCAAACACAACAGCGGCAAGAATAGAACAAATAAATGTGCGTCGTCCTGAACGCACAGCTGCAGAGGCCGACAGGAATCCGCCGGAGGGTTAAGTGTTAGGAAGGTCCCTTCTGGATGGTGTGCACAGACTCACGACTCTGCTCAACTTGACTTCCTCGAGTTTGTGATTTGGGGCTACAACTGCAAGGTACTGTAAGTGGTGTCACCAAGTGGCACGCTGGGACCTGGGCGAGTCTTCGCAGGGGAGAGGAGCGGTGGGGAGTGAAGGCAGCAGGTACGTGCAGCGCGGCCCATGGCCCCACGACACCAGGAAGGGTCCCCACAGGCTGAGGTGGGGTGCGGACCCTGGATGCAAAGGGCGACACCGGGAAGCAGCCAGTCTTCGATGCCGGGGCAAGGGGATGCTCTCTTTGGTGACATAAGCTACTGAAGGTTCTGGAGCAAAATTAACTTGGCCATCGCCATGCGGACATAAATGTGCCGTGGCGAGGACAGAATCCCAGGGCCTAGTTACAAGATGTCAGATGCACTCAGGGTAACGGAAGTCTGGAGTAACAGACCGGCAGAAGAAACAAAAACGAATTCTAACACGAGAGACGGTGAATCTAAAACAGCCAAGTGTCCAAGCATCTCCTCTGTTAATAGAAAAAGTAAACAAACATCTACACGGGTGACCACGTGTGTGCCGTCGTGCAGGAGTTTACAGGTGAAGAGTATTCTCCGGCGGTTAGAGCATTTGTCTTAACTAATGACAATCCCGAATGGCAGAGTGGGGCCATCAATGTATCTCAATTAGCTATGGGACTCTGGAGAAGATTCAAAGACTCGGTTTCCACATCCGTGATACGGGAATAATCTATCTACCTCTTTAGCTTAACGGAGAAATACGAGGCAATGAGATAATGCCCATCATAGTACCTCGCATACAGAACAAACTCGAAGGTCAACGGAATCAGTTTACATCCTGGAACTGAAAAGATTTCGAACTGTCGCAGAAAAGCGGCAGAGAGATGGAAGTTTAGGCTTATAAAAGACTTTATCTATTCCCTAAGTCCCCATTTGGGTCCCGTCACGGGTTTGGAAGGTTAGACTTCTGACAGTCTTACCAACTCGCTAAACGTACACACTGATATGTCCACATCTCTCGGCCTTAGAGCAGACTAATTAAAACTGCTGGCTTGCTATTAACCCTTAGGATACTAGATTTAGTCCTAGCTAAACCAGCATAGCAAGTTTCATATTCGAAACCTAAGAATGATAATCCGCATTACTGACTATACCTTTTGTTGTAGTTGACAAAATTTTAACATTTCCATTTTAAATGGTCTCGAAAGAGTAGTTTTCCATGAAGGATCCTGAAATACAGTGACATCATATATTTTATCTAGTTCTACAGTTTACTTGCTTTTAATTCGCTGCCCAAATGTGCAGTACGTGAGTGATGGCAGCACTACAAAAGAATGTCGTCTTTAAAGAGAAAGCTTTGCACAGCTGCCTGTGATGAAATAACCAAACCTCAGAGCAAGGCCGAGCAGATAAAGACAAATATAGTAACACATCCAAAGGTCTGAAATAGATCTGAGGAAAACGGTCCCAGAGGACATTTCCATGACTGTCCTACAAGCAATTTTTAATAATTCAATGAGCTTATACACGTATATGCACAGTTTTATAGGAAAGCGATCCATGATATCCCCTTACGATGTCACAGAATCGTAAAACGGTGTGTTTTACTTTAAACTCAAAGGCTAACTTGGTACACAGTAATTGTTCACAAATGACCTTTACTATTTAAAGTCGTAAAGTCGTACGTATAATGTGAATTAACTTGGAAGTCTTATTTTAATTTTCCAAACCACACTAAATGCTCGTTAAGTAAGGCGCGATAAACTATGTTGCTCTATTTTAAACGCAGATAAAGGACAAGGTCGAACTTCTGGCATGTTATCCTCTATTTATAGGAATTAAATACAATTTAATTTAAATCATGTCAAAGACACATCTTACTTCAGTTTCATCTTATTTTAGAAACAACAGAAACTGATCTCTCTGTAATATACAGAAGTATCTGAAATTGCTTTTGGCTGGTCTATTAAAATCAGTGAGCGAGGAGGCTAAACTGGAAAACGAATACACATCTACCCAGACTGCACCGATGAAGCTTAGTTCTATTTAGGGGCATAAAAGAACACTTCATACGACGTATCCTAAACTAACATTTGCTAATACGGCTATGACCCAGATTACTGGGAAATTCTGACACTTCTCGCAGGGAGAGAAGTGGGACTTCCTTTGCCGGCCCCTTGCGACTGCTGCTCCCTGACCCGACGCGCCTGAGTCTCTTCCCGCGGTCCGTTCCCACACCACAGACATCGGGTCTTGTTTTCTTTACCTTTATGCTAAGTCTTGAGATCAGGCCTTGTAATTCTTGAGATCAGGCCAGCTTTGCCTTTGAATCTCAGAATCGCTTCGCGGCTTCATACCAAAAAGGCTGAGGCTGCGCTGCACCTACTGACCCATCTGGGGAGAATGGACAGCGCTGGACTAGATCCCCTTCGGAGACGGGAGCAAGCTCTGTCTCTCCATCTACGGTAGCCTTCGTTCTTCCTCTCTGCCGTGTTTGATAGTTTTCAGTGCACAGACTTCGCACAGATTTTGTTATATTTATCCCTAAATATGTCATATTTTAATGCTATTGTAAGAAAGGAATTTTTAAAATTTCATTCTGCAATTGTGCATTGCTAGTATACAGCTTTTTATGTGTGATCCTGTATCCAGAGACACCGCCGGCTTCACTGACTAGTCCCAACGGTTTTTGGTAAGATCTTCTCTGCACGTGATCGTGACGCCTGTGATTACAGAATTTTAATCCTTCTTTCCAAGCCGCATGCCTTTTATTTCTTCTTCCTGCCTCGCAGCACTGGCTAGAGCCTGCAGTACAGTGCTGAGTATGCGTGGCCAGCGTGGACACTCTGCCTTGTCTCCATTATTAGTGGGAAAGGGTTCAGCTTCTCATCACTGAATGTATTAGCTCTAGGTATTTTATAAAGGCATTTGGTCAGATCGAGGAAGTACCCTGTTCACCTAAATTATGAAGAGCTTTTAAAAATCACGAATCGCTGATGAATTCTGCCAAACACTGCAGACCTGCAAATACTGAGATGCTCGTACACATTTTTATTCTGTTTATATGATTAATTATATTGATTTATAAACGAGATAAATCCCACTTAGTTGTGATATATTATCTTTCTTTAAATTTCTTTTTATTTTCTATAGATGCTTATTGATTTCTGATGGACTGAGGACTGGACCTATGACGCCCAGAACAGCCCCTTAATTCTGTATGTGGTTATGCAATTTAATCGGGGCGGGTCAGTGACGGAGTGAGAGCGCATGTAACAAAGGAGCGGCAGGAGCGGGGAGACAGGAGGCCTTCAAGCTCCTACCACGCAGCACGACGGCAGTGACGCCGGAGTCTGTCACGGCCCCCCACTCCTCAGCTCCACAGCTCCACCCCCAGCCTCTCGGCATTTCAAACACGAGAAAGCAGAAGACAGAAGGAGAAATACGGCCACAGACTCCCGACTCCGAGAAGCAAGCCCTCCCTCCCGCAGTCCCTCCTTCCGGCATTCGCAGGAACATTCCTGAACGCACATCCGTCAGGGGCTTCTGTGCTGGCGTCCCTCCCACACCCAGCTTACTGTTTACAGATGATTGAGTCTGAGGCGCTGAAACTGTTAGGAATCATAACCTCGGTCTCAGGAGGGAGACTACTAGTCTGTAGATTTCTTTTCTTTTAGCACCTTTCTCTGACTTGGCAGGAAAGTAATGAGGACCTCACAAAATAAGTCCAGACCTATTCTCTCTCGTGTTTTCTGAAAGGACTTAGGTAAGGTTGCTAGTACTTCTCCCTTCAAAGGTTGACAGATCCCACCAGTTTTGTGTAAAAAACAAACCTTGAATCACAGATTCATCCTCTTAAAAAGAAACACAGAAGTATTCAGATTTTCTGTTTCTTCTACTGTCGGTTTTGGGCTCTCAGAGGTCTTTCCAGTTGGTGAATTTCCTGGCCTAAAGTTATGCATGATATTTTTATTATCTTATAATACCTATGGGATTTGTCGTGATGGCCTATCCTTTAATCAGGATATTGATAATTCCGGTCTTCCTTTTTGTGGTTATTTTTTTTTTGTTTTGTTTTGTTTTAATGTTTACTTACTTTTGACAGAGAGACAGAGTGTGAGCAGGGGAGGGGCAGAGAGAGAGGGAGACACAGAATCTGAAGCAGGCTCCAGGCCCTGAGCTGTCAGCACAGAGCCCAACGTGGGGTTTGAACTCACAGACCGTGAGATCATGACCTAAGCCGAAGTCCGTGCTTAACCAACTGAGCCACCCAGGTGCCCTCCTTTTTTTTTTTTTTTTATCTTATCAGGTTAGCTAACAGTGTTAAACATTTTTCTTTCCTTTTTGTCCCCTGGTTCTACTGATTTTTCTGTATTGTTTGTACACAGTCCTTTTTCACTAAGTCCCTGCTCCTTTTTTCACATTCAAGTTAGTTAGCAAACTAACTCCCTGCTCTTGGAAGTAGATGTTTATTTAGTTCACCGATCCCAGAACTTTCTTTTTTTCTAATGTAAGCTTAAGCTTTTAAAGCTGTAATTTGTAAGCATTGCTTTAACTATATCTCATAAGATTTAATGTTGTCTTCATTTTCACTAAGTTCAAAATATTCCCTATTTCTCTTGTGATTTCTTCACTGGCCATTAGGTGTACTCTGAAGTGTATTCTTTTTTTTCCGAGTATCTGGAAACTTTCATATATTTTTCAGTTACTGATTTTTAATTTAATTCTGTTGGGGTAAGAGAATCCAGCATGGATTATTTCAGTCTTTTAAATTTATTAACGCTTATTGAGATTTATTTTCTATATTTAACTCCCATATTTCTATTTTTTTTTAATTTTAGGGATTTGTGAGGTTTTTTCAATGCGTATTTATTTTGAGAGAGAAAAAGATAGAGCACAAGCAGGGGAGGGTCAGAGAGAGACTCCCAAGCGAGGTCTGTGCTGACAGAACAGAGTTCGATGCAGGGTTCAAACTCACAAACCATGAGATCATGACCTGAGCTGAAATCAAAGAGTCAGACGCTTAACCAACCGAGCCACCCAGGCGCCCTTCCCATACTTCTATTTTGATGCGTACTCCATGTACAACTTCAAAAGAATGTGAATTCTATTGTTGTTGGGTAGAGTTCTCTGAAAAAATGCATTAGGTCAACTCACTTCATAGTGGAGTTCGAATCGTCTACATCCCCAATGACTTTCTTTCCACTTGCTCCATCAACTGTGTAACCTACAGCAAAAATAGTGGACTTCTTTTTTTTCCTTTTAGTTCTAAGAAATTTTGCCTTGTGTCTTTAAGTTCCGTTATCAGACTTGCAAGCATATTTGGGATTTTTACATCTTGTTGAATTCACTCTTGTGTTACTGGGAAACGTCTCTACAGCTAGTAAGATTCCTTGTCCTGAAAGCTACTTTCTGGTACGGGCCGAGCTATTAAGCTCTCTTATCTACCGTTAGCCTGGCACATCTCCTTCCATCCTTTTCGTTTTAGCCTATCTCTATGTTTAAAGTCTGTCTTTTTTTTTTTTTTTTTTTTAAGTTTACTTATTTACTTTGAGAGCGAGCGAGAGTAAGAGCAACAATGAGCTGGAGTGAGGCAGGCAGAAAGAGAATCCCAAGCAGGCTCTGCATTGCGAGTGTGGAGCCTGATGTGGGGCTCGGACCCACAACTTTGAGATCATGATCTGAGCCGAAATCAAGAATCAGATGTTGAACGGACCGAGCCACCCAGGAACCCCTGGGTGTTAAATGTGTTTCTTATAAATAGCATATAATTGAGTCTTAACTTTTTTAACCACTCTGACAGCCTCTGCTTCTTAATCACACAGTATGGAAAAATTTACATGAAATATAATTATCAATACGGTTGGGTTATAATTTACCATCTGGATTTCTGTTTTCCATTTTTCTCCTCTGACAATACCTGTTCTTCTTTCCTTGTCTTCAGGATTGAACATTTTTAAGTATTCCATTTTACCTTCATTTTATCTTTGTTTTTTAATCTTTTAGTGGTTGATCTCAAGTAGCCTTTCTCAAATAGAGTATTGTGAGAATAAAGCTAACAGGAAATGATATGAATGAGTATTTTTAAACCTCCCAATGACAGTATATAGCTCTTAGATGCAAAGAACAGAAGATACAATAAAGAGCTTTAGTTTTTACCAAATTTGAAAACACTTTGGCCATTAGTTTTTCAAGTATTTCTTTCTTCCCCACCTGCACGGCACTGAGACTCCAGGTAAAATCTATTAGACCACCAGATACTGCCCCACAGGACATGGAGGTTCTATTCTTTCTGTTTTTGTTTTTGTTTTAAGTTTTATTTATTTAAGCAATCTCTACACCAATCTCTAAGGATTGGGCTTGAACTCATGACTCTGAGAATCAAGAGTTGCATACTCTACTAATTAAGCCAGCCAGGTGCCCCTAAACTTTTTATTTCTTTGTGCACTTTGGTTTTGATTTTCTACTTCTATGTCTTCAAATTCACTAAGCTTTTCTTCTGCAATATCCAGTATGGCTGTTAATTTCACCATTTTTTTTTTCATTTCAGAGACCAATTCGTAGACCTTGAAGTGCTACATGGTTCTGTTTTATACCTTGCAATTCTCTCATTATGCTCATTTCTCTTTTAAATCCCTAAGCACGAATATAAACAGCTGTTTTGAAATCCTGTACTGCAAATTCCATCAGCTCTGTTGTATCTGTTTCTTCCTGTTCACTGTTCACTCTCCTGCATCGCATTTTTCTGTGTCATTGTGTCTACTAATATTTGATTGGCTGCTAGACATTCTTTGACCACGTTGTGTGCTACGTGTTGTTGTTTTCCTTTAACGTGTATTGGGCTTTGTACCGCAGGCGATTAAGTTCTTTGTAGAACTGATGGGTCTTTGTGAGGTTTGTTTTTAAGCTTTGTTAGCGCAGGTGTAGAAGCCTGTTATTTTAAGGCTAGTTTGGCCCTCCTACAGCATAATCCTTCTGGATATCTACGTAATTCAGAGTGTGCCCTACAAAGCCTCTCTACCAGAGTTTGGAACTTTTCCAGTCTCTGAAGACTGAGGATTCTTCTTCTTAATTAGTTAATTGGACAAGTTACCTGGTCCTTCTCCATCTGGCCTATGAATGCACACCCTAGTATTCAGCAACAAACTCAAGGTCACCCCTGCGCGAGTTTCTGGAGCTACTCTTCCGTGTAACTACTTGCTCTCCTGCGCTGTTCCCTACATATGCACTCCATTCCAGCCTCCCACGGGACCATCTCGGACTGCTTGGGTTTCACTTCTTGTAGTCTAGAAAACGCCTCTAGGAAGAAAGGTGTGGTGATTTTAGGGCTTTCCTTGACTGAGTGTTTCATCTCAGGATCGCTACGTATAGTTATATCCAGTTGTTTCATATAAACTTGTTGCCCAAGTTTCTAGTTTATTTAAGGTTCAAGGGGAAATCTGGTCTCTGTTACTCCAACACGGCTAGAAACAGAACAAGGATACACTTACGAATTGGACATAATACTGAATCTTTAAACTCAGCTAAACTGAGGAGAGTCTCTTATAAGTAAAAAAAAAGTGACTAGAAAGTTACTGGACCCATCGAGAATTCACTAATGGATGGAAAAGAAGACTTTTAAAAGCTCAGGAAGGCAGTAAGTAAAGAGAAATACAACCATTTCAGGTTTATATTCCACTTAGCTCATACTTTTTGACATACTACTTAGTTCTCTAAATATATTTTTTGGAAAATGTAATCAAAATACATCACAGTTATCTGAAACATCTTTAAAGGATCATTTGTAAACTTGTTGCCTGCCAGCCTTAAATTTATATTAGTCATGTTCCCATAAAATTCAGTGTAACCTGAGACAAGCTGCGTAGAATCTGTTTTCCAACAGCAACACTTTCACGCAGCATTATACTGCTAATCACAGAGCAGTTACTTGAGGATAGAAGGGTCATTTATAAGAAGTAGCAGAGACCTGGGCCAGGTGCCATGGTCTCCCTTTCCCCCTGAAACATGGCTGATCGGACGGTACTGTTTCCGGCAAACACAGAAGTGGGCTCTGGCCCGCTCACCACGGTGGGTCGGCAGTAAACTGAGCAGCCACTTGTGCCCTGTTTCGAATAACAGCCGAACACACAGCGCAGGTGCACGGCCGGCCACTGTTCCGCACCAGCTCACATACGTTACCTCATTTAATTCTCACAGGACAGTGTGGTATGGGAACTCCCACCGGCGGCAGCTGATGATGAGAAAACCAAGTCCCACGATTAGCGGGGAAGCTAAGATTCAAATCTAGGCAGTCCAGTTCCAGAGTCCATGTGCTGACACTGGCAAACTGTGGCCTGCGGGCCGGCTGCCTGTTTTGCGCCTAAGAGGTTGTTTTCGCCGGGAGGAGGGAAAACATACAGCTTTTGGAAACAGTCACAAAGTAAAAAGGCCCCGATGAGGCGTCCGCCTGGGGAGGGATAAACGGGAACCACGCAGCCCACGGAAGGGAACACGGAAATAAACAGCCGTGGCGACGGGAGTCCTCCGTGGGTGCCTGGAAGCCCTTTGGTTGCACCGATGTTGCCGCACAATATGGGGCTGTCCATGCGCTCGCCTAGTTAATTCTATGTAGGTTTATGTTCAGAACGGAGAACGAACAGCACCAGGACCGCAAACACGTCCTTCCTTTCTGAGGCAACCTGGAAGGGACCTGGTGGCCCGCCCTCGCCCCGATACTGGCTTACCGAACAGGGTATGCTTTGTGTCATGAGCGCAGCCCGTCTCTCGGTCTACCAGCTTCTGGGCTGAAATTCGAGTCTATTACAATAAAAGTGAGCTGGGTTTGCTTATGCCGTATCCACACAACCGACGGCAGAGAAGCACGGATGTTTTTCAGCGGGGGGAAGTTGTTAGGTTCAGTAATGGAAAAAAGAGTTACTCATCAATCTGTTGTTGTTGCTGTTGTTGTGGCCCAAAGTGGTGACTCGGTAAAAGAGCCCAGAGCAAAGAGCCCAGAGCAAAGAGCCCAGAGCAAAGCAAAAGTTTCACGTTACTTTGTTTGTTAAGGTCACCGTCACACTAATTCAGTCAATCACTTAAACTGTTAAGTCTCTTTGGTAAAACTTCATTGTAGGTCTGGATTGCTGAAACACCAGATTAGGAGGTATTTTAAAATGTTTTGTTTTCCCGAAATATGCACACGTGGCACGAATCTAGTACAGAAGAACGTATGTGTTTCACACCCTTCCTGCCCACCCGGAGTCCCAGGTTCCAGAAGAAAATTTCTGACTGTTCTTGCTTTTTATTCCTCTGATGGTCATCCCCACACCTCAAAAAAATGAACATATTTAGGTCTCCAGATTTAATAGCCTTACATAATGTGTGCTGATTCTCCTAGATTTCGAAATCAGAAAATAACTCATCTTCACTGACCTTCAACTAGGTCTCTGAATTTTTAGCCCTTCTACCAACTGTGATTTTAAGAAAACAGATTCCACTAAGCTGGCTCTGCACCGCGATTCCGCGCTGACGCCGGAGTCGCAACACACGTGTCGCCTGCGCCTCCACAACACGCCGGGGTCCGCCTCGCTCTTCCGTTACCAGTGTGAAGACTGCGACCGTCCGCGCCCGCAGTAAACAGCCGCCACATGCTCTTTATCGCAGGCTGCTCTAAACGTCGAAGTCGACAACCAGCACCTACGTTATGACACGTACACATTATTCAATGCCAGGCAAAGAGGTGCGCTACAATTACATTTAATTCCTTACAAACAAAGCCAACGTCACCATCTCCTGACCACTCCAAGAATAAAAAAATTCTAGTTTTAACACTGAAGGGACCCACTTTTCCCACTGATGCCTGAAACCCGGGGCCTTTCCCCTTACAGTTAGGCCCCAAGAGGAATTCTTCCTACGTCACGGAAGGTAGGGCTGAGGGGGGCCAGGGGCCACCCACGATCGGTCGATCCCTGCTTTCCCTCAGAAGCCTGGCGCCCCAGCTCCGCTCCAGACGGCTGTCGTCTGGACCTGGCTCACGGCCAGTACGCCCGCGCTGGCTGCTCGCGCAGGCTGGCCCCTCTGCTTCCTGAGGGCCGCGGCTTTCTCTCTTGGATCCTCTCCCGTTTTGCTGGGGTACACGCTCGACCATCTTCTCAATAAGGGTCCTTGGGAAGCCAACTTCCCTAGTTCTCGTACATGTGAGTAACAGAATAGTAGTTCGTCAGGTACTGAACACAGAGTAAAGAAGTAAGTGTACTTTGGGATGCTGCTGGCAAGACTCAGGGCCTCCGGATTACTGATGGCGACTGTGACGCCACTCTGACATTTCTTCACACACGGAGAACTCGTTTTTCTTCCTCCCTGGAAATTTCTGCAACCTTACCTTCCTCCTTAAAGCAAATGAATTTCACAAATACATACCCACGGGTGACTTGTTTTCATTAATCGTACTGGATCTCAGTGGGTCCTTTTAATACAGAGACACGTGTCTCTCCTGCCTCTGAAAGTGATCTTCCTTCAGTTTTTTGGTCATTTCCTCTCCTCTCTTTCTTTTTCTCTAACTTCTATTAAGCCAAACACCAAATCTCACAGATTAATTTCTCATGTACGTACTCCTGCGTTCCTTTGGTCTTGGCTCTCCATTTCTGGAAGGCGTCTTCACTTTATTCCCTCGTATTTTTTTCTTACATTTTCATTTCCCAGCAATTCTTTTTAAAAATGAATCTAATAGCCTTTTTATGTAAATCATTGCTTCTGCATTAGCCGTTCTCCTTAAGGCCCACCGTTTTCTTTCCTGGGGCAACTGTCATACCCATGATGCCCCGTGGGTCTGTATGTTCACTAGAGACGGAAACGCTGGAGGATAGGAGTCGCTCCCCTCCACTCGTGTTACTTGGTATTTTAGGAAGACCTCTTCTCTAACTGGAATTCTGAGCTCTACGTGTGGCCGAGATAGGCAGCCTTTACTTGACCTGAGCGAAAAGAACCCGACTGTTGAGAGTGCGGTGGAACCAAACTCTCTACCGGAAGTCCTACTTTTCCGAAGTTAGTCTCGTGTCTGTGGAAGAATCAGTGTTTGCCCACCTTGCCTGACCACGCACACCAGTGGCCTCAGCCTCAAGGGCGTGTGCGCACCTGTGCTGGAAGGGTGGGGCGTGGGGTCTGGGACGGGGGACAATTTTACATCCAGCCCTTCAACTGTACCTTGTTTTGGGAAACCTCATGTCTAAGTTACAACCTCTAGAACATGTGCTGACTCTGAGCCCCTCAGGAGTCCCCGGAGACCAGGCCTTCCCCATCTGCAGAGGCCCCCTGGCACTACACGTGGGCTAGAGCCCGCCGCCTGTCCCATCTCCTATGTCCCCAAAACTTGCTTGAATCTCGTCTGTTGGTGATCTCTCTCCCTTCGGTCTGCTATTTACTGGTGAATGGTTATACCTTTCTTTTCTTCTCTTTTTTCTTTTCTTTTTAAACATCCTGTGCTTTCATTTTGGTGAGGCTCTAAAATGGACAGATAGATAGCAATTAACAGAGCTCAGAGCCTAGTTTACCTTGACTGGAAGCCTTAATGACTTTTAGGCTTATAATGGAAAGTTACAGTGACACACAAAAATAGAACGCCATAATGAAATGTCATGTACTGATGACTAACTTTCAAGAATATTTTAAGCAAATAACATTTGATAACTTGTGGTCTCTACAACAATAAACCCTATTGAGCAAAGTCCTCTGGGACTGACCTATAAGGATAAAAGTTACACAATATCTAGAAAACGCTTTGTAAGAATGAGTGTGTTGTACAATTTGATTTTGTAATCAGGTCAAGAGTTCCTTGCAATATCTGTTACATGGGCTCTCACAGAAGAACTGCCCAGAAGGGGACACGGGACACAGTCAACCCTCTTGTGTAACAAGTAAGAGCAGCCCAGGAATCAGGGGTGTGTGCGCGGGGGTCTAGAGGCACATGAAGTCACAGGCTGGGGCAACCCCAGCTTGTCCACCAGTTAACAGAATCACCAGGACCCCCTCCCTCTTTTTAACAACTTATTCATCAGTAACTTAGAAGGTGTAAGTAATTTAATATAAATACCGTTCAGGCTAGACTGCAAACTCCACCCAGACTGTAAGACAGAATGTGATTCTGGAAAAACCACGAGCCTATGGCACACTCCCTGAACAGCCTATGTGCGCGTGTCCCTTTTAGGTGTGCTCCAGGGGAAAGTTTGAGAAACGCAATGCCAGTTAGGAGCAAAACGAGACTTCCAGCCCCAGGATCCGGGTCTCCGGACTCTAAGTCCAGAGAGCAGAAGAGGAGGTGTCGGCTTACCCCGCCGATGCCGTACCAAGGCCCGGAGTCAGTAACGCAAACTCTAGAAAGGCACGCCGGCGTACGGCTGTGAGCCTCCGTGGAAAAACGAGCACTTATGCAGCACTCCACAGTTTACACGTCGGTTTTTAAAACGGACGGGGCAAAGATAATCAAATTTGCAACAGTTTTGAACACAGATATTATCATCACTCTCATCTTATGAAGAAAGAAGGTTCATAGACCTAAGTAACCGGCCACGGTCAGTGACCCACCACACGATGAGTGAATGACTTAGGCCCAGGCTCATGTAGGCCTGCACTCTGGCAACGCAGGACACGGCCTGCATCCCCCTGGACCACGCGCCTGCTCCCTTTCCGTGGCGTCTGGTTCTGGTTTAATGGCTGTGGCGGGCGGGAGAACAATCAAAGGTTTCCGTATGTATGTTTTTAGCTGCTTGCATTTTCTGATTCCTCCGGACCTCACCTACTTGCCCCTGCGGTCTCCCCCAGGGGAGAGCGGACACACTACCACTGGGAACACGCACCTCCCTCCTCGGTCGTGGCTGCAACTAAAGAGATGAGCACGTTCGACCCCCGGTGAGTGCCCAAACGAGCCTGTGGGTCCCACCGGCTTACCGAGCAGGGCCAAGTGAATGTCGCCATTTCTCCTTCCTGCCCTCGTCCCTACTCTGCGCACAGCCCCAGAAGCACAACAGTGTGGTATTGGCGGGTTTTGTCCCCTCCGCCCGAATACCACGCTCCTGCCCAGAGCCCCGGATCCGGGACTCACGACCAGTCCCACAGTCCCCCAGCTTCAGCTACACACAGCCCTGGTCTTCGAACACCAGCCCCAGCTGACTGTGCTGACTGCGAGGGGGCCTCCGGGCAAGTCAAATGAGGAGCAGACCAAAATTCGATGGAGTCAACCTCCCCTTAACGACATCCCCGTCAAAAGTTCACTCGTGCAGAAGACGGTGTGTTCTTTTATACCTGAAAGCGCACGGGACTTCACCACGGCCGGAGTGCGTTGGGCTCCAGCACGACCCACAAGCCTCCTCGTCCCGTGTGAGCGGTTCTATAGCGAGAGCATCCTCTCTAGGAACCGCTCCGACACAGTTCACTCCCGTGGCGGGGAGGGCGCCAAACTTAAAGTGTCTGCAAACCTTACGAACGTGCAAAGAGCACACGCGTCTGCGTTCACACTGCGAAGAACAGGACACCGTACGCGTGCACTTTTTTAAAACCCCAAGCTTCTATTTTTAGGCAATTATACCAGTTGCCACCATGTCACGGTCTTTTTTGAAGGCTGGGGGGGCATCTCTCTGACGCAGCCGCTGCTACAGCGAGGTCTGAAAGCTCCATGCACACTTAACTGTGATGAGTCTGACTATATGCAAAGACACTGTGCACAAGTCAACAGACATGCCCGAGAATAAAATAGAAGGTGACAGAAGGCGGTCTCCTGGGTGTTCTGCCAGGGTCACCTGAGAGGTGACAGGATTCAGACATACACTCTTCCTGGATGTCTGAGAAAAGGCCCCTCGTAAGAGACGGATAGTTAGAGGAGTGGCTGGCTGTCCCAACGGCCAAATGCAGAAGCCGTGGGAGCCAGCGACCTGGTACTGAGCCGGGTAGTGACAGGGCCACAGAGAAACGCACCTTCCACTCCGCTAGTCCATAACAACGGCAAAACCACTCTGTTTCTTTTCAAGACACAGTTCTTCCAGCAATGCCTCCGTTTTCCGTGGGGACAAACGCCTTTGATGATAACCGTGTGTTTTATTCTATGTGATGAATTTTACAATGTAATGCTTCCAAGTTCAGTCACCTTACACGTATGACCCTAAAACTGTCGCTTTAAAATCACAAGAGGGAAAATGCGCCTTGTTTTAATTACATGCTACAGAAACTCAGGGGAAGAAACGCTCGATTTTGGCGGCGCCTTTACAACACGCGCCATCCAGCAGGTGACTGGCTTGAAACCCTGGGGCGCCAGGAAGCGTCCCTGAGACCTCACGTCCATTCGGCCCACAGGAAACGCGGCCAGCTCCCTTCCACGTCTGCTCTCCGGACCTGCAGGCTCCAGGCCCTTAAACACTGAGTTACAAGGAAAAACGAAGTGACGGTCCGGCGGTGTCCATGGGCAGGTGAAAGGGATCTCAGCCACGAGCTGAAGGAGCCACGGGGTCACTTCCACTAAAAACAAAATCTCACTTAAGCCAAGTAAAGGTTATGGTTCGTTAGCCAATTAAATGAGCAACTAAAATGGACTCTGATTAGCACAAGAACAACGGGGATTTCTGGAAGGATCGCAGAGAATCAAAGGGGACTCTGAAAGATGCCAGGCAGACACCAGGCAAACCCAACCAGCAATGACACAGTCAGAGCCATGCTGGGGGGAGAGTCCTGAGGAGGAGCCCCCACCTGGGAGTCGAGGTTCCTAGGGGAGGTAGGGGGCGGGCACCCGCTGGCTCCCTCCAGAGTGCAAACATGCCCAGCGTTCTCGTCCTGGAAGCAGGGGTGATTCAGGAAGGGGAATGGATACCAAGCAGCCGAAAAGGAACCAATGTCTATTATCTACGATCAACAATTAGCAACACTAAAATATTTCTTAGCGTGAGTAAGTCGATACATTTAAGCATATTCACGCGGCCGTGGCTCTCAGAGGACTCGGGCGGGACGCTCCTGAGCTCCCGATACGGCAGTAAAGGAAGAAGCGCCTTCGGTTTGGGCTCTACCTAGAATTTTTGTTCACTTCGGACTGTGATCCACGTGAGTGAGGAAGCAATCCGCGGCGGACTCCGGGGCGGCCGACCAAGGGCCACGTGTAGTTAGCCGTCAACTCAAACGCTGCCGTTAGCCACCCACGAAAACGGACTTGCGTGCGATCCGAATAAATTGGCAAACTGATACTCATCACTTTGATGTAGAGAACAAACAGGCTTATCTCAATGCTTTTTAAAAGACCTAAGTTTTATGAAGATT
The DNA here is from genome assembly GCA_030068075.1 of Paguma larvata. Classification (NCBI taxonomy): domain Eukaryota; kingdom Metazoa; phylum Chordata; class Mammalia; order Carnivora; family Viverridae; genus Paguma; species Paguma larvata. The sequence goes on along the minus strand of CM057832.1, from coordinate 87,409,495 downwards.
AAATATTATTTCAGAAAACTCACTCCTTCCAACCAAAAAGGATGAAAGAGAAAGTAAAAGTAAACATTCTACTAAGAACAAACCGCATAATGTATAAACTGGAATTCACAGATCTAGAAAGGGCTAATGTACAAACGGGATGTAAAAACACTAATGTATAAATTGAAATTCATATCCCTAGAAAAAGCTACATGTTAATAGTTCAGAAAGGATAAATACATATATATAAATCTTTATCAGATGGATATTTCAAACACTTCTAAGTTCCTAGCTCCAAACACTCAGTACTACAGAATCCAGAAACACCGCTTACAGAGAGACACGTGGGATTCAGCTGTAAGGATTTTTGTTTGTTTGCAAAAAAGACCTGAACTTACAGTAGCACCCGTCCAAACCCTATCATAAAATACGTTACAACAAATTAAACGCAAAAGAGTGTGCTTCCAAACGCTGGCTGCGGCACTGCATTTGCTCCCGGACGCGTCCCTGCGCGCAGCTGGTGCCAAGCTTCCCGAAGCTTCAGTTGAGGCCTGACAGCTACCGGTTCTAGTTCGCACGGGGTAATTAGAGCAAATGGCGGTCGGGCTTAATGTTCTGCTATTTCTTTTCGTTCTGGAATGTAATCGACGAGATGTTAAGATTGCTTCTGCTTAGCTTTTCTTTAATCTTCACACCGACAGAAATAAATAAATCTTCAGTCATCGGGCACCGAGGGATAAGCGCAGGTGTGGAAAGAAGTCCCAGAGCTCGGTCGGATCCCCCCCGCGACGACCGTCCCAACAATCGAGGTCTCCACGCTTTCTGCAGGATGACGCCTCTTCGTCCTCTGACAGTGAAACGGAGCCTGACGGGGCCGCTCCTCCTCCACGGTCCCTGCGCTTCCTGCGTCTCCCGCACCGGCGTGTGCGCATCGGCGTGAACCGTCTTGCGCGTCCCAGAAGGAAGAGCCAGAGCAGCAGCCCCCCGGTTGTGTCACTGTGACACCCGGGTCTCCGGCACGGGGGGTGTGGCGGGACACCACCGCAGACGTTAGGACGGCGCGCGTCGGGCCCGGATTTAACAGGCGTGTGCCTGCGCTCCTCGCGTGTCGAAACACTGACCCCCTGCCCTCGTGGAGAACGTACAAACACGTTTGTATTTAACCTCCTCGCTCCTGCGCTTGCTGTGAGCCCTGTGTGCAGCCGCTCTCCTTCCAGACGGTCCCGCGGCCCCAGCACTGCCCCGCGCTGCCACGGGACCGTCCTCCCGGGTCGCCCCTCACCCCCAACGCCGACGGCCCTCGGCTCAGCACTCCGGCCCCACCGCACTCTGTTCTGCCATCACACGTGCCGCCACCAAGCGAGACTCCGTATCTTGTCAGTCCGCCCCCTCAAACGTACAGTCCGTGAAGGCGGGGGTCTGGTCTCTCGCTTCCTGCTCTGTTTCTCCAGCCACTACAAGCACCAAATACGCACACAGTAAGTACTCAGCAAAGCACTTGAACAACGAGGAATACGTGTCACAGACTCAACAACCGAAAAGAATACTGGACAATCAGCTCAGACATCCTGGGCACGGAATACACTCTGCAGAAGAAGGAGAGCAAAATCCCGAGTCCATGACGCATACGCGTGAGCATCCACTAACCACGTCCGCTGCCGTGGAGGCGACGGAGAGGACAAACGGCAGGCTGGGGCAGGCCCTGCGGCTGCTGGCGAGGGAAGTCTACGCAAAGAAGGAAATTTACTAGAAGGTTTCTGAATGGCTCCAAGAATTACCAGGAATGCTGAAGGACGACATTCAGAAAACACAGGCGGCAAGACTACCTGACACAGGATGACAGTCCCCCGTGCCAGAGGCCGCCGCCGGTGAGAAGCCTGCTGCCTGGAGCTCGGACGAAGCCCCCAGCGCCAGAAGAAAACCTCCAACCTCTGAGATCAGGCTAAAACACAAAATCCTGGGCAGAAACCCCAGCTAGCAGCCACCGACTCAGACCTATATACAGCAGGGACCCCGACTTGGAAGGTCAGATGTCCGGAAGCCAAAAAATAGCAAAAAAGGTTCATCATGATAGAGGCGTAAAACACACCTCGCTTAGTCTAACTGGCAAAGAGAAAGCCCCTCCTCGGAACGCGAGCATCCCCTGGCATCTGCGTCACAAAGGACTCTACCGCGCGTGACTAGTGGTAGGGACCAGGCTGTTCCATCTCCTGCTGGGTGTGAGGGTCCACGGTAATATTCTTGACTTCACATATGTGAATGGCAATTTAGTTCACCGTAATATCAAGTGGCATTAGACATGCGACATGTATTTAAGGCTGGACGAAGGGCGCCTGGGTGGCTTGGTCGGTTAAGCACCCGACTTCGGCTCAGGTCATGATCTCACGGTTCGTGGGTTCGAGCCCTGTGTCGGGCTCTGTGCTGACGGCTTAGAGCCTGGAGCCTGCTTTGGATTGTGTCTCCCTCTCTCTCTGCCCTTCCCTGCTTGTGCTCCATCTCTCTCTCTCAAAATAAATAAATAAACAAACATTAAGAAAAAAAATTAAGGTCACACAAGACAAAGGTACCCCTAAAATATTTTAAACTCTCTGTCTCAATACCTCAACAGAGATGTGTCTTTAAAGCATCAGAAATAACAGGAATGTGTGTACGTTCGTGAAGCAAATCATCAAAAAATAATCACACGGTGACCCGACTAACAGGCCTGGGAGGGGTGACCACGCCAGTCCCGGGGCCGTCAGACTCCGGAAAGCCCGGCTGTCCGCAGCTAACAGCAGTCCGAGCTCTCCGAAGGACGCTCTTTTTGCAGCTTTAATTCTGTGCAGCCACAAAGTGCGAGTACTCCTGGATCTAAATCTGCTTCTTTTCTCTCTTCTCGGAAGCGTGCAAGGGCCGGCCAGGTACGCTCGAGTTTGAGAAAGACAATCCGTTCCTTTCTTCTTCAGCCTCCTTAGGCTCCGACGACTGCACGCGAAGGACTCGCAGGGTCTGCAGAGCAGGGAAGCGGTTTCTACACGTCCCTGGAGTCTCGAGAATGTGTCCTCATGGCGCTGAAATATGCCTGGTTACAAACAAACTATGCCAAGGAAAGCAACAGACACAGAATACGAATGTGCTAAAACCAAACAAACAAAAACAAAAAACGAATCCAGAGAACACGTAAACGTAATTCCGGGGAACGCCTCCTGAAACGCCTAGAAATACAACATTAAAAAAAGGAAACAAAAAAACCACAAACCCCGCCTGGCTTCAATCAAGGAACATTTACTAAAACACCTACATTTAACAGACACGGGGCTGGGTGCTGCAGCCAGCCCACCAGAGGGACCGGTTCCTTCCCGGCCACACACGGGGTGCAGGGGACATGAGGAGGGCAAGATCACATCGGCAGAGATACAATTTGCTAAATCAACTAAAGAGGCCGTGTGGCAGCTGTGGCTCCGACGCCTTGGCGGCCTGAGTAAGCAAGCCAAACCCTGAGCCTGTCAGCGTCCCGAGATCACAGAACCGGGGCGCCCGCGTGGCTCGGCCGGTGGAGCGCCAACTTCAGGCCCAGGTCATGATCTCTCAGTTCGGTTCATGAGTTCCAGCCCCGCGTCGGGCTCTGTGCTGACGGACGGCTCAGAGCCTGGAGCCTGCTTCAGATCCTGTGTCTCCCTCTCTCTGCCCCTCCCCTGCTTGCTCTCGCTCTCTCTCAAATATAAAAATAAAACGTTAAAAAGAATCAAACTGCTGCCATTTATCCCTCCCATCCTCACGATGCCATAATCAATCCTCCTGATACCACACTTTATACATTCGGAGCCAGAAGCACAGAGAAGCAAGCAAGTCACTCTCTCCAGGCCGCAGAGCAAGGACTCAGCCCAGCCCAGGGCCACTCTCGGCAAGGTTAGCGGTTTTACAACAGATCACATTTTCTCCATGTCTTTCTGAAACACTGAACGAACAGGTGACTGATTTCGAAGAAGCTCATTGTAACTATCAGGTATTTTAGTACCTACAGATCGTTAATTTTAGAGGAGTCCCAGGATTATTCCCTCCTGGTTTCCAGTACTGGCTTCCGGCTGCGAATGAGCAGGGAACTCCCCTGCTCATGTTTAAAGCTGGCCGCAGGAGGACAGAATTCAAAACCACATGAATCAGGTAATACTCGGAACCGCCTGAGCCAGTGGAAGCGACGTCGGGCACAAGTTCGCTTCACAAAGAGCCCCTCGGTTTTTGTAAGATATCAACTATTTCAACAGGTCAAACGTCCACGCTGAACAGAAAGCCCATAACTTCTCTTCTAACAGGGTGACCGTGACCATTTCCAGACGCCTCTGCCTCTGAAATGCTCATGACCAGGAGTGATCACTAACAGGTCAAGGAAGAAGTTAATTCCAGGGCGATGGAAATCGCGTTCACGAAATGGAGAGCGGCCTTGCTGACACCTGCATCACTATTTCTAGACAGCGCACTTGAACGTCAAAGAAACCTCACATTGTGGAGACATGCCAAAAGCTAGTGACCTAGTTTCATTAGGGTGGGAAAGGAGTAAGCAATCTGTCCTTCGGGACTGGTACCAAAATAGCTTCCCAAGCACAGCTTCATGCTTTTAAAAAGTTCTACATAATTTCTCCGTGCGAGAGCAACAGTAACAGCTAGAGTCAATATCAAACGGGAATTTCCTCTCTGTAACCCCGGAAGTTAACGCTAGGTCCCATGACGTTATCTCTATTTTCAAATTCCGGAAAAAATGAAGGATGGATAGAATCACGTAAGAAAGTATTCTCAGCATCTAATAACTGCCACACCAGTGGACCGGGGTTATTTTTGAGAAACTCCACAGAGAAAATTTGCTAGCTCTGACAATTCTAAAGAAAAGTGCAAGTAACCAAACAGAACTGTGCTTTAAGTATATTACACGTGCATAACAATATAAAGAACTACTGGACTAAATCTGGCACGACAGACCTTGGCGAGAGTCAAGAACAATTACTGCTAGAAGAGACAGGGCTGGAAACAAGTCTGAGAGACAGCAGGACTATGACACATGCAGCATGGGGTTGTCTCTCTGAAATAAAGAATGCGAAAAAACAGGATAAAATTACCTCTCAGAAGTCATTTTATAACATCACATCTACGAACTAGGTGTCTACAAGACACACACGTATAAAGCAACTCAAAGGCAGAAAATAGTGGCTGCTTAAGATACATTAGACAAGCGATGCTCGCACGAACGAAGGGTTCGTAATACTCACAACCCAGCACGGCGGAATTCAAGGTAAAGACATCTCACGGGGAAACAGGGACCTGTCACCCTGACGGAGTGGAAGGATCCACACCGAAGACACGTATGACCTCTCTAAGCCCCAAAAACATGGAATTGAAACATATTCAAGGAAATCTAACAGGAAAACAAGAAATTGACAGAAGTACGAGAGTAGTGGCCACGTTCACACACCTTTTAAATCTGACAGATAAAGTACTCAAAAACTAAAACTAAAAACTAAGAAATGTAATTAATAAAATATACTTTATAAAACCTCATCTATACTGTGCAAAAACAAAGAAATACTTTCTTTTCAGGGCGCCTGGGTGGCTTAGTCGGTTAAGCCTCCGACTTGGCTCAGGTCATGATCTCGCAGTTCATGAGTTCGAGTCCATGTCAGGACTCTGTGCTGACAGCTCAGAGCCTGGAGCCTGCTTCGGATTCTGTGGTCTCCCTCTCTTTCTGCCCCTGCCCCACTCATGCTGCGCTCTCTCTCTCTCTCTCTCTCTCTCTCAAAAATAAACATTAAAATTTTTTTATAAAAATGTAACATAAATATAACTGAAAATCTGGGTAAGTATATTTCTCCAGTAATGTCATTTATTAAAAGGAAATTTTTTTAATGTCAAAATATATCAAGGCACACAAAAATAGTACAAAATTTCAAAGATGTGTTAATGCCATTATTATTTCAAGGATTCCAGAAACTAAGTTAATAAAGCTTCTAAATAATTTTAAGATGCTAGCATTTTACTGCTACCAAAATGTTGTAAGACAACAAAACTCCAAACTAATCTCACCTATAAAAACAGATACAAAAACTTCGCATTCCAAAGAATAATATACCATTGCCAGAATGGTTCATTCCAAGAAACCTAGACTCTTTCAACAACAGAAAAATATTTTCTACATATTTCAAGGCACCAAAAAAATTCATTATTAATATGTCATAATATTTCCTTCATAAGATTACGGATGCAAAAACTCAAAGCAAAGACCAGGGGATTGCTTTATAGTGAAACAGCACAAGTTTTTCTACCAGAATTATAAATAATACAAGGAATGATATCTAAAACGTACCATTAGATCAAAACCAGCAAGTTGCAGAAGAGAATGTGTAATATGATCATACTTTTAGGGAAAACAAATCTATACATAGCCTGTATTAATACATTGATAGATGCATTTTTAAATCTGAAATGACAGGCTTCAAACCATTAATAATAATTACTTTGGGGATGAACACTGACTGAAGTAAAATCAAGTGACAGAGACGACATCAGCAACTGCTGTTAAGAAATTTCATTATTGGGGCGCCTGGGGAGCTCAGCCGGTTAGGTGTCTGACTTCGGCTCAGGTCATGGGCTCACGGTTTGTGAGTTCGAGTCCCAAGTCGGGTTCTGTGCCAAAAGCTCAGAGCCTGGAGCCTGCTTTGGATTCTGTGTCTCCCTCTCTCTGCCCCTCCTCCACTTGTGCTCTGTCTCTGTCTCTCAAAAATAAGTAATGTAAAAAAAAAACCAAAACTTAAAAAAAAGAAATTCCATTACTAAAAGATTAATTCTGGAATTCGTCAAAACTGTCTCCCATTATTATTTTGTATTTCTAATCATACACTGTTAGTGTCTCTGTTTTTCTTTTTCAGAAGCCAGCAATACTACTTTTGTATTCATGTGCTCTAAAGGTAAATGTTAAGTCACACTACCGCTTTCTTAGTAACTGCGGTAACAACAGCTCTTCCAGAAGACCTCCCGAGGGTGCCGCGGGCTGGGCAGGAAGGGCGCCCCTGCTTTCCCCGCTGGAAGGGTCGTGATGGAGAAAGCGGGTGACTTTCTAACGGTGAGACGTCAGGGGAGAGATGGCAGGAGGGAGAAGTCGAGGGGAAGGACGTGTAGGAACACAGGAGAACTGGCTGCCGGCCGCGGGCCACACCCGACGGGTCACACGGTGGCGCGGTCACAGAAGGCTGCCGTGTCTGCTGGTTCACAGGGGTCCAAACGCACACTCACCAAGTGCCACTGAAATGAGAAACTACACGACATGGAGAGGTGAGACGCTTGACCACAAAGTCCCACTCCGGCCGGGCAGCACAGTCCTCAGGCACCAGGAAGCCGACCTAATCCGAGCCAGGTTTACACACAAAGAAAAGGAGTCTGAACGCTCACAGGACGTCTTCGGCCCCACCACAAGGAGGGCGGACGGCGCACCCGGGGCACACACAGCCATAAGAAGTGGGGAGTCCGCTTCGGAGGAAAGGCCGTCCTGTGAAGCACTCGTGCCAGTGCCTTTTAGGATTGGTGCTCTGAAGACTTCACCTTTGAAGGCAACAGACGCTGGAAGTAATCTGGTGAGGCGTCAGAGAATGGAAAAGTAGCAACCGTCTGGACGCACAGATTAAGAGAATCTTTCCAACTGAACCATCAGTCATTAATAAAAAGAACACGACAGGTTTCCAGGACAAGGACCCTGAATGACCTCTCTCATGGAAGCGCCGGGTCTGTGGCTGACATACAGTCATTCCCTGTGAAGGACACCCGCAGCCATCTGAGCAGCTCGCGCACAGTGGGCCCAGGGGCAAACGCCCAGGTCGAAACAGCAGGACAGGCCGAGACGCTCTCGCCACAAAACGCAGCCCAGCACGGCAGCGTACGACCGGGAGGGGGCTCCCGACTCCGGCTTCCCCCTGAGGAACCAGGCGTCTGAACGTCACACTGGGCACCCCGGATTTTAAGCCCTGCACCTGACAGATAAACACACAAAATGTCTAGCTTTGAAAGTCCTCAGGCTTCGTGGCAGAGGACTCAGGACGCTAGAGTGAACTGAGGGACGGACAGACAACCGGAAAGCGCCGGGCCTTTCTGCGGAAGGTTCATCCTGGGGGGCAGGCCGCCAATCCAGCACACACCCAGGGCCGACTGAATACTCTTCAAAGACTAAGAGGCCAAGGGCACCATCTGGGCGCTCTCCCCCGCCTCGCTCCGGGTCACCGGCGTCCCCCAGAAACGAGCCTGTGCACACGTGGCGCCCCGACTACTGTGGCTGACACCCCCTGATCACATGGCTCTGGCGGCAAGTCCCGTGTTCCAGGGTTCCACACGACTACAGCAGTGGAGGTGGCAGCCTGCAAGGCCCAGGATTCTGGTGACAGAGGCCCATGCACTCACCTTCCCGGCTGTGGCGTGAGGGGCCGCGCGTCAGGGAGCCACCACCATCCCCGCCAGAGACAGACGCCAGCAGGCGCCACCTGCAAGCTCTCCGTCTGCTCCACCCCTGGTCGCTGAGAGAGGTCCTCGTGCACAGCGGGGGCCCCAGCTCCTGGGGCTTCTGTGCAGATGGCCTCGGTGGGGTGGCCAGCTGGGCCACGTGGACAGGTTCAACAGGACAGCAGCCGTAAGAATCGGCTCTTACCTGGTATTGCCTCGGGTTCGGAACTCAGGAAGCCAACAGAAACACCCAGTGCCCAGTCCTCTGGGCGGTCTATCTGCAGATTTTGAAAGCTAGTGTGGCTTCCGGACAGCCTGAATCCAGACGCTAAGACCCTCCCCTTGGGACACTGACAGGTCTCTCCACACCCTCAGTTACCAGGAGCCACTGAGAAAGAAGCAAGCTGCTAAGACAAAAACGAAGTTTTGGGGCGCCTGGGTGGCTCAGTCGGTTGGGCGGCCAACTTCAGCTCAGGTCATGATCTCACAGTTCATGAGTTCAAGCCCCGCATCGGGCTCTGTGCTGATGGCTCAGAGCCGATGGCTCAGAGCCTGGAGCCTGCTTCGGATTCTGCGTCTGCCTCTGTCTCTCTCTGCCCTTCCCCTGCTCACGCTCTGTCTCTCAAAAATAAATAAATGTTAAAAAAAAATTTTAAAAACGAAGTTCTGAGAGACAACCAAGAGCTAGGGCAGAGAGGAATGACAAGGTTCATTTCCAAGACTGGGAGAGGCGGCTGCTTCGTCTAGTGCACAGAAAGCCAACACAGAGTCAAGGAAAATGAAGCACTGCAGGGTACATTCCAAACAAAAAGTGAAGAGGACGCCTCACAAAAAGCCCTCCGTGAAATGGATATACGTGTTTTCAAAATCACAATCATAAAAATGCTCAGTGAAGGCAGGAGAAGAATCCATGAATAAAGTGGCAATTTCGATAAAAGGAAATCTAAGAAGGTACCAAACAGAAGTCACAGAGTTGAAAATCACAAGAGCTGAACTGTAAAATACAACAGAGGGGTTCAAGGCAGACGATAAAGCGGAAGGAAAAACACAGTGAACTCGAAGACAGACCAGTGGGACTCACGCAATCAAAGAAAAAGAAGGGGTGGGGGGGATGATAAAAAAGTGTGAAGAAATCTGGAGAGACACTCATCGGACAACATGAAGAAAGCCAACATCCACATCACTGAGTTCCCAGGAGAATGGAGAAAGGGGCAGAAAACTTTCTGAAGAAATAACGGCTGAGAATGTCCCAAACCTGAAGGATTAAAGACATGAGGTTCCAGCAAGTCCAGAGAGTTCCACATAAGAAAAAGGCAAAGAAACCCACATCAAGACATATAACTAAAGTGGCAAAAGTTAAGAACAAGGAGAGAATCTCAAGGGCAGAAAGACAAACACAACTGGGTATAAACAGGGAACCTTCCTTAAGACCAGGGGCAGATTTTTCCAGAAACTCCACGCCAGGACAGAGCAGCACAGTACGATCAGAGTGCTCAAAGAAAGAAACTTCCAGCAGAGAAACCAGGCAAAACTGTCCTCCAGAACTGAAGGAGACAGCTTTGGAAATCTAGACTGGCCTTACAGAAAACAAAACGTTGAAGAAACTGCTCTAGCTGAAATGAAAGGGTGCTAATTAGTAACAGGAAAAGAGATGAAAGCATAAGTCCCCCAGTAAAAGCAAGTAAATAGAAAAATCCAGAACAACTTAATGTTGCAAAGGTGATGAGTTATTCACTTACAGGACTAACATGAAGAAAAAAGTAGTAAAAATGACTGTAACTACGATTTTGTTAATGGGTGCACAAGAGAAAAGGATGTCGAACGTGACACTGAAAACACTAACCATGGAGGGGGATAAAAATGTAGAATGCGTTTGAACTTCAGCTGATGTTTATAAATATAAGTTCTTTCCTGGAAGCTTCACGGTCACCCCCCCACACACACACACACGGAAGCTACGTTCACCACTGCCGAAAACCATCAAGTCACAAAGAGAGCAAAAAGAAGGAAATAAAGGAATTACAAAATAGCAAAAAACAATTAACAAAATGGCAGTAAATACTTATCAGTAATTATTCTAAACGTACTAGCTGTCCAATCACAAGACCTAGAACGGCTGAATGAATCAAAACGAAACAAAATGTATGCTGCCCATGAAAGACACACTTGAGATCAGAGGACGCACGCAGACTGAAGGTGAAGAGACAGGCAAAAGGTGTCTCACGCAAATGGAAACCAAAAGGTGGGAGAGGTATATTCGATTGCTTTAAGACAAATGTTGTAATAAAAGACAAAGAAGGTCGTTATATTAAGACAGTGGTCAATCAACAAGACAATATCACACTTATAAATATTTATGCACCCAACACAGAAGCACCTAAATCCATAAAGGAAATGTTAACAAACTTAATGGGGGGGTGGTGCTTGGGCAGCTCAGTTGGTTGAGCGTCTGACTCTTGATTTCAGCTCAGGTCACGATCTCACGGTTGTGGGGCTGAGCCCCTGCGTCAATCAGCTCAGCGCAGAGCCTGCTTGGGATTCTCTCTCTCCCTCCCTCTCTGCCCCTTCCCTGCTCACAGGCTCGCACACTTTCTCTCTTTCAAAATAAACGAATAAACACTAAAAATAAACAAACAAACAAACTCAAAGGGAAAAGCAGACACCAGGATAGCAGGAGGGCCCTGTAACAGCCTACCGGCATCAACGGACGGATAATGAAGACGATAAAATCAACGACTCGTCGGACCAGACGACTTAACAGACACTTACAGAACACTCCACCCGACAGCAGGAACTTTCTTCTCAAGCGCACAGGAAATACTCTCCGGGATAAATCACATGTTAAACCACAAGAAAGGTCAATAAGCCTGAAAACCCACGTGTCCATCAGGAGGGGGTGGGGAACAGTACTCAGCCACAAAGAAGAATGAGATCTTGCCATGTGCTACAACATAGATAGTCCTGGAGTACACAACAAACAGGTTAGACAACGACAAATACCACATGATGTCACTTTCATGTGGAATCTAAAAAACAAAGCAAACAAAAAGGAACCAGAGACTCCTAACTACTAAAGACTGGCGGTTGCCGGAGAGGAACAGGTGGAGAAGGGGCGGAGGGATGAAGAGGCACGAACTTCCGGTTTTAAATAAGACAGAGGGAGGAAAAGTGCAGCATAGGGAGCACAGTGAGGAACAGCTCCGTAACTTACTACGACGACACTGTAACTATATTCGTCATGGTGAACATCTCGTGATGTACGGAACTACTGAGTCACTGTACCGTACACCTGAGGTCATATATCATATGTCAATGATAGTTCAAAAAACAAGTGTGTGTGTGTGTGTGTGTGTGTGTGTGTGTGTGTGTGTGTGTGTATAGATACTGGGGGGTGGGTAGTAGATTGGTATTTTTTTAAAGTTTTCGGTGGTAGTCTCATGATCTTTGTGCTTCTGTGGTATCTGTTATATCATCTTCTCTTTCATTTCTGATGTCATTTATTTGAGCCTTCTGTTTTTATCTTGTGGGTCTCACTAAAGGTTTATTTTATTTTTTTCATAAAACCAGCTCTTAGTTGCATTGATCTTTTCTATTGTCTTTAATTTTAGTCTCTATTTCATTTATTTTACTCTGATCTTTGTTATTTCCTTCAAACTTAGAGTTTTGTTTGTTCTTTTGTTCCTTAAGATTAGATTGTTTATTTGGAATTTTACGTGTTTCTTGAGGTACATATTTATTGCTATAAACTTCTCTCTTATAACTGATTTTGCTGCATTCCATAAGTTTTGGTATTTTTATATTTCTGTTTTCTTTGACTACCCACCCCCAGGACCGGGGTGCGCATCGCGGGGCTGTGTCCCCCACTCCTCAGGGAGGACCTCCACGCCTAGCGTCATGCTAGGTAGAACGCGTCAGATGAAGAAGGACAAATGGTGGATTATCTCACTTATAAGAAGACACTCAAAACAAAGAAAAAACCCACAAACTCTTAAATACAGAAGCCACATTGGTGGCTGCCGGGGGGCTGGGAGGGGGGACCGGGCGTACTGGGTGAAGAAGGTTTAGGGTACAAACTCCCAACTATAAAATAAATAAACCCTAAGGAGGCAACGAACATTATGGTGACTGCAGTTAATGATACTGTACTGACTATTTGAAATTGCTAAAAGTAAATCATAAAAGCTCCCATCGGAAGAAAACCATTTTTAACTGTGTGGTAGCAGATGCTAACTAGACTTACTATGAGGTCATTTACAACATATACATACAAAGAACATTACACTGTATCCCTGAAAGTAATATAATGTGACGAGTCCACTGTATCTCACTAAGCAATTAAATAATAACTCATGCAACAGGACGGACGGATGCATGCATGCATACATAGTCATTCAGGAAATCATAGCTCTTCCTCCTCCAGCCACAAAAAGGTAGCAAACACCGGATTTACCATCTGCCTGACACACCCAAAACCCAGTATTCATGACACTGGACAGGAGGCAACAGGGGACAGCGAGGACGGAAGACCAGCAAGGTGAGCCCGACTTCTGCACTAGCTTACCATCCAGAAAGAGCCGTGAGGACAGAGCAGGAAGGCGGACCCCAGGCAAGCCCGGCAGCTGCGAGCCTGGGGGGACACAGGTAACTAGTGGGCGAGACGGAGGGAACTCTCCAGAAACCGGAAGGGGGCTCCTCCTCAGTATTCACCAGCGTACTGACCACCACACGTGCGAAGAAGCCGTCCAAGGCCCGGAAGACCCACTAAAAGGGGGAGGGAGTCAAGGAGCTCAACGCCATGCTACAGGACCGCGACGAACACCATCCGAAGGCACGCCATATTCGAGCCACCCACAACCAGTGGTGACGAGAAAACCACGAGGCAGGCCTAGAAAAGACCCACGCTGTTTTGAAAGAACAGAGATAAGGACGACAGCAGATTCCCGTCAGGGAAAAAAATCCAGCTAAGACAGTGGTGTTGTGACATCTCTAACATACTAGAAGATAAACAACGCCAACCTCGAACTCTCCACCCGGCAAAAACATTTCCAAATCCAGAGTGAAAGTCTTTCCTAGATCTCCCAAAGCCCAGCAGCAGTGGCCGTGCCTACAGAAACGCGACAGGAAGACGGGTATCAGGGACAAATTCAAGTGTGCCCACACAAAGAAGACTCCAAGAGGAAACAACCCCAGGAGTAAATCTATGATATTTTCCTAATCACTTAAATCTCTTTTAAGAATAATTGATTTTTTGCACAAAATTAATCACGAAGTGTGGGTTGAAAGCATACGTAACAAAAGTACAGTGCGTAACAACGACAGCACAAAGATCGGAGGAAAACAACGAAAGTACTTCCTGCCGCATTCCTGTACATGAAATGTTTTACTGGTGGGATGGTGGGCTGTCCTAATGGAAGATACACAGGACCTGCCTTAAAGCAACAGATAAAAGAAAATAAAGAATAATAGTAAGTAAGCCGATAAAGGAGATAAAATAGAATCATTAAAAAAGGTACTCAATTCTGAACAACGGCCAAGAAAAAGAAACAAAGAAAAAAGGGAACAAAAACAAGAAACAGAAAACAAGTAAGAAAATGAGAAAGATTTTTTTTTAATGTTTATTTCTGAGAGAGAGAGAAAGAGAGAGAGAGAGAGAGAGAGAGAGAGAGGGAGAATGAGCAGGGGAGGGGCAGAGGGGGGAACAGAGGACCCAAAGCAGGCTCTGTGCTGACCACAGGCAGCCCGATGTGGGGCTCGAACTCAAGAACCATGAGATATGACTGAAGCCGGAGTTGGACACTCAACCAACTGAGCCACCCAGGAGCCCAGAAAATGAGGGATTTAATAGAATAATATCAATAATCATATTAAAAGTAAAGAGTATGAATATTCCCATTGAAGGCAGTCGTTTGTGATGGATGGAAAAGAGGACCCAGCAATATGCTACCTACTAGGAACACATTTAAATAAAAAGACATAAATGCTTATGAATAAAAAGACAAGAAAAGATAGATTAGGCTAACGCCAATCCAAAGTAAACTGGAGTAGTTACATAAATACCAGGCACAGTCGAATTCACAGCAAAAACACATTGCCAGGGATAAAAAGGGTTATTTTAAGATAATCTAGAAACCGATCCATCGTAAGACATGACAAAACTAAATATTTCTACCCTTAGTAGCAGAGACTCAAAATGCATGAAGCAAATACTAATGGAACTGAAAAGAGAAACAGAAAAATTCACAATTATAGTTCATTCACATTTACAGAATGTTCTGCCAAACAACAGAACGTGAAGTCTTGTAAGAAAAATTAACAACCCAATGAAATAGTTACATGGTGTTCACGGGTCTGAGGAGTCAATAATGCCAAGGTGAAATCTCCACAAATTAATCTATAAACTGAATACAATCTCAACCAAAAAATCCCGGCGGGATCTTTTTCTAGAAATTGGCCTGCTGATTCACATGGAAATGAGAAGAATCTAGATAAGGCAAAACAACTTTGACAAACAAAATACGAGGACTAACAATGCCTATTTTTAAGATTTATTTTAATGCTACAGTAATCAAGATAGTATGGTATTGGTACCAAAACAGACAAATAGATTAAGAGAACAGAAAAAAGCACAGAAACAAACACACACATAACGGACACCTCATCTTGGACAAAGAGGCAAAGGCAAGTAAAAGTACATTCTTTTCAATAAATGATGCTGGAATAATCAGATGTCTATCAGTCCATACCTCACACCACACACGAAAACGGATTCAAAATGGATCAGAGATCTAAGTGTAAACCAAAACTACAGAAGTTCTAGAACAAAACAGAAGAAAACCATCTGTGACTTTGGTTTAGGGAAAGATTTCATAGACACAACACCAAAATTACAAACCATGAAAGGAAAAGTTGATAAACTGAACTTATCAAAATTAAAATCTGTTCTTTGAAAGAATTGCTAAGAGACTAAGAAGTCAACTCACAGATGGAAACAGCATATTTGCAAAGCATAGATCAGATAAAATACTTGTATCTGTAATAGTAAGAAGAAAACAAAATAATAAGAATTTAAAACCCAGTAAGAAAACGACTCAATTAAAAATGAAAGATCCAGGGGCACCTGGGTGGCTCAGTCGGTTTAGTGTCTGACTCTTGGTTTCAGCTCAGGTCATGATCTCACGGTCCGCTGATAGCCTGCTTGGGATTCTCTCTCCCCCTGTCTCTCTGCCCTGCCCCCAGTCTCTCTCTCCTTCTCTCTCTCAAAATAAACCAACTTTTTAAAAACTGGGTAAAGGATCTGAACGAATACAAAAGAAGAAACAGAGATAGATGGCAAGTGAGCGCGTGAAAAGATGCTCGACGCTCAGAGACACCAGGGAAATGCAAGCGACAGCACGAGGAGCCCAGGCCCAGCCTCGGGAGGATGCGAGAGAAAGGAGGATTCTCATCACTGCTGGTGGGAGTTCTTGAGGCGCTGACCCAGCCACGCCGGAAACCAGCGTGGCCGTGGCCGTGTATTAAGGACGTGAACGTGCACTTATCAGATAAAGCCATTCCACTCTAAGCATTTACCCCGGGGCGGCTGAAAGCCTGTGCCCACGCGAGGCTTCTACGCAAACGTGCAGTAACAACACGGATCACAGTGAGGCGAGTGTGGGTACAGCCGAGGTGCGGCCCGCGTCCTGGGCACACGGACCCTCCCCACCTGTCCCCTCCACAGCCGGCCGTGCGGCACAGACCTCACCGCCTCCGCTCCACAATCGAAGGAACGGAGAAACAGCGTTCCAACAGAAACGCGCCCGATGAAACATGGGGTCGTGAGGGAGGGGGGTTCGAGCCCAAAGACGCCAGCCCAGGGCTCCTCCCGCGAACCACGACTCTGCCCACAGGCAGGGACGGCTGCTCGCCAGCCAGCGAGTCGTGCGCACCGCGGCTGAGTGGGTAAGTGTGTTCAGTGGGTATAAGTGAAAGGAGTGTAACTGGACTCTCCTGCCTGCCGTCAGATAGAACGCTCAGGCCACGCGCGGGCGTGGTCTAAATGGTTCACACCTTCTAATACACTCTACGGGCATTCAGCTTCAAAACCCAGTCACCGAAATGAATGTTCTATGAAAAGCAAATCCGGTGTTTTTTTTTTTTTAATGTTTATTTGTTTATTGAGAGAGAGCAAGACAGAGCGTGGGGCAGGGGCAGGGGACAGAGAGAGAGGGAGAGAGAACCACGGGCAGGCTCCACACAGTCAGTGCAGAGCCTGATGCGGGGCTCAAACTCACGAACCGGGAGATCACAACCTGAGCTAAAATCAAGGGTCGCACACTTAACTGCCCGAGCCCCCCAGCCCCCTATGCAGTTTTATTTTTAAGGATGGGAGGCACGCGCTCCCACGCTTGCGGATTTACACAGGCGCGATTAACTTAGCTCCTTTACGGACTTTTATGTATTTCACTGAATTGTTGTCTGACACCTGCTTTCTACAGTTGAAAAGTGATCCTTAGTAAATAAAGTCTGTACAAGGTACTTCACTTGATACATAAACACTATGGGATATTCAGATGCGAACAAAGCTGCCTTGATTATAGCGGACAACAGGAAAGGAACGTGCTGCTCACAAAATGAGTTATCTGGCCTCTTAAAATACCGAGTTACTCTTATTTAAAAATCCAAGACAAAATAAAAGATGAGAACAGGCGCTCATATCACTCTGAGGTCATGAGAAGGAAATTAAGAACTTGAGCGTCGAAATCACTGGTAAATTCCACGCCTTTACTTACATAATTTGGACACGTAAGACCATCACACCAAAGCCGAGGAGGAAAAACACGCGGGTGAGGTAGATGAAATGCGCCGTCACAGTCCTTCTCCACTTCGCTCTGTGTGACACCCTTCCGAGTTCGTTTCCTTCCAGCCCTCCAGGAGCTGCAACTCACGCTGGGGGACGCTCTCTGAACGCCCAGCAACGCTGTGGTTCCAGCCTCGGGAGTAAGAGAGTCTCTGGCTTCACGAAGCTTCCAAGAGTTGTGCAGTTTTACAGTAATAATGCAGGATCCTGAGTTAAGTTTTGTGCAAACCGTGAGATTTAGGTCAAGGTTCTTTTTTTTTTCCACTTTACTTCTTGCACGTGGACGTCTGACTGTCCGAACAGCACACGTGTGCACCAGCTGTCTGTGCACCTTCGTCAGATACCAGCTGCCACACCTGCGAGGGTCTCCTTCTGGAGGCCGGTCTGGTCCCCCGCCAACACCACACTGGGTCTGCTGCGGGCATCGGTTCTCTAGGTTTTCCTGAACCTGGGCATGCCCCTATTTCACCTTTATTCTTTTTATTGGTTGTTTATTTTTGAGAAAGAGAGAGAGTGCAAGCAAGGGAGGGGCAGACAGAATCTCCAGCAGGTTCCGCACTGTCAGTGCAGAGCCCGATGTGGGCCTCAAACTCACGAATCTGTGAGCTCACAACCTGAGCCCAAATCCAGAGTCGGACGCGTAACTGGCTGAGCCACCCCGGCTTCATTCTTAATAGGGGGTCCTGGGTTGGCAGTTCGTGCCTTTCGGAACTTCAGTACGGCCGTTCCACGGACTCTGGACTGGTTCTGATGAGAAGTCTAGTTCATTCAAATCACTGGCTCCCTGTAAGTAACATGTGATTTTCCTCTGACTTTCCAGGGTATTTTCTGTTGACCGGTGGGTTTTCGGTCTGCGGCTTTAAGTAGTTTATGAATGTGTCTGGTCAGGGACTGCCTGGGGCTTCTCTTCAGTGGGTCCGCTCGGCTTCTTCAATCCCTGTGTGGGTCTCGGCGAATTCGCGACGTCTTCAGCCATTATTTCTTCAAACACTTTTCTTCCGAAGCACACTCTTCCTCCTCTCCCTTCAGGCCCCTTGTGACACAAACGTTAGACACTTCGGTACTGTCCTGTGGGTTCCTGAGGTTCGGTTCACACTGTCAAGGATTTTTGTTTCTCTGTCACTCAGACGAAATCGTTCCCACCAAGCCGCCTTCGAGCTCACGCGCTCTTTCTTCTGTCATCTCTAGCATTCAGTGCGTCCAGGGTGCTTCCTCTTTCAGTCAATGTATCTTTCAGTCCTTTTCTTTCCTTTCTAAAAGCTGCTGTAATTCCATTTGCTCATGCAGCGTAAGGCCTAAAATGCAGGCCCAGTATCGTGTGCCTCCTAACCTCTAGGGAAACGGGTGAGCCACACGGCCCGACCACGGGCTCCGCTCCCCACTCGGTCCCTGTGGGTTAGTCCCCTAGACAAAGGACTCTCCCCATCAAAGAGACCAGGCACAGCTCCTGCTTCTCCCTGGGGGGTGGGCTGCAGTTCTCTGCCAGACCATGGAGTCACTCAAACACCAGGGAGCCTGGCTGGCTCAGTCAGTAGAGCACAGGACTCTTGAGCTCAGGGTTGGGAGTTTAAGCCCCACACTAGGCATGGGGCTTACCTGAAAACAAACAAACAAATTTAACCACGCCCATCGCGCCCTCCCATGAGACCGAGGGGGCGGCCCACCCTCCTGCCCCTACATGGCTGCCTCTCCCAGCCGTGCTGGGATCACTTTGTTCCAGACCACACCCTCTTCGTGGCCTGCGGGGTGCACGCAGTGTCCCCCTGCCCTGTGACGGATAGACTGCTGTCAATCACATCTGTCTGGGGGCAGGTGTCAAGTGCCCAGTGGCCCCAGGAACCCAGAACAGAATCCCTCCTGCATCAACCAGCTAAACGGCAGGAGGCGGAAACAGTGCAGCCGAACTTTCTGGGGCGTTGCCGCGGTAACTGCTCGGACGGCCTTCTCCGATCAGTCTAGCATCTGTCACCGTCCATGGCCATCTGTTGCATGTCTTCTCCCATGCAAGTGGAGACCCCGGGTTCTTCGCACGCGGAGTAATTCTGGCCTGGACATTTCTGTTTCAGCACGGAGTCAAGGCTGAATGGGTCCAGGCTGCACATGCCAAGCCGCCTTCTGCGGACTGCGGCTTCAGCGTTGCCATGTTTGCGAGACCTCGGCCAGTTTCAGATCCGGGCGCCGGCCCATCTCCTGGTTCGAATTCTCAGTATCCGGTCTGCCGCAGCACCAGAGACACACATGCACCGTCCAGGGGGCAGTCGGGACTTCACGAACAACTTAATGGGCTCCTCCCCGTGAGCTCCCCCCTCTCGACCGTCTCCTGCTGCTTTCTGGTACCTGGACGCTCCATTTTGGCACCGCCGTCCAGAACACTGGGCTTGTATCTACCTCGCTCTGTCTTGCGCTTGCAACAGCTACACGTAGGTCCAAGGCCAAAGGCAGGAAAGACAGAAGCAGCAGGAACTTGCCCCCACCCCCTTGAGACAACAGCTCTTGTGACTGAGGAAGGTTCTCTTGCCTCAGAATCCCTGGTATTTGGGGCCCTGGCTGCCACCCTGCTGGCTACCAGGACATTGGTCTCCCGTTTCCCAAGCTGGACTGGAGGGATTCTCCTGGAATTCTCTCCGGCTGTGCCCGGGTCCATTTGTGGGGTTTCTTTTGGCCAGGCCAGTGGATGCCAGGAAAAAACTGAATTAACACTTCTATTTTCAGCCCAGACCACTCTCCTAAACCCCACATTCACACGACTAACTGCTTCATTAGTACCGCACTTGGATGTTACCAGTTATTTTTACCCAAACGATAGTCCTCACAGTCTCTTCTGAACCCTGTCTTTCTGTAGCCTCCACATCTCCGCTGAAGGGGACTTCTTCTCCTTCGCGGTAGGTACTCCAGCCAGAATCCGTAGCAGTCCTTCTTCCTGTCCCTCCTGCTGTCTGTCAGGAGAAGCTCCAAATCGAAGCATGCCCCTACATCCGCCACCATCTCCTAGTCCCGGCCCCCCAGCCTGGATCCGAACCACAGCTCCGGCTCTGGCCTCACACCTGGCCCCGGTGACGCGGACTCCCAATGTGGTGACCAGACAAATCTCTAAAAGCCTGAGTGCGTCGCCTCTCTGCTGAGCAGCTGCTGCGGGCCCTTCTCACTCAGGGTGCGAGCGGGAGGGGCTCCATGCAGGCCCCGCAGTGCGGCCCTGTCACGGTCCCGGCTCTCTCCCCCGTCCGCTGGCTGCGGTGACGGGGACGACCGGGGTGCTGTCATCTCGGCCTGGGCGTCCTCTGTCCGAAGTGCTCTGCCTCCTCTCTGTAGGACTGCGTTCCCCAACTCCTCTCGGTCTGAACTCCAATGTTACCTTCTCAGTCGGGCATCTGCCGACTCCCTGTTCTGAAGTGCGAGCCCCGGCCTGTCCCTTCTGCAGCACCCGCGCGTCCGCCCGCTGTGTCACCAGCGCGCGGCCCATCGACACCGGCCGTGCCGGGTGACCAAACGCCCGGGTGCAGGGGTACGAGCCGAGCACAGGCAGGCGGGTGGGCGGGGTGCAGGGGAGCACCGAGGGCCCGCCCCACACGCCTGGCGAACCGACACCCTGGCTCACGACCCCGGCTGCAAACTGCCCTCTTCCTGCGCGGTCCCAGCAGCTCTGTCACGGGGCGGTGAGGACGCTGGCACGGCTTAGCTCTCCTACCGGGTCAGACGGAGGGATCGAAGGGGACTCTGCCGAGTCGCACGCATGGACGCCTCCTGCCCGGCGACCGCGAGACGGCCTGTCGGCAGCGTCAAGTCAACAAACGACTTCCAGAACACCGTAATCAGGAGTGGTCACTGAGTTACACTTCCGAGTACGCAGAAACGAGCCTCTGCGGCGTGAGAAGCGCGGCATAAACGCACCTCGCCTCCGAGCGCAGCCGGCGGTGCTGGCCCGTGCGGGGCTCGGCGGGGAAGCGGCCCGCCTCTCGACGCCACCTGAGCCTCTCGAGAACAACGGTCTTCTTTTTGTTGTTACGCTTTCTTCCTCCTGAAAGAGCAGGCCCTGGTTAGTCAGCCTTGGCCCAGAAAGGTCTCTGGCTATTTATGAAAACCGACTCACCCCCGCAGGACACAGATGACTCACCGCTGAGGTTATTCACAGGAATAAGCTCACATTCTGATGTAAACTCGGAGAGGATTTCAGCAAAGGTCACAAACAGAACTTTCCCAAATGACCACTGTGTTCAGGACGACACGCCCGCAGGATCTAGAACTGCACGTTACTTCGCAGACACACCTCAAACAGGGTTCCTGGTCGCCACGCCAGGGACCGCCTGCAGCCGGCCGGGCACTGGTGCCCCCTGCCCCGCGCCTGCTCCATGACGCCCGGGTGCTCTAAGTTCCTTCTCTCTCCTTTAACTTGGAGAATGTCTGATGCCAAGAGGAATTATGAAACATTCTCTCCTTGAAAAGTTTCTAAGAAAAGAATGTTGGTCACCACGCGAACCAAGTGATCGAAATTATCGTCACCCGGAGTGGGCTAACCCAATACCAAGTGCCAATGAATAAAATGGACATGAAAAGCAGGACATGGCCCACTGAGGATTCGTGGCAAAGTACTTTAACCGAGATCTAAAGTGGAGGGAATGACTCAGTCAAATCCAGAATGTGCAAATGTCAGTGATATAATTCGCCTAAATTCCTAAAAAAAACTGTTATAAAAAACAAAGAGATGGAAGACTTGTCTAGATTTAAAAAACAAAACAAACAAACCCCCCGTATATCCAACAAAATGCAGCACGTTTGACATTTAGCTGGATCCTGAATTGAAAAAGCAAAGCCAGGGGCGCCTGGGCGGCTCGGTCGGCTAAGCGTCCGACTTCGGCTCAGGTCATGATCTCAGTTCGCAGGTTCGAGCCCCGCGTCGGGCTCTGTGCCGACAGCTCAGCGCCTGGAGCCTGCTGCAGATTCTGTGCCTCCTACTCTTTCTGCTCTTCCCCCGCTCATGCTCTGTCTCTCTCGGTTTCTCAAAAAATAAATAAACATGAAAAAAAAGTTTTTAAAAACACACAAAACAAGGCATGATGTAGGGAGCTCTAGTGACTGTAACAACGTACAGGTGACCCCAGGCCTGTGTCTGCTTCACGTGAACGCGGACGTGGCCTTGGCCACCGACGGGGTTCTCCGCGCTCCACACGGGAGCTCCGACGCTGCCCAGCCGCACGCGCCGAGCTATGAACCTGAGAGCTTCATTACTTTAAGCAACCGAAATACATTCCCTCAGACACTTAGGAGAAAAGAAAAGAAAGAGACAGAAGACTATCCTTCATAAACAGGAAAATCTTCAGGCATCCTGAATTTTATGACAAACCAATTCATTTAACAAAAATTTTAGAAACACTTGTAATCATGAGAATACACAGTCCAAACTAAATCAAATCAGAAACTGGGTTCCAGCGAACGGCCCGCCTGCGGAGGGCCCTGCGGAACCTCAGTGCGCTGGGAGGGAGATGCTCACTTCGAGACCTCGGGGGGCACAGCCGCGGCGAGTGACGACGGAAGTGCTCACGCTACCGCGAGCAGGCCTCCTTCGTCTGACCCGGCCCGTCCCACCGGTGCCCTGGCGCAGCCGCCCCCCTTCTCGGGGTTTGAGCACAAAGTATTTCATCTCCGAGACACGACAGGGAAGCAAGTCCGTGACCGAGTTTGTCCTCCTCCCACCCGCCACCTCTGCCGCCTGCCAGTTCCCTGTCCGCCAAAATTACCAAAACCTCGGACGCCGCCGCCACGCTGGCCTTCAGGTGCTGCTGTAACGAGCGATCACAAGCTCGCGGGCTTCTGACCGCAGACACGGTCTCCCCGCACCGCTCCAGAGGACGGGAGTCCACACTCCGGGCGCTGGCAGGGCGGCTCCCCTCGGAGGCACGGAGGAAGGACATCCCGGCGTCCGTCCAGGGACAGCCAGCGGTCCTGGGCTGCCTGCCCTCGCGGGCGCCTCCCTCCCATTTCTGTCTTCAGGCGGCCCTCCCGGTTCTCCTTTCTCTTCTCTTCTCACAAGGACGCTTGTCACCAGCTCTAAGGTTCGTTCAGATGGTCCAGACTGAGGTCATCTCAAGATCCTTAACAGTGTATCTGCAAAGACCCCTTTTCCAAATAAGGTCACATTCACAGGTCTCCATGCTGACCTCTCCCGGGGGGGCGGGGGGGGTGGCCGCTCCCCTAGTTGCTACCTCCCCGGGGCTGGCTGCACCCTAGTTGGCAACAAATGCTTGCTTCTTAAAGAACTTCAGAAACACATCACACCGCCCTTCCTCGAAACTTGTTTTAGTTCCAGTACTAGTTACCTCCTAACTCGTTTCAACTGGCTCCATTTCCACATAAATCCTTCTGGAGTGTTCTCGTTAGTCACTGTGGAGAAGACTGGCCTGGTACAACAGCTAGGTATGGAATGCTGCAAGAGCGGCATTTTCATGGAGGACCCGGGGGAAACCTCCCGGCGAGTCGGACACGCTGACCTGGTGGTCACCACTTGCACTGAAGTGTGTTTTAACTTCTACTGATGCACCTGATCAGGACAGACACTCCTGTGACCTGAGGCTAAACACACGATTTTAATCTATTCTGGTAGAAACAGGACTGAACTGTTCACACGCTGCTTTGAAGCCTTCCACTGTGGTCGCCACCTCGTTCGCAGCCTAACAAATCATCAACACGCGCGTCTCGAACGGGGTCGAAGTTCTCAGAGGACGGCCTCACGAAACAGGAACAGCCTCCAGTTCTCTCATCAGACAAACGAACCAAAATTTCGGATTTACTGGGGGATGGGAGATTTCATTACCGATGTTGGAAAAGCTGCTTTCTTAAGCGAGACTTCCAAAAGCAGCGGTTCGCCCATCTTTGTCTGTGGAGACAGCAGGAACACCGTGGGGCACCCGGGGGGCTCCGTTGGTTCAGCGCCCGACTCCTGACCGTGGCGAGTCACGATCCCACGGTTTGCGAGGCGGAGCCCCACATCAGGCTCTGGGCTAAGAATGGAGGCTGCTCGGGATTCTCTCTCCCCCTCTCTCTACCTCTCAAAATAAATACATCGACTTAAAAAAAAAAAAAAGAAGAAGAAGAAACACCTCGACTCTGAACTCAGGCCACCCACCGACCCCCCCCCTCGTCCTGCTGCACGGAAACTCGGAGAAGCAGCACCCGGTCCGCCCTCCGGTGGGGCCTGCGCACAGCTCTCTGCCGGCACACACGTTCAGCCTCCCACGTGAAAGTTTCAAGTTATCGGTGCAATCCTCCAAGACTAAGGTGACTTGTATAATAATTTAAAAATTAATAAGTTATACAGAAAAGCACAGGGGCCCCGCAAACAGAGCGACCGCCAACACCCCCCCAGCTTCCTGTCCACCTAGGCTAAAAGGGCACACGGCGAATCGGGACTTTGGTACAAAAGCAAGCAGAGCAGCGTTCGTCTCTTCACCCAGAATGCTGCCTTTTCAATGAACACATTTTGGCCTTATGCCTTGTGGTTGAGAATAAATCAAGACGGGCGTGAGCCATCCATACCTCCACCAGGAATGACTGCCAACTTTGTTTCGACCAAGCCCATTTTCGCAGAGGAAGCTAAAAAGGAAGGAAAAAAAATAACTTAACATCCAGAGCACATATTCAAATATTATGACTTGAAAAAGTTAGCAAAATAAGCTACAAATCCTCTGTTTACTAATTAAACTCGTGTCACAAATCTTTTTAAAAGTCACTCCAGGAGGCATTTGGTTACGGAAATAGGTAAACACTCTAAATGACATGTATTAAGAGGTTCACATAACCTTTTCTGTTAAAAATTGCTCGGCAGTGAATTAATTTTTGATGTGGAAAGTCCAGGGCTACGACTACCTAATCTGACCTGATACTGCCAAGTCACGTTTGAAGGCTTAGATCCCATTCATTATTCAGGAGGAGGAGAGAGGCTGTCTGACAAGCAGGAATGCTTCAGCTGCCTGAAGAGTCCTCCAAACCAAACAGCTTCATAGATCATATCAGCTATGGCACCTTTTCAGGACCAAATCTCCAGTTCCTTCCGACAAAGGGTTTTACGGTTCTGACAGCTGGACGGGGCTCCTCTTTCTGCACGCTGTTTGCATGGCTACTTTAAAACATCTTAGTTCTTTATTTGCCCATCCAAATGTACTTGGACCACTTCCCATATCCTAAATCCCAGAATCTGCACCCTTTCAGAGATGGATTTCATGGACCTTAGCTTCTCCGTTCAGAACTCATGATTGCAGACAACCAGAGAACTAAAGTAAGAAGAAAGTCCGCGTGGACCAGCAGCTGCAAATCCCAAGAAACAGTCAAAACTTACTGAAAACATCATTATACTGACTGTTTTTAATAGGCAGCTGCATCGGAAGTGACGGTAGGAGCCAGGGGTAGACGGTGACCTATGTCTGCTGCCTGCTTCGCCCAAGTCCTTGGGCCGGGGGCCCCTTTCTGTCGTCCCCAAGTGACCACCCGGCGGCAGTCCTGGGGGCTCTGGCAGGACTGGGTGTGACGGCCCCGGCACCAGAGCACCTGGGCTGGCGTCCCAGCTCAGTCGCCGGCCCTGGGCACTGCTGCTCCCCTCTGGGCCCGAGCTTCCGCAGGCACCGAAGCACCCGTCACACAGCACGATTAGGCCGATTAAGTGGTCCAATGCAGGCCAAGTGTGAGGATAATATGCGGGTCAGCGCTCAGCACGCGGCCAGCGCTAATCGCCTTCGCTGTCATTCTTGTGATCACGTCATCCAGTCCTCAGGAAGCTGAGCAAGAAGCCCGTGAACCTCAGGGGGTCACGTCGTCATTACCGCGGCGAGCCAGCGGTAAGCGCCAGGGCCAGGCACCTGCGTTGGCTAGCGTCGGCTCAGCCCACCTCCACGGCAGCTACTGCCGGTCCCCTCTGCGGAGGAGCAAACGGCTCCGGGGAGGGCAGGCCCCGGGGTTCAAATTCAGGTCTGCCTGCCCAATCCCTGCTCTCCCCTCCCACTGCCGAGACTAACGAGACACTGACCAGACTGTGTTCTCCACGGGAAATCCTCAACACTTCCTTAAGCCCAGTGAAGGGGTGACTTTTTCTAAATGCTCTACTCAACAAGAGGAGAAGAACAGAACACGTTACTTGGAATTATCTGATGATATCCACCAGGATTAATCCTCACCTGCTACACGTATGTCACACGCGAGGGCCAGCTCAAGGCCACCGCCCAGAGCAAGTCCGTCTATGGCTGCGATCGTTGGCACCGGAAGATTCGCTGAAAGAGAAGGAAAGAGGTTATGTTTCTTCAGGAAGATCACTACCTGACGATATAACTTACATTACGCTTTGCTGGTGAATTGATTTTAACTGGGATATTGCAAAGAGAACTTTGTATCCCTTTTGCCTCTAACAAAATAGTCATTTCATTCATCGTTCATCTTCAAAACCATGCATTGATTGTACAGAGTTCCACCATACAGACATGCACCAATATCTTAACTCGTCCCATATTACAGAAATATTTTCCTAAATACTTGTTGTGGAATTAACACAATCACAGTTCTGGCTGTAATCTTAGAGCCTAGAGTCTTTTATGAGATGCTTGGTTCATACACATTCCTACTCGAGACGACTTAGGTGTGACTGCGAAATTCCTAATCCTTCATGAACTACCCCGGCACTCAGAGTGACAGTCCCATTCGGCAGTAACATGCCTCTCCACTGAAATCAGCCGGGAGGAAGTCACACTTTCACTCTTTGCAGATGACATGACACGCTATGTGGAAAACTCAAAAGACTCCACCAAAAAACTGCTAGAACTGATAGGTGGATCCAGCAAAGCTGCAGGATATAAAATCAAAGTACATAAATCTGTGGCATTTCTGCACGCCAGCGATGCAGGAAGAGGAATCAAGGAGCTGATGCCATTTACACCTGCGCGAAAACCGTAACATACCTAGGAACTAACCTAACCAAAGAGGTAACAGATCTGTACGCTGAAAACTACAGAAAGCTTATGAAAAATACTGAAGAAGACGCAAAGAAACGGAAAAACATTCCATGTTCATGGATTGGAAGAACAAATATTGTTAAAATGTCGATACTACCCAAAGCAATATACATTTTCAATGCAATCTCTATCAAAATAACACCAGCATTCTTCACAGAGCTAGAACAACCCACCCTAAAATTTGTATGGAACCACAAAAGACACTGAATAGCCAAAGTAATGTTAAAAAAGAAAACCAAAAGCTGGAAGCATCACAATTCCAGACTTCAAGCTGTATTAGCAGCTGTAATTTTCAAGACAGTATGGGACTGGACAAGAACATAGATTAATGGAACAGAATAGAGAAATGGACTCACAAACGTATGGCCAACTAATCTTCGACAAAGCAGGACAGAATATCCAGTAGAAAAAGACAGTCTCTTCAGCAAATGGTGCTGGGAGAACTGGACAGCGACATGCAGAAGAATGAACCTGGACCACTTTCTGACATCGCTCACAAAAATAAACTCAAAATGAATGAAAGACCTAAATGTAAGACAGGAAACCATCAAAACCCTACAGGAGAAAACAGGTGACAACCTCTCTGACCCTGGCCACAGCAACTTCTTGCTAGACTTTATTCTAAGAGCAAAGTGTGAAAAGGCCGGGGCGGGCCCACCCCCTGCTGCCAGGGAAGCCTAGAGTGTTCCCGGGAGTGCAGGAACGGATGGGGCCGTGGAACAGGCGTGCCCACCCGTCCGCACCTGTCTGCACATTCTGGGGGGGAGCGAGGGTGTGAGAGGCCAGGCCAGACTCACGCGAGCTCCCCGGAGTGCACTGCGCAGCACGCTTGGCGAAAACACAGACGGCCATGTCAGGGTCTACCGTCAGAAAATGAATCTCTGAAAAATCAGTATCTGGGTAATGTCACCTGACAGGAAAAACAAATAATTAAAGATCGATCAAGGAGTATAATGGAAAGCTAATCTGAGTGCTCCGAGGTCGCCTCAAGCCAGGACAAGGCAAACGGAGTTACTTGGCTACTCGGCTCCCTATGCTTTCCTCCTAAGACCTACGGTGTTTCTAGATGCCTCTGGACTCCCGCCTCCCCGGTCTCCCGTCTCTGCCATCAGAACCTTTCCCTGGGCCTCCATCCGGCCTCAGCTACATCCCTCTACGAGAAGCTTCCTGAGGAAGGAGAGTCAACAACGCCCCCACCGCAGAGCCTCGGTCCCACCTGGTCTCTCCCAGCCTGCTCTGGCTCTGCGTGCCAGTGCCACCGTGAGGCTGCCCCGTAACCAACGGGCACTACCTGGTCCCTGCTGAACCCGCTGCCTCTGATGATCAGACCTCGGTGCTGGTCACTCCCCCATGAATTCCTCTCTCCGACGGCCTGGCGAGTCCCTCTGCCAACTTTCCTGTCTTTCCTTCCTCCCCTGGATGTTTCTCAGCCTTCTTTCCCTCTCAGCAGAAGCTCTGCCCAGCAGGTCTCATCCCCACCCGTCACGTTCACCACCTACAATACCCTCGGGGGCCAAATGTCTCTCTCGAACCCACACTGCATCTCCGCTGCATCGCTGTAAGGACCTGCCTGTTGGGGCACCCCCACCTGAATGCTTTGTGTTCACACCAGCCTGTCAATCCTTCTTCTAGATTCTATTTCACACTTGGTGGTACATCCATTCACCACCTTCCCCGAAACAGACATCCAGAAGCCGTCACAGACGCCCTCCTTTCCAGAGCCTGCAAATCTGCAAGCCCCCCTTCCCTGCAGCCGGGGCTGCGGGTCCCCTCGTGTCTCACCAGCAGAAGTCTGCGCCGGCAGCCGGCCCCTTGGTGCGCACCTTCCCTATTCCTGCAGTGTAATCGTTCTCAGTGGCAAACGGGGTCGTGCGGTTCCACCTGTTAGAACCGTACGATGATCTATTCTACATGCGGGATGAGAAAGGAGGGAACAAGGAGTGTGGCACAGGAGTCCCGATCAACGAGGTTCTGTCCAGCGGCCCGACCTCTGCTCCAACCTGAGGCACGGACTCCACATTCTAGCCCCAAACCACTTCCAGCACCGGCAGCAGCTCTCCCATCCGGACCCGTGGACCCTCTGCCCGGACTGCCCGGCTGACAACTAAGCGCCACGCAAGGCGCTGCTCGAAAGCCCCTTCCTTTGCGCTCCATGGCGCTCTGTACATGCGTCTCCATCAGAGCAGTCGCCACCGCACCACCTGCTCTGAAAGAAGATCCACGTCGTGCCGGTGCTGGTCATTCACGTTCTTCTCGCTGCTCTGGGACTGCCTCTTCTGTCTCTCGTGCACGAAGCCCCGTGTTCTCCCTACTGGTCGTCTCCTTACCGACTTCTTCCACTTAGTCCTTTAAAGACTTAACACGAATATAGGTAGCCCAATGGAGCTACACAGAAGAGCAAAGCTGGGGCAGGAAGGGGCAGGAAGAGGTGGGCGTGTCCTCTCCGGGCCACAAGAAAATGCCACGGGCACACACCAGTCACCTGTGAGAAGCCGACTCTTCAGAGACAGAAACCACGAAGGCCAGTTTAAAGGACCGCTAAAATCAAACCCAGGTCTGAAATGTATGTACTACTGAGTTCCAGTTTCTGAGAATCCCAACTCTTAGCTAATAGAGGTTGCCTCGTAGTTTTTAGACACCCTCCCAAATTGGGAACAAATTCGTATGCAAGGAGGAATTTTTCTTCACACCAAACTGTGCACTGAAAATGCAGACTAAGTGGAGGGACCGGAGGAACATGCTGACTATACATCACAGAAGTGGGATTCCGCAAGTTCATCAGCCCCGAGGCAGCACAGGAAGCGAATGCAGAGAGGACCGTCCTGGTCAACTGTAATGTCAACACCGCCTCAGGGGCGGCAGCCTCAGGGGACCTGGTCACCTGCACTCCACGCTCTTATCGCCTAATGTTCTCAAATAAAGATCATACTTAAAACTCACGCGTAGCCAACAGAAAGTTAAAAAGCTAGCCATCACTTTTTGGAAGGATAAAATGTCACTAAGAGGGAAAAAGGAGGTAATGCATGTAACAATCACAAATGACACTGATTAGTAAGTACGCCCTCCCTTCCACTGTAAGAGGCGCCACAAACCAACCCTGTGTGCAGAAAGTAACACGACGGGGGATTCGGCATGAGCACCAGGCGGCTTTCCCGTCCCTCCTGACCTGGAGCAACAGGTAAGAACTGAGGAGAAACAAACAGACGTGCTGACTGCTCATCTGGGAGATGGGGGGGGGGGGGGGCGGGGCGCTGAAATGAGTCTTGGGCTCACATTTTCTTATTTCTGGAGTTGGAGAATACACACTTTCCCTACATGCTGATACTCTTTGGATACGATGAAAATTATTTTCAAATCTGATTGTTAAAAACTTAAGAAATTTTCTCAAGGGACTCTAAGTTTTGAACATCACATCCTATGGGAACCGTAGAAGATGAAATGAGAAGACACGTAGGGTCCTTACACGAAACAGGAACGAGGGAGACAGAGTATTAGCACACTCGAATCTTTACACAGGGAAACTACCTGCTGCTTTCAAAGGCTGATCGACATAAATTAGCTTTATATAAAGCAATCTGCAAAATTTTTCCCACTAAAGAATTATTCAAGCAGAAGAACAGCTCAATTAGCATTCAATGAGTAACTAAATTTCGACCATTTGACAAGACTATAAATTCTGAAGTTCTGTGTCGACTACGCTTCAATTAAAAAAATTTTTTAATTAAATTTTTAAAAAAAGTCTTCAATTCTACATCATCTTCATCGTTCCCGGAGAGATGTTTCTCTCGGCAAATTTTCTTCAGGAAAAGATGAGTCACGCCAAAGCGCTCACTGGGTTCAGTTACCTCAGACGCTTGTTTTTACATCCAGTATTTTCTCTGGTTGGTAGCACTTAATGCCTCCAGTGGACTCGCGGAGACACTGCGGAAGGGCGGGTCGCCCCCCTCGCAGAGCTGAGCGACATGAAGACAGCAGCTGTGTTAAGAGAGCGGCTGGACGATGTTGGGACACCGGGAGCCGAGGCCCTGCCCGAGTGCAAGAGCCAGAAACCGCCACCCGGCGCGTCAGGCGACCAACGGGCTCGGACACTATTTTGAGTTCAGTATCAGGAAATGGGCCAGGTGTGACAGAGAAGATAATAATCCTTTGAAATGCTCCTAAAAGTGTAATTAAAACAAACAATTAAAGCTTTGCTATTTTAAGAGAAAAATAAAGAAGCTGCCCAGGAAGGCGCTGGCCTACCTCGGTGGCCCGCGGGAGGACACCCAAAGATGGGGCCACCAGAGTCAGGAGACCACGAATGAGGGGAAGGGGCAGCGAAGGCCTACTTTCAGCTCTGAGAGATACCACATGTAATGGAAGTTTCCAGAGGTTTCCAGAAAAATATAATCCGACCATGAAGGGAAAATGCTAGTGTCAGTTGTGATTTTTAAATATGGTTTTGACTGAAGAATCATGTTCTTATATAAATCAGAAAGATCAAATATTTCAAAAGAAATGCCCATGTAATATACATGATTTGACTTTACTGAAATCATCCCCAAAAAATAGAAATAAAATCAAGGTCAACTGAAATTTATAAAACATTCCTACTGTCACTAACTCCAACTAAAACTTTCACATTCAGCCTGAAGCGCCTTCTTCCATTTCCGCTTCACAAACTCTCAGGCCCCGTGTCCTTGCTCTGCAAAGCACGGCGTGCGGCCCAGCGGCACCGGCGGCACCTGGAAGCTTGTGGAAACGGAGAAGCCCAGGTCCCACCCCAGAACTACCCGAGCAGCAGCTGCACCGGTAACAGGAGCCGCGAGGGAAGTTGCGGAGACCCAGCGAGCCCACGGGCAGCCACCGCCTCACCTCCCGAGGGAGGACCTGCCGACCACGCGGACACGGGCAGCACCGAGAGCCAAACTCTCTGGGTAAGACTCGAAAACGCCAAGGCGGGAAAGCCTCACGCACAAACATCTGCGGCAGCTCTGTGCGGACCACCCGCTCGCTCGGCCATAGAAAGGAACCCAGTGACTGAAACTACCCGACCAGCTGCCTCGTCCACGCTCAACCTCCACGACTCCAAACTTACGCTGCAAGACGACAGGCAAATTGATACACACTGGGCTCCATTTATTAAAAAGTCTGCGAAGGGAAACTGGTCTCTAGCGATAGAAAGCAGCTCAGGAGCTCCCTGGGGACAGGCGGGGAAGGGGGAGGGGCGGGAGAAAGGGATCACCGAGGGCCAGGAAGAAGCTTCTGGGGGTGATGGCCCTGTCCGCCATCCTGATTTGCGGTGATGTGTCCACGGGTCAGAGTCAACACGCTGTACAAGTCAACACGTACAACTTCTTCTATGTCACTTATTCCTCAACAGACCCCTTTGTAAAAATTCTAGGACGTGAATAATCCGAAAATGATAAAGCCAATGCAAGAAAGTATACTATTTTCTTGATCTTTTATAAACAGGGATCAGTTATTTATATTTATTTTTATATAGATATAATTTAAAATTGATAAATCAGATAACATGGGTATGAGTCCATTTAAAATTATAAAGAAATCACTAAGAAAAATGATGAGAAAAGTAAAAGAAGAATTTCATTTTAACTGAAATACAACCGACATACAAGGTTATAGTAGCTTCAGGCACACGCACGGCGCTTCGACGAACCCGCCCATCACCCAGTGCTCACCGCGCCGTGTCCTCCCCGTCCGTCACCACGCCACGCTGTCACAGTACGACTGTTCCCTATGCCGCACGTCTCATCTCCGCGACTCGCTTAAAACCAAAAGTTTGTACCTCCTGATCATCTTACCCACTCCCTCCAACAACCTCAGCTTACTCTCGCTGGGAGTATTTAAATTTAATATTTAAATATCTGTAAGCATCTAGTTTTCTGTTTGCTTGTTTGTTCATTTGTTTTTCTGGATTCCACGTGTAAGCGCGATCGCATCGTATTCACCTTTCCCCGTCTGGCTGACCTCACCCAGCATCGCACCCTCCGCGTCTATTCGTGCTGTCGCGAAGGGCAAGATCGCCTCCTTCTCCGTGGCTGCACGCGGGTCGTGCCCGTGTGTGTACACACACCACGTCTTCTTTCTCCACTCTCGACTGATGGACGGCTGGGTGGTCTCCATAGCTTGGCTGGTGTAAACAGGGTTGCAATAAACAGGCGGCAGAGATAGTTTCGAATTCGTGCTTCCGCTTTATTTGGGCAAATGTCCAGCAGTGGAACTGCCAGATCATACAGCAGTTCTGTTTTCAAGTTTTGGAGAAACCCCCTGCGTTGTTCTCCACACGGGCTGCGCCGGTTTACACACCACGGTGCCTGAGGACTTCTGTTTCACCACATCCCGACCAAACCTTGTCGCTTCTTGCCTCTGAGACCGGCCGTGCTGACGGGCGTGCCGGGACATCTCACCGTCGCTTCGGTCGGCATCTCCCCGACGATGGGCGGTGAGGAGCGTCTTTCCGCGGGTCTGCGGGCCGTCCGCGTGTCTTCCCTGGAAAATGTCTACTCGGGTCTTCTGCCCATTTCCTAACCGATTGGTTTTCTGGTGCCGAGTCAGAAAAGTTCTTTATATATTTTGGGTACTAACTCCATGTCAGATACATCAATTGCAAATATCTTCTCCCATTTACTAGGATGCCTTTTTGTTTTGTCAATGATTTATTTCCTTTGCTGTGTGGAAGCTTTTGGTTTTGCTGTAATCCCGATAGCTTATTTTTCCTTGCTTCCCTTGCCTGAGGAGACATACCCACAAATATGCTGCTAAGGGCAATGGGGAGAGAAGAATTTAAAACCTGAAATATAGCAGTTCTGTAACTGCTCGTGGTAAGGAGTCAACAGAACCTTCCGAAGGAAAGGATTAAGTACACTATACAAAGTTATAATAAAAATAACCAGGTGGTACCAAAAAAAAACCCCTTTCCCATTATTAGAATAAACCCACAAACACAACAAACCAAAAAAGCTACATAGCATATTTAGTATGATTTTTAAACATAAAACCACCAAAATCAGAAGGCATAAAAAATCATGGCAGACATAAACCCCAAACGTATCAGTACATTTAAAGAAATTGTATTCATCTAGCAAGGAAAAGACTCCAAATGGATCGCAGAGCAAAACCCAATTATAAGCAGAACATTAGAGAAACACCTAAAACAGAAGAGAATTTTCCTCAGTGTGAAGGATGCGCACGGCACACCCCGAGCCAGCTACAGAGGAAGCGTCCCATCGTCTTAGCAAGGGCGCAATGGCGGCACTTGGGGGACGGCGCCCAGCGGGCAAGGTGGCAGCGCCCTCAGGCCTAACGGAGGAGGAGGCCGCCGCGGAGACCTGCCTCATAAAGTATCCGCGCCAACGCGGCGGCAGCGTCCGCGAAGCAAAAATACAATGAACAAAATCAAAACGGCACAAGAGCTGCCGCCATTCTCTGACCACTATGTAGTAATTAAACTAGACAATTACGACGATACCAGTAACCGGGGATGGAAGATGCGGACGGCCCGAAGGCATGCGGTCTTTCCCATCTTAGGGGCTGAGCGGGGAGCCCCCCCCCACCCCGAGTCAGGATCAACGGAGCGGACGCGCCGGCTCCCCCGGGGGCACCTTCCCGGCTACAGGGTCCGGTGTAGACGGCTGTACGGACGTTCGGCTCCTCCTGAAGCGCCAGCCGTGTGCAGCTGACAGAAGAGGGTCCCGTGCTCCTACGACTCTTCTACCCCAACACATTTTTCATGTATTTAAGTGGATAAATTTTAAAATACGAAAAGGGCTTATCCATAGCCCGGCGCCTCCTTCTTTCCGAGAACACGGGCTCCCCTCCGTGCCGACGTGACCAGCGCCCTGTGAGTTCTGCGATGCGGGCGCCGGGCCGGCTGGCACGGGGGGCAGCCAGTGCCATCCCGGCTAGCTGGGACAGGGGACGCCGGCCGAACGTGGGCGATCCAAACGGGCCAGTCCCCTCGGCAACAGATCTACAGCCGCAACCTCCAACTGAGCTCGCGTCAGTAATTAAGAGAATATTTTGCCCCTTTTCCTACATTATATTTTTCAATTTATTCCCACCCTCAGAGAGAAGGAGGATTTCTGTTTATGAAGGCTCTCTCAGATACCGTAATGACACATATGGTATGTTCTGCACTGCTGCGTGTCACAGTAAAAAAACTAAACACTACCTAAATGTCCATCAGTAAAAAATAATTACATACATTATGGTATGTCTCTAGCAAATAATACGGGGAAACAGTTTTTAAAACTGCAGTGGTAAAAAATTCCACACTGGAGAAAACTAGACTCCAAATATTCCCAGAAATAATTTTTCAAATACAACGTCTACCACACAGCCAAAGGATAACCACGAAAACAAGCCCTGGGGACACCTGGGTGGCTCAGTGGGTTGAGCTTCCAACTCTTGGTTTCGGCTCAGGTCATGATCTCACAGTTTGTGGGTTCGAGCCGCACATCAGGTTCCGTGCTGACAGCTCTGAGCCTGCTTGGGATTCTCTCTCTCCCTCTCTGCCCCATACCCCAGCTCACATGCTCTCTCAAAATAAATAAAAAGGGAAGGGAAGGGAAGGGAAGGGAGGGGAGGGGAGGGGAGGGGAGGGGAGGGGAAGGGAAGGGAAGTGAAGGAAGGGGAAGGAGATGGGGAAGGGGAAGGGGAAGGAAAAGGAAAGGATGCAGGGTAAGAACCTGTAGAAAGAAACTGTAAGAAAATATCTGTCCAGGGGCGCCTGGGTGGCTCAGGCGGTTGAGCATCCGACTTCGGCTCAGGTCATGATCTCACAGTCCGTGAGTTTGAGCCCCGCGTCGGGCTCTGTGCTGACAGCTCGGAGCCTGGAGCCTGCTTCGGATTCTGTGTCTCCCTCTCTCTCTGCCCTTC
This sequence comes from Paguma larvata, assembly GCA_030068075.1. Classification (NCBI taxonomy): domain Eukaryota; kingdom Metazoa; phylum Chordata; class Mammalia; order Carnivora; family Viverridae; genus Paguma; species Paguma larvata. The sequence goes on along the minus strand of CM057832.1, from coordinate 87,373,363 downwards.
CCCTGCTCATGCACTGTCTCTCTGTCAAAAATAAATAAACGTTAAAAAAGAAAATATCCGTCCAAAATTGAGATCCACAATCTTCGAACACAGACTCACATCGAGACATGAAGCCAAGCATGACACTGTGAAATATAAAAAGTGACTCAATAGATTTCTAAAAGAACCAAAAAGTATTTTTGAAAGAAAGAAAAAACTTGACGTATGCATCCAACTGGGTACAGCTTAGAGAAAGGTGAGCGAGCCTGGCCATGGTGCCAGGACGCTATTCGGAAGGGCGAGGAGGAACACGCAGACGGCAAGGTGGAAGAGGAGGCGTACAGGAGCAGCGAGAAGGTCTGAGATAAGCTTCCTTGGCAGAAAACAGGGAAACAAACACCCATCTTAATGAGTTTAAAAGAAAGCAGCAAATTTAACCGGAAGGAAAAAAATTAATAGAAAAATCAGGGTGGAAATTAATAAAACAGAAATAATAGAGGTGATTAATATTAAAGTCCCAAAAGAGACTTGTGAAATGCACAGGAGAACTGCTAAGCCCTTGGAGGGACCGATCGAAGAAGAAACCAGAAAGAGGACCCCAGTAAGCCATAACGGGAGAAAACGGGCCAATCACCAGCGACTCTGCAGACACTGAACAACAGTAGGAGAATGTTATGAACGAACTTGATACGATGCATTTGAAAATCTTGATGAAATGGATAAATTCCCAGGAAATTAATTTCCAAAAATTACATTAAAAAACAAAAACTTGTTTATGTGGTTATTTTCACAAGTATGTTTGCATATATGTATCAATGCATGTATGCAAATATATATTCATGCGAGGGCCAAGAAAAGGTGTAAAAATATCAAAACAATTAAATCTTAGTTAAAATCTTAGTTAAATCAGGGAACTAGCAATAATACGTGGACAGAAAGGGAATGGGGGAAAACTGTCTTAAAAAGTTCCAAATTTTTACATTAAACAGGCGTTCAGATACTCCTCATAGAATTAAAAGCTAACAAACATAAAAAAGCCAAAAAAGAATTAACGTGATTTCCCTTTTTGGTCTTGCAAAATTCCAGAATATTCTGGGGTAATATTTTGAAGTAAGTGACAGAGCTTGTTGATAAGCCCATTTCTTTGGCTGTATTTAGCAAAACGGTTTAATTTCCACGCAACTGTCCAAAATGATACGGTGATTAACACCCAGGGAAAGTCAGCAAAGGCAGTAAAACTCCAAAGACAGAAGGACAGGGATCCCAAGTGGCAAAGGGAAGTGTGACTCCATCCGAAGCTGCGCTGCGACGGGCGGGGCTGGTAGCACTCCTGCGGGGGACAGACTCCTGATACTCGTGTCGTTCCCCGTCGCTCCTGGCCAAAGGGTACAGACCCTGGGAAGTGAGGTCTGGAAGTCACCACTTGGAGAACGACGGAGGACATTCAGCTGGAGCGTGTCGTCAGTCCTTCACGCACCGTAATCCAGCACTTCCGACCTCCGGTTCTCGCGTCGAATTAGGGGGCAAATGTAACTACGTGCTGGATTGCATCCAATTAACAAAATCAACTGCTCACTTTAAAAACCTCCTTGACCTTCAAACAAACCAAAGAGGCATCATGAACACACACATTGCGGGTCAATCGGGCAGACTGAGCAACAATTCTGCAAACTTTAAAAATGTTCTTTACTAAACAATTCTTAACACAGTGACTCAGTCAGTTAAGCGTCCGACTTCGGCTCAGGTCGCAATCTCTCGGTTTGGGAGTCTGGGTCCCACATGGGGCTCTGTGCTGCCGGTGCAGAGCCCGGAGCCTGCTTCGATCCTCTCTCTCCCTCTCTCTGGCCCTCCCTGTTCGCTCGTGCTCTCTCTCTCTCTCAAAAATAAACATTTAAAACAAACAAATAAATAAAAGTCGAATAATCAGGAACAGCAAAAAATATATTAAAAGTGCATAATCTTTCCAATTGTATGTGATCACAGTCATTTTGGCACTAATTAAATATTTTCAAAGTAAGCTCTATTTCAGATAAAGTAAAACAGAAATGAAGTCTCTGAAAAAGCTCCGAAATGTCAAATGATGATAAACTATCAACTGTAACAAAAAAACAATCGATGGGGCGCCTGGGCGGCTCAGTCAGTGGAGTGTCTGACTCTTGACTTCAGCTCAGGTCATGATCTCAGGCCTGTGAGATGGAGCCCCGCACCCGGCTCTGTGCTGAGCGTGAGGCCTGCTTGGGGGTTTCTCTTTTCCTCTCTTTCTGCCCCTCCCTGCTCATGAGCACGCATGCGCGCGCTCGCGCTCTCTCTGTCTCTCTCTATATATATATGTCACACACACACACACACACACACACCCCCACAGAAATAAACATTTTTAAAAAACAATCCCCTCTGGATTTTTTGTGAGTATCAGATGCTTCTAAAAAAAATGCAAAACTTAAAAGGAATATATCCAGAATTCACGCACCCCTCTGCATCCATGACTCAATCTCTCAATCTTAAAATGGGATGCTAGGCAGTTTTAAGTGGGTTTATACCTTTACAGAGCACAGGCCTTCGTGTACAATGGGTCATGTAATTAAAAAGAGTATAACAATTAAACGCAGAAGTGACAAATACGAACTTCAACCTTCGGTGACTGTTATTCATACTCGACAGCCCTGCATCTGACCCCAGAGACTATCATGAAGCCAGGACGGATCAGCCGTGATGCTTCACAGAAAGCTACATACATACTTTCGAGAAAAAACTTCCCAAATACTACCATTTGTAGTTTTTGGTTTTTCTCTTAAGAAATCAAATTACAGGAGGTTTTTATCCATAACCAGGGTAAGTTCCAGATAACCAGTGTTTTCTAAACGGACCTACGCCAAAAAGCCCAGCAGTAGGACTCGGGGCCCTTCAAACCTGGCCGAGGAACGGAGCCCTCCCGGCGCGGGCCGGCAGGAAGCGGGCGCCCGCAGCCCCAACACCCCTCTCCAAAGGGGCGCTGGTCGACGCCGCCGGGGACGGCTGTGCTGCGGACGCAGTCGTCCGTGCTCTCCACTCGCCCTCCTGGCCACGTCGGCAGTGTGCGGTCAAGGCCTCTTTCGTGGAAGACTTCCTTCGCGTGGCTTGCAGAACGCTGTCTGCTTCCCGCCCCCCTGCCCCGGTGGATCTTCCAGAGTCTCCCTTCTGGTTCTTTGCATCCCGGTGCTGCAACATCCTCGGGCCTCAGACTCTTGTCTCTGCAGTAACTCGGTCGCTGCCTCGCCCGGCATCCAGGCTCCACATAAGGTCAGTGTCCTGAGGACGCCCCAGTTAGCGCCGCAAGCCTAGAATACGCGCCCAAGCTCCAAACTCCTGTCCAGCTGCCTGCTCGGCCGCTCCACGCGGAGGCCAAGGACCCCAGTCACCTTCCCTTTCCAATCGCCGACCCACTGTGTGCCAGCTGCCACGCAAGATGCCAGGTCCAGGCGGAGAAAAAGCCCACTGTGTTCTCACGACAGGAGAGAGACACGGAAAGTCCCAGGTGGTAGAAGAAGGACCAGGATCCGCATCTTCTGCCTCCATCTCAAGAGATTTTCAAACCGTGTGTCTCCGTAAACGTAGATCAAAACGATTCACAGACGCTCACCACATTCTGGTAACGCATAAACTTAACTCTCCGGCAGCAAGATTAACATCCTATGACAATGTCTTTGGGAGAATGTTCTGGCATCATCACAAGAGCAACTTTATATTATGAGATATAACGTAACTTCTGGTTTAAGATTAAGATGGCAGAAAGGTCACCCGGTTACCAACACAGTAAAGAGTACTCTCCTGGGCGCCTGGGTGGCTCAGTCAGCTAAGTGTCCGACTCTTGGTTTCAGCTCGGGTCATGAGATCGAGCCCTGTGTCGGGCCCCTCGCGTGCGCTGAGCATGGAGCCTGCTTGTGGTTCTCTCCCTCTCCACCTGCTTGCGCATTCTCTCTCACTTGCTCTCTCAGCGGGGGGTGGGGAGGGAGGGAGTATTTACTCTCTCGCACAAAAGCAGCTAGGCTGGGGTGGGAAGAGTTTGATTCTGGTAACAAGCCTCTGCGAAGGGCAGCCGGGACGAAACTCCAGTATGACTGTGCTTCTACTATCCCGTGCTGGGTTTTGTTGCTGTGGTTGTTTAATTATTAGTGACTTACTTCGTAATCCATTGAGTCGGCTCTAAAACTCAGGTGTGTCTCAATCCTAAACTTCAAAAACATGCTAAGGGGAGTAAAGGTAAAAAGAAGCACTACTTGAGAAGAGGTTCATCCCATAAAGTTTACGTAAGGTTTTTCATACGGAACTCGGCCATTCTGTGGCACGTCTGCGACCTGAGCTGACAGGCGCTTCTGACAGAGAAGTGCGTACGAACAGCAGGTTTCCAGCCACACGGAACACGGCTGATCAGAGAATTAGAAAACTTGCAACATTAAACCGTTTCCTCCCACAAAACTTCACAGCATTATAAATCTTAAAAAAAGGGATGTCTGTGAAATGGATAAATTTTCACTGATTTATGTCCCTTTAACGTAATTACCTATATTTCGATGCAGATTTAGCTCTGCGTTTACATCACTAAATTAAAGCTTTTGCATTTTATTTCATCACAAAAAAAAAGGATAAAAAAGCTGGAAATGCCTGGCATTTTAAAGGATTACTACGGAGTATCGTTTACAAAAAAACCATCCGTATCACACTAGGTTCTATAATGAAAAATTCTGGTGAAAACCTATTTTGAAAATCTTTTCATCATCAGAGGGCAATACTCTGAGGCCTCGACTCGAGAGGAAGTAGGCTTGCCCGCAGTTTCCACTTGAGAAAGAATTCCAAAATGTTCTCTAGCTCTTCATGAAACAGCGTCTAATGAGACAAGACTGGCCCTCGGACTGCAGTAAGGCCTCCGCCCCCCATATTCCGTGCCCCACACCTGCACGGCGGGGGTCCCGACGGTGGCATGAGCGCGGGAGGGAGGCGCAGAGCACGCAGCTCGAGGAGGGGTGTCAGTCAAGGAACAGCAGCCGTTAGCAGATCCAGGACGCCTCCTGTCTGTGCACCTGCGGTGACTGGCTCAGGCCTAAGATTTCACACTAACCTGTCACCCATTACAGCCTAGGCACCCCTCCCTGAAAAGGGGAGGGACCCGCAAGAGTGATTAACCTTTTAGATGCCTGAGAACTTACTTTTCTTTAGAACAAAACATCTCAAAAAGAGCCGTAAGACCTCTTTTTTCTTTGAAACGAGCAAAAGAATTAAATTTTGTTCAAGAATTTTGGAATTGCTTTTTAAGAAGAGGCTTTCTCAGCAGCAGGAGGGAGGGTCAGGTGAGGAATTTAGTGACTCGGAATAAAGTACGGACCTTCTTTCTGATCTGTATTCTAATAGCACGGAACAGCTTTCCAATGAGTTCAGTACCCGCAAGTTCTGTAGAGACTCCCTCATTAAAAACGAGCAGAGCCCAGGAGTCACCGGGGCCAGGAAGAAAATCCGTGACCCGTGAGACCCCAGAGGAAGACCCTCCGGGGATAGAAAAGGCAACGCAACAGGGGGCAAGGGGGACAAGCCAGGACACACCCTGACTCGCGCCCTTACTGATCAGGCCCCACGGCGGCTGTGACAGCCAGCTGACCGAATCTCCGGAAACTTAACAATCACCTGGAGTCTCTACAAACGACCCCATGAGCGCAGTGCAGGGCCCTCACCCACGGCATCCATTCGCGTCCAGCAGACAAACCTCTCCTCCCCAGGAAACAATCGCCCCTGGAAACCCTGCTCCACGGGAAATCAGCCGTGTCAGGGGACCTAGCGGAGAGGGGCCAGCACGAAAGCCGGAGGCCTCTGTGAGGAATCTGGTCCATAAAGCAACGGTGTCCGACATCCAAAGGGTCTTCTCCTTCTCCTCCCTTGAAAAATGGGACTTGTTTTCTAAAAATCTGGAATTCCAGCTTCGCTTGAAAAGAAGAATCAAGGAAGGAAATGCAGAAAATTATTCGAGAAATAGCATTAGAAATGTTTGCAGAATTCAAGATAGAGGAGCATTTTTAGAGCTGTCTGATGTAATTTGGTAAATATAAAGAATGTACATAGCCTACACACGTAACGAAGCATAACAATCAACACTGCCTCAAAGTCACCGAGTAAGAACTAGGTCAGAACTAACACCCCGCCCGGCCGCGTGTTCTCACCTACTCTTCGACCTGCCTTCCCAAACCCAGAGGAAATCACTACGGTGAATTCATGTTTATCATTCTAGTCTGCCTGTGTGGCTCTGTGTACGTGATTTCAGTGTGCACACATTTCTAAACTATATGCTGTTCCGTAGGCTTTTAGTTTTATAAAAAATAGATTCTATTGTTTCAATTTATTGTTTCAAAGACTTATCCATGTTGTTACACATGTGAGCCATCCATGTACGTGCAATGCTATCTACGGTACAGCTGTACAAATATACCAACACATTCATCCACTCTCCTATCCCTAAATTTGGCTGTCTTCCGCTTTTTATCATTAACAATTCTGCTACTATAAACAGCCTTTTTCTTACATCCTGGCATGGCTTCCCTAGGACATAGGGGAAAATGCCCAGAGAATAGGCCATTCTCTATTTTAAAAATACCAAAATCAGGTATTTTTAAAAATGAAAGAGTGTAAGTATCCAAATGCAGAGGAGAAAGAACAGTTACTATTTCATGACCCTGTGAGGCCCACCCTATGTGTTCACTGGGCTAAACTCTGCCTGTGTTTTTCACTGTGGGTCTAGTAAAAACAGTGTTAAAGGCTTACCCTCCAGGTAAATGCCTCCTAAAAAAGTGCACTCTAAGTCTTGGGGACTGTGAACACTCAGCTCTGTGCGACAGTGCCGACTGTCTTCCTGGACATGTACGCCACTTCGATCTCTCACGAGCGAGTAGATCTGCCTGGTGACCCACTTCCCCCCTGACTCTCCGCAGGTCAGGCATGGGAACAGGTGGCTTATCTGATGGATGTGTGAAACACGATTCTCTGCTGGGGTGTCTTACAGACTCCCAGGACGCACGCACGCGTGAATGTGATCACACACATCCTTGGCAGTTATATGTTTCAAGTATTTTCACCCACTTGTGGCTTTTTTTTCTACTTTCTTTACAGCACCTTTTCGTGAACAAATTTTCTTAAGTTTAATAAGGTAGAACATATAACCCTTTCCTTTTATGGGCTGTATTTTATGTTTGGCAAATTTTTCACTCCGTCAAGATTGCAGAAGCTCCCCTTCCCCCACAGGTGCAGTCCGGTCTTTGCCATCCCCAGCGGACGCCTGCTTTCTCCTGGGGCAGTCCCCTGATGTACGCGTGTCTCCTGGGCCCTGTAGTCACTCCAGGGCCCATCCGTCTCTCCCAAAGCCAAACACACGCCACCTCACTTTACAGACCTTCAAACAAAGCCTTGAGTGCTGCCAAGGCGAGGCCCCTCACTTTCTTCTTTAGGAAAGTTCGGCTCTTTGGGGGCCTCGTTACGCCCATCAAGTTCCTCAAAAATTAATGCTGAGAATGTAAGTGTAATTACTTTGAATCTGTATATTGAATCACTTGCGAGAATCATCATTTTGGGGTGCCTGGGTGGCTCAGTGGGTTAAGTGTCTGACCTTGGCTCAGGTCGTGGTCTCGCGGTTCTTCTTTTTTTTTTTTTAATTTTATAATAGTTTATTTTCAAATTGGTTTACATATAACACCCAGTGTTGGTCTCACGGTTCTTGAGTTCAAGCCCTGCATCGGGCTCTGTGCTGACAGCTCAGAGCCTGCTTGGTATCCTGTCTCCCTCTCTCTCTGGCCCTTCCCAGCAGGCGCTCTCTCTCTCTCTCTCTCTCTCTCTCTCAAAAATAAATAAATATTTTTTAAAAATAGAATCATCTTCTTGATTTGAATCCTCCTATTCAAGGAGATAATGAGTCTCCATTTACCTTTTTTAATGTTTTCTGGTGCGTTTCCCTAGGTTTGTATGTATCTTAAATCCATTTTTGTTCCCGTTGTCAACAGGGTATTTTCTTGACTGACATCGCTTGGTTGCTGCTGGTATGAAGAAGTGCAATTGATTATTTTTAAAGATGGATCTCCTATTTGGCTATCTTGAGATACTCATTCTTCCTAATAATTTGGTGACCCTTTTAGATTTTCAATGGAGACAATCGCACCACTTGAGACAGGCAGTGTTAGATTTCTTCTTCGTGTCAGTATTTTATTTCTATTTCCTGCCTTTCCACGCAGGCCAGGATTTCCAGAACACTGCTGAATGAAGCTGGTGACAGTGGACCTTTTCTCTTTTTCCTGAAGTTTGGAGACTACTTTTACATTTTACTACTAAAAAACAGACACCTTTCATCAAGCTGAGGAAGTTGCCTTCTATTTTCTAGTCTGTCTCGACCTCTTTCTAGGAATAGACTCGACATGTCTCAAATTCTTTTCATTGATCTCTTGAGGAAAAACATTATTTTATATTAACTGGCAAATGTCACAAATTAAATTTAATGTTTTCTAATGGGAACGTCCTCCCCCTTGTATTCTTGGGGAAATCCAACTTGGTCTCCTTTTTTTAAACCTGCTGGATTTCCTCCACGTTCCTGATAAGCGAGACGGCCCCTCTCCTTTCCTGCATTGTTTCTGTCTACGCGACATGGCGGTGCAAATCGGAAATCATGAGTTTAGGGAGAGAACTGCTCTGTGGAGGCGTGTGTAGGAGACTGAAATGACCTCCTCCTCACAGGCTGGGGAAAGCGTTTGAAAGCCAATCATTTACCATGGAGAAGCTGGGCCTGGCACTTTCTCCATGAAAAATCTTCCAACTACTACTCCATGCTTCCAGTGGTTATAGGACTACTCCAGAATATGATTACTGGAGATGGAAATTTCACATTTATTGGCATCGAGGTTCTCACAGTATCTTCTTATAAACTTTATAATCTGCTGTATCCCCGATCATATCCCTCCTTTCGTCTGTAACACCGACTGTGAGATGTCCTCGCCCCTTTGTTCAGACACTTGGCCTTGTGCAGATTCCTTCCTCTGCAACTCCAGCTCGACCTCACTGATTCCAGAGCCTCGTTTCATTGCCTTCTTCCTTCAACTCTGTTTGGACGCGTAACTTTTTCAGGCGATGCTTAGCTACTTATTGCCAGTGGTTTTCCCTTGCTCACACAGGCATTAAGGTTATGAATTCCCCCTCAAGCTATCACTTGAATCAAATCTGAAAACTTTGGCGTTGGGCATACGCCAATTTTATATTCGTTCAGTCTTAGTATAGTTCGGTCCCATAATACTTTCATCTTTGAATTTGAGTTACTTAACAGTCCTTTTTAAATTTACAAATACATGGTTTTAAAATTTTATGTATATTTTTACTTCTACCTTACTTGCATTTTGAACGGAGAACACGGTCTCTACACACTAGTCTTCTGAAATTTGACAGAGATTTTAGGGTCTAGCATATGATTCCCCTTTGTAAATGTTTTATACGCTGATGAGAAGTATACATATTCTCCAATGTACGTTTAAGAGTCTACTAAGTCAACTTGATACATTGTTCAAATCTTTATTTTTAACTTGTCTTTCAATCTCATGATAAGTTGGGAGAGATGGTCTGAAATCATCCACAACGATGAAGGATTTGCCCATTTATCCTGTATATATCCAAGATAATTTTATTTGCACATTTTTAGTTCCTTTTTTTTCGGGAACATACAAGTTTAGTCTCATGAAAAACTTAACCTTAACTTAAACTTAACATGCAGTGTCTCTCTCTTACTGTAACGGCTTTTGTCTTAAAAAGTACTGAAAAAAGCTACAACAGATGTGGCTACTATTAATAATATACAGTTGATTGAAGCTTCTTAATCAAATCTGAACATCTATGTTTTTAACAACAAGTTTAGTCAACTGACATCGGTGTAATTACTGGACTTATTTCATCATCTTATTTAATTTGTCCTAAGGTTGTGCTTCTTTTATCCTCTTTACACTTTGTTAAGATTTGACGCATTTTCTTTCAGTTTGTGTTTTGTGTTGTTTGTTTTTCTCACTCCACTATCCGCGCCCTCCGACTCGTTTGTAAGTGTTACACCCATTCCTCCTCCTACACTCCCTAGCAAATGACAGGAAAGACCTTAAAACCTTCAAATCTCCAAAACACAAAATCCAAAACGGCCTGCGCCAAACATGAAGGGAGTTGTCCGAATAAGAACTGCAAGTCAGTAGATTTCTTAAATATAAATAAAAAGAGTGAGAGACTAGAATTAATTCCAAAAAACAGGAGAAATAGAAAAGAAAGAAGATATCTGAGATGGGTGAATGGATGGATAAATGGAAAGAAGGGAGGGAAGGAGGAAGAGAAGGAAGGAAATCAGACCCAGTGATTGTTTTAATAAAACGTGTAAGCTAATATGGTTTCTTTATTTTTAAACAGCAAAAAAAAAAAAGAAACAAATATATTGTTTCATAACACATGGAAACTATATAAAATTTAAGTTCCACAGTAAATACAATTTTACTGCAAGAGAGAAACACATTTATTTACATTTTCTCTGTGGCTGCTTCAGCATATGTCAAAGTTGAGTACTTAGTACAAGGCAAGGATGTCTCTCCTCACTTTTTCTTTTCAATATCATACTAAATGTCCTTACAAATGTAATTAAACAAACAAACAAAAAAAGGAAATAAAAGGAAATACAAATTGGGAAAGAAAACATAAAGCTGTCTTTGCTTGCAAATGACATGATTGTCTACTATGCACAAGATATGAAAGAGTTAACAAAAAACCTTCCTAGAACAAATACACAATTATACCAAGGTTGCAGGACACAGGATAAATATACAAAAGTCAATCACTTTTTCATATGCCAACAATGAACAAGTAGAATTTGAAATAAAAACACAATACTACTTACACTAACATGCCCCAAAATAAAATACTTAGGTATAAGCCTAACAAAATATGTATAAGATCTATATGAGAAAAACTATAAAACTAATGTATGAAATCAAGTAACTAAATAAATGGAGAGATATTCCACGTTCATGGATAGGAAGACTCAATACTGTGAAGATGTCAGTTTTCCCCAATTCGACGTACAGATGCAATGTAATCCCAATCAAAATCTCCACAAGTTATTTTGTGGCTATCAACCAACTGATTCTAAAGTTTATAAGAAGAGGCAAAAGACCCAAAATAGACAACACGATATTGAAGGAGAAAAGCAAAGTTTGTGGGACTGACATTACCCAATGTCTAGGCTCACTATAGAGTTACGGTAATCAAGGCGGTGTGGTTGCTGGCAAAAGAACAGACAAATGAATCAAGGAACAGAACAGAAAGCCCAGACACGGCCACCCGTAAATCAACCAATCTTCAATAAAGGGAGAAAGGCAATACCCTGGAACACAGATAGTCTTTTCAGCAAATGGTGCTGAAATAGTAACATCCTTATGCAAAAACAGGAATCTAGACACAGGCAGGCCTTACACCCTTCACAAACATTAACACAAAATGGATCACAGATCTAACTGTAAAGCACAAAACTATAAAACTCCTAGAAGATAACAGGAGAAAACCTAGATGACCTTGGGTATGGCCAATGACTTTTTAGATCCAACAATCCATGAAAGAAATGGTAAGTTGGACTTTACTAAAGTGGAAAATTTATCCTTTGCAAAAAAATAATGCCAGGAGAAAAAGAACACAAATTACAAGCCCGGTGAAAATATTTATAAAATATTCTGATATCTGATAAAGAACTGTTATCTAACATATACAAAAAAACTCTTAAACAATAACAAATACAAACAACGCGATTAAAACTGGGCTAAAATCTTAACAGACACTTCACCATAGGCATATAGACAGGAAATAAGCATGTGAAAAGATGTTCCACATCTTATGTCAGCACAGAAATACAAATTAACACGACGAGGAGATAACACTATACACCTACCAGAATGGCCGAAACCTGGAGCGCTGATAGCACCGAATGCTGACACGGATGTGGCACAAGGGAGACGCGCACCCGTGGCTGGCAGGAGTGCATCACGGAACACCCGCTTTAGAAGAGAGTGAGGGACGTTTTTATACAAGACTAAACACTCTTGCCATATGATCCGGCATTGACGCTCCTTGGTATTTTCCCAAAAAAGCTAAAACCTATGTCCACACAGAAACCTATACATAGAGGTTTCCAGCAGTTTTATTCATAACTGTCAAAACTTGGAAGCAACTAAGATGCCTTTCGGTAGGTAAATGGATAAATCAACTGTGGTACATGTATTGTTCAGCACTAGAAACACGAAAGATACGAAGGCATAAAAAGGGAGAAAACTTTCATGTGTCTTCCTAAGTGAAAGAAGCCCACTGAAAAGGCTACACACTGTATGATTCCAACAACATGACCTTCTGGAAACGCAAAACTAGAGAGAGGGAAAAACAGGTTGTCAGAGAGGAGAGGGGGGGACACTCTGAGCACAGAGAGTTTTTATGTGACACTAGAACATGTGACACTAGAACGGTGGCGACATGCCGTTATCTATGTGTCCAACCCCACGGACTGGACAACGCGTGAGCCCTCACATGAACTATGAACGCTGGGGGGCTGTGACGGATCAGCGGGGGCTCACGCGCTGTAATGAATGTACCATTTTGGTGAGGGCTGCTGACAAGAGGGGAGGCTGTGCGCACGTGGGGGGAGAGAGTCGGAGGGAAATCTCTGCACCTTCCCCTCGGTTTTGATGTGAACCTAAAACTGCTCTAGAAAAACAGTCTTCGGGGAAAAAAGAAAAAAACTGAGTAGCTGCGCAAGAAACCATAATGGCTCTGCAGAGCCTAAGATACGACCTGTCCCTTCGAGAAAGTTTGCCTGCCCTGGTTTAATATATTAAATGCGTAGATTAAATCAAAGCACTTAGCTTCTATCTGCCCCTCAACATCTCATTAAGTCAACACAAAAGACAACTTACAATTTTATGTCCAGTGTAATGTTCTAACAGGAAGCATCGTTTACAAATACCAGGGAACCCGCGGGACAGAAATGCTACAGCTACGGTCGCCGAGAAGAAAGCGCCGCTGCAAAACCAGGAATCAGTCTTCGTTTTCAAAGTCCCAGAAAAATTCTAACTTCAAAATGAATAAAGTGGAAAGAGGCTCGGGAGAGCCGCTGAGGTGGTGTTTACAACTGGGGCGGCCTCGGCCCCTCCTCCCGGCATACATGGAGAGTTAAAGATGCGTCGGTTTCCACTCCCGAGCCCGAGCTCTCTGACCCACGGAAGCCGAGTCCGCGCTCTGCCTCAGGAGCCCACGGATCTGACGCCGAGGCCAGAGCTGGGAAGCACAGGAGAGCCACCGGAAACAGCAGCACGGGATCGAAACCAACACAACACACACAAACATACTCGAAAACTCAGCTCCCAAAACAAGCAAACAAGTAAACACTAACAAAACCGCACAAGACCTCATAAAGGTATTACGCGGTCAAATTCTATTAGCTCTGAAATAACACATGACTTCCCGGTACAGCACAGAAGAGCTAAGGTCACTCTATGAAGTTCGACAACCTTGACACCACGCCAGAAAAGGGTGACACACATAAAAAGAATTAGAAGATCAATCTCATTTATGATTATAGCGAACCATGTAAAAATTGAACCCATCAGTCCATATTCAAAACCACTGTACCAGTAACCACAATGACCAGGTAGGGTTTATTCCAGTAATACAAGGTCAGGACAGCATTACACACTGCATTGTTACGTGCTAGCTGGTCTCTTTATACATAGGCTTTTTTCAATAAATACAGTACGGTCCTGTAAATGTATTTCCTCCTTATGATTTCCTTAATAACATTTTATTTTCTCTGGCTTACTTTCTTCTAAGAATATTATTATTGTTATTATAGTAATATTAGAAATGTTATTATTAAAGTAGTACTACTTTGTCGTTAAGGATATATATGTAACATACAAAATATGTGTGAACTGACTATTGACAGAACGGCTTCTGGTCGGTGGTAAGCTACACTAGTTAAGTTCTGGGGGAGTCAAAAGTTATACACGGATTTTCGACCGTGCTGGGGTCAACACCCCTAACCCCACACATTGCTGCAGGGTCAGCGTATCAACAAAAGCATTTGACAAATTTTAACACCTATTCCTGATTAAAAGACAGCAACAAATTCCTAATAAGATGAAATAGAAGAAAACTCCCTGAACCTGATAATTACTGGCAAAATATTAAAAGCATTCATCGAAGCCAAATAAAGATAAGGATGAACACAGTCCAACAACGGAATATTGTACCGAGGGGGTTGGCCGAGGTGAAAACACAGGGAAAATATGTAAGATTAAAATGTTGGGAAAGCAAAGATAAAACCAGCATTAATTATAGATAATGAACTTTCATCGGGAAAACACAAGAAAATTAACCGAGAAATAATAACTGCCAGTAAAAGTAATTACTGACCAGGTGTGACAGAAAATAAGCACCTAAAATTTAACACCTTTCCTACAGAACTGCGATAACCAGACTCCAACAGAAAGAGGAGATAAAGCCCCATTCAAAGGAGTACATGCGAAACAACATGGAGAATGGATGGGGGGAGGGGGCAGGGAAGGGAGACACGAGACCAAGCAAAGCCAAGGTGGAGAAACCTTTCCTGAAGGACGTGAGAAAGCCGAACGACCCCCACACATACGAAATGAAACCCACACACGTCGTGGACGGAAAAATTCAGTATCGTAACAATGTTAATTCTCTCTAAATGAGATTTAGAGAAATCTCAGTCACAGTCCCGTGACGGGATTTTTCCTCCTCGTTTTAAAACCTCATCATTCCAAATGCATTTGGAAGAACGGATCTGTAGCAATTACCAAAGAAACTGTTCAAGGAAAAAGGAGAAAGAATAATGAGGAGAAGTAGTACCCTCCAGATAGTAAAAGTCTTCCACTTAAACGCTGGGATTGAATTAGGGTGGCACATGAGGAGACAGTCTGACACATTCAACGACACAAGATTCCTACAAAGTGGCTTTTAAATAAATAAGCACAGAAAATACCGCTGCAGAAAAGAGGCGTAGGGATGAGGACAGGCAGTCGGCAGAAGGGGAGAGGCAGGCCTCGCTTGAAAAAAACATCACACGAGCATCTGGGGAAAAGCAGATAAAATGCTAAGATGTCCAAAAAATAATTAACTAATTAAAATAAAATAAAATAAAATAAAATGCTAAGATTTTTTTTTTTTTGAAACTTGGCAAACTTAAAAAGCAGCAACACTAAATGCCGGCAAAATTGTGAGGAAAGAAGTCCTGTCATGTAATTGGTGGGGATGTAAATCATTACAGTCTTTGTGGAATACGAGCTGGTGAAAAGGACTAAACTGTGAGATGAACGCATGACCCCCAGAAGTGCAATATTCCACGATCAGGAATCTATCCTACAATACCTGCAGTAATGCAGTGAAAGACTTAACATAAAGATATCTGCTGCTTTGTTACAAATAACAAAAATGGAAAACAAAAGCCCTACATATGAAGAAGTCACTCACAGTTCGGAGAGGACCATGCTATGGACTACGCCTCCGCAATACATTAGAAAGTATGAATAATGGAGCCGACGTGTACTGAGACACAAGTAGTGCCTGGAAGTCTACGACTCCAAGGAACCGTGCGATCCTATTTAAACAACGAGACAGCTCAGAACCGTGAAGCTGTGTCTCTGCAATCATCTAGGAGACGCTCTCCTGGTTCTCTGGTAACTGCCTTCCTGTGCCGTGTCCTCATGTGTAGGAGGCATTTTTAATTACAAAACATTGTTCGCAATTCTTCAAATCAAATATATTGCATGTCGTTTCACAGCGACCGGTGACAGGTCATGATTAAGTACGTAAGCATTCTGGCCAAAGCCTACGTGCAAAGACGATGCGCGACTTTCGAAACCTGACCTTGGAGGCCACCTGCGGCATGCCGGAAGGAGTGGAGCGGGGCTTACCGATCTCATTAATCACTGCTCTTATTTTGGAGACAAAAGGACCGACTTCACTGGGACTCATTTTGACTCTCTCCTTAAGGTCAGCACCTGCAAAGTATTTTATTTACAAATACAATCCAGTTATAAACAAAGTTTCAAGGCAATGAATTGAAAACTTACTTAAGATTCATATGTAACTTGAGTATCAACCAAAAGACCCGCATTCCTACAGCCGCCGTGTGCTTCACGCAGTGGTTCCCAAACTCTGCGGTCTCAGGACCCTATGCTCCGCGAAGAGACCCACTTTAGATATCCTTCAATAGTTCCTCTATCAGAAACTGAGACTAGGAAACATTCTAAATATTATTTATCCCTTCATTTAATAATACAAATGCACCCATTCACAGTAACATAAATAACTACAGACGGGTGCCACGCCCTCGGCTCTTATGAACACTGGCGGTTCTTACTCTCCGCCTGCTTCTGCCCCATCGGTGCAAACGTCAACCCCGTGGAAAGGGCGGACCACTGTATACGGGAGTCTGACTTCATGGAGCCCCGCCCTGGTGACCGCAGATCGTGTTTCAGAATCACTGGCGTGAACGTAGGAGCAAACTGACAATTTCATTAATTATGAGCTGATCACAGGATCATAAATTTGGAACAGAAAAAAATTAATGCATAAGCGATCACTTAAACTCTGTGGCTCAACAAGGGCATTCTTCTTACTGAATTAAACTATGCGAGCAAAGGAACACCTCCTTTTAAATGAACAAATACAAAACCAAGTGAAACTACAGCACGGAAGGCGGACGCTCAGCTCCTGCTCTCTCCTTCATCCGCTCTACGGTCATCGTGACTGGACGTGGCGGCAGCAGCAGCCCAGGCTGGGCATCCTGAGCCCACACACGCCCTGTGGTGGTGTGAGCTGCGTGCACGGAGCACACGCCCTACGATTCATCGGTCCTAGAAAACCTCAGACACCTGCCCAAGGAGATACAGGCAGCAGCACCACTCGGTGCAACATGTATAAGAGAGAACACCACTTGGGAGTTCATCTAAATATCCGGCAGAAAGGTTATTAATAAAAGATATATTTATACAACAGAATATTACACGTTCAGCATGAAAATCAAGGAATTAGGCATCAATATGGATAAATCTAAATGTTGAACATATAATTATGTATTATATATTAACATGAACATTAATATACTTTATATATTTAATGATAAATTTTAATTATTATCGTATACTTACAGAGACACAGGATAATAACCATTTGTATAACTTTTTTAAAAAGAACGCTATTTGGGGAGGCGGCTGGCTGGCTCAGTTGATAGAGCATGTGACTCTTGATCTTGGGGCCGTGAGTTCAAGCCCCACACTGGGCATATAGCTTGCTTACATACATATATAGGTACGTAATTTAAAAAATAGTAAAGAATGCTACTTGGGGATATAAAATATGCACGGAAATGACACCAAATTCAGTTGGTGGTAACCTCTGCAGGGAGGGAGAGAAAGGTGACTGGCCTTGGTTGGTCACAGAGGACTTGGATCTAATTTGTAACACTGTGTTAAGTTAGGTGGTGAGTATCAATATGGCAGTCTTTAAACATTTCTGAATGCCTGATACAGGTGTTCATATCTAACTTTTTCCATAAAAAATTAACATTTAGTGTCAAAGAAAACTGTTCGCAGGGTCAAAATTCTAGATCAGTAGGATGTATCTGTTGAAAGAAAAAATTGTTAAACTCACTGCCATTTAGCCCTGAGAACATAATTTAAATTGAGAATATAAGATGTTGCTCAGCGCCCACTGGCTCCTCCACGCGGGTTAACGAAAGTCCTTGAATGCAGCGCCACAGTGGGGGTGCGGCAGATGAAAGAAGAGCCAAGCAATGAAGAGGAGAGGAGGGCGCGGCAGGGACACGCAGGGACCCCCCGTGGGGAGGAGGGCGCGGCGGGGACACGCAGGGACCCCCCGTGGGGAGGAGGGCGCGGCGGGGACACGCAGGGACCCCCGTGGGGAGGAGGGCGCGGCGGGGACACGCAGGGACCCCCCGTGGGGAGGAGGGCGCGGCGGGGACACGCAGGGACCCCCCGTGGGGAGGAGGGCGCGGCGGGGACACGCAGGGACCCCGCGTGGGGAGGAGGGCGCGGCGGGGACACGCAGGGACCCCGCGTGGGGAGGAGGGCGCGGCGGGGACACGCAGGGACCCCCCGTGGGGAGGAGGGCGCGGCGGGGACACGCAGGGACCC
The DNA here is from genome assembly GCA_030068075.1 of Paguma larvata. Lineage (NCBI taxonomy): Eukaryota > Metazoa > Chordata > Mammalia > Carnivora > Viverridae > Paguma > Paguma larvata. The sequence goes on along the minus strand of CM057832.1, from coordinate 87,355,148 downwards.
CCCGTGGGGAGGAGGGCGCGGCGGGGACACGCAGGGACCCCGCGTGGGGAGGAGGGCGCGGCGGGGACACGCAGGGACCCCCCGTGGGGAGGAGGGCGCGGCGGGGACACGCAGGGACCCCGCGTGGGGAGGAGGGCGCGGCGGGGACACGCAGGGACCCCGCGTGGGGAGGAGGGCGCGGCGGGGACACGCAGGGACCCCGCGTGGGGAGGAGGGCGCGGCGGGGACACGCAGGGACCCCGCGTGGGGAGGAGGGCGCGGCGGGGACACGCAGGGACCCCGCGTGGGGAGGAGGGCGCGGCGGGGACACGCAGGGACCCCGCGTGGGGAGGAGGGCGCGGCGGGGACACGCAGGGACCCCGCGTGGGGAGGAGGGCGCGGCGGGGACACGCAGGGACCCCCGTGGGGAGGAGGGCGCGGCGGGGACACGCAGGGACCCCCCGTGGGGAGGAGGGCGCGGCGGGGACACGCAGGGACCCCCCGTGGGGAGGAGGGCGCGGCGGGGACACGCAGGGACCCTGCAGGAGAAGGTCCTGGAGGAGCCCCGGGGATCCCGCACATCCTCCAGCCTCAGTGTGGGTTACACCGTGAGGGTACCTCCACACACCCACCGGTGCTCCAGTGGGGGCTCCCGCCAGCATCCACACTTCGAAACCCACAGCCAGCTCTAAGAGCCTGGGTGCCGAGGCCGCGCGGAGCTCAGGGGGAGGAGGGGCCCGGGTGTGCTCTGCACCCGTGGAGCCCATCCACGCACTCGAGTCCCAGCGGAGGCGGGAGCCTCGGTCTGGTTACTGAGTACAGCCCTGACTCACACAACTGGGACCCAGAATTTGTTTTAGAAATAATTACCTTTCTCCAGGGACGTCAAACACTGTGACCTAGAGACCACTTTTTGTTTTTACTCTAGAAACATGGCCTGCCATCTCGAACGTTCAGAACCTGAAAGTACAGTTTCACTTCCATCCCTCCAGATGATAAAGTTCTTATTTGATAATATCCAGTTTTATTTGAGGGCCGGCGTGTCCCAGTTCTTTCACTTTCTACATCCCCCAAGCCCAGGGCCGCTCACCCCAGGCGAGCCTCCGGGCAATCCTCCCGCGTCTCCCGACTCGTGTTCACGGTCATATTCATCTACAGACCACTTCCTACGTCCTCTCTCTCCTTAAACCTCAAACCTCAAACCTCCTACCCAATCCTGACACCAGCTCACTAAGAAAGCAGAAGTATTCGGAAGAAGCCCTTCGCCAACACCCACCACCAAACCTACCCACCAGGATTAAGCCCTCGCATTCTGCCCTCCCTCCTGTCCCTGCGGATGAACCGCCCGTGACCGAAGCCAACTTGGGCGCTACCTCCACCCCTCCTAGTCTCTCCGGGCCACCACTCCAGCAACCGTCCGTTTCCGGGCTGGCATCACCAATAACACGCCTCTTGACAGAACCATTCCATGAGCTACGTTAACATCGCGACACTGCTCTCTTAAGAAAGAAAAGAAAATTATGCAGCCTTTCTCTGCCAGCTTTAATGGAATAGCTTATCATCAGACCGATTCTTTCATGAAAGTCTAGAGAAAACACGTTGAGATAGCAGTCTGAGGACGAGGGAGAGCCACTAAGGCAGACGGAGTGGAAGCTTCTAAACAATCTCACAGGAATGAGGAAAACGCTGGAGCTCACGGTTTGCCAAAGAGGCTTTCACTTGGGACCTCTGAAAGTTAAATATAAAACAGTAAACACGAAGAAAACCATATGAAGACCAACTGCTACAAACGAAAGACAAAAAAAAAATTAGAAGCTGCCAAAAAGAGTAAGACTGACAGCTAACTTCTCCATAGAAACTTTCCTCTCTATAGCGGGGAAAGAAAAGAACTGCCCATCTAGAATCTAAACTAAGCAAACCCATCCTCCAAACATGACACGCGCAGGCAACCTGTCACCAGCAGGCTCGCTCTGGCGGCAAGACTACAGGAACTTCTTCAGGCAGAGTAGGAGAGCAAAGTTTAAAAACCTTAATTTATACGACTCAGGAGAGATATGCCTTAAAAAGTAAGGACACAAAATGGCTAAAGTGGAAGGTTAAAAGACACACAAACGCTAACCAAAAAGAAACTTGTGAAGTCATCGCTGATACCCGACAAAACAGACCTCAGGCAAAAAATTCCACTCAAGCTAGAGGGTCCCTTTATAGTAATAAACATGATGACTCCCTAAAAGTCATAGGAATCCTAAACTGCCATAAAATAAGACAGCCCCAAATGTATGAAGCAAAAACGGAAGAGCCAAAAAGAAAAAGTAACCTGTCTACAATCACGGTGGATTCGGTAAACCCCCCACAGTAACCAATAAACTAAGCAAACAAACACCCTCATTAAGCATCCCTCCCAAGAAATAGGAAATAAAAAAGAATTAATCCCCAAAGTAGGTGAAACAGTGAAAACTGGAACAAAAAAAAATTGTTTTACTGTTTATTTATCTTGAAAGAGAGGGAGAACGGATGCGGGCAAGCGCAAGTGGGGGAGGGACGGAGAGAAAAGGAGAGAGGGAATCCCAAGCAGCCCTACGCGGTCAGCACAGAGCCCGACACAGGGCTCTACCCCACGAACCATGCATGAGATCATGACCTGGGCTGAAATCAAGAGTCGGACACTTAACTGACTGAGCCACCCCGGCATCCCTGGAGCAAAACACATTTTTTAAACAGAAAACAAATGTGCAGAAGAGAAATATCAAAGAAATTGCTCATTTGGAAAAAAACAAAAAACAAAAAACCTAAAACAAATGATAGGCCTTTTAGTAAGACTGATCACGGGGGAGCGGGGGCGCGCCCAGGTGGCTCCGTAGGCTAAGCATAAGCGTCCAACTTCAGCTCAGGTCATGATCTCCCAGTTTGTGAGTTCGAGCCCCGAGTCAGGCTCTGTGCTGACAGCTCAGAGCCTGGAGCCTGCTTCGGATTCTGTGTCTCCTTCGCTCTCTGCCCCGCCCCCACTCGCTGACTCTCAGTCTCTCTCTCTCTCAAAAATAAATAACATCAAAAAGCTTAAAAAAAATAAAAAAAAAGACTACTCATGGAAAAATCCAAGAAGGCACAAACCCCAACAGCAAGAATGAAAAGAATACAACTAAGGGTTTTACAGACAGTAAAACAGAAAGAGTATTAGTAACAACCTTGGCCCAATACATTCAAAAAGGTACCTGTAATGGACAAAGTTTTACTTAAAACTTTCCTACAAGGAAAGCTGCAGGCCCTGTGGCACCGACAGTATATTCTCCCGAACATAATGAAAACAACTAGGGGCGCCTGGCGGGCTCCTTCTGGGCAGTGTGCGACTCTTGATCTCAGGGCTGTGAGTTCGAGCCCCACAGTGGGTGTAGAGATCACTTTCAAAAAGCGAAAACCTTAACAAAAAAATCTAACACCAATCCTACACGTACATGGAGAACTGCAAGACAAAATCTCGATAAGAACATTGTAAGGAAAAAAAACATGACAGGCTCATCTTCCTCATAGTCTCAAAAAATCCTAAACAAAATCTTAGTAAATCGTATCTAGTAGTAACATAAATAAAATACAATATATCAAGACCCAGTTACATTCAGTCCAAGACTGAAGACTGGTTTAATGTTAAGTGTTTTGTTTTTTTTTTTTAATTAATAGCATAAAAGTGAAAATCATATGAACTTTCAGCAGGGGCAGAATCGAACACTCATTCTTTACTCGCTTGAGATAGAATTTATATAAAGCAAAATACAGTCATTTTAAGTACACAATTCAATAATTTCTATTAAACTGACAGAGCTGCACAGCCTCTAGTTCTAGAACGTTCCGTGATCATACAAAGACCCCAGGCCCTCACCTGCAGACACACTCGGTTCCCGCCTCCACCCCCAACCAACCACTATGGTCCTAAAACTTTGCCTTCCTGGACAATTCGTGTGAATAAACTCCCACAATACACGGTCTTCGGTGTCCTTCTTCAACACAGCAAGCATAGTGTTTTTCGGGTTTACCCGGGGTATAAGAATGAATCGGGGATTTTTTGTATTTTTATTATTACCACACGGTATCCCATCGCAGGCACAGAGAAAACGTTTGTTGATCCGGTCATCGGGTGGTGGACACCCAGTCCTTTCCACCTTTTGGCTGTTATGAAAAATACTACCATGAGCATTCACACACTAGTTTTCGCGTATGCAAATGTTTTTACTTGTCTTGGGTAGACACGGAGGAGTGGAATTGCTGGGTCATATTGTAAATTTCTACTTAACTTAAAAAAAAAAAGAAACTACCGTCACGGTTTTTCCTCAGTGGCTGCAACACTGCTTTCCTACCAGCAATACCCAGGGGTCCCTGTCGCCCTGAGCGGTCACCAACTCTAGTCCGGTCTTTTTTTATAGCATTCTAGTGGGTGTGAAATGGTACCAATTATGGTTTTAAATTTGCATTTCCCTAATGACTAATAAGGTTAAGCACCTTTTCTTGTGGGTAGTGGCCATTCATACAGTTCTTGGTGAAAGGTCATTTCAAATCTTTTGCTCATTTTTTTTTTACTGGATAATTTGTTTTCTTCTTATTGAGTTGTAAGAGTAATAATACCTTGGAAACGAATCCTTTCTCGGAAATATGATTTACAGGGGCGCCTGGGTGGCTCAGTCAGTTAAATGTCCGACTCTTGATTTCGGCTCAGGTCATGATCTCACAGTTGTGGGTTTGAGCCCTGCACTGGGCTCTGCAGTGACCGTGCTTGGAGCCTGCTTGGGATTCTCTCTCTCCTTCTGCCCCTCTACCCCACAACAGTCTCTCTCAAAATAAATAAATATTTAAAAAAAGAAATATGATTTATAAATATTTTCTCCCCATCTGTGACTTGTCTTTTCACTTTCTTGATGTTTTTTTGAAGTTTAATTTCAGTGAAGTTCAATTTCTCAACTCTTTGATCACATGTTACTTTTGGTGTCCTATCCAGTCAGCAGTCATTCTTAATTAAAAGTTCATAGCAAACTAGGGAGAAAATCCTTTTAATCTGATAAAGAATAATTATAAAATATCTGTAACACCACCTTTAAAGGTCAATTACTGGAAGCTTCCTCCCAGAGATCAGAATGAATCAAGGGTGTCCTTTCTCACTTCTAAAGACAGTCACAGATGTCCGAGCTGGTAGAAGAAGAAATTTTTCAAATTACGGATCATAAGGGAAAAAATAAAACTGTCAGTACCAGCAGATGGCTTAACTACACATGAAGAATGGCCAAAAGAATTCAGAAATCATGGAAACGAGAGAATTTAGTAAGGTTGCTGAATACAAGTTCAACACACAAAAATCAACGGCCTTTCTATTCACTCGCCAATTTGTGAAATTTTAAAAAGACACCATTTATAATAATGCTCAAAACTCAAGGAACCAAGGAATACATCTAGTAAGAGATGTAGATGTTGGCAGAAAAAAACTAGAAAGACCTTCCGAGATGAATTAAAGCAGTAAATAAATGGAGGAATACACCATGTTCATGTGTTAGGAGACTCCAGTTAAGAGACGTAAATTCTCTCCAAATTAACAGAGTCAAGGAAGTTCCAATCAAAATCCCCATGTTTTTGGAAAATGGCCAACGGAAAATGCAAAGGGCCAGTGAGTAAAGATAGTCCTGAAGAAGAAAAAGTGGGAAGATCTGTACGTTTAAACAGAAAGATGTCCTTATACAGCTACTATAGGAAGACGTGACACTCCTCAAAGACAGAGACAAAGACCCACAGAACAAACGGCAGGTCCGAACGAGACCCCCCTGGTGTATGTCAAAGATGGCGCTTCGGGAGCGAGGACTGATGGACTTTTTGACAGATGGGGCTGGGACCACTGGATGTCCAGGCGAGAAAGAGTGATTCTCGACCCTTCACCCCATACGCACAGAAATGAAACAATTCACGGTAAATCACACAGCCTGAATGTGAAACGTAAAACAATCAAACTTCTAAATGAAAACTAAAACTATCTTCAGGGCGCCTGGGGGGCTCAGTCGGTTAGGCATCCGACTTCAGCTCAGGTCATGATCTCATGGTGCGTGGGTTTGAGCCCCATGTCGGGCTCTGTGTTGACAGTGTGGAGCCTACTTGGATTCTCTCTCTCCCTCCCTCTGCCACTCCCCAGCTCTTTCTCTCTTTCAAATTAAATAAGCAAACGTAAAAAGATTTTTAATAATAAATTAAATTAATAAAAAAATGAAAATATCTTCAAGACTTTGGTACACGCTCAATTTTTAAAAGATTTCTCCAAAGACTCAGGAAAACACTGGACTTCATTAAAATTAAATACTTCTCGGGGCACCTGGGTAGCTCAGCTGGTTAAGCGTCTTCGACTTCGGCTCAGGTCATGATCTTGTGGTCCTGGAGTTCGGGCCCTGTGCTGACAGCTCAAAGCCTGGAGCCTGCTTCGGATTCTGCACCAGCGTCTCTCTCTGCCCCTTCCCCTCTCACACTCTCTCTCTTTTCCCTCTCTCTGTCTCTCCCTCAAAAACGAATAAAACATTAAAAAAAAAAAAAAAACTTCTGTTCATCAAAAGCCATCATTAAGAGAATGAATACGCAGGTGAAAGAGTAAGACACAACTCCTCATGTACAAAGCACCGAAAGTCAGAAAGGAAAACATAAGCCAAGAACAAACGGCAGGCCAAAGATCCAGATACTTCATAAAAGAGGACATCCAACTGGCTACTGAAGAGATGAAAAGGAACACAACACGATTAATCATCTAGAAAACACAAAAACACAGACAGCCTCATAAGCAATACACGGCTAACGCGTAGGTGAAGGTAGAGAGCAATGAAACTCTGACTTAATGCTGTTGGGAGTAAAAACTGGCAAAAATCACTTAAAAATCACCCCCGCGGAGGTATACACCCACTGAGATGCAGGCTGTGGACAACAAAGCCTGTTCACAGAATCTCCAGAACTGCTCGACCACGGTGACACTCCGAAAACCCATCGACAGCGGGATGCACGAACTGCGAAACATGCCCACGAGGAACAGCGCTGTACACTCCCAGATGAACAGCGGAAACCAAACCCACCACCATGGGGAGTAGAGGTCAACCCGGAAGGAGTACATGCCGGATGACTCCAGTTACATCAAGTGTGACAGTAAGCAAACTAGTATTTGGCGGTCGAAACCGGCACGTCTGGGTGAGAGACCGTGGCAGGCTGGCAACGGTGGTGTCCGCTTCTCACGTCGGGTGGTGGCTGCCCGGTCCGGTGCACTCACAGATCTGTGTTACACACTCGAGATGTGTACAGCTTTCTACGCACGTATTCTAATTCGGTTAAAAAGGTTGTTTAAAAAACATCCCCAACCCCATATGCTCTACCGCTCCAGCTACCACCAATTTCTCTCCTCTGTGTCAAAGCCAAACCCTTCAAAAGGATGGCCCTTTCTGTCTCCCGCCCCCTCCTCTTACCCCAGGCCTTTTAAGCACGGGAGACAAAAAGGACAGTAAAACACAAATTAATGTAATCAATAACCACCACAGGAAGTGGTAAACATCGTGGGTGAGAAGAAGAACAGGAAAGGGTCGCCCTGATGGGGTGTGGACCACGCTGCAGTATTCAACGGTGTGACCGGGCCGGTGTTACTGAGAAAGCATGTAAACCAGGGAGCTCTGCCCTTCATGTCACTGAGAACGCAGTCCGCGGTCCTGAGTGACGTATTTTTAGTCCTATTACACTGCTACTGCAGTTTCCGCTCTATTGCAAACCCCCTGCACCTAAACATAAGGATGTGTGCTATACTGAGCAGACAGTGCGTGAAGTTAACACCTTATTCAACAATTTTGAGAAAATGTCCATTTACTTAAATACTATCCACTAAGATGGCCCTCTCCTAAAACTGCTGGGCTTCTTGTTTTACATAAATTTTGTCTTTTCAATATGCTTTAAGATTACTACGCATTCAATTTCTACTTGTGTCTATTTGCGGTGGACTAGCCCTGTGGGCCTTCAGAGAAGTTATGAGAAACAATAATATTCTTCGTTTTACACTGTAGGACGTTTAGCTTCCTTGGCCCTCAGTAACCCAAGGACAGTTAAAGCCCCTCAATCCCTGTGACAACCAACAATCTCCCTCAAAACTCCCACGTGCTCCCCAACGAGTGGTACCAGCCCTCCTGAGCACTAATGCTTTAAGCCAAGGGTCTTCGACTGGTTTCGTTCCCAGCACAGCCGAAAAGAGATAGAAAAATCACTGAAGTCTGAAGAGCCGCAAAGACTGCAGGGCACTGTAAACACTGGCGTCCTCGAGGACAAGTGACCGGATCACTGTCGGTGTGTCCAGCGGAATCCACTCAGCACAGGACCGGATCCGCGGAAACCATCCAGGTCTAAGCCGTGCGAACCAACGCCTGCTCTACGGTAAGAAACAGATCATCGCGTCTTCATGAACTGGCGTCTCCCCGACCCTCCTCCTCCTTCTGATGTGCTCAGTGTTTATGTGCGAAAGGCTTTTATCGGTTACTCTGTCACACCTCTTTGCAACAAATTATGTATATGGACTGAGTTATTTTTTAGAACACTATGGCTTTTTAAATATATTTTTAATTGTTTATTTGTTTATGAGAGGGGAGAGGGGCAGAGGGAGAGGAGAATCGAAGCAGGCTTCGTGCCCAGCACAGAGCCCGACACTCACAACCGTGAGATCATGACCCGAGCCAAACTCCAGAGACGGACGCGTAACGGACTGAGCCCCCCAGGCACCTCTCGTAGTTTTAAAAACCCCTTTTTGGCAATTCGGAAGCTTTCCCCCCGCCTGGAGCAAGGCAGCGAAGTAAGATCAGCGCTGACCTGTGAGACGCAAGGGCGAGCAGGACAGGGAAGATGGGGGAGAGAGACTGTAGCCCGCAGATCGCCCGGAGAGGTCTCACGGGAGAGCACATACGTATGTAACCTGTGTATCAACCAGACCCCTGGAAACTAGCTGTGCCTCCCGAATGCCTGGAGATACCCCACGTGGCATGGTGGGTCACTGTGGGAGGTCATGCTAGGGAGCGCGTGGCTGGGTCACACGGAGGGAGACGACCGCCCTCCCGCCTGCACACACTGCTCACCTGTGCCCGGCACCGTCGCCCTGGTAGGTTCTGCCCATCCAAGAATCAGCAGCGGCAGCTTGGCGCTGCCTTCTCCCCCACGGTAAAAGATGCCTCGTAACTTGTCCGGCGTGGCTGTGCTGTGGTCGAAGCACGTGTGCTGTCCATCCAGACACCCCTGCCGGTCGTTCCCGCCCCGCCCAACCCAAACATCAGCTCAACGTAAGCGAGGATCTCCAAGCTGCTGCTCCCGCCTCTCCACCTCCAGACAGCGCCAGACAGAGCGGATGCCCCCAGGTCCTGGGGGAGGTCCTCTAGGCCTTTCCTTTCCTGCTGGCTCCCGGGAGGGGCTCGCGCCAAGGTCGGCCTAGCTGCACAAAAGGACCTAGCCAAGGGTCTGGTTTCTCTTATTTCCTCGAAGAGTGTGTATGAGGTTGGAATTGTCTGTTCCATGAATTTCTGGGAAGAAGGTCTTCCTGCAGTCACCTGGCCAGGAGTTTCCATTGTCCTGGGATCAGTCACGTTTTCTAGCTCTTAAGTCAGTTCTGGTTAAGTTTTATTTGCAATAATTTATCTATTTCGCCTGATGTTCTCAAATTTATTGGCATCGGTTATTCTTAACATGACCTTTACCAGTTACTATCTGGAGCGTCTACCGGAGGCCTCTTTTGTCAACCTGAATACTGTTTATTTCTTCTCTCACCCCCGACTTAATCCGGCCAGAGGTCGGACCCTGTGAATTTCCGGAGAGCCAGCTTTGGGCCTTATTATCCTCACTACTTACTGTGTTCTCGGTGTCGTGAGTTTATGCTCATCTTCACTTCCTGCCTTCTGGCCTTCATTTTTCCTTAGAGTGAAGCATCCGTTTACCACCCAAAACCCAAAACTTCCCTTCCAGGCCGCACCCAGGCCCTCTGGCTTCCTGGAAGGCTTGTCCCCCCCGCCCCCTGCGGAATCGGGGTCAGCCCCTGTCCTATCTCGCCCACCACGTAGGATCTCCATCTTCGGAAGGGCTCATCGACCCCTCACACGCTTCCAACTATCACATTTCTATGAACTATTATGGAATAATTTCTTGAAACTCTGTTAATCTGTATTACTTTTAGAACTCTTCTCTAGAGTCCTCTTTTCTTCTCTTTAATCTTTCTCCTTGGGTAGTATTACCTCTTCTTAGCTCTGTTTAAGCCACCTTGTGCTAAAGGCTCAAAATGTTTCCCCCGGCCCGGCCTCTTCCTGGGCCATCAGCGTTCTGTATGCAATCGTCCAACGGAGGCTCTCACTTGGATTTCGAACTGGCATCTTCAGGTTCATGGGTCCAAAATAGAAATCTTGATTTCTCTCCCACCATCGCTGCCCAGAACCTTGCCCCCACCTAGGCGTCTCCATCTCAGTGCAGGGAACCTCTATTCTCCTAACAGCTCAGGCAAAAACCTAGGAGGCATCTCTGATTTCTCTTGTTCCCTTACTCACCCCCAATCCATCAGTTCCCGTTGTCCTGCCTTCGGAATACAGCCCCAAATTCTGACCAGCCTCCTGGGGAACACCAGAGTACCCCTGCCCTGAGCTACCTGACTCTGTTAGGTTCAAGCCCTGTGCTTTTCAGAACTGCCGTGTTGTCATGGGGGATGGGACTTTGGGGGCTGTGTCTGGCTTCAGGTGGGTCCTGTGGAGGCAGGAAAGTGGAGAGCGCTGGCCTCAGGCAGAACTTTGGGAAGCAGGGAGTCCGCAAGGGCAGGCAGAGGAAGAGCTGTGTGCCAGAGAGCATGAGAAGCAGTCGATAAACTATTACATACTGATAATACCGACACAGATACTGACATACTGAGAAAGGGCTGGGTGTACACAGAATGCTACTGGCCTAAGAAAGAATGGGAACAGGTACACAAGCACAGCCTTAATTTTGCAAAAGAGCAACATGATGGATAAACTAGGAACTAATGAGATTCATTAACGCCCCCAAGAGTGGGAATCAGGAAGAAGGGGCCGGAGCAAGGAAGCGGCCAGTGACACTTCTGTGCACAGTTCTGACTTCTGAAACCGTGTTGATATTTCACATATTCGAAGAAAAAGAAACAGGAAGAAACCTAACTTTACTTCATATGAATAAAGCATTAATTACACTGAACAAGAAATAACACAAATACCTTTCAACAGTGTTTTTACTCTATACCCTCAGTCTAAAGACATAAATACTCTAAATCTCAAACTCTAGTTAGAAAGTGTGTTTATCACAATGGGATCAATCTAGCAATTGTGACACTATTTTCTGCATGTTACAGAATTGAGCAGATGAATAAACACATCGCAGACGGTGTAAGTGCAGAGGGGAGACGGGAGTGACCCGACGGCGATGACCAGGAAGTGGAGTTACCAGCATGAACCCTCGGCTTCCGACAGGTAGGTGCAAACACTGACACGGGTGTGTGCATATGTAACGTGACGGCATTTACCTCTCTACGTATCTCAGCTCTGTCTGGTGAAACGAAGACCCCAGGGACAATGAGCACGGTGGGCACCCAGGTCTTGGTTCTGAAACACCACTCCCCACCAAAGGGAACGAAAACTTGCAGCTCTGACTACGATGGAGTAAGCGATACTGGACTAGCCCTTCAAACACACGACACTTCTCTCAGATGCTGACCAGGAAGTGGTGGGTGACAGTCTGAACGGGAGCCCGCTGATGGCTCCAGCTTTCTCCCTAAGGGCGCTTTCCGGGATGGGGTGCAAGGCAGGGGCACCTGAACAGAGCGAGCAGACTGGTCTGGCTGACAGACGGACTGGGAGTGCAGGCGGGCTGGGTGGCTAGAGTTTACAGAACAGGAAGCTGGACGGGAGAGAGCTGAGCTCTGGAGAGAAAGAGCTCCGACAGTCCACACGGGGGTCTGTAAGCTGTAAGCGGCAACACCTGTTCGCAGGCGACTATGAAGGCAAGACCACCGACAGCATGAACAATTCCTGGTGTCCGTGTTCCAACAGAAGGAACGGGAAATGCACGGAACACCCAGGCACCCAGCAAAGACATCAGGAGCTTCAAAAGAAGCCGCAAAAGGGTCAGGCAGACCCTCCGGGAGAGGGGCATCTGCTGGATGCCCCAAGTTTAGAAAACCACCAAGCAGGCGTGGGCCTCTCAGGCATGTCGAGTCTACGGTCAGGAAGAGAGAACAGCCAGAGTCTATGACACGCTTGCAAGTGTTTCCACGAACACTCTCTGTTGCTATTTAACGTATTAATCGTGTTGCCCCTTACTTGTATTTTATGGAATGTGAAAACACTAGCCACCTCCGTCTCTCAAGCCTTATTTTGCCCTAACGTCCGCAGTTACTCAAATGGAAATGCTAATCAAGGGGTTTCCCGGAACCTGAACCTCAAGGCCCTAACCGGCCGTGGCCTTGGATCCAGCACTCACCCGAGAGCCAGCACGGCTGCACACGACACCGGACGGGTGTGCGTTGTAGAGCTCTCCGCGGGGCCACTCCTCAGGCACACGGAGAAGAGGGCGCTGTCGCTGGATGTTTAGAGACACGGCCTCCGCAGGCCGCCTCTGCCACCCTCCCGCAGCGCTCAGGGACCTCAGCCTGGCTTCTCTAGCCACAGGTAAGGGGCCAGGGCCCAGAGAGCGGGCCCGGACCAGCAAAGGCAAGAAAGAAATCAAGTGCGGGGGGAACCTCACTACAGCCTGCAGGCTGGTCTGCACCTAGGGTTTCTACCGCCCTTGAGCTAAAATCGGCCGTTCCTTTTTTCTAAGGCTTTATAAAAATGAATGTTAAAAAATCGTCATGTATTTGCGTGTGTGTGTGTGTATATAGACAGACGCATATATGACAAAGACTGTGAGAGGCCCAGAAAGCCGAAAATATCTGCCCTTTACCGAAAAGTCTGCTGAAGCCGCGTCTGGAAGAAGTCTGGCTCCCAGGGGAACCAACCCCTCAGAAAGCGAGCTGGGCTGCATAACAGCCCGTGGCAGACGGCGACACGTTCGCTCTGCCTCCCGGCTGCTGGAGCTGCAGGGACCCGGAGCCAGGGTCATGGGCTGAATTACCCCCTACCCTCCAGCGCCCGCCCCTGTCTCAGCACCCAGGCAGCAGGACCTCACCGGGCAGGCCTGGCAGGGGGCCTGGGGCCCGGGCTGCAGGGGCCCAGTCACTCTGTCCTCGCACCGCCCCCCCCCCCCCGCCCCCGGAAGCGGCTCTGCCCCTCTGAGGCCCGCCTGCAGTTAAGGAAGGTCAGCTTAATAACAGAACTTGAACAAGTCACTATTCTCCCCGCAAGCCACCTACACATGTCCTGGATCAAAATATAAGCTCACTGGGCTTAACTATGACACTCCGCCAATGTCACTTCCCCAACAGCCAGAATCTTTCCATTCTTCCTCCCGTGAAGTATTTGTTCAGCACCTTCGACGGTCCGGGCACTATTCTGATAATGGGCCCCTGCTCTAATTCCAAGGAATCGGAGGATCTGCAGAAGCGGCCTGATCACAAAATCGCAAGTAAAAAATACATTCCAGAACCGAAAAGTTCCGAGAAGCAGCTAAAATAGGGGAAGCAGGGTGGCCTGCTTGGGCTCCCTAAGGAGATGACATTTGGGCAGAGGTCTGTCCAAGCTAAGGGAACAGGGAGTCCGACAGGAGGAGTTCTGTCTGGCAGAGGCCAAGGTGGGCGGCCCAGAGGGAGAAAGAAAGGCGGGCGCTGGGGCGGCGGAGGGCGGTGGCCAGAGTGGTGAGACCTCACGGACTTGGTGCCTGTTTCCTACAAATGACTGACTGCCAGCCCCGTGGGATCGGCCGACAGCTCCAGGTCAGACGTGTCACCTGGAGGCTTTCCCAGCTCCTGGAGGCTGTCCACGCGCCCCTGCTCCTCCACGGCCTTCCCACCGTCCTCGCTCCTCGAGTCCAGCCCTCCGGCCTCCCCCTTACACAGAGCCTGTCTTCACCCTGGGCCCGCCGAATAATTCAGGGTCATCGCCCCTGCTCCTGTCCTCAACTTACTCATCTACGATGCCCCGATGCCACGTGAGGTCAGACATATTTATAGCTTCCGGGGGTCTGGGAATGGACGGCGTTGGGGGCTGTTATTCAGTTCACCACACACTTTATTTCTGAGGATTCTGTGGAACGGCACTGGGCGGCCTTGCTGGGGGAACATCTAGAGTGGGACGGGGTGGACTCAGGGATAAGTCAGCAGGTTACTATTCTTAAAAAGAAACACTATCTATACAGCCTGAAATATTACTTAGGAAGGTTTTTTAATGGAAATAGGGTTAGAAATGAATTTGCACGAGCCAAAACTTACTTCTTCGGAAAAGCCAAGAGTACTGAGCCCTTTTTAATGCATTGCTGGCATTTTCAAATGAAAAACTTAAAATTAATTATAACATTAAGAGCTTATATTAGGAAAGAAAACAGGTTTAAAATCAAAGAACTAAGCTTCCACCTTAAGAAGCTAGACAATAAAGAATAAATTAATACCATAGCAAATAGAGGAAAGAAAAAAAATGAAACTCAAAGCCAGTTCTTTGAAAAGATGAACAAAAATAACAAATGTTTTATCAGAATTTAAGAAAAAGACACAAAGTATCAGTATCAAAATCACAAGTGAAAGACATTACTATAAGTTCAGTCAATATTAAAAAGATAATAAAGGAATATCATGAACTTTAGGCCAATAAATTTGAAAATTTGGATACAACAGATAATTTCCTTCAGACACAAATTACCCAAACTTAAGAAGAAATTGAGCTTTGCACAGTGGCAGTATCGTAGCCAATGAGGTTTATCCGAGGTGCGATTATTGCTAATTGAAAAAAAAAAAAAAGAAATTGATAACTTGAACAGCCCTACGTCTACTAGGGCGATTAAATTCGCAGTTAACAATCTTCCCACAGAGAAAACTGGACCGGAGGACCTGGTGAATTTTACCAAACAATGAAATAAGAGATAATACCAACTCTCTACAACCTCTTCCAGCAGAATAGAAGAAATGAAATTGGAACACTTCCCAATTCATTTCACAAGACCAGCAACACCCTCTCACACCAAACACAGAAAGACATTACAAGAAAACTGCCCGTCGATTTCCTCCATAAACACAGCTGTAAAATCCCTGACCGAGTGGTAGCCTATCAAATCCAGCAAGAGACAAAAACAGTAACACGTCCTGACCAAGAAGGGTTCATTCCAGGAATACAAGGTTGTTTAACAGCTGAAAATCAATCGACAAGTAACCATTTTAAGACACTGGGAAAAAAATATATCACCTTAGTAGAAGTAAAAGAAAGAGATTTGACAAAATTCAACACTTATTCATGATAAAAAAACAAAACCTCAACAGGCTTGGAACAGAACCATTTTTCAACCCAGTAAAAGCAAATTTATGAAAAAACTGCAGCGAACATTATACCTATTGGTGAAAGATTGAATGCCTTCCCTCTCCAGCTGAGCGAAGGCCAGGACAGACATTCTCACCACCTTTATTCAACACTATAATGAAGGTCCCAAGTGATGTAACAAGGACAGAATAAAAGGCCACCACACTAAAAAGGAAGAAGTAAAACTAGCTATAGATGACTCACTATTTACATAGAAAAATCCCAAGGAATCTACAAAAAAATAGATTCCTAGAACTAAAAAGCGAGGTTAATAAGGTTGCAGGATATGTAATTAATATATGAAAATCAACTGTATTTCCACATGCTAGCAACAAAAACCAGAAGCCTCAATTTAAAAAATGCCACTTACAGTAGCACCAAAAAATATGAAATACTTGGGAATAAATTTAACGAGTACGTCCAAGACACGTACCCAGTAACTGACAGTGAACGGCACAGACAGCCTGGGTATATGCACGTGCAAAACAGAGTTTTTAAAACCTGTGGTATCATACAAAATACATTTGGTCTTCTTCACAGGATTCTGGACCAGAGCTCTAAAACTCCTTGAAACACCCTGAGTGACAGAAGTGTTTCCTATTTTTATTCATAATGAGCCCTTCCTTGGCAACCACACCTAGTTCATGCTAACGAGGTGGCTGCTGGAAGGCCTCTGAAGGGCTTCAGGACCCGGGCCGGCCACCAGAAAGACCAAGCCACAGTTAAAGGGCTGGAATCCACAGCCCCGCCCCTCGACCTTTGGGGAAGGGAAGGGGCCGGAGATTGAGTTCAGTCAGCACAGGCCAAGGTTTTAGTCAATCATGGCTGTGTAATGGAACTCCCACAGAAACCCATAAACAGTGGGGTTCCGGGAGTCCTCAGACTGTTGAACACACGTGTTAGGCAGGGTGGCATACCAAACAAGGGGACAGAAGCTCGGCAACACCCTCCACCTACGCTTGTCCTACACATCCTACCAAGTGAAGCACTTGCTGAGTCTGTGAGCCAATGTAGCAAATCCCATTCTCGACACCAAATTAGGGGGTGAGGGGGGATCATCCACACCAAATCTCCAATTATCTACACAAACTGAGTGTCCAACAATTTAATTCAATCTTGATGCTAATTCTTGACATTAGCACAGACCCTATAGGTTAAGGGCTCAGTCCCAAGAAACTGTCCCTTCACCTGCCAGTCACTAGTCCCCAGAAGCACCCAAAATTCTAACTGACCAGCTATAAATTCAAGGGTCTCCAAAAACTCCTTCTCAGGTTCGCTAATTCACTAGGATGACTCACAGAACTTACGAAAACCCTTTCCTTACATTTAACAGTTTATTATAAAGGATACGCCTCAGGAACAGCCCAACTGAAGAGACTTACAGAGCAGGGTTACAAGGGAGGGGAGACACGGAGCTCCCATGTCCTCTCTGGGCACACCACCTTCCCAAAACATCAATGTGCTCCCCAACCTGGAGACTCCCCACTGTTTATGGGGCATTACAGAGTTTTCATTCACAGGCACGACTGATTCAACCGTTGGCCTCCGGTGCCTGCACTCCAGCTCCAGCTCCGCTCCCTTCTCCAGAGACTGGGGGAGTAGGACTGAAAGTTCTAACCCTCTAAGCCCATGATGGATCTTTCTGGCAACCGGCCCCTACCCTAAAGCTATCCAGGACCCCTCGAACCCCACACTTGAGTCGACTGTTTAATATACAAAAGGCATTCTTCTCATTCAGGAAATTCCCTGGATTTTAGGAGTTCTGTGCCAGCAATCTGGGGCAGAGACCAAATGCATATCTTATGATACCACAATTCCTAAATCTACATCTTGCAGTAGAAAAATAACTCGGAATGCATCAAAGGTCTAAATGTAAAATATAACAACTAAAAAACTTCTAGGAGACAACATAGTTTGAGAAAGTCTTTGTGCTGTGGAGTAAGAAAATATTTCCTAATTCACAAAATAAGTACAAGCGCCATAAAATACAAATGGATAAATAAAACACTCTAGAAAATAAAACCTTTCATTCTTCATAACAAACTGTTAAGAAAAAGGCAAGTTATGGAGTAGCAGAAAATAATTGCAAAATATGTATCCGATAAAGGCCTTGTAGCAGCAGTACGTAAGGAAGTCTGTAACTCCTCCTACTGAGCTAGCCGGGCGCCCCAGAAGACGTTCGAGAAGAGGCAAAACTAACGGAAGAGCAATGGAAACAGGGGTCTAAGAGGCCAGAGTAGGGGAAGGGACGGACGACAAACAGGCACAAGAAAGGTTTGTAAGTGAGAAACATCCTCTAGAGACCACTGCTGTGATCGTGGTCTACATGTCTCCCAACACTCAGCAATTATATACTTAGAGTCGGTACTTTTTTTTTTTAAGTTTTTTATTTTATTTGAGTATTCTCTACACCCAAAGTGGGGCTCAAACTCACGACCCCACAATCAAGAGTCACGCACCCCGCCAACTGAGCCAGCCAGGGGCCCCTAGAATTGGCACTTTATTGCAAGTAATTCCATATCTCAATAAGATAGATTATTTTAATTCAAAAAAAACCGCTAGATAACAAAAGAACTCCATGCTGCGCTATTAGGAATTTGTGGGCATCCACCTTCTTACTTCATCAAACTTTCTAAGGGACTGGCATTTAAACACTTAAATACAACTTAGCCTGGATTTTTTTAAACAGGATCAAACAGAACTTCACTAGTTAGAGGCCCCACATGACGTCGGTCTCCGTCTGAACAGTACACGCAACATCAATAAAGCATGCTGACAGTTTTAGTGAGAAGTTTGTAGTCAAATCACAATTTGGTGGAATTCAAAAGCAGAAGCAAAACTACCTTTACTTTCAAAAAAAAAAAAAAAATCCCGCACTAGTATGTACAACTCAGCGAAACACTCAATTTAGAGTTCTACAGGCGAGATCAATTACCAAGAATGGTTTAAAATCTATTTTAGTAATTTCGAAGGAAAAAAAAGATCCTTAAATCCTTATTCTCAGTAATTTCTCATAAAATCTCATTTCAAAAATTCGGTGGTAAAACCAATACTCCTGTCCTTTGGTACCTAGTGTGAGAACACCAGAACAGAAATAAACGGCGAGGGTTACACATTCGCATCGACCTCGGTAGCCCAAAGGACTTTCTCACAATTTCATTAGCGGCAATATGTTAAAATTGTGGACCGGAAGTATTTCCGCTTTCCTTTGTGTGTGGAGGTGTGTGTGTAAGAAAGAAGATAAAAATTTTAAATGAATGAATAATCTGTGGACTACGCAGGGAAGACAGCACACGGTTGGCCAACCTCTGATCTAATCTGCATAGCCCGGCTTCGCTTCAGCCACTCCCACCCTGGAGTCGTGCCGAGCGTACGGCGTGGGAGCTGAAAACACGCGTGTACAAGAAACACTGTGCCCAGCCACGACGAGGGCATTTTTTCCTCCATCCAGATATCACTGTTCAGAGCGGGAAATTCACTTAAAACCAGGGCAGTGAGATCTGCCCGGCCTGGCGTTCTGACGTCACGCGGCTTCTCAATCAACGAAGGACCGCTGTCATGTCCACGTACGCGAAATGTTCGGAACGCAGAAGGCAGACCTCACACTCCGAAAGACCGAAATCACCGGCCCGGTCAGCAACAAGGACGACAGCCTGCCCTCGGGGCCGGGAGTAGTTGTGGCTGAGCTGCCACCTTTAACCAGGCCCTCGCCGCACAGGGACTCTGCAGAAGGAAAGCATGTGAATTGTTCTGAAAGGGCTTCTTGTTCTAAAAATTTTCCAGTAACCATATCATTATTCTTGTATGAACCAATACTGCAGAAATTCGGTTAAGGTCACAATTTTCGGAGCCAAAACCAAAATACACTAATATACCTGGAGGTTTTTTTCCAAAATCAATTTTATATGTATTTATTTGCTTGCTACAACTCACTACCACGAGATGATTTTTTCACAGAAAGCGTGGAGGAGGCGCCAGAAACACGGCCCTCCTAACCCACGATCTCGCCAGAGACCGCGTGCACGCTCTGTGTCAACACGCACTCCCACGTGCTACCACAGTCCCCGTCTCACCGTGCGTGTCGGCGTGCGTACTGCAGGCATCTGTATAGTGAGATACTGGAAGGACAGAAAAGAACCTAATAAAAATTCGTATTTTTATCAGAAGAATGAGCAGGGGGGAAGTAGGACACCTCTCTTGGTGCACATTTCATGCACTTTTCATACATTCTGACCTAACATCTACTTTTTTTTAATAAAATTTTAGGGGCGTCTGGGTGGCTCAGTTGGTTGGGCAGCTGACTTTGGCTCAGGTCATGATCTCATAGTTTACGTGAGTTCGAGCCCCGCGTTGGGCTCTGAGCTGACAGCTCAGAGCCCGGAGCCTGCTTCGGATTCTGTGTCTCCCTCTCTCTCTGCCCTTCCCCTGCTCGCACTCTGTCTCTGTCTGTCAAAAAAATAAATAAATAAATAGATGTTAAAAAAATTTTTTTTTAATTTTAAAATTTTATCTTAAAAATTTAAATGTTTGTGAAACGTGGTTATGGATTTTAAGACAGTATATTTGGAGGGGAAGTCGAAATCACCCCATCTGGCCTCCAATGCACCCAGGGACTGCGCTCATGGCGCTCGCTCATCTGCTTTCTGGGGTAGGAGAAAAACACATAAAAAGAACGAGCAAAAGCCAGGAGGCAGAGACCCTCTCCGTGCACCGGGCCGTCGAAGGCAAGGCAGAAAAGCCGCACAGCACCCCAGCGGCCCCGTCTCGCGGCGGAGAGGCAGGGGTAATCCCAGCAACTACACACTGAGTCCCTGTTCGCTGGGTCCCTGTTCAGGCCGTGTTTCCAGAGTATGAACGATGACCTCCAAAGGCGAAAAAAAAGTAGTTCCCGTCCTCAAGAAATCTGAGGCAAGACCATTTCATAAGCTTTAAATTTTGGGAAACAGACACGGTACCCCTGGGATACGGATGGATGGGGCGGAGACGAGAAACCTTCGTGGGGCAGAAAGGGAAGAGGGAGACTGAGGAACTGGGGGGGGGGGGAGCCTGAGAGAATGGTCAGCACAGGAGGGCACTGTCTTTGCGCATTTTGTTTCTGCATGTTACCACTTCAGAATAGAAATTAAACCTCTAATTTTTGAAAGTCTGTATTCTTCAACAATAATAAATGAGGCCTGACTAAATTTGGATTTTGATACTGGTATAAATGGTGACAAATTTAAGCATTCATTTTAATTATGCGAAGTCATTTTACTTATCTGGACTTATAATTAATGTCCTTATTAATAATGACATGTTGTTAACATAATGACGTGGTAATATATTAATAATGACAGACCTACTAAGCTAAATATATCTTTCAAATATATGTAAGGAAAAAACCTTCCAGAGAAATTGGAACAAACGGCTCCACTATATACAATGAGTTACAAAAAAGTGATTTGCCCCTGTAAATCTATAATTGATTTATAGAATCAATTTATATTTATAGAATGTGATTGATTTATAGAATTGATTTATATAAATCAAATATATTTATAGAATAATTGATTCTATAATTCAAATATTGATTTTTATTTTTTTTTAACAAAATACAGTGAAAGGGAAGCCTGGGTGGCTCAGCTGGTTACACGTCCACCTGGATTTTCGCTCAGGTCACAATCTCACGGTTCATGAGACTGAGCCCCCCATCGGGCTTGGGGTTCTCTCTCTCCCTCCCTCCCTCTGCCCCTTCCCTGCACATTCCCACGCTCTCTCAAAATAAACTTAAAAAAAATACAGTAACAAATCTCATGAGTTAGAACACATAGCCAAAGATTACCCTGACCATGCGAAAGTGACAAAGCACAGACGACGAAGAAAATAAATCTGACTAACCCTTAAAAAACAGTGTTCAAGGCTAACTTGTTACTCTGGTGAAAAGCATTTGGTATATGACTTAATATGTGCCCCAAAATTCAACCCATTAAAAAAGAGCTGTGAACTATGCCAAACATTAAAGCCTTCTCCAAAGAATATCAGTAACGCGGAGAAGTAGACAAACGGGCAGCCGAGGACCAGGTAAAACAGAGAAGCCTACCAGTGATCACGGCGTTACATCGCCAAGCCCGTCACCAGCAGACAGGAACTTCCCTCCTGCCCTCACGGTCATCACTGTCCCTGCGCGAACACCCCTACCCCCGGGCCTTCCTTAGAGGCCCCCGAACGGCTCTACGTCCCTCTTCCCAACGAGGCCCTGAGCGGCCCTCCGAGGTCCTAACTGCGGCAACAGCCATCGCCACATGTGAGCCTCGGTCACCTGGAGACGCGTTCACCTGGTCCTAGAGTCACGGGTACGAGGGTCCCCATTCTCTCAGGGCAAGTCCTCCGTATCTGGTTAAGGAAGAAATGAAACCCGGTGAGGCCCACCACAGCCCACGGGGCTCCCCGGGCACAGTGCTCCCTGCGGTGACTCGGGGAAGGCAGAGGCTAGCAGGCCCTCACCCAGGCGGCTCAGGAGCATCACCGCGGCCCCTCTGATGACCGAAGTGCAGCTACACTAGCGCTGTCGGGCGTGCTCGTTTACACGGAATGATTCCTCAATACCACAAAATTCTGCAGTATTTTACGGCGGAAGCCACAGAGGCTGAAGCCCGAGTAACTGCGGACTCTTGAGAGCAAAACTGAAGAACACTGGCCACAACAAAGACGCCTCTAGAAACTTTCCGTCCGAGGGAGTACCGCGTTCCCAGCATCGCTCTGGGGGGTACTCTGCAGGTCGGGTGCTTGCTGGATGATGAATAAAACGCCGTCTGTCGTCCCCTCGAATGTTTATGTATCTGAAGGGGATCGTCTCATTTCTATTTTTACTGGGAAAAAGCTGTTTATGCTTCAGCCAACTTACTGTTTACAAACACGAACAATGCGAGACAACTTACTCTCTAGCTGTTGGTGACACAGCCGGGGGTGGGGGGGGCGGGCTCGCCCTCCCTCTCGCTGCTGAGGACGCCAGTTAGAACCTACAGTCCGGGGACACGGCCCGACGTAGGTGCTGCCACAGACACGCGTCCACACTCAACACTCTTTCCTGAGGTCGCTTCTGCTGCCCAAAGCATTTTCCGAGCAACAAATAAAGACAGGGCGCGCTGCTGCAGGGACGTTATGCACGTATTATAAACGCTTCAATGGCTCAAATTACGTTTTCCACTTCCCCCACAATCAACGTGTTGCCAGAGTTTCTTAACTAATACGGACGAAGCATTTTTTCTCTTGCAAAACAGTGAAAACAGACAAAGAAATTGTCGGTACTGCAATTCAAATCACAGAACACTTTTTAAAGGAAACTAGGCGATCGTCACGGAGGGAAAGCTAACGCCATAATACAATGTGTTTACGTACCGGCACAGAAGACCCCTGGGACTTCACTCCTGACTATGATGGTCCGTACTTTCTTATCAGATTTCAAAGCATCCACAGCCTTTGAGAGCTAAACGGATGGGGGGGGGGGAGGGAAGGAGAGAAAAAGAGGAAAAATCACCATCGGATCGATGTCAACATTGAATCTTAATATTAGAAGCAAACGGTTTAATCTTCACACTCACCATTTTTACCAGATTTTTACTGAATGAGTTTTTGGCATAAGCTCTGTTTATCCCAAGCACCACAATTCCTAGTCGAGAAAAAAAAGGCACGCCGGAGTTAGTGAACTTTTCGGGGTACGGACTCCCACACACACAGCTCGTTAACCGGGGGCTTAGGAAACCTGCCCCTTCCTTGAGGGTCACGCCAAGGGTTTGGTCCTCACTTTTGGGTTTACCCTCCTTTTCAAGATCAGCATGTTTTTAAAGAGGGCGGCAGAGGCGGGTCGTCTATAAGATCAGCCCGGAAGTTAGCGCCCGCCTCCTCTGCCAGTTAGAGGAGGACCCTGCGACACCGCGCTCCTTTCAGTTTATCTCCTCTCACGCGCCGCCAGGACAGCCTGGCACCCTCCGCTGAACGCACGTACGAGTGAGGATTCTCAATCACAGAGCACTACTTACAGTGTGCTTTCGTCACCTCCCAGTACGAACGGAAGCAGCGGCGAAACCCTGTCGCGGGAAGCCTGGCATGACTGTTTGTCCTACTGCTGTCGGTACTTCCAGCCCAGGTCTCTCTCCTGACTCCGTCCCACACGCTCGGCCTGAAGGCACTTCTATTTACGAGTCCAACCTGTGCTTCGCCCTCGGTCTAGAAAACCAGAGGTCCTTCCCCCAGAAGTCCCGCTCCCCCTCCTAATGTTCCTGACTCGGACCAGCACCCCATTCCAACTGCTTCCGTCTGATCAGTTTTCCAAGAACAATTATGCATAGAATCCACTCCCTGCTTCAAACCCTTTATTTATTTGTTTCCAAAACATTTGCGTTCAAATCCCTACAGGCTCTGTACTTGGCCTTGCTTACACCGAGTGCGTGTGGAGTAGGCATTCCCTGTATAACAGAAATGCCTTCTACCTCTTAGGGGGCGGCGGTGGGTACTACGATCCTTATTTGTTACGAAGTTAAACTACAGACAACAACAGGTACACATGCCTCCCTATGCAAGAAACTGCGCAAACCTACTTCTCAAAGAAAGTGAAAGATAAACTTCACTCACAGAATAAACGTTCAAGAATCCCAATGTTCCCGGCATGGCGAAAATCTCGAAGAACCGGTATCCAGGGCAGGCTCTGCGGGAAACCCCGGGCGACCTTGGGTAGCCCCCGCCTAGGACAGGAGCTCTCGCTAACTGAGCACTTGCTGGACACTGTTCCCAGGGCCCTATGTTTACTGAGTCACGTGGTGCCCACACGCCCTGAGAGGTAGGCACCCTTGTCACCCTGCTGAAGAGAAGGAAGGACCCGGGGCTTGGAGAAGGCGGAGAGGCAGCCACCCCCACACCTGAAGGAATGACACTGCCATGCTGGTCCCGCTTTTGCTTCCCCACGGACAACACCGACTGGGTAAGACTGGACCCGTCACTCGCTCGGCTGGGTTGAGCACACGTGACGGTGCTCAGGCCCTCAAGGAACTCGAGCCTAGCGAAGAAAGACAAACAATAAAGTCATCATAAAAGCGTACAATTCAAAATGCTTTACATGCTGTAAACGGCGCTCCAGTAACTCGTAACCAGAACCGTCACGACAAGGGGGCTGCGGTCCGGCCCAGAGAGAACAGGTTTCGCTGAGGTCAGCAGAGGTCGCAGAGGACGCAAGGGGGGGGCGCCCAGAGGGTTCAGGAGGTGAGTGTAAGTCAGCGACTGACTGCGCCGAGAACCGACTGCACTGAAGGTGTCAAGTGTCCACGAGGTTTTTACTGCAGCCACTGGATGACGGATGACATCTCAAGAGACAGAACCATAAAAACACAAGAACCAAGGTGAGGGTGGAGAGGGCTAGAGCTCACGAATTTGGTTTCGAATTACAGTGAATCTGAAGTGCTTTGAGAGACCCACACTGGAGTGAACTGAGGGTACTCAGAGGCTACAAATGCAGGCTCTGACGCCTGATTCCAGAGCTGAACCCCAGTCCGACACCTCCTAGCTGTGTGACCTTGGGCAAGTTACTTAACCCCCCTGAGCTTCAGTTGCTTACTCTGTTAAGACACTAACAGTTCCCAACTCTGTGGGACTGTTGTGAGGATCGGCGATAAAACATACGTAAAGTTTGCAACAGAAGCGTTCAGTTATTACCGTTCCTCCTAACACACTTGGATGCAGTGAGCATTACCAGGCTCCGTTGAGATGGAACCTGCCAGAAAATGTGTTTCCGCACAGAAATAAAGAGCGGTGCACTACGGCTTTGGTTGTGGCTGATACTGGACATAAATGAGATCGCACAGAGTCTTTCGCTGGTGCTGATCTACACAAATGGGTCGGAGCTACTGCCTTCATCTCCTTAATTCAGCCGGAAAGAACTCCATCGAGATCTTCTTCTTAGTTAATAACATTCTGGGCGGGGACTTTCCACTATTTAGTTTCCTTTTGATGAGCGCTTCCAACTGTTCCTGAATTTTCCTTAAAAAAGAAAATAAAACAAAGTGTTCCCAAATTTTCCTAAACCCTACAATGCTGCAATAAACATTCTTGAAGGTTTCTTTTCTACAGGTGTGTGAGTATTTCTGACAGGTATCAAGAAGGAGAATTTCTAGGCGTGCATTCTTAATTTTAACAGATACGCCTAAAAACTACTGTCCCTATTAACTGCCCGGCCAAAACACTAATACTAATCTGTTCTCAACAGCAGACCTCAATGGGAAGGAAAACCTCTTAGGAGACATTTGGGAAATGTACAGGAGCTTCTGGAAACTGTTATCAGATGGAATCCGGGGTCTGCAGGGCCTGGGGTTTATAAAATTTAAGGAGCCGTTAACTACAAAATTACACACACCAGAATTAGGGACAGATGTGAATATTCAAGCCCTCAAAATTTCAAAACCTTGACAGAGAGTACATTTTCCTTCCAATTATGTATCTGAACCACAGAAGGTCACGTCCTTTCCTCTGTATAGGAAATTTGTAGATATCAATAATACGACAAAATACACAAAACCAATCAAACAGAACTGTAAAGAACCCCAAATAGCCAAAAGAATCTTGAAAAAGAAAAACTACGTTGGAACTCTTAGTTGAAGGACTTAATTAGGACATTTTCTAATTTCAAAACTTACTACAAAGCTACAAAAAAAAAAAAACAAAAACAAAAACAAAAAAAAACAAAACAAAAAAACCCACCAGTGTGGTACTGGCGTAAGAACAGACATACAGATCGACGGGACTGAACTGAGAGCCCACAAATACACACCTACGCTTATGGTCAACTGGTTTGTGAGACAGATACCGAGACCATTCAGTGCTAGAAGAACAGTCTTTGCAACAAATAGCAGTGGGACAACTAGGTATTAACCCAAAAAGAATGAACTGGACGCTGTCCTCACACCACGTGTAAAAGTTATCTCAAAACAGAGCTGAGACACAGCGGGAGAGCTAAACCCATCACTCTCTCAGAAGGAAACCCAGCGCCACATCTTCACGACCCTGGACCAGGCAACAGCGTCTTCAGTAGGACGGCCAGAGCACAAGCAAGGAAACAGAAATCATAATTTATGATAACCACCAAGTGAAAAAAACAACGCACAGAGTAGAAAATATCTGCGAGTCATACATCCGACCCAGGGTTAACATCCAGATTATAAAAGCATTTTTACTCCCCACGACAAAAACATAAACGAACGGGCAAAAGGTTTAAATAGAGATTTCTAAGGGAGATACCCAAACGGCCAACGAGCAACATCACGTGTTACTGGGGAAAAGCAAATGAAAGCCACAACGAGGCATCGCTTCGCCGCCAGCCGGGACGGGAAAACGTGGAAACAAGGCTGGCGAGGACGTGGAGAAACAGGACTCCCGGACGCTGCCGGCGACGGCGGGAAATGGCACAGCCGCTGTGGGAGAGAGCGTGGCGGCTCCCCCAGAAACGACACGCAGGACGACCACACGGCCCGCCGATCCTACCCGAGAGAAAGGAGCACATATGTTCAAACGAATAGTTACACGGCAGTGGTCGGCAGCGTTACTCGCAACACCCAGAAGGTAGAACCGAAGTGTGGCAAACCCATACAACGGAATCAGAAATAAGAACGGTGGATACAATTGTCATTCACAGCAAAAACGCAAGAAATGGTTAAAGTCTCAAAAATGAAGCGGGTGGCACCTTCCACTGTGCCTTCTTAGTTTAATTTTACCACCATGTACACATATAGTTTTACTTTAGAAATTTTGCAACCTTCAATAATTCAGTTATTATTACTAAAAAGTGACACGTAATACACAAAGCACTGAAAACCAGTGACAGAATTATCGCGATAAACCACATACAAACCTAGGTTCTTCAAAATATACCATTAAAAAGTGAAAAAAATGGTGGCACCTGGGCGGTTCAGTGGGTTAAGTGTCCAACTTAAGCTCAGACCACGATCTCACGGTTAGCGGGTTTGAGTCCCACACTGTGCTCTGTGCTGGCAGCTCAGACCCTGGATGGAGCCTGCTTTGAATTCTGTGTCTCCTTCTCTCTCTCTGCCCCTTCCTCACTCGCACTCTGTCTCTCTGTCTCTCGAAAATAAATAAAACATCCCTTTAAAGGAAAAAAACCTTTTTTTGGCAAATCATTTATCTGATAAGAGATGTGTATCCAGAATATATAAAAACTCTTACAATTCAACAATAAAAAGACAACCCAGGTTAAAGAATGGACAAAGATTTGAGACGTTTCTCTAAAGAAGATACCCACGTGGCCAACACACAAATGAAAAGATACGCAAAGTCCTGAACCATTAGTGAACGTGGAAACAAAGCCACAAGGAAGTGTCACTTCCAATGCACCAGGACGGCCACAATCAAAACACAAACGACAGCAAGTACTGGTCAGGATGTATAGGAAGCGGCGTCCTCGCCCTTGCTGCTGGGAATGTAAAATGCTGCAGCCGCCCTGGAAAAGTCTGGTAGGTCCTCCAGACGCTAATCACAGAATTACCGTATAACCCAGTAATTCCGCTACACGGAAACGAAATGCCCACAAAAATGTACGTGAATTTTCTAAGCAACACTGTTCACAACATCCAAAACGGGGAAACAACCTACATGTGTATGAACGATGAATATACAAAGCGTGGTCTGATCTCTCCAAGACCTGGAAGGTCACCCGGCCATAAAAAGACAGGAAGTACTGATACACGCTACCGCAGGGCTGCGCCTCGAAAACAGAACGCCCCGTGGGAAAAGCCACAAAAAGCCACAAACGATTCCTTCCCATGAACGTCCATCGCGCACACAGCTACCGAGAGAGAAAGTAAGTGGGCCCTATTCTGGGGGGAGAGGGGGCCTGAGAATGGGGAGCCGAGACTAAGAAACAGGGTTTCTTTCTGCGCTGGTACAAATGCGCCAAACTGGATTGTGGGGATGGTTGCACACCTCTCTACACCAACTAAAATCAACTGCACACTCTGAATTTTACGGTAGGTGATTAGATGTCAATAAAGATTTAAAAATATAGGCATCTTAATATAGACAGCGACACAACTCCCATGCCTTAAAATGCATGAAAACCCGTTGTCAAAAACATGAGAAAAATACATGACAGAAATCGATCTGCTGAGAAAGAAAAGCAAACAGATGTAGGGAGACCAGCCGGCAGACCCCGGCGGCGGTCCGCCTGGGAGACGGCGCTGGCCCGGACAAGACCCTGTGGGTAAAGAAGAACGTGGAGGAAAGCGGAAAGGTTCCAAAGACACTCAGCAAGCCTTACACTCTGGATGCGAACGATAAACAAGGGGCAGGTACCGAGATGACTTCCGTGACGCATCTGCTTATTTGCTCCATCTCTGCCAGAAGCGTTTCCAACGTGGTTCAAAGATGATCTTCGGGATGGGTCACAACTGGGCACCGGGGCGGCTCAGTCAGGTAAGTGCACGACTTCGGCTCAGGTCACGATCTCCCCGTTCATGAGTTCGAGACCCATGTCGGGCTCTGCGCTGACAGCTCGGAGCCTGGAGCCTGCTTCAGATTCTGTGTCTCCCTCTCTCTCTGCCCCTCCCCTGCTCCCGCTGTCTGTCTGTCTGTCTCTCTCTCTCAAAAATAAACATTAAAAAATTTTTTGAAATGGATCACAATTATGAGTAGAAGCCTGCCAGACTAGAAGTTTGGAAAGGTGAAGAGAGAAGTCATTTCACTCCGGGAGGTGCACGCAAGAGCACAAAGAAAAGGGCGGAAAAGGCACAGCTTAGACGCAGCGAACGGCGGACTGGAGAGAGGATGTCTGCAGGCGACTGGGAGCCCCCGCGAGTTTGGAACTGAGCAGCGCAGTCATCCTCGGGCTTGACACCACGGAATCCCGGCACCAGTGTGAACAATAAACCGGGAAGGAGACTGACTGGCAGGAGCCGGCCTGAGGAGACGCCTCCGTAGACCAGGGCGAGGACCGATGTTCCAGAACCACCGGTGCCCGGGACTACAGTGCCAGAAATCACCAAGGAAGGAAACCGGCTGTGTAACCGCGCTTCCCCAACCAACAGGAGCCCAGACAACAGAGGAGCGCACGCACCTAGTGTGTTCTGCACTCACTCCCCGCCACCAGCCTCGCCACCAGCCTCGCCACCAGCCTCCAGAGGCCTCCGGGGCAA
This sequence comes from Paguma larvata, assembly GCA_030068075.1. NCBI lineage: Eukaryota > Metazoa > Chordata > Mammalia > Carnivora > Viverridae > Paguma > Paguma larvata. The sequence continues at coordinate 87,325,552 of CM057832.1, read as the reverse complement.
AGGACGATCTGGCGCTCCTCAGGTCAGACCCCACCTCTGAAAGCACTCTCCTTCTTCGAAGGAAGCTGAGTCAATTTTCTTAAGAAGCCATGATTTCCCAAGAGCGGATCTTTACGCTCTGGGTAACTGAGACCATCCGAACGTACTGAATTGTCCGTATGCCTGCATTGCTCCTCCTCGATCCATTTGGATCCTAACTTATGGCCTTCCCAGGCATTCTGTGAGAGTTCACTTTCAATTTGCATTCATTTAAGTCAGATATGAGGAAGTTTCGGGGTGATGGGGGTGCATGGGGTCTGGAGCCCACAGCCAAGAAAGAATTCTTGAAGATGTCTTTGGTGCGAAGCGGTGATTTTATTAAAGCTCGGGGACAGGACCCAGGAGCTCGGGGACAAGACCCGGGAGCTCGGGGACAGGACCCGGGGGAGCAAGAGCTACACTGGGGCCCCGACGGGTAACTCATTATATTCCCTCAGGTTAGGAGGGGGTCAGGGATAGAGTCAGTCTCTAAGGTATTTTGGAAGCAAGGTTTCCAGGACCTTGAGGGGCTAGCTGTTGCTCGGGAAACGCCATTCATTACTGCTTAATAAAACCTCGGTCATGAGACCCTTCAGAGGCATATCGGGGGCCAAACACTGGCAGTAGGATGGCCAGCATATATCTTGGGGCAGTCGAGACTGAGGAAGTAGACTTACAGGATCCCCGAGGCTGGGACGATGTTAAGCTAAGGTTCTCAAGTGTAGAGGGAGGTCACTCTGCCGGTGTCAAGGACTTGTCAATGCGCCATGGGCGGAAAAGGAATTTAACTTTTCATTTGCCTTCGTTTCCCACATCACCATGGCAAGCGCTTAAACCCCTTTTCTTTGTTCTTGGGTAGCTGGGAGCGTCCAAGGAATATCCCACAGGAGCCACCTGGGGCAGGGGCGGGGGCAGGGGGTGCTAGCTAGGGCTCTGCCCTCAGCCTGCCCCACCATGTAGACAATAGGGGACATGGCGCACCATACTGGCTGCATCGCAATCTCCGCATCTAATGGACCGCCCGTGCGCCCAGTGTAACTGACACCCCGGGAAGACTAAGCTTGCCCGAAAAGGCTCTAATCGCTCCAGCCCCAATCTACTTCCAGCTGAATTTCTCAATATTCTGCCTGTCTTTCCACTACGGCCCTACGTTAGTTCCCAAAAAAACACAACACGTCTGGATTCCATGCCTTTGACCATGCTCTGGTCTCTGGAGTAAGAAACGACCAATGAACTAACTCTTCCTACTCCACCAGGACCATCCACTGTGAGCTAGCAATTTGTATTAGCATCCTCAGTTCATCTGGAAAACCCTAACTCGACGCTCAGAATCCCCCGTCAAGGGCCTCCGATCTCCCTAAACATAACTGACCACAAGCCTCTTGGGGGTGTTCCAGCCCTTCGCTGTCCCCAAGCTTCAAAGTCAGCCCTTTGGCCCTTTGGTCGGCAGTATCTCCCTCACTCTGTTAGAAGATGCTGACGGCAACCATGACTTAACTCCTTTTGCACTTTTTCCTAACAGATTATAGGGGCTCGGTAACTACGCGTCAAAATTAAATGACTGGTCCTCCGGCGAGCTGCTGTTCCACCTTTCGCGAACCCAAGCGGGCAAGGGAAAGGAACCGAGCTCGGCAGGCAGTTTCGTCCTTCCCAGCCCTTCCCCCGCGGTACTGTATGGCTAATGCATCTGTCTCCGCCGCCGCAGGTAGCTCAAGGGCAAGATCAGTATCACCCACAACTGGGTCCCCAGGGCTTAGCGCGGCGCCCGGACCACAAAAACAGGCTCGAAAACTGTTTAAGTGAATTGGAATTCAGTCTCCCAAACTAACTTTCTAACAAAACCTAGGGGAGAAACTGCTGCGGCTCGACAGCTTTAAACGTGAGATTCTTCAGAATGAAGTGCATTCTCACTGCAGCTCCTAAAACTCTCCCCCCGCAACACCACCCCCGCCCCGCCCCCATATCTGAGTTGACACAAAGCAAGCACAAAACCTGGAAGCAAATATCACACACCCGGTTTATTGACCTTGGCTCGTCTAGAGATGAGGGCGTAAGCTGCATTTCTGTCTTCGGCGCCGAGGGGGCCACTTTTACAGGTAAGCTGCTCCACAGCACTCTTTTAGGCACCGTAAACACTAAATGGGCGCCAAGCTGGGGTGGGGGAGGTGAGGGGTCTCGACCCAGGGCCGCGCAACAGACGCTGACGTCAGCCCGGACACTTGACCTTGCGACCCCTTCCCAGGACCCGCGGCTGCCAGCGCCGCGCCCCTCACCTCGGTTCTCCTCCTGCAGGTACCGCACCCGCAGCTCGTCCTCCGTCTTCACCTCAGAGCTGTAGCCCCTCCGCGGGGCTGAACCCCCGGCCACCGGCGCCCAGCCCCGGGCCCAGATCGCCGGGCCGACCCGGCGCACAGCAAGCGGCCTCCACCCGGGGCCGACCCGCGCACAGCAAGCGGCCACCAGGCGAGCGCGGCCGGCCTGCAAGGTGCCCAAGGCCCCAGGCACCGCCGCCGCCGCCGCCGCCATCTTGTCTGTTTACGGCGTGGGCCCGCGGCTGCCGCCCCGCCCCCGCCGCGCGCACGCCGCCGCGCGCACGCCGCCGGGCACGCCCACTCCCCGCCCCCCGGAGCCTCTCTCTGGCGCGTGGCCCCGCCCCAGGCCCCGCCCCCCACCGCCTCGCCCCGCCCAGGCCGGGCGACGGAACTTTCCAGGTGCCTCATGCCCGGGCCTCTCCAGCCTGGCACGCGGAAGTAGTTTTCCCAGGCTGTGGAATGATGTAGGGGACCATGTTCCATTAAGAACTCCACGCTCTCCCTGGGATATGCCCTCGGGTCCCAGGTTAGCTGCAAAGGTGAGCTGAAACGTTTGAGCTCAAATTTGGCCTGCAGGGTGGCATCTATGCGCCGGGCTCCCGTTTACCCATGTATGTAAGAGCCGCCGGTTATCCGTTAAATGTGCCTGTGACGTTTAACATCCGTTAAACATCCTCAGTGCATGCCGCGCGGAGCTCGGGAAGGGGGTGAGAACAGCAGGTGGACTGGCCTCACCGGAGTCCAGAGTCCCCGTAAGGCACCGTGGACTTGACAAAATGGGCTCAGCCAAACCATCTGCTGAGGCGGGACTGAGAGCCTAGGGCTCTCCCCTCAGCCGCAATCGCAGAATGTCAATTTTAGTGCATAGGTGTTCATGAGAACAGTTTGAAATGTTCGCCTCCCTGGTTTTTATCAGACCTCAGCCAAGACAAGGTGCGCTCAGGAATAGTGTTTGAAAAGTAGGCTGCTGTGAGCACACTCCCAATGCCACGCACATTTCTGCAGTAGGTCGACCACGTGTTTGGATCCTGAGCTAAACTTTCTTCCGTGTTACACCTTCAGCTGTGTCCAGAGTGGAGAGAAAAGGCCAGTTGGGTTCCATTCGTGCATCCGCTGTAGGGATGTTGTCGAGGGCGCCTTTTATTCTACTTTCGTAAAGTGCCACTTATGAAATTTGTCTTGAAGCATAGGACAAGGAAAAACTGCTTCCTCTTGTATCTTTACCCCCCCCTTTTTTTTTTTGGAATACCTTGATCAGCTTATTTATGTGATTTTTCACGTATGTGTAAAAGTTACATATGATTTTAACATGTATATCCGAAAGTTTTTTTGGTTAGCCTAAAAAATTCTAAGTGATAAAAAGTTCATCATTCCCCTTTTCTGATACTCATGTTCACTTCCAGGCTAAGAAACGGCAGAATTTTATTTATAGCTCAGCTGTTAGAATTATTGCAGCTATCTAAATTATTGTACACTTTTATTAGATGCTAATTATTTTGATATCTTTACGTTGGCTCATCGACAGGTTATAAATTCAAATACAGGCATTCCAGAACACCTGATAGAGTGCTGTTTAAAATAATATAACCTCGGGGCGCCTGGGCGGCTCAGTCGGGTGAGAGTCCGACTCTTGATATCAGCTCAGGTCTTGATCTCAGTGGTGAGATTGAGTCCTGCATCAGGCTCTGCACTGACCACGTGGAGCCTGCTTGGAATTCTCTCTCTCCCTGTCTCTCTGCCGCTCCCCTGCTCTCACTCTCTCTCAAAATAAATAAATAAACTTTGAAATAATATAACCTTATGCAAACTTCCAGTTGTAAAACAGATAAGTCACAGAAAGTGCAGGGCAGGGAACAAGTCACTCTTACTGGAGTAACATTGCAGAGCAACAGATGGTAGCTACACGTACTGTGGTGAGCTTTTGTGACTCAGAGAATTGCCAAATAACTATGCTTTACACCTGAAACTAACATCACATTTTTTAAAAGATAGAAAAAAAATTTAACTGAGTGCTACGATGCTTAATAAAATATTATTAAAGAAAGAAGCAAGTAGGGGCACCTAGGCGGCTCAGTCGGGTAAGTGTCCAACTTCGGCTCAGGTCACGATCTCTCAGTCTATGAGTTCCGTCGGGCTCTGTGCTGACAGCTCAGAGGCTGGAGCTTGCTTTGGATTCTGTGTCTTCTCTCTCCCTGCCTCTCTCTCTGTCTCAGAAATAAATCAACATTTAAAAATTTTTAAAAACAAAGGAGCAAGTAGATAAGAACTACTGTTGGTTGCTTTAAAGAGCTATGTCATCTATCTTTTGCCACGGTAATCAAATCTGATTGTAATGATCATCTAGAAGATTTTATTGTAGAACCAGGAATGTTATACACTGAAAGGGGCCCAGCGCACATAGAGATTATAGTCACTGGTACCGTGGTAGGGTTGCGTGGTGACAGATGGTCGCTACGCTGTGGCGAGCAGAGCATAAGGTATAGAACACAACATAGAGACTCTAGCTCCCTCCTGAACGGTTGTGACAGTGGTTCTCAGTGACAGCAGTCATGAGGATGTCCCGGTCCATGAGAATTGATTCTTTAAAGCTAATGCCAATAACAGATAACACCATGACCATGACAACATGGCAGGTCACACAGACTTGGCTTCGGATCTGATCTCGATAATTGCTTCACTCTGAGACAGCCATGAGTTATTTGAAGACTCTAGGCTTCTATTTCTCCATTTCCAGATAGCTAATATGGTATCTCTTTCCACTCATGAGATCTTTAACTCCGGTTTCTTCATCTGTAAAATGAGAGGGATTGGGCCCACATTATGGACCTGATGAAATAAGCCTACAAAGTCTTTGGCACCAGGAAATGAGAAGAGAATAGATGCTATGAACTACCGCTTACCAACTTCCTTCTTAGTCCATTTCAGACCTTTAGCTGTGTTATTTTACTTCCTGTCCAGACAACTTTGAAGTTGGTATTAGTGTTACTCCCATTTTGCAGATGAGGGCACTGGGATTAAGGTCCTTACTCAGACTCTGCCGCTAGCACGTCATGAAGCTGGAATTTGAACCTTGATATATCTGACTTCAGTCCCCGTGTTCTGAATCACCGTTTTGCACAGCCTCTTCATAAATGTTAAGGTGCCCAGTGAAATTTAATTCCTTTTTGTTCCTTTCTGTTTTTCAGTAAAACGTGTGCACCAGGAGCAGAGTGGGAGCCAGGAGCAATGAGCCTCGGTTTGGGAGAAGAAGGTAGGACTGGAGTTTGGGGTATTCTGTTACTATTACTTCCGATCTGTCTGTAGGATTGAGACCCTTGCCTCCAGCAAGTTCGCGGCTAACAGTCTTTCGGACTTGCCAGGCCCGCGACATTTTTCTAAGGCTCACTTCTATACAATGTTAAATGTGTACAATTCAGGGCGGCCAACCGTGAGCTCTTAGAGTAGAGCCAGCCCTGAGGGGCAGAGGCCACCTCTTCTAGAACACAGCTCTGTCGCACAAAACACGAGGGAGACCATAGGTGTCCCTGGTAAAATGGAACGCTTGCCAACGTGTTAGCAACCAAAGGTGGAGAGACAAAAGTGGTTTAGCAAAAGCTGTGTGAAGAAGAGAGCAGAACTCTGGATTTTCGAAAACGAGAGTATATTTTAAAACTGTCTTGCCCGAGGGGCGCCTGGGTGGCTCAGTCGGTTGAGCGTCCGACTTCGGCTCAGGTCATGGTCTCACAGTTCATGAGTTCAAGCCCCACATCGGGCTCGGTGCTGTCAGCGCAGAGCCCACTTCAGATCCTCTGTCCCCCTCTGTCCCTCTGGCCCTCCCCCACCTGGGCTCTCTCAAAACTGAGTAAAACATTACAAAGAAAAACTATCTTGCCTGAAGCAGTTGACGAGAAAGTAGTATATTAGGGTCAAGGCTGGGCCGCTGTGTCAGAGACCCCGGGAACGCGACGGCCCGGACGGGAATGTTGATGGAGGGCTCTGCTGCCTTCAACGTGGGGCTTTCGTCTTGGTGTAAAGAGGCTTCTCCCTGCCCCCAGCGAGACAGAAGACATGACGGGACATCCCAGTTCTAGAGTTGCCACCTGACCCTTTTACTCCTTTCCACAGGGCACACGTGGCAGCAAAATGCACCTAAAAATAGTTCCTTCTGCCGGGCAACAGTATACCCAGCTACGACGGTATTACTGTGTGCAGAGGGGGTTACGGATAGTCAGGAACACGATCTGCCACAGGGTTTTGTGACTTTTTACTTTTAAACCAAAATTTGGGTGAATCTTGAGATGAAGGTTCACAAGCCCTTAAAACGCCTCTGGAGAGGAAACCCACTCTGGAGACTTACAGAACTCTTGGAAAACAAGACTATCGAAAAGCATTAAAAAGAGACCCAACGAAATTCAGAGGGGCTGTTGTGATTTTTATTTTGGGAGTAAAGCACGCGTAAAATTTACACCCCGATTGGAACGTACTGCGACCATTTTTTGTGCCTTAAAGTAATAAATGCTTAAAACGCCTATTTAATACTTAAAGAGCTTTATAGTAAAATTACACAACCACCTGACCTTGAACACAATCATATAAATATTTTTCTATCATCTCTCATAGTTTTATATCAGAACATGCAGACTACAAGTGTATCTGTGTGTCACCCTATAGGTAGATCCTTAAGATTTAACATGGTTACAATTGTATACACAGTTTCTTATACTTACCTTTTATAGTATATCTTCGATCCTGAAGACACAATAGCAATTATTCCCAGGGAGCTCGTGTTGGGAGAGGTTTTCAGTGTGTAGTTCCAGCTACTTCAGCTGCTTCTTTTTGTTTGTTTGTTTCAATGTTTATTTATTTTTCAAAGAGACGAAGAGAGACAGAACATGAGTGGGGGAGGGACAGAGAGAGAAGGAGACACAGAATCTGAAGCGAGCTCATGCTCTGAGCTGTCAGCACAGAGCCTGATGCGGGGCTTAAACCCACAAACTGTGAATCATGACCTGGGCCGAAGTCGGATGCTCAACCAACTGAGCCACCCGAGAGTCCCTGTTTCTTGTGACACCTATCACTCCATTTTAAATGGATGGATAGTATGGTATGAGAATTGTGTCTCAAAAAGAGGAGGTGGATTACGGCTTCCTCAAAATATGGCTGCCTCCTTATCTGAGACGGAGGAAACACAAGGCAAGTCCAGAATATCTTGTTGCACGAGAACCCAGTGAGGTGCTCAAAGACTGGCAGAGGTGAGAAAGGACACAGGCTGAAAGCGATCCCTCTGGCCAGATCTGGGACGACTGGGGCGTCAATAGGAATAACACCGGTAGTGGGTACCACCGTTTAGATTTTTTTTTTAAGTCAGCGGACAATGAAGTAAACGTCTGGCAGATGGTGGAGGCGAGTGTCCCCCTGCCGGAGCGGGAGAACTCAGATAAGCCAGCGGGGGTGGGGGGTTGCTGCTAGGGTCACCCATGGGATAAGGGAGTGGCATTGGAGACATCAGCGTGGACTCATGTTTAGCTTAGCTTGGGTGCAAATGGTTACAATAGAAATGTTTAGATAAGTGAGTATGCATTGGTTAGTATGGACACATATATGTCCTTGCTCTCAGCTGAGATGTCCCAGAAGCAACGGCAGCCCAGTAGCAATGAGCACACTCAGTGCCCAGATCTTGGTTCCTAATACCATTCTTCGGTAAAAGTGCTCCTTGGAGAAATGGCAGATTTTAGGAAGGGGCATCACAGAACATACACCAGACGAGCCCGAAGGACGTTGTAAAGTAAGAACGTGCTAAACAAAACAAAAATGCCCACAATCATGGAAACATGTTAAAGAGACTCAGAAACCACGTGAAAGACCTCCCCAATGGCCAGATCTGGAAGAAGTTGAACCAAAATAAATAAAGTAGGGTAGGATTATAAACCAAAGCAGAAAATAAGTATTCATAAATCCCACTGATACAAATGGTTGAATACACGAGTGGGGGAGAAGAGACGAGTCTTGGAAGCAGAATTCCAGATAACTCGCGTGGACACTCTGCCCTCGAGGAAGAGGAGCGGAAGCACTGTGCCAGCGTGGGCCGCACGGTTCCTCTCCTCTCCGTTCTGCCGCTCAGCCCACCCGGGGCCTGTTTTACACTTCAGAGCCGGAGATGGCCGGGATTTCTTATTTGCTCACTTATTCGGAGCACATTTCCATTTAAGATTCTGAGCACATTTATAAGAGCTGCTTGTCTGCTAATTCAGACATCTGGGTCATCCTGAGGTCTGTCTCCATAGCGTGCATTTCCTCTTATGCAGAAGCTCTGGAAGGTACGGTTTGCAGACTCCTGAGGTTCCCCAAGATGCTTTCTGGGGGACTTCAAGGTGAACACTATTTACAGAATAATACTAAGATGTTATCTGTCTGTTTCAGTATGTTGAAATTTGCAGTAATGGTGAAAAGCAGTTGTCAATAAAACCACTGGCATGTTAGCATGAATCAAGGCAGTAGCACTAAACTGTACTACTGACTAGTTACGTAAGAATTTCTTGGATCAGGGCACCTGGGTCACTCAGTTAGTTGAGCCTCCGACTTCAGCTCAGGTCACAATCTTGCAGTTCGTGAGTTCAAGCCCCACATCAGGCTCACTGCTGCCAGTGCAGAGCCCGCTTCAGATCCTCTGTCCCCCTCTCTCCGCCCCTCCCCCACTTGCACTCTCCCAAAACATAAATAAATATTTTAAAAAATGAATTTCTTTGATAGTCAGATAATTAGTTTCTTTAAATCTCAACCTTCAGTACATATCTTTGTAATAATCCTTGTAACAAGATGTGACTCATGCTTGAGTCACTTCTGCATAATGAAGCAGACAGAGAAAGTACATATGCGGTTGATTCAGCAGAACTAGCTGACTCTCTCATAAAATATCATTTCTAATTGAAAGAACAATAGATTGTGGTGTCTGGGTGACTCAGTCTGTTAAGCCTCCAACTCCTGATTTCGGCTCACATCATGATCCCATGGTTTCTGAGTTCGAGCCCCACATCGGACTCTGCTCTGTCAGTGCAGAGCATAGTTGGGATTCTCTCTCTCCCTCTCTCTCTCTGCCCCTTCTCCACTGGTGCTTTCTCTCAAAATAAATAAACATTAAAAAAAAAAAAGAAAGAATAATATACAGGCCCACTGTCCTCTCAAAATTTAGTATTTGGTAGATCTTTTCCCAAAATATGAGTCATGTGAGTTTATAACCTCAAAGAAAGTGACAATATTTTTTGCCCACAATAAAATTTGAAATTTTAAGTGAAAATTGGAATTTTGAAAAACTTGTATCCGCTATCATGAGCATAAGAGTTTCCTGATATTTAAAGATTTGCCTGATGAGATCAGTAACGATATTAGTGAGTTAGGTTTTTTTAAAATATTGAACAATGAAGTGTGCCAATATTTGAAAGATCTAGATAATTCAATGAGTCAGGATTTTATAAGTGGCCAAAGCTAATGCTATAAATTGCGGATGGATAAAAGATCCCCATTCAAAGTGCAGTATAAAATAATGGATTTTAATATAATAGAAGGTGAAATACAACAGACTGTAATATAGCTTCTAATTCCATATTGCAACAAACATTTAAGAAACTAGCACTTGTCAAATTTTAGTATAATGTGAAAGAAAAATATCCACAATTTATGGAAAGGCTATTAAAATATCCCTATCTTTCCAACTGTGGGAGCCACATTATCTTCCTAACCTAAATGAAACCAAAGTATGTCAGTTGGTTGAATGTAGAAGCAAATATGAGAATCTCGCTAACCTTCCATTAAGACAGACATCAAAAAAATTTGAAAAAATATGAGCAACGCTTCTCTTCTCCTTCATTATTTCTGTTTGGGGAAGTAATAGTTATTTTTCATGAATGTGGGTTGCTGATGTTAACATACATGAGATTTATTCTTGGTTTTTTTAATTAGTATTTTTACATTTTGTCAGTTTTAATTTCTAATGTAGATATCAATAGATATAATATGCTTCACAAAATCCTGTTAGGGTCCTCAGTAATTTTTGAATGGAAAGGAGACCTCCGTTCAAAAAGTTTGCGAGAGACTGCTTTTAATATGGGTCATGTTTTTCTGTTTATTCATGTGCGTGATAATTTTGGATTATATTCTGGACATTGTGTGATAGGTTACAGACTCTGGATTCTATTGTTCACAAGCAGGAGACTCACCAGTAGTGCACCTTTCTGCCGACTGCCAGTTCCCCCACCGTTCCTTCGGCAGTGCCTCCTTCACGTGGCTGTTCCGTACATTTTGTCCCGTGCGAGTTACTCTGCCATTTCCAGGACAGATCTCCAAACAGAGGCAGAAATGACTCAGTTGCACTTCTGAGGGGGAAAAAAATGTTTCCTGTATTTGCTATCACAATAGCTGGGATCTTTTAGCAAGTTACTTAGAAAATAGAGTCAGCGGGGAAGGGAGACTTTTCTCCTTCCTCTTGTACATTTTTTTTTTACCATTTACATTTTTAGACCCATATTCAGTTATTCTTTGATCTTTTTAAAGTATTAAAAAAAAAAAAAGGAAGAGAAGTTGAAAATATATCGCAGAAGGGTGCCAGGGTGGTTCAGTCAGTTGAACGTCTGAGTCTTGATTTTGGCTCAGGTCATGATGTCGCGGTTCATGGGTTTGAGCCCCGTGTCGGGCTCCATGCAGACAGTGTGGAACCTGCTTGGGGTTCTCTCTCCTCCCCTCTCTGCCCCTCCCCTGCTCTCTCTTTCCCTCTCTCAAAATAAATAAACTTTAAAATATATCTATTGCAGAAACTAAGGTCACCTTTTCAGGTAGCAGCATGGCAAGAGCGTGACCTCTGGATTACTACATCAGTGTCACGTTCCCCGCACCCCACGTGATCTCTCTCGTTAGCAGCGCAAGCTTGAGCAGTGGACCTTCATCTGTAAGATGGAGAAAACAGTATTATTCAGTCTCTACAGTTGTTCGAGGATTAAGTGAGATCATATATGTAAGGCACTAGTACTGTAGATTATAAACATCCCGTAAATATTAGCTGTGTTACTATTATTACTTTTACGAGACAGTTCCTTTAGCATTGAGCTATGATCTCTAAGACCATCTACATCGAGATAGGATGAAAAATATGAGGACTTCTGCTTATATTTTACCCCTTTCCGTAACTTTTATTCGTGCATGTTTATGTGCACATAACATAATTATCTGCTTAAAATTTTTACCCTTTTCCTGATGGCATGTGTGATTTTTTTTTTAATTAGAGACTATTGGCTCAGAGATGTAATCAAAACCCAGAAGCATATTTATATTCTCCAAGAAGCATTTTCATTCTCAAAATGAAGCTTCTTTCATTGGAGACCACAAAATACCTTTAAATCATTAATTAATTATTTTAAGGTTGCCCACCTGGACTGGGGGATAGTCATAGTCCCACTTCGGACCATGGTCCAAAAAGCCACTGGGCTGCATTTATCTGCAACCCCAGCTGTCAATGAAAGTTCCTTTGTCAAATCCCCAAATCGGGAGCGGCGTGTTGCCTGGGATACTTAGTTTATATTAAGCAACCGAATTTATAAATAATTCAGGAAATGAGACAGACCTTGCTTGAATAAGCAACATTCCTATATGTGTCCAATAGCAAAACTATGTATGTCATCTCATCTAAAGTCACTGAGAATTACGTATCTCCAAATTAGAAAGCCCACGTGAGTTAACTGGGAGCTTGGGAGACATGGAAGAGAGAACTCTTGACTTTTAACCCCCATTAATCAACAACGGCATGACCCTCTGCGTTTCCCCACACATTTGTCATGTGTTACGTCTGCGAGTGGCTTCCACTCAGGAGGTCGATGCAGGGTACGTGCTGCGGTGGAGACTTTGTCTTTTTTCTAAGAACAGGTAGTGGTAGTAGTTCAGGAGGAAAGAGAGACAATGTCACATTTTGCTGGAGGTAATAATCACAGTGAAAGAGAAAGAGAAGGAGAAAATCCCCAGATATCATACTTATCAAACCAATGATGAAACGATCGAGATGTCTCCTTCTACGAGATGCGTCTGGGCGCCGCAGAGCCCAAGGGCGGGACAGCCCAGTCTGGAATCCCTTGTGATCGATGTCAGCTTCGTGACAGTCTGTCATAACCCAGAAACCGTCCTGGAATCTTCTGGTTTTAGAGCCAGCCGTCATTTTCAGCCCCAGAGAGAAAGCCAATTTTAGTTCCTATGAAATTCGAGCGTGAGAACATGTATTTCTAACGGGCACATCCCCGTGATGCTACGGGTGCGTGGGTCAGCTCGGGAAAACGCACGCCGGAGCTGCGCACCGAGGTTCGCTGTTTGGGGTTGAACACTCTTCTTTTTCAAGTCTGTAGGCCAGGAGGGATTCCCAAATTATGTTGACAAATGTCTGTGGCTCTTCATGACCAATGCTGAATTACCGTTAGATCGTAAGATCCAGGAGAATCGTCCCTCGGACCTCAGACTGGCCATCGTACCCCAGGGTCCTCTGCAATGCCTGGGACAAATTAGATGCTTGAAAATATTCGCTCTCGGTGAACAAATGAAAATAAGGTCTGTGGCTTTCCAGAGTCAGAAGTAAGCCTAACCCCACGCCCCCCACATCACTTCTTGATTTTAGAAGGATCTAAGATCCAACATTTGGCTTTTAAAATTTCTTTTATTTATTTATTTATTTTTATTTTTGAGAGAGAGAGAGAGAGTATGAGCAGGGGAGGGGCAGAGAGAAAGGGAGACACAGAATCCAAAGCAGGCTCCAGTCTCCGAGCTGTCAGTACACAGCCCAACAGGGGGCTTGAACTCATGAGCCGTGAGATCATGACCTGAGCCAAAGTCAGATGCTCAACCGACTGAGCCACCCAGGTGCACCCCCCCGCCAGAGCATTTGGCTTTTAAACTAGAATCGTAGAGTATATAGTGTTGATCTGTTACCATTATAATAATCCTCACAGCCTAATTATAAATAATTAAATTGTCTTTTCTTTAATTATAACATTTCTTAAACATTTCATTCTTCATGGGGTCCGTGAATTAAATGACAATATTTAGAGATATTTTTAGATCTGAGATATCTACACATTCTAAGCTATTTTTAGTTAAAAGATTATTTCAACTTTTTACCTTAAACATCACAGATTGCTGTACCTATAAGTATGTGTGACAAACTTAAATGCTACGATCCGTATACTCTTCTGCAAGCGATGTAGTATTCATTTAACAACGTGAACTTTCATAATAAGACTGAGTTGCCCCAAAGGTTCCGCTAGAATTTTGTTGCTAGAAAATGCAACGACTAACCATCTCGACATAATTCGACACTGTGTACGCAAGCAGAACGGGGCTCCTGTCCCCAGAGCTCGGAACATCCCTTACATCGCTGACACTGTGACTGGTTTTCCACTCTCAAGTACTGGCTGAGTTTGCAAAACTGATGGGCAATTCACACCTCATGCCAGTGGTTCTCAGCCCCGAGCTGAAAAATAGAATTACCTAGGAAGCTTAATTAATAATAATAATAATGATAATAATAATAATAATAATAATAATACACGTGTCTATGCAGTCATCTCTTCCTAAATAGAGGCATGGACATCCTAATTTTGTCCCCTGGGAAGTCTGATTGGTATATGGTACCCTTTTGTATTGAGGTTCTTTTTTTCCCTTCTAGAAAGGGAAAACCTTCTAGAAAACACTATTCCTGCCGTGGAGTTTATGAAGCCGCCTGCGAGGAATAAGGCTGCATAGCTCTGATCACTCCATGGCGTTTAACCAGAATGGACAAGACTGGAATCCTCCGTTTGGGTACACTGAGGCCACGATGGTCCAGAGGGAGGGAACTTCTGCTCAAGAAGGATATTGACAAATGCCCAGGGCCTTCGGTTTCTTTTGTAGAGTACGTATTATAGTTGCCACCAAATTACAAGGGTTTCATATCTAAGAACAAACATCAGTTCTTGAACAGTTTGGCCTCAGTCATTATATATGAACCCAAGTATCTTCTGTTCAACCAGAAAAGCAAACAGTAATTGAACAAAACACTCATGTTGATGTCATTTTAACGTCACATAATTAATCACTTTCTCTCGTCTGAGCTGCCAGTTTTGTTTTCATTGGGGACCTAGATCAGGGAAGGGCAATATCAAAAGAGAGTCATCAAACATTAATCACATCAAGATACAAACAAACGTCATAGTTGTCTAAAGAGAAGAAATTATTAAAACCAGAAAAGCAAGGTTTAAATTAAGCAGACTGGTAAGTAAATATAGCTTTGAAATGAGGACCTTTTGTTTAAAATGATTCAAGATGAGGCGTCTGGGTGGCTCAGCAGTTAAGTCTCCGACTCTTGATTTCAGCTCAGGTCATGAGCTCACAGTTCGTGGGTTTGAGCCTCACTTAAGGCTCTGCTCTGACAGTGTGGAGCCTGCTTGGGATTCTCTCTCTCTGTCCCTCTCTGTTCCTCCCCCACTTGTGCTCTCCCTGTCTCAAAATAAATAAATAAACCTAAAATAATAATAATAAAATTAAAATAAAATAATTCAAGAGATCAGCGCTGCAAACAGAACAGCCTCCTGAAACTCTGCTCTTCAGTAGATAAGAGTTAACTGTGGGGTTGTGTCCTCCGCGGAGACAAAGGACTGTCTTGTTTCCTGTTTTCTGTAGCGCACACTGTATATTCAAAGATCAAAGTCATATTTATCTGAACTGTTTGTTCTCTTTATCATTCATAAGCTTTTTCAGTCAAACACATTTTAATGTGCACGTTTATTTATTTAAATACACATAAATGCATATATACCTAGTTAGATAACAATTTAAAGTCTTAATTTCAGCCTTTTAAAACAAATTAACAGTAGCAAATGTAGGGTAACAGGCAATATATATCCCACCTCCATGTACCGTCCTAATTGGAACTTCACAAAAAGCAAGTATGTATTAACGGAGTGGCCTATCATTTTTGTAATCTGCACTTATGCATTTCACTCACCAAAGATTTCAGGTGACAGTGTTATTCATTAACTTAACTTAATATTAGTCCCAGGTGTCAAAATAAAAAGATCTCAAAACTTATATCTAACATGCAACATAATCCTCAATTTTAAAAGCCAAGAGATGATGTTTAAAAATCATACGCAGAGGGGCGCCTGGTGGCTCCGTCAGTTAGGCGTCTGGCTCTTGGCCTCCACTCAGGTCACGGGACAGTTCATGGGATCCGAGCCTGCTTGGGATTCTCTCCCTCCCGCTCTCTGCCCCTCCCCCACTCGCTCTCTATCTCGCAAAATAAATACATTTTTAAAAAATAGTTCTAAAAAATCACATGCAGACAGCAGAAGTGAAATAACCAAGTTAAAATGATTTGCATTATTTTTTGGAGTTTACAAAAACCCATTATCTTTATAAAACAGGAGTTATTCCTTAATTTAGTTAAACACACATGTTTATATTTTCAGGCCTGAAAATACTTTATACATGTGTGTAAAGAATAATTTACTTGACCCACAAAACCAAC
This sequence comes from Paguma larvata, assembly GCA_030068075.1. Classification (NCBI taxonomy): domain Eukaryota; kingdom Metazoa; phylum Chordata; class Mammalia; order Carnivora; family Viverridae; genus Paguma; species Paguma larvata. Next base: position 87,309,712 of record CM057832.1, on the reverse strand, counting down.
GAGGAAATTCATAAGGTTTAAAATAATGAGGTTGGGGGCATCTGGGTGGCTCAGTTGGTTAAACGCCAAGTCTGGATTTCTGCCCAGGTCATGATCTCCCAGTTCATGAGTTCAAGCCCCATGTTGGGCTTTGTGCTGTCAGCGAGGAGCCTACTTGGGATTCTCTCCCTCTCTCTCTCTCTCTCTTCCCCTCCCCTGCTTGTGCTCACTCTTTCTGTCTCTCTCAAAACTAACTAAACTTTAAAAAAATAGAATAATGAGGTCAGAGAGAAGATAGACTTTGTCCAAGGATTCATGTAAAACAGCAGTATTACTCCTGCAGTTTTTTGTTTGTTTGTTTTATTTGAGAGAAAGAGAGAGACAGAACGTGAGCAGGGGAGGGGCAGAGAGAGGGAGACAGAATCCGAAGCAGGCTCCAGGCTCTGGGCCATCAGCACAGAGCCCGACACGGGGCTTGAACTCATGAACCGTGAGATCATGATACTTAACCAACTGGGCCACCCAGGCGCCCCTGTCTTGTGTTTTAGATTGCACATTTAAGTGAAATCATGTGGTATTGACTTTCTGTGACGTATTTCACTCAGCCTAACACCATCTAGGTTCATCCATGTTGGGGCAAATGGCAAGCTTTCAGTCTTTTTTATGGCTGAGTCATATTCCAGTGTGCATGTGCGTGTGTGTGCGCGCACGTGTGTACCACCTCTTCATTCATCTGTCGAAAGACATGTGGTTGCTTCCATATTTTGACTGTTGTAAATAATGTTGCAACAAGCATAAGGTTGCATGAATCTTTTCGAATTAATGTTTTTTTGTTTTCTTTGAGTAAATGCCCAGTAGTGGAATTACTGAATCATAGGATATTTCTATTTTTTAATTTTTTAAGTTTATTTATTTATTTTTGAGAGAGAGAGAGAGAGAGAGAGACAGAACACAAGCAGGGGAGGGGCAGAGAGGGAGGGAGAGAGAGAAGCCCAAGCAGGCTCCTCACGGTCAGTGCTGAGCCCAACGTGGGGCTCGAACCCCCAAACCTGATCATGACCTGATCGGCAAAGCCTGCTTGCCGACATGAAGCAGGGATGAGAAAGCATGGTTATCAAAAATAGCAACCTCAAAAGGATGGGACAGTGGGAGAGAGCGAAGGGCTCGCGTAGCTCGCTCACAGGCCATTTTGCTGCTGTGAGGGTGCTCGTTCTAGGTTCCTGGGTCTTTCCACGGCCTCACAGAGGGGTTGCCCGAGGCGAGAACACGTATCCCCGACACCTTTACGCACCATTGGCTTTGTGTGGTCTTCTTGTCTCGTCAGAAAGAGAGCATTATTTTTATATTTCCTATATAACATCTGGTCCTAAAACCCTCTTCTGATGAGGTCCGAAAATTCTGTTGCTCTTTGGCTGTTCAGAGATTTCCCCCCAGCCACCTTCCATACTTTTTCTTCCAGGTCAGTAATAAGTTACAGAGTTTTGGTTTCTTTGTTCATTTGTTTGCTTTTATGATCAATTAATCCCCAAAGTTTCCAAAAAAGAGGAAAGAAAAAGAACTGGAAGAAACCACTACAGCCCTATTAGGATGATTAAGATAAAAACCCGGACGACACGAGGTGCTGACAAGGATGGGGAAGAGCTGGAACCCCATGCACCCCAGAGGTGCAGGACGGAGCACACGGGCCCCGGGAGGGGCGCTCCATAGTGTCCACGGAGTTCTACACACGCTTACTGATGCCTGGCAGTGCTACTCCTGGGGTTTGACCCTCGAGAAATAACACGTTCCGTTCACACAGAAACTTGTAGAAGCTTTACCCATAATCATCAAACACCAGACATCCCCCGATGTCCTTCAGCGCAAGACAGGCTGAGCAGCTACTCCACAGGACTCTGCCCGGCAGAGAGAACCACTCACAACTGACGCGCCCAGCACCCAGGTCACGTAGGGGGGCGTGTGCCAAGAGAGAGAAGCCTTGCTCCGGGCATCGAGCGTGCCGGGACTCCCCTTGTCAGACATTCTTGGAAAGGCAGAACTACAGTGACCACGTGGCTCGAAGCAAGATCTTTTCTCTCTCTCGCTCGGTTTACTCATTATGTTTTCCTGAGATTTGATCAAACTCTTTACTTCTCTAAGTCTCGCCCGGCGTGAGTTCCTCGGTCTCGTGATGGGTGACAGGGCCATGAGCGGTATTGTCGGGTCGGCAGGTCATACTCTGCGCCATCGGCCATGGTGGTCCTCTTTCCGCCCCAGGCAGAGCCGGTGGGGAGCTGGGGTGTCCGAGAACCGTCTGGGGTCAGCCCCCCGGGGAGCAGGCACTGCTCCGGCTTGACTTCAGGCTGGCCCACACTCCTCACAGCTCACCAACCCCCGGGACATCGCCTTTGGCTTGGGGTTTTCTGGGTTGTTTTTTCTCTTTAGATTTGATCAGGCTTCCACTGAGTTTTTGACCTGGATTTATTTCTTAACCTCTCGCATAAAGCCTCTTCAATGCTAGACTCGTCAGTTCTCTCAACGTCTCCTAGGTTGGAAGTTTTCCTTGTAAATATTGCTTTCATTCCAGAGAGCATGTCTGCAGTGTAACCTGGCTTTTCCCGTGCAGTTAGTTGGGGTTCATCCCATATTCATCACCAGCTGGGCGCCTCCGGTCAGACGGTCCAGTGAGGCGGTCCCATGCATCCCAGCCCAGAAGGACAAATTGAGCCGCTCCAAGCACTTAGATTGTTCAGTCAGTTAAAACACACAGGGAGGAGCAAAGGGAAGGAAACCGGGCTCACTACGGCACTCGGGGCAGGGTGCAAGCAGGTGGGTGGGGATTCACTCCCTGGATCCTGGGTACACTGGGTTAGTGTCACCTGTGTGTCCATCTGTCTGTCTTTGCTGCGTGAACCATGCCAGCCTTGTGGCTACAAGGACCAGATTGACGTTTGAGCAGAGACCCGATCAGGGAGGTGCCCGTGGCCAGACACCCCTGTCCCCGTCGCCATCACCAGCTAGCTCGCAGTTGTGAGCAGCTCCGGGTTGTACTTGCATTTCTTAGACCAAGGACACAGAGGGCCAGATAGGGTAGTTGAATGAGAACCTCATGAATATTTAGAGTCACAAATTGCAGGTACCTCTGAGTCTTTCCATTCCCTCCATACACATGCTCTGCTCGTGAGCTTACTTTTATTGGACATATCCTAGGAACGCTGCCGGCGGCTTCCATTCTACATGCTGACACCTGTTCAGCTTACACCTTCCCCCTTCTTGTTTTCTCATCTTCCGCAGCACCGTTGGCTGGCAATCAACAAGACACAAAAATGTGCACTACACTACCCCCCCCAACCTGTGGAGAAAAGGGTGCGGGGGAGGGAGAGTCAACATCCACGTTCGTGTTTTCTAGGGCTTTCCTCGCTCACTCTGGTCCCTGGTATTAGTGCTGCTAGCCCTGGCTGTTAGCAAATGTAGTTCTCCTTCTGCAGCCAAATGGGCTTCCCGGTGCCAGACTCCAGAACAAGACCTACTTCCTCAGTCACTGACAGAACTGAACACCTAGTAGAGCCGCCATAACTGTTGGCCTCCCTGTCTTTGGGGGACCTGGTCCCCTACAACCCAAGGCCTGGAGGAGCAGAGAAGCCCACTTCTGCAGATGGGAACAAAAGGAAGGGGCTCACCCACCGACGCTTAATTCCCTTTCTCCAGATGACCAATCAGACTCTTCTTGCTGTAAAGTGAAAATTCAGAAAACCACAGACGACAAACATGACCCAAGGGAATTGTTGTTACTTATATACTGGAAAGCACTAACTAGGTCAAGAAACAGAACGTTGCCGTCCAACCTGGAAGTCTCTCCTGTCTGTCCCCTCCCACTTTCAGTAACCATTATGGTAACAGAACCACCAACCTGCCTTTGATGATAACCAATCGGATGAGCCCTTTTCTCCTCCACGAGGCAAGGAAAGAGTGGAAGGGGCCCAGGGTGTCACTCCAGGGGTTCCCTCCACGTGGAAACCAGAGGCGTGACATAAGGCAGTGTTTGCTCCCAGCCTCTGGCCCTTAGTCGCCATGGAATCTTCTCAAAGTATGTTATTCCCGTGTGGTATCTTGTTGATTGCGATGTCTGTTTAAGTATTGCCTTTATTGCCTTAAAATAGCACTAAAATCCTGATTTTTGACACTGAAAACAGCCCCAGGTTTCTTCGTAAGAGTCGTAAACAGCCTTATCTCTATAAACGTATACGTACCATACACTGCGTTTTCCCCTTTTGGCCCTGGGTCTCCTCAGGTGCTTCGTACGCACTCGGGCCTTGTATGGGCTATTATCTGGCGAATTTCAGATGGTAAGACAGCATTTATTTGCTGTCACCCTCAAAGTCACCATCTTCTTAGAATTTTTTTTCCTCAGCAGCGTACCTATACAACAAACAAAGTTAATATGACAAAGAAATTTAAGTTCAAAGGAAAAGCAAATTTAAAATCAGCTGCATATCATATGTATATGATGCATTTAAAAATAATTGGATACGTACCTAAATTACTTAATCATTATAGTGTGTGCCCCCAAGCCCCCAAGCCCTTGTTACATGACCCTGACTTTCTGAAGGGACAGTTACAGTGTATACTGAATGCAGCTGTAGGAGTGAGTGTCCCACCTCCTGGTGTTATCTGTCTCCTTTATCTTGGATTTGTCCATCACCCGGAAGGCAGAGAGAAAGGCTTCACTCCACTAACCCTGTTGGACCAGGACACTTCCTAAGCGCTAGCATGAAGTTCACCGGGCTCCGGGAAGGAGGAGGCGTGGTCTGATTGCCCGCTCTCAGTGCGGCTGACACCGATCGCGTGCCGGTGTGCCATCGCAGGCTGCGTGTGCCCCTGCCGACCACGAGGGGTCTGGGCAGTGATATTTTGGCACCGTTGTCAGTTCCCCGCTAAGCGGGGAAGAAAACATTTTAAGAATCGATATCCATTTCCACGTGCGGCTCTCCCAGGCAGCGACACTCAAATAAATACAGAGAAGCGATGAAAAGTACGCAAGTCAGTGTAGAAAATCTGCTATTTGAATGGCTGAAGGTAGCAAGGGGGGCCTCCAGGTCCTAGTTCAAATGCCTCTGCTTCCAGGTGTCTCCCGGGGTTGTGCTCCGGGGTCTGTGACACCAAAGCTTCTGGGTTTGCTGCCCCTCCAGATCTCCTGACAGTTGCCTTCCTGCTCCTAACTCTGGATGCTGGGGTGCTGTCCCAGGTGCTGCCCTTCTGCTCCCGATGTGCCCTCTTGGGACGATGTCACTCACGTCCATGACTTCGGCTGCAGTCTATATGCTGTGAGTCATAAGTCTCAGTATATTGGTTAGAACCGGTAGGATATACATGTATTTAGAGATACAGACGTGTATCCACGCATGACGTATATGCATATCTCACATGTAAGGGAGAGGGATTGAGAGAGCGAGATTTATTATAATGATTGGCTCACGCAATTATGGAGAAGTCCCAAGATCTGCTGTATGGAAGCTGGAGACTCAGGAGGCTGTGGGGCACATTCCAGTCGAAGCCCAAAGGCCTGAGAATCAGGGGAGCCGACGGTAGAATCCCCAGCCCAAGGGCAGGAGATCCTATCCCAGTGCAAGCAGTCGGACAGAGAGCAGATTCTCCCTTCCTCTCTTTGTTCCGTTCAGGCTCTGTGGACCGGCTGAGGCCCACCCGCACTGGGGAGGGCAGTCCGCTTTATCCAGTTCCCTTCCTCAAGCGTTAATCTCTGCGGAAACGCCCTCACAGACACACTCAGAACTACCGTTTAGCCCAATGCCCGGCGCCCTGGGCTCCCGCAAGCTGACGCGTAAAGTTAAGCACCACACAAGCGGTCGGGTGCACCTGACCGCTCGGCTAATAGGGCAGCTCCTCCACCCTCCACATGTTGAAAACAAGGTGGAGTTGCAAACCTTACCTCACTCTGCAGCTTGGGTCTTCCCAGCACGCCTCCTTTATGCTGTGGACAACCACGCCCGGGTTTCTCTCCAGTCCCTTGCTGCCGTCAGGGAAAACACGAACAAAAAGGCTCTCCCATGTGTTAAACTCGGCCCGATGTGACCATTCGAACAAGGCTCGAACAGCCTTGGATGACTGTCTCCTCCTGCCTCCACACCTGGCGTGGAGGCGACAGGTGTCTAGAAGGCATGGCAGAAGAAAGCGTGAGGGTGGCCGGGGCTGTCCCCAGGCTCTTCCGGTGTCTGGAGCAGGTTCTCCGTGCACCTGCAACTTCTACCGTGTTTTGTCTGGGTTTCCCCAGGCCCTCCTAAGTTCCTTCTTGGGGGAAAAACAAACACAACTGGGCACGACACAAAATGTCATTATGCCAGGGAGCAGCCATGCCTCGATGACCCCATGTGGCTGTGGGCTATCCCATCTCCTCTAAAATAGAATGAAATTGAAGGAGAAAAAAGGCTAAAAAAAAAACAAACCCAAAACCTGAAGAGAAGGGCAATCAGGAGGCCAAAGGTATGCAGTAACACGCTGTAAAGCATTTTCGTGTCTTCTCAGTATCTTTCCTACCAAAAATCGAATGACCAGTTGGCCAGTTTTTGTTTTAAATAAAACAAATTTGAGGCAGAGGTCATCTCTCTTACCTGTGCCTTTCTCACCCACAAAGAAAACATCTTAGCAATTTCTTCGGGGAGGTAAAAATTCTTATTCAGTCCAGAACATCTCAGTCAATAGGACCACATGTAAAATGTTTTCCATGTATCCAGACTTTAAAAGCTACCTTTTAGTCAGTATGACCTTTATTTTATTTATTTAATTTTCTTTTAATTAGAGAGAGGGAGAGAGCATGAGCAGGGGAGTAGGCAGAGGGAGAGAGAGAGAGAGAATCTTAAGCAGGCTTCACATTCAGCGGGGGCCCTGACTCGGGGCTGGATCCCGTGATCCTGGGATCACAGCCTGAACCAAAGTCAAGAGTTGGACACTAAACTGACTGAGCCACCCAGACACCCTGTGAGGATCATTTTAAGTTCTTAGGCACCCCAAAAAACTTGCAAAGTATGTCTGTGATCATAATAACAGCAGCCGGGCACTTTGCTAAGTGTCGAACATAATTCTCTTTGCAACCGATGTATCTTTGTATTTTAATCATCGTTTTTGATGAAGAAGTGGAAACTTGGACAGGCATAAGGAAAAACTTGCCCAATGTCCTGTAGCTAGTGAGAACCAGGCTGGGCCTTGAGCTCCTGACCGATTCTGGATCCACTTTTTCACCGTTTAGTGGCCATTTGCCAAGAGGATGACATTCTGTTAGAGTGGTTTTCTGTCGGCCCTACGTTCATCTCACTTCATGTAGGCGCGCCTCTGTGTCTCCGTGTGTGCATCCGGGGTCTGTCCTCACTCTCTCCCTGGGTCTTCATCAAAGTGATTCGCCATGTCTTCATTTCACTGCGTTTTGCAGCTTCGTATCCCATTTCAATGTGTTTCACTGCACTAACTGTTAAGAATGTAGAACAAAACCATAGATTTTGCCATGTGACACATTTCTGGACCAGGGTGTTATGGTCCCTGTCGTTTTAACATCAAATTTATATTTAAAACTAAGCTTCAGGGGCGCCTGTGTAGCTCAGTTCGTTGAGCATCTGACTTCAGCTCAAGTCATGATCTCACAGTCCGTGGGTTCAAGCCCCACATCAGGCTCTGTGCTGACAGCTCAGAGCCTGGAGCCTGCTCCTCGGATTCTGTGTCTCCTTCTCTCTCTGCCCCTTCCCTGTTCGCTCACTCTCTCTCTGTCTCTCAAAAATAAACATTAAAAAAAGTAACAACTAAGTTTTAGTTTTCATTACTTAGAGATTCACCTTCCTGAAATCCTTTTGAAAACTTTTAAATCTGTAGAAAACTTGAAAGAGTACAGCAAATACCTGTATACCTTTTACCAATTTGTTAACTGGTTAAAGGTAAACCCAACAGTTATTTCTCTAAGGAAGTTGCAGACATTATGACATTGTACCCCCATATGTTTAAATGTATTTCTTGGGGCACCTCGGTGGCTCTGTTGCTTGAGCGTCTGACTTCAGCATAGGTCCTGATCTCATGGTTCGTGGATTTGAGCTGACAGCTCAGGGGCCGGAGCCTACTTTGCATTCTGTGTCTCCCTCTCTCTCTGCCCCTCTCCTCCTCACACTCTGTCTCTCTCTCTCTCTCTCTCTCTCTCTCAAAAATAAATAAAAAATGTTTTAAATATGTATTTCTTAAGAATAAGGAAATTGTTCTGTGTAATACCACTATCACACCTAATGCCTATCGCACCTAATACAGTATTCTGTAAAATCACCTATATTTAGAGTTTCCCGATAGGTCTTCCATAACATTTTTTCTATTTAAAATTCACACACTGCACTTGGTTAGGCTGGTTGTCATCTAGAGCAGTCCCCACTTTTTTCTTCTTCTTCTAAGAACATTAACTGTTTCGAAGACCCCAGCGGGCCAGTTGTCCTGCCTAATATTCAGATTCCAGGTTTCCCCAGCTATTTCCTCATAGTTGGCCGGAGGCCGTGCATGTAGGCCTGACCCCTGCTCCATCGGGACTGCCATCTGCGGGCTGCTTTCACCTCGAGAAGGGCCACTTCGGTCTGCCCCGCTGTGGGCGCTGCTGCCGTTCGGCCTCTGGATTGTGCGGGCTCTAGATTTGCTTGTGTCCTGTAGCCGCTAGATCGGCGTTTCTTCGATGCTTGTTACAAACACCAGGATGGAAAGACAAGACAGCAGGTGTCCTAATGGAGCAGAGACACGTGGCGAGTCCGGCTCGGCCGGGAGACTGAGGCTGTGGGCAGGGGTCTCCCACCCAGAGGCTGTGTCTGCCGCCTCCCGCCAGGCTGATGGGACGCCGAACAGATGATGAGCGGGGACGGCGGAGGTGAGGAAGAGGACATGCGGGCGCGGGCTCCGCTGCTCCTGCCCACGGCACCATCACCTCTGTGATGCCTCTTTGAGGTGGCAGTGATGAGAGCAGTGGGACTGTGCCCCCGTGAGGTCTGCGTATACGTCCGTCCTTCGTAGATACTGACAAATCGTTTTTGAATCTATTATGCCCACTTACATTCCCACCTACAGGTCTGAAAGTTCCACTTCTCCGTATCTTTGTCAACACTTGGTATTTTCAGCCTTTTGATTTTAGGCATGCTGGTGGGTAGACGCCTCACTGTGGTTTTGGTTTGCATTTTGTTGATAACTGAGAATGTCGGACACTTTTTCATACACTTATTAGCCCTTTGGATATCCTCTATGGTGAAGGGTGCCCCTTTTCGTACGGATTGGTAGGAGTTTTTAGTATAATCTGATTCTGACTTGAGTTGGTTATAGGCACTGGTAGAGATCTTCCAGCCTGTGGGGTATTTTGATGAATAAAGGTCCCTAATTTGAACGTGGCCCAACTCCTGGGGAGCTCTTCTCCTCCTGAGTGCCAGAGCACCCTTGCTGTCTCCTGGCCCTCCACCACGGGCTTGGTGGCCTCATCTCATGGCAGAGAAGAGGATGGTGGACACCGTTCCTTCTCTCAGGAGAGACAGAGCTTTCTCAGAAGCCACAGCTGACCTCCCTCACATTTCACCGACAAACGGGGTCACATCTCCTCCCTTCGCTATCAGGGAGTCTAGGAAAGTGGGCATGGGCGTGAGGGCGGCAAGAGGCCAGCGCGCTGGAGAGAGCTGTCGGGTGGCCGCCCGGCGAGGCCCACTCCGGAGAGATGTTGGGTGCTGGGACTTCCCGCTGTCACCAGCAAGAGGAAGGTGCGTTACACGCCCCTCCTCCCTTTGAGATGTGTTGATGATACGTAATGTTGAGCTGTCAAATACACCTGCACTGAAATGACATCACGGAACTGAGATATTATGATGGATTACTGATTAAAGTGAAATGGGTGCGAAAAAACCTCCATATGGACTCCCATATTTGCATACGCCTTAGTGTCAGCTCTCATATACAGGCATTATTATTATTATTATTATTATTATTATTATTATTAAAGTTTATTTATTTTGAGAGAGAGAGAGCAGGAGAGGGGCAGAGAGAGAGAGGATCCCAAGCAGGCTCCACATTGTCTGCACAGAGCCCAGTGTGGGACTCCATCCCACCAACTGCAGGACCATGACCTGAGCCGAAATCAAGAGCTGGGCGCGTAACTGTCTGAGCCCCCCAGGCGCCCCTGCAGGCATTTTTAACATGGAAACGTACATAGTACTGAACTGCTTCCCACTGGTCATCTGACGAGGATCAGACGGGAGAAGTGGAACCCTTCGATTTTTCTTTCTCTACTTCTATACTGTGCTCCTTTTATATTTTTGTATGTAACGTGGAAACTGCCATGGCCCATCTTTATCTGTTTGAGTTGCACTGGAGTCCATTCTCGCTTACGAGGGGTGATGTGCTGGGGCTCACCATTGTGAACTGAAGGGTGCCTGCATTTCCGAAGCGGCCGACTGTTGGAAAGCGCTGGAAACCCTAACGGTTGGCCGCATCTGTGGAGCGGACAAACCATGAGGTACTTCTGCTTCATAAGAACTCCACCAAATACTTACTATGTTAAGTTACATGAGTCACTTATGGGCTGAATTGTGTCCTTTCAAAATGCGTACGTGGACTCCCTTAGCCCCTGTACCTCGGAATGGAGGCAGGGTCTTCACAGCGGTAATAGTTAATATGAGGTCATTAGGGTGGGTGCTAACCTTTTTTTTTTTTTTAATGTTTATCATTTATTTTTGAGAGAGAGACAGACTGTGAGCAGGGGAGAGGCCGAGGGGGAGACACAGAAACCGAAGCAGAAGCTCCGGGCTCCAAGCCGTCCGCACAGAGCCCAACATGGGGCTCAAACCCACAAGCCGTGAGATCATGACCTGAGCCAAAGTCAGATGTTCAACTGACTGGGCCACCCAGGCGCCCCTCAACATCATTTTATACAAGGAACTCCACCGAGAATGTGGGAGACTCCTAACTTTCTACCAAAAACAAAAAATGTATTTAGCTTTATGAAAACTCCCTGCTCTCGCCAGTTTCCGCTAATTTCACCAACACAGAGCTTTGAAGACCCCTCCTGTAGAACACACCTCTCAAACTTCAAAGAGGAGAGGTGAATCACCTAAGGATGGTATTGGAATGCTGATTCTAATTCCGGGCGGAGTCTGGATTCTGTGTTTCTAGAAGCTTCCGTGTCACCTTCTCAGCATGACTAGCAAAGCCGAGTCTACATGGCAAGAAACCAGAAGACTGGCTTGGATCCCATTTGTATTTTAAACAGTTAACCGGAAAACCGCGTGTAAAATCTTAAGTGAGGTGTCCCTGTTGATCCTACGGGCTGTGCAAGAGTCCTCCAGCTTAGCTTTCTGGTCCGCTAACTCCCCTCAGGAATTCCTCACATCGCAAAAAACACGCCTCAGAGATTCAAAATTCAAGATGCCTCCACCCTCCACAGTTCCTGTTTTTGTATCTGCATTCTTCGAATTTTCTCTGTGTATCTCTTCCTGACTTAACCTTTAGTCTTCGTATGGAGATGGAATATTGGTGGAATTCTTCTAAGTAAGTAGCATGTGTCAAGAAACAGAATGTCTATTGCCAAAAATAAGATGGCTTAAAAATAGTATAAATCAAACCAGCAGTAGTTGGTTTGCTGCCATCACTCCTCAGGGACTTGAGCAATGATTGAGTCCCGTACGCGGAGAACAGATTGTCCCACGCGAGGCCTTTGGAAGTTAACTTCAAAGCAGATGTTCTAGAAGCTTCTGTGACTGTTACAGACAAGCTGTTCTCATTTTATAGAAAAACAAATATGTAATAGTAAATTATCATGCTTACCTTAATGGCTTAACGAGCATTCATTAGGAAACACTCATAAAAGAGAGTAAGAAGTTTTGAAAGGTTCCTTTTAAAATAACACTTTTAGGGGCGCCTGGGCGGCTCAGCTGGTTAAGCGTCCGACTTCAGCTTAGGTCACGATCTCTTGGTTTGTGGGTTCTGGCCCTGCGTGTGGCTCTGTGCTGACAGCTCAGAGCCTGGAGCCTGCTTTGGATTCTGTCTGTCTGTCTCTCTCTGTTCCTCCCCCCCCCTCAAAAATAAGTAAACATTAAAACCTTTTTAAATAGGGGCGCCTGGGTGGCGCTGTCGGTTGGGTGTCCAACTTCGGCTCAGGTCATGATGTCACTGTCTGTGACTTTGAGCCCTGTATCAGGCTCTGTGCTGACAGCTCAGAGCCTAGAGCTTGCTTCAGATTCTGTGTCTCCCTCTCTCTCCGCCCCTCCCCTGCTCAGACTCTCTCTCTCTCAAAAATAAACATTAAACAAAATTTAAAATTTTTTTTTAATAATATTTTTATTCCGTTGGAAGCCCAAGACATAGTGAACAGTAACAACTGGTGAATCTTACAAATACCTTAAAAATATTGGGCAGGCTGCCGGAACCCAAGGCAGAAAATAGCAAAACAGAATGACTTCAGGGTCCGTAGTAATTCTAAAGAAGCTCTAAGCGCGGAGCCCAGATGGTATTCCTGAAAAGACTGAGCCAGAGATGTCCCCCACAAAAACTTTAACAGGCCATTGTTCCCCCAAAGCCTATTTGAACACCAGCCCTCCGAGGACCTTACCACTTTAAAAGGGGGTCTTCTATTCCCTACGGGGGTGTCTGGTTCCTGGCATAAGCCTGAGTCCTGATGGGTTCAGAGCCCAGCATCCTGCAGTTTCTGGGTCGCTAGGCCTTGCTGGGTGGTGCGCAGCCGGCTTTCCCTGACCCCTGGAAGGCACGCGGGCAGCCCCGGGACTCCCCTGAGGCCTTCCTGACAGCCTCGTCTTGAGACACCTTAGAAACCCAGGCTCCGTGCCAGTATAGCAGCAGTGTGCAAAATAGTTTAAACCTGGAAAATATCAATAATGCTGTATCTATCACCTACTAAAATCCAGGCCGGCGAAAAGAAACGGGGGAGAATTAATAGGGATGTGGCTATATCTTTAAAATTCAGAAACATCTAAGAGCTTTGAGCCGAGGTCCTAAAATACACCTTTCGAAACATTTAAAAAAGAGATTTCTGGGGCACTTGGGTGGCTCAGTCGGTTAAATCTGATTCTTAGGTTTGGCTCAGGTCATGATCTCACAGTCCGTGGGTTCGAGACCCACAGCGGGCTCTGCGCTGGCAACGCAGAGCCTGCCTAGGTTTCTCTCTCTCTGTCCGCCCCTCCCCTGCTCTTTGTCAAAAATAAATAAACTTAAAAAACAAACAAAAAAAAGACTCCCAATTAGTTCATCAGATGTACAAAGAGCTATTACCCATGAGCCTCTGAACCCCTCACACACAGAGCTGTGGTCATAAGTGGGTCATAACGCCCAGGGTGCGTACGGTATCACCCTCTGCGACGTGAGGACACTGTCGGGAATCCTTTTGATATTTGTCCAAAAATGAGACACATTAACCTTTACTAATGTTTTAAATGACTTTAGTGCATGCATTCTCTCTCTCTTTCTCTGGATTGATGGGTGGATAGGAAGAGAGATGGATGGATGGACCCATTCTTTTAAAAGCTAGTAGCTGTGGGATAAATTAACATAAGTTGCAACTCTCTGGTCTAAAAAAAAAAAAAACCAAAAAACTAGGACCGTTTTGTTTTGCACTTTCAGAGCCTGGTCGGGTTACTCAACTCATTCTTAGCTGTCCTTACGGGATACAATTTCAGAGAACACATTTTTATCTTTAATTTTCAAAACAAAACTTATTTTTTTTTGTAAATTTTTTAATTTTTTTTAACATTTATTTATTTATTTATTTATTTTTTGAGAGACATAGAGACAGAATGTGAGCAGGGGAAGGGCAGAGAGAGAGAGGGAGACACAGAATCGGAAGCAGGCTCCAGGCTCTGAGCCGTCAGCACAGAGCCCGATGTGGGGCTCAAACTCACAGACCGTGAGATCATGACCTGAGCTGAAGTTGGCCGCTTAACCGACTGAGCCACCCAGGCGCCCCAAAACTTATTTTTTAAACTGAGATGTAATCGACTTATAAGAGTGTGTGCGTTTTAGGCGTACACCACAAAAACTAACTTTTGGATTGAAAGATCAAGGGACACCAGTCATACAGAACAGAGACAGTCTAAGCTACAAAACGGTTGTCTCGAAAACTTCGTTCTAAATGTCCTTGTACCAGAACTTACTTCAAATAATGCCATGTGAATGGTGGCCCCCTGTTTCAGTGGGAGAAAAGACAAAAGAGTACAAGATGTCATGCGGTTGAGGCCGGGCGGGCACGTGCTACAGAAATTCAAAGGACAACAGCAGCCAGGTCTGGAGGATGGAGGATGCCTTCAGAGTGAGGGCGGGCGGAAAAGCCCAAAACCAAGCGAAAGGGGGGCAGGGCGCTAATTACCGCCAGTGGCCTCTTCCCCTCCCCTGGCCTCCCTTGGGTCCCGGAAGCTTCCCTCAGGGGACCCCGGGGCTCCAGGGAGAACGGCGGACGTCAGTGGCACAAAGCTGACTTTGACCGTGTCCTACAGTAAGATCCACTCTACACCGTGAACAGAGACACGCGTAAGGACAGCTGTGTCACGGGGCCACGGTTACGCGTGTGCGGACAGCGCGTGGCTAGCCTCTGTTGCACCCATGCTGCTCCCTTACAGCGGCGGCCCCCCGGCTGGAATTCTCAGGTGAAGGAAAGCAGTCTGCGAATACCGGTACCAGCTACGGTGACGAGGCCCGTACGTTCCAGGCAAGGGAGTCGGGCCTTTATTATTTATTGACAAGTCGGTCTCCTGAGGGCCACCGATGTGATTCAGTGTGGGTTTTGCAGCAGCGGGCATGACGCTAGGGGAAAAACAAACATGAAAAGACCCACATGAGACACGAGGCAATTAGGCCCAAACCAAGGGGATAAAATCTTACTGTGCTTTTTCTCTTTCCTTTCTGAGTTCTGCCTTTCTTTTCTTTTTTTTTAATGTTTATTTATTTTTGAGAGAGAGAGAGAGAGAGATCATAAGCAGGGGAGGGGCAGAGAGAGAGGGAGACACAGAATCCGAAGCAGGCTCCAGGCTCCGAGCCGTCAGCACAGAGCCCGATGCGGGGCTCGAACCCATGAATAATGAGATCATGACTTGAGCCGAAGTCGGACGCTTCACCAACGGAGCCCCCCAGGCGCCCTGAGTTCTGCCTTTCACGGCACTGCTAGGTAAGGCAGGTGTCCACCGTGTTACCAGCACGGCTCCTGACATCACTTCCCCGCCTCCCGCCTGCCCGCTCGGTGAGCCTGGGCAGGTGTGACGGTTAATGTCGTGTGTCAGCTTGACGGGCCTTGGGGTCAGATGGAGCATGATGCTGGGCGTGTCTGTGAGGACGGTTCCAGGAACGGTTAGCATTTGAACCAGAGACTGAGAGAGGCAGATGCCCTCCCCAGCGTGGTGGGCCTCGTCCAATCTGGTGAGGGCGCGGATAGAACAAAAAGGTGGGGGAAGGGAGAATCCCCCCTCTGCCTGCCTGCCTGAGCTGGACGCATCTCACCGGGGTCTACACCGTCGGCTCACCTGGTTCTCCAGCCTTCAGACTGGGACTGAGTCATACAACTGGCTTGACTTCTCTGGGCCTCCCATTTTGCAGACAGTAGACTGAGGGACTTCTCGGCCCCCGTAATTGCACGAGGCGACTGCTCATAATAAATCTCAGTCTCTCTCCGTACATCGTTAGGTATAGGTACCCTCACATCCTGGTGCTTCTGTTTCTCTGGAGAAGGCTAACTAGTAGGCGTGGTGACTACATTTGCATCCTGGACCGGGGAAGAGCTCCCCGGGGTCTGGCTGCTGTCCGGGGCATCGTGCGGGCGGCCGGAGCACCACGCGGCCCTGTGCCTGTGTGCTCCCTGGAGAGGGCAGCTGTGTCCAGCTGCGTTCCCGAGGCAAAACAATTCCCCAGAGTCCAGGCGGAAGACTGACTGCAGCGCCTGGATCTACCGTTCCCGCCGCCTCTGCTGCCTTTACCAACCGTGCTTCCCTCCCAGATCCATCCTGGCCTCCCTGGAGCCCTCACCCCGCCCTCTGCTGTCCTGCCCCGTCCCCATCTTCCTGCAGGGAGAGGGGCGGTCACAGGACCACACTGCCCACGGCGGGCTCCCGTCCCTCTCCTGTGCCTGGGGGCTGCGGTGGAGCACCCCCCCCCCCGCCCCCCGTAGCTTCCTCCCTAGCAAGCCCTACCTGGTAGCCATCCTTCCGGGAATTTATAGGAATTCTGGTGTTCCGGGCCTTCTTATTCTTGCTTTTAGAGAACCGTTAAAGATTTATTCAGTGTACAAGCATTCTGTATCACTTTTTTTGGAACTGCGTGGTGGGGAGGAGGGGCGGGAGCCTTCCCCCACACACCATGAAACAGAAGTGTCACAGTGTAAATACACTATCTCCTCGGTTCCTAGTAAGTGTGGCTGTCTGTTCCTGCCATCCTTTTATTATTTTTTTTTAACTTTCTTTAAATGTTTATTTATTTTTGAGAGAAAGAGAAGACAGCATGAGCAGGGGAGGGGCAGAGAGAGAGGGAGATGCAGAATCCGAAGCAGGCTCCAGGCTGAGCCGTCAGCACAGAGCCCGACGCGGGGCTCAAACCCACAAACCAGGAGATCATGACCTGAGCTGAAGCCGGACACTTAACCCACTGAGTGCCCCTGCCATTCTTTAACATTCTAGACATCATCCCGACCATATCTTAGATACTTGAAATGAATCATAAGGCAAAATGACACAAGAAGGCGGCATGCAAGTGTGTTCAAGTCCAAATACTCTCCATGACAACGGAGATGAGCAATTCACACGGAAGGAGTCTCGGCCTCGGGCAGCCCCTTTGCTTCCGTACTGCTCTGACAAAAGCCTGCTCCTTCCTTAAAATGACTCAGGTTTAGCTTTCCTTTGTAAATCTGTTTTTTTCCAGTTTATGTATTTAGGTAAACTCCACCCCCATCACGGGGGATCGAACTCGCGACCTGGAGACCAGGAGTCGCACACCCTTGGGACCGAGCCAGCCGGGTGCCCCCAGATTTGCCTTTCTTGCTATCACCTGCTTGTCCTTAATCCCCCTGCCAGCACCGCACAGTATAGAAGAGTCACCTCTCTTCAGGGCAGTTTCTCAAGGTTTCTTAATAGCTTCTCCTACTTCGTGGCCGTGAGGTCGGCCACGTCCGCTGGGTTCCTTTGGAGCGTTTACTCTTGCCCCTCCCGGCCCACGTCCACCCAGGTGTGACAGGACCGCTGTCTTCCATGTTTGGACACCGTTTGTATGGACACAACCCGGCATCCACTGGGAGCTGGCTCCGTAGGCTGGAGGGAACTAACTCGCCCCCCCCACCCCCCGTCCCCCGCAATATGTACTTACCGTCTTGTTCCCAATTGTGAACTTGGACGGCATTATTTGTGTTTCAGAAATAGGAAGCTGACTTTATGTTGTATCCCTATGGTAATCCGTGTTAGTAAGTTCATCTCGCCAGTACCAGGCTGACGGGGGCTTTGGGATCCTGAGTGCTGTGTGGTAGTTTAGTGTTCTCCTCGTGTGCTCTGTAACATCGGAAACGACATGGGCTTGCCTCTGGGCCTCACCCAGCCACTGATCAGATATGAAGAGAGAAGGCCAAGGGCTGAGACCGCGAAGCGCCCACATTCCTCTAAGTGCCAGGACATTTCAGAGAGAAAACTGGTCACTGTGGCCAAAAGGATGGTCTGGCTACCATGTATGTGCATTATTAACATCGCCTATAATTCAAGGGGCCACTTTTATTTTTTTTAATGTTTATTTTTGAGAGAGAGAGACAGAGTATGAGCAGGGGAGGGGCAGAGAGAGAGGGAGACACAGAAGCCGAAGCAGGCTCCAGGCTCTGAGCCGTCAGCACAGAGCCCGACACCGGGCGCGAACTCACAAACCGCCATGACCTGAGCCGAAGTCAGATGCTCAGTCGACTGAGCCCCCCACCCCCGGTGCCTCCGAAGGGCCACTTTTCAGAATGTAAGGGGGTCAGCTCTTACTCAAACCAGGCAGGCGAACGACTGCTAACACAGAGGCTGCAGCCGGGACCCCCCGCAGAATGAGGGGAAAGTCACTCCTGTGCTCTGTGATGCCTCAGGCCCCTGCGCTCACTGCAGAACAGGAAGGAGGCCAGCGCGCAGGAAGGGGGTGGGTCTCCAGAAGGCTTTCGTGAGGACAGTAGCTTTGGAGAAAGCTGGGTGTGACCGCATCCGCCCAGCCCCCCGTGCCCCCTGCCCCAGAGGCTAGTCCCACCCCCCGACAGCAGACTTGTGGCCCACACTCACCTCTGCAGGCAATGTGGACCCGGGCAAATCATCAGTAACGGTCTTACCATCAGTTCACTCAGAATGACACTTCCTCCTGGCCTTCTACACTCTAGTAGAAGCTACTATTTCTATTCCTCCTTGGCAAACTGTAAAAATATGTCACTGTGTACACTCAGGCTATACATGCTGAAATGGGGTCACTGACGTATCCTTTGGAATTCTGGCAACTAAAGAAAACGGGGGTTTCACGAGCTTAACTCACAGACTGTTATGCTCCAGAACTGTTAAGATTTAGGATGAAATAAAAGTGACTTCATCCTTAGTCTTCACGCACTCTTCTAAAAGAAGCTTTAATTAATACAGTGGGTCAGTGACTCAGCTATCCACATGAATGTGTCATCCTCAAAAGGGAGACGATGACCCACGAGAGGCTGACGCCAGAACACTGGGACCTTTCTACTGAAAAACAAACAGGGACCGAGGAAATAGAAGCGTAAAGAAAAATAGATCACGGGGAGTACTTGAGTGAATTCCTCTCGAATGCGAGAAAATTCACTGTTACTTGCTTCCCCTCTCTTTGGCAAGTTTCCAAACTCAGAATAGGCTGGGCCTAACTAGAAGAAAAACAAATTACTGCGCCGAACACACATTCCGGTTTCCCCCAGTCAGGGGAGAAAACTCCCCCGAGGGAGTAAAGTGCGGAGTATTTCCGTACCCACTTTTCTAACTTCAACTGCTTTCTCTTTTCCGTGAAATCCAGTGCAATGGGGCGGAAGCTCTGTCTCTGTCACCAACCCTTTATTGAAACTGGCAACTGACACACTTTATAATAGAACAACAAAAATAACGTTCGGTACGTACAGCCTTGGCGACAGACTATTTGACTATACACGAGGCAGAGTGATAGCACGGGCTGGTCTCCGTGATACTCTGTGCACAGAAAGGCGCCCAGCAGACAGCGTGTGAACACGTACAGTGGAATGACATCACGGGTCCGGGGAAATCCCGCCCTCTACAAAACGTACTCAAGGATCGCAAACGATGGCTTTCTACACACCCAGAGCTTTTCGGCCGCAGTTCACCCCGAGTCCGAAGCGGAGATCTGGTGTGTGGCCACGAGTCTCTTCAGGGACGCCACCTCCCCAGACAAGTTTGCTATGATCCCCTGCTTCAGAAACAAGTTCTCCGGGTCCGAGACTCGGTAGCCCCCGTCCTTCATGTCTACGACTCCCGTTTTGAAGCCGTTCTGAGTTTTGCCGTTCAGTTCTTTTTGATGCCAGTGTTCCGATTTGAGGGACCAATCCTGGATGCTCGTGACCTGCACGGAGAAAGGGGGGAGGGAAGAATGCACCCCGCTCGGGGCGCTATGCTTCTCCAGTTCGAAATGCCTCTTGGGCGTCACGTCCACAGGCGAGGACGGTTTTTGCGTGGCCTCGAACTCATGATCGAATGCTTCGACTTTGATCTGCATGGCTTTGGCTTTGATGCGAAGCTTGTGCGGCAAGGCCGAGGAGTTCACTTCCGGAACCTTCACCACGGTGGCATGCACGCGTTGAAGCTCCACAGGAGAGTGGATGGGGCCCTTGGGGACCTGCTGCTCATCTTCCCCGTCCGAGGACTTCCCCACCACGCCGTCGTCGGTCTCTGACGTCCGGGGGGAGTTGCTGGAGGACCGGGCGACCTGCAGCAGAGGCGGGGAGTGGGAGTAGCCGGGGAAGGCGGTCCCCATGAGGTTCTGGTACACGGAGGCCCGGTAGGCGCCCCGCTCGTCGCCAGGCTCCCGGGCGTAGCTCTCCAGCTCCACTGGCTCCTGCTTGATGGCCTGGAACTTGCCGTCGGGGCTCCCGCAGCCACCCCGCGCGGCCCCGTCCTGCGAGTGCTCCAGCGAGGACGCCTCCGACACGTCGGACAGGGAGGCCTGCGGGGAGTGCTTGATGACCGAGATGCAGCCGCTCGCCACCATCGAGGGCTCGTGCTCGTCCGCGAAGGGCCCGGCGCCGGCCTTGGACGCCTGGTAGTCTTGGAAGTACACGGCCGTGGAATGACTGAGTTTCTGGATCTCTTGCGCGTAGGCCGCGGAGCTGATCAGCCCAAACTTCAGCTTGAGGGCCAGCAGCTCCGCCTTCAGAGTGGCGTTCTCCTCCCCCAGCGCGATCAGCTTGCTCTCCAGCACCAGGTCGTTGAGCCGCCGCTTCTCCCGAGACCGCTTGGCCGCCTCGTTGTTCTTCCGCCTCTTCTCCCAGTACATGGCGTCCTTCTTGTCGTCGGGGATGAACTCCCGCTTCCTCCGGCACGCCGCGGACTTGCCCTTCCCCACGCTGCCCTCGCCCAGCAGCAGCTCCTCGCCTGCCACCAGGTCTTCGGAGACGTCGGCCAGGCCGGGGCCCAGCACTGTCATCTTGTCCCCGCCGCTGCCCGCCTCCAGGGACGCCTGCTCCTTCTTGACGGTCTGCATTTTCCTCAGCTGCATCCGAGGCACGGCCCGGCGTCTCCCTGCGATTCACCAAGGCTTGGACGGCGGCGGTGGAGAAGCCATCAACAGGCTTCCTCCTGGTCTGCGGGCGGGGACGAACCTCTCCGGCTCCGGGGGCTCTCTCCCGGGTCCTGGGTGAGCTGCAATACAGAAAGGACAAGTTACCCATGTGCTAAATGTTTATCGCCCATTAGGCACCCGGAACCACGGTCCGCAGGCGTGGCCTACGGGTCTGAATGAGACCCAGCGCCTTCCTGGGGCGCCAGGGGCTCAGTCGGCTCAGCGTCCGACTTGGGCTCAGGTCACGATCTCGTGGTTCGTGGGTTCGAGCCCCACGTCGGGCTCCATGCTGACAGCTCAGAGCCCGGAGCCTGCTTCGGATTCTGTGTCTCCCTCTCTCTCTGCCCCGCCCCTGCTTGCGCGTGCGTGCTCTCTCTCTCTCTCAAAATTAAATAAATATTAAAAAAAAGACACAGTTCTTTCCTTCAAAGAGTCTGCCATCCGGAAAAGGAAATAGGCAAGTTGTACACGACAAGCCCCCCCCCCCCCCACAGGAGCAGAAGTGTGGGGCGGGGCACGTGGAGATGGGACAT
Source organism: Paguma larvata (assembly GCA_030068075.1). Taxonomy (NCBI): domain Eukaryota; kingdom Metazoa; phylum Chordata; class Mammalia; order Carnivora; family Viverridae; genus Paguma; species Paguma larvata. Next base: position 87,288,428 of record CM057832.1, on the reverse strand, counting down.
CGCGGAAACGGAAGACAGGTGGCCTCAGTGGGCTAAGGTTTTGAACGGTGCTCCTGAATGATTTCAGGTGACGTTTCTATCACCGCAGGGCCAGCAAGGTCACCTCTTCCAAGGAACTTCCCCAGGTGAGCCCCCATATCCGTAAACAAATTCCACAATCACACGGAATAAAACACAACGGGCGGGAAATTTCTACTTTCCTAAAGATGAAAATAAAAGCCACACAAGCCGACGGAGTTGAAGCTGTTTCGACCCGACTCTCACGGCCACACAGACGCGTCCGGCACACTCCTGACTGCCTGCTGCGCTCACGGCCACAGCTCATCCTGCCCGGTGGCCCGGCACACCTCGACACACGGGAGTCTTCCCCACAAAGCCGTCTCTCCTGGGCCACCTGCGCTCCGGCATTAGAGAAGTTCCTTTTTTCTGGTTCCTTCAAACTGATTTATCAGACATCCACTTTCGTTTTTAGCATTCTAAGTGCTTTTTTTTTTTTTTTTTATTTTTAGTCCTGAAAAGTCTGCCATAATAGATTTCATTTATACAGTAGTTTGGGACTAAAATAAACAGTTACTATTCAAAGGGATTTTTTTTTTTTTTTTAAGTACGGTGCACTCTTGAAACTTGAAATTATTTTAAACCTAGAGAATATAATTATGGAAAGAATTTCTTTCCATTTTACTAGTGAGTTTCAAACAAAATATAAAAAAAAAAACCCTCAAAAATAGAACCATCAGCTGGCTTCCTTTTCCACTGATGAGATATTTATAATCTGAATTTGGCTTGACGTGAGGTAATAAGCCCGTATTAGGTTCCAGGAATAATCCTTTGGTGGTGGTTTGGGATCTGTGTTTCTAGAAGGGGCTTCTCTGCCTAATTTCCCAGCAGGTAATACTTCCCTGAAGGAGACGTGGGGAGACGGCCCTTCACTGGGCGCGATCTGGGCACTCTCTCCGCCCCATTAAAAAGCTTGACTGTTCTGGTTTCCCGTCACTCTCTCTTTCTTGTGCATAGTTCTGTGATGACTAAGGAAACGAAGTTGAATTTTATCAGCTGGGAAAGCCGGCCAGCTTCTCGTGTCTCTTCCAGAAGGAACAGAAGAAATGATGTCATAATTTCAGGATCGTAAAGAAAGTTTACTGCCATGTCGGTTTTTTTTTTTTTCTTTTGTCCGACAAGCAGAGCCAACATGGAAAAACAGTCGGCTGCAATTGAGCGAAACCTGTGACGAAGAGTACCAAGTTTCTGTTTGTTTTTGACACCACGGCGTGAGCGGGGAGCAGCGGCACGTAGCGTGCACGGCGGGCGGGGACGGCGCAGAAAGGGGCTCTCTCCTGGTTCTCGCTTCGCCCGACGACACTGCTTTCTGCAGTTCCGCCGGGTTCCGTCCTCCGACGAGAAAACCCACTTTTCCTCTGCGTGGGCTCTTCCCTGCGAGGAGAGATTTCTAACCCCCAGCTCGGTTAGGTCCCTACCAAGGGTCGAGGCATTGAAGAGTCCAAACTGCAGCAGCAGGGGACAAGTGCACCCATCTTTCCGGGGCACCCTTCGAATCTCCACGGGATAGTCAGGTCCTGCTGTTTTGTTTTGCTTCTGTTTCTGTTTTTTGAGCCATCATATCATTCATTTCAAGGATTTTTTATTCTGCTGGAGACTCACTCTCTCCGTGCATTAAAACAAAAATTTTTTTAATGTTTATTATTTGAGACAGAGAGAGAGAGAGCACAAACAGGGGAGGGGTGGAGAGAGAGGGAGACAGAATCAGAAGCAGGCTCCAGGCTCTGAGCTGTCAGCGCAGAGCCCGACGTCGGGCTCCAACTCACGGACTGTGCGATCGATCGTGACTTGCACTGAAGTCGGACGCTTAATCAACTGAGCCACGCAAGCACCCCTCTCCCATGCATTTAAAATGTGTCCCTTGCTTTAAGAAAAAGTGTCACATTCTTTCCCACTCCCTCCCTGATGAGTTTTCACAGCTAGGCTTTTGAAATGCCCCGCCTTTCTGTCTCAGTGACTCTTCCTAAGCCTTTCCTTATTTCAACATTTCCAGCCTCCTGGTGGGTTGGGGTTTTTTTCAGCCTCCTGGTCCAAAGGCTGCACATGCCAGGAGTCTGGGGGAGCAGGGCGGACAGCCCTCATTGTGCAGGGGACACTGTCCCACCTCCGTTTAACGAAAAGCATCCCCCTCGTCCTAACTCCTCCTTAACCCCTCGCTGCTCACCGTCTGCATGCTGGATGTCCACTTCGTCATCTCTATGACTTCGTTACATTCAACACCTCCAGAAAATCTCATTTCTTTTTCATTAATCTTCTTCCTACTTGAATTGTACTAGAATCTGGGCATCTTCCCTCATCTGCAAATATATTGTCTCTGACTCCAGAGAGTACCTTAGAGTACTCTCTGTAATATTTTTTATTGAATAACCTTGCAGTGTTGGAAAGAGTTTATCGTAAGTGTGAGAAAGTGCAGGGGCGCCTGGGTGGCTCAATCGGTTGAGCGATCAACTTTAGCTCAGGTCATGATCTCACGGTTCGCGAGTTCAAGCCCCGCGTCGGGCTCTGTGCTGACAGCTCGGAGCCTGACGCCTGCTTCAGATTCTTTATCTCCCTCTCTCTCTCTGTCTCTCTCTCTCTGTCTCTCTCTGCCCCTCCGCCGCTTACTTTCTCTCTCTGTCAAAAATAAACATTACAAAAAAATTCTCTAGTAAGTGTGAGGTAATGTAGAGAGAGGTGCTGATGTTGTACACCGTATCTTTGTATGCGTTTGCTTCATGTGTCCAAATCCTCGGCAGAATTTTTCAGGGTGCAAAGTAATACCTTTGTACCCTAGCGACAAACGGAACGTACAGGTGCCCAATATTTGACGGCCACTCATCTGCCTTCTCGAGGAGGGTTTTGTAACTAAACAACTTCCTGATTTCTTTTTTACTGACGATTATGTAAATCCTAAGAAAAGACATCTTCCTTATTCACGGAGAGCATCTCTTGTTCATTAATTGATTTATTCAGCACACACGGAGCACCAACTGTGTGGGCCAGGCACGGAGCCAGACGGGGGGGCACAGAAAGAGGGAGGCGAAACACAGACTCTCAAGAGTCAAGGAGCTCCTGGCCTCCGGAGGGAGCCGGACCGGAGAGCCCAGGGCCGAGGGAGGCGTCGTGGGGGGGGGGGGGCGGGGGCTGGTGCACACAGCACACCGTTCCTCGCCCCGCGGCGTGTTTCTGGCTGGGCGCTGATGCCGCACGCCATCCTAACAGGTGCCGCTCACTGCACACTTTCTACGCAGCGGGCGCCGTGGGCCTGGTCTCTCGTGTTTCTCTTACCCTCACGATGACCATTTTCGGAAGAGAAAACGAAGGTTCAGAGAAGTGAGGCGACTTGCCCGGTGTCCCACAGCTAGTTAAGTAGCCGGGCGCGGCCCGATCGCGGTCCCCTTCCCCTACCAGCGCCCTCTCTGACGCCTGCACTCTGCGCACAGACCTACGTTCCTTTTCTGGATCGCCCCCTCTTCTGAGTGGTACCCATTTGCTCGGGCGCTCTGGGGGCAGAAAGGCACTCTCAGATGCTGCCAGAACTTCCTTAAGACCACAAAGGTGCCACCTGGACTTTCCTCTAGCTTCTCCGGAGTTGTTTTATATCCTAGAGTATTTAATGAATTGAGCAAACATTCGAAACTTTCGTCTCTGCTAAAATGCTAACCTCCTGCCCTTCCTATATGCTAAAATAGGGAAAAAGAAAAATTATAGCGAGGGACATTGCCACTCATGATTTTAAAATCATGTTTTGTTCCAAACCAGAGTGAGTCCACTTTCAACATGGGGGGGGGGCGTAGTTCGAACACAGAGAGAGACCGTGTGACTTCCCCAACAGCACACAGCACTGAAGGGCAGAGGCGGGCCCTCGAGTCTGCGCGTCCCTGGATGGCGGGCGGGGGGAAGCGGCAAGGTGCTCGCGAGGCCTTCCGGCGCGTCGGCGCTCACGCGCAGCTGAGGGCTTCGTCTCAGCCTCCGATGCTCTCCCTCAGGACGGACTCCACACGACTCCGCCCCTGCGTCGGGCTTCCGGACCAGCGGCGTGTGCCTCGATTTCCGCTCTGAGTGACCGTCACCAGCTGCCGGTTCTGCGACCCGCACGTGCCCGGCGTCATGGCTGCACCACGCCCGCCAGGTAACCGGGCTGCGCCGCGCAAACGCGAGCGGAAAGGGGCGCTGAGGAGCAGGAGCCGCCACTTTCCGGCGGACGCGCCGTCCCATCCCTGGTACGGACGGGCGTCTCCCGTTCGGGCTGCTTCACGGCCCATCGTGCCGCGCGCTACGGGCGGGAGTTCGGTTCCGCAGGCGCGGTTTTAACGTATTCAAGTCAGGTGACCCACGGGTTGCTTTTAACCAAGACTAGAGTCTGGTTTAAACAATTCTCCGAAAGACTGAAAGTTCAGGGCACGAAGCCTTACACCTCGTACTTCCTCGAGGGACGACAAGGTTACCTAGGTTTACCATGACAGACCTGTGCCTTCCCTGGCCCCCGGGGCGCCTCTCAGGAAAACCGTAATCGGGGCGCCCGGATGGCTCAGTCGGTTAAGCGTCCGACTCTTGATTGCGGCCCAGGTCACGATCTCACAGTGCGTGGGATCGAGCCGCACGTCGGGCACTGCCGACCTCGCGGAGTCTGCCGGGGACTCTCTCTCCCTCTCTCTCTGCCCCTCTCCCCCGCTCTCTTTCTTTCTCAAAATAAATAAACTTAAAAAAGAAGAAGGAAAATCACGGTAGACCATTCAAAGTCTTTACGAAACAAGAAGGAAAATTTTGTTGTATGCATCTAGGATCTTACCAGCAGCGTAGCCGTATCTACCGAAACACAGCTCGTCATTAATGATCTCTTTAACGGGGCAGTCTTATTGCGAATTGCTTGCACTACACGTTTTGATTTAAAAATTCCGTCAATACAAGTTGAAATACTATTTAAGGGGTCCATATTTCGGAAGCATGTTTTATAGAATTATCTCATTTCCTCTGCTCTCTGGAGGCACCATGTACTCCCTCAGAGGTGTAGCAGAGATAGCCTTAAAGAAACAATTATTTTAGGTAAAACTGTAAACTGTCTCTCCAGGAAGCAGACAGCTGCTTGTTTTTAAGAGAGGTGCCATTTTAGTGAAAATTAAATAAATACAGCTAACCAATTCACAGCTCTTCAAAATGTTAAAAGTAGCAAAATGTTATCCTTCATTTCTTGCCGGTGGGTAGAGTCCACACAGTGATTGTTTCAATAAAATGCTTTTTTTTTTTCTGTTTTAAGTGATCTCCAGACCCAGTGTGGGGCTCCAACTCACGACCCCGAGATCCAGAGTCGAATGCCCTACTGACTGAGCAGCCAGGCGTCCCAGGGACATTTTTTTTAAGATATTTATTTTTAATTATTTTTAAAGTTTATTTGTTTTTGAGAGAGCGGGGGAGGGACAGAGAGAGAGGGAGACACAGAATCGAAGCAGGCTCCAGGCTCTGAGCTGTCAGCACAGAGCCCAACACGGGGCTCGAACCCACAAACTGCAAGATCATGACCTGAGCCGAAGTCGGATGCATAACCAACTGAGCCACCCAGGTGCCCCTAAGGGAAAAGCCCCTAAGGCTTTTATTTTTTTTAAATAAAACTATGTTAAGCCTCTCTAATTGCCAATGAAGTGCCTCCCATTCAATAATTTAATTCTGTCTCTAGTAACACAGACTTTAACCCTAACATTAGAGAGAAACGTGTACTTGATCCAGATACAGGCGCACACAGAAAGTGACTCACCCTCGGCCAAAATCTGTCCTATCATAGCAACAAATTAACCTACTTTTTCTACTCGGGCGCCTCTGCTACAAAATGTGTCAAAACCTGGTCGGGTTTCCGATGCGCGAAAATATTTCGAGTTGCTCGCGCTCTCATCCTCAACAGAGGACTACTTAAAAATCCGATTTGATCTTAATAAATAGGACGGTGCTGCATTTTGTGATCGCGGACCCGAAATTTGAAATAGTCCAGCCTGACACTCTCATAATAAAAGAAGATGGTGTCTGTAACTTCACGCACAATAACAGTGCTGTGCAGACTGTGTGCAGAGATGCTGACATGTACCAACAACTGAAGGGTCCGGGGACTGAAGACCAAACGCTCTCACCGAGGAGAGAGAGGAACTGGGGGGCTGGAGGGTGGGGGTGGAATGGTAGAGCATTTTTTAAAAGTTGCAGTCAAAATGGGGACATTAGTTCCCTTGATACTTCCAAATTGATGGGTCCCACAAGCAATCTCAAATCCTAAGGGACAATCGCGAGGTAACCCCCTTACGGGAGGATTCTGCCGAGGGCACGCCTTAACGGAGCACGTGCCGGGCGAATAATGACGGCAGAGAAGGTTCTTGAATGTTTGTAATTACACTGAAGAGCCATTCCTGTTCTCCCCGGCTTTTCGATTTCTTCTGTGTAATTTCACTTTCTTCGCCAGTGATCAAGATGATTACAAATGTCACTGACTTTACTCTGTGCCTCGTGAAGAGGACAGATTTTTTTCAAGCGTTTTTAGTGTTTACTTGAAGGCTATTTAATTGCAGTTTCAGATCCTTTTTAAGACTTAATTGGTAAAAGACCCCATGTTCTGATAACTGAGAGCCTGATAATACAAAGATCATTCTGCTTCCAAAGAAACCGAGTCCTCAACACAGATTATGAATGGCATCTCGAAAATCCCCACGAAACTTTCTTATCATGAAAACAAGCTTAAGCTCTCTAATTAAAACCGTATGAAAAACAGTATTTTTTTTTTAACTACAGGCAAGGTATTTGCAGAGAAATTTGAGAGGTAACTGGGGGCAGTGGTAAAACAGATTCATTTTGAAACTGAAAAGCTCTTATGTAATGTCTGTGATCAAAGGCCAACGTCTTTCGACATTCTCAACGAGCCCGATCTGGATACAAATCAACTCAAATATAATTTAGGAAAATAACAGGATACCAAACAATGTGTTAATGCCGTGAAATACTGGCATACCTTACAAAACCCAGAAATGCCTATTAGAGGAAACTTCAATTACATTGTTTCGGTCATATTTTGAACCGAATCCCAAGTTGCTCTCACTCCCTCAATACAAATTAAAAATAAACAGCTCCTCGCGGCATCACCACCATCTGGATTACAATGGAAATAATGAAGTATGTGTGATTGTAGCTCGGGTAAAAATAACGCCGAGGCTCTGTGACCGCACCTTTTCCATTCCATGCCCCGATCACATTCGCGTCTCGGAACTGACTGCGGACCAAGGCAAGGTCAACTAGAAATACCCACCGGGCTGGTGAGTCAGGCGGTTGCCCAACTCGGGAAAGCGCTCTAACAAAGGGTTTTTAATTTTCAGGTGGTTGCATCACACCGATGTGATAAGTGCCCTCCGCAGAGATAAGCCTTTAACAAGGAAAAGGACATTGTTTCAAAACCTCCGGTGAGCTTGCACTCACACTCCGGGGAGGGAGAAGGACTAGCGGTGTTCGGGCCGGGGGCCTGGGCTCTGCGTCTCCGTCGCCTCACCTGTGAAACGGGGACCGGGACGGAGCAGAGCCCAGGGGCCAGGCGCGTGCAGGCTTAGGGTCTAGGAAGGATTCGCTCTTAAGTTCATTTCTGAAAAATGAGCAGCATCGAGGCAATGAGGATGTGAGGACTTCCAGGCTTTTTTAGCCTCTCATGATCTGCCCTGCGCTGATCGGACGAAACCCTCTGTATTAATCGAAAGGGCTGAGCATCAGCGGTGTCACAGGGCACAGTCTTAGTCTTCGCCCACCCAGGCTGCACACAGTCCTTCCCAGACGTCTCATCTGTGGGGTCCATGGAAGTTCAGCAGTGGACCGTCCGGGCCAAGGAGAACCGTCACAGAGAGGTCAAGGGAACTGGAAAAAGCCACACTGTGTGGCACTTTGTACGTCATCCCTGCCCCTCCCCATCTCACCTCTGTGTTCCTTCTAACACTTCCCCAAACTATTAACCCAATGACTTGGGTGGTTCTGCACTAGCCTCAAGAATTCCCTTCGAACTGAAATCACCATTGAACACAATGGCACACAGTTTTGAGGAGAGAAAGAAAAAACACATCATTAGAACAAAAACGTATTCCAAGAACAATTTTCAACTATAGGCTTAACTCTAACTTCAGTCCTTACTATTACTGGACAGAGAGTTAGGCAGAGAAAAAAAAACTAGGTGAATATCTTTATTCAAAATCAAAACAAAACATTCTGGTTTCTGGCCAACTCCACCGAAGAACGCTGAGCTCCTCACAGCTACCCAGCTGGACAGGCTGTATCCCCTCGGTTTACCCCGGACACCAACGGAGACCCCACCCGCTCCCAAAATGACAGGTTGGGGCTTGGGGACCCAGCTCTTCCGGGCCTGCACTCCGAGCGCTTTGCCGAAGCAGGTCCCGAACTACCGGCGGCGGCCTAGGAGCTCAGGAGAGCAGCTCCTCGGGGCGGGGATGGAGGAAGGCAGGCTCCGGCCCCACAGAAGAAACTTCTCAATAGAGCAGCCTGCGGGCGAGCGTGTGATGTCGCTGCGGACTCGCTGCACACCCGCTGAGCACACGCTCAGAAGTCGGTGTGCCAGGACGAAAGTACTGTAGTCTTACAGTAGGGCCACGGCGTCTACGTGGGCGTTCTGATTTCTGTTTTATTTTGAACTCCGGGGATTCAAGTTCTTTCTAATCTAGCCTTTGACCGCAAGAAGTAAAGGTTCAAAAAAAAAAAAAAAAAAAAAAAGAAAGAAAAGAAAAAAACACACCCACTCGACCAGCCGCGGTCAGGCCGGGGCGCTCCCTCCCGGCCCCACCGTCGGTGCTGGAGCGCCCCCACCCCGGGCGGAGGTTTGCTCGCTCTTTCTCACTTCGCCAATCCAGAAGCGCTCGGCTCCGGCTCCAAACTACAATGACGCTCCGGGAAGAAAGGTGCTCGGAAGCTTCCCGGGGAAAACGCCGGAGGCCGCCCGCCCCCCGCCGCTCGCGCCACCCCGCCCTCCCGGCCCCGCCGCGCCCCCTCCCTCCGCCCGCGGGACCCCGGCGCACCCGCGCTCCCGGCCCGCGTCCCTCCGCGCCCCCCGCGCCGCGCCTCCCCGGGACCGCCCCCACCGGGTGGGCGGCGCGGCGGGGCCTCGGCGCTGCCGGGACCCCCTCGCCAGAACAAAGGAATGTGGGGAGGGGGCGCGGAGGCGCGCAGGCCGCCGTGCGGCTCCCGCCCAAGCGCCGCCTAGGGCGCTCCCGGGTCCCGACCCCCGGCCGGCACGCGCCGCCCCCACATCCCAGCCCCCCGCCCCGGTCTCCCACGGGCCCGCCGGAGGGAGGGGCGCGCCCCTGGAGGTCGCGATCGGTGGGTGGCGCTACACGGTCCCCAGCAGGCCCCGGGCTCCCAGCCCAAGCTCCAAAGTAGGTCGGGGTCTGACACCGGGGCGGAAGGGGGGGGTGCCTGGAGCACTATCGGCTTCTTGGAAAGCAACTGCAATTATCTGGGCTAATATAATTCATTCCAGGGATGAATCTCTGTAACGCCCCCCCCCAAAAACAAAAACCCAAACCCTGCTCTTTAATTATTTCAATGTTACGTCAGGAAAAAAAAATTCTGACATATACACCATCATATAAATCTATTCACACATAATTACACTACGTCAGAGTGCCGGAAGAAATTTAAAATCTGGATACATTTTGTATTCACGTATCCTAGCCGGAATAAAAACTAGGGTATCTACACGAAAATGCAGTCTACTAACCTATATCTGTTTCCCATAAATCATATCTGGTCTGGAGGGGTGGAAAAAAAAACCCGCGATGTGAAATAAATACTTGTGACCTCATTCGCTGTTGTTATTTACAAAAGCCAGGACCAGAAGATGACGCTTGGCCATCCCCTGCTGTGCTCAGGGAACACAGCACTTTGCTGAAGTGTCCTTTATGAAGATAAATAGGAGTCGGCCAGCAAATCACCGGGCTCTGCGGAACGCCTTCCTAAAAATACAGTCTTATCAAAGGTCTCCGAAGGCGTGAAGTTAAAACTACACCAAATGGCCTTGAACTTCTATTTGCACACAGCCCTGGAGAAAACACCAGAAATAGCGCTGCGAGGCCACAATTGTTAAAATGTGATAGGGCTAAATTTAGAAGAACGCACATTTCATTTAGGGCAAACGACACACATTCAGCAGCAGGAGCTAACTCGATGCCTTACCCGGTTGTCTACTTTCCTGTTTAAAATATCCTTAAAAAAAAAAAAAACAAAACACTGTGACAGTGACATTTTAAAGGCTGACATTGTCCTACTTTCTTTGTAGCAAGATTATAAAATCATGTAATTAGCTCCCGCTTCCTATGCTGACTGCCAGCAAATTCGGCAGTTACATAATGCAACATTTCCAGGAAACTATTATGTGATCTGTCTTGTCGTGTCTGAAAAAGCGACGACAATAAGGTGAGAAAAAGGGCTGATGGAGTGGAACGCATTAAAATCACGCAGGTAGGGAGGTACACGCCACCACGCTTCGCCCCAGATTTAAAAATAACAGCACGGAACACCTGAGGGGCGAAGCCCGGGAGTAGCCAAGATCAGAATACAACCCGAGGGATTCTTCACGTTTTGTGGGAGGAGTGTTTTAAAAAATCTCTCTCTTTATCCGGGACGTGGTAGAGATGTCAATAACGATCTCCTCTCCAACGCCGCGCTACAATTTCCAAATCATGGCACACGTACGCGCACATTCCCACATCGGCTCCGTAACCCGAGCCAATATTTCACCGTGGGCAGATTATGCAATCCCGAGCAAGGACAAATCCTACAACCTTCTCGGGCGCTGGTAAGACACGCTGACGACAACCGGGCTGGAAGACGTCTGTGCAGACGCGGCCCCCGACACAAACAAACGCGGCGCACGCATTCTCCGAATGCCGTCACGGTTCACGCTCCCAGCGCTCTTTCTCAACAAGAAAATCAAGCCTCGTCCCATTGACTCAGCCCCCCCCCCCGCCTCCTCCGGCCCCCCCACCCCCACCCCCCGCACACACACCCCCGCCGCCAGCCCCGCAGAAGGGACGAGAAAGGAGCGAGCGAGCGCTGCCCTTCCCGCTCGAGATGGCTCAGCCTCCCCGGCGCTCGGCTCCACCAAAACATCAATTTTCCTGAAATCAGGAGACATTATGCAACAGCGGCGCGGGGGGGAGAGCGAGCCAGCCCGGACTACGTGCCGGCGCCGGGGCGCTGCAATCAAAGCGGCCACCTTAAGGTGGCGAGTCCCCTCCCGACCAGGCAGCAAAAGTTTATGTAACGAACGCCCCGCGCACACTCGCCGCCGCCGGCCAGCCCCGCGCGCAGCCCGGGCCGCGCGCCCCCGGGAGCGGGCGGGGAGAGCAGGGGCGAGCGGGGCGCCGGGCCGGGCCGGCGGTGGGCGGAGCGCTTACCGTGTTCCTGCTCCCGGGACGGCGGGCGCCCGGGCGGCGGGGAGGCGGCGCGGGGTGGGGGGCGGGGGGAGGCCGCGCCGGGCCGCGCGGGGCTCGGGCCGGGGCTCCGGGGCCGCGGGCGGGCGGCGGCGAGGGCGCGGCGCGGGAGGCGGGCGGCGCGCCGGGTCCGCGGGCGCCGTGGCCGCGCCGGGAGATGTGTGTTAGTAGGTCAGTTCCGAGCGCCGCGCTACGTCGCCGCCCGCCAGCCTCGCGGTGACGGGCGGCCGAGGCCCCAATCGCCGCGCCCGCACCCGCCCCCGGCCCGCCGCCAATGGCCGCGGCCGGCGGGGGCGGGCTCTCCGCGGCCCCGCCCCTCCCCTCCCCTCCGCTCCCCTCTTTCCCCCCCTCCCCCCCCCGCCGCCCGCTCCCCCACCCGGCCGCCCGCGTCCCTCCCCGGCCGGGGCCAGCGCCGCCACCCGAGCCCCGCGAGGATCTGCGCCCCGCGCCCCGCTCCGGGCTTGCGCAACGGCCGGCGCTGCCGGGGGTGGGTGGGGGGAGCTGGGGAGGGGCCCGAGCCCCCCACGCGCCCACCCCGCCCCCGCCGGCCGGCTCTCCCAGCGCCGCCTTCGCCCCCCGGCGATCCGCGCTCGCTCGCAGCCGCGCTTTTTGTCTCCCCGAGCACGCAGCGGCCCGGCTACCTGTTGCCCACCGAGCACCGGGCCGGGGGAGGCGGGGCGGGGGGGGGGGGACCGCGGGCGTGGTGGCGCGGACCGCCGCCCGCCCCTCCCCGCACACTCGCGGGAGGCCCCCTCCTCCCGGGAGGGGCGGGCGGCGCCGGTGAGCCGCCGGCTCTCGGGGCGGCAGCGGCGGGGAGCGGGACCGGAGGCCGGCCGGGGCCCCGCGGTGGCGCTGCGCGGGCGGCGCCGACAGTGCCCCCGCGCGTCCCTCCGGGGGGCGCGACGGCCCGCAGCGGGGCGACCGCGCGGCGCGCGCACGCCGCCCCCTGCACGACGAGGGCGACGAGGACGGCCGCGAAGTCGTTGCGTAAGACGCCTGCGGAGCGAGGCGGCCGAGGTCCGGCCGCCCCGGCGCGCCGAGAGGTGGCCGCCGCGCGCCGCCCTGCCGGCTCCCTGGCCGCCGCGCGGGGTGCCTGCGGCGACCTCGGCGCCCGCGGCTCTCGCGTGCGCGGCGTTTCTGCCCCTAGTCGGACGCGGTGTCTTCTTCGTGGGGGCAGGGACGCGAGGAGACGGGAGAAATGGCCCCTCGCGGCGCGTGCCGCAGGCATCGCGCTGAGGCTGGCAAGGCACGTGGCACACACACAGAGCGCGTTTACAGAACGAGAGAGAGACCGAGACCGAGAGAGAGTCTGCCTTTGCGAAGGGAGCCATATTCCTCACAGTGACGCACAGACGCCCAAACAGGGGACGGACGTGGCAGGTGGGGGAAGGACCTCTGGCGCCACTTGGACTACGCAGGAGCCGGACTGAATGCCTCCTGAGACTCCCCATCCTTTCCCCTAGGACACGATTTTTTAAGAAGGAAAATTTGAAGCCAACCCCAAAGTAAAGAAAGAGGAGAGTACACTGAACCCCCACCCCGCCACCGGGCTCCCGTCACCGGTTCCAGTCCGCTTGCTGAGTTTGTCTCTTCCATCTTCCCCGTTCTCATGTTACACAGTTACGAACACCCGAAGGGTGATGCCGAAACATGTTTCTCACTTATCACTTGGTTTTGGAAAACCTCTCGGTTCAAACTACTCTCCGAAGACAATGTGGTTCAGAACACCCGCTAGTTCACGACTCATCTGCTGGAGTGTAGATTTCCCCGCAAGGCCCTGCCGATTTAGCCGCGCAGCATGGGTTTTAACATCTGCCCCAAACCCACTGTTCCAGGTGCTCACCAAGTCAAGAAGCGCTACCGTCTACGGCTCTTGAGTCTCTCCCCCTCAGGAGACAGTTATTCCAGAGTTGACTGTGCTGATGAAAATGAGTCTTGATTTTGGTTTGTCGTTTCCACTTTGCTCATTTGTTACTATTATGTTTCCTTTTTTCCAAACCCTCGCCATGCCCGTTATAGTTCGAAAACCTCCCTTAGATAAAAGTAAAACCAAAATCCACCAGGCCGGTTGCCTTTTCCGGGTTAGGAGTGCGGCTGGTTCCTGGAAATCCGGAGGTCCTCCGCTCCACCTCTGCTACCCCACACCTCCAGCATGTTCTCCAGGCCGTTCTGCTTTTTGAGTGATTTCGTAGAATCCCAAAGCTGCTGTAGAATGACTAGGAACTGGTCTTACAGAAGGACGACTTGAAATTCAAGAAAGGTGGTAGATAAGGTGCTTGGAGTCACCCAGAAACGATGGGGGCGGGGATTTCTCTGAACTTGGAAATTGGCTCTTGATGCTGAATTTTGAAACCCGAGGCTCCTTTCACGGCTTGGGGGCATTCTAGATTGTGCGCGTATCACATATGTGCATCAGTTTTTGTCCCCACCCTACTTGGAAATCAGATGAAGTGCGAAAGATGTCGGAGATACCAGCTTAGAAAGTAACTCTTTAGCTCCTCCTGGTGATTGGGAAACCGCCGAACAGTCCGCCGAGGGCTCCGGCCCCGTTACCCAAGAGGTGGTGTGTCCGATAGGAAGTGCTAGGACATTCACAGAATAGGCAGGCACTTGCAGGCGAACGCAAGTCAGTGGAGCATGAAACCTAAGACGTGGGAAACGACTTACTGCAGGTGGGGAGGCTTCTAACGCCCGCCTGTGCCCGGCCGGAGAGCAGGGCCGTGACCGGGTCCCTGGGAGGAGGAGGAAGGCGGTGCTGGTTGAAGTCTCAAGCCAAAACTTCCTTTTTCTCAGTCTCTCTCTCGGTGCTCGGGGCGGGGGGTGCCAGGGAGGAGGGCAGGATCTGTGATAGGAGCTACCGGCACCAGACGGTTCACCACATTGGAGCATATATGATTACACTCCAGTAGCCTTTGTGGCTGAGCAGATATAAGGAGGCCAGAATGACCACGAATGCGGCCTCTCCTTCCCGAGAGAGAAAGCGCCCTTGCAGCACATTCCGAGCCAGAAGCCGGAAGATACCTCAGGGGCCGTGTGTGTCCAGAGGTGCTTTCTCGGGGCCTCTTCAGGGACAGGCAGGCTGCAACCTCGGATACCTAGTGAAAGCTCGGTTAGATGCATGCGACCCGCGGCAACCAGAGAGCCGCGAGCTGTGCTTCGGCTCTCGCGGGGACGGAGTTGCAGGGGCCCCAGGCTCCGCTTTTTCAACCGCGAGTAGACATTTGGATTTGTTGTTGTCGGTGGTGGTAACATACCCTGGTTTTGTCCCGCGTTGGCAGGCAATTGGTTAAAAAAGCAAAAGACCCTGTGGCTTGGCGAGCTGGAGACTAGACAGGCCGTGCCCTCGGACCGGGAAGTTCTCCAGAGAGGCCCCGGGAAGGGGCCACCGGAGGCTGGAAGGCAGGCCCCCCGCCTTGTGACCCAGCTTGGACAGCTCCCGCGTATCTGTTCTCGATCCCGAATTCTGGACTTCCTTGCAGGAAACCTTCCGTTGCTAAAAGCACTTTGGCCGCCGCCACCGGGGCCCCAGAGCCCGGGGCCCCAGTCTTCCCACCTCGCTGTGCTTACCGAAGGGTCTGGTGAACCCAAGGGAAAACAATTTCTAGGAATCCGTAGGTTCTAGTCTTGCTTCCAGGTTGGGCTTTCAATAGGGAGCGCGCGTGGCCCCGATGGGCAGGCCTCGTCACCCCCAGGAGGCCTGCCCACACCCGTCAGCACGCGATTTCTGCTGGTATTTTGCTTTGACCTAATGAGTCATTGAACGTTTAGGCAGAAACTTCCTGGAACAGTATTTCTTTCTTTCATGCTTGCTCTCTTTGTTTTCTTTGTACACTTTATGCCTCCTCCAATCACTGAGCTCACTCCTGCCCTTCCCTCTGCCTTCTCTTTCCACCTTCTCCTGGGCGTGGACCTTCCTTCTTCTCGTGTCTTTTCTTCTCACTTACCCGATGCATCTGAGCTCCCCCATTGGCCTCTCCCCAACCACCACGTCCTCCCGACTCCTCTGCATTCCTGCCTCTACCAAGCCCACCTCCTCTTCTTGCCCCTTGCCCGCCTCCCCGCCACGATCCAGGCATTGCGAGGGCTTAAAATTTCCACGCCGCCTTCCCCAGCTCCTGCCACATGGTTCGGCCGGCAGGCGCTCCATCAGCTAGCTTGGTCTGAGTATTCAAAAACTAGTTTTTGTGGGAAATTGGGTAATAGAAGATGGCCAAATGACACCCCCCCTAGAAGCGCCGGCTTTAAAGTACGAGAAGCCGAAATGTTTCCTATTAAATGACTGTTGCTCAAGCTAAGAAAGAAATTAGATCTCCACACCGAGTACATGATTTCCCCAGACAAAAGCGGCTGACGGCCTGAATACATCTCAGAGCATTTCCAGAAGACCCAGGAAAAGACCAGAAAGAGGCGGTTTTGCAAAAGAAGATGTTGCAAGGACAGCATTACAAAAGCCGCAACCTGACTTTAAACTTGGCGGCCACCCGCTTACATTTTCGGTGAGCATTTTTGTTCATCCGGATTAAGCGGTGTATGCGAGCAAAGGTGTCAAACTGAAGGAAAGTCACAGCCAGGCAGGCGAGGAGCAGGGGGGGACACCAGAACGGTCAAGACTTCAGAAGCGGCCAGTCGTGTTCATTGCAAAATCTCGAGGGATGGGGCAAGTGCTGTGGCAGCAGTGAGCCGGCCACGGGGACACAGTGGGGTGACAAGAGCGTGAAATATAAAATTGTGAAATGTGTTCTAACACAAAAACATTTTACTAAGAATAAGAGATGACACATCCACGCTGCAGTGCCGCTCCAGGTCCTGAGACAAACCTTATCTAAACTTTTCTGTGAGGTCCTGCACAGGGTATCCATTGGAGAGAGCCGCGGCGGCAGCCCAGGAGGCCAGGGCTCTCGTGCGTTCTTCTCTCACGGAGGGAATCATGGCATCTCTCTGGCCTTCATTGCTTCGTCTGAGCCCCGGTGGAGTTGCACCAGACTCAGCAGCTTCCCTCCTAGCATTGCACCGGGCTGATTCTTCGGGACGAGCCGCCAGCACACGGCGCAGAAAGGGAAAGCTGCAAATTTGGCATTTACGGAGAGGCAGGTCGCAGTTCACGCCGGCTTGCCCATAACCTTCTCTTTGCCTAATTTCGACGCGCGCGGGAGGAAATTAACACTGTGAAACGCACGCTGACAGCGTTGGAGACAGAAATGGCCTTCCGTAGGTGTGGTTTCTTTCAGCCAGAGATTACCATGAGCGCCATCGGTTTGTTAAATGCACTACGAAGCCCGGAAATTGGGTGCTTGACCACATTTCTGGTCTTCTGAGAAACTTCCAAGCTCTGCGCGACTGAGCAGAAGGGCCTGAGACTATTGTTGGGCTCCTGCGTGCGATGGTCTTCTCAAGCACGGCACACGCCCGTGGGGAGCATCGCCGCGTAGGATGCGGTCCGGATGACGCCCAAGCAGGCTCTGGGGCGGCCGTCACCCAGGCAAACGGGCAGGAGAGCCCAGTGGGGAGGAGCGGGCAGCGGCGTGTCCGCATCCCAGCTCCACTGCTCACGAGCTGTGCGGGCAGGACGAGTTACCTTCCTTAACTTCTCTCTACCTCGGTTTCCCCTTCTGGCAACCGTTAATAATAATGTCAACCTCAGGGCGCACGGGTGGCTCAATCAGTTAAGCATCCAGCTCTTGCTTCTGGCTCATGTCATGATCTCACAGTTCGTGAGTTCAAGCCCCGCATCAGGCTCTGCGCTGGCAGTGCGGAGCCTACTTGGGGATTCTCTCTCTCTCTCTCTCTCTCTCTCCCCCCTCCCTCCCTCCCTCCGTCTCCATCTCTCTCTTTCTCAAAATAAATAAACTTAAAGAAATAACAGTGTCAATCTCAGCAAGTTGTCCCAAGGTTAAAATGAGCTAAGAGCTACTAACGGCTTAGGAAGGACATGAGCCGAGACAGCGAGATGGGTTAGGCACCATCGTTAACCCGATAAAAAGTCAGCCCGCATGAGAGAAACAACCTGACTACCCAGAGGAGCGGGTGTGGGGGTGCACACGGGCACGTGTGTCACTGGGGGCGCCCATGAGTGTGCGTCCCTGTTCATCGGTGCAGACGGTGAGCTGCGTTACAGCGCCAGCGCCTCATTCGATGCCACGGAACCAGTGAGGGCTCGAGTCTACAAGGAAGCACCCCAGAGGTGGCTGGGGACAGAGGGTCATAGTGGGAGGCTCTGTGGCGAGAGAGCAGGTGGAAGGCTGACCCGGACGCAGGACTCCGTGCGGCCGCACCAGCCAGGCCGGCGCGCTTTTCGGGCAGGCGGGAGCGTGGCTGGCTCGGGGAGCGTGGTGTGCGGAAGCCACACGCCGTTTTCACTGTGCTCTTTACGCAGCACTTCGCCCATGGAGCGGCAGCGTGGGGAAGGCGGCTGAAGGCCCGGACTCCGGAGCTCGGCGGCCTCCGTTCGAGACGACCCCAGGTGAGTCACGCCGGACCCTGGCGCCTCAGTTGCTCATCTGGAAGAGTCCAGCGGTGACGTCGTACGTAACTGTAATGCTGTCGAGAGGGTAGAAGTGAGCCGACCGCCGGAAGGCACCGGCCCCTAGGCACTGGTCAGGACGGGAGGGCATCCCTTCAGGCACGGAGACACGTCAAGACAGGTCCCTGCTGTGGTGGTCTCATTTACATGCTGGCTTTCGGACCCCAGAGCAGCAGGGGCCCTCAGGCCTCCCTGCTGGCCTCTGTCCCCAGGAGTCCCTCCTTGGCTCTCACGTATCCAGACTGGGCTGGGGTTCCGAAGGAGACAGACCCGCGGGGGCCGTTTTGCTCAGGGCCGTGCACCGGAAGCGGCCAGCTGGGGGGGGGGCGAGCCCGCAGAACTCAGAGGGGGAGGACTGGCCCCCGGCTATTCACGCGGGCGGGAGGAGGGGAGGTGGCACGGCACGGAAGGGGGAGAGCACGGAGGATGGCCTGGTCCCCGAGGACAGGCCTCCCTGAGCCGTCGCCGGCTGGCAGGAAGGGGGCAGAGACACGCGGAGCGGGCCAGGTGAGCGCGGTCGCCCGCAGCGACAAGGTGGTGACAGACGTCACGTGCTCTGGGATTTCAGGTGTGTGCCCCCTCCCCCGAGGACGCTCCTGCTTCATGGCAGGGGAAGGGGCAGCGTGATTCTTGAATGGGGGGTGAGTGCTGGGGCCACACTCCCCGGGGAGGGGCCCCCACCCCAGAGCCCAGTGCCTCTCCGGGAGCTTCCTGGACTCGTCAAGAGATGCGAGGGCGGGTCTTGGTGCAGGAAGTTGGTTTACGTTCCCAGGGCTGAAGATTCCTTGAGGGAGAGGAAAGAAAGCGCCAGGCTCTGCCTGTGCGGGACACGCACTCCCGCTCCGATCGGCGGGTGGGGGGGGGGCAGTTAGAGCAGGTGCTTCCGGAGCGCCCCACCGTGCCCACGCAGCTCCAAGGCGTCGAGCCCTCGTGCAGTGAAGGGCGGGGGTGTCGGCCCACGTTGGAAGCCGAGGGCAGGGCTCAGTGGCTCCCAGGCGGTGCCCACAGCCGCGGTTCACCCCACGCGGGGACAGCTCAGCCGGCGACTGCAGGTGAGGGGCAGGGCTGGCCGGGGTGACCGAAGCCGTGGCCCACGTGCCTTCGGCCTCCAGGCCTGTCTTTCCTCTGACCCTCTGGCTCGCGGCTATCCAGTGTGGCACTGCCCGCTGACCTGTGCCCCACAGGGCCTGTCTCCTAAGGCCAGAGAAGGTAGCCGTTTCCCTCGGGAACCCCGCCGCCGCCTGAGTCCCCATGCGTGCTCCTCCCCAGCAGCCTTGGCCTCAGCTGCCCCAGGCCGTGGCTGCTGGCCACGTGGAGAGCATGGAGAGGCCCCGTGCTGGGCGCCTCCCCCCACCGTGGCTGGCTTCATCCCTGCTTCCGCGCCGCCCCAGGTCAGACCCAGCAGGCCCTGCGGACACCCCGGTGCCTCCATCGCAGAGAGGCGCAGCCAGCTGCAGAAGGGGAGGGGCTGCAGGCGGGGCGGCCAGCGCGACCCCCAGCTGCAGAGGGGCTGCTCCACTGCCAGGCCCGCTGAGAGCAGGGGAGGCCCTGCCTGGGCAAGGCGCCCGGCCGAGCCACGCGGTGCTCCCTATCGCCTGCCGATCGATCGGGGGCCCGTCGGCTTGGGAAGCTGCGGTCAGCTTGGTAACGCATCACCTGCTCGACTTTCCCGACCTCTCTGCCTTTCTCTCCTTCTGCCTCCTCTTGGGATCGTACCTCCCGAGAAAGCCTCGGCCCGTACACTTTGACTTAGGCTCCAATTTCTAGGAATCCCACCCAGCCAGTTCTTTTCTTTCTTCTAGAAGCTGTAGAAAGTGTAAAACATAGCAGTATCCCCCAAAGTAGGTTCCTGATCGGATGTGCCCCACTGAAATTAGCCGAAGGCTGAGAACGAGTGAGTGTCTGAGCCTCGCCCTTGGCTCTCGTCTCTGGAAGGGCTCCGCAAACCTCTCTGGCCTGGGAGAGCCGCCTTCTGCGCCTTCCAGCAACATTGTTTAGCTTCTAAATGGCCTGAAGTTTCTTGGGAAAGCGTGTGGGAAGCCGCTTTTCTGGGGGGTATGAGATGCATTTGTTAACTTTACGGGACAGGAGTGCGATGCATGGATACTTGTGGACGATAAAGGGGAACGTTTGGAAGGGCAGATGAGAAAAGACTTTCTTGTTTCTGAAAAGTATCTATTGACTCTTTGAAGAGCATTCTTTTCCAGGAAAAATGTAATCGTTCACTTAACAGTGAGACAATAAAGCCCTTGTGTTTAATTAGGGACGTCCATGCGGACACCCATTATTTTTGACTTAAAAACTGAGCAATGAGGAAGAAAAACTACAGACCATCGTGATGACGCGATGACTGTGATCCGTGTGTCCGTTCGCCTAACGGAGGCAGGAAAACTCGAGAGGTCGGCGGTGTGGCTGGACAAGATTTGTAATTTATACCTTATTTACAAACAGCGGCGTTCCTGCATCTGGGAGGCAGGTGGAACGGAGCGGCTGCCACCTGCTGCCGTGTGACCCAAACTCCTCGCTCCTCTGCTTTCCCACGTGTGAACTTGGGGTGCCAAGCCCGCTGCCCTCAGGGGTTCCGGGGGGTCACGGTAGTTTGACTCCCTCCACACCTGAGCCCAGGCTCATCCCTCTAGCCTCCCGGGTGTTTCGGGATTTGCAGGTGCCACGGGCGTTCACAGACTTCTTTAGAGGTGGGGTGGCTGTTTGACACGATCCTGTCCAGAGGGAGGGACAAACTCATAGAGGTCTCCCGTGTTCCTTTCCTCCTGCCTTAAAAATGGGTGTAATGCTGGCACCCTGGGCCTGCCTGACAAGGAGGGAAAAGGCCAAGGTCAGCCACTGCTTCCCGTGTCTCTGAGCTTCTCGAAGGTGCGAAAGCAAATCCGGGTTTGGTCGAGCTACGGGGGGGAGAGTATTTTGTGACCTACAGATTGTCATTTGTATCTGAATATCATGGCAAGCATAACATAACGTGTCTGGTGCCTGAAGAAGGCCAAGAATGCCAGCTCTTGTTATGACATTTTAAAATATTGTATTTAAATGTATTTAAAATACAATTCGGAAAGGTGCCTGATTCATAATTAAAAACGACTGTTAAATATTTCATGCTATACCTAACAAATACAAGTGCAAACTGATGTATGTGAAGAAAACTATTGAACACTGAGTAATGACATAAAAGGGGACACGTAAGTAGAAATGGAGCACATTTCTGGACTAAAAGAGCCAATACTATAGAGATGACAGTTTTCTCCAAATGAACCTCTACGGATAGTGCCACTCAGTCACAATTCCAGTGGACTCGAAGAGTTGATTCTCGTCTTCAGTTGGAAGGATGAATATTCCGAAGTAACTGAATTGGCCTTGAAAAAAAATAATAAATATGGTGAATTTATTCAATTCTTCCAGCCAGATGTTCGAGCTACACTGGATAAAAACCCGTGGCATCGCAGAAAGGCAAATTGGTCACTGACCCGGCGTTGAAATCCTAGAAATAGATTCACATATAAATATAAAGCTGTACATGAGAAATGATTAATGTCATCATTTACATCAAAGAACACGTCAGTCAGGGACGAGCACAGGAAACAGAAGTTGCTCTGGGTATTTCGGACAGAAGGTGATTTAAAATAGGGAATTAGAGATTTTCTTTTTTTTTTTAATTTTTTAAATATTTATTTTTGAGAGACAGAGAGAGCGCGCAGGGGTGGGGAGCGAGAGAGAGGCAGAGAGACAGGGAGGGAGACAGAGAATCCAAAGCAGGCTCCAGGCCCCGAGCTGTCAGCACAGAGCCCGACGCGAACCCACAAACCTGTGAGATCGTGACCTGAGCCTGAGGCCGTGACCTGAGCCGAAGTCAGATGCCTAACCGATGACGGAGCCAGCGGGGCACCCTGAGGGAATTAGATGTTTTCACCACCCTTGGAAGTAGGGGAGCACGTTCTAGGCCGGGTCTCCTGAAATGACTCAGCGTAGATAGAGCGGATGCAGCGAGGAGCCGTGAGAGCTAACCTAGACGTCGTCGCCGCAGCTGTGCCCGAACAAGAAACCGGGCCAGAAATAAGAAGCAACGGCCTCTTAGGAAACTGGACCCTGGGGTCCGAAGCTGTGGTCTGGGCAAAGGAGGTCCCATTAAGAAGCTGTCCCTGTCACCATTGCTTCTCGACCTCGGGGAGGCTGGCAGATGGACACCAGAGTGCCCTGCCAGGAAGCGTCACGGTTTTGAGGTCCGCTCGCCTGCGCAAGGTTCAAGAGGCCCGGAAGATGGCTCGCTCCCGCCTTCCAGGATCTCTCACCAGTGCATGCAAGTGTTGCTAGATAACTTGCTTCCAGAACCTCAGCTTCCGGGGAGTCGGGAAATGTTTCTGCCAGCTTTCCCGTGTCCCCAAGCAGAAGCCAGCTAAAACGAAGGTTGAGAGAACTGATCCAAAGTGTCTGCTCCTCACGGAAGAGAGCAGCGTCCTGGGGTCGTCGGTCAGGTCCTCCCGAGCGCCGCACCTAAAAACATTCCCGTGTGATTCCCACGTTCCAAACATTAAAATATTCCCACGTGATTAAAAATTGAAATGTTGAGGGGTGCCCAGGGGGCTCAGTCGGTTAAGCGTCCGGCTCTGGCTTTCGGCTCGGGTGATGGCCTCAGGGTTTTTGGGATCCAACCCGATGCTGGGCTCCATGCTAACAGCGTGGAGCCTGCTTGGGATTCTCTCTCTCCTCTCTCTCTCTCTCTCTCTCTCTCTCTCTCTGCCGCTCCCCTGCTCGTAGGCTCTCTCTTCCTCAGAATAAATAAATAAATTTAAAGAAAGATTTAAATGTCGAAATTACACATAAAATTACCAAAAAACATACGGGAGAACGGATCTGTAATCCCGGGGCCAGGCGTAACCTGAAACCCAGCGGCTATAAAAGCAAAGATAAATGGATTTAATTGAGTAAAAATCCAGCACCTTTGGTCTGATAACAGATACCCTAAACCACATTAGAAGACAAAAAGGGGGGAAATACCTAGCATTTTTATTCTAGACAAAGGGTTAATATTTTTAATATGTTAGAGTTCCTACAAATCCACAGAAGATCCACAGTCAGGAGTGAAATAGGCAAAGAACAGGAATAACCAGTTTTTTGAAACCTCAAGTGCAGATCACTTTGACGCATATGGAAACATGAGTAACTTCGTTCATAATAAATACATGAAATTACAATGAGAGTTTTTTCCTTCACCTGGCGACGCTGGGAGAGCGATAACATCTATCGGCAGCAGGAGGGGCATGCAAGCGGAGTGCAAATGGATACAAACTTTAAAAGTGAATCTGGCCCTCCGAGTCAGAGGTTAACAGTCCCCACCTTTTACCCTGCAATCCGCTTCCTAGAATTTGTCTCACAGAACAACAGTACACTTCTCAGAATCTGCCCCACAGAAATACTCTCGCAAGTGAGCTAAGACGCATGCTGCGAGCAGACCGACAGGGTTATCTGTAGGAAGGAAACCCGGACCCGACTCTCGGTGCCCATCCAGGGGCCATCACTTAAATAAATGAGGATGCAACCCTACAATGGATTGCTCAGCAGCAATTAAAAAGGAGCAGGTCTAGGGGCTCCTTGGGGGCTCCGTCAGCTCAGCAGTCGACTCCTGGTTTCTGCTAGGGTCTTGATCTCGTGGGTTCGTGGGTTCGAGCCCTGCGCCGGGCTCCTCTGCACCGATGACGTGCAGAGCCTGCTCGGGATTCTCTGTCTCCCTCTCTCTCTGCCCCCACCCCACTTGCACTGTCTCTGTCTCTCTCAAAATAAATAAATAAACGTAAAAAAATTTTTCTTCTAATTAACAGCTCTGTTCCTATGGACGTCGGAAGATGGCAATAATATATTAAGTCGAAAGTAGATCTTTGTAGGGGACACGACCCCACGTGTTTCTAAAGACAAAAACGTGGCTTGCCTACGCAGCAGATCTGGCGACAGGCAGCCCCGGTGGTTCCTGGGAGGGTCACCTCTGGGCGACAGGGGTAGAGCTTCCTGTGGGCGGCAGAACTTTCACTCGTTATTGCGTGTGTGTCTTCAAGGTTTAACATCGAGAAAAGACTCGAAGATCCCTAAAGAGCCGAACCCCCAGTTCAGCCCTGTCACCTGTAAGCACGGTGTCTAGGTGACTGACAGCCCCGCTAAAGTCGAAAGGTGCTCGGAGCTCACCGGATAAACGTGGAAGTTGGGGCTCACGCCTCGTTGCTCCCAAGTCCACGTGGAGGGAATTGCATTACTTCCTGGGGTCGTGATTTCCGAATTTTAACCCCAGAAGCAAAGAACGCCCTGGCATTTTAAAGTCACATCGCACCTTCTACTCCTGGCGTAGCGACCGGCTTCCCTGCCACGCTGGCTGGGCGTGCAAGCCCACCGTCTGCCGGGCAGCCTCGAGGCGGCTGTGTGCAGAATTTCCTGATTAAGGCCTGCAGTTACCGCTTCCAGCACCCCTCTGCCTCTTGCCTGCCCGAGCTGCATAGTATTATTATTATTTCTTTTCTTTTCTTGCTTAAACTTAGTCACTTTATCTTATCTCGGCTTGCCGCTGGCCTGCGCGAGCTGTCGTAATTGGCCTATTGTGGTAATTTCCTGAATACAATCGTGGATGTTACGTGGCTTCGAAATTTCCTTTGAAATTTTGTAGTCGAACCTTCATTTTTCAACCCAGCCTCTTTTGTAAATCTCTTCTTTGGTTCTTTCTTACAGATGATTCAGTACCCAGTAGGCTTTGGTTAGGAAAAAAAAATCATTTCTTTTAAATTTGTCAGAATGGCTGAATCCCATATGTGAAGAGAGGCAACAGAGTATGTGATCGAGAGCATGCTTCCAAAGCCTGCTGTGTGGCTTTGGGCAAAGCACTTGATGTCTCTGGGCCTCAGTTGCTTCAGGTGTAAGTTTGATATGGGTGCTTATTACCTTGAATAAGGCAATATTGTGGTAATTTTTGCCCAATTATCTGATCAGTAAAGCCTTTGGCAAGGCTTACCTGATTAACAGGTTACGGAGAGCCTTCTAGCCGTTGGGTGGCGACTGGACGGTAGAGGGGCCAAGGGAGAGCACGGCGGCCTCTGAAACCCGTCCCCTACGGAGCCATGTCTTTCTGTCTTCCCTGAGTTGGCCCCAGTCATCTTCCCCTCCACGTGACCCTGTCACAACCTGCCCGTTCTGCCCACAGGACGGTGCTGGTTCAGGAAGCTTCTCTGCCTTAGCGGCTTCTCAGCACACTCAGGGGAGAAGCCGCATGCTGACTGTGACCCATGAGGGTCTCCACCGCCTTCTGCCTCTTTATCTCACCCTCTCTCCTTGTTCCCCAGGTGCCAGAAACAACTACTCTTCAGTTTTGTTTCGTTTTGTTTTGTTTTACTATGTTACTTGCTCTCTTTCCCACCTCAAGGCTTTTGCCGACTCTGTTTCCTCTGCCTGGAACATTCGACCCAATGTTTTGTACGGCCTTCTTTCTCTTTCATGAGGTCCGGCTTCAGTATCTTCCCCAATACGAGACGGGTGTGTGTCCAGCCCACGTCCGTTCCTATTTCTATTTCTTGGGGTGGTAGTGCCCCAAAGTTCCTCTGTGGGAACGTCCCCCCACACTCCATGGAGCTTACACAGGGGAACCACACCAGGTCCAACAAATACAGAGCCACAAAAGTCTTTTCGTTTTCCCTGGAGAAGAACCCTTGGGGCATCCTGGCAATGGGCCGGGAATGGTAGCATCGTGGCCACACAGGCAGAGCCCTGAGGAAGAAAGGCGACCTCGTGCCCAGACTTTCCGTAGCTCCTCACGTCACCCGCCCCTTCCTGTAACTGACGCCGAGCCTCCTGGCCTCCCCTTTCCGCTGACCCGTCATCCGCAGGCCCCTGGGGGGCGGCCGCCTCCCCTCTGCAAGGCCAGCCCCTCTCAACATTCGGTTGGCTGACATCTCTCCACCTCGAGCGGGTGCTTGCTCTCCCGGCCCCTTTGTCCGTCTTGCCATTTCCCTGGCATGTGTGAGAGAGGAGAGGAGACTACCTGAGCGGAACGGCTGTCTATCTCCCAAGCCGGCCGCAGGTGGGTCCCCAAAAAGCTCTGGGTCCTCTCCTCTCAGGAGGTGACCGCGACTTTTCCGCCTTTCCTCAGGCCCCCTCCCTCATCTCCTCCCCGCTCAGACCCGGGAAGCGGCCTTGTGTCCACTTCCTGTCGCTTTCCTTCACTGCGAGGTGACCCAAGTGCACACGCCTCTTTTCTGCGTCTCCGTCACCGTAGGAGAGGTGCCCTCTCCTGTCTGAGCCTGATACTTGTCCTCTTAGGAGGCCGTGGTCTCCCCGCCCCCCCCACCTTGCTCTGTGGCTGGGCGCCCCTCCCCCCAGCATTCGATGTTAACCGGGTGGCATTGGTGTCTGGACTTCCAGTGACCTGACCACCCTGGTCGACAGGGAACTTCTGCACAAAAACCAGAATGAATCGGTCACCCGATTCTTCTCCCATATTTTGAACGAATCCTCCCTCAACCCCACGCTCTCTCTTCTCCTCCTCTAAATCTCTCCTCTACCCTTCACACCGAAGCTGCTTAAGGCAGGTGTCTGTAACGGGGGGGGGGGGGGTGCTCAGTCACTTCAGCAGAAAAGGGACAGAGTCCTGTGACTGAAGGGACGGCTTCAGACAGCTGTCTGCCATTGCTGCCGTGGGGTGCTCCCCACTCTGCAGGGCCTCCTCCATTCCACTGCAGGCGGCCTTCAGCCGCAGCCGTTTCCCTGAGGGTGTAGGTAGGGTCAGCAGGGAACGTCCAGGCTCACACCCCGTTGTTACCGGCGCGGGTGTTCCGTCAGCAACGCCCAGCACTGGTGAGCCGCGGCCTCTGTGCCTTCAGGCCGCCTTCGTTCCCATCAGCCTTTGCAGCTCTCTCGCAGGCTCCACGCTTCTAATCACGGGACGCCTAGGCCCTCTTCTCATTTCACGCACTCACCCCGGGGACCTCGTCCACTCGCCGGGCTCCACGTGTCCTTTCCGTGCTGATAAATACAAGTCTGTGTCCAGTTCAGATCTGTCTCCTGCAGACGAGACTGGCATATCCAAATGCCTTCTGGACCCTTCCATGTGGAAGTCCCCAAGGCAATTCAGGCTCAACTTGTCTAATGTCAATCTCATCATTACTCCTGCTTAAACCCTCAGCATCTCGGATGGTGGGACCGCGATCTACCCGGCGCCCAAGCCTCTGGGCATCTGTCACCTCCCCTACTGCGTCAGTGGGGATGCTTAGCTGCGAGCCAGGAAAACCAGCTCTGGTTAGTCTCCATGGGAAGGATTTTACTGGAAGGATGTTCAGTAACTCACAGATTCTACAGCAAGACTGCTGACCAACCGTTCATCTTAGAGGAGCCAAATCCGAAATCAATGGACAGAACCAGCACCAACTCTGGGCACAGATTCTGCTGCTTCCGTCACTAACAGTTCCCATCCCGGACCTCGGACACTTCTGCTGAGATCACCACTGATGCCGCCGTTACCGCCTTCCCCAGCGGGCCATCTATGTAGTACCTGTTGGCGTTCATGACCGGTTTACAGCCAGGAGCCAAGGATGGGGGTTAGGTGTAGGGAAACCACTGCGTTAAAATATTTTTTTAATGTTTATTATTTTATGATTATTTTTTGAAAGAAAGAGACAGAGCACAAGTAGGGGAGGGTTAGAGAGAGAGAGGGAGGCAGAATCCAAAGCAGGCTTCAGGCTCTGAGCTGTCAGCACAGAGCCCGATGCGGGGCTTGAACTCACGGACCATGAGCGGAAGTCTGATGTTTAGCCGACTGAGCCCCCCAGGAGCCCCAAGTATCCAGCATTTTTTGCTTCGGGAGTGGGAGTAGTGGTTCTCCGTCCCAAGATGGTAGATTCCTTAAGCCCAGGACTGAGGGCCTGATGCCAAGCGGCCAAAAGAGAATGGACAGCCGCTCAGCAGCTCTCCCTCAGAAAACAAAGCCCATTTGCTCTCTGTCCGGAACTTACCTTTTTCTGCACCTTCAAATCCAGGATGTCTATACCATGACCGTGTGTCTCTCATATCTAAAGCGATCCCATCTCCATATTTTGTAATCTAAGGACTCAAAAGCAATTATAGCTCAATAAAATGGAAAGAAAAAGTTCTTCTGAATGGCGTAGAAGAAAAAAGGGAGAGAGAATTTCAAAGAACTTTGAAATAAATAAATAAATCCTTGAAATAAATCCTCATCCTTGAAGCAGCGAGGGACCTTTTGTGACTCTTGTTTTGTGACCCTCCTACGGCTCTACTAGGCAAATCTAGCAAGGAGTTCCTTCAATTCTCATCCCCTTTGTCTCCTAACATCCCTCAGTCCGTCCCTTCTGCTGTGGGTTGATGCCAACAGATCTGAGCTTCAGTGGTCCTGCCTTTATAGACTTTCAGTGTGATTTCTCATGGGAAAGAGAAGTCAGGAGATTCAGGGCATCCCCAGGGAATCCCTCGGGCCCACGCACGACACTCCACGTTCTTCCCGTGTAAGAATGCCACCATCCGATTTCCCCTTAATAATCAGCTCCGCCCCTGCCTCTGATGACCTAGCCCGCCCCGCCCCCGTATTACCTGAAGTTCATGGGAAGCTCCAAATGGCCCGATGGCCTTCTCAACCCCCAGTTTAAAGGCATAGTTGCTATGCCAACTGGTGGGGGCATCTTCCTCATGGATGTTAAGCCCTGTAAAGGATCAGAACACAGAGTCGTGAGGACTGCATGAAAGACGATGACACAGCTGATTGACAGAATAATACAAGTGTCCGGCCCTTGAAAGCTGCTGCCGCAGGAAAACCTCACAGCTCTGTGACCTCCTTGCCTGCGGCAGTTGCTAAATCAGCAGGAAGATGGGCCTCGCCCCTCTTGCACCATCGGATTTTCTCTCTCAGTCTGCATCTAGAACCCCAGTTGCGAGAGACTAGCAAACGCGGAGTTGAGCCTCCGTGTTACACACAGGGCCCCTCGGACAGGGTCGGAACGGCCCCTGGCTGCCCGTTCTCCACGGACCCTTCAAGACATGGCCCCATCTGTCTGGACTGAGGGGGCCGGATGACCACCCCACTTGGCTCCAGACCGGTTTTAGTCCCTGGCAAACTGGAGACTCAGCGGTGTCAGTAGCCAGGTCAGCCCTGGTGGGGTGGAGACTAGGACTTTGTCATGTCCTCACGCCCATTACCCCAGTCTCTACCAGTAGGGTAAACCTCTGCGAGTCTTCGGTGAGAATTTATTCCCCATGTCCACAGCTGGAAATCTCGGGCACATTTCACTTCCGCAGGTCAGGGGCCATCAGGACCCCTACCCTTAATGCCAGCTGGGGTTTACTTCCTTCGATGACATGTTGTCCAGAAAATTCCATCCCATATTTCACTTGGCTTCCTGAGGCTCCGGGACCGGTGTTTACAGCACTCAGGGGACTCGATTGCCAGCAACAGAGACCAATTCCGGGCAATGGAAACAGAAGGTTATTTTAATTTTACCAGGCGATTCACAGAATCTGTGGGAGGGTTGGCAAACCAGATCGGAGGCCACAGCCAGAGGTCATCACCCACATCAGACTTCCGGAAGGGTCTCACGAAGGCACCGCTCTCTTCACTGTTGGACACCTGGCTCTTTCAGTGCTGCCGCCAGAGTCGATGGTCCCGCAGACGGACGTGGCCACCTTCACAGGCACCGTCCCCAAGGAATCTTCACGGCTTCTTATCACTGTCTTCTGATTAAAAGTTGAGGATGAGGAACCGTAAAGAGGTGGTTTTGGTTGGCCGACTCTAGTTCATGTGCGTGAGCCCTAGCTACAGGAGGCTGGAAAATGAATACATGATTTTTCAACTTCTGCGCTAGGAGGCAGATTCTGCTGCCCAACAGAGGAAGAGGTTCAGCTTCGGTGTGGCCGTAAAGATTGACAAATACTCACTCCGTCCCCCACACACACTCCCTCGTTCTATCTACAAAATGTCCAGGATCGATTTCCTGCTTAATTCTACCTCCTAAATCTCTCTCTCTCTTTTTAACAGCTTTATTGAAATACAATTCATGTGCCATGAAATCTACCCATTTAAAGTGTACCATTCAGGGCACCCAGGTGGCTCAGTCAGCTAAACGACCAACTCTTGGTTTCAGCTCAGGTCGTGATCTCGCGGTTGTGAGTTCAAGCCTTGTCTGGGGCTCTGCACTGACAGAGCAGAGCCTGCTTGGGATTTTATCTCCTTCTCTCTCTGCTATCTGCTTCTCTCTCGTGCTATCTCCGTCTTTCTCAAATAAATAAGTAAACTTAAAAAAAGTGTACGATTCAGTGTTTTTTGGTATATTACATCATGAAGGTTTGTAAATTGGGATAAAAATACATAATGTAATAAAACTTGCCATTTTAACCATTTCAAGTATACAATTCAATAGCAGTAATTACATTCATAATGTTGTCCAACCATCACCCCTATTTCCAAAACTCTTTTCATCATCCCAAACAGAATCTCTGTAGTCATCATTGATTAACACTATTTCCCCTCCGCTTACCTCCTGATAACCTCTACTCTACTTTCTGTCTCTATGATTTCCCTATAAGTGGAAATCCCAGAGATTCCCTAGAAGTGGACTCATACGATATTTGTCTTTTTGTGTCTGGCTTAGTTTCGTGTCTCGTTTAGTGTAGGCCATCCATGGTAGAGTGTGCCTCAGAACTTCATTCATTTATGGCTGAATAATATTCCACTGTGCGTACAGGTCCTATTTTGTTTATCCGTCCATCTGTTGATGGACATTTGAGTTGTCCCACCTTTTGTGTTCTTGTGAACACTGGCATACAAATATTTGTTGGGGTCTCAGCCTTCAATTCCTTGGGGTAGACACCTAGGAGTACAATTGCCAGTTCATATGGTAATCCGATGTTTGGCTTTTAAAGATAGCTAAAATATGAGAAACCCAGCAAATTGTTTTCCTTTAAGGCTGCACCATTTTGTATTCCCACCAGCAATGTGCAAAGGTTCCAAAATCTCCACATGCTTGCCGACACTTGTCATTTGCCATTTTTTTATTATAGCCATCCTGTTAGGTGTGCAGTGGTATCTCATTGTGGTTTTGATTAGCGATTCCGTAATGATTAGTGATATTGACACCTCTTCATGTATATACCCATGTGCATATTTTCTTTGAAGAAATATTTTATTCAAGTCCTCTGGCCATTTTTTAAATTGAGTTGTCTGTCTTTCTGTTATTGAGGTTTAAGAATTCTTTATATTTTGTGGATCCTGGCGCTTTGTCAGATACATGGTTTTCAAATAATTTTCTCCATTACGTCGGTTGCTTCTTCATCTATCGATGTCCTTTGATGCACAGAAATTTTAAAATGTGATGAAGGGCAAGTTGTCTATTTTTTCATTGTTGGTACTTTCGCTTCTGGCGTTATATCTAGGAATTCACTGCCAAATCCGAGCTCTTAGAGATTTACCCCTCTGTTTTTTCTAAGGGTTTGATGATTTTAGCTCTTACATTTAGAACACCCATCCATTTTTAGTTAGGTTTTGTTTAATTTTGTATATACTGTGAAGTAGACGGTCTAACTTCATTCTTTTGTACCATCTGTTGAAAAACTATTCTCTCCCCATTAAATGCGCTTGGCTTCCTTGCAAAACCCAATTGGCCAGAGATGTATGGGCTTATTTCTGAACTGTCGATTCTATCCTGCTGGTCTTATGCCTATTCTCATGAGTATCACATTGTTTTGATTACTGTGGCTCTTGTATTAAATTTTAAAATCAGGAAATGCGAATTCTCTCACTTTGGTCTTCTGTTTTCAAGATGGCTTTGGCTATTTGAGGTCCCTTGTAATTCCACATAAATTTGAAAATTGGATTTTTTATTTCTACAAAAAAAAGCCATTGAATCTATAGATCTGATTGGTTAGTGTCTTTATACTATTAAGTCTGTATCCATGAACATAAGAGGACTTCCGTTTACATGCGTCTTAATTTCATTCAGCAATGTTTTGTAATTTTCAGTGTTCAAATGTTTCACACCCTAGGTTATATTTATTTTCAGGTGTTTATTTTTGGAGATGCTATTGTTCCTTAATTTCTTTCCAATTTCCTTTTCCGATTATTTATCGCGGGCGTGTAGAAATACAACTGACCTTTGTATGTTCATCTCGCTCCCAGGATTTGTTTGTTACTTATTACTTCCAGTAGCCTTTTTTTTTTTTATTCTATGTAGGATAATATCGTCAGCAAATCAAAGTATTTCATCTTTTTTCCAACTTGGATACATTTTATTTCTTTGTCTAATCGCTCTGGGTGGTGCCGTGTTGAGTACCAGTGGTGAAAGTGGACATCCTTTCCTCATTTCCGATCTTAGGGGGCAGTTTTAAGTCTTTCTTTTATGATGTTAGCTATGGGTTTTT
The DNA here is from genome assembly GCA_030068075.1 of Paguma larvata. Lineage (NCBI taxonomy): Eukaryota > Metazoa > Chordata > Mammalia > Carnivora > Viverridae > Paguma > Paguma larvata. Next base: position 87,256,022 of record CM057832.1, on the reverse strand, counting down.
CATACATGCCCTGTATCATATTGAGGAAATTCCCTTCTCTTCCTAGTTTTCCGAGAGTTATTTTGTAATCACGAAAGTATGTTGGATATTGTCAAATGACTTTTACGCGTCAATTGAGATGACATATGGATTTTTTCTTTCGTTGCCTGAATGCGATATATTACGTTTATTGATTTTCTTATGTGTATCACCCTTGCATTCCTGGTAGAATCCCACTGCTCATGGAATATAATCCTTTCAATGTGCTGTTGGTCTCAGTTTGCTAATGTTTGGTTGAAGCTTTTGCATTTCTATTCATAAAGGATATTGGTCTGAAATTTTCTTTCCTCACAATGTCTTTACCTAACTTCGGAATCATGAAAATGCTGGTCTCATAGAATGAGTTAAGAAGTGTTCCCTCATCTTTATTTGAAAAGTTTGAGAAGAACTGGATTAATTCTTCTTTAAATGTTAGTGGAACTCCCCAGTGACGCCATCTTGTCCAAGCCTTTTCTTCGTTGGAAGGTTTTTGATTACTATTCAATCTCCATTTATTGTAGGTCTGTTGAGATTTTCTATTTCCTTTTGAGTCAGTTTAAGTAATGTGTGGTTTTTTGGGGGCATTTGTCCATTTTATCTATATTATCCAATTTGTCGTTATACAATTACTCAGAGAATTCTTTTATGATCCTTTTTATTTTTCTATGGTCAGTAGTAATGTCCCATTTTCATTTCCAATTGTAGTTATTTGCATCTTCTCTCTTTTTTCCTTTGTCAGTCTAGCTAAAGTTTGTCAATTTTGTTGGTCATTTCAAAGAAACAACTTTTGGCTTTTGGGTTCATCGATTTTCTCTCTCTCTCTCTCTCTTTTTTTTTGTATTTTATATTCTATTTATCTTTGTTATAATGTTATCATTTCCTTCCTCTTATTATTTTTAAGTTCAATTCACTCTGTTTCCACCCCATCCCCATATCCTCAAGGTATAAATTAGATTATTATTCTGAGTTTTCTTTTTAAGATTTCATTTTTATGTAATCTCCACACCCAAATGGAGCTCAAAGTCATAACCCCAAGATCAAGAGTTCTATGCTCTCCCAGCTGAGCAAGCCAGGCATCCCAGATCTTTCTTATTTTTTATTTTTTAACAGCCGTAAATTCCCTCTGAGCCCTGTGTTTGATGCATCCCTTAAGTTTGGGTATATTGTGTTTTCATTTCACTTGCCTCTAATTATCTAATTTCCTTTGGGATCCTTTGACCCATTGGTTGTATCAGAATGTTTTGTTCAATTTTCACATATTTGTGAATTTTCAAGTTTTCCTTCTCATTAATTTCTAGCTTCATTTCATTGTTGTTGAAGATACTTTACAGGATTTCAGTATTTTAAAATTTATTGATACTTGTTAGTGTCATTTAGTCTATCCTCGAGAATATTCCATGTGTACTTGAGAAGAACATGCATCCCTTTGTTGTTAGGTGGAATGTACTAGCTAGTTTAGAGAGGTTGGGTCCTGCTCATTTATAGTGTTGTTCACTCCTCCGTATCCTTATTCATCTTTTGTCTAGTGTTCTATCCACTACTGAAAATAGAGTGTGGAAGTCTCCAAATATTATGGAACTGTCTATGTATCCCCTCAATTCTGTCAATACCAGAGGTCTCTTGAATCCATCCTTACCACCAAGCTTGTTCCTGTTCCACTGTAATGGCATCTAACTGGCCTCAGCCTTACTCTGATTAAATGTGTTCTCCCCACAGCAGCCAAAGTGGTCTTTTGGAAATCAAAAACTCATCCCAACACTTCCCACCCAAAAACCATTTTCCCTAGCTCTCCATTGTACTCAGAAAGAATTCAAATCTTTTAGCGTCACTTCAAAGCCCAAAATGGCTTGGCTTTCTTCCTATCTCTAATTTTGTCTTCTTGCCGCCCTGCCTTCTTACTTCCGGTTCCAGATATGTTGAGTGTTTCAGGCTTGCAGTTGCACCAATCCTGCTCTAACCTTCTGACCTTTGCTTTAATGTTTTCATGCTGCCTCAAACTACTCCTCGTTCGGCACCTTCACCTCTTCACAGAGACGATTCCTATGGTTTTCAGAATTCCACCCATGTCCTTTGATACTTATCAAAGCACTTAATATCTCATATTAGAATTACCTTTTGGCTTGTCTGTCTACACCGCCAGAGGCGCTGGCGTTGAGCCTGGCACATAGTTCTCTCTGCTAGAAGAGCCACGCCACATCTGGTCATGAATGTCTCTGCATGTTCTTATTGGTTATTTCAAGAATACAAGACCTTGGCCACTCTTTATCCGGGCCACTTACACTGTAATCCTGAGAGATGAGGTGGCATCTCCTCCCAGATAAAGAGTGGGTCTCTTTCCACTTCCTGTAATAGCGACGACTCTCCTAAGGTCTGTGTGTTCCTGTTTTGTAACACAACTCACAGCACATCAGGCACCCATTATGGACCCTTCGTGTTGGCCCCGTGGGATTGAGGGTAGGGGGTAGAGGACACCTATGCACACCTACTGCTTTTGCCATCGGTAATGAAGTCCCTTGTCTCTGATCCAGGAATCTCGTGTCTTCTGTGAGCGTCCACAAAATGCCAACAGGCTAACTTATTAGCTTGCAAGTAGGGTAGAATCCTAGACTCATCACTGACCTTGACAACATGAAGAGATAGTTGTTAGCTTTCAGAACAAGAACCGGAATGGATGCCTGTATTAGTTCCCTAGGGCTGTCTTAAAGCATTACACCCTGGGGGACTTATACGACAGAAACTTATTTTCTCGTAGTTCTGGAGGCTAGATAGCCTCTAGATGAAGGCATCGGAAGGTTTGAATTCTTCTGAGACTTTGAGGGAGGGTATGTTCCGGGCCTCCCTCCTTGGATAGCTAGCCTCTAGATGAAGGCATCAGAAGGTTTGAATTCTTCTGAGACTTTGAGGGAGGGTATGTTCCAGGCCTCCCTCCTTGGCTTGCAGAGGGCCGTCTTCTCCCTGTGTCTTTACCTCATCCTCCCTCTGTACGTGTCTGTGTCCAAATTTCTTCTTCTTATAAGGACATCAGCCATATTGGAATAGGGCCCACCTTAATGACTTCATTATAACTTCATTACCTCGGTAAAGACCCTATCTCCAAATATGGTCACATTCTGAGACATTGGGGGTTAGGACACTGACATGAATTTGGGGAGGAACACAATTCTGCCCATAACAGCACCATAAACAAAAGCAGAATACAAGCATTCATCAGGTTTTATAGCAGAACTGCCCCCCCCACTGTTTTCTTTGTTGTCGTTGTTGTATGTAATGAATCATCAACAAAAAATAATTACAAAACGAAACTTCAAGATGTCAAAGCTATTTTGGAAAGATACACACTTGAGTTTTCCTTCGGTCTTTCAGAAATTGTTCTTAAATCCTTGAATCTCGGCACTTTCCTCAAGTGGTTACACTAGTATATCATTTTGACCGTCTGAAACCGTATTTTGGAGCCAAGATATTTCTGACATTACACTAAAGCAATTATCTATCACACATATGAATTTAAAACTGTCTCTGAAATTAAAACATAGGACTAAAGAGCACTTTGTACTGGTGGATATTTAACCGAGAGAAACAATACAGGTGGTCACAACGTGAGGACGGTCTCTGTTGACCTGGGATTTTTGCTCTTAGCTTGTAATATCTCATTTCTTGTTTCGTTTATGATGTGGAATCCCACGTCAGCTTCTGATGCGGAATCGAGTTTTCAAGTGAATAAGCTTCGTGGCAAACAATTAAAGAACACAACAGCTAAAATAACTCGGAATTTTTGTTCCCTAAGTACAAACCAGACAGTTGGAATAGAAAAAATGATGATAGAAATCATCTTTTAGGAAGGTTTTTAATCCCAAAAGCATTTGGTTGGTTGGTTGGTTTCTTTCTTTCTTTGCCAAAAAATGGGGTTTTGTCTCTGAAGAAATCCTACGGTAGAACCACAGTTTTGTTTGTTTGTTTGTTTTAATGTTGATTTTTGAGAGAGAGAGAGAGAGAGAGACAGAGCATGAGCAGGAGAGGGGTAGACAGAGAGGAGACACAGAATCCAAAGCAGGCTCCAGGCTCTGAGCTGTCAGCACAGGACCCGACGCAGGGCTTGAACTCACGATCCGTGAGATCATGACCCGAGCCAAAGTCAGACACATAACTGGCTGAGCCCCCCAGGCGCCCCGAACCACAGTCTTGATTATATGTAAGATCCACACATTTCCTTACAGACCGGACCATAACTGAATTACCCCAAAAATGATCATCAAATTTTATTTAAAAAAAAAACTTCCGTAAGAAACATCAGAATTCCTCTCTGTAAGTGGAACTCATTCTTCCCCTCCATCCAGCCTTTGCACACACATGAACTGAGTGTCCCCTGCGGGTGAAGCCTCGTGCGCATTGCTAGGGAGACAGTGGTGAGCATGGCGTGTGTGTTTCTCTAAGGAAGTTTTGCCCTTTCTCTTAATTTTATTGGTGTAATGAATTATGTCAGTATGGACTCACAGACGCCCATTTTATCCTCTTCTGTACGATCACCGTTTATCTTCTGGCTCATTTTGCTCCAGCCTCTGCCACTAGATCCCCTTCAGGTTGGTTCCTGTGTCTTTCCAATGAGCCTAATCCTTTTTTCTTTTCTTTTTTTTTTTTTTTATCTTTTTCAAGATTCATTTGGAACCCGTTATCCGCCAGGGGCTTTGTTGTTGCTTTTACACAGCATTTTTAACCTTTTTAAAAAGCAATACGTGGGCGCCTGGGTGGCTCAGTCAGTTAGGCGTCTGACTTTGCTCAGGTCACGATCTCTCTGTTTGTGAGTTTAAGCCCCACATCGGGCTCTGTGCTGACAGCTCGGAGCCTGGAGCCTGCTTCAGATTCTGTGTCTCCCTCTCTCTCTCTCTCTCTCTCTGCCCCTCCCCTGCTCATGCTCTGTCTCTGTCTCAAAAATAAATACTAAAAAATTAAAAAAAAAAAAAGCAATATGTTTACAAAGATTTAAAACAATTTTTTTAAATGTTTATTTTTGAGAGAGAGAGAGAGAGAGACAGAGCACAAGCAGGGGAGGGGCAGAGAGAGAGGGAGACACAGAATCTGAAGCAGGCTCCAGACTCTGAGCTGTCAGCACAGAGTCCGACGTGGGGCTCAAACTCACAAGCACAAACCGTGAGATCATGACCCAAGCCAAAGTCAGACACTTAACTGACTGAGCCACCCAGGGGCCCCTAAAAAGATTTTTTGAGGTAACATGGGCTACTTCACACATGAGCAATGTCACTTATTTAAATGGTACAGTTTGAAACATTTTGACAGCGGACACGTCTGTGAGACCATTCACTGCTTTCAAGTTACTACACATGTACATCAGCCGGAAAGTTCTCTGGGCCGAACCTGCCCTCGCCCCATACCCAGTGAGAAATGCCCATCTCCTCTCCGTTGCTGCAAATTCATTCATATTTTCTAAAACTTCTATAAAGAAAACCACACAACTTTCTTCCTGGCTTCTTTCATCAGTATCATTCTTTCGAGATCGATCCACATTGTCGTGTACATCAACAGTACGTACTGTCCCTCTGCCTCGTGTGTTAAGCCATTCACCTGCTGATGGACATGCGGGTTGTTTCGTGGTTTGGGTTATCACCAACATTCTTATGCAGGCTTCCGTGTGGACGGGAAGACGCTGGTGAGGGTGATGGGGAAGGTGGAGAGATTGGGGTTTTGTACGTTCCTTAGTTCACTAAACATTTTAGAGAGAGGACGTCTGAGCCCGGGGCACCCCTGAGAGGAGTCGGACGCGTGCACTTAGATGACGATAGTTTGAGAAGCAATGCTTGGAGCAGGAGTGGGCGGCCGGGGTGAGGTGTGCAGGGAAGAAGGCAAAGTCAACACAGGTGCTTTGTTGGGGCTGCCGCTGTACGCAAGGCCGCAGGCACCTTGATTCTTTTTTTTTTTTTTTAATGTTTGTTTATTTTTGAGAGAGAGCACGAGCTGGGGAGGGGCAGAGAGAACAGCCCAGGTGGGCTGTGTTGACTGCAGACAGCCCCATGCGGGGCTCCAACCCACAAACCACGAGATCATGACCTGAGCCGAAGTTGGACGCTTAACCGACAGAGCCCCCCCTGGTGCCCCGGGGAGCTCGATTCTTAAAGGACACCCCGCGAGGCCACCTGGAGGACAGGAGGCGGGACTGTCTATCCACCAGCTCCTACTCCTTGTTGTGCCAGGGTTTTCCCCAGAGGAACTGCGCCGTGCTGCCGAGCTGGGCGCGCGCGAGCGCCCGGGGAACACCGCTCCGCTCTGCAGTTATGAAATAGAGAAGTGGGAAGAAAGTGGGCATCTGGCTCATTATGCGCGGCATATGGTGTGAGCGCGGCGGACACCCTCCGAAGAGCGTCATCAATCCGCACGTACTATTTTACTTATATCCCGAAAACTGCAAAAATACCTCATCCACCCTAAGCATATGGGCGGTAGAGGAAGATTTAGAATGGAAACGAAATGCTACGCTGCAGAAGAGCAATGAGTAAACGGATCTCCCCGCCTCCCCGCCTGGGAACGCCTGCGCTCCGTGCCCTCCACGCCCGTGATCTGTGCTCCGCGTGTGCTTTCTCCTGGATCTCGGGTGAGAACTTACTCCGGCGCATTGACCTGCGGGAGATTTGCTCCGCGATCCTTCTGGAGAAGAACTCGGTGAGCTGCGTGATGTTTAGAGCCATAAAGGAGTTCAGCGACCGCGTCAGCACCGCGCTGTCACCCTCTTCCAGTGATACACGGAAAAACAAAATCACGCCCTCGGGACAATGAGGTTAAGTTTGACCTGATAAGGTTTTTAAACTGAAAGTGAGATACAGGTAGAAATCCAAGATATGATGAAACAAAACGTGGGAAGTAAGACGACAAGAGGAAAACTCGAGTCGGTAAGGAAAAATCATGAGATAACCATGTCAGTTTCCCGGGGTTCCCGTAACAAATCACCACGGACAAGGTGGCTTAGACCACAGAAATTTCTCCTCCCACAATTTAGGAGGCCAGGAGTCTGAAATCAAGGTGCGGGTAGGGCTGTGCGCCCCCTGGAGTCCCTCAAGGAGGATCCTTCCTGCCTCTTCCAGCTCCCGGTGGCTATAGGCGGTGCCCCGCGTCCCTGGTGTGTGGCCACATCCCTTCAATGTCTACCTCCGTCTCCTCCGGCTTTGCTTCCCCTTCTCTTCCGTGTCTGACGCTCCCCCCTTCCGTCTTAAACCACCCCTGCCTTTCTCCTACGACGCTTCCAATTGGGTGTCAGGTCCCAACAGATGATCCAGAATGAACTTCTCATCTCAGCGTGCTTAATGCCATTGGCAAAGACTCTTGGTTCCAAATAAAGGACCATCACAGGTTCTGGGGCTTAAAACACAGACGCATCTTTTTGGAGTCACCATTCAACCCAGTACATAATCGTTTGAAGAAAGCAATAAAGTAGACACATCCCAGACAAATCTGATCAGGGAAAAAAAAAATAAAAAGAAGAAGGCACAATGATAGGAAAAGGGTGTAATTCTAGATTATACATACGGAGGAGATTTAAAATTACAGGACAGGGGCACCTGGGTGGCTCAGTCGGTTAAGTGTCTGACTCTTGATTTCTGCTCAGGTCATGATCTCATGGTTTGTGAGTTCGAGACCCAGATCGGACTCTGCACTGGCTGTGTGTGGAGCCTACTGGGGATTCCCTCTCTCTCTCTCTCTCTCTCTCTTTCCCTTTCTCTTAAAAATAAATAAATAAACTTAAAAAATTCTCTTTCAAACAAAATAAAATAAAATTACAGGATAACGAAATGCACAGGATAACGAATTACAGTATAACAAAATGTATTTGTGCCAATACATTTAAAAACCTGAAGAATACTGACAATTTTCTAAAATGCTCGAGTTTGCCAAATTTGACTCAAAAAGGCTTAGGATAAGTAAATAGATCATGCATCCAAAGAACAGTTGATATGGTAGTCAAATATCTTCCAGAAGAGATATTCGAACAGTTTTATAGACGAGTTTTACCAAACCTTCAAAGAACAGAAAGTTTTTATCCTCTATTTCCAATAAAAAAAAAAAAGATTGTGTTCGTTTTCTTGAGCTTCCATCACAAAAGAGCACAGGCTTGTTGACTGAAAAACCAGAAGTTTATTTTCTCATCTTTCTAGAGGTGAGAAGTCCAAAGTCATGGCTCCAAAAGAGTTCTGTTTCTGGTGAGACCTGGCTTGCCTCCTTCTTGCTGGTCTTTCCTCAGCTTTTTTCCTCTGGGCCCATGCAGAAATGGAGAGAGAAAGTTCTAGTGCCTCTTCCTCTTCTTATAAAGACACCAGTCCTATCCCACTAGAAACCATCCCCCTTAGACTCATGTAAGCCCAATTACCTCCTTAAAGCCCTGTCTCTAGATCCAGTCACTTGGGGGGTGGCCTTCAACTTACAAATTTGGGGGTGGGACACTGTTACCTTCTTTATTTTTATATTTATCTATTTTTGAGAGAAAGAGAGAGAGAACGAGCAGGAGGGGGCAGAGAGAGAGGGAGACACAAAATCCTAAGCAGGTTCAAGGCTCTGAGCTGTCAGCACAGAGCCCGACATGGAGCTCGAACCCACGAACCGCAAGATCGTGACCTGAGCTAAAGTCGGACGCTCAACTGACTGAGCCACCTAGGCGTCCACTTTTTAACAAAGATAAAAAGTAAGTAACTGTGTTTATGACAGCAGTATAGATCTGATATCAAAGCAGGAAAAGAACATCAGAAATAAAATTTTATAAATCAATGCCGCCTGGGAAGCCCTTAGAATATTAAAATAAGGAATTAACACAAGGAATGGGGAATGTTTGAAAAATAGAAAAATGGCAATCAATGTTTTCATTACAGACGCTATTCAAAGGCAAAATCTGTATTCTCTTCCATTTGACACTAATGACGAAAGAACAGGTGTGCTTTGGAAAAGTTAGTCGTAGCAGGAACAGCTTAAGCCTGCAACGGTAGTAAGGGCCAGCAGCAAACATCAGCAGTGCTCTGATGGGAGCCAGACGCAAAAGTAGCCTGTCCCTCCTGCCTTCGACATTATGCCGGGGCTTCGAGCCAACGCGACAACCAACCAGAAGAGATACGAACCTCAGCGAGGAAGACATAACAGTATGATTTTTCAGATGACGTGATTTCTAAGAGAAAGAGCGCCGACAGAGAAACTATTCGTTTCACTAAGTTACTCCAAGCGGATTGTCAGACACAAGATAAACACAAACAATCAACAGCCTTACTGCCCAGACGGCGATAACCCACGACGGGGCCGTGAAAGAGAGACATGATCAACAACAGCCGCGAAATTCTCATCTCTGCGAGGATCAGCCTGACACAGGAGGGTGAGATCTGCACAGAGAAATCTGTAAGATGCGACTGGCTGAGCTAGAAGACAATTTAATAAGTGAGAAAGCTCATTCCCAAAGTTCATTTCTAAGTGCGATGCCGAACGGTCACAATCGCAACCAATTTTTTTTCCTGGAGATTGACTACCTGCTTTTAAAATTCATATGGAGCCACGAATGAGCAGGAATACCCAAAATATTGTTAAAAAGAGAGAAGGGGATTTTATACAGATAATAAAAATATTACAAATTTGCTGTGCCAGACACTGTTGGTGGTCTACCTGATACCCGTTCTCTCTTCTTCTTTATTAACACCGGCCTAAATTTATTTGGAGTGGTAACATTTTCAACTTCCCAGTCTCCTTTGCTCTTGAAGTGGCCCCGTGACATAGTTTTGGTCAATCGGATGTAAGGAGAGTTTGCCACGTGAGACATTGGGGAGAAGTATAGTTTTCCTGACAAAGAGGGACACATTTCTGTTAGACACTGACATAGTTTTTCCCTTTGCCTGTCCCCTCCACCTTTATTCTGTGTCTGATACGAGGTTCCTCAGTCATCTGACGGCCATGAGGGCCAAAACCTCAGGGGACCAGTGGCAGCATTGGCAGCAAGAATGATTCTGGGTCACGGATGCCATCTTGGATTTTCCATGCCTGACCTGGGCCACCCGGCACTGGCATTTTCGTTTCGTGAGAATCATGAACTCAGTTAAGGCACTGTTGTCAGGATTTTGTAACATGCAGTCAAACGCAGTCCTAACTGATACAAAACACAGAGCGTTATTGATAATTGACAGAGGGATAGACACATTTGTCTACCGAAGACAATACAAAAGCCTAGACCAGACCCATGGGAGTATGGAATTTTGCATAACATAACTACAAATCGCATGTCGAATTGGGGAAAGAAAGAATGGGCTCAGGAATAAATTGTAGTTGGCTACCCGTGAGAAAAAAATTGAGGTATTTACCAGATGCACGTGGAAAAGAATAGAGCTCGTGAGTGGCAGGGAGGCCTGACACCCTGGCTCGCTCAGGACAGCCCCGTCTTGCTCTCGTTGGTGGCATGTGAGTATCAGCAGGTCTCCACGTCAGGCTCAGAAGTGGGTTGTGTGGCCGCCCTCAGTCGTGAGAGGAGACTGGCAAAGCTGCTACTGTGTACCGCCTGGTCCGGGGGCTCGCAGGACACCGCGGCACCCAGCGCATAAACCCAAGTACGGCTTTTGGCTGGTTACAGACACAAGCTGCTTACTGCAGGGGGTAGGGCCTGATATCCCCACTCTCTGTGTAGGGCGGGAGGGGGGGTTCTGGAATCATTAATATCACATCTGCTTCTAGACGTAGAGGGCCCTGCAGGGCGAAGGGAGCACAGGGGAGATTTTGAGAAAATACAGAATTCCAAGCCAGAATTCTAAAGCACATTAGGAAATCGAAAAATTGACCAAATAAAAATTTTGAAAGTAATTTAATCCGTGTGAAATTACTTTTTATAGTAGAACCTTTAAATAATTAGAAAAGTATGTCAGAATCCTTAAAGATATAAATGAAAGGAGAGTATCCGTTGAAAAGACACGAGACATCGTAAAACACAAAGCCAGGAATGAAACAGGAAGTGCTGAGTCTTTGAATTCATTAGAAATCTGGGAAACAAGACATATAGTCTTCTTAAAAAAGAAAAGACTTTATTTTTTTTATATTTTTATATATTTTTTAAATGTTTATTTATTTTTGAGAGGGAGAGAGGGATAGAGGGAGAGAGATCGAGCACAAGCAGGGGAGAGACAGAGAGAGAGGGAGACACAGAATCCGAAGCAGGCTCCAGGCTCCGAGCTGTCAGCACAGAGCCTGCCATGGAGTTCGAACTCATGAACCAGGAGATCATGACCTGAGCTAAAGTCAGATGCTCAACCCACTGAACCACCCAGGCGCCCCTAGACTTTGCTTTTTAGAGCAGATTGAGGTTTACAGACGAAAAGAGCAGAGAGTACCCAAAGATCTCACACACCTGTTACCTTCTGTCTCCCCACCCGGATGCCCCCATTGTTAACATCTCGCACTAGGGTGGGACATTTGCCACAACTGAACTAACGCTGATACATATTCGCTGAAGTCTCTGGTTTATATTAGGTTTCACTCTTCATGTCGTACATTTTATGGGTTTTGACAAATGTATAATGTCATCTATCTACCACTACAATCGCTTACAGAATGGTTTCACTGTCCTAAAAATCAGATCTGTAGTTTTGAAATACGGGAAGAACTTGAATAGGAAACATCCAACGCTGAGCACATAGGAAAGTGGTAAATTAGAGATAACGGTAAAGAATTCAGTCTGTGTGCCTCACGGAGAGACAAGTGTTCTAAATACACAAAAAGAAAGTTAAGGAACACCGACGTGACATCGAATGGCCCAGCCTACACCTCTAGGAAGGAACTCCAGAAAGGGGTAGCCAAAGCAAAGGGGAAGAATTAATATTTGAAAAATTAAAGTCTAAGAATTTCCCAGAAACCGAGGAAAGACCTGGGTGCTTAGACTGGAAGGTCCACCCAGCACTGAGCAGGAAAAGAAAGAAACGCCACCTAGATACAGAGTGAAATCTACACCTTCGGGGATGTAAAGACAGATGTCTACAACTATCAGAAAAAGAAACAAAGACCACTCACAAGAGAATGGTACAATGGTACGTAAGCTAAAAACAGTTGACAAGCTGGATGTCAGAAACTAACGAAATGCTGTCCTCACACGGTGAAAGACGTGTCAAGGCAAAATGAAGACAGAATTGCAGTCATGTCTCCGAGATGTTTCGGGCTTGGGTCAGGACCACCACCACGAAATGTCCCCTGAGGCTTACCCTTTGACAAATGCATTCTTTAGAGGCATGCCATTCAACTTCCAAAGATTGGGGCATTGTCCAGATTCACTTTTGTGGTCATTTACTGGTGTAATTCCAGAGCGGTCTGAGAAGGGCCCCGGAAGTGTCCTCTCCGGCGGGTGTCCATCTGGTGGATGTCCGTGTGCGTCTGCTGTTGAGTGGCGTCTGCGTAAGGGTCAGTTCGATCCGGCCAATTCGTCGGGCCGCTCAAATCCTCCGTGTCCTTAATGATTTTCTGCTCAGTCTACCGAGTGTCCAAGAGGGAGTGTTGACGCCTGAAACTCACGGTAGAACGTTCCGTCTTTCATTCTGCCTCCCGGGGGCTGACGGTCCGTTGTGAGGTTCTTGCCCATTTAGGGTTGTTGTGTTGGGTTGGAGAACTGACCCCTTATAACTATGTCATCGCCCTCTCTCTCACTCTGATAATTCTGTCTGGTGTATCTGAAACTCCCTTCGAAGAGCGTTAGTGTGGTATCGCTCTCCCCGTTCTTTACTTCTCGTTTCTCTATGTAAACAGCCCAAGAGGGAGGCGCGGGGGCAGGGCTCAGTCGGTTAAGCATCCGACTCTTGTTTTCAGCTCAGGTCATGATCTCACGGTTCATGGGATCAAGCCCCACACTGGGCTCTGTGGTGTCAGCATGGAGCCTGCTTGGGATTCTTGCTCTCCCTCTCTCTCTGCCCCTCCCCTGCTCTCTCTCTTTCTCTCTCTCAATAAATCAATAAACTTTAAACAGCACAGAGTTGTTGTTTTTTTTTGTCATTCTAACACTTCCTGTCTCCTAACTAGAGTACTTAGACCATTCACGTTCAAGGTGGTTAGCAACACAGTTGGATGAATAGCTACCACTTTGTGGTATTACATTTGCTGGTTCTGTTGTTACACGCCCCACTTTCTTTTCTGTTTTTTTTTTTAATTCTTATTATTTATTTATTTATTTATTTATTTATTTATTTATTTATTTATTTATTTTTGAGAGAGAGAGCTCTTGAGTGAGCAAGGCCCAGAGAGAGAGTAAGAGAGAGAGAGAGAGTGGAGGCCAAAGCGGGGCTCAAGCTCACCCGATGTGGGGCTCCAACTGAAGTACTGTGAGATCCTGACCTGTGCCAAAGTCGATGCTTAACTGACTGAGCCCCCCCAGGCGCCCCTCTGATCTGGTTTTTATTGAGCATTTTATATAATCCCATTTTCTCTCCTCTCCTAGCATATTGATTATAGCTCTTAATTTTTCATTTTTATTTTTTTGTGACGGCCCTACAGTTAATATACATTTAAAGCTAAGGTAAGTCCACCTTCAATAATGCTGTTCCCGCTCCGTGGGTACACAGGGACCCCCTCCTGGAGAATTTCCGATAGCTTCCTCCCTTCCCCCGTGACACTGCAGCCGTTCCATTCGCTTACTCAGGTGCCGGGACAACCCATTACGTTGCTACTGTTAGGACTTTACACAGCTTTCTCTTAGCTCCTTTAGGAATCATAAATATAAGCAATGTTATTTTACTGCCATTTATTCTCTTCTGAAGCACTTCCATTCCTTATATACATTCAGGCTTCTGAATATAAGAAGTGTATCATTTCCTTCTGCCTGAAGAACTTCCTGTAATATTTTTTGCAGGGCCAGTTGAGTCGTGATGAACTTTCTCTTTCTCCTACAGAGTCTTTACTCCCTGCTTCCGGTCGAAGGCTTGTCTCGCTGGATATAGAATTCTGGGTTGGCAGGTACTTTCTCGTGACATCTGGAATATTTTGCTGCTCCCAGTTCTGGGTCCCGATGAGACGGGTTTTATCTTCTATAAAATAATTCTTATCCATGCTTCTCTGCAGGTAAGATGTGTTTTTCCTCGGGATTCTTTCACAATTCCCCTGTCTTTGGTTTTCTAGGTTTAAATAGGACATGCCCAGGTGTGGTTTTGTTTGTATTTATTGTGCTTCGTGTTCTCCGAAAGTTTGCGTCTGTGGTTTGCTGTCTGTCATTAATTTTGGAAAGTTCTGGCAATTGCTACCTCAGACATCTCTTCTGTGCTGTGCTTTCTTTCTTTTTTTGGTACTACAAATACACATGTATCACACCTTTCAATATTGTCCTGAAGTTCGTGGGTATGATTTTTTTTAAATTCTTTCTTCCCTTTGCTTTTCAGTTTGTGAAGTTTCTGTTGACCTGTCTTCACTGGGCGTGACGCTGTCCTCGCCACGCTAAGTCAGCTCTTCAGAGGCTTTCTTCCTTTCTGCCCTGGTATTTTTTTTTTTAGAGCACTTCATTTTGATACTTTCTTACAGTTTCATCTCTCTGCTTGCATTATCCACCGGCTCTTACACCGCGTCTGTTTTTCCATCCGAGCCCTTAACATATGAATCCCATTCTTTTAAATCCCTGTGTGATGGGACGCCTGGGTGGCTCAGTCGGTTGGGTGGCCGACTTCGGCTCAGGTCATGATCTCGCGGTCTGTGAGTTCGAGCCCCGCGTCGGGCTCTGTGCTGACAGCTCAGAGCCTGGAGCCTGCTTCCGATTCTGTGTCTCCCTCTCTCTCTGCCCTTCCCCTGTTCACGCTGTGCCTCTATGTCTCTCAGAAATAAATAAGCATTAAAAAAAAAAAATTTAAATCCCTGTGTGATGATTCAACTTCTCGGTCATATCTGAGGCTGGCCCTGATGCTTGCTTTGTCTCCTCACCCTGTGTTTTTAATTCCTCTTGGCCTGCCTTCTTGAAGCCTAGCACGCCGTGCCGTGCACGACAAGTGGGCGTAAGTGGGCCCTCGCCTGAGGAGTTACGTTAATACTGGCAAAAGTTGACCTGCTTTGATGTTTGCTGTGGCTGTTGGTGCCAGAGGCTTAAGGTTCCTCTAGAGTCCTTGTTTTTGTCTGCCCTCCTCACGTTGGGCGTCCCTAATTACTCTTTCTCAGAGAGAATCCGCACCTCACGGCACTTTGCGTTGGAGCCCACTAGTAGAGTGGATACTGGAGTCCTGCTGGGGTGCTGGTGGTGGGTATGTGTGGTGTGTGTGTGTGTGTGTGTGTGTGTGTGTATGTGTGCATGTATGTATATGTGTGTGGTGGTGTGTATATAAATATGTATATATATGTACACGTGTGTGGTGGTGTGTGCATGTATATGTGTATATGTGTGCATGTGTGTATACGTGTGTGGTGGTGTGTGTATATATGTGTAGATGTGTAGATGTGTGTGGGGCGTGTGTATATAAATACGTATATATGTATACATGTGTGGTGGTGTGTGCATATATATGTGTATATGTGTGCATGTATGTATACGTGTGTGGTGGTATGTGCATGTATATGTGTATATGTGTGCATGTGTGTATACGTGTGTGGTGGTGTGTGTATATATGTGTAGATGTGTAGATGTGTGTGGGGCGTGTGTATATGAACAGGTGTGCATGTGTGTGTAGCGTGTATGTACATATGTGTGTATGTGTCTATGTCTGTGGCACGTGTGTCTATGTTTAGGGGTGTGAGCGTATGTCTGTGGTATAGGTGTCTATAGGTGTGCGTGTGTGAGTGTGTGTGTACAAGTGTGGCACGTGCGTGGCGTGGGGGTGTGAATATTCTACAATCGCATGTTTGAGCCCCGGTCCAGGTTGGCCTGTGACTCTGTGCTGTGACCGTCGGCAGTGTCTCCTCCATGGACCAGCTTTCTTGTCTTCCTGTCCCCCCTTCCGTCCCTGGCTGCCACAGGCCCTGCCTGTCGCGTGAAACGCCGACCCTTGCTGTGAAGGGGCAGGACGGGGTGGAGGGAAGGAGGGAAATGCGGGCAGAGATCGGGCAAAGTCTTCCCCTGGACCTGGCGGCGTATTCCCCAGGGGCTGCGCCTCCCTCCCCTGCCGCCGGAGCAGGGACGTCGTTCTCGCGTGAGAAAGACGAGGCCCTGCTGGGCTGCCCACAGGGAGAGCCCCTGAGAGCGAGCCCCGACGCTGCCGCCCCCCGCCCCCGTTTCTCACTCACCCGCGCTCCCCCTGGGAGCTCGCCACGCCCGCCATATGGGTTCTCGCCCCAGCTCGAGGCTCCCGCCCGGGGAGTGGATCCAGGGCTCGGATCTGCCCCTTCCCAGACGGCGAGGGGGGCGGGGGTCACCCTGCGACCTCGAGTCTCTGCCGGGCCCAAGGAAGGCTGCTGACCTTCAGCGCGTCCAGCTTGTCCGCATCGCCAGGATGAGCGTGTCGGCCTCCGAGGCCTCCCGTGAATAACGTACACGCTTTCTTACTTGGTATTATCTTACCGTTCCTTCGTGGTGGAGACTCGAAAACACTTCTTGAGGTAGAGAGAAAAGCCTAATGACCTTTCAGGCGCCCCCTCCTCAAGGTCCGAACTGCTTTCTGGAACTGTCTCCTCCAGGCGGGTCCTGCCGCAGCCCACCCCACGGCGCACAGCGCGCCCGTGTGCACGGAGGCCTGTCAGGGCAGCAGCCCAGGGAGCAGACTGCTGTCACACGGACGTCACCGAGAGAAAGACCCCAGCTTCAACCATTGTCAGTATTCCTGCTGGGGCGCCTGGGGGGCTCAGTCGGTTAAGCATCCGACTCCGGCTCAGGTCATGATCTTACAGGTCACGAGTTCAGCCCCGCATTGGGCTCTGTGCTGACAGCTCAGAGCCTGGAGCCTGCTTTGGATTCTGTCTCCCTTTCTCTCTTCCCCTCCCCTGCTTGCTCTCTGTCTCTCTCTGTCTGTCTCTCAAAAATAATTAAACATTAAAAAATAATTTTTTAATATTTCTGGCCCATGCACTCCCCTGGGATCATTTGAAATAACCTAGACATATTAAAATTTCATCCAGTGAATATATTAGCATGTATGTCTAGAAGCTTCCATCGTCACACCTGCTCTCTACATCCAGGCGGTGTCCACGTATCCCGTTGTCTTAGAATCACTTTGCGACAGCTCGTCTGAGTCGGGGCCCAAATAAGGACCTTTCCCTGTCAGAGTCCTCCAACTGTCCCCCCACCTTCAGACATTTTTGTGGAAGAGAGTGGATAACTTGTCTTGCAGGACCCCACAGTCAGGATTCCACGGACGATTCCTCTGTTCCCGGTGCTTCCGAGAAGTTGGTAGTTGGAGCACAAGGTTTGATCGCATTCATGTTCTTCCTTTGTTCCCCCTTTGTGGTGAGAGTCCTTCCTGTCCGCCAGGGTAGGCTCCTCAGGAGGGTCAGGGTGCCCTCTCTCTGTGACGTCTGTGGCCTCAACCGTGGCTCCGATAGGAACCGCAGAGTGCAATTTTCTCTGTCACCAAACTTTCATTTTCTGGCTGGAAATTTTTTTTTAATTTTTTTTAAATTTATTTATTTTTTAAATTTAAACCCAAGTTAGTTGACCTATAGGGTAATAATGGCTTCAGGAATAGAATTTAGTGATTCATCGCTTACATATAACACCCAGTGCTCATCCCAACAAGTGCCCTCCTCAGTGCCCATTGGGAATATTTCTTTTTTTTTTTTAATATTTATTTTGAGAGAGAGAGAGAAAATACAAGTGGAGGAGGGGCAGAGAGAACAGAAGAGAGAAAGAGGGAGAGAGAGAGAATCCCAGGCAGGCTCCGTGCTGTCCGCACAGAGTCGGATGCAGGGCTCGAGCCCACGAACTGGAGCCAAAATGAAGAGCCAGACGCTTAACCGACGGAGCCACTCAGGCGCCCCATGGCTGGGCCTTTTCTATAAAGAGAGACTCTCCTTCCTCCCACTGGGGCCACCCGGCAGTGGGCATGAAGGCGCCCTTCACGGCTGTCACGGTCAGGGCTCCGCGGCGCGCAGAGCAGAGACTGCGCTTTCCTGGGCGCTGTGTGTCCTTGTGGAGAGAGGACGGGGCGGGGCGAACACATGACCCACCACCATTCCCACGTGGAACGCTTTAACACCGGAGAAAGATTAAGCAAAAAAAGGCAAAATATTAAAGCGTGTTAGACCTGGTCCCTTATTATACGTGGGTATTTGTAACATTATTCTCTATGCTTTTTTTTGAATTTTAAAGTGTCTTAAGACACTCGTGTTAGAAAATGCGTTCATGACCTTGAGGTAGTGGAAACTGTAAACGGCTTGTACAAGCCGAGGAGACCAGTCGCCTAAGTATGAATAGGTCAGCCATAGGAGCAGAAGGAAGCTAAAGGAAACGGCGAACAGGTGTGTGAGTAGACCGTGGGCCAGTTTCATTAGTGACGAGGGAGTTCAAATGAAATCTGGGTAAGATATGAGATGCAGTTTCCCCTTTTCATTTATTTTTATTCTTTGGTGTTTAGTAATGAAAGAGTTTGGGACATAGAATTTTCCACTGAGTGCAGCTTAGTGAAATGGTGTGAGTTTTGTTGTGGACGTTAAAGAAAGATCCTGACTGGAGCGCCTGGGGGGCTCAGTAGGTTAGTGTTTGACTCTTGATTTCAGCTCAGGTCATGATCTCTTGGTTCATGAGATCGAGCCCCCCATAGGGCTCTGTGCGGACCATGTGGAGTCTGTTCGGGGTACTCTTTCTCTCCCTCTCTCTCTGCGCTTCCCACACTCTCTCTCACTCTCTCTCTCTCTCTCTCTCTCTCAAAAGAAATAAACTTAAAAAATCATTACTTTTTAGGTGTTGTGCAATTTTGATTTTGAGGACCTCTTGGAGACGGAATTTGTTTTCTTGTATGAGAGAAAATTAAACATTTTCGATGTTTGAGTTTTTCCGGTTATTAATTTTCTTGTATTTCTCCTCAATGCATTTTGGTTTGAAACTGTTAGCGGAATTATTTCTACTTCACCAATTTTTTAAGGGCTTTATATATAAACAGTAAATAGTGTGGTCTGTGTCCCAGAATCATCTGGAGAGCATATTAACTTCAGATTCCAGAGCTGTGCTGCTGACCTACAGGACTAGAATCTTCCGAATGGCATTCTTAGAAGCATTACATATCGTCCTGGTACACGCGGCATGTCGAAAATCATTTGCTGTATTCTTCATGCTTTTCTCTAAACACTTTTCTCAGTAGCTGACCGGTGGGGTGTCTCCTAGTGCCGTCCCCATGCCTCCCTCCTGTTTTGCTTTGTGAATTTCGATGCTAGATTACTTGGACGTAGAAGTCAACGAGGTCTGTGTGCGGCAGCCTTTGTCGTTACAAAGCGAGCCTTGCCTCAAGTTCAGTCTTCTCTGCTTTTACCGCTGGCACCTTGCTTGCTTCTAATCGTGTTTGCCGAATACATCTTTGCCTGTGTTTTGTCATTTCATGTGTTCTGGGTTGTCTTCTCTGTCGTTAAGAAATTTTTTAATGTTTAAATATTTTTTGAGAGAGAAATAGACAGATAGACGTGAACAGGGGAGGGGCAGAGAGAGGGAGACACAGAATCGGAAGCAGGCTCCAGGCTCTGAGCCGTCAGCACAGAGCCCAACGCAGGGCTCGAACTCACAGACCGTGAGATTATGACCTGAGCCGAAGTCGGCTGCTCGACCAACTGAGCCACCCAGGCGCCCCTCTTTGTCATTTGTTTTTCTCCGCAGCTTCCAGGAGGGTTTTGATTCAATCTGAAAATCATTTTTCTTGATAATAGAGCAGTTTGTCCGTGACTGGATAGTGCAGATCTATTCGCTTCACCTCTTCACCTCGTCACTCTAGGTGTCTTCTACGGTTTTGTTTCGTTGTTTTTGTTTTTTTTTTTTTTTTTTTTTGCTCTCCTTATCTTTGGCTATATGGCCTCTCTTTTTTGAGTGTGTCAGTATTTTCCTTTTGATAATTCGGAAGATTTATAGTCAATTTCATTTCTGCTAGGATTAGCCTTACAACTTTAATAACTTACTGAAACCTCCCCCCCGCTTTTGTTTTTCACACTTACCAGATTTTAACAAGAGCTATGGATTCCCTGCAAGCAAACAGACGCTTCCCCTGCCTCCTTCCTAATCTTTATGTTCTCGTATTATATTCTTCAAGCGGCTGCTGTGTTATCTTGGAATGGACCCTGGTCCGTTCGCGCCTTCTCCCCCGGGCTCTGGGCCTGGCCAGCCGACCGCCTCCTAATGTTAACTGTCGGGGGCCCGAAATAGCAGCTTCGGCTCGACGCGCCAGAACCAGATTGGGACCCCTGCCGCCCGGCCACCCTCCTTCCACGTCCTTCCACGCTTCAGGAACGAGATCACTCTCTACCTCTTTGTCAAAGCCAGACACTGCGGCATCATCCCCGGTTCCTCCTCTCTCCGCATCCGGAAAATTGGATCCAGCATTCCTTCTCCAAAACGTACTTGGATCCTTTCCTCTCCCTCCTCTCGCCAAACGCCCCCGTTCATGACACCTGCACCTCCCAACCTTCCTACCCCCCCCCCCCGCCCCACCCACGGCACGCGCTTACCCTCCAAGCCCATCCGTCCCCAGCACGGAGAGGGGCCGTGGACATCCTGTGTGAGACCCTTCGGTGGTCTGATTATTTCCAGAATGAGGCTCCGTCTCCTCCCCACTGCCTACGAGGTGGGACCCTGCCATGGCGGCCGGACCCAGACCCCGGCCCGGGCAGCCCCCCTTAATCCGCATGCTCCTGCACGACCCCGGACAGTGCCCCTCTCCCGAGAGCGTCTCTGTCTGCACGACAGACCACACAGTCACCTTGGCCCCCGCCCGTCTTTCCCACCAACTCCCCTCCCCCCCCTCAGCCTGCTCTTGCTACCTTTGCCTTTGTTCTTTCGGTCAGGCTTGCCAGTCCTACCCCAGCCACCTGTTCTGGAACGTTCTTCTCCCACACCCACACAAGGCTGCCTCATCTCCCCCTTCGGGTCTAGGGCAAACGTCACCTCCTCAGAAACGCCTTCCTTGATGCCGGAATCCTAAGTAAACCCCGCTCCCCGTTGTTCCTCGTACGCCTGTCCCTTCATCGTTGCCTTTCTCACAGTGACACCAGGTCACCGCCGCCTGAGTTAAGTGCCGTGTGCTGCCCCCACAGGAACACAGGCTGCGCGAGGATGTGGCCTTCTCCGCCCGCATCACCGCTGTCTATCCCAGACTGCACGCTGTGCCTTCCCAGAGTGCACTCAGAAAACCACTGTTGAATGAGTGACTATATTTTTAATTGACTTGTTTTAATTTATCTGATCTGGGCAGCTTGTATTAGTTCACAATGGCAGCGGAGAAATTTGGTTACTTTACAGTTTCTCCATCTGTTTCATCTTCGTGGTTTTTTCTCACTTACACCCAAATCTGTGTTTCCCCGAAGCTTCCGAGATTTCCCTTCCACTCGATGCCCTCAGCCTCCGTGCCTCGTGAGGCTTAGTCCCACCCTTCAGTGACCACACGTCGCTCCCCCTGCCTCCGGACCCCTGGGTTCCTACCCTCGAGGACCTCTGGCTGCCCACCCCCCCCAGGCTGCTCCGCCCACATTCCCCCACCCCCCACCTGTCACATGCCAGCTCACGTCCCTTCATGCCATTTTTTATGGGTGAATGTCCCGTCTATAAGGCAAAACCATCAGTACCTTGAGAACAGATGCCATGCTCAGTATTTCCCGCGGCCGCCACAGTGTCTGGGAAACGGTCCGGTGCATCGTACACCTGCAGAAAGTCACCCCCTTGTCCAAACTGCCTCCCCGCCGGAATGGCTGGCACCTAGCCCCGAGCAGAGGAATGCTTGGCGAAGCCCAGCTGGACCCTGGCCGAGAGGTGACCGGGAGCATGCAAGCCATGTGCTCCCGGCGTGGGGCGACGGACGCCTGTGGGCCCGGGGGAGCTCCACCTCCCCGTCAGTGTGGGGGCAGGGCTGCTGGGAGAATCACGTGATATGCTTGAGGCCAAGCGACCGAGGTGACGAGGTGAGCATTCGACGGCTTAATCACACGCCAGCGACCCAGCGTGCCCAGGCGGCCTCGGTCATGACTTCACGCGTGCGTGGGAGCAAGTCCCAGTGGAGCCTGGGCCAGGCCAGCCTTCGAGAGAGCGGCGAGGGGGGCTCTTTAAGGGACTCCCCTGGGTGCCCTTGTGGGAACAGGGAACCGTTTTACCGTTCCCTTTGGGGGGGGACCCCCAAGGATAAGCCCGTGCCGTGTTTGAAAATAACTCTTTCCTGCACCGAACAATTGGTTGGATTATTTGTGTCACAGGTAAATATGTTTTCACTATGGTTGCACCAGTAATCTCTGTGTCCCCGTTTGGGACAATGACAAAGATCACACACCATGTGGCATCATGCGTAAAAGGAGCATTCTATTGCTGAGCCCGTCCGCGGTTCTTACTTGGGGTTTTCTTCTTCCCGCCATTTCGTCGGCACAGCGTTTGGACGTGTATTCCCATCACTCGTGCAACAGCTGCAGGGGCCGTGGCCGTATCGGCGCCCAGCTCTGTGGGTCTGAGGTCCCCGGGGCGGCCTGGGTCTCTGTCAGGGGCTCCCGGGCCGGCGTCCAGCTGTCCCCGGGCTGAGCTCTTCTCTGGCGGCCCCGGGCAAGAACCCGCTTGCAGACACGTTCAGGTCCTTGGCCAAATTCAGTTGCTCGCATCTGCTGCAGGGCCGAGGGTCCCCTTTCCTTCCCGTTGTCCATGACGGCCCCTCTCTGGTTCTTGCCTTACGTACGCTGTCTGCTTTCCTTCTCGCTGGGCCTTCGAATGCCTCTGACTTCCTCTCTGAATTCAGCTGAAAGACGTTCCTTTTAAAGGGTCCCGTGTGATGGCTTAGGTCCACAGGGATGCCCTTTCCCGTGTCTACGGCATGGCAGAGCCATCAAGTGGCATGTCGCCCTCCTCACCAGTTCCGAGCAGTCCCGGTGGAATCTTGGGGGATGTGCTTAGAATTCTGCCGACCACGCGTCTCGGTATTTTAAGGCATTTTACCGCTTACACTTTAATTTGCATTTTGTGTCATTTATGAATGGAATTGAGACTGAGACCGTTCGGTCAGCTTTTCCCTTAACCCTACATGGGAATGTTTTCTCTCCCATCCAGTGTTCTAGAATGTGATGTTTTAGGGCTGCAGAGCCTTAGAGGCACATGATCTATTTCTGTCACGCCTGTGTTATTGGGCATTTGCCGGTCTCAAACTTTTCTGTCTCCTAAGTCACACAGCACTGAGCGTAATTCCGTACGTGTGTCCCATAAATTCTTGGGTGTGAATAGCTCAGGGGCAAGTGTCTTGCGGCTTCTGAGACATACTGCCACACCGGCCCCAGAAGAGCCCCGCCAGCCCGCACTCTGACCTCGGGTGTGCAAACGTGCTCCCTTCCACGCGGCCTCGCTGACATCGGGACGACCCCCTCTGCTAGGCGGGATCACAGCAATTTGAGACTGTGACCCTCTGAATAAGCCAACCTTTTAACACCCATGGCTCTGGACTCTGGCAGTCCCCAGCATTTCCTGTCCCCTGTGCATTTTCAGTTAGGGGACACTGAGCACGTCAAGGGGTTTGTCACCTATCAACAACTGCCCATCGAGGGCTGACTCATGATGAGTTGCAGGGTCCTCGGGGTCCTTCCCACTGAGGGGACCGTCCCCAGCAGTGACCTGATGGGGCGTCCTCACCGTCCGCTCACTAAGTATTTCCACGGTCCTGAGGAACAGGGCTGCCTAAGTCCCTTGGCTTCACTCCTCGTGAAAAAATTATCCTCAGCCCTTGTTGGAATGACCCTTTGACCACTTTTGCTCTTTCTGTGGCACCCGCCTAAATGGTCGTGCTTTCCTACGCTTCCCTCTAAGACTGAGGAGAGAGTCATGTCAGAGCCGGGACAAGAGCGGGCACGAACTCAGCCGCCCGGCTTGGCCGGCTGGTCCTGCGCGGCCAGGCACCGGCTGCCCTCACCACAGGTCAGCGCAGACCCTCCCGTGATGGCCAAGTCCATGCCCACCCAGTGGCCGCCTGGCACGCCTCCTATCGGGGACCCCGCCTCAGAAGATAATAAGAAGTAACGGCACTGACGTGGCTTCCTCGGGGGACCTGACTCTGCAAGGGTGGTCTCTGATGACGATCGCCTCACACAGGGTTGCACTGAGATGCAACCACGTGCTGAGAACGTGACCCTTATTAGGGCAGCAGAGCCTATCCGGGTGACACTGCCGAGCTGGGTAAGCGCCAGGAAGATTTCCAACTTGATGTCACTTCCTGCCTGCCTCAGGGGTGACCTCTCTGGAGCCTCTGGAGAGGGGGCCTTGCTCTCCCCCTAGCCCGGGTCCCCGGAATGAATCTCTAATTGTAGGCTTTTCTAGATCACAGGCCTTCTACTGGGACCACTAAAATCAGACCTCAGAGACAGTGAACCGCTTGGTGGGTGCGTCCAGTCAGCCCGTGAAGGAGACGTCTTCTGATAGGAGACTTTAGTCCCTGCAGCGAGAAGACGCTCGTTTCCCCTGCATGCTGTTGACTGAAGCCACCGGGACCCAACACCGTTCTCAACATGGCTTTGTGAGCCTCTCCTGCGATTCTCTCTCACGTGGTTCGAAGTCGCTTCAAGTCAAAACAACACCTACCGGGGCGCCTGGGTGGCTCAGTCGGTTGAGCATCCGACTTGGGCTCAGGTCATGATCTTGTGGTTCATGGGTTCGAGCCCCACGTCAGGCTCTGTGCTGACAGCCCAGAGCCTGGAGCTGCTTTGGATTCTGTGTCTCCCTCTCTCTCTGCCCCTCCCCTGCTTGCTCTCTGTCGCTCGCTCTCTCAAAAATAAACATTAAAATCAAAATTAAAAATGAATAACACCAAATTTGGTTTATCTAATGGAAACATTTTGTGTGTTTTCAGTTTAGGACCTACAGCCTGACTTTATAGAGTGGACACAAGCGACCCCACGTATCCACCTCTGAGTGGCGTGGCCGTTAGGCCCAAGGACCCAGAGTTTGAACTGACCGCACAACACAACACAATACACAAGGACACAGCGAGTTGACAATGTCCATGGCTTTCTCGAGTGCTGCTCAGATATGTCATCTCCCTTTCGGCAATTCCAGGCGTATTTCGTGCAAAGAAAATGCAGACGATCACAGAGTGGACGGGGGCCGACTTACTGTTAGGGACGAAGTTTCACATGCGGATTTGAGGGGACGCTCGGGGACTCTCGGGCTCCTCTGAGGATTCCTGCGGGGCGGGGGCGGGTGGTAAACAGGCTCGTCTGCCCAGATGGCCCCGCTCAAAAGCATCGGGTGTCGAGCTCACTCCTGGACGCAAGAAACCAATCCGGGAGTGGAAGAGCTCATATTTCGACAGCAAGTTACATCCCTGCATTGCGGGAAGCCAAATGTTCCTCGGTGCGAGATTTCTTAAAGCTAGGACGCAATCAGGAATAAAGCAAAGACGGGTCCTTGTTTTCCCCAAACACACGGAAATGGGGCTCCGCACCATGCGGCGTCCTGGGAGTCCGTGCGCTCGCTTCCATTGTGGACGCCGTGGCTCGAGCCCATTCTGGATCTCTCTGTGGACTCCAGAGCCAGTTTGTTGGTCAGAGAAGCAAACTGGTCCCTTTAACACGGTCTGAGGACAGTCAGTCCACAGACTCCGGAGCTGGTCTCCCAGCTTCTCTCTTTCTTCCCATCTCTCCCTCCTTCTTCGAGAGTCAGGAAAAAGCCCCCCGACTCCCAGAGGGTCGTGTGGCTGCCCCCCTAGCATCAGAGATGAGAGCCGCCGAGCAGAGACGAGGGCAGAGGGAGAGTGGCCTGGGGCCAAGGCCACGGCCAGGTGAGAACCGGCAGGAAGCCAGGAAGCCACCACCGCCCTCTCTGTGGCTGAGAAGTGGCTTCTCGGCGACGCAGTGCGTTCCCTCCTGAAACCTCACAAAACCAGCCACGGGGGCTGCTCTGAGCCTCTGGCGGGACCCCGAGGCCCCGAGAAGTTGGGAACGGCCATGCTCACGCTTTAGGAAGTGGAAGTTATCACTTTCTTACATTTCAGACAACTTCACACGCGCTGTTTCCTCAAGCGAGCATTTCCTGGCCACCTCCCCGGGCCCCTGCCGTCAGGACTGGTAAGGTGGACCCGGTGCCCCCTCAGAACCCCGAGGTCCCCGGTCACCACCTGCTGTGTTGTGATTGCTCACTTAGCCTCGGCTCTCCCCCTGGACTGTCGCTAAAAGCAGCACAACTTTACTGCAAAGAACTTAGACCTAAAGGCACACTGCCTGGGTCTGAATCCCCCGCTCCCCCACCCGGTAACGGTGGGAGCACTCTGCTTACCTTCTCTGAGCCTCTGGTTCTTATTCTGCAAAATGGGACCAATAATGGTACCGACTCACACAGTCATCGTAGGGATGCAGTGAGCAGACATTTGGAAGGCAGTGAATCAGGTCGTGGTGCAGAGAAAGTATCGGATGGCCGTGAAACTGATTGTGTGTGTGTGTGTGTGTGTGTGTGTGTCAGGGAGGCACAGTGAGGCAACACAACAGATACCGAGTCTGTATGTTCGCTGCTTGTCCCCAGGGACAAGGGTCAAGGGTCAAGAGTGTCAAACTCAACACCTGCTATAGTCTATTCTCAATAAATACTGTTGAATGTTGAATATTACTGTGCTCAGCTAGGTTTCCTAGCAAAAGCTATGTTTTCAGCTGCTGTATTTACCCTGCTTCTCTGAAATGTCAAAATTTCCCTAACCGTAGTGCTTAAAATGACAAAATCCCCCTACCTCCGAAGCTCAAAGCTACAACAGATGACTGGTATTCCAAATGCACACGGAATGTTATTCAGCAAAAACGAAGAAGGAGCCCTCGAGCCCCAAAGACACGGAAGGAGCCGAGCACACGTTGCTGAGTAAAAGAAGCTGGTGTCAGAAGGCTCCGCACTGTATGGTTTCAACTCTCTGACATTCCGGAAAAGACAACACTACGGGGAGAGTACAAAGATCAGGGGATGCCGGGGATGAGGGAGGAGGGAGGGATGAAGGGACAGAGCACAGCGGATAGTTAGGGCAGAGAATCTATTCTGTATGGCCCTAGAATGGTGGACACGTGGTATTACGCGTTTGGCAAAACCCACAGGACGGAAAATCACGGCGTTAACCCTGATGTAAACTGTAGACTTCAGTTAATAATATTGCATCAACGTCAGTTCATCAATAATAATAAATGTACCACACTAATGCAAGATGTTAGCCGCAGGGGGCATGTCCGAGGGACAGAGGGTACCCGGGGAGCTCTCTGAACTCTCCGTAACGTTTTTTCCCTAAACCTAGAACTGCTCTCAACAAATCTATAAACTGGAATTTTAAGAAGCGTGCGAGGACTTCGCCCCCATCTCCCGACAGAGAAAATGGCAGGCGTTCACGCTCGCGAAGCTCGGATGGCAGGCTCAGCACTTTCTGCTGATCTCATTTAATCCCCCACGGTAATTAGAGTAGGTAGGATGCTCATTAAGTAGAAACCGAAAGACAGACACGTCGTGAGTGTATCTTCTGATTTTTTTTCCCAATCAGGAGGGGACTGTTTTCTTCATTTGACCACTTCTTCTCCACTCCGAAACACAATATTCATCTAATTTGGCTGACTTACCCGCTAGCTGGCATCGAGTTCCTTTCATACCACTTCTAGGATGTGCTGCTTTTTAAACACATTTAAAAAGAACAATTTGTATGTTTTTTTTCAAGTTTATTTATTTTGAGATCGAGAGAGCACGGGCGGAGCAGAGAGAGAGGGAGAGAGAATCCCAAGCAGGCTCTGCACTGTCAGCTCAGAACCCAACATGGGGCTCGATCCCACAAACTGCGAGATCATGACCTGAGCCTAAATCAAGAGTCAGACGCTTAACCAACTAGGCCACCCAAGTGCCCCTAAAGAGAACAGTTTAAAGGAAAGAGAAAAAGTAATTTCTTCACAAAACATTCCAAGAGAACAAAGGAAGACCAAGGGAGGGGCCACAGGGCCTATATTCCAACTGAGTAGAATATTCTAGATGCTGAGAAAGCAACTCAAGGCTGCTTTATCCTAGAAAACATAACAAAATATTGCTAAATGTATCCTTCCTCCTCTTCCGTCTCCTCAGAACTGTTCTGTTTCTCTCTTTTTAGGGTAAAATCCAATTTAATTATAGTGTCCCCAGGCATGCGTGAAATATGGACTGAGCGCCCACTGTGCACCAAGCAGCAGGCCAAACACGGGGCGCAGAGCAGGGGCGAGGGGCGCGTGGTCTCCCTTCCAGCCTCTGCCCCTCGGGATACGCCATCTTGCACACACAGTCTCTTTGCCTGTCTTCCCAGCCTCCCTCGAGGGCAGGCTACCTCTGAGCCCAAATAAATGCCACCATCGGGTAGTTGAAGATCCGGGACACATTAGAAGGGACCTTCCGACCTGCCCTCGCTGCTAGAAGAGCCGTCCCTTCGAGGAGGACTGGTGGCCGAGAGCTGTCCCTCGCGGGCATTCTGGGAGGTGCCTTTTCCTTTTGTGGGATGAATGGTGGTGGGAGGTCCCTTTAAGTTTCAAAACCGCTAATCACGTCGAGTCCTCGCTGGTTCTCAGGGTCCAGAGTCGTTGGGCGCTTAGCTTTTGGAGGCCCGCGTCGCCCCTTATCTGACTTCGCGGAATCTTACCTCCGCCTCCCCCGACGGCCGAGGAGGCTCCACGGGGAGCGGAGGGCTCACTTCCTGCACATGTTTACGGCTCTCCGAGCTGCTCCGAGGCACTTTTTCTTTTGAAATACCATCTATTGTTCGTCGTCGTGTAACGCTTCCTGTCAGCGGGGCTGTTGTTTAAATAAGGCATTCCTGAAAATTACCTTATCCCAACTGGGTTTTGTCACTTTCCGCATGGAGGAACTCGGACGTTTGCGGAGACCATCTGACGGACGGGGTCCCTGGCCCGCTTGCAACACCACGTCCGTTTTCAGCTTCGCCCGAAGCGCTCGGTCGGGGGTGGGTCATTGCTCTGTGATCAAGTGTGGCCGTCTCTGTGGTGACCACAAGGTGCTGTGATTGACAGAAAGACTTGAACACCCCCAGGTCCGTCCGATGTGTGCAAAGGGCATACGGCGTCCACACAGGGCAGGGAGACCACGGCCTGCCAGCGAGTCCCCCCGAGGGCCCCGGGCTGGATGACACCATCTGGTTGGGAGGACACCATCGGGAGCTTCCAGAAGCTCCCCGTGGCATCCCCTCGGACCCTCCCTACCTTTCCAGGGACCGGCTAGGAGCGTGCCTGGTCCCTGGGTGAGAGAGACTGTCAACCCTGTCCACTCCCGAGTTCTTTCCAGGTGCACCACCCGCCCCCCCCCCGGGGGGGGGGGCTCCGGGCACTCCCGCAATCCACCCTTCACTCATCTCTGAGGACGGCTGAATATTCTGGCAGAGTCAACTCCACAGAACTGAGTTTTCTTTCTTTCTCTTGAAACCATTTCTTGCCTCTGAGACAGAAAACAGAGGCCCATCCCTCCTCCTACAGGAACTACTGGAACCCAAATGTATCAATTAAACCAGTAATTGAAAGACTTTCTGGTTACAGGTCCCTTTATGATCTTATAAAGAACCATGGACCCCAAAGAGCATTGATCATCTGATTACTGGTATGCCCTGCACTAGAAATTAAACCTGAGTTGCTGTTTTTTAATACATTTTTAAATGCTTATTTATTTTTGAGAGAGAGGGAGAGACAGAGCCCAAGCTGGGGAGGGGCAGAGAGAGAGGGAGACACAGACTCCGAAGCCGACTTCAGGCTCTGAGCTGTCAGCACAGAGTCCGACTCGGGGCACAAACCCATGGACGGCGAGATCATGACCTGAGCCGAAGTCAGATGCTTAACCGACTGAGCCCCCCAGGCGCCCCTTGACTGTTGTTTTAAAGCTCGCTCTACTATAAAGGTGCGTCAATCCCGTCTGCTCCTTTCCTTGCTCGCGTTAATGCGCCACCACACAGTATTCCGAATAATATCTTCAAATCGCAACCGTGCCCCCACAGTTGGAGGGTCTTAGTTTTCTTTTCCCAGTTGCGATCTGTGATTCCAGCGCCCTGGAACCAGAGTCTGCATAGTCACACATCTTCCTTACTGCCATCACTCATGAACAGAGAGAGAAGTCTCACCTGCCCTCAAGGCGACACGAAAGAACTCACGACAACAGCACCGTTGAGCAGTGGCAGCAAATGTGGGAACCCAAAGCCCAAAGTCTTACGTCTAGCTGTTTACTGAGGAAGCTGGTGGGCTCCCTGTGTCATTGGTGGAACAGCCATCCAGTTGAAGGGGCACCATCTAAACTACTCTTCCCCCCATAGGGCCGTCTGTGCGTTTTTGCTGTAAATCACTTGACCATAAACGTAAACATTATGCCTTGACATTCCCTTCTCTCCCACTGGTCTGTGTGTCCGTGCGTACACCGGCACCGCAAGGTCTTTCTCTCCACTATGGCTTTGACTTCCGTGCTCGACTTCTCGTGAGTCACTGCGCCAGCACACCTTAGGACTCTCCGGCGATTGCTCAGGGACTAGAGTCAAACACCCCGAATGAGTAGGGCTTGTTCTCTTTGCCAGCTGCTTCATCTGTGGCTGCCGAACCCAATTCAGAGTTCAAGTCGTTTCCAAATTCGTCCTGACTCTCACTTTCTTCGCACAGCCTTCTGGTGTCTCCTTTTCGTGCGCGCACGGCCTCGAGGTCAGCCAGAGATGCGGGGAATGCTAGGGACTCTCCGTCCTCTCCGTCCCCTCCGTCCCCTCCGTCCCCTTCTCTTCTGCACGGGCACAGCCTTCCAGGTCGGCAGAAGCCCCTGGGAGCTTACCGAGGCCCGCTACGGCTGCTTTGTGCTTTGTCTTTCCCGGTTACGTTTCTGGTTCGTCCGCCAGTCGCCTGCCCACCCCCCTCCCCCCACACACGCCAGAATCATCGCCTCCAGCTAACTGGAGTGCTGCCTTTCTCACTCCTTCGCCTCCGAGTGTGTTCGTGTTTCTAGCAGTGTTCGGCAGCGTGGGGGGGGGGGTGTTCCCCAGTCTCTGCTCCAAATCATGCCGTCACCTCCTGATGGTGTTTGTGCCCTGATGGAGGCCCTGCCCTGACAGAGCTGAGCGCCGGGGACGGGGCCAGTCCCAGGCACAAGTGCCACACGCTCTAACTGCTTTTACTCAAGGGTCGGCAGTTTTACTGAATAAACGTCCCTGGATTTGTTGTATGCCTCTGGTTGATTTATAGAATCTTGAAATGGTGACTTTTGACATTTTTTTTCTAGTTTTATTCTTTTTTTTTTTTTCCAGCGTGTGTGGGTGGGGGGTGAGACTTGCCCAGCTCGTCTCGCTGCACCATGACGGAAGTCCTGCCCCCAGTCATCTGTCTTAACAAGCCCCTCATATTTTCCTGATGTCCACTGAAGTTTGAGAACGAGTGCCAGAGACGAACTACCTGTTGCTATCTAAAACCAGTGTTTCAGCGTGTGCAGTAGACTATCGCTCTCCCGTGCTCAAGTACAGGGCCGTCGTTGCCCTTTCCTGAGCCTGCTGCCACCGGAAGGCCATCAACCACTGGCCTTCCATCCCCCCGCTCTTCCCCTAGCTATCGGCATGACTCACTTCTTCGCCTCCTTCAAAGTCTGTTCAAATCTCATCCCTCTCTTACTACTTTATACGAAATTGTAACTTTTCTTATTTATTATGCTTATAATTGTCATGTGCTTCTCTGTACAAGACGGTAGGCTCCAAATGGCAGGCATCTTTGTCAGTTTGTTCACTGACTATCCCTGGCGCCTAAAACAGTCTCTAGAGTACAATAAATCATTGTTGAATGAATGCATACAGTACTGAGAGGTGTATCTTGAAAGGCAACATTGGGTTATTTTGTGTAACTTAGTGCAAAAGAAAAGGTTCAGTTATTTCTCCAAGAATGGGGTATTGTTTGAGTCTGGGCTTCTTGGCCGAATCTCGGCAAAGCTGGGGAGGAAGGAGAGAGTGGACCACAGATTACTTTCAAGCGTACCATATCTCTGCAGTCAGGAATCTCACTGTTTTGATTTATTGTGCTCTTGGAGGTTAGTAATGCCAGACTTTCTTCTTCTGTGACGCACCTAGCATCTGGTTGTAGGAAGAGAATACCTGAAGACGCTGTATCCTCCCACCCTGAGGCCTTTTCTGTTGCCACTTCTGAGAAAGGCACTGGTGATTCTGGACAGAAAGGCACAGCCCCTTCTTGAGAAGGTTTGCTTTGCTCTACTGGCTTCGACCATGTGAATATTCCCACCTGATATCTGAGCTGGTGGAAGCAGAGTGATTGGAATGTGGCCCCGTGAGCAGCACGTGTCTCCACAGCACTCGGTACTTTTTCTCTGTCCACCTTTCTCTATTCCGTCAGGAAAGCTAGGGTGTTAAATCCTGTATCATATTATAAGCCATTCCTTAAATTTTTTTTTCCACGAAGAGCCAATGGGTTGTTTATTTTTTTCACTCATCCAACTCTGACACCACCAACAATCAGCAGCTGACCAATATAAAAAGTGAAAGAACAATAGACATACCAGTTTTTTTTTAACTTCTTATTTTGAAATAAGGATAGACTCGCAAGAAGTTGTACAAAATTGTATAGAGAAGTCCTTTGTACATGTCTACCAGCTTCTCCCCAATGGTAACAGCATCCACAATGAGACTACATGGTCAGACCCAGGAAACTGACATTGACACAATCGAAGAATAAAATACTTCAGAGTAAATTTAACCAAGGAGCTGAAGTTTCTCTACTCTGAAAACCACAAAACATTGATGAAAGAAAGAAGAAGACATAAAGAAATGGAAAAGTATCCCATATTCATGGATTGGAAGAGTTGATATTGCTTAATTGTCAATACCGCCATCTATTGATTCAATGCAATCCTGATCTATATTCCAATGGCGTATTTTACAGAGGTTGAAAAAACAATCCTGAAATTTTACATGGAACTACAGAAGACCCTAAACAACCAAAGCAATCCTGAGAAAGAAGAAGAAAGCAGGAGGTATCACGTTTTCTGATTTTCAGCCATGCAATAAAGCTAGAGTCATCCCTGAACTCTGGCACTGGCATAAAGACAGAAAACTAGACCGATGGGACAGAAGTAAGAGCCCTGAAGTAAACCTAAATATATATGGTCAACCAATATTTGATAAGGGAGCCAAGAATACTTATTGGAGAAAAGACAGTTTCTTCAATAAATGGTGCTGGGAAATTGGCTATTCACACGAAAAAGAATGAAACTAGACTCCTATCATACACATTCACAAAATTAACTCAAAATGGATTAAAGACTGAAATGTAAGGCCTGAAACATAAAATTACTAGAAGAAAATATAAGAAAAAACCTTGCTGACATGGGTCTTGGCAACGATTTTAAAACAGAAGCATCAAAGTAAAAAGTAAAAAGTAAGCAAGTGGGACTACATTGCTACAAAGCTTCTGGGCAGTAACAGAAACCATCGACAAAGTGAAAAGATAATCTACGGACTGGGAAAAAATATTTACAAACCATATACTTGATAAGGAGTCAATATCCAAAATATATAAAGAACTCATCCAGGGGCATCTGGGTGGCTCAGTCAGTTAAGCTTCCGACTTTGGTTCAAGTCATGATCTCGTGGTTCGTGAGTTCAAGCCCTGCGTTGGGCTCTGTGCTGTCAGCCTGCTTCAGATCCTCTGTCTCTTTCTCTCTCTGCCCCTCCCCAGCTCATCCTCTGTCTCTGTCCCTCTCAAAAACAAGTAAACATTAAAAAAAATTAAGAACTCAGCCAACTCAATAGCAAAAAAACAAAACAAAAACAATACAAAAAAACCCCCAAATAATCCAATTGAAAACTAGGCAAAGAACCTGAATAGATATTTTTCCAACTAAGATACACACACGGCCAACAAGTGCATGAAATGATGTTCAATATCACCAGTCATTAGGAAAACGCAAGTCGAAACCCCAAAATCACACCTGTTGGAATGGCCATCATCACAAAGACAAAAGACAACAGGTGCTGGCCAGGGTGTGGAGAAAAGAGAACCCTTGTGCACTGTCGGTGGAATGTAAATTTCTGCAGCCACTATCAGAAACAGTATAGAGGATCCTCAAGAAGTTAAAAATAGAACTGCCATATGATCCAGCAATGCCTCTTCTGGGAATAGATCCAAAGGAAACAAAACCACCAACTCAAAAAGACATCTGCACCCCTGTGTTATAGCAACCTTATTCACAATGGCCAAGACATGGAGGAAACAACCTACGTGTCCATCGATGGATGGATGGATAAAGAGAATATATTATATATGCATGTTATAGAATATTATCCAGGCATCAGAAAAGGAAGTACCGTCATTTGCAACAACATGGATGGACCCTGAGGGCGTTATGCGAAATAAAAGTAAGCCAGACGAAGACAGATACCGTATGATCTTACTTGCATTTGGAAGCTAAAACCGAAAACTGAAAGACCAAACTCATAGGACGAGAGCTCAGAATCGTGGTTCCCAGAGGCAGGGATGGGGGTGGAGGAGACATTGGAGGAAGGCGGCCAAAGGGTACAAACCTGCAGTTCTAAGAGAAATAGGAACTAGGAGTGTGGTGCCGACAGCCAGCATGGTGTGCCGAATGCGGGGTGGTTGGCATAGGACAGTCGATCCTAAGTGTTCTGATCACCAGGGGCAGTTTTTTTCTTTTCTTTTAAATTTATTTTTTTAAGTTTATTTTATTTATTTTTGAGAGAGAGCGAGCAGGGGAGGAGCAAAGAGAGAGAGAGAATCCCAAGCAGGCTCCACACCAGCAGCAAAGAGCACAACTCGGGGCTTGAACTCACGAAATGTGAGATCATGACCGAGCCCGAAACTGAGAGTCAGACGTTGAACCGATGAAGCCACCCGGGCGCCTCTAAATTTCTTTTTACTGTATCTATGAGTAATGGATGTTAACGAAACGTATCGTGGTGGTCATTTCACAATATCTGTGACTCAGATCTTCACGCTGTATGCCCGAAACTCACAGTGATGTATGTCAATTATATCAGTAAAATTAGGGGGGAATCAGGCCAGTTTTTACATGCACTTATCTGAAGAAAAGCATTAAATGATAAAATAGTCAAATTCTAGAAAATACTGGCTTTAGGTTTTATGCTTTTGTTTCTGTGATATCAATGATCTAATTAAGTGGTAACTGGGTTGGTCAGTTAAGCGTCTGACTCTTGGTTTTGGCCCAGGTCATGACCTCGTGGTTCATGAGTTCAAACCCTGTCTCAGGCTCTGCACAGATAATGCGATGTCTTCTTGGGATTCTCTCTCTCTCCTCTCTCTGTGTCCCTTACCACTTGTGTTCTCTCTCTCTCTTTCTCTCTCTCTCAAAATAAATAAACTTAAAAAAATTTTTTATAATTCAAAGGAACATTGGGCTGACCGTTTTTCTTCTGTAAGGTCACATCTGCGGGTTCCAGGGATCAGGACCTGGTATCTTTGGGGACCCCTGTTCAGCCCGCCGTGTAAGGCAGATTGAAGAGTCAAACGAGGAAAGATTTTGTTGCCTATCCAGCTGTGGGTTTTGTCCTTGGAACACGCTCTAGCTTTAGTCTCACCAGAAACATTGTCCACATCCTAAAGAGAAGCGAGAACTTGGTAGCTTCGTAAGACGTACGGGTGTCATTTCTGAGATCTACGCTGCTTCTCTCTTCTTTGTGGACAGAGGGACTGTTTCTTCCTGTACAAACCGGGCACTGAATCCGGTCTGAGTCACTGGTGCTGTTCTTCCATTGTAACTGGCCGGTTTGCTCGTGAAAGTCCAGAAAAATCTCCAGGCGCGTGGGCTGATCCCAAGCTGGCATTTTAGCTGCTTGGTAAGAGTAAGAGAAGAACGCGTTGCCCGCCCACCCGCGCCCCTCCCCGGCCGGCCACTGTGAATCACGCCGGATTCACCACACATCCAGACAAAGACACTGAATTACACAGTAGCATCGCCTGCAAAGATGTTGCATCGAACGTCCTCGGCGGAGCTCCTCGGGAGGAGCCTCAGCTTGTGAACCAATCTGCGTGTAACGAAACGAGAGCAAGGGTCAGAGAGAAACAAAGACTGTTTTTGTGACTTGGTGCAGTCAGCACGGCGTTTATGTGGAAGATGTCCATGCTGCCGCGCCATGTGGATGACTTCATACGTGGGGGGAGCCTGCTCATCACTGGCTCCCTTCCCTGTGGGGCGACATCATCGCCACTCCTTGGCGGCAGTGTTTATGAGCAGTGCGGAGCGCTGTGAACAGAGCCCTGACCGCCTGCGCTTTCGGGCAGGCTTGTCGCTGTAGGTTGGTCCCGAATCGATTCGTTTTTGTTTTCCGAATCTACATCCCGACGCATGAGTGAAAAAATGATGGCCGTGTCTACCTTCTAACTCACGTTTTAAGGACCTTTCCCTTGATTCCGTGTCTCTTGTAAGTGGTGTTGTTAATTTTGTACTAATTACAAGAGAGCAAATCTACATGCGTGTGAAGTGCGAAAGTAAAAAAAAAAAAATTTTTTTAATAACACGTAAACAGCTTGTAAGAACTTGTTTCAGGATTCTGGTCCAAGTTCATGTCCCTCCCTCGTGGCCAGCTGAAAGCAACAAAAATAATGAGCAGTAGCGAAGAAAATACCATTTTTGTTGAAAATACATGCAAAAACTAAAGTTACTGCCAGATACAACAAATTTTGGGGCGGACCGAGACATGACACCCAAAAGCATCTGTGACCCCCCACGGCTCTTTTCCAGCCTACGATTTTCCATATAAAGGGGCAACACAGCCCTAAGGGGTCCAACCTGAGGTCCTGGCCCGAGGCGCCCACGCCGGGCACTGCGAGGGAGACAGCTGGGCAGGAAAGCACCGAGGGGACGTGGGGTCGTGAGAAAATCCTTCCGAAGGACGCCTGAGTTGGGGCGCCCGGGAGGCTCAGTCGATGAAGCGTCGGACTCTCAGCTCAGGTCATGATCTCACGGTTCGTGGGATTGAACCCCGCGTCGGGCTCTGCGCCGACAGGGACACTGACAGGGACGTGACCCCTCAGGAGGAGCACCTCGGAAGGAAAGGGAGCACGTGCGGCTGGCAGGGGTGATGATGTTGGGCTGCGGTGCGCTCCGTCCAGTCGGGTCCTCCCCAAAGCAGCGTCCAGGGCGCGCAACCGACTAACAGGGAAATAGCTCCAAGTCTCTACATAACTCCAACAGCACCGTTTGTTCGGCTGCACGTTCTGGCTCCCTCGAAAGCACCCTTCGATCCCACGTGGACTCCTCAGCTCTCTCCGGCTCAGGGGGCACGGCTCCCTCTCCTGATCCCGTCCGGCGATGCCAGGCTGCCTGGTGCTGAGACTTGGCCAGAGGTCTTGGCCTGGAAGCCAGCCGGGGAGGTGGGGGCGAGTCCTGGGGGAGGTACGTGGGTTTCAGGGCGGACGGGACCCCGCACCGTCTTTTTTTTTTTTTTTTGACGTTTATTTATTTTTGAGACATAGAGACAGAGCATGAGCAGGAGGAGGGCAGAGAGAGAGAGGGAGACACAGAATCCGAAGCAGGCTCCAGGCTCTGAGCTGTCAGCACAAAGCCCGACGCAGGGCTCGGACTCACAGACTGTGAGATCGTGACCTGAGCCGAAGTTGGACACTTAACTGACTGAGCCACCCAGGCGTCCCCCCCCGCCCCCCCGCACCGTCTTCAACAAGAGGCAAGGGCAGGCCCTCAACGGGCATGGGAGAGCCCCAGCACGGGCTCAGGGCTTGGGGACAGTTGGGGGGGGTCGCTATTTGGGAAGCAGGCCCCCATGGCCCCCGTCCCGCACATCAGGGCCCCGACTGCGGGCTGTCCTCTCTCACAGGGAAGCCTGGCGCTGACGCCTGGCCTTCCGGGCCCTTCCACTGCAGGCAGCGAGAACCTCTTCACGCCCGATGAAGGAGTCTCTGATCTCTCGCTTAGCTCTTCGCTGCAAACCGGTTTATCTCAGCCTTTCATGATCTTTCCCAAAGGCCAATCGGCCCAACTCCGTTTCCCCGTAGTCACCATTTCCCCTGCTTTTCTCAGACCCCTGCTCCATGCCCTCCGTGAGGGCCCTGCCTCCCTCCAGCCCGTCCCAGTGCCAGCTTTGACCACGGCCCGTCCCCCATGCCAGGCTGTCTGTGCCCACCGGTCACAGCAGCTTGGGCTTCGTCGCCGGCTGACGGGACGCGATTCAGCGGGAGCTTTCCCTCCAAGGTCCCGTCTTGGGGCCCAATTCTGATACCTGTTGTCACAAACCGGGGTCCCTGGCGAGCAGCCTCTGAGAAGGAGAGTGGCCTTAGGGGAGGTCTTGAGCTCCGCCCCCGTGCGAGGGAGTTCAGGCAGCAGGGCTGGGCGGGGGCGGGGGGGAACCCGGCGGCCGTGTCCCAGCAAAGGGGTGAGCGTCTCCAGTCCTCTCCGGAGCAGGGCGGCCCTTTGGAGTCGCCTGAGCAGGAGTGAGCAGGCCGGGGCGTTCCTCCCCCTCATCGATCAGTCCGTGAACGTGGCCTGCCTGGGGCCCGGAGGTGTCTCCGACCGAGCGAGAACCCAAAGCGCGAGGGCAGCTGAGAGCCGTCTTCCCGGGGATCCGGTGACCCTGCCAGCGGACCACCCCGTAGCAAACGCAGAGGCAGAATCCGCCGGAGAGGCTGCTTTCCTGGGACGGGAAAACACGAGCGACGACAGGGAATCCTGCACGCGGCAGAGACGTGCTTCTGGAGTGGAGACATTTGCCATTGAGAGAATCGGCCACCGGGAGGCCTGCGCTCCGAGCAGTGTGTTTTAGGGGAAGGCCGGCCAGATGGGAAGTCAAAGACCCAGGAAAGAGTGAAGCCAGTGAAAGTGGCCAACACGTGGCTAAATCTAAAGTAGCACTGACTTCCTGAAGCACTTCGGGAAAAACTTAAGAGCCCAGCCACACTTGCTGGGAAAAGCGGTGACGTAGGGGCTCCGAGGCCTGAGCACCGGCTGCGAAGGGAGTCAAATAGAGACAAAGTATCATTTGTTTTGGACTCAGCGCAGGCGCCAAAGCGCTGCGTCCTTTTGTAAAGCAACCTGGAAACCACTAAAAGAAAAGAAAATGAATCTGTAACTTTGCAACCACGAGAGAGAAAAATAGAATAAGAGAAGTTCTCAGTCAATACACGAGAGCTAAGAAGCGAATGAAAAATAATGTCCAACAGGGAGAACAACAGAAAAACACCTTGGAAACATGTGGGTACAGAGGTCTCGGAATCCAGAAAGAGAAAAGAAGAACTAGCTAGCGCTGAGCAGAACCGGGTTGGCACAGCCGACCGCAGACAAGGTGGGCTTTCAGGGGAAAAAAAGCTCTATTCCAGGCAAGGAAAGTCACTGGAATGACGGAATTCTGAGGTTGCCCGAGTGAATTACAACTTAGCCTCAAAATAGGTAAAGCAAAACTTAATAGAACTACAAAAATTCACGATCGCAGCGGGAGATTTCATGATGTGTCTCTCAGCAAGTCACCAAATCCCAACCACCAGAGAAGTCAGAAGGGAAAGATCTGATGGCGACCTCGACCTCACAGGCCTGTAAGCCGTGTTTCCTGGAATCACGCACTCTGTGATTCGCTGGGCCGCTGAGAAAAACGAAAAAACATCAGCCGTGGCCCAATGATTTCTCGTTCCTCAGCATCGCGGTTCCACGCTTACCGAGGACGCTCTTTCATACTTAATTACATCATTCATATGCGTCCGTGAAACAGAAAACAGAAGAGACATAAATTGCGGAAGGTATCTCTGAGACATCTTTGAGAATTCTTTTCTTTGGAATCTACTTAAGACCAGGAGCCGTCCATATTCATGCTTCTTCACACATTATAATCCCGGATGACGTCAGGAGGGTTGGGGCTGTGGCATTCCTGAGAGAGAGCTCCATTACCGTCCACGCTGGGAGGCCGTCTCTAAGATGCTGGTGACTCATCCCATCTGGAGCTGACAAGGGAGACTGTTCAGGCAAAACGGGGTCCACGTTTCGTTCTCAAGTGGCCCTTTAATGATCTCCTGTTACTTGAGTCAGGCGTGTGTTCATGCATACACGGGTCGTGACGGCACTATCGCAGACACGTGTCCCTCTCTGGTTATAAAATGCCTCTTAACTTTCGAGATATTCGACCGTGCAAAGCATATACCTTAAACCCATCAGCACACAGTACAGCACTCTCTCCAGGCGTTCCACAATGTGCAACGTTTTCAAGCACACCCGGGGCATTTGCAGTAGTTGCCCACATAATGACCTTAAGATGAGTCTCTGCACATCTTAAAGAATTGTTTAATTACAGAGCCTGTTCTCCAATCGCGGTCCTATGGTGTTAGTCTGTAGCAAACGGAAAGCTGAAAACTCCCTGTCTATTTGAGATGAGAATCCTACTTCTAAATCATCCATAGTCCAATAAGAAATTATAATGGCCGTTAAAAGTATTTTTAAATCAACTTAGAGAAAAAAGTATTAGTCTCTCTCAAATGAGTCTGTAGTTAATTCTCAAACAACATGGCTTGAACTGTGGGGGGTCCCCTTATATACGGATTTGTTTGATAAATACAATACGGTCCTGTAAATGTATTTTCTCTTTCTTATGATTTCCTTAATAACATTTTTCCCCTCTAGCTTATTGTTAGAATAAAGCGTATAACACATATAACCTACACAATAAGTGTAATTGAGGGTTTATACGATTGGGAAGGCTTCCAATCCATGGTAGGCCATTAGTAGTCAGATTGGGGGGCATCAAAAGTTATATGTGGATTTTCAACAGCACGGGGGTGTCAGTGCCCCTAACCCCCGCGTTGTTCACGAGTCAACGGCACTAAACTAGGAGAGAAGGAAAAAAGAAATTAGGAAAGTAACACAGAAATACACCCAAAGAAAGCGGAAGGCAGGAAATGAAAGGGAAGAACAGATACTAAGGAGGCAGAAAACACATCCGCCAGTGAGCTGAGTGGTTTGCTCTTTTGAGGTAGGTTGAGCCCAAACGGGAGGTTCCACGAAACAGGCGTCCTGCGGCCTCACTGTTAGGAATGCAGAGTCTCAACCCCCCCTCCCGCCCCCCACCATCTGCTGATTCCAAATCCACCTTGGGGGAAGAGCTTCGGAAGATTCCGGTAAGGCGTGAAAGATGCCAGTCTGGAAAGCTCACCAGAGAGGGTGCTGCCTTTCACCCGAGTTTGTGGGCCGCCACAGGCAGGTGTGCCCCGCAGGCCCGTCCTCGCTGCACCCCATCCCCGCCTCCTGCTGCACGGCCCCTCACTGCACGGGGAGGGTCTGGGGGGGTTCAATGTTTCCTCCTTCTCTTCTTATGCACGAGCGATCGAGCCCCTGCCGTTCCCGCCACGCTGTCC
Organism: Paguma larvata; assembly: GCA_030068075.1. Lineage (NCBI taxonomy): Eukaryota > Metazoa > Chordata > Mammalia > Carnivora > Viverridae > Paguma > Paguma larvata. The sequence continues at coordinate 87,214,631 of CM057832.1, read as the reverse complement.
CATGTCTTCGTTTAGGGGTGCTTGTGCCTCTGGTGTAGACACCCTCATACCGCAGAGCAGAGTAATGACCTGAACGCTGATTGAATCCTTGTCCCGGGAGGCAAGGGGGACCACGTCCAGCTCTGAGGTGAACACACAGAAACATTAGAAGGAAGTTAGAAGGGGAAGAGAGGGGCCAGGTCGCACACCCGCCAGGCAAGCTGGCCAATCTCCCCTCCCAAGAGGCAAGTGCTAGGAGCCGGGCTTTGTGGGCGAGTCGCCCCATCATCCTGGCCGACCGTCCGAGCGTCGCCCTCCGTGTGCGATGAAGTATGGCTCCCCTTTAAAACCCGTTCGTTCCGCTGCCCTTTGCAAGTTCGTTCCGGGCAGCCTGGCCCCTCCATGGGGGCGCTTGCGTCATTATAGAAGAACCTGAGTTCGTAGCGACAGTCGTCTCCTTTCCCCATGTGAGGCTAAGGGTCACCGTAGGGCAGGGAAGTGGCCGCGGGATGGAGGGCTTGACAGCATGCCACGGCATGGAAAATGTGCCACCTCTTATTGGTGGTCTTAGGGACACCCACAGGGTTCACTAGGGACTCCACACACCCGACATTCTGTCCACCGTGGAGCGCTCAGTGAGGGGGGCCAGAGCAGTCCCTGGGGCCCGCCCCGGAGAGGTCGCATTCAAGACACTTCTGCCAAAATGCTCTCTTCCTAATGTTTGCTTATTTCTAAGAGAGAGAGAGAGAGAGAGAGCAGGGAAGGGCAGAGAGAGAGGGAGACACAGAATCCAAAGCAGGCTCCAGGCTCCGAGCTGTCTGCACAGAGCCCCATGTGGGGCTCGAACCCACAAACCGTGAACTCATGTCTGGAGCCGAAGTCGGATGCTTAACCCACTGAGCTCCCCAGGCGCCCCTAAAAGGCTCTCTTTCTGAGGTAAGCATTTCGGGGACGCCTCCTCAGCAGTGTCTGGCTAGGCAGCAGCTGACCACTTGCTGTCGGATGTACTGCTCACGATAACAGCCGTCACCCTGGAGGCTGCAGTTTTCCTCCCAAACATAGCTGTAAAAACGTTCGTGTAAACTTGCATTTCCCGTCTTTGGAAATCTCAGCCTGCACAAAGCAGTTGAGTTTTTCCGACTGAGCCATCAGATGGCTGGCCGGCACTTGGGAAGGCTTAGCCTCAGAGCAGGAGGGGGTGAAGATGTACATTTTGTCCCCTTAACCTCCACCCGGTTTCAAACCGCGCCTCTAGAAACATCTGCCGTCCTACGGGTCGTGACCGTCGTCGCGGTAGCTGAGGTGTAGTGGAGGCTCAGTCAGAGGCGGTGGGCTGAGCTCTCCGTCTCATAGGAGACGGTCAGCACTGCGCGAATCGGGGTCACTGGAGAGGGGTGTGGCTCGCTCGTGGAGTCCGTGGGAACAGCGAAGGCCACAGCGTGACTGGCCAACAGTCGTGCGATCCTGGAGCCGCGTGGGACGAGGGGACCCCGTCAGGCACCTTTGGCCGCACCTTGCAAACCTAGCAGGTGCGAACATCACTTATTAAAGTGGCCACTGTGTCCCGAAGCCGTTTCGATCTTGCTGGAACCGGAGGGTGCTCTCCTGAGAAGCCGAAGGCTCTTTACACGTAGGTGATATTTTTAAAAGAACAGAATTGCCCTATCTCCCCAACATGGGGTCCTTCGACCTCGTACAGTGCCCACAATGGTAACTGGAAGACTTCTCTGAGTTATTTTCAATGCTTCCTGCAGCTAATAGAAAGCAAACATTTACAAATAATAAGGCCACAGAGGCTAGCTGAAATGGCCTGTTTCTCTTCACGAGCCTGGATCGCGCCAGCCTGACGCTACTTTTATCTTGGTTTGTGCCGTGAGTGATCGTGTTGGCTGCTCCCGCGTTTTGCGTGCTCAGCTACGATTAATAAAAGGGGAGAATTTGTTTGTTTTGCCTTAATGAAAGCCATCGGGGTGGTAGATGCCACCTTTTAGCTCATGAAGTCTGTGGGTGGAAATACTGCCCTAGGGCTCCTTGGTGACGAGGAGGAGACGCTGGCCGAGCCACCGCCCTTCTCTCGGCCGTTGGCTGTCACCGTTCCCAAGGTTCCCAAACCTGGAGACGAGCTCGATCAGACCAGGAAGCAGAGGGGACGGGCAGAGTCCCACACCTGCTTCTTCTACACGGTTGAGGCCCTGTGTTCTAGAAAACCTCAAGGAACAGACTATTACATGTGTTTTCCTTATGTTTGTGCACAGCACAATTTGGGGATTTTTGTTTCCGCAGTAGCTTCCATAACTCTGATCATAGACCCTGAGAAGGGTAAGGCAGAAAATTAACTAATAGATGATCCAACTTTATGGCCAGGGGTGCAAAGATCTTAAATATATATTATCTATTAAAAACATAACAAACCACAATCAGGTAAGTGTATTTTGGGGCACCTGAGCAGCCCAGTCGGGTAAATGTCAGACTCTTGATTTCAGCTCAGGTCATGATCTCATGGTTCGTGAGCTAGAGCCCTGAGTGGGGGAGCTCGCTTGGGATTTTCTCTCCCTCTCTCTCTGCCCCTCCCCTGCCTGTGCTCTCTCTCTCTCACTCTCTCAAAATAAATAAATTCACATTTAAGAAAAAAGATCTTTTTTTTTAAGTAAGTGTATTCTAGGATGGTTCAGCCGTGGTAATTTCTACAATTTATTTTATTAATTTATCACCAAAATTTTTTAAAAATATGATCATATATGGAAACCAAGAGACATTTTGCAAAATTCAGCATCCTGATTTTTTTTAAGTTTTTTTGTTTTGTTTTATTTTTATTTTAGAGAGAGCATGTGAGCAGGGAAGCGAGGTGCAGGGAGAGACAGAGAGGGTCCCAGGCAGGCGCCTTGCTCCACACAGAGCCCAATGCGGACCTGAGCCAAAACCAACATTTGGACGCTCAACCAGCTGAACCACTCAGGTGCCCCTGATTTTTTTTTAAGGAACATGTTAGTACACTAAGAATGAGTGGGGGCACCTGGGTGGCTCAGTGGGTTAAGCGTCTGACTTCGGCTCGGGTCATGATCCCACAGTTCATGGGTTCGAGCCCGGCGTCGGGCTCTGTGCGGACAGCTCAGAGCCAGGAGCCTGCTTCGGATTCTGTCTCCCTCTCTCTCTACTCCTCCCCCGCTCGTGCTCTGTCTCTCAAAAATTAAATAAACATTTAAAAAATTAAAAAAAAAAGAATGAGTGGAAATCTCCTTCATAAAGAGTATTTATCTAAATCAAAGACAAATAGTGTACTCAACAATATAATCACGAAACATACTTTGCTATTTTAAAGACTTTGTAAGATCCTTGCAGCTGTAAGTATTTTTTTGGTGTATCTTCACAATGATGCTTCTCAGACTCAGCTGAGAACGACCATTCTACGGGATCCATCATCCCGACCCGAATGCGGATGTGCACGGTGGGACCTCGGATGTGGTTCTCAAGCCAGGGCTCCGGGTGAGACTTGCCGTTTGGAGAAACACGATCCCAGTCCCTTGTGCCATTTCTGCCCATTCGTCTTCAGAACGTCCCTTTGTGCTCCTCTCCCAAGGGGAAAGCCTCATGAGTCCACCCCTCAACTCTTCCCTGAGTCAAATCACACCGCTACCTCGCCTTCAAAGCTTCCGGTTTCTAACCCTCATCACACTCAACATTCACGAGTTCTACAAACATTAGCCGCGCGTATTCTGGGGACGGGCAGTCCCTCTGGAGGGTTGTGGGCCTGTGAGCCTATGCATGGAAGCAAAGGTCTGCCTAAAGATTTCGGGGAGACTCAGATGTCCCAGGGTCACAGGCTCTGGGACTTCTTCAGGCCCCCCCCCCATCCTCCTTCACGCGTAGGTAAATCGCGCAAACCAGAAACGCGACCTCTGCTCTTGTATAGGTTTGGTTTCCCTCCTTCTGCAACTCAACTACAACAGATTCCCTGTGTGCTGAGAGTTTTCACCATGGACGACTGTAGAATGTTGCCAAATGCTTCTCCTGCACCTACTGAATAATTATATTGTTTTTTGCTTTTTTTTCTATGAATGCGGTACATTACACTGATTTTAAAAAAAAAAAAAAACATTAAACCAACCTCAAGTTTCTGAGAGAACCCTAGAGAGTCAAAACGTGTCATCCTGTTTATAACCGTCCGGGTCTGGTTTGCTGATATTCTTGTCTGCGTTCATGAGGGATGTTGATGTCGGTAATTTTCTTGCAATGCCTTTGTTTAGTTTTGTATCAAGGTTATTTGACCTCATAAAATGAAGTCATTCCCTCTTCCCGAAGCATTTCCTCTGCTCTGTTTTCTGAAGGAAATCATTTTTGGGTTCTAGTGGTGCCATTTCTCCTCAGGCTGGAGAATTTCTTTAGTGCTTCTTGTAATGCGGTTCTGCCGAAGATAAATCGTCTCTCTCTCTACGATGTCGTTTTTATTTTTGAGGATGTATCAGTTAAGGTTTAGCTGGTCCTTAGCAGAAGCAGTCCTTCTGGAAGCTTCTCTGCTAACTGGTCTTCATCTGTAGGAGACTGGTGGCTACATTAAGAGAAGGCGAACCCTACAGAGAAGGATGCCCGACCTAGTGACACGGTCTCCCCACATCCCCACACCCACACAAATGATTTCACTCTCATGTGTTTTCCGTGATTTGTTTCTTCATATTCATCCCTCCGAGGCCGGCCCCTGGAGGCACTCCCCTCTCTTGGACTTCCCGGTGGCTGTCTCTGTTTCAAACATTCTCCTTCTCTGGCTCACTCTCCCTGTAAGCAAGGGAACTGTCCTGGCTGACCTAACATTCTAGCATGTAGACGATAGAAGTGTGTCGCTTGGTCAGGGCTTCAAGCCCGGAAACAGTATGAAATCTTTGCCCGACTACGTTCACCAGTTTGGCCTATGGAATTAGTGGACTGGGAGAAGGCGAAAAAAATGGCGCTGGTAATGTAACGTCCACTGAGGATCCTTGGAGAAAAAGGCCTGAAAAGTTTGGAAAGCAAATCGGGGAGCAAATTCCCTAAGAGGCCCAAGACACTCACAGGTGAAATACGCGGCCATCTTCTTAGCGTGTCGCTCAGTGAGCACCCCCTTTGGGAACACAGGCCAGTAGTATACCCAGATCTTTCCTTCCGTATATAGCTTCAGCACCTTACACAAGAGTTCTCATCAGCCTTCTTGTATGAGGTCAAACCCTTCCTTCGAGGAAAAGGAGTGTTTCTTTTTTTCTTTTTCCTACAGAGTAAGAGTTGGCTGCTTCTGGTGAGCTGCCCACTTTGCCTCCTTCCTCTTTTATCACCTTGCAGCCCTCAGTTTGGTCCTTTTGGTCTTTCCCAGCGAAACCTGCATTTGCGCACGAAGAAAGTGCCGGGGCCTCCTTCCTGCCGGCAGTTGGCCCACTGGCCTTGTCTGCTGTCCACCGAGCCTTCGCGTGGCCCTGAGCCTGGGCGGGCCAAGCCAGAGGTCCTCTCCACCCGAACGTGTGCTCATTTGCCTATCAACCCCAAAGTTACAAATCTCAAACTGCACATATGGGGTGAAGCGAAGTCTCGCAGCCAGAGTGAGCAAGAGCTGAGTTATTCCATTTCTCCACAGAGGTCCTGAAAATGTGGCCCCGAAAACAGTAAATTCTATTCAAAAATGTAAGCATTTTGGGGGCCGCCTGGGTGGCTCAGCTGGTTGAGCGTCCAGCTTCGGCTCAGGTTACGATCTCACAGGTCATGTGTTCGAGCCCCGTGTCGGATCTGTGCTGACAGCTCAGAGCCTGGAGCCTGTTTTGGATTCCGTGTCTCCCTCTCTCTCTGCCCCACCCCTGCTCATGCCCTGTCTCTCTCTCTCTCTCTCTCTCTCTCTCTCTCAAAAATAAATAAACATTAAAAAAAAATTTTAATGTATTTTGGATGAAAAAATATCCAATTATAATACACATTTACCTGCCTTTTCAGGTAGCCTGGGGGCCTGAATTTAACCTTTTCTTGGTGATTCAGATGGTGTGGTAGTCTGAAACCGTCAGAAGTGTAAATACTTCCTGGTGTTTAGACCATCATGTAGTTTTCTCCTGGGGAATCTGGTGCCCTTGGGACTGACCTTAACCAAGGGAGCGTTGTGATGCTTTGCCAGGCCTAATGCTTAAAGGATGCTGGAAGTTTCCACATTGGGCTCTGAGGGAAGTCTGTAGTCATGTACCCTGAGACCACTGTGCTGGGAGAAGCCCACCCTAGAGCCACGAGGGGAGGCCACAAGAGGAGGGCCGAGGTGGACAGACAGCCATAGCAGAACTCTCAGCGGACAGCTGGCACCCACAGGCCGCCCGGAAGTGGGTCCTCCAGTTCCCACTCAAGCTGCCCCCCCACGGTGCAGAGGAGAGAAAAGCTGTCGCCACCCAGCCCGCCCAGGTGGCAGGATCAAGAACCGAGCAATGGCTGTTTATCATGGACACACGGCTCATCGCGGACATGGCGACTGAGCTGGCACTGTGCCAGCCTCAGAGAGCGTGCTGGGAGGCCCAGCTGATAGTGTGAGAAGGTCCTTGTAATTTGCTTTTTGTGGTTTTCCTCTTCTGGCTTTATTAGGAGGTCGGCTGTCATTTCTCACAGAGGCTGAGGCACTGTCACTATGTGAGGGCCCTTTGAGTCTCCGTGGAGAGCTGATAATTGGGCTCGAAAGAGGGAAACAGGTGAGCACAGGAAGAAAGCGACACGGTGGATGGCAGCTTCTGAGAGCCGGACAGAGTAACTGGGGGGCGTTTGTGCGCACCGAGAAAGAGAGCAAAGAAGAGCCTTAGAAAGACTCATTCAGAAATTGAGTGCTCCTGGTAAACAGCAAAATGGTATGACCAAGCCATTAGACACCTGCACCCCGGCCATTTAACATGATAAGCCAGAAGAGAAAAGACCAGTTAATGAAATTTATTTCAGGTAATGTACAGTTAAGAATAGTGACCAGAATGCTGAGGCATGGATTTTATGAAGTCCCCAGTCGGCGATTAGGTGTGATTTCGTGCAGTTAGAGGCTTCGGGGTTTTCTTGACCTTCATGATCTCTTTCTGTCTTTAGGAGAATTTTCATGAGGACATATTTACTGGTTAATTAGCATGAGGAATTATGCTTTGGTGGAAAGTGCCGACAACGTGCTGATGGAAATGGCATCCCCCGTTGGCAATCCCGTGGGGCTCCTTTGGAATCTTCGGGATAGTTCAGCCCTCAGTTACAAGGGAAACATCATCATCCATGAAAACCATTATTCTCTATGCCAAACATTCCATCAGTATCGGGATTTAAGAGCATACTTGTTTTATAAACTGAATTTTGAGATGCTTCCTTAAGTTTTCCACCAGTGGGAAAGTGGCCTGTTGGAAATGAGTACAGTTGACCTTTGAACAACATGGGGTTGAACTGGTTGGATCCACTTATGTGTGTTTTTTTTTTAATTGCAAAAGCTTTATTGTTTTCATTTGGTCCACAGCTTGGGAGAGGGCGCCAGGGTGGTTAAAAAGCTACCAGTGGCTACAGGGAGAGGGGTCAAGGAGCTTCAACACCAGGGGGGTGCCAGAAGGCCCTTCAAAGACCAAAGACTCCTACACATGCTCAAGGGTGAGCCTTTCTAAGAGATACTCCCCCAGCCCAGGCCGGGGGCCATCAGCCCGTGGAGGTGAGTCAGGTGGTCGCCCATCTTCTTGACGAGTTTCACCTCCTCGTCTAGGAAGTGGCTCTCTGAAGTCACAGACATGGGGGTCTGTACGGGCAGAACCCTGGGTGTGCAGATCCAAAGGGCCCTGGTTCAGTCTTCTCCAGGGCCCTGGCAGCTTCCACGGCATCCAGGGTTTTACTCCACTCATCCTGGGGCCACTTCAGTGCATCCTGGAAGAGGGCATGGCCGCCATGCTGGTTTTGCATCTTCAAGAGACGTGGAGGCCTTGAGCTTTTCTTTGGCCAACTGGAGAAAGAAGTGGCCCGCGTGCTCCTGAGCCACATCACGGAGGTCAAAACAGAAGCCTAGAAAGTGGTACAGGAGGGCCACAGATGCCCGTTGACCAGGTGGTCCTGGAAGCAGAGGCTGGCCGAGAAAGGGTGGTTCCAAAGGGTTCCCTTGGGAAAGAGGTAGGAGGATGCTCGGGGGCTGGCAAGAGGGGCATCGTCAAATCAGCACATTGTTCATTTCTAATACATACAATTTTATTTATGGGTATAACCCAATAAAGCTGGAAAAATAATACACGCTGTTATTTAATTTCTTGGAAACGTTCAAAAGTTAGAACAAATATAATTTTATTTTACAAAGCATTTGCAAACCAAATGAAATCACTTTGGATTTGTTACTGCGGTTCTAGAGATTGGCCACAAAATGGTATCAATTTTGCATTTTTAGAGTCTGTTGCCAAAGAGAAATTCAAACTATTTTCAGCAATTTCAGGATCATTTGAATAGTATGTGGTCCCCAAAGTAATACCTTAAAGGACAGCTTACTTTCAACTACAAAAATGTCATCACGTAATTGTTTTTCTTTAGGAAATAATATTTTATAGTCATGCTGGCTTTTGTTTACTCCTGACAGGTATAATTACACACGTCTGCCACAAGAAAAAATAAGATTATTTTAAGCCATAGAAGAATATTTATTGACATGGGAAAATGTTAACAATGTACTTCTGTATGAAATATGCAGGTACAAAAGAGTATATACACTTTAATACCATTTTTATGGAAAGAAAAATAGCCATATACACACAATCTTGCATAGGAAAAAAACCAGAAAGATGTACATAGCAAATGTTAATAACGGTTGCATCTGGAGAGTAGAATTAGAGGTGATTATGCGATTTTCCCAGGAAATTTCACCTGCCCTCCAAACGGAGTCTGCTTCTTGCTATTCTTTCTTGGGTATGATTAGCTCGAGAAAATTCTTTTCAAATGGACTCTGTTTCATGGTACATACCTCCAAATCATGCTGCTTTGCCCATGTAAAAAGTAGATGCTACTTACTCTTACATACTGGCATACGGAGAATATTTTTAACGAATACAATATACTGTATTCGTTAAATGGTTCAGTCGGTTAAGCATCCGACTTCTGTTCAGGTCATGGTCTCACGGTTCATGGGTTCAAGCCTGGAGTAGGGCTCTGTGCTGACAGCTCAGAGCCTGGAGCCTACTTCCGATTCTGTGTCTCCCTCTCTCTCTGCTGCTCCCCCACTCATGTTCTATCTCTCTCTCTCTCTCTCTCTCAAAAATAAATAGACATTAAAAACAATTTTTTAATATGCCACAGAATAGATCTGGCTACAGACAATTATTGTGGGGAGGATCCGAAAATCCTCTAATAGGGAGAAATTTTAAACAGAGGAAAAGATGTTATCATTAGTTAGGGGTCCATAATGGTTGACTATAAATAACTTAGATTCCGAATGGGAGACTTGGGGATCTCTCTTTCCCAGCTAGGCAACGGAGATTAGGTTTTATAGCCAGGGAAATGTGGTTAATAATCTTATAGAAAGAAGCAAAAATTAGATTTTTTTTTAAATAAGGGGAAAATGAGAGCACAGATCTAAAGTTCTTCTCTAAAGACCGAAACAAGTGTGAGATGACACAGCAAGAAAGAAAGTCACATTTGGTGTTACAAAAAACTTAACTCAATTTTTCTGCAGCACCAAATTCTTCTTATTTGATGTCTTCATTCACAGGTGAGACCTGTGCCAAAATTGTGAAATTATTTTAATGTTAATTACGGTCTTCATCTTCTTTATTTAACAGTTACTAACATAGGACATACTTAACTTTTCATGGAATCTAACCTAAGCGTTCTAAATATATACAGGACATCTTCCAATGACTGCCGATCACTGGCAACATTAAAAAAAATAACTTCAGTTGCATGTTAACTAAAATGTGCTCGCTGGCTAAAATATTTCATCCTCGAATTGTATACAAAACAAGAAAAACGCTTCAAACTGAACAAGGGTTAAGTTATTGGGTAGTGGTGTCAAATGCTTCTTCACCTATTAAAAGTCCGCAAGTCTGGGAACCTGGGTGACTCAGTTGGTTGAGCGTCCAACTTCAGCTCAGGTTGTGATCTCCCAGTTCATGAGTTCGAGCCCTGTGTCAGGCTCTGTGCTGATAGCTCGGAGCCTGGAGCCTGCTTAGATTCTCCCTCTGTCTCTGCCCCTCCCCTGCTTGCACTCTGTCCGTCTCTCAAAAAATAAATAAAAACATTTTTTAAAAAGTCAATAAGTACCCTGGTGTTCACTGTAGCACTACCCAGAGTAGCCAGGATACGGAAGAACCCAAGTGTCCAAGGAGAGATGAAAGAAGATGTCGTATACATACACACCGGGTATTATAATGCTAAGCGAAATAAGTCAGCCAGAGAAAGACAGATATCATAGGATTTCACTCATACGTGGAATTCAAGAAAGAAAACAAATTAACAACAACAACAACAAAGAGACAGAGGAATAGACTCTTAACTGAAGAGAACAAACTGATGGTTTCCAGAGGGAAGGTGGAGGGGGGTGGGGAACAGCTGCCGGGGATGAAGAGCACTCGCCATGATGAGCTCTGTGTACTGTACAGAATTGTGAGTCACTGTATTGTACCCCTGAAACTAATATAACACTGTACGCTCATTATCCTTGAATCAATAAAAAAAGAAATCAGAAAAGAAAAAAAAAAGGTGGTAAGGTATTTTCATACCCTGGTTACTAAACACTTTCAGTACATTTCAAATTAGTGATAATTTAGTAAATGATCTAATTAAGTGAATCCTAAGCAGTTTTTCAGTTGAAAAATTTTGTTTTAACATTTATTTATTTTCAAGAGACAAGTGGGAGTAGGGGAGGGGCAGAAAGAGAGGGAGACACAGCATCTGAAGCAGGCTCCAGGCTCTGAGCTGTCAGCACAGAGCCCAACTCGGGACTTGAACCCACCAACTGTGAGATCATGACCCGAGCTGAAGTCGGACACTTAACCGACTGAGCCACTGAGGTGCCTCCCCTTGCATTCAGTTTTGTTTAAGCCAAATCCTAAGTTACTCTGAACATGCATAAAAGTATCAGTCGATGGTTAAGTTAACTTAGCTGTAAAGATTTCTGGATAATGACATTTCTATCACTGGGACTAGTGAAAATCTGTTATTAGTAAGTGGTTGGACTATTTGCTGTCATTTTGCCAGGTTACGTTTGCAAGTCCAGTATTTCAAGAGCAGTACATTCCCCCGAATAGTCTGTCTGTGGCCACATGGACTATGGAGCTATCCCAGGGAGTATCATGAATTCATTTCAATCTGTAGAGATGAACCGGAAGTAGAAGTATGATATATACAACCCATGTTCTTATGCTGAACACACACGCACACGCACACACACTCACGCGCACACACACAGTGATATGTTTCTATTACGATACAGCTTTTTTTTTGTTGTTAAATGCCTACTGGGTGCCATATACTGCTTGACTTTTTTATATAAAATCTTAGCTGGGTAATTTCACATAAAATCAACTTAATCTAATCGCATCTAGAGAGGAGGGTAGCATCGTTTCCGGGTGCACGGGAAGTGCAGATCTCAAGAGATTCAATCACGCGCTGATGGTTATCAGAGAGAAAGTGTTAGCCATGCGTCTCCAATTGCTAGGTAACATTATATACGATACGGTTGCCTGGGTAAAAGTAGACGTGTTCTTAAAAACCTTAAATATAAGGGGTGCCTGGGTGGCTCCGTCGGTTAAGTGTCTGACTTTGGCTCAGGTCATGATCTCACGGTTCATGGGTTCAAGCCCCGCGTCGTGCTCTGTGCTGACAGCTTGGGCCTGCTTTGGATTTTGTGTCTTCCTCTCTCTCTGCTTCTCCCTCCTCTCATGCTCTGTCTGTCTCTGTCTCTGAAAAATGAATAAACATTAAGAATTTTTTTTTGCAAAATCTCAAAAATAAGATAAACACAGAGAGGGAGGGGCGCCTGGTGGCTCAGTCGGTTGGGCGGCCGACTTAGGCTCAGGTCATGATCTCGCGGTCTGTGAGTTCGAGCCCCGAGTCGGGCTCTGTGCTGACGGCTCGGAGCCTGGAGCCTGCTTCGGATTCTGTATCTCCCTCTCTCTCTGCCCTTCCCCTGCTCATACTCTATGTCTCTTAAAAATAAATAAACGTTAAAAAAATTAAAAAAAAAAAAACAGAGAGGGAGTCAAACCCTGAGAAGTTCTTAAATGCAGAGAACAAACTGAGGGTTGATGGGTGTGGGGCACATGGGTGACGGGCATTAAGGAGGGCACGTGTTGCCATCCCTGGATGTCATATATGAGTGCCGAATCACTGGGTTCTACTCCTGAAACCCAAACTACACTGTATGTTAGCTAACTTGAGAATAAAAAAACCCCTCAAATATGCTTTGCGTGACTTTGATTTTCCTTCTTGCATGTCTGGGCTTGACGGAGGCATCATTCTTCTTGTGGCTGTGTCCTCGAGTGGGGAGACACCGTTGGTGCCACCCAACTGCGATCTCTCCTATGGCCACTGCTCTGCTGACAGAGGGTGCCTCCCACGTAGACACTTCCTGCTTCTCTCGGAGCTAGGGTGTGGGTGTAAAGCGATCGTGGCCACGGGGAGGCCAGCTGGAGGCAGAAGAAGGGCAAGTCGGTCTCTGACAACAGTACAGGAGCTGTGTGAGGATAGGACACGCGCCACGGAGAGGAGAGGAGCCCCCACAGAGCGTGGCAGCGGGTGGGTGAGGTGGGTGTGGTCTTGGCAGGACCTCAAGCTGTGGGGAAACCTGGAAACCGCCCCGGGGACGTCCAGTCTCCAGCCTTCTCGGAGTACGAGACAATTAGGATTCTGGATTTTAAACCGTCGCTACTCCAAGGGCGGCCCGTAGGCCAGCAGGTGTCCACACTGTCCGGAGCTCTTTAGAAACGTGGGATCTGGGACCCACTCCGACCCCCTGGGTGGGCGTCTGCGTCGTTCGGTGGTTTCTGAGCACGCGCACGTGTGAGCATCTTCCGCTGGCTTAAACCACTTTTGAGTGTTCCCTAACTCGTGACCAGAAGCACCCCGCTGGCGGAGATGCGTTCCTGCAGCCCGGCTGTCTGCCTGGTGCTGCCGTAGCAGCTCCGTTCGGCGCATCGTCGGTCTTTCAATTCTCGGGAGCCCCTTCAGTCCAGCTGCACGACTCTCTCTGACCCCCTGGCCTCAGACAAAAAGAACTTTCCGTCAACACCAAATCCTAGCTGATGGCCTTGAAGAACAGAGTCAGGGGCTGGGAGGTTTGCAGGAAAATCTGATGTGGCCCGCGAGCTAAGCCCGAGGTTTCGCCAGGGCTGACCACGCCGATCCCTTAAGACTCCAGAAACTTCTCGTCTTTTCTTTTCTGAATCAGATCTTCCACCCCATCCTCCCGGATTCCTTATTATTTTAAGAGGTACATTCTAAGGGCGCCTGGGAGGGCTCAGTCTGTTGAGCATCCGACTTCAGCTCAGGTCATGATCTCACCGTTCGTGGGTTCGAGCCCCACATCGGGCTCTGTGCTGACGGCTCAGAGCCCGGAGCCTGCTTCGGATTCTGTGTCTCCCTCTCCCTCTGCCCCTCCCCCACTCTCAAAAATAAATAAACGTTAAAAAATGTAAAAAAAAGAGGTACATTCTAACAGAACATCGAAGAGAAAAATCACTGTCTTATTAAACTGATCATGCTAGTAGTTGGCAAAGTGGTAAGAAAAGAAACATTTGGAGACCACCTTTTCCCGTTTTAATTCTCCTTTAGCACACTTTGAAAGAAATCAGATCGGCATTTGTTAGTGGATACTAGCAATGTTTGTGTAGGGGCGCACCGGAGAAAGCTTTTAAGAGATTGTGTATTCCTATGTTTTTAAATAAGCCATGTTAAACATCAGCTAATACAACATAATTCTTGGCATTTAGCGTCGTAAAACTAGTAACTGCAGAGAAAGTCAAGATGTTTTCCCAGTTCCCAGAACATGATTTTCCATCATGGGAATTATTCTGACAGTTGCACAAACGGGAACTTTTCCCCCCTCTTGTTCCTGGACGTGAAACTGGACCTTTCTGACCCTTACACAAGTGATTATTAATCTTTCCAGACTCCCACTTACTCTGTTTTCAGATCCGTAAGGAAGTCACTTGCAACACGACTCTGTAACGGAGCGCGGTTTGAAGACAGATGACTAGTTTCCCAAATTATTTCTGGGTTTTTCCTTTTATTACTTATAGCCAGAACCGACCTCCACAGAGAGCGTTGGCTGTGAGGTCCCCCTCGCCCCCTGGACCCCCGCCCCGCGTAAGAGGTAGAAAGTGAAAGGCTAGTAATGGAACACTTAAGAATGATCCCACTGGGCCCTGCCTGCTATTCACCAGCAAGGAATGTGGTTGTGTTTATAAGGCCGAGGTTCGTGTAAAGGAATTTTCATAAACCACCAACTGCATTACACCAATGCCTCATCTTAAATTCCATGGAGATTTTCCTAAACACACTGGCTTCCTGGCTTCAAACATATTATCTCTTCTTGTCGTTGCGGAAAATTCTCTGGATGTTTATACCCCTGCAGGACCATCCTAAAATGGCCCGTTAGCTAACGTGGACCAGTGAGGGGGAGGAGATGGCAGACGCTACAAAGGAAGAGACGGGGTGGACCATGCCCGCCCTCAAAGCTCTGACGCGAGGCGCCGACGACCTGTCTCTGTGTATTTCTTTGTTGCTGGTGCGTGGCGGCGGGCGGACCAGACGTGGGCCTGGAGAGGACGGGAAATGGAAAGAAGCAGGTGGGGGACACAGGGAGTCCTGTTTCTCTTTCTAAAACTCCATCCCCGATTCTCTGAAACTGAGCAAGGAGCAGCCGTCGACCAGATACAGGGGAAGGAGCTTTCGGAACCAAGGCTGGGCTCTTGAACGTCGTAACTGAGGTCAGGAAGTCACGTTACGAGCTCTCAGCTCAACTCAAGAGCCACGTCCCTTTGGCCATGGTTGGGGAAGCCCCGTGAGAAACAACACAGAAAGGGAGGGGGGTGTTGGGCATCCTTAAAGGGACATTTTTGGCAGGACCTCGTCTTTCTGGGAGGGCGCTTTTCGTTCCGCACCTGCTCCCCTGTGACATCCATCGGTGCTGCCCCTCCCCCCCGTCCATTCTCCCTTCTGAGCCCTGGATGCACACCCCCAGCGCCCCCCAGGGCATCTCCGTGGGGAATTCCATGGCTCCCACCATGCCCAGGTCCAAAATAACTTTTCGCCTCCCTCTGCCTGCTCACCTCCAGCTCGGTGCCCTCCCCGAGTGTATTCCAGAAGGACTGGGATTCTCATCCACCCTTCCCTGAGCCCGGTAGCCTCCCTGCTCGGTGACCCCATGAGCTTGGCTGTGCTCTGGGCTGCGGGTCACACTGAGGACTGTCGCCCTCGGCGCCCCAAGCATCCCCATAAGGCTGAGCCAGGGATGGGGGTTGCCGGTGGGGAGAGGGCGGTCAGTAACCCAGTGACGGCAAGCTCAGGAGAGCACCTAAAACTGAGCCCCACAGTCACTGTCTGAACAGAGCGCGCTCTTTCTTAACGCGGCGGAGAGAAAACAGAAGGAAGGATGTGGGGGGTGTGGCGCACAGATCCACAGGGGGAGCTGAGGGATGACGCCGGCCCTGACGGTGCGTATTAAAGCGTGTTTCACGGTCTCCAAGCCGCCGTGGGAAAAGGAGGATATGAAACAAGGAGTCGAAGCCGAGGCTCGTTGGGAAATACGTGGGCCAGCGAGTTCCTCCTGCGTTGAGAGGAAGGCCCCGAGGGGGCAGGGGGGCCTGAGAAGGCCCCTCTCAAGCCCTTCTGCCCAGCTCGTGGCGTGAGTGGGGCCGCAGGGCGAGCGCCCCTCGTCCGGGAGGAGCCGCAGCCCTGCACTGTGCCCGCATTCCGATGCGCTCGCTCGGGCGATCACGAACCCATCCGGGCTGTGCGTTCTGGGTGGGAAGCCGACAGAAAGTCAAGTGCCCTGTTTTTCTCAGCCCGCTGCGTCAGCCGGTACCTGAGTCCGTGTGTCCCGGCGTCGCGGGCCAGTCGTGTGTTCAGGCTCCCCCGCCCTGACCTTCGCTGTTCTTCCTCCCCTTGTAACCGACAAGCACGAGCTCTTGGGGCGGGGCTCCGGGGCAGCGTGAATGTGCTACGTCTGTCACAGTGTCACCCGCCCGTGACGATCCGAGTCCGCTACCGTGACCGTTGCCAGAAGTCGAGGCTCTGGGTGATACATCCCTTCAGTCCAAAGAGAGAGACATTTTACAAAGTAACTGGCTTGTGTTCCTTGAAATATTAATCTCGCGAAAGCCTAAGGGGCTGTTCCAGGTTAATGGGGCCCGAAGAGGACCAGCGACGAGATGCGGTGTGCGATCCCGGACTGGGATTCCTTTGTCCTTTTCTCTAAAGGACATTGTCGGGACAACCGGTGACATTTGAAGTAGGCCTGGATATTCCATAACATTAGTACGTCCACGTCAAGACTCTGGTTTTGTCATTGTGTGTGTGTGTGCGTGTGTGTGTACTTGCATAAAAGAATGCCTGCAGGCAGGACACGCTGGAACGTTTCAGAATAAAGGAGACAGTGGCTACAACTCTCTCCACATGGCTCAGGAGAAATACTCCGCATCTACAGCAAATAACAAGGCAGATGTGGTGAAATGCTAACAGCCAGGGATCCGGGGGGAGGGCATCTGGGGGGGGAGGATTTGTACCTCTCTTGCAACTTTCTGCACATGTAAAATGATGTCGAAATGAAACAGTTTTTAAAATGTGCTGG
Source organism: Paguma larvata (assembly GCA_030068075.1). Taxonomy (NCBI): domain Eukaryota; kingdom Metazoa; phylum Chordata; class Mammalia; order Carnivora; family Viverridae; genus Paguma; species Paguma larvata. The sequence continues at coordinate 87,197,893 of CM057832.1, read as the reverse complement.
GAACATGAAATGGACTGATTATGTGGGCATGGCTGCATTAAAAACATTTGTTTAATGTTTATTTTATTTTTGAGTGAGAGAGACAGAGGGCAAGCAGGAAAGGGGCAGAAGAGAGAGGGAGACACAGAAACCCAAGCAGGTTCCAGGCTCCGAGCTGCCAGCACAGAGCCTGACGCGGGGCTCCAGCTCGTGAACCTCGAGATCACGACCTGAGCCAAAGTCAGACGCGTAACCGACTGAGCTGCCCGGGTGCCCCACGGGCATGGCTGTATTTGGCGAGCCTGGATGGAGTCACACCCCCACCTTCCATGGGGAAGGGGGCCTGGAGATCTTGTCCCTGGGGACATTCTAAGGCTGCAGGACGGTCAACTCTATCCCACTGCGACAGAAGCAGACCCACAGGGCTGTGTGGCAAGGGGCAGCTTTCTCTACTGTCCTGTTCGCCAAAGCAGAGTCTTCGTGTCGTATCGACAAAGGCTAGTTTTCAAGGACTACCAGCTCGTTGCTTTCGCCTCCCAACTCCAACTTCTGGGCGTGACATTGCGGCTGTCACATAACTCCATTCTGTATCAAGCGTCCTGAAATAGATTATTCCAGAGCCCGCAGCTTGCCTAATGACTGAAGGTCTTACATGGCGACAACAATAACGGTCTTCAGCCACTGAGCCCTCACGAAGGACGAGCACGCCCAGTAATCAGTGATCGCCACCGCGTGAGTGAGCTCCCGTCCCCACAGAACCACCGGAACGCAGGCCACGAGCCCGCAGGCCCACGCTGCAGATAATGACCTCAGCCTGCAGAGGGAAGAGAGAAGTAGCCCCCAAAATAGATCTTTACAACCCTCCCTTGTCTTTTGTGACAGTACGATTTACTGTTTCGTTTTGGTCGCTTATCAGGAAGCCTTCTGAATCAGTGTTCTATTTTGAGCACAAAGTCAAGATTTTTGCGGCCGCAGCCAAAGGCGTCCACGTGGAGAACTGCTGAGCTGGCTTGCTGATTCAGGCCCCCGATGAGTCCTCAAGTCCTTCTGGGTGAGTGGGAAGGGGTTCATCCATAAAAGCTTTTCCTTGGCCTTCCTATCCTTCTCCCACCCTGGCCACTTGGCATTCCACCGGAGAGAACACCAAATTGACTTCATGCCAAGAAAATGGACACACTCCCCATACGTTGAGAGCTTGACTGTATTAATAGCTTACCAAAAGTCAACTATCTCCCTGGGGGATCTGAGTTTCTCCCCTGGTGAGTGTCTATTTTTTCCTCTTTGTTCTTCCTCTCCCCTGGCCTTCTTACAGAAATAACAGGGTCCTTGGCATGTAACGCAGTTATAAAACCCATGACGAGGCACCCGTCTAGTGACACCAGGGCCGAGCCAGCCGCTACCTCGGTGACTGAGTCCCTGTAATGCGAGGGCCTTGTGCCGTCCCGTGTAACCCCCGGGACAAATCTGCAAGGTGAGCTGTGCCGTCCTGAGTTTTCAGATGAGAAAATAGAAGCTCGGAGAAGGTGACTATCACACGACCCAAGACCCATGGCGAGTACAGGCGGTGAGCTTTAAACTCAGCCATTTGTCTAGACGGTGCTAGTGTCCCATGCTGTGTGCTTTGACGGCAAATAGAGAGACACCCGGACCTCCTTCTTCATGGCCCCAAATTCTTTGACCAAATTGGGTTTGGTGCCCCGATTGTATAGGAATGCATTGCGTTTGGCCCCTCTTTCCCCTGGTGGCTGCCGCCTCGGTAACCTCCTTGGTTAGGAAAGTGAGTATGTTCGAGATTCCACTCAGCTCGGTCGTTCGGTTTCCCCACCACGTGGGGGGCTGGGCCTCTTTGGGACCAACGGTGGGCAGGGTCACCGTTTCCCCGCGGAGACAGCCAGGTGGCTGCAGGGGCCGGTAGCCCTGCGTCCTGCCTTCTCCGAGTTTCTAATCTCATTTGACTTGTTGTGAATTACGTGACATCTGAGCCTGTGCGAGCAGGTGTTCCCGCCCCCTCAGGGGACCTGAAAAGCGGGCCTGGGTACATGACCCCTCTGTGGGAGGACCACTAGACTCTTTCCAACAAACACTTAAGAAGACGTCTCCTGCAGCCGAGTCAGCCCACTCCCGGCACTCACCAATGCCATGTGCGCTGGTGGGTTCTTACAGAAGGATCCGCACTAGTCCATCAGAGGACCCTGTGTGCCTGACCGCCACATAGGACGAATGCAAACCGGCAGGGAGTTTAAGACCCCAGGCATAACCCTGAACTCATGAACCCACAGAAGTGGTAGATTAAGGTCCTGGACCCTTTGACCCTCGGGCGGGACAAGCTTAAGGTGTGTTGTCCACTTTCCTCCCATCCCAAGACCAGCGGGGTCGATCCACCGCTGTCCACAGCCACAATTTCAGCAACACACCTCACAGTGGCTTGCTTCTCTTCTGTCCTACTTGTGCTCCTTATCAGGGCGGCTGGGAGCAGCATCTAGTCCATTCCTTGGACTCGGACCCCAGTCTTGGGGTGGGCTGGGGAGGAACTGGCCTTGGACACCCCCCAGGCCTCCTTCTCTGTGTCCCTAGTGCGGCTGGCACACTGCGGAGCCCTCCCAGGGAGTGCTGTTGGCAGAGTTGAGGACAGTCATCCCTGGGCCCCGCACTTAGATGTTTCCAGGCCAGAATCCTGTTCTTCCAGCCAGATGGCATTCATCAGGAGCTCCTGGAGGACATAGAAGGTGGGGATCAGGGTGGGACACCAGAAATGTCGATGAGTTTTATTGCAACGTGCCTACACAGAAGATCTCCTGTTGCAACTCTAAGCAAGATGAGGTTCACAACAAAGAGGCTCCTCTATCCACCCAGAGGGGACGGTCTTGAGTTTTGCAGATGGACAATGTCTCAGACGAGAAACAAGAGTCAGATGTTTCTTCTTCCTACTCGAACTCCCTTCCTTCTCTGTCCCAGGTCGTATGCTCCGTTAAGTCATCTGGATGATTTCCGGGGTGGCATGGGGCTCCGGCGTCATGCGCCCCACTTCTGCTGGCCGACCCTCGGGGACCACCGGCTTCTGACCTCAGCACCCTGGGGGGGCGGAGTGGGTGAGTGCGTGTCCATTTCCTCCAGTGAGCACGGCATCCGGGAGCAAGAGCGTTCGCTTTGTCAAAGGTTCAGAAATAACAGAAGTAAAACCGGTGAATCACCGCGGTAGCAATTAGTAAGAGTCTATCGTGCACACACCGAAAAGGCAGTTTGCAAACCAGGAGCCCTCAAACCAGAACGTGCAATGAGGCTCGGGGGTGGATTGTTACAAAGCAGCTCATACAGCGAGCAGGCAGAGGCTGTGTGTTCTTCGCAGGGATTGGTCCTAATGCTACAATGTTCTTAAGTCATAGGGAATTGGTCAGTGGTTACCTCATACCAACCTTGGGAAACAGTTCACGTTTTGCTTGTGACTTCCAGAGGCGCAAGCAAAAGAATGACCTCGGTCCAGTCGGTCTTGCAAAATAATCTAAATTAAGCTTTGTTTGTATGACCAAACTGGTTTCGTCTGCTTAGGGGATTTTCAAGGCTGGTCTCTCTGTGTTTTTTATTTCAACAACCTCCTCCCTCATGGAGATTGGATCAGAAGTGGGCACGTGATGCCCTGAGACCCAGGGAGGCCTCTCCCGGAACCCCTGAGAAACAGCCCCTCGGGCTCCTCCATGGACCCCCAGGGCCTGGGCCGCCATGTTGGTGCGCTTGGCCAACAACCTGGGGATGGACCCCCTGGGGAGGCAGAGTCATGCTGAGACCTTGTGCTGTGAGCAATGGCTTCCATCTGTCCTCCTCCCGACCTTGCAGAAATTGGGCCATTTCATTCCTGCCCTTGCTCACTCCAGTTTTGACCAAGTTTTCTGTCACCCGCAGCAAAGAATCCTAAGTGCTGCACTTGGAAGGGACACATTTTCTTAACTTGCATCTGTACCGGGATCAGAGATCCTTCTCCACGGTCCCCGTGGCCCAGCGTGGTCTGTGGGGCCGAAGCACGTGCTGCTGGGTGCCCCTCGGCGTGCGTGTAGAACATCGGAAATCCTCTTGGCCTGTGGGAGTGCATCCACTCCTCAGAAGGGCGTGACAGAACTTACTGGAATTCGCCCTTGAGATGCCCAAGGGTCTGAGTCGGACCTGCTGAGGTTTTATCCCCAAAGTTAAGACTTCATCTGCAAATAAGTTTATACAGAAGCACTTGGGGGAAATTACACTTTAAACCCAAGCACAAAACACATTCAGTTTAATAAACCGGGACCAATATTTTGAAAAGGAGGAGAAAATATTCTACTGGAAACAAATGAATTCAAATACACCAAGTGGTGTTTGACCACCAGTTGATTTTGCAAGGCGATAGACGTGGCCTTTTTTCAATGGAAATATACTCTCACCGTGTCATTTAAAAAATTCCTTAGCCTCTCTTCAGCCTTTCGTTATGAAATATTCAACCGACAGAAAAGTTGCAAAAATAATCAGATGAATGTCTATGCGTCCTTCACCTAGATGAACCAATTGCTAATGTTTTGCCAGGCGTATCCATGCATCGCTACATGACACACAGCTCCGTCCGCAGGCCAAGTTCACACCCACACACACACGCACACTCACACGCCCGCCCTCACACACGTGCTTGTATAGATACTTCTTTCGATGGACCGTCTGAGGGCTAACTGCCGACGTGATGACACGACCCTATTGGCTACGTTAGCATGAGTCTCCTAAAAAAAAAATCAATTAATTGCCACACTCAGGAAAGTTAACCTTGAAATAATGCCATTACCTAAGTCGATGGTCCGCATTCACGTTTTTCTGTTTGTACTGATAAGGTCCTTTGGGGCTGGATTTGCTGCTGTTGCTTTTTGTGTTTTTGTATTTTTCTAAGTCCAACCAAATATCATGGGTTGCATTGGCTAAAATTTTCCTTTTGAACATTATTCTACAGGGTTTTTTTTCTTGTTCTTAATAATGGAAACTGGGTTACGGTAAAACCAGTGTTTATTCCATCGATTCCTTATTTTCTATCAATTTCCATTCATCTCATTAATTAATCATCTCTTGAGAAAAGTGTCTGAAAATAACACCCACACGGGTTCTAGTACTTATAAAAATTTTTTTAACGCACAGAACCTGTTGATTCTACGCTTAGGAACGACATTCATCCAATTGTGTTACACGTTACTGCAGGGAGATACTCAGTCACAGAGAGAGGGCGTGAGGGTATTGGTGACTGAAGACAGAGGCAACACTGAAGAGGAAGAGGAGGAGGAGGAAGATTGTAGGGCTTGGGAGTCAAGCCATCAGGATACAAGTTGTGTCCAAAGATGGACACGTTTGTGGCGTTGTGTGTTGGCAGAAGGACAAAGGCATATCCGTATAAGATCTCCTGAGGTGTAAGCCAGCTCCTCCGTGGTTGTCGCCTTGACTGCATTCCCCCCAAACTGCCACACCCCGAAACCATGGTTCGCGGCGTCACCTCCCTGCCCGCCCCATTGGGTTGCCTCGCTCGAGCGTGATCCTGTCCCTGGACATCCTGCAGTGACGGGGGCGTCCTAGCCATGCACTTCCAGTACCTGCGGCCGCCGAGGGCTTTGCGGCGTGACTGGCGCAACCACAGACCTGAAGTTTAACTGTATTTAATTTTTAAAAATTTAAAGGCCACATGTGGCTGGTGGCAAGAGGACTACAGCCCTCTGTACAGAGCCTGATGCGGGGCTCGAACCCATGAGCTATGAGACCACGACCTGAGCCGAAGTCAGACACTCAACCCACGGAGCCACCCAGGCGCCCCAGAAGTGGCCACCTTATTTAAAACCCCAGCCCGTCCCACGCAGAACATCCTGCTCCTCCTCAGCGGTCTGTTTCCTCCATGGGGCCCATCGCCATTTGCTGTGTTATGTCCTCATTTAACTGTTGACCGTCGATCTCTGCCCACGACTGTGTAAGTGCCGTGAGGGCAGGCTTCCCTCTGTTTTGTCTCCAGCTCCATCAGTAAATAGTTGGGAACGAGGCACTGTGACAGATTCTCAGCCCCGGAACGCCTCCTTGCCCTTGGTCCCCTGCGCCTCACACCCACGCACATCAGCTCTGTCCACACACCCTCAGCGGGACAGCCGAGCAGGAGGGGAGCATAAGACGTGGGCCAAAAGACAACCTGGATCCCAACCTCGCTGCTTCTTATGTTACAAAACTTATGAAAATAACAGTGCTCTTTTGGCTGATAGTGTTGTTCTTACAAGTAGAAATGATGTAAAGACGCTTGCACAGTGCCGGAAACAGGAATGGTTCACTCGTGTCTGGAATTGCATTAAAGCTTTTCTTAGGGGGCCTTTGGAGTGGCTCGGTTGGTTGAGCGTCCAGCTTCGGCTCAGGTCATGATCTCGCGGTCTGTGGGTTCGAGCTCCGCGTAGGGCTCTGTGCTGACGGCTCAGAGCCTGGAGCCTGCTTCGGATTCTGTGTCTCCCTCTCTCTCTGCCCCTCCCCGGTTCGTGCTCTGTCTTTCAACAGTAATAAGTAAAAAGCGTTAAAAAACTTTTCTTAGGAATGAGCGGGCAGAGTACGTTCCCAGTGAAGAAACAAGAAAGGCTTCGATGCTAAGTGCTTCACAGGCAGTGACTCACGTAAGTGTGTTTACTGGGCCCATTCTCAGTCGGCACAACTGAGGCCCAGAGCCTCCCGGTTGTGGCTGGACTTGAACTCGGTGGTGCAGTCTGGTTCCAGAGGGTGTGACCGGCCGCTGGAAGGAGAGTCCCACTTGTCACCCAGTCGGGCTGGGGTCCGTCCTCGAGAGCCCTTAGCAGAGTGTGGTAGAGGTGGCTGGTTCTGGTGCCCACTGTCTGCAGCCCCCCAGCTCCAGGCAATGTCGCCAATGGGCCACGCGGCTGACACACAGAGAAGCAGACACCTTGATTTAGAGACACTTTCGGGGTCTCGTACTCTTTGCTTCCAGGCTGGAGACTCTGAAGGGCGATTCGTCCTAGCTGTTCGGGGGTTTCCGTTTCAAGGTCAGAGGCTGCAGGAGTCTCTTCTTCAGATACGCATCATGAGTTTTAAGAGCCCAGGCTGGGGAATTAATCGCGGTCGCCAATGTCACCCCGGAATGCTGTGTCTTCGGTGACTGCCACCCAGGCGTCCTCCCTGCACACAGCGGGGCCATGCGGGTGGGGCTCCACCCGCAAGGGGGAACGAGGAGGAGAGAAAGAGGCCGACTCCTTACAAACGAGCAAAGGGCGGGCAGGGGTGGAAAGAAGAGGGGAACGAACCAAGAAACAGACCCTTGGCTGTAGGGAACAAACCGATGGTCCCCAGAGGGGAGGTGGGGGCGGGGGGCAGAATACAGGCTGGGGCCGAAGGAGTGCACGCGAGGTGAGCACAGGGTCGCGTGCGAAAGCGTTGCCTCCCCGTCGGTACACCTGAAACTAACGTAACGAGGAAGGTTACCTATACTGGAACTTTAAAATGAGATAAAATAAATAAAACATACATAACATGTTAAAAAGAATGAACAGAAAAGAAGCAACCTCCTCGTGTCTTCGCCACAACGGCTGTGTGCACTGTGCCCCTGTCCCTGCTGCTCCCGGAGCCTCCCGCTGTCTGCTGGCGATGGACCAACGTGGGGCTTCCCCTCTAGCCTCCGGGCTTTCGGGTTCTGAGCAGGGGAGGACTTTGGTGCCCAGAGCCCAGTAGAGTGGTCATGAGTGGCCGAGGGAGACAGAGGAGACGATGAGGAGAAAAGGCAGGAGGCTTCGGCTCCCCACCTGGCCTGCCCGCAGCCCCCGGGAGGAGGGCCCCCTGGAGCCTCGCGTGGCCTGTGCGGACTCATAACCAGGGAAAGAACTCAGCTGGAGCAACTGAATACATTTCTCTGCAAATTGCCTTTCATCCTACTTTTTTTTTTTTTTTTTTTTGGTAAAAAGTGTGGCCAGAGACACCCTCCTTGTATAGCATGGTTTCTGGGAAGGGAGACCACCCAGCCAAAGGGTGGGTGTATACTTCTAGAGATACTGATATTAAAACGGATATTAACACTGGGGTATTTTAGTGGATACCACCAGATTGCGTTCGGAAATGGTGGCAGTTAGTCCTGTTCTTATGAACCAAGTAGCCAAGTGCTCTTCCTCTAACCCCTGCCAGCACTGGAGGGGGGCTGGCGGTAGGGTGTTGCCTTCTCTTCTTCTTCTTTTGTTAGTTTTAATTTTTAAAATTTTTTTTTTATTTTGAGAAAGACAGAGACAGCGTGAGTGGCGGCGGGGGGGGCAGAGAGAGAGTGAGAGAGAATCTCAAGAAGGCTCTGCACTGTCAGCACAGAGCCTGATACGGGGCTGGAACCATCGAAACGATGAGATCGTAACCTGAGCTGAAATCAGGAGTCGGACGCTTAACCGGCCAGGAGCCGGACGCAGGGCTTGAACTCTGGAACCGTGACACCGTGACCTAGGTTTATGGATCGTTATGCGTTCTCTTCTCAGAATGGTCTACTCGTATCCTTTGACTATTTCTCATTGAGACTGAAAAATGCTTTTCTTATGAATTTTTGGGCGTTTTTGGATGCTGTATATATTAACTCTGATTTGGCAAATATATTTCTTGCTGGTCATTTGTCCTTGGACTTTGTGATTTTTTTTTTTTTTTTTGGCCATGACATTGCTTTGACAGGAATCAGGATTTCCTATGTTGTTGAATAACAGGTTTCATTACAAAATCAAAAGGAAAATAATTTGAAAAGACCGCACAAGTAGACATAGGGCTGTGTCAATTGTAAGCACTGCTTACCATTAAAACTGGAAATAACTTCCGTGTTCAAATATTCGAGGTATAATTCACTTATGGCATAGTGGATGTTTTGATTTTTTATTCTTTTCCTCATGTTTATTGTTTCCCTGTCTGAGTTGCCAATGTTGCTGCATTTTTTTTTCGATGCTTTTCGCTGCAAATGCAAAGTGTTTTAATTACATATGGATTGCAAAATTTCTTTCTTTTTAAAAATATTTTTTTAACATTTATATTTGGAGAGAGAGAGAAAGAAAGTATGCAAGTAGGGGACGGGCAGAGAGAGAAAGAGAATCCTAAGCAGGCTTCACACTGTCAGCACAGAGTCCGACATGGGACTCGAACCCATGAACCATGAGATCATGACCTGAGCCGAAATCAAGAGCCAGACACTCATCTGACTGAGCCACCCAGGTGCCCCTGGATTGCAAAATGTCTTACTTGCTGGCCTGAGACACCCAAATGCCAAATTTAACACTGTTTCCGGAGGAAAGTAAATCCCACAGGGAAAGGAACAAATTCAGAAGCCCAGTTTGGGGATTTTGGGGATGTGTAAACTGAGGCTGCCTCTGTTCTAGACAGTTTAGGTGGGAAATGAGCGATAAAACAAACAGGCCAGGACTCTGTGACCGTGTCTACCAACTTTTTCTTAGTTCCTGGGCTTGTTTTGGGTCGAGGGGGAAAGGGCGTGTTCTTTTTCTCCTTCTTTTTGGATTGCTTGGTAATAGCCACATTTGGAAGCTTCTATTAGTTTCCCTACATCTGCCAGCAATTGGCCTCATTCCATTGTGCTTGGATAATTCGGCAGCTTCGCCTCCTGTGGAAATAGCTGCTTCTGGCAAAACTGTTTAGTTTATCATTTAATCAAAACATTTGCATAGTCGTAACTGAGTTAGAAAGCAAAAGTGGGGTTGATCATTTTTGCATAAAGACAAGTCAAATCAAGGAAGGCTTTGGACCATGAAATGAAATTTGATCAAATATTGGAATGACAAACATTTCACAGAGGGCAGACGTCTTTAAATCATGGTTAAATAATGCACAAGAGAAATTACAGTTTTACATATAGAAAGCATTTAGAGGTGACACAATAAACGTGTCCCGAGATCTTCAGAGCGTGTTACCGATGTGTCGCTTACTCGTCTGGGGGGTGAGTTGCTCTGTGAAGATGCCTTAGGTGATGTTTCTCATACTTCGTAGCCGAACGGTCTTGGAGGAGGTTGGAGAATCCAAATCCCACCCAACACAGAGGTGGCTGTCCTTTCATGCGGAGGGACAGCATGGGTGTGGTTTCTGCCCCCAGGGTACTGATTATACTGCTCACTCTCTGCCTACTTTTTTTTTTTTTTAAGTTGTATTTATTTGGGGGAGAGCACAAGTTGGAGGAGAACAGAGAGAGAGGGACAGAGGATCTGAAGTGGGCTCTGCACTGTCAGCACAGAGCCCGACACGGGGCTCAAACTCAGGAACCATGAGATCGTGACCTGAACTGAAGTTGGGCACTCAACCGACTGAGCCACGCAGGCGCCCCTCCCTGCCCCCTTTTTAAAGAGCCCCCTTCAGAAAAGCCACTCCAGGTAACCAATCTGATGGTTATCTGGTCCTTATCTACATGGATTCTAATTGCTTTCCCCCATCGTCAGAGAAGTCACCATTAGCTTTGTGTGTTTCTGCTTTCTTCTCCCCGCCCGAAGGGCTTTTACCAAAGTTCCGCCTCTGAAGCCTCCTGTGACTCTTTACCAAAATACACGGTTACCAAGAGTTTGCCGCAAGTCACCATGTGTGATTTGCAAACATAGGAACGTGAGATCATTATGAAGTCTCCCCTGGGGGTCCTGAGGAGACGAGGGACGCACCCAGGAGGCATCTGGGTCCCCTCCTGTCATGCTGCCTCCTGCTACCCATGGCAGAGCCCACCAGGAAGCCTCCAGACACGGTACATGCCTGTCAGTCTTGGCGCACAGAGAGAGGTGGCAGAGGGTGACGATGGATGGGTCTTCAGGGGCAAAGGAAGAGTTCCCATCCGTGGAAAGGAATCAGAAGGCGCGTGGGAATTTGGCTAAGTCACAAAAGTGATCCCTGTGGCTTAAAGAGCACACCCCCCAACGAGATTTTGCAAACTGCACAAAAACCCTTCTCGTCCTGGACAACTTGTCACCAAAACGCCTCTGGATCAAGGTCCTTTCTAAATTATACTTAAAGGAAATGCAAAGTTTCTTTCACCATGAGGCAGGTAAGCTTCCTGAAACAGGCATACAGAAATGCACACATGTTAAAATGCAGAGGGTAAGGCAGGGTTGTTACGGTCATCGGGGTGATGGGGGGGTAGAGAAAAAGTAGCTGGAAAAGGAATCTAGTTTTTTTTTAAGTTTATTTGTTTATTTCTGAGAGAGAGAGAAGAGCGTGCAAGCAGGGGAGGTACCGAGAGAGAGGGAGAGAGAGAATCCCAAGCAGGTTCCACACTGTCAGTGCAGAGCCCGACATGGGGCTCAAACTCACGAAATGTGAGATCATAACCTAAGCAGAAACCAAGAGAGTCAGTTGCTCAACCAACCGAGCCATCCAGGCACCCCTAGTGTGGACTCCAAGTCCATACTCCGTGAAATCAGGGTTGCAAGCTCTAGTAAACCTCAGGGGGAGTATTTACACCACGGAAATCAGCAGAGAACGCAAAATGCTTTTGATGTGCTTGGTTGTGAAGCACGTACTAGTATACCACAACTCTCACATTCAGAAGGATGCAGATTAGCACAGGGGGAAGTTCATGTAATTTCCTAGACAGCCATGCTAAGGAAAAGTGTGTAACTCTTTCTCATTGGTTTGTCGCCAGGAAGAACGAAAAGCAGGATCGGTTCAATTCAAGGAGAGTTTATTGAAGGTGGCAGCTTGTGCATTCAGCGCCGGAGTACACACTTAGCACGAATACCCAAAATGGTTCATGCAAACAATGCCTCTTTCTAGAATCAGGATTAAGTGATTCACAGAAGATTCTTCTATTTCAACGAATCTATTCATCTATAAAGAACTGCTTCCTACAAGGCCCAGTAGCCAAGATGATTGTTTTCCTCCAGATTGTTGAGTTGCAACATCCTTTATTCTATGTACCATTCAGCGCGCTCAGGCCATTCAACGCGCCTGTATGAGCTCTTCCCGAGATATAAACAGATCTCTGAAACGTAGATGATTGATGTTTGATGAAGTTCATCCTTCTTGCCTGTTAGAGAGCTCGAATAAGTTAATCTGGACTCTTCTTCTCAGGGATCTAAACCAGTCGTCTTTCATTAAGCCCGATGCTGATAAGGGCTGCCTGAATCGGTCCCCAAGTCTCTATCTCTGCTTCCTTCCGCCCTCGTCTGAGCTGCCGTCGTGCACAGCAGGACACGGGAGGAAAGTCACAATCTCAAGAAAAATTTTCCTTTCATTTCGATCCATCGTCTTTGCTGAACAAGGGCACAATTTTGGTTTAATCTCGAAAACTGTGGTCACTGTTAATTTTCACCTTATTAGAGATATTCTGTCTGTGTGCACAATTGTGGAAGGGGTTTGGAGACCCCACATTAAAGCTGCTATTGATGTGAAATGGCCAAAATCCTCTTGGTGGTGTTTACAAAAGACAGGAGGCAGGAGGGCGGACTGCCATCAGTGAGCCATTAAAACAGAAATGTGGGGCACCTGGGGGGCTCAGTCGGTTAAGCGTCCGACTTCAGCTCAGGTCATGATCTCACGGTTTGTGAGTTCGAGCCCCGTGTCAGGCTCTGTGCTGACAGCTCAGAGCCTGGAGCCTGCTTCCGAGTCTGTCTCTCTCTCTCTCTCTGCCACTTCCCTGCTTGTGCTCTGTCTCCCTGTGTCTCAAATAAATAAACATTTAAAAAAACAACAGAAATGCTAGGTGGGTTTAACATTTGAAAATCACGTAATTCACCATAGTAACAGTGAAAAGGAAAAATGATGCAATCATGTCAATCGATGTAGAAGAAGCACTTGACAATAGAAAAAAATGAACAAACGTCTAGCCAGACTGATCAAGAAAAAAAATATTGAAGTCATAAATTGCCAACATCAGGAACCAAAGAGAGGACATTGTTATAGGTTCTACGGACAGAAAATATACAATAACGAAGTATTATGGAAAACTTCTGCTAATAAATGTGAACGTTTAAATTCAATGGAAAAAAAAATCCCCGAAAGACTGCTGAAACCCACTTTAGAAGAAACAGAAGACAGGAATAGTGTTACATCTAGGAAAGAATTGAAAATTGAATTTGTAGTTAAAATTTCGCACAAAGCAAGTGCCAGCCCCGGATGGCTTTATTAGTGAATTCTACCAAACATTTGAGAAAATAACAACATTAATTCTACATAAACATATTTTTTTTTGCCAAAAATAGAAGATTAGGGGAAAGTTTCCAGCTCATTTCATGAGGCCAGCTTGACCCTATAACAAAACCAGACAAAGATGTTATGAGGAAAGAAAACCAAAGACCAAATTCCCTCATGATCACAGATGAAAAATGCTCTGAGAAGAACTAACAAAATGAATATAAAAATCTAAAAAATATGATCTTGCCTCATGACAAAGATAAGGATGTCTGTTCTCACGACTCAAAATCCTCACTGGCTCTTCAGCCAGTGAAATATGGCAAGAAAAAGAAATCGAACACATACCAATTAGAAAAGAAGGGGTAAAATTGTCTTTATTTAGAAAGAACATGACTGTGTTTGCAGAAAGTCTTAAGAAATGTAGGGAACAAAAAAGCCTCAGAATAAGTGAGTTTAGTAAGATTCTAGGACACCAGGACAATATGTACAAAAATTAATTGTCTGGTTTGGTCTTCAGTCCAGACAAGAAGAGATAAGCTCCTTTTCCCTGCTTCACTGAGAACAATCAGGACCTTGTAAATAACAGAAAGAGAAACCAAGAGACCTTTGAAATATGGTAAAAAGAAGACATATTGGTTTGGAACCCTAGGACTGGAGGAATAATACCACAGCAGGGTGTTTCCTGACCCCCCTTCTTCACCCGACAAAACAAAGTGACCCAGACTGGGTGTTCCCCAACCCTCAACCTGTAACACAGGGCAGCCCTGGTAGACCCATTCTCCTTCTGGATTGAGTGGGATTCCCAACCGATGACACCAGATGAGTCCAGAAGCACCAGCAAGGAGGATCAGTCAGGAGCCCACCCTTAAAAATGGCTAAGGAACATTCGTGAAACAGAAAGGAAATGATAAAAGAAGGAATATTGGAAGATCAGGAAGGAAGAAAGAAAACAGAAACAGGAGAAAAAAATGACTATATAAAATAGGCTCTCCTCCCCGTGAGTTTTAGAAATTACATTGATGGTCAAAACAAAAATCATCCGATAGTCTAGACAATCGAACTTAAATGCAAGGAAGTCAAAAAGACTTAAATGAAAGTGAAGTATCCATACTTCACCCAAAGTGGTAAGATAGCGAAACCAGCAGATTGTGATGAGTCATGTGTGTATATTTTAATGCCCAGAGGAAACTATACAAAAGAATTAGAAAACCATACCAAAAATACACTCATAACACTATAAACAAATCAATGTGAAATCCTAAAAAGGTTTAAGTAATCTATAAGGAGGCATGAAAAGAGAAAAAAGAGAGGGAAAAAATAGGACACAAACTATAAAATGGCAGATCTAATCCCTAATATATAAAAATTTCCCTTTAATGTAAATGGGCTAAACATACCTCAAAAAAAAAAAAAAGGGCAGGAATTAACTGAATGAATAAAAAACCCAAACCCTCTATAAAATTTTCAGAAGACATCATCTCAAATTCAACGCTGGTAGGTGGCAAGTAAAAGGATGGAATGTGATATACCATGAAATCACTTTTTAAAAACCATGGGTGATTGTATAAATGTCAGATTAAGTAGATTTGAGGGCGCAGAAAATCACTAGAGGTGAAGAGGACTATATGTCTATAAAAGAATGTTGCATAATAATTAAAGGATTGATCCACTAGAAAGACATAGCAATCCTAAATGTACACTCGCCAAGCAACATAGCCTCCAAATATAGAGTGCAAAAACAACAGATCTGAAAATCCCAAGTTATACTAGGAGGCTTCAACGTCCCCCTCTTAGCCACTGATAGAACTACCCAAGAAAAAATCGGCAAAGATATATGAAAAATAACACTGCCGACGCAATGTAATTGGTATGTGTAGAATGCCACATCCAACAACAGCAGGAGACACATTTTTTTTTTCAGTCTCCCATGGAAAGACCACATTCTGGGTCATAAAACAAGCCTCGACAAATGTAAAATAATTATACTCATACAGAATATGTCTTCTGGCCATAATCAAATGAAACTAGAAATCAATAACAGAAAGAAAACAGGAGAATCCCTGAATACATGGAAATTCAACAACACACTTCTACCTAATCCACGGGTGAGAGAGGAGGCTCAGAGGAAATTAAAACTGAATGGAAGTGGAAATAAAACATGTCAAATATAGGGGCTGAACCTCAATATTTCTGAGAGGGAAATTTATGACAGTAAATGCTTATGTTAGAAAAAAAGCAAAGGTTTTAAATCAATGGCCAAGTTTCCCAATTCAGGAAACTAGATAAAGGAGAGTAAAATAAGTTCAGAGCAAGTAAAGGAAATCATAGCTAAGAGCAGAAATCGATAAAGGAAATCATAGCTAAGAGCAGAAATCGATAAAGGAAATCATAGCTAAGAGCAGAAATCGATAACTGAAACTAGGAAAACAATAGAAAGAGTCAATGAGACAAAACAAATCATGTTCTTTGAGAAGGCTGATAAAATTGACAGACCTCTAGCCAAAAGAACAAGGAAGAGAGAAAGAAGACACAAATTTGAAATAACAAAAGCGGGATGGAGACTATCACCATAGATCCTTCTCCCCGAATGTTTGCGATGCTATAACGAAAATACCACAGACCGGGGAGCTTACGAGCAGCAAATATCTATTTCTCACGGTTCTGGAGGCTGAGAAGCCCAGACCACGTGCCACACGGTCAGAGCCGGATCCTGACTGTGCGCTCACAGGGCAGAAGGGGCAAGGTGGCAATCTGGGGTCTCCTTAAGGACACCATTCCCATTCGAGAGGGCTCCACCCTCATGACCTAACCACCTCCCCAAAGGCCCCGCCTTCTTACACCATCACATTGTGAACGAGGATTTCAACATAAGAATTTTGGGTGGACACAGACATTCGGTCCATTACAATCCTGCTGCTTTAAAAGAGCAAGGGAATGTTGTTAACAACTCATATGTTAACATCGACAACTTACATGAAATGGACCAATTCCCTGAATAGTGGAGACGACCACAATTCATCCAATATGAAACAGGTAATTTAGTTTTATAACTGTGAAGGAAATCGAATTTATAATTTAAAATGTCCTGGAAAAAGGAATCTTCAGGGCCAGCTGGTTTAACTGGAGAATTCTAGTAAACATTGTATAAACCAACTCTACACATCCTTTCCCAGAAAACGCAAGAGGAATCATTTTCCACCTCATCCTATGAGGCTAATATTATCCTGAAACCAAATGTAGACAAAGACAGTTCAGAGAAAGAGAAGTCACAGACCAGTATTCGTCATGAACAGAGACGCAAAAATTCTTCACAAGTATTAGCAGACAGAATTTATCAATATATAAGAATTATACACCAAGTGGGATTTATTCTAGCTATGCAAGCCTGGTTCATATTTAAAAGGCAATCAATGTAATCCACCATATTAACGTGCTAGAGAAGAAAAATCATACGACCGTATCAATTGATGTGGAAAAATCTTTTGACAAAATTTACCTCTACCCCTCCCCTCAAAAAAAATAGATAAATAAAATTATCATGTTCACACACTCTCTCAAAAAATAGATAAATAAAATTAAAAAATAATAAAAAGCCTATCCCCCAAAGTTATATCCTAAATGGTATCATTTAAATAATATTCTTAAAATAAAATTATGGAGATGGAGAATTGATACTGGTTGTTGGGTGTGAGGGTTGGGCGAGCAGAGGGGAGGTAGTTGTGGTTATAAAAGAGCAACACAAAAGGGGCGCCTGGCTGACTCGGTCGGTGGAGCATGCAACTGATGGTCTCGGGATGGTGAGTTCACGCCCCACGCTGGGTGGAGAGATCGCTTAAAAATAAAACCTTTTTAAGAAAAGGGCAACACAAAGGAATCCTTGTGGTGATAAAATTGTTTTGTACTTCGAGTCTGGTGATGGTTACACAAACACACACATTATAAAATGGCTAGGACACTCACATGCACACACGTGCACACTCGCACATGCACACATGAGCAGGTGCACACACACACAAGTGAGTACAAGTAAAACCGAGGAAATCTCAATACAGTTGGTGAGTTGTATCCGTGTCAATATCCTGGTTGTGGTATTGTAGCTATAGTTTTGCAAGAGGTCACTATTGAAGAAAACTGGGCAAAAGGTAGAAAGAATCTCTGTTTTATTTCTTACAACTGCATGTGTATCTACAATTTTCTCTAAACGAAGAAATGAATTTTAAAAACCAACTATTTTTCATCGTGTTACCAATGAATGATTGGAAATTGCACTAGAATAGTAATTATATTTATAATGACATCAAGATATGAAATAAAAATGGATCTAACAAAAGTGTGCAAGGTCTGCACACTGAAGCTACAAAACATTGGTGAGAAAGATTTTTTAAAAATCTAAATAGGGGCGCCTGGGTGGCTCAGTTGGTTGAGCATCCGACTCTTGATTTTGGCTCAGGCCATGATTCCAGGGTCGTGGGACTGAGCCCCATATCAGGCTCTGTGCTGAATATGGAGCCTGCTTAAGATTCTCTTTCTCTCAATCTCTCTCTCCTCCAACTCCCCCTCTCTCTAAGACAAAAAAAATCATAAATAGATGGAGAGAGATACTATGTCAATTGGTTGGAAGATTCAATATTATTAGGGTGTCAATTTTCCCAAATTGTATAGATTCAATGGAATTCTTATCAAAATCCCAGAAAACTCTTTTGTAGTAATGGTTATCCCAATCCTGAGGTTTGTGTAGAAATGGAAAGGTCTACAATAGCCGAAACAATTTTGAAAAAGAAGAAATTGGATGACTTCCATTACCTGATTTCAAGAGTCACTATAGTAATGAAGACAGTGAGGAATTGGCATAAAGGACAGACAGAAATGTGTGGAATAGAACAGAGAGTCCAGAAATAGACCCACGGGGTCTGTGCGTGTCTTATTTCTTTGACGTTACAAAACACAAGGTAATTGGAAAATAATAACGTTTTCAGAAAATGCCGTTAGAACAAGTGGATACACACGCACATACACACACACACAAATGCACCGGAACACTTCCATCATATATAAAAATTAGCTCAAAATGGACCATAGACCTAAATTTAATAGTTAAAACTACAAAACTCGAAGAAAATCTTCATGAGCTTGGGATTGACAATGGTTTCTCAAGATAGGGTAGCAAACAAATGATCCATAAAACCAAAAAAATTGGAAAATTGGATTCCATAATTAAAAACCATTGCTTTTCAAAACACAGAGTTAAGAGAGTGAAAGCAGGCCACAGCCCGGGAGTAAATTTTCACTCAGAGCTCTGAGAAAGGATTTGTATCCAACATACGTAAAGAGTGTTTCAATTCAAAAATAGGAAGACAAACGAGAAAGGGGCATATGTTATAGTTAAACGTAGTTTAACAGTTTGGCGGTTCTTTATAAAGTTAACCATACACATATGGTTATTCCATATACCTATATTCCTAGGTAGTTTTCACAGACAAATGAAAACATACGCTTACACAAAGACTTAAAGACAAATGTCCGTGTCAGCTTTATTTATAATAACCCAAAACTGGACACAACCCAAGTGTCCAGCAACCAAGGAATGGTAAGATACTGTGACATACTCATACAGTGGAAAAGAAGGGGCGTGGTTACACACGACAGCATGCGTGAATCTCAGAATAATTAAGTGGTGCGAAAGAAGTCAGACACAAGACAACACCTGCTGCACGACTCCGTTTATACGGAATTCTAGAGTAAAACTACAGCGATAGAAAACAGATCAGAGTTTGTGCTAGGGGCCAGAGGGTGGGGGAGGTGATTGACTATAAAGGGATGTGCTGGTGTGGTACGTCATAACTGTGGTCATGTGTTACATCGTTGTGTATCATCATTAAATAGTACACTTTAAATTGATTGATATTATTATATGAAAGCTTTACCTCAGTAAACCTGATATGATTAATTATCTCTAATTAAAGGCATTTGAGCTACCAAGGTGGTGAAGAATGGGGGCGTTCTCAATGAAGAAGGAAATCCAGAATCGACAGGCACCCGTAGGCACCTGCCTGACAAAGACGAGGGGTTGACAGTCCTGCTGCTGCGGACGGACACACACACGTACAGCGCAGTGTGGTGAGTGCCATGTCAAAGCGTGTGGCATGCATGGGGACTGCATACCTAATTAGCAGTAGGATTTTTCAATTTATGTTTTATAACAACTTTGTTGAGGTATAATTCCATTCTATAAAACACTTCTGTAAATTGGATGGCTTTTGGTATTTTCGTTCAATTGTACGACCTTTGCCACAATCCGTTTTTTGAAAACTTCCATTACTCCAAGATTTTTCCTCATTGCTTTTTGTAGACTGTAGTTCCTCCAAACCCCAGCCTTGGGCCACCACTGACCTCCTTTATACCTCAGCATTTTGCCTTTTCTAGAAATTTCGTATAAATGGGATCACATAATATGTCATCTTTTGTATCTGGCTTCTTTCATTTTAGCATCGTGTTTTTGAGAGTCACCCATATTGTCGTATGTTTCAGTGGTTGGTTCATTTTTTCACTGGATAATATTCCATTGAAGGTGACATTATCCCCTGATGAGTTAATGGGCAGTTAGATTTTTCCACGTTGAGGCTATTTGAATAATGCTGCTCTGAAATTCTGGTCCAAATCTTTGGGTAGACAAATACTTTCATTTCTCTTGTGTCAATATCCAGGAGCGAGAGGGAGACACAGATTCGGAAGCAGGCTTCAGGCTCTGAGCTGGAAGCGGGGCTCCAACCCATGAACCTCGAGATCATGACCGGAGCCGAAGTCGGACGCTCAACTGACTGAGTCACCCAGGTGTGTTCTTTTTAAATATTATTTTGGTTATTCAAGATTCTTTGCATTTTCATACACACTTTAGAGCAAGAACACCAATTTCTATGTAAAAAATAAGCCTGCTGGTACTTTGGTAGAGATCGCGTTGAATCAATAGATCAATTCGAGAGAACAGAGCTCTTAACATGAGTCTTTCAACCCATGAACCTGATATAGGACTTTAATTTTCTCTCGGCGAAGTTCCGTCGTTTTCAGTGTGCTTGTCTTGAGCTTCTTTTGTTAACCGTACTCTTCAAAATTTTATTCGTTTTGGTGTTATTGTGGCTAGACCAGCCTCCTCAGCTGCATTTTTGGATTGCTGCCGGCTAATACACAGAAATGTAGTTGATTGTGTATATTGATTTTACATCCTGAAACCCTGGGAAACTTATTAGTTCTAGATCTGGTGACATTCCTAGGACTTCTATGTAAACTTTAATGGTTTCTGTCGATAAAGATAATTCGACGTCTTTCTACCCATATGTATACTGTTAATATTTTCCTCACTTTATTGCCATGGTTAGATGCTGGGCTCATTCACAAGTTAATCTTACAGTCTCGTGTTGGCGGTAGGATTTTTATAGATACCCTTCATGAGGTACCGGCAATTCCTTTTGTTTCCTAGTTAGTTGAGAAATTTTACCACGAATGAGTAGTCTTTGATTTTGTCAAATGCTTTGTGTCTCCTGGAATGATTGTATGTATTCACCGTTTATCTGTTAGTCTGGTAGTTTGCATTGATTGATTTTTAGATGCTAGACCAACTTGTATCCTCAAAACGTTATCCACCACTTTGCCAATCGAATTTCCTTCCGTGTTAGGGGTCAGCTCTTTTTTCCTGAATCAGTTTTGACTATGTCTTTTTAGTAATTTGCCCATTTCGTTCTGGTTTGGGGGTTTGTTTACATACAATTATTTATAGTATAATTCCAGCATCTTTTAAGTGTCTGTAGAGTCTGTGGTGATGTTTGCCTTTACACATCTTGATTTGGGAACTGGTATCTTCTCTCTCTCTCTCTCTCTTTTTTTTTTTAAATTCAGCCTACCTAAGGGTTTATCATTTTGTTGATCTTTTCAAGAAAACATTTGTTTTATTGATTTTCTGTATTGATCTGTTATTGTTTTCGTTGACATCTGAGCTGACCTACATGGTTTCCATTTCCGTATGTTGTGCTTTCATTTTCATTCAGTTCAAGATATTTTTAATTTTGTTTGTGACTTCTTCTTTAACCCATGAATCGTTTAGAAGATATAGTATAACTTCCAAACAGTAAACCCTTTTCCACATTTATTTTTCTTGCTGATTGCCAATTTAATTCTATTTTGGTCATAAAACATCGTTCATGTGATTTCGATTCTTTAAAACTTAGCGATGGTTGTGCGGTAAGCTACTGGTCCCCCTAAAGACACCCAAGTCCTGATGATCCCTGGAGACCACAAACATTATCTCATGCGGAAACGGAGTCTCGGTAGCTGTGATTAAATTAAGGATCTGAGGGTGTCCTGGACAATGCAATCACACGAGTCCTTGTGACATGATGGCCGAGGGAGATGATGCACAGAAGAAGAGGTGAGGTGAATGGACACAGGGATCCAAGCAAGGCAGCCCCCAGCCGAGGCATCTGGTGGCCACTGGAAGCTGGAAGTCGTCAGGGGTGGGTGCTCCCCTAGCGCCTCGGGAGGAAGCGTGACCTGCCGGCGTTTTTACTTCCGCCCAGACCTACTGACTTCAGACTTCAGGCCCCCAGAACAGGATAAACCTCCGGTGTTTTAGGTGCTGGCATTAGCGGCAACCTTTTATAACAGTCACAGGAAACCAGCACGACTCGGCTTTTGACCCCATGTGGGATCCCCCCCACGGGACGTTCCCATGGTCTTGGGAGGAGTGTGCATTCTGCCATTTTGGGGGGGAGGGGTGTTTCACAGCCTTCGGTTAGGTCAATGGGTTGATAGTGTTGTTCAAGCTTTCTGTGTCCTTCCTGACTTAAAAAATTTTTTAAACACTTCTTAATTTTTTGAGAGACAGAGAGAGACAGCGCACACGAGCGGGGAGGGGTAGAGAGAGAGGGAGAGACAGAATCCGAAGCAGGCTCCAGGCTCTGGAGCTGCCAGCACAGAACCCCAATGTGGGGCTCAAAGTCACAAACCGTGAGATCATGACCTGAGTGGAAGTGGATGCTCAACCAACTGAGCCACACAGGCGCCCCTGTGTCTCTTGATTTTATTGGAACCTTCAGCTGTAATCATTGAATTCGTTATTTCTCCTCTCAATTCTATCAAGTCCTGTTTCTTGTATTTGGGGACCCTATTGTTAGACGCATTTATACTTAATAATTGGTATATTTTTCTGATGTTTTTACCTTTTTTTTTTTTTTGGTTTTCTGATATTTCTTATTTCAAAATCTGTATGTCTAACATTGGGATTGCTAGGTCAGTCCTCCTGTCTGCACGCACATATGAGATCATTTAAAAAAATTTTTAAATGTTTTGTTATTTAATTTTGAGAGAGAGAGAAACAGAACTCAAGTGGGGAGGGACAGAGAGAGAGGGAGACACAGAATCTGAAGCAGGCTCTAGGCTCCGAGGTGTCAGCACAGAGCCTGATGTGGGGCTCGAACCCATGAACTGTGAGGTCATGACCTGAGCCAAAGTTGGATGCTTCACCGACTGAGCCACCCAGGTGCCCCAAGATCATTTTTTTTTATTATCCATTTATTTATTTCTATGAACCTAAAACATGTCTCTCACAGCCTTGAGCTGGGCCTTCTGACCTGTCTGACACACTCTGCTAAACCCGCTCTGGGAGAGAAACGGGTCTCAGGCCCAGCAGTCTCTCGTATAGACACTTCCCTAATCTCCATGCTCTCCCGCCTCGAGTCCCCATGCCCCGTGTCCTTCCTGCTTCTTTGTCCCGAGCAGCACTGCTTTCTCACCCTGGGAGGGAGCGGTAGGAGGGCGTGGAGGGTGAGGAAGGGCACCCCCAGAGTCTAAGCTCTCCACACACGGATGCCAGCCATCCAGTCTGTCCACGGAGCGCAGCCCTGCACGCTGCAAACTCCCGGGCCGTTCACAGACTCTGCCCAGAAAGTGATTTTCTGCCTATTGGTAGTGTCCTCTCCAGGCACCGCAGGTTGGAAATGGGTTTCCCCGTCTAAATCGGTTACCAAACCATCCCCTGATTCTTATCTTGCAAACATCTGTTGAAATCTCTTGTTTTTCCATTTCCGTTTCTCCGCTCTTACTGCCCAGGGCCTGGCCACGAAGCTGCCCCAAACGCAGGGAGCAGTGGGGTCTTTATTCAAGACCCTCACGGTTTTCAACCGGAAGTTGGGAGTCTACCACCAAAGAAAAAGCGGGCCCAGGTTGGGGGACTTCTCTCAGTCTGTCACGCTCAGGGTGACGGCAATTTTTAAAAAGTAACTAAGCACCTAAAAAGCATGGGTCTTCGTTTGAGTCCGCACACGGGCCAACAGAGGTGAGCTGTACCTCCACGGTACACACATTTGGTGCTTCGGGAATCTTTGTCGAAAGAACGAATGGACCCGATCAAAGCGTCAGCCTGAGGAGAAGGCTGGTTTCCTGTGTTTACTATAACCCGTGACGAGTGTTAACATCCGTTATTTTCCTGTATTGAGTTCATCAACAAATAGGAAATACTGACCTGCCTCTGACATTCTATACAAGCTTCCGTCTCGCTGCCATATTGTATTTGGCCCACTAGCCAGTGCCAAGCGCAAAGACTGGAGAGACCGGACAGAGAAATAGCTAGAGGTCTTTGTGTGACTCGCGTATACCCACAAAGCTTCCCCCAGTGCAGAACCAGTGAGAAAATAAGCCCGAGGCTGACCAGCCATTGCTCTTAAACTTGAACTGGAAGCCATGGTTCTCGTGTCTGGCATTTTTCAAAGAGGTCAAAGCAGCTTTGGTTAAAAGAGCTGCCTGCTGTGGGATAAATGATAATTTTTACTACAGAGACTTAGCAGTGAGCCTGAGAGCAAAGTTCTTCACGAGCAGAGCACAGGGGGAACGTGGGAACGCCCCCACGCCGCCGCACACGCGATCCTCCTGGGAGACGAGGGTGGTTCTTGAGATACCGTAAAGATGCAAGAACTTAGTAAGGTACCTTCGACGGTCGCAGAATCCTTCTCTTTGAATTAATTGTTTGAGAGAGAGGAGGGAGGCAGAGAATCGTGGAGCCTGAGGCGGGGCTCGATCCCATGACCCTGAGCTTATGATCCAAGCCGAAATCAAGAGTCAGATGCTCAACTGACTGAGCCACCCTGGTACTCCATCCTTCTCTTTGAAGAGAAGAAGAGGGACTGGAGAGGGAAGGTGTTTTGTTGAACCCACAGAGACACGTCCGTGTGTGCCCGTGCAACTTTTCTCGATACTTCCATAAAGATCCAAACCCTTTATTCGTCCTGAAAATGCCTATCAAACGGGAGAACGGGTAGGAGCTCACAGGCTAGGGGTGGCGAGAAAGGTAGTTAGCGAGCGAGTACAGAGACCTGTGCAGGTGGTATATTTGCTGGCTCCGGGGGAGGAGGGGCCCGCTCTGGGGAAGTGACCCTCCACCGGAGACCTGACGCCTGATCACAAGCTGGTCATGCAGGGCGAGTGTGAAAGGGTAGCGAGGGGACAGGGTGAATTCCAGGCAGATGGGCGAGCACTCGCCGGCCACGGGAAGGAGCCCGGGCCGCGTGCCAGGTGGTGGCCGTGACGGGTGGGGAGCACTACTGTTTACACCGCGGACACTGCCCGAGGCTCCCGGCTGCAGAAGGAGCTGCGAGAGCGAGGCAAGGCTGTTGCGGTAGTTGAGACCAGCGATGACGACGGCTTCCGTGAGTAGCCGCAAGGTAGAAAGATGTAGAAAGAACCGAAATACATCCTGGCGGAGGGCCAGGAGCATTTGGCTGTAGCAATGAAAGTTTTTGCAGTAGAACCTCCATTTAGTGCTGGATTGATTATCCTGTTTGAGACCTGGAAGCCCTTTCGTGAAACCACGCTATAGAAGGAAGGGGGAGATGATGAAGGCCACAGTGTCCGGTGGGGGGACTGGCTTTAGCATCCCGAGCCATATCCCTTCCCTGACAGATGAGATAAAATTATCATTTTAAGAACTCTGGCCTCTTGGGATTTGGTAACACGTTACAGAAAACAACCATAACTCAGAAGTACTGTTTCTAGACGCAGGAGCCCAGGTGTTGGTTAATAAATCAGTGTGTGTGAGTGACCTTCAGGGCCTTCCAGACATGAGGTCTCTGGAGGGCATCCCCCCCCTTGACCTAGCGACATTTGCAGTGCCAGACAAGGGAGGTGGGAGGTGGGTAGATCCATCTGGTCTCCTGAAACTTCCGTCCCTCAAGGGGCAAAAACAGAGCGCCCACAATGATTCCTGCAAAAACGAGAACAATCACAAACATTTACTGCACACCAACTCTTTGCTTACCCGTGGCCTCCTTGCACTAGCGGACATAAACACAGGCAGCTAACGGCGTCACTAAGGGCAAAGGACAAGTCTTGAAGTGTTAGTCCTTTGCCACCTGCAAATGGAAATTAGACTGTTATTAGTCGAACCTGCTTTGGACACAGAATAAAACTGACAACGGCTCTAGCCTGAATATTGGTGTCCCTCCAAACTTCACACGCTGAATCCTAACCTCCAAGGCGAAGGTATTAGGAGGGGGAGGACTGAGAGGTGGTCACGAGGGATAAGTGCCCTCGAGAAAGGCGCCCCAGAGCGCCCCCTTGCCCCTTCCGCCACGGAAGGACTTTGCGAGGAGAGAGCCGTCTGTGAGCCCGGAAGCCAAGTCTCACCATACACCTAGCCTGCTGGCGCCTTGACTTTGGACTTGCCAGCCCCCAGAACAGAAAGACATAAGTGTCTGCTGTTTATAAGCTATCCCGTCTGTGTTATTTTGTTAGAACTGTCTGAACAGACGAAGAAAGCAATCATGCAAGGGCAGAGAAAAAGCCAGTTGTGGGGTTCAAACCGAATGCAAAGGCCGTAGGGGTCTTGGTCACCTCCGAGGAGGAGGAAGGTGTGGAAAGGGACACTGAGTTGGGTGACGTGTGGCCAACTCTAAAAGGAAGTGGGTGACGGGTTTTTTTTTTTTTCAAAGAAAGAAAAAATATTACTAAACAGAAATGTGTGAAAATAAACAGTAAGGAGACCGCTTAGTCTGTGCTGCCCTTACAGTCAAGGACTTCACCTGGATCCTGCCCCTTTAAATCCCGATCTCCCCCCAGAAGACAGAATTCCAGACCCTTCGGTTTTTCTGGCAGGTGTTTGGCAGGCATGGATTACCTGAGGACTGGCTGCACCCAGTAAGAACACCGTTATGGGCTGAGATGTGTCCCCCCAAATTCATACGTTGGAGTCCTGACCTCAGAGTGTGACTATATTTGGAAAGAGCTCTTGTTTTTTTGTTCAGCTTTATTGAGATATAATTGACACAGGACATGGTGTAGATTTAAGAGCTACGATGTGAAGATGGAATAGCTTTCTGTACTGCAGCGTGATCGCCACATGGCACCAACACCTCCGTCACGTCGCGTAGTTACCGTTTCTTTCTCGTGCTGCCAACGCTTAAGGTCCACTCTCTTAGCAACTCGAAGGGTAGAGGCGGCCTCGTTAGCTGTGATCACAGCGCCAAGCGTTCGATCCTCAGAACGTATTCACTGCCTCAGTGGGAGTCGGTTCCCTTTTACCCGTCTCCCCACTTCCCCCACCCCCAGCTCCTGCGAACCATCATTCTATCCAGTTTCTGCGAGTTTGGCTTTTTTAGCTCCTCCATCTAAGGCATGGCATGCGGTATTCGTCGTTCTCTGTCTGATGTGTTTCACGTCGCATTACGCCCACAGGGGTCCGTCCCCGGGGGCCTGCAGCATGTTTCACAGTAGCCAAGAAACGGAAACGCCCCCTGTGCCTGTCGATGGGTGAATGGATACAGCGGATGTGGCGTACGTATACAACGGCGTGTTATTCAGCCATGAAGTGAAGGAAATCCTGCCGTTTGTGACATCACAAAGATAAGGTCTTTCCAGAGGCGACTGAATTAAGAGGTCATTAGACCCTAACCCAATATGGCAGCTGTGTCCCTTATGAGAGGAAATTTGGAGAGGACGTGAAGACACCGCAATTATTTGTTGATCAACAAATAATCATGTTTCCGCAGCGTTTAGAAATATTGTAGTTCCAGAAAGTAATTCTTGGGGGAAAATCTTCTGTCTTTTAAAACTTGAGGTCTTCTAGACCCCTTAATAGGGCACTTCTGTCTCTCGATGGTAAAAGGATGTGAGGGCCTAGCTCCCCGGGGACAGTGTGGCCCGAGGACAGACCCTGTCACCAAAGTTGTCAGAGTTCACGCCCCCCCCCCATAATGACATGA
This sequence comes from Paguma larvata, assembly GCA_030068075.1. NCBI lineage: Eukaryota > Metazoa > Chordata > Mammalia > Carnivora > Viverridae > Paguma > Paguma larvata. The sequence goes on along the minus strand of CM057832.1, from coordinate 87,170,570 downwards.
AATACACACGGTCGTATTATACACTTATTCTCATAGAGAAAAGACGGTGAGTTCTACTCCCGATTGCCGAATGAAATGGGACTCGGTGCCCTTTGGGGGTGGAGGGATTGGGGAAGCCCCAGCTGGGGTGCAGCGGATTCGCCAGCTACCCCCCTGGCAAAGCGCGAGGACACCGCGCCCGGGCAGGCAGGGGCAGGGCGCCGCACGGCCCAGCAGCTGCCACGTGAGGGATGTACCCGACTCCGTCCCTGGCAGCGTGGCTGGAAAAATCCACCACCGTCATCCCCCCTCGCTTGCCGCTCGGGCTCCAGGTCTTGGGGGCAAGTTCAAACACTTGCTTCCCACCGAGGACACGTCAGACGCCCGAGTTTGCCCAAAATCGCCCACTGGGTAATTAATGGCGCTCACAGGCTCATTTACGAGCTCGCTGTTTGTGGCGATGCCCGATGGTCCCGGGGGCCAGGCAGGGCTCCCGTGGCCCGGAGCTCGACCTTTGAGGTGAGGCTGACTCAGACTTGCATCCTGGGAGGTTTCTTCTCATACCCAAGGTTTCTGGTATAAAAGGCACGGGAGGGACTGGACTCCCATGAGCCGGAGAATTCTTTGGAGTTATAAGTTTGACATTATGTTTGTCTCTGGCTTTTATCCGTCCGGATAAGCGAAGCTGGATGGCCTTCGGTCAGCCAGCAAGCCGGGGAGGAGGGGGACAGAGAACATGACTTCGGAGTCCTAATTGTCCCGCCCAGCGCCCAGGCCGCCTGCTCAGGAGACGCTGGGAAATCAGGAGACCTGAATTTAAGTCCTGGCTCGGATGAAGCACTGAACTACTGTGCGTGACCGGTGCCCCCGTTGAGATTGAAGTGCCGGGCTGGACGGGTCCCAGCCCCGTGGGCTCTGACATGCCGTTTGAGCGGGGACCCAGGATGGCTGCCGAGGGCCGGACCGTCACCTCCTCCCCGCCCGTCTCCAGGAGGCCCGCTCCCCTCCCCCAGCCAGAGCCATCTGCGGGAGTTGTCTTGATGCAGTCTCTTCTCTGTGAGGGTGAACGACTCTGACCGAGAACTTCAGGAGCTTGTCTCCTCAGGCCTCTCCTCCTCGGTGTTGTCTGCCCCTCAGACAAATTTTTTTTAATGTTTATTTATTTTTGAGAGAGAGAGACAGAGTGCAAGCAGGGGAGAGGCAGACAGAGAGGGAGACACAGAATCCGAAGCAGGCTCCAGGCTCTGAGCTGCCAGCACAGAGCCCGACGCAGGGCTCAAACTCACAAACCGTGAGATCATGACCTGAGCTGAAGTCGGATACTTAACCGACTGAGCCACCCAGGCGCCCCTGCAATAGACTTTTTAATCCAGACGTAGCCTCATAAAAAAGAAAAATTACGTCACGTGAGGCAGGTGCTCAGCAAACGAATCTAACTGTCGTCCTTTTCCGGTGCATCTCGTAATCGGTGATCGCGGGGAACTTCGGTTCACCGGCAAGCCCCTGAGTCACGGCTGCCTCCGTCTGACCCTCTCCCCGGGGCTTGGCCAGGCCCTTCCTGGAGCTCGCTCGCTCTGCCCAAGGCACCTGCTGCGGGAGGTGCCTGCGCTCCCAGGCTGCGTGGCGTTGGGGAGCCGCCGGTCCCGGGAGCACCTGCTCGCCCGGTGGTGTCTCCCCCGCCTCTGGCCCCCTGGGGTGCAGCACCCACAGGTCTGTGCGCAGTTCGCACCGGGTTCCGCCGGCCCGGCCGCCCCTCGGCCCCCTGCCCTGAGGTCCCTGCGTGCCTCTACCCAGGAACTTCAGCCGCAGCCCTGTCCCCCCCACCCTCCGATTCCACGGAAGGGGCACCTGGCCGAACACCCAGGTTAAACTCAATTTCTACCACCCGGGCTGGCCGTGGCTGCCCCTCGGAGGTGGAGGGAATACCTCTGGGAGAAAGGTTCCTGCAAAGTCCCCAATTAAAGCAGGGGCAAGCCTGCTCTGCATTCCTCTCCCCTTCAGGCTGTCTCGGGCTGGCGTCTTCTCAGGGAGGACTGATAAAACCCTCACCTTGACCTTGGCCTTCCTTCTAAACCCTTTCACTTTCCTCCACCCCCCTTGCCCACCCCGAGGCAGGAGAGCCCTCCTGTCCTGGTTCGGGAGGCGCCTGTGCAGAGCAGCAGGGCCCCCCTACCCGGGCTGGGAGGGCGTTACTGCCTGCTCTGCTCTCAGTACATGAAGGCGAGTTTGGGGACTCCACACCCCTCTTCCCCCACAGCCTGGCTGGCAGGAGGACTGCGTTCTCACAGAGCACTTCAAATGTCTACTTCGTAAGTCAAAACTAGGTTCTCCTGTAATTTAGAAAAGGATTTCGTTCTTCGGGAGGCTCAAGAAGCCTGGCCCGGAGAAGATCTAGAAGTTCGGCAGGTGACCGCACCTCCGTTTTGCGAGTGTTCGCACGTGGAGAGGACGCGACGGCCCAGGCCACAGGACCTCGTCGGTGGTGTCTGAACACTTGTGTTCTTTAAGAAAGAATAAATTCTGCGAAAGTATTTTTACCACCGTTGGCACTTTATATAATGTTTCATTGCCAAATAACTTCTTTTCTTACAACAGTCATAATTATCCATACACCAAAGGGAAGAGGGAGCTGGTTTTAACGGCTCAGAAAGTATGACGTTGGTGTTAACCATACTGGTTGGAAAAAGTTAAGCCCAAGATAATTCACTTTTTAGGGGAGAGCCACTCACCAAAGGTCTAGCCACCATTTTCGTGCACCTGGGTGTTTTAGGGACTTTTTCTCAATTATTCCTCATCACGACCCTGCGGGCAAAGTACTGGGATTGTCCGCGTTTTACCAGTGAGGACACTCGCTGAGGTCACATGGCTCACAGGCAGTGGAGCCAGGGTTCAAGCTGGGGCTGAGTCCGAAGTGTCTAGGCTGAAGCTCACTGCGTAGCCTCCAATACCCTTCTTGTCCGAGGCGCAGCGAGCAGGAGCCTCCGAGGGTTGAGCCGAGGAGTCGGCAGGCTCTCCCGCTCCTGGTAAGTTCGCAAGGTGCTCGCAAGAGCTTCCTGGCCTCAGGTCGGTCTCCGGTGCCACACCGGGGAGGCGGGACAGAGGCACGGGCACCAGAAAGGCAGGTGCAAGGTTTGGGTTCATCGGAGCTGACAGCGACCTTCCATTCTAGCGTCGCTTAGTTCTGTGAACACAGGGACGCTGTTGCACCTCTCTTGCCTCTGTTTCTCGCCCATAAAATGGGAGCGAGAGCCGTCCCTAAACCTCATACGGTGGTCGTGAGACTCAGTTCGTGTGAGGTCCCAAAGCCAGGGACTGACATGTGTTGAGGACTGAGTGGTGGTTCACTGTCCTTGTTCTGGCACCGACTGCTGGCTTCGTTGGAGGAAAAAAAGTGCTCCGATGGCCAGGACCCGCAGGAAACAGCCCCGGACACCTGCTCTGAACAGGGACCTCGCACCGCCCGTGTGTCACGGCTGAGCTTGGGGCTGGAGGCGGACGCTGACTGTGGCCGTGGGTGCAGGTGGCAGCACGGGAACGCTGCGTTCCTGCGACAGCGTCACGGCTTGAGAAGCCGTGGAGCAGCCGTGTCAGTAAGCCACTCGGTCTCCTGACCGCAAATCCGCAGAAGATCAGCCAAAGCCTGCTGTCCTCGAGATGGGGGCCGTCTACACGGCAAGCCTCTTCCAGATAAACACGCGCATGCCGCGTCCCAGCACCGACGCGGAAGCGTGCTCCCGGCTTGTTTTCCTCCTTGGAGTTCTGGCGGCTTCTGCGCTGGAGGCGCCGCGGTTGCAGCGTGGAGCAAGCCCCTGCAGGGCCCGGGCGGTGGCTCCCGGAGGCAGCTTTGATGTGGTCTGCTTTCGCCAGGGCTGCCCAGCTGACTCCCCGACGGAGCATCAACACCACCATCTGCACACGCCCGAGCCTAACGTGTCATTCTCGCCTTGGGAGCAAAGCAGAGCTGACGGAACATTCTGGAAACGTTGCCAGAGAGTGACGAGAGATGTTACTTTAACTATTAAAACTCAACAAAGGGGCCCCCTTGTCAACAGAGAACTATTTCAGATGGGAAAGAAGCTAAGAAAACACCATGCAAACTCCGGTCTGGAAGGCAACGGCCATCAGGGGTGTCTTAGAGGGAGCCGTTCTCCAGTGGAATGAACCAGAAAGCTGACCACAGTCCGGCAAGGCCTTCCGTGCCTGCCCCGCACGCTGCAGCTCCTGGAGCAGGCTGCCCTTCCCGGGCGAGCACCGAGGCCGGGCTGTCGGTTCTGATTGTCCCCCCAGCGCCTGTGGGGAGCCCGTGCACTCCCCACACTTCGGTTCCTTCTCCCCCGTGCTCCCACGCAGGTGGGTGGTGGACGCGAGCCCCAGGGGAGCTCCGTCGGGCATGCGCCGCTCAGGCCCAGTCCTCCCCTGGCCTCTATCCCAGCTGGGGGCTGGGCATCTGCCCACTGGTTCTGAGCTCGGGCCCTCCTCTGAACCATCACGGCGCTAGCCTTGGGGGATTCCAGGGAAGATTCCGTAGGACAAGCGAGTGCAAACTGGCGTTTACATAAAATGGGCGGCAACGGTGCGTGGCAAACACTGTTGTCGCCGTGGTTAGACACAGCCGTCGGATTTTCCAGAAAACCGCTCCATCCTTCTGGCCAGTGCAGCTCGGGGGGAGAGAGGACCGTGACCATTCTGTGGGTACCACTGCCATCTGCTCCTTGGGCTGGTCCCAACAGGACCCTGACGGCTGTCATGCGTCCAGTGAAATGTTTACGGAGACCCAGGCACAGCACGGAAATTATGCTTGGGTGTTTTAGACGAAACTCTGCAATGGTACAAATCTGACATTTAAGAAACTTTAAATTCTGTTTCCTCGCTGGAGACTTTAATTAAGTAACAGTCTTGCTGATTGCTTCGCGGATGAACCTCGCTGTCTGTGTGACAGCCCTGGATAACAGTCGTAGGCAGGGGTGGGGGGGGGTGGATAAAGCTCTCTTCTGTGGGTATTGCCTCGTCAAGCAAGCATTAACTCAAACAACGGATGGGCTCCAAGGTGTGATACTGACGAAATAAGGAGGTTCGGGCCCGTTTGGGTGGAAAGGGGGAAGAGAAAAGGATCTCTCTTCATTTCTGGACACCTCGAGCTAAGCCAAACGGTTCAGTTTTAGGAGGGCGTAGATTCTGGCTTCGTGAAGTCTGCAGACTGCAGACGTGGCGGGAGATGAAGAAGAGATGGCTGAAGACCTTTTAGGAAGGCGGCTCTGGGGCGCCTGGGCGGCTCAGTCACTTAAGCATCCGACTCGGTTTCTGCTCAGGTCACGATCTCAGTTTTGTGGGTTCGAACCCTGTGTCGGGCTCTGTGCTGGCAGCGGGGGCGGGGGGGGGCCTGTCTGGGATTCTCTCTCTCCCTCTCTCTCTGCCCTTCCTCCACTCGTCCTGTCTCTGTCTCTCCCCAAAACATAAATAAATAGGCTTCAAGAAAGTTTAAAAAAAAGAAACGGTAGCTATGGTCTTGATTCAGGCTCGGAGTTTCTAAACAAGCAACAATGTGTCCCTACACCGGCTGCTTTCTCTCATGTGTGTTCTTCACCTGCGTCGGCTTCTTAGGTCACAGGCGAATCTTCCGAAAATTCAGGACAAAAAAATGAAGTCTCTTCCCAGGAAGATGAACTAACACGCATGGGGGGCGGCTGGAGCCTCGAAGAGCTCCTTACCTGGGATTTTTCCTCCTTCCCAACCCTGACCGCCCAGTTAGCCGTCCCCCAGCTCTGCTCCCAGGCGGCCAGGAGCAGGGCGGGCTGAGGCTGAGCGCGATGCAGGCCCTGCAGGGGAGGGGGAGCGGGGACGTGTTTCCCCGAGAAACAGCCCACAGGACATATGGCTACAGAGGGAAAGGGATTTATCTTCGGAAATTGGCTGCCGCGAATATGGAGGCTGGCAAGTCCCACGCTGGAGACCTGGGAAGGACCAAAGTTGCAGCTAGAGTCAGCCGGCAGAATATTCCCCCTTGCTCTGGGGGTGTCCGTCTTTGTTCTTTCCAGGCCTTCAACTGCTTGGACGGGGCCCACCCGCACTTTGGGGGGAAATATGCTCTACTCACACTCCACCAATTTGGATGTTAATCTCATCCAAAAAAGTCTTCTCAGAAACGTCCGGATCGTGTCTGACCACACACGAGCACCGCGACCCAGCCAAGTGGACACGGGAAATTAACTCTCACAAAGGGGCAACGGGCTGGGCGGCAGGCGGCTCAGAATCCGTCGGTGGCAGGTCAAGCTCCCTCGACCGTGTTTTCTGTCCCCGCCATGGCCTCTGTCCCTTGGTCTCCGCATTCTTTGCCTGGGTAACTCGTCTTTCCGAGTGACTCTCTGTCCTGTGTGAACGAGGGGCCTCGCGTACAGAAGGAGGTTCCCTGGTGCGTGACTAAAGCCAGCTTTATGCGGACAGGTCAAGAGCTGCGCTGAGGTTTTGTTTTTGTAAATGGCACAGCAGGTCACCACTGGCGTCGTAGGTTGTGTGGCCTCTGGGTCCCCTTGGCCACACTGGTGGGGCCCCACTGCCCCCTGGCTGCTTTGCGGAAAGGGGAGGGCTCCCCTTCTCAGAGAGCGCGACCTCTTCTTCACGTCCAGTCATGCGCAGTCATGACACGGGCCCCTGGCCGCTGGTTTGGAACAGGGCACCACGAGGACACCCGATGCCTGGCATCGCGCGTGCATGAGTGCACAGGTGTGCTTGAACCTGGGACGTCACTGTCACAGCCTTGGGGAGACCACGGAGCGCTTCGCCGTGCGTCATCCCAAGAGCCCCACACCTGCGCGTGCGGCACGAAGGTGGGTGCAGGGGCCGAGGCAGCGTGGAGAAGGGAGGGAGAGCCAGGGGGGCTCCCGATGACGTCGCCTGCCCCGGCAACGGGTGAGCGGAACCTTGGAAGGGACAGCCTGTTCCTCGCACAAGGTCGCAATGAATTGCCTCTGATCGCTGCTTTCCTGTCTACCCGCGTCGGGGACCGCAGACCCCCCTGTCTGCTGGACGGTGTCCCAGCGACCGATCGCCCCGGCCGGGCTCAGCTGGCTCAGCCTCTGGTTCTCACGTCCAGAAGCGAGCTCCACTCAGGGACTTCCAAGCGTCCCGAAGTGCCCGCCATCCCACGTGTGGCGAGACTCGGGGCCCTTCAAGGGGCGTCGGGGTGGCGGCAGGTGGGAACAGACCCTGGCACCTGTGACCCACCCCGGGGCTCACCGGGCGGACCTCGGTGGTTCCCCCGGTGCCACGCGGAAACGAAACTCCAGCACAGTAAAGGGCACGGAGATACCGTTGAATTCGCTACAATTAAATTCTGCACTTACAGGGCAGCCATCGCACGGAATCAAAATAAAATAAATAAACCCCCCCGCATTTCCTAACAGCCAGCAACTCTGACGAGGTGCTGGCTGGTTGGAGATCAGCTCAATTTCTTTCTTTCTTCCTTTTTTTTTTTTTTTTAAATCCTTCTTTCCTAGTTGGGTGCTGTCTTCCGCCAAGCCCGGGGACTGTCTCCTTACTTCCTGAGAAAAAGCCTGGAGGCAGAACTTGGCAGAGAGACAGAAACAAGAGGGAAAGACACAACACGCTAGCTTATCCTGGTAAACACCGCGAGGCTTAAGGAAGGCTGCGCGCCTAACGCTTCTGAGCGGCCGGGGTCTCGTCCAAGAACAGTCACGGCGAAGCCGCAGAAGCGAGCGTCAGGCCCCGGCCTGCAAGCCCGGATTCCCCTTCTCCTGCCTGGGCAGGCTCGCGCCACTCGGAGGGACCCCGAGGTCCCACACCTGCGTGCCCGCCTCCTGGCCGCCCCCCTCCCTGACCTCCCTCTCACCCTGTCCCAGCCCCAAAAGGCGAAGGGGGGTGTAGGCGCCTCTCGACTCTCAGTGGGTGCAAGATAGTCTCTCCAACCTTGAACTACGTGGATTCCAAAACAAATCCTGAGGCTCAGAGGACTCACGTCGAACTGTCCCGTTGTCTTGTCCGTCTGGTCCCAGAGGCCGGCCTCCTTCGGGAGCAGGGGTTCTTACAGAGTGCTCCCCAGGTTGGGTCTGCACAACTTCATAGAATCACACCTCCCGATGCCCACCCCTCGGCCTGCCGAGTCAGGGCCTCCGGGTACCAGTGTCGCTGCTCGGACGAGCCCTGCACGGGGTTCCGAGGTGACTCCGTCTGAAAAACTCCACCGTCAGGATGGGCTCAGGGATTCAGATCGCAGAGTTTGGCTCTCGGAAGCATCGCTGACAAGAGGCCTTCGGACAGGCCGCGCATCCCTGCCGGCTTTGTTTTCTGCTTACAGAGAAATAGAGCCCGTGCGAGGCCCAGGGCCCCCCTCTCCCTGCCCCCCGCCCCAGAGGTCTGCTTGAACTCAAGGGTCCAGCCTCCCTCCCCATTCCTCCCTTCCCCCCCAATAAAATCAGAGATGAAAGAAAAGAAATTACAACCAGTACAGAAATACAAAAGTCATCAGAACATGCTATGAACGATGATACATCAACAAATTGGACAATTTAGAAGAAATGGATAAAGTCCTAGAAACATACAACTGTCCAAGACTGAATCAGGAAGAAATAGAAAACCTGAACAGACTGGTTACTAGAAACAAAACTGAACCAGGGGCGCCCGGGCGGCTCCGCCGGTTAAGCGTCCGCCTTCAGTTCAGGTCGTGCATGATCTCCTGGTTCGCGGGTTCGAGCCCCGGTTCAGGCTCTGGGCTGACAGCTCAGAGCCTGGAGCCTGCTTTGGAACCTGTGTCTCCCTCTCTCTCTCTGCCCCTTCCCCACTCATGCTCTGTCTCTGTCTCTGTCTCTCTCAAAAATAAACATTAACAAGAAAGACAATTAAAACAAAACAAAATGCAAAAAAACTGAACCAATAACCAAAAGCCTCCCAACAAGCAAAAGCGCTGGTCGAGGTGGTTTCACAAGTGAATTAATTCAACCAAACGTGTAAAGAAGAGTTAATACCCTCCTCAAATTATTCCCCAAAATTTAAGAATGTGGAAGGCACCCTGCACTCTGGGGTGCTTAGGGTACATCCCGACCTATGAGAAACTGGTCAGAGGTGGGTGAAAAAGCTTTATTCTAGAGCCACAGCCAGAAATTATTCCCAGGGTAGAAAGGTCTTTTCTCTTCTGTTTTTCTTTTCTTTTCCTTTTTCTTTTCTTTTCTTTTCTTTTCCTTTCTTTCCCTTCCTTTCCTTTCCTTTTGTTTTCTTTCCTTTCCTTTTGTTTTCTTTCCTTTCCTTCTTTCCTTTTCTTTTCTTTTTCCTTTCTTTTCCTTTCTTTTCTTTTCTTTTCTTTTCTCTTCTTTTCCTTTCTTTCCCGTCCTTTCCTTTCCTTTTGTTTTCTTTCCTTTCCTTTTCTTTTCTTTTTTCTTTTCTTTTTTTTTTAAATTTATGTATTTATTTTGAGAGGGAGACAGAAAGCGTGAGAAAGTGAGGGCGTGGGAGAGGCAGAGAGAGAAAGAGACACCCAAGCAGGTTCTGTCAGTGCAGAGCCCAACTTGGGGCTCAAATTCAGGAACCAGGAGATCATGACCTGAGCCCCAATCAAGAATTGGAGGTTGAACTGACTGAGCCACTCAGGTGCCCCAGAGAAAAAAATTTTTTTGACTCCTACCTAGCAGAACTGCGAGGCGACATTCTATGGAGTGTTCGTGTGGTCTGTGCCCTAGGTAGAAATTACCCAGTAACAGAAAAAGAGAAAGAAAATCAGACACCCATGTTCTATGTAAAACAAAAAAGAAAATATTTTAAATATTTATAACTAGCTTATTCAAATAATGACTCAAGGCAGCTCGCAAAAATGCAAACACTATTAAGATTAAAAAAATAGTAGGAAGGGAAGGGGGGGAGGGTGGTTAAGGTCAGGGGTTAGGGGCCAGGTCTGTCCCCCAAACGCACCCGCGTTGTTCTGCAGCACGTCAGAAGGCGGTCTCGACTTGATCGGGCTCTCGGCAGCTGACACTGGCAGCGAGGTGCAATCAGTGACACAAATAAGTGTCTCGGAGGAAAAGAACGACCCGGGAGTTACAGGGGAAGAAGAGGAAGAAGAGGAGGAAGGGGGGGCAGCCCTCCTGACTGACTTGGGAGGGACGGCTCCCAGAGCGCCTCTTAGGGAGGCCAAGTTCACGGCCGTCCGTGAAGTTCATGGGCTTCCTCAGCATCTCTCAGACTCCAAGCCTACAAGGGCAGCGGTCCCTGGAAGGGGGCGTGGGCCATGGAACCAGAGGCACCTTGGCCTTTACTGACTCAGACCTGGAACTTCTCCTTTTTCTGTAAACTACTCGTTCGAAGAATATTTCAAATAAAGTACTTAATGATGCTTCGAAGGCCTCACCTTGGAGACCATCAAGGGAAACAGCCAGCTCAAGACACCACTAGACCCGGCACCTGGTGACCAACTGTTCTTTATGAATCGTGCTCGCTCTGCCAATAGAGGTGCAGGCTCCGAGTCTCGGCGCCCACCTTACTCCTGGTCGTGGGGCCCTGGACAAGTCGCTGACCACGCCTGGGCTCCGTTCCCTCATCTGCCGACGGGCGTGATGCTAGGACTTCCCTCATATGGTTCTCGCCGCATTAGTGAGTTCCCGTCTATAGAACCCGGCGTCACAGCGCCCAGGGCACAGCTAGGCTACACTTTGTTTTATTTGAGAATGATTGGTCAGATTTTACAAATTTCAGTTTTAATGATTTTTCTCATTAAAATTTTTTAAAAATTGAATGTTTATTTATGTTTGAGAGCGAGAGACAGAGCGCAAGTAGGGGAGGGGCAGAGGGAGAGGGAGACGCAGAATATGAAGCAGGCTCCAGTTGTGGGGCTCAAACCCGCAAACTGCGAGATCACGACCTGAGCCGAAGTCAGACGCTCAATCGACTGAGCCACCTAGGTGGCCCTAAATTTTTTTTTAATATTTATTTATTTATTTATTTTGAGAGAGATGAGTGGGGAGTGACAGAGAGAGAGGAGACACAGAATCCAAAGCAGGCTCCAGGCTCTGAGCTGTCAGCACAGAGCCCAATGCGGGGCTTGAACCCACAAACTGCAAGATCATGCATGACCTGAGCTGAAGTTGGCCACTCAACCGATGGAGCCCCCTGGTGTCTCGGTTTTTCTCGTTTTTTATGATTTTTTTCATAACTCGACACAAACTTATTTTTAAGTTTCTCATAGACTCTTTGCTTGGGATAGATACCCTTCAAAATGTCGGATCATTGCTCTTCAATGCTATCAGTCGGAAAGGGAGTCAGTTGTCAGCTCTCTGGGAGACAGGGAACCGGGTTGTGACTCTAAATGCTGGCCACACCCATCCCCGGGCCCCTATTTCTTAGGCACCCAAGGGTAAGCACAGGTATGCCGTCCTGAAGATGGTGGGCGGGCACTCCCAAGATGGCAACTCTTTCGCTTGACGGGGAAGTGGCCGGGTGTGTGGTCAAAATCCTCACATTTCCCCGTGACCTCCCCAAACATCTCCTTCTTTCCTGAAAGGGAAGGAATGACATTTATAATTGTGGATGGTACTGTCCGGTGCAGGGAACTTCACCGTAACACATGGAAATGTGCTGGCCAGATCCGGGCAGGTTACCAAACACTCCTTTCTCTGCTGCGGCCCCGCTAACACCCATAATTACAGTAGGATATCTCTTTCTTCTGATAATAAAAAGTAGTTGAACACTGTGTTCTGCTTGTGTCTCATGGCGACCAGTCCGAATCACAATCATAAGCAAGCTTCTAACGCGTGGGCGGGAAGTGGCCCCGAGAAGCACCATGTCGACCCGGCAAACCCGTAAACATGGCGTCCATTTCAGCCCTATGCTTTCTCCGAGAGGGGCGTCCCGAGACTGTGTGCGCCACCCCCGTGCTATTTCTTTGTCCTGATGGCTGTTCTTCATCTTTTCTTCTTATTAAAAGAGAGAAAAAAAGATTCCGAGCGGTAGGAAAACAAATCTTTTGGTCCCAGATCATTTCATTTGAAGGGGGAGGCAAGATGTGTTTATGGCATAATACAGTTAATTTTGTGAGGCTCCCCGAGAAAGCCATTTCTTTGGAGTAGCTGCGTTATGAAATGTGTTTTTATTTTCCAAATATAAGATGCCGATGGGTTTTTGAGAGCAAATAAAAGCATAAATGAATTCAATAACATGCACATTGGTCTTCGCTTTTGCAGACAAGAAAACTCACCTTTCAAAACTGACGTAGGCTGTTTCCAGCTCATTATCTGTCGACTTTTCCATCTAATATGTACAGAAGGCCTGTTACGTGCAGGCGCTCATATATGAAAGAGTTGTACGAGGCAGGCGTTCTTTATCCCCTTTTGTAGATGAAGACACTGAACACAGAGGGGGGAATCCATCCCCGTAAGACCTGTGACTCTGAGCCCAGCCGGCATTCATGTCCTGTCCTTCCCAGGACCTCGTGAACCTGTGGATCCGTGGTGGGCGGCAGGGTGGCTCCTAGCCATACGAGGCTATTTAAACGTAACTGTCGGTGAAATGCAATTAAATAAATGGACTCAAATTAGTGTTGCACTAGCCCCGGTTCGAGGGCTGTAAAGCCTTCTGTGGCCAGCAGCGTACGACGCCTTTCCATGACGGCAGAGTCTTGGACGTCACTCGGCCGCTGCTGGAGAATCTTCCGACGCCTCCAGAGGAAACAGGGCACCAGGAACTGGCCTCCTCGGTCCAGGCTCAGCTTCCCTCCGGTTCTGTGACTCCAATAACCTTGGCCTCTTACTGGCTTTCTGCTTCCTTCTTACAGACTTTCTGTCCAGGTTTTCTGGGTCTCAGCAGGAGGACCGGCCTGCAACTAATCAGGTCGCTTTTCAGCCCTTCGTTTCCCTGCAGATCTGTGCGTGAGCCTTCCTTCGTTCTTATCTGCAGGCTCTTGTGTCACCTGGTGGGGAGCACGCCCGACCGTGCCTGAAATTTAACATAAATGGTATAAACCTCACCCAGTGATACTTGCAAAGGGCATTAGCCCCTGTGTCGCATCCAGAAAACTGTGTTGGACTCCGATACCACCAGCCTCACGGCCTCCACACATGCGTGACACGAGCACACACACACACGTCCGCACAGACAGCAGCACGGCCGGGTCCTCGTAGGCCTGCAGAGCCTCTGTCAGCAGGCTCTTCTCAGACCTGATGTCTCCTTCGAGTTTCCAACCACGGTACACCCAGCCGAGGTCACCTGCTCAGCTGGCCCTGCACCTCCGGGTCCCCTTTGTCAACGTACCCACAGCCCCGAAGCCATGAGAGGTGTCTCACCCATCGCTGCCTACGGGACTCATCATGAGGGTTCTATTCTTTATGCCTCTCCAGCGGCCTAGGTTCAACCTCTCAGGGACCCAGAGCAAACCTGTATTCCACATACCACGGGGAGAATGGCCCACCCTCCACCTCTTTGCTGGAGCTTGCCACCTGTCCCCTGCACACCTGTTCCTGGCCTCGTGGCTTGGTGGCTCCTCCAGCTCTCCCCACCCCCTTCCTACCGCTGAGGGCCTACCGGCCCAGGAGCAGAGCGGGAGGCAGACCAGTCATTCTCTCCATCATCGGAGTTCTCCTTTCTTCCCGATGGAGACCGTTAATTAAAAACCCTTAAGACTCCCATGGACATGTATGCCCAGGATTGATGGATGGAGACAGACGCTAATGTCGTGCAGGAGAGGAGGGCTGCTTTCTGTAAGCCCGGTAGGCGGACTCAGCCTGTCCAACAATCACCCTCTCGGTCTCAGAAGGCCTTTAAGGGCTTTATCCAGACAGGAACACGAGGCCTGCCTTCAGCTGGCCTCAAATTGTTTCGCGTTGTCTCTATCGCGACGCCACCTGCAAACCCGTTCTGGCGGTGACCAACTACAGTCAGCGCAGCTCTCACGAGCCAAGGGCACCGTCGTCTGAAGGCCTGCCCCCTCTTCAGACCCCAGCTGCACGTTCAGGGGGTCCCAGGCCACCCACACTTCCGACCAACCGTCCACACATTCGGGAATTCCCACGACCTCACCCAGGGTGAGAATTCACAAGAACAGGGCCCAGGACTCAGAAAAGGGCTCTCCTCCCAATTACCGTTTTATTACAAAGGGTACAGCTCAGGACCGCACGGGGGGGGGTCAGGGAGGGTCGCACCTGCAGAGCCCCCCAGGAAACCGGGTACATGCTCCGGTCACATCAAAACACCTACCAGCCCAGCTCCCCAGAGTTCCAGCGTCCAGAATTTTCACCGGGGTCTCATTATATAGACACGATTAACTAGCTATTGGTGATCAAACTCATCTCCGGCTCTCCCTCCCTTCTCCGGAGGTTGAGCGGGCTCAGAGTGCCAACCCTCGAGTCACCGGGTTGCTCTTTCTAGAGAGTAACCCTGTCCACACTGAAGCTCTAGGGGACCCATGGCAATCCCCTCATCAGCACAGACTCAGGAGCGACCCAACGGTCTCAGGACTCACAAAGGCTCTTCTCCCCGCTCAGGAGGTTCCACGGGTTTCAGAAGCTCTGTGCCAGGAGCCTGGGACAAAGACCAGACAAATTTTATATTATAACACCTTTAGAGCTTACTCATAGTTACATCATGAGACTCTTCCTCACCAACACGGATGACAGGATCTCATTCTACGAGCCACAAATAAACCTAAATACCTTCTCCTTCTGTGTCTGAGTCCCCCACATTTTCCCCAAAGAAAAATTTTAATTGCTAAGAGGCAATGGGACATATTATTTTTACTTGGAAAGATAATATTGCAAAAGAAAAAAAGATATTGCTACTGATGCCTCTTCTATCATGATCTAATAGCCACCATCCATCTTGCTTTTTGGGTATATACTCTACCTAAAGGCAGTAAATTAGGTAAAGGCATTAAATAAATATAAGAGAATCAGACTTCAGAAAGTAGTTTAAGATTTTTTAATGTTTATTTACTTTTTGAAAGAGAGAGAGAGTGTGAGTAGGGGAGGGGCAGAGAGAGTGGGAGACAGCATCCGAAGCAGGCTCCAGGCTCTGAGCTGTCAGCACCGAGCCTGAAGCGGGGCTCAAACCCACGAACCGTGAGACCATGACCTGAGCCAAGGTCGGACGCTCAACCCACTGAGCCACCCAGGGGCTCCAGGCTTCAGAAAATAGTTTTAAAAGTTTGTCTCTTGGAATAGATTTCCACCAAAGGCAAACATTATACATCTGTACAGGTACATCAGCATGAATCACAGGAATATATGATTTCTTATCATATATAAGAATATGTGACTATCATAGAAGAATATATGATTTTTTTAATCATATGTAAGAATGGCTGGAAAGCCAGGTTTGTAAAACTCTTAGTGTCAGTCTTGTGTGGAAATCCAAACTTCTGAGCCAAAATCAATTTACAGTATAAAATGCAGCTGGTTGGCTGACAGTATGCAGTAAGGCTTGAAAAATAAATATATAGAGAGAGACAAGTTTGGAAGGAGAAGAAAGCCATATATTTGCTGGAAGCCTGATTGTAATCAGGAAGTGCTAGAACACTTACGGGAAGGTCCAGGCCTGAGTAAAATGAAGGAGCCGGCAGAAGCCCCCTCCAAGGACAATGAACGCTGGTCAGGTAAGGGGCGCCTGGGTGGCTCAGTCGGTTGAGCGTCCGACTTCGGCTCAGGTCATGGTCTCACGGTTCGTGGGTTTGAGCCCCGCGTCGGGCCCTGTGCAGATAGCCCGGAGCCCGCTTCAGATTCTGTGTCTCCCTCTCTCTCTGCCCCTCCCCCGCTCACACTTTGTGTCTTTCTCCCTCTCTCTCTCAAAAATAAACATTAAAAAAAAAAAAAAACCGCTGGTAATGTTAACGAGAAGTTTTGGCCATGCTCAAAAGACTAACCACATCTGCCAGGGCAATGACACTTCCAAACGCTCGATTTTTTTGCAATATGTTTATATGTTCTCTGTTTCTAGTTTACACACGATTGAGAGGAAAAGAAAGAGCCGGAGAGACGGTAGTTTACTGTTTCACTAACCGGACAGAGCCTGGACTACAGTCTCTGCACCCTGCACACGGCAAGAATCGCAACGTGCCCGCCACACGAGGGGTGCTGTTGAACAAAAAAACAAACAAAAAAAAGAGTTGAGCTTTGCTTCACCCCAAAAAGCACCATGAATTTTTCATTGCCCGAGCGTCCGCTAGGCCCAAGCATTTTCGGAATTACGTCCCGAGAAAGGGACTTCTACTGTGTTCCACCAGGAAGAAAGTCTCTGTGGAGTCAGAGCGTGTTGGTGAAGCGGTTTTTAGCTTTCCTGTGTGTGTGCGCGTGCCCAAAGTCTTGCAAGTGTCACGAACACCAAACAAACGGAAAACCGCTCGATGGGAGCACCCCTCACTTTGGTCAGTAAGCACAAGGGTCGACTGTGGTCTGAGAGACAGAAGCCGAAAGTCGACCTTCTTCCGCAGACTCTCTGGATGCTGCTGAGCTGGCGAGTTCGCGGACGAGACCTCGGGGTCCCGCTACCTAGTGAAAACACGGGTGGGGAGGGCCCCGCCTGCGCTCCCCTCGGCTTCCCCGACCCCGTCCCTCTCCTCCACCTCGGGCCTGCTCCTGAGAGAAGAGACAGTACTTTGCCAATATCTGGGTCGCACCTTTGTTTTCACGTATTTATTGAACAAACATCCATGGAACGACTGCTGCGTGCTTTAAGGTGTCAGCACTGGGGCTCGGCGGGTCTGGTCTCCTGGTGATACAGTCTAGTACCGAGGAGAACATGAACAGACGGAAGTCAAATATAATAGCAAGCATTTCCGACCGCGACGAATGCTGACGTGTGATACGGAGTGGCTGGCAGGGTGAGGGGACACTGTTGGATGGCACGGCTCCGGAAAACCGGGCTGAGACAGCACAGTTTGCTGGGATCGACGGCAAAGGCTCCGGTCGTCAGAGGCTGGCCAAGCCCAGAGCCGGGGCTGGGGGAAACAGCAAGGACGTCACACAGGGTGAAGTGGAGACGAGGTGGGGGGGTCTGTGGAAGGGTCAGAAAGAGTGCTCCTTTGGACAGAACGTGTGTTCTCATGGAAGAGGCAGAATCCGGGAAACGGCCATGAACCAGACCACGCAGGCACCAAGCTAAGGTGTTTGCATTTTGTTCTCAGCGTGCTGGGAGGCCCACTTGGGACTCTGCAGCCAGGAACGAGTGTGATCTGATTTCGCTGGCCGTTGAGTGGGTATCACCTGCCGATACTGTCATGAAGGGGTCAGCGGCTTCTCCCCGCGGGGTTCTAGGTCCGATGACGGTTCTCTCCCTGGGCCGGCCACGCTAGGCTCCGGAAGCAGCCGGGCGAAGTTGCAAGCCTGCGACCCGAGGAGGGAGAGAGGACGGGAAAGAGTGAGCTGAAGTCTGAACAGAGCAGGCGAGACACATGGAAACCCAGAGGCAAATTCTGGGACCGGCCCCGTAGAGAAGGGCCGGGTGTGCACCCCACACAGGCTTGGGGACGGAATTGGAGCTCCGGGAGCGGGCGTGCGGATCGAGCTTGGTAGTTTCCCAGCAGAAGCCAACAAAAAGGTGTCTGTTGCAAAGTAACCTGTTGTAACCTTGGGATTTTCTCAGGTTAAGTTCAGTCAAATATGAGCTCACAAGCCACAGTCACCGACATCCAGAGAAACAAGCCGGCAACTTGTTTGAACTTATTCTGGGAAAATCCTTGGGGTTAAAGTATCATTCTCCACTAAAAAGGATCAGGGCTTCTAAAGATGGGGACGGGGCCGGGCGCCTGGGTGGCTCAGTCGATTAAGCATCTGACTCTTGATTTCAGCTCAGGTCATGATCTCACGGTTCGTGGGATCCTGCCCCGCATCAGACTCTGCACCGACAGGGTGGAACCTGCTTGGGATTCTCTCTCTCTCTCTCTCTCTCTCTCTCTTTCTCTCTCTCTCTTTCTCTCTCTCTCTCTCTCTCTGTCTTCCTCTCCCCCACTCATTCTCTTTTCAAGATAAATAAATAACCTTAAAAAAATGGGGACATGGCATCTCTCTCTCTTTCAAAAATAAATAAACATTAAAAAATGGGGGCCCCTGGGGGGCTCAGTCAGTTAAACGTCTGACTTCGACTCAAGTCATGATCTCACACTTTGTGAGCTCAAGCCCCGAGTTGGGCTCTGTGCTGACAGCTCAGAGCCTGGAGCCTGCTTCGGATTCTGTGTCTCCCTCTCTCAGCTCCTCCTCAGCTCTCTCTCTGTCTGTCTCTTAAAAATAAATAAATATTAAAAAAATATTTTTTAAAAAAAATATGGGGACATGGCAAAAAGACATAAGCAAGCACTGAAGGAGATTCCACTGGCTAAATCAGGAGAGATTTGATCAAGACACATAATGGCATTAAAGGATTCTAGCCCTCAGAATAAAATAGGAACCCATAAATCCATACGACGTAAACGGACAAAAAAACAAATAAACACAAATGGCGAGAAAAGACAGAAATAATAAATGCATAATAAATGTCAACGCCTAACATCATAGTAATATTTAATTCAGCCAAGGAGCATCACGGGGGCTAAAACGAGCGGATGGAAGTTTGAGGAGGAACTGGAGAATCATGTAGTCTCAAAATGCCTTTCGACAAAATGCCACTTATAACGACAGACGGCACAGCACTGCAGGGGAAAGCTAGGACACCCCCACCCAGGGACCAAATGGCGTCACCTGCGGTGGGACACAGTGACGTCACTTACCACCTGGTGGAAGGCGGCGAGACCCTAGCTCACTTCTGTACCACTTTGCTAAAAAGTTTATAACCTGCACCCACTCATGAGGAAGTGTCAGGGAAACCCAGAGTGAGGTGTGGGCTGCAAAGTGCCTGCCGTCAGGTGTCAAGGTCTCAACTCTTCGAGCGAAAAAGACGGCAGACGCACGCTAACTAAACGAGGCACGTGACACTGGAGTGGATTCGTAGCTCTAAGGGACATGATTAGTGAAACGCAAATGCGATCCGAGGAGTGGACGGTAGTAACGTATCATATCAGTGTGATGTCCCGACTTTTGCTGGATGCACTGCGACCACCCAGAACAATGTCCTTGTTAACCCCGGTACGAACTTCAGTGTTTGGGGTGGTGGACAGCCTGGCCACAACTTACACTCAAAACCGTTCAGGAAAAAAAAAGTTACTTGTACAGTACAGTACTTGCCATTTTTTTTGAATATGGAGATCGCAACATAAAATTAGCACGTGGAAAAGGCATCCAGACGGCTCTGTAAAGCACCAAGAACAGGGACCCCTGGGTGACTCAGCCAGTTACGCGTCTGACTCCTGGGTTCTGCTCAGGTTATGATCTCACAGTTTGTGAGCTCGGGCCCCGAGTCGAGCTCCACACTGACAGTGCAGAGCCTGCTTGGGATTCTCTCTCTCCCTCTCTCTCTGCCCCTCCCCTGCCTGCTCTCTCTGCCCCTTTCTCAAAATAGATAAATAAACTTAAAAAAAAAGAAAAGAGAGAACCAGGAACAGATGGAGTCTACAAATCTGTTAAGCTGCTTGATGGCCCAAAGTTTCGAACGTTAACTTCAGACTTTTAAGGGGTTTTAAGCCTTCAGGCTTCATGAGTAACGTGCAGGGGATGGTGTGACAATAGTTTCCATCTTCATAGCTGAGAGAGAGCCAGGCACACACCGTTAATCTCCTTAAACAGCCTATCCGAACCTCTGGTTGGGTTATGTCATCACCACTGTCGTCATTTTTCGAATGCAAAAATCGAAGCTCAGAAAAATTAATTCAATTGGCCCAAGATCACACAGTGTGCATTCCAGCTGCAGTGGAAACGAAGACGCCAGCAGGTCTGCATTTATACTCCTGGGTAATTAGGGGCCAAAGGGTTCCCTAGGGTGGCAGTCAGGAGAAAACAGCAAGGGGGCTGTGCCCAAGATCGACGCTGGATTCGGACGGTCGTGCCCCCTTGCTGCCCACCTCGGCTCCCCGGAGAGTCACAGGGAAGCCCTGGACTGGCAGGCAGAGCCTCCTTCGCCTCTGACTTGGAGCTTCCAAGAACTTCCTTTGCCGCAGTCAGCCCGGAAATACAGAGACGTAGACCCGCAGAATCACGCTTGCCTCAGAACGTCCTCTGGACCCTCCGGAGTGTCGTCTCTCTTACAGACCTCTTTCACTACTCTTCCTTCCTCTCGGTCAGTTAAGAAGGCGTTCAATCAGCACAGACTTCTATGAGAATACCGACTCTAAGAATTTAATTTTGTCTAATTGTTCTTTACCAAGCGGGGGCATTGGAATATGAAAGATAAGAGCTTCTGTTTGCAAAAGCATGCCGGAGATTTTAACCCACGGTGTAGCAGAGCGTTCCGAGGGAATAAAAATACCAGATTCTGTCAGGTCTCCGGGCTGTTCCCTCCTAACGAACACCAATCAGCTGCTTTTGAAATGGAAGTCTGCTATTTTCTAAACACGTAGTTTGGCCCTCATCACAGAGTAAAATGCAAAAGCTCTCTGTTGTACGGATGAATTCATGCTGACACTGAGGGCCAAGAAAATTGCCAATATCACTCAATGCTTAACGTACTTACTGGCTTGCTTGAAACGCGAGTTGTGTATAATTAAATTTATGACACAGAATTTCCTTTAAGAAAGTTCCTAAATTAATCCCATAACTGTCATTTTGCTAGTCTTTTGCAACAGTGACGTTCAAACAATTTATTGATGTTGAAAGCCCTTCTCCCTAATAAAGGTATTTGAAAGTGGGAGGGGACGGTCCAGGAAGAAGATCCATGAAAACTTCAGATCAAACGATAGCTCGCAACATTGTATTTTTATTTTTTAAGTTTATTTATTTAAATATTTATTTAAAACGTTTTTAAATGTCTATTTATTTTAGAGAGAGAGAGAGAGAGAGAGGCAGAGCATGGACAGGGGAGGGGCAGAGAGAGAGGGAGACACAGAATCCAAAGCAGGTTCCAGGCTCTGAGCTGTCGGCACAGAGCCCGACGCAGAGCTCACACCCAAAAACCACGAGATCATGACCTGAGCCAAAGTTGGACCCCCAGTTTATTTATTTATTTTTGAGAGAGAGGGGCTGGGGAGAGAGAGAGAGCTCGAGTGAGCACAAGTGGCGGAAGGGCAGAGAGAGAGGGAGACAGAATCCCAAGCAGGCTCTGCACCGTCAGTGGGCAGTGAGTGGGCCTCAAATTCGTGAACCGCAAGACCATGGCCTGAGCCGAAGTCGGGTGCTTAACCGACTGAGCCCCCCAGGTGCCCCTATATTTTGGTTTTTTAAATTTAAAGTGTACTCGTTTAAACTTTTAAAATGAGTGTTTCCTGTGTCACGTGTGCTCTGGGGTTATATCCAGCAGGCCCCAGGGACTTGGCTCCAGAGCGAGGGGCCCGGTAAGTGCGGACTCCACCTCTGTGCTAATTACTCGCCACCCGCCTCCCCTCTCCAGCCCTGCCTGTTCTGGAGGCTCGCCTCACTACCCACACTCCCCTGGCTGCTGCTTCCCAGCATATCCTGCTCGCGATCAGGAAGTCGGCCCCAGCCAGGGCAAACGGCTGGGAGTATCCATGTCCCCTGCTTACTCCTTGCCACCCCCCCCATTTCGGTGATTGGCTAGGGCAGCTCACGGGACTCAGCATGCGGTCACGGTCACGATTTCCTACGGCGGAAAGACACGAGGGAAAACCAGCAAAGGAGGTGGCGCGTGGGTCGGCGTCTGCAGGAGAGCGGGCTCAGACTTCCAAGCGCGTCTTCAGGAGAGTCACACGGGGGGCACTTAATTCCTTCGGCGACGAGTTGGGACAACACACGGAATGGTGCCGCCCACGCAAGCTCATTAGAGGCTCAGGGCTCGGAGCGGTTGCTGGGAACCGGCGGGGCCGGAGAACCTCTGCCTCGCCTGCGCCCGAATCCCAGACTCCCAGAAAGAACCCAGGGGCTCAGGACAAACCACGCTGGTTGTGCACAGTAGAGGCCCCGTGGGCGAGTCTTACCAGTTCGGGCGCTGGGGATTCTCCTGGAAGCCAAGCTCCCGGGGGCCAGTCGAGGGCCAGCCTTCCCAAGCCGAGGACAGCGGCCAGGCCGGCTACGCTGTTTTGTGCACCGAGGGGCCGGCACTGGCTACTTCCTCCCGCAGTCTCGGCTCCTTCTCGAGCTTTGCCCTCCTCAGGTTCCGTAGGCACCTCCCCATTCTTGCTCCTCCAGGTCCAGGAAGGGGATCATCCTTCAGCATGTCCCAGAAGGTTCCCTTAACTCTGTCCGTGATTACCATCTTTGAGACATTTGTCACCAGCCAAGATGGAGGAAAAGGGACTAGATCTACCCACCCTCCTCCCAAAATGATGGAAAAAAAAAAAGCAGACAAAATGACATAAAACCATAGTTTTTAGGATACTGGGCATCCGGCAACAAAAGCCAGTGGTGTCTGAGGGACAGGAAACCAATGAGGTGATCCCTATGGTCACCCCAGCTGACTGCAGGTGATGGCCCAGGGAGGGCAGAAGCCAGAGGCCGCGTTGGGGTGAGGAGATGGACTAACAGGCCAGGGAGACCAAGGCGCCTGGAGCTCCAGGAGGGACTGGCCAGAGGGAATCCTGGGGCCTGCAGCAGGTGCATATTAATGAAAAAGAAATAAAAACAGTTGATGATCTCAATAGACACAGAAAAAGCTTTTGAAAATATCTGACAGTCATTCCTGATTTAAAAGCAAAAAACAAAACCCCATGAAAACACAGAGAACTAGAAATAAAAGGGAACTGGCCTCAGCCCAATAAGGGGAAGGCATGAAAAACCTACGGCTCATACGGATTTAATAGTGAGCGACTGAATTCTTTCCCCCAAGCGTATAGAACAAGATAAGGATATTTGCTCCCAATCGTGCCCATCTAACGGGGATTCGGCCAGTGTCTCATGTCAAAAGACATGAGAGGGAGGCAGATTGGAAAGGAGGAATTAAAATCGTCTTTCTACACAGGCAACATGATCATCTAGATGGAAAACCCAAAGCAATAGGGGCGCCTGGTGGCTCAGTAGGTTGGGCTTCCGACTCTTGATTTCCGCTCAGGTCATGATCTGACAGTTCTGGCTTCGAGCCCCGCATCGGGCACTGCGCTGATGGTGCAGAGCCTATTTGGCGGTCTCTCTCTCTCTCTCTCTCCTTACCTCTCTCTGCCCCTCCCCTGCTTGCTCTCTCTTGCTCTCTCTCAAAAGAAATAAATAAAAACTTAAAAACGAGAAAGAGAGAAAGAAAACCCAAAGCAACAGAAACGAAATCACCTGGAACTAATAAGTGAGTTTAGGAAGGTCGCAGGACAGAAGATCAGCATAAAAAATGAAAAACTGTACTTCTATTTATTGTCGGTGAATAAGCGGATATTTAAAATTTGACAGCTTGATTGGGATATAATTCACAAACCATGCAATTCACCTATTTAGAGTGTATAATTCAGCGGTCTATAGTGTACTTACAAATACATGCAACCATCAAGACAGATCATTTTTATCACCTCAAAAAAAGCCATCGCTTTCTGCAATCGTGTCCGCCTCACCCTCCACCCCAGTCACTGAGCAACACAATCTGCTTTCTGTCTCTGTGATTTCCGTATTTCGGACACTTCATATAAATGGAATTGTGTAATAGGTGGTCTTTTGTGACTGACTTCTCTCACTCGGCACGTGTTTTCAAGGTTCATCCATGTTGTAACAGGTGTCATTCCCTTTTCTGGCTGAAGAGTATCCCACGGTACGGATAGACCACACTTATCCATCTGTCACAGACTATGAGTCTGGAGTTCTCTCTTGCCCAGCAAGAGAGCAGATGCAGAATTGAATACGAGAGAGGCTAATATCTGGGAGGAGACAAGAGCCTGGAATAGGGGTTTCATCTCCGTATTTATTGAGCCCATGAGATCTTACCCATGAGACAAATGTGAAAAAAACAAGATCTTACACACGTGAACGTGGAGAAAACAATCAGACAGCAATCATTAACTTGTATGTGTAAGAAGCAAAGGGTCTGGGGGCAAGGGAAGTTTGTGATCGAAGTACATTAGTATATTGGCTTCAGATGGAAAATAGTTTCCTGCAGGCGATATAACAAGTTACTGGTGATCCCATTACGACGTCACGCTAGCTAACCTCGGGTGCTTCCGCCCCATGGTGGTGGCCTTCCGTCCTAAGCTTTTTTCTAACCCATTTATGTAAGTAGATCCTATTTCTCCACATCCGTCCATCTGTCGATGCACATTTGGGTTGTTTCCACCTTCTGATTATTGAATTTTAGAATCATCTTGTCTATTTCTACAACTAAGTCAGCCGGGATTCTGACAGGAACTGTGCTGAATCTGTAGATTGGCTTGGTTAGCACTGCCGTCTTAACAACGTTGTCCTCCAGTCCACGAGCGTGGGATTTTTTTTCCGATGATGTAAGGATTCTATAATTGCTTTCAACAATATTTTATAGATTTTGGAGTATACGTTTCGCACTACGTTTGTTAAATTAAATTCTAACTTTTTTCCTGACACTGCTACAAATGAAATTGTCTTCTTAATTTTATTTCACATTGTTCCTTGCCAGTGTGTAAAAATATGGACCTTGTATATGGATCCTTATGTAAATATTATATCCTTTAACCATGCTATAGTCATTTATCAGTTCTGTCTTAAGTGGGAGTCTTAGTATTTTCTATATATAACACCATGTCATCTGTGACTAGAAATAGATTTGCTTCTTCCTTTCCAACCGAGATGATTTTAACTTCTTTTCCTGCCTAAATGCCCTGACTAGCTCCTCTAGTATGGTATTGAACGAAAGTGGCTAGATCGGGCATACTTTTCTTACTTATGACCGTAGGAGGAAAGCCTCTAGCCTTCCACTGTTGAGCATGATATTTCCTGTGGGTTGTGCATAGAGGCCTCATATCAAGTTAAGGAACTTCTATTCGTAATTGGTTGGGTAGCTTATCTCATGGAAGGATGTTGGACTTTACCAAATGCCTTTACTGAGTCTATTGAGATGATCGGTCCAAAGCCTTCTTGTCAAGGAGCCTCTGGGTTTCCTGATGAGATTAGCTTGAAACTAGGGTTTACTTATACGTCTTACCATCTCAGAATCAGCTTCAGATTTATAATAGCTTATTTCCAGTTACATATAGAAATGTTAGTACAATATATCTCCATTCCCTTTTCCGTCTTGTGTGGTATTATTATTATACATATTATATCTCTTAATGTTGTAAGCCCAACAAAAACTGTTACAATAATTACTTTACCATCTCTAGTCATTCCTATACCCCGATATAGGTTTGTTCTGCACACTTTTTTGTGCTGTTATTGACAAGTATGGGGTACCTATGTGACATTTCTATATGCAGCCCCCATCTCCCAGTGGCATTTGCTCAGGACCCAGTAAGGGGTGAAAGAAAGGGATTACAAGGAACAAGAGAACACTTTTGGATGTGATGATCATGATTTAATGGATGTATCCATATCTGAAAACGAAACAAACCTATGTGCCTATTATAGGTCAACTACATCAAAATAAAACTCAAAATGGGGGAGAAAACTAGGGAGAAATATCTCCATTATAATAGTTAGTGTAGGAAGAGCTCATATACTCATATATACCAAGTGGCGGAGGAAACCAGACAGAATAATGAAAATGAATTCAATCGTGAGCTCAGGAGGCAGGCGCGTAGAATAAGGGCAGAATGCCAGGAAGAGGGCTTGGCATTCGCTGCATACTTTGCGAATGTTTGCTGAGCAAATATTTGCTGAGTCCACTGCCCCTGGAAAGTGACTTTCGTACGCATCACACCCCTGGGGTCATTCTCTTGGTAACATCAGTGCTCTCCCAACACAACCGTAATAAACACCCCTTTATGACAACAGGAAGTCTTATTGCATTAGGATCGGGAGTCACTCAGCACATTTTCCTTCCATTGCCTTAGTCATAATAATGCAGAGCACTGACCCATTCATTACAAAGAAACATCGTGGTAGCGTTGCATTTAATTCCTTAACTTACTTTTTATCTCATGATCTCAAAAGGCAGGTGGCTGGTTCCATACATCCTCCTTGTATTTCCATTTCTAAAAAGCTTTGAGAAGTAGAAGGTGACTTTAAAGAAATTATATCAATCAATTATATATATATATATCCTACTGTATCCTCCAAATTCTACATACTTGCATTTTCCTCCACCAGACTGGTCTCCTCATCACTCCTGCCCACATCCCATCATGCTAACAGTCATCACGTGACATCATTTCATGAGCACCGCACGCATCATACACCCTCCACACGTCAGCAATAATCCTCACATCTCCTCTCAACCGAGGCATTAATTATTCCCTATTTTATAGATGTGAGAATCGATGGTCAGAGAGATTAGATAACTTGCCCCAAGTCTCTCCACAAGTGGTAAGTTCCTGTCGGACTCCCCAGACCAGTGCTGTCGGGCTGTCCTGTTTAGATTTCTGTCTTTGCATTTTTGCTCCTGCAAGGTCCCCAGGCTGGATCATCCTTCCCTCTCTTCCTTCAAGATTCTCTGAAATCTAGTCCTGCCTCCGGCACAAAGTCTGACAGACCTGGATCCGAGCTCCTCCTGGCCCACCTTGTTGGTCCTCTTGTCTGGGGAAGGAAAGGAGCAGCAGATAGAGAAGTGTGGAGAGAAAGAAAAAGAGAGAGAGAGATGGAGATCAGAAGTGAAGCCGTTAGAAAAATCTGGGGGTGACAGGTGGGGAGACGAAGAGGCAAACTTAAGAAAAAGAAACCCATGGAGAAGGCACCTGGGTGGCTCAGTCGGTTAAGTGTCCAACTCTCGATTTCAGCTCTGCTCATGATCTTATGGTTTGTGGGTTCAAGCCCCACGTCAGGATCTGTGTTGACAGTGCCAGAGCCTGCTTGGAATTCTCGCTCTCTTTCCCTCTCTCTGACTCTCCCCTGCTCAATCTCTTTCTCTCAAAATAAATATATAAACATTTAAAAAAGTTAAAAAAAAAAAGAAGAAGTCACTCCAATTCCTTTCCCTCCTCCTTTCAAAATTATGCAGGGCAATCTCACTTTCGAGAGCAGATAAGGAATAGGAGAAGGCTGAGGGTCAAACAGAAGACTCTTCATCATCCAGAAATGACATCAGCACAAGGGCCAGAATCCAGTCTTTGCAGGGCAAAAGCGGGGGGTGCCAACCAATTTCCTTATCTCACCCAGCCATGGAGGTCCTGATTCCTTTGTCCACTTAAAAAAAATATTTTGAGAGAGAGGAAGAGAAAAAGGCAGAGGGAGAGGGAGAGAAAGAATCTCAAGCAGGCTCCCGCCCAGCGCTGGAGCCCAATGTGGGACTCGATCCCACAAATCGTGAGATCATGACCTGAGCCAAAATCAAGAGTCAGGTGCTCAATGGATTGAGCCATCCAGGCGCCCTTGTCTATTTTTAGAAAACTAAAGTAGAGATAATTTACGATCAGCCCATAATACCCCTAGCCATGGTCTTCAGCTGCGTGCACCTGCTCAGAACGGCAGCAAAACCCATGCTCCACTAAACTGGATTTCGAAAAAGAGAATCCAACATAGGGATGCTGGACTGACATAGAGAAGGAAAAGTATATATGCTCTATTGCTCCATCTGGGTAGGAAATAACTTGAGGAAAAGGACTATCTAAAAATGTTTTTATTTCTTGGCTCTGCAAAGAGAGGCAGGAGAGCTTTACATGGTGAATGTTCCAGATCTTGACTGGGGTGGTGGTTACACAGGCGTATACAGTTGTCAAGTCATCAAACTGTACATTTAAGGTATGTGCATTTTTAAATGTTTATTTATTTTGAGAGAGGGAGAGAGAGCGGGTGAGGGACGGAGAGAGAGGGAGACGGAGGACCTCAAGCAGGCTCCATGTTGTCAGTGCAGAGCCAACACAGGGCTCGAACCCATGAACCGAGAGAGGGTGACCTGAGCTGAAATCAAGAGTCAAATACTTAACGGATGGGGTTGCCTGAGCTCTGCAAAGCGGGTTGGGCAGAGGTCTGGAATGCAGGGCATTCGGCAGGCATCTCTGGGTACTCTGTGCCCAGCACTGACAGCATACCACCACAGCCGGCCTGCCCTTCAGAGAAAGCGGGTAGAGGGGGGATGCCATGCCGGTCATGGGAGCTGGCATGTCCATTGGAGGGTCAGTCAAAAGGCTTCTTATCAAGGAGGCTCTGGGTTTCCTGATGAGAGGAGCTTGTAACTCGCTTCCTTTTCAATGGCTGAGTGACGGAAGAAAGAGCCTGTTGTCGACCCGGACTCCCCCACGCGCATCAGTACGCCTGCACACCCTTCCCCTCTCGGGGCTGTGCTACCTTTCCCAGCCTGGTACCTGCTCATTAAGATCTGTTTTGCATACACAGAACAGGTTATCTGTAACAAGTAGAGACTGCTATAAAGATTTTCATTAAGGTTGACTCATTCACTTACGCAGCAGGAAGGATTAGACCAGATCGCAGAGTACTCGTGCATTCTCAGGTACTAAAAATGAAATAATGCTTGCAGGCTCCCTTACTCCCACCAAGGGTTTAAAATAAAAATAGAAATAGGGGGTCCTGGTCCATTTCCTATTCCAGGATACCCATGATCAGGCGGGTGCTGTCCGATCTCACATTCCTGATGACTGTGGGCCCACGCAGCCCTTCCCAGCGACCACTTCTGATTGTTGAGACTCAATTAGAACACCGTCTCAGGGCTGTGTTCATCCAACGCGTCCTCAAGGATTTTCCCAGTCTCTCTTTCACACCACCCAGAGTGCCAATGGTGGCTTCACCATGTGAATTTATTAGGCAGTCTCTTGAAGAATATGAAGCATAGGTCTTAAAGTCTTATCCTTCAAAATGCTATTTCAAGAGGCGACAAGGCAGAGAGTAAGTTGTGGCTCTCGCGAGGTCAGCACTTGCCAGTACGCACTGGAGGGGAGCCATGTTTCCAAACTACATGGTATTTTTCACAGAGAAGGCACAGATAGGGTCTATCAAGCATAGACACACGTATCTCTCCTGGCGGCTATAGGTGTATCCTCTAGGGTTCTCTTTCTGGTTTTGTAATTCTGAAATATTCATATATATATTTCTCTGTTTTTTGAGGTAGAGTTGACCTATCACGTTATATTAGTTTCGGAGGTGCAACACAGAGACTGGACAATTCCATGCATCACTCGGTGGTCATCGCGATACGTGTGGTCACCGTCTGTCCCATACAACATTAATATGGTATTACTGACTACCTTCCCTATGATGTCCTTTTTATCTCCACGACCTATTTGTTTTATAACGTGAAGTCTGTATGTATATCTCATCTCATCAACGTATTCAAGACAAAGTTCTCAATAGGCTACCAAACTAGAAAAAGGCAGATTCACTGAAAAAAAATGTACCCAGATGGAAACTCTAGACAATAGAATCACAAAGCATGAGGTTGCAGGAAAGCGATTCTCTTTTATGTAGCTTCATCATTTGGTGACTAATTCCAGAGAGCCTTTGGTAAAATGTTCACCAGCTAGTCTGTTGAGTGAGATAAAGGGCTGAGTTTGAGCAACAAAAGGTGCCTTTGTAAAAGCTGTTTGAGTGGGAAATGTAGGGAAATACGTGATGACCCAAAAAGAAAAGAAAGGAAAAAAGGGAAGGAAAAGAAACTATATAGTATGTAGAGAAAAGGCCATAAAAATAAACCATAGGCTGTCTCTTACTTTATAAACCGTTCTAATAAAGGCGTAAGAAAAAATCTGCATGACAGTACTTCAGAGTTACGACCTCTTTAAATGGAGAAGACTTTGTCGGAACAGGATTCTGCCTATAAGACACGCTCCAGAAAGAAGAATGTGACACTTTCATGATTTTTCTGAATAATTTCTTAATAATAATTTCTGTGTAAAGGAACCCAAAACACTAGATGAGAAAAGTTTTATTTCTCTAAGGCCTTCCCTAAGTCTTTGTTTATAGCATTCAAGAATAATCTAGATATGGATTCTTTTTCTCTCCTTTCTTTATCATTCACCGAAGAGCAGCAGAGTGACCTTGAAGGGTACTGGGGATCACCCTCAGTGTTCCAAGCAATCGGACACCTCCCAAGTGGAGTGGAGTGGATTGTCCTTGGGAAAATCTCATAGAACTGAAGAAATACTGTCTGCTACCCAGTGTTAAGAAGAGAAAACACGAAGAGCCCAGCTTCTTCCATGGCCTCATTAAAGTATTACTCCTCTGGTTTAGCAATCCTTTGTTCAGCTGCCCTAGTGTCTCGTTTACTCTTTGAAGCCCAGGAGGCTTTCCTGCCAACGGATCATGCTCTTGTTGGCTCGCGATGGAGTCCGGCCTTCCCGGAAACAACCTTCCAGCTTTGGCTTCTAGTCTACTTTTCAGATTTAAGGAAATCTTACCTGAGTATGGGAATTAGAATAGGGAGACTGCGAATGGACGTTGGAGTGTCCCAGTTAGAAGTGGATCGTTCCCCAGTCGAGCCCCTGATGAGAACCCAGCCCTGGATGGCACCTTGACTGCAGCCCCGTGACGCCGTGAGCAGAGGACCCAGCTAGGCTGTGCCCAGACTCCTGACCCACAGACACTTTGGGATAATAAATGTATGTTGTTGTAGGCTGCTAATTTTGTGAGCATTTGTTACTCGGCATAGATAGCTAAAACACAGGCTTCTGGAATACTCGCTGTGAGAGTTATTTTCAACCTCTCCCCACCTTATTGATGAGGAATAGGGCACCCAAATGGGTGATGGGACTGGTCCCGGATCACCCAGATGTGATGTTATCCTGGGACGTCCCTTCCCTGTTCTCAACTAAGAAGGCATTAGATGTTTAATTTTCCTATTTCGTAGCAACTCTTTCATTTTGCTGAAGTGATTTTTCAAGAAAGAGAGAAAAATTCCTGAATTTGCTATTGATTCCATTTTTATTGGAAACACAGTTCTAAATTTAAAATGGTGTGATCTTGGGGCGCCTGGGTGGCTCAGTCGGTTGAGCGTCCAACTTCGGCTCAGGTCATGATCTCACGGTCTGTGGGTTCGAGCCCCGCGTCGGACTCTGTGCTGACAGCTCAGGCCTGGAGCCTGCTTCGGATTCTGTGTCTCCCTCTCTCTCTGCCCCTCCCCCACTCATGCTCTGTCCCTCTCCGTCTCAAAAATACATAAACATTAAAAAAATTTTAAATGGTGTGATCTTAAAACACTGAAGACATTGCTTCATTGTAAGAAGTCCAATGCCAACCCAAATATCATCCTTTAAAAAGGAACTTTTTTTGTTCTTCTTTCTGGGAGTTTCTAGGAGCTTCTTTTGGTTTTTTCTTTGGTGTTCTGAACTTTCTTGAGGATGTGTCCCAGATGGGGTCTTTTCTCATTCACCACACGTAGGAGACAACATGCCCATTCATGTCCTTCGGACTTGAAAATTTACTTCGAAGTTTTTTTAAATTTCTATTTATTTTTTGTTGAAGTATAGTTGACACATTATGTTACACATTAGCTTCAGGTACACAACACAGTGACGTGACAAGTCTATACGCCTCGTTGCCATCCGTCACTATACAACGCTTACACAGTACGACTGACTCTACTCCTATGCGGTAGTTTTCATCCCCGTGACTTAGACATTCCATAACTGAAAGCCTCTATCTCCCTCTCCCTTTCCCCCATTTTGCCCACCCTTCGCCCGCCTCCTCTCTGACAACCATCAGTTTGGTCTCTGTATTTATGGGTCTGTTTCTGGTTTCTTTGTTTTGTTTTTTAGATTCCACACATAAGTGAATTCGCTTGGTACTTGTCTCTCTCTGTCTGACTTATTTCACTTAGCGTCACACCCTCTAGGTCCATCCATGTTGCAAATGACAAGATCTCATTTTTTGTCATGGCTGAGTAACATGCCATTGCGTACACACACCCCATCTTCTCTATCCATTCATCTGCTGGTGGACATTTAGGTTGCTTCTGTGTCCTGGCCAGTGTAAATAATGCTGCAATAAACATAGGGGTTCATGAAACTTTTCAAATCACCTTTTCCTTTTCTTTGGGTAAGTACTCAGTAGTGGGATTACTGGATCAAATGGTAATTCTATTTTTAACTTACTGAAGAACCTTCATACTGCTTTCCACGGCGGCTGCACCAATGTGCATTCCCACCAACGGTGCGTGAGGGCTCGCTTTTCTCCACATCCTCGCCAACGTTTGTTGTTTCTTGTCTTTTTAATATTA
Source organism: Paguma larvata (assembly GCA_030068075.1). Taxonomy (NCBI): domain Eukaryota; kingdom Metazoa; phylum Chordata; class Mammalia; order Carnivora; family Viverridae; genus Paguma; species Paguma larvata. Next base: position 87,138,431 of record CM057832.1, on the reverse strand, counting down.
GTCACTCTGACAGGTGTAAGGTGGTATCTCATTGTGGTTTTGATTTGCATTCCTTCTGCTAGTCCTCCACTTCTGTGACAAACTATGGGTCTCCATAACAGTTCTAATGTCGAACAGATAACTATGCCCCAAACACCGTTGTTTTGGTGTCTGACTTAATGGATTGAGAGGAAAAGAGAAACAATAGCATACAATGTGGTGAGTAAGAGAGGTTTTCTCTTAATTATTCTCTGCTGTGCCGGCTGTATTTCAAGTGCCAGATTCTCTACTTGAGGCCACCATCTTCTGTCACAACGTAGGGGGAAGCAAAGGAAGCCTTCGTTACTGTTTTGTTGGGTTTGAGTTGATCTCTCTTTGATACATACAGATATCAATGCATAATTTGATGAGTTTGGACAAACGCATACACGCATGGCCACCACCCCACTGAAGGTGTCGCCTCTCCATCCTCCCCGCCGGCTCACCCTGTGCGGGTGGGAACTTCCTGACGTCTGTGCACAGACATGAGGATTGCGTGTTCTCGATCTTCATATTAAGGGAAACACACAGCGAGTCCCTTTTTGCGTCTGGCTTCTTTTATGTTTTGGGAATTCATAAATATTGTTGTGCCTGCCTTTATTTAATTGCTTAAGTAGTATTCCTCCGCATGGCTGCACTAGTTCGTTCCTCTATGTGATTTGGTTTGATGCTTCATTACGGCTGATCTGTCCTGATTCTACCCCTGATTTTAGGCTTTTCTATGGTTTCAATAAAAAACCTAAGGTGTTCGCTAAGCCCCTCAAACTAAGTAAGACTCAGACCCCAAGCTCCGTCTTTAGGAGAGAAAACACATATTGCTCTTTTAGCCTTCTAGATGTTTCTTTCTGCTATCTCAGTGGGGATCCCCCCTCCCCCGCCTAGCACATCAGCACTTCTGGGATAAGTAGAGGTTTGAGGGGGTTGTGTGCAGATCCGGGGGCTTGTCGCTGTGTGACTGCTCACTTCCAGCTGCCCTGAGAGCCCCCCGCCCAAGTCCTCTGACACCCGAAGGCAGGAAGACGCCGCGTGCCTACTGGGGTCCTGCAACCCTGTGCCAGGCAGACGGGGGAGAGCCCTCGGGGCAAAGGCCATACAAGGTCCTGTCTCCAGGCTGAATCTGCTCCAATTTGTTTCCTCCTTTCAAGTACTTACTTTTGATATTGTTTCTAAGGCTTATGAGATAGTAGCAAGAGGGTTAACTCCCATGACTGGAAATGGCATTTTCTTTGGGTTATTTTCACCTGCTGCAAAGACGTGCCGCAGTTTCAAATCTCCAGGAAGGCGCCAAAGGAAATTCACAGAAACCACCCAGGAACAGGAAATGAAACGCTGTCGACTTGGAGGTGCCCCACCCTAACCCCCCTCGGGGAAGGGCCTGCTGCTAGGCTGCGGGGGGAGGCAGGGGGCTGACAGCTCTTTCAAGGTCTGTCCCCTGGGGTCACACCCTTGCTGGGGAGTGCACATCCCTTGACGACACGGGGCAGGAGAGTGAAGACGGACGCGGGGCACAGACGGGCAGCCCCGCGAGCTCCCCCTTGGGCTGACCCGGGCCTCGAGGAGCCGCACCGCAGTCCAGCCGGCTCCTCTGTCCGGTCCTGCTCCTCCCTTCCCTCCCCAGACATGGACTCCAAGAAAACATCGTGCACCCCAGACTCGTTCCAGCATTCCGCTTCTGGACTTTCCAACCTGTGACTCAAATCCCCGCGCCTCCTCTTCTCGCTCCTTTCCTTCATTTTCCTTCTGGAACAATCCAGCCTAAAGTCGATGGGTGGAGTCAGCAGGGTATTGTCCACACTGCGTGGGGGAGAGAGGAGGAACACCAGGGCTCAGAACAAGAATGCTCTAGGGGTTAGAAGGCCATCTGTGCGGGCGGGGAGCCTCGTGCAAGAGCCAGACGCCGGTGCAGTGTGGGATGGCACCCACCGGGGAGGGGACCGCGGGTAGGTGTCAGACCTCAGGAGAGCGAGGACGCTGGTATCAGGGGGTGAGTCTGGAGGAGGGGGTTGGAACACAGACAAAGAAAGTCTCCAGGAGGGAGGGCGGGTGCTACAGGCTGAGACACGTCCCCTCCATTGAAATGTTCAAGTCCAGGGGCACCCAGGGGGCTCAGTCAGTTGAGCGTCCGACTTCGGCTCAGGTCATGATCTTGCGGTCTATGAGTTCAAGCCCCGTGTGGGGCTCTGTGCTGACAGCTCAGAGCCTGGAGCCTGCTTCGGATTCTGTGTCTCCCTCTCTCTCTCTGACCCTCCCCCTCTCAGACTCATGCTCTGTCTCTCTCTCTCTCTCTAAAAAATAAATAAACATTAAAAAAAATTTAAAAATAAATAAATAAATAAAAAGAAATGTTCAAGTCCTACTAGGACTTCAGAATGGGATTCAATGTATTGGACGCTAGAGTTTTTAAAAAGGTAATTAAGCTAAAACGAGGTCACTGGGTGGACCCTAATCCAATCCGACTGGTGTCCTTATAGGAAGAGATTAGGACACAGCCCCGCACAGAGGGACGACCTTGTGGACACACAGGCGGGCGACAGCCACATGTCAGCCAAGGACGGAGGCCTCAGGAGAAACCAAGCCTGCCAACGCCTGAGTTCAGACCTCCGGCCTCCAGAACCGGGAGACCATACATTCCTGCATAAGCCCCCAGCTTGTGCCACTTTGTTGTGACGGCCCTAGCCGGCTAATACGGGGGGCGACTTTCGTGAGAGGAGGAGACTGATCACGCGGGGCAGAAGCGGCAGTGAGAGATTAGGCATGCACCGTGAAACTGGCCAGATACATGGGTGAAGGATAATGGCTGCCGAATTTCCCACCGTCAGAAAAGGACCTAAAAGGAAGAACAGCAGAACAAGCCTTCTGGTTTTCCGTTGGACTTGGAGCCATCGGGACAAATCCATGGTTTTGGGTACATAGGTGAGTAGGCAGATGCTAGTGAAATAGATGATGGATAGATAGTTGATAGATAATAGATAGACAGACGGACAAAAAATGGATAGATGATAGAAATGATTGATAAATAGATGACAGAAAAGACAGGTGATCGATGGATAGATGGATGGATAGACAGATGATGGATGGATAGACAGATGATGGATGGATAGACAGATGATGGATGGATAGACAGATGATGGATGGATAGACAGATGATGGATAGAGAGAGAGAGATGATAGAGAGACAGACATACGGGATAGAAGAATAGCTCATTAGGTAGATAACAGAGGGTAGATGGGAGGCAGAGACCGACAGGTGACGGGTGACTGGACAGAGAAAAGCACAGACACGTAAACGCACACGCACACTCCTCAGCTCTCACGGTGACCGCCCCAGGAGGACAGGACAGACGGCTGGGTAGCAGCTGCGGGGTGAGAGGGAATTCCCTACCCTCAGCCAGGGAGGAAGCTAGAATATTGGCCATTCTTCATCCTACAAAAAGGACATACGGGAAGGGGCCGCGGCCGCCCAAGGTCAGGCCAGGCAGGGTACGCGGCAGGAGAAGCGGGGCCGGGCGAGTCGAGGCCGCTGTGGGAGGGCTCAGGGCAGGGAGAGGGAGTCGGAGGCACCAGGCAGGGGCCCCAAGCCCCCCGCCTCCCGCCATGACCGCCACAGGGCGCCTCGAGAGACAGAGCAGCGCACGCGGTAAGTAATCCACTCAGTTAGCAGCATCGCCTGCCAGGCCTGGATGGCGCGAGCCAGAGCGGGGCCCCACCAGGCCACGGTTCACCCCCTCCTGCCGGCGGAAGGTGGGGCAGCACGTCCAGGGGTTCATCCTTGTCTCAGGAGGACGTTCTGATTTCCGAGCGGATGCAAGAGCGGGCGGAGGAGCCCCGGGGCCTGCCCACGCTTCCCAGGGAACAGGCCGGGCCTGCCCCCACGAAATCCCCGCAGGAAGACAACCGAAAGCACCGGTCGGGCTGTGCCATGCTCATCGCAGGGGCTGGCCACAGCCTCAGGGACTTCCACATGCGGGTCCCGTGGCGAGTGACCAGAGGGACGTGGGTGGCCCCGAAAAGATGACCGGCTAGATGCCTTTCTGAGAAAAAGAGCCAACAGACCCTCTGGCAAGAAGAAGGAACCAGACAGGAAGTGACATCAGTTAACGGGGAAGTGTTGGCGAGGCCAGTGCTTCTCAGGAACCCTGCCCCGGAGGCAGGGATGAGGCTCCGAGAGCTGAGGGGGCCTTTGAGGGAGCGCATGACCGCCTGGCTTCACCACCAGGTTCACAGCCACAGAAGCAAACACTGGCCACCTGGTCAAACGCAGATCCTGCGGTTCTAGCTCCCGCGTCTGGGCGGGGGGCGCCCTCGGGAACTTGCCTGTCCCAAACTCCCCAGATGAGGCTACCGCCCTCGGGCCGGGGACCCCACTTTGAGAACCGCTGAGGGACAGATGCTGTCGACAGCGTCGTGCGATGGCAAAGCTGCTCATCCCGTGCCCGGGGATCCCGCCGTCTGACGTCCAGCATCGCCGTGCACAGCGGTGAGTGGCACAGCTTTGCAGGGAAAGGGGAGATGAGTTACAATACCGCAGAAAGCACCAGAGAGATCCTGCGCCCTGCGGCAGAAACAGGCCCGTGAGCGGGTAAATACACATCGCGGCTCCCTGGGGGAGGGGCCCCGGGAGAAAGGAACGCGACCCCGAAAACCTTGACAGGCCTTTGAAGGTGCACCCCGGGGCCGGAGCCAAGAGGGGCTGAGCGGCGGTAACGCCTGCGCGCGGAGACGAGAAGGCTCTCATTTGGCAAATCAGTAATGACGAGCACGCTGGGGAAAGCGAAGAAAATTGCATCTCATCAGTGTTGCTACCAGAATCACGGATGCCTGCGAAGTACACGCCAGGAGCCCCCCGCCCCCGGTGGTCGCCGGTAAGCCACACGCATCGCACACGTGGGCAGCGACGTCAAACGCACGGCGTCTGCTCTCCGTCCGCTGTGACGCACATGGGAGCGGGTCTCAGCCGCGACGGTTGTGACAGCCCCGGGAGCCGCTGCGTGAGTGCGTCTGGGCGGGGAGGTTCCCAGGGAGGGCACTGCTTTCTCCTCCGGGATTAAAACGCCGAATGGTAAGAAGGGGCAATGAAGCAGTTTGGAGATCCCGACGCTGGCTCGGTCTCCCCAAAGCCCCGTGGATCTCCCAGGCGAAGAGGTCCCGAATCTGTTCTCGCCTCCCCTCCCACGCGTGTCAAGGCCAAGGCTGAATGGGAGCAGGTCCTCCAGACCTGGTGGAGAAGGCGGCACGGCCAGCGGGCCTCGGGCTGCGACGTCAGCAGGGGGCGCTGGCTCCCCTCCGCCCAGCCAGCCCTCCTGCCGTTTCATGCCTGAGGCTTAATCCGCGAGGAACTGCACCCCAACTCTGCCTGCCCCGCCGTTCTGCAAATACACCCCTCCGGTTTCCTCGTCAACAGCTGGAGGCCATTCTCCTTGGAAGAGAACCCCCGTGCGACCCACCCCCTAATCCTCAGTCTCCTTGAAATCTTTCCAGATTCACCTCGCCTCTCACCGACGAAGGACCCCTTTCTTGCCATTCGTGATGAAATTCATCAACCGGATGTACTGTTCCCCCTTCCTTCCCGAGTTTTATTTTCCTGAATTATAACCTTCTGCCTCAAATGTCTCGTCAGTGACCTGAGGTCAAAACCTCTGCTGGGCCGGACTCCCCTTCCTGCGGTCATATGGTTCCACCCGTGTAGAAAAACCATGCCTTCCGGGGCCACAGGCTGCGTGGGTGGCACTGCATGGCACTTACCGAGTGCTGGTTCCCAGGAGGGACGCGGAGGGCCTCCCGGACCCCGGGCGGCTGACTCGAGCAGCTCTCCTGGCTCACAGGGCTGGGTTTTCCTCAGTCCCTGCCCCATCTAGTGTCCCCTTTGCTTACAACATCAGTGGAGAGGCTGGAATGTGTGGAAAAAGGGGGGGGGGCGCGAACCGCGCTGGTGTGTCGAGGGCCCTGCCAAGGGCAGCAATCTCCTGAAGACCCCCGTCGATGGGAGGTCCAACCGGGAGTGAAGGAAAATGAGCTCAGGCCAGGGCACAAAGCTAAAGAGAGATCAGTTTTTTGGGGCTCAACGTAGCCCAACAGAAGAGACAGAGGATATGTTTGGAGGCTCCCCCAAGTTCTCCTTTCACCTTTCAACTTCTCTCCCTTTCTTTTTATGAAAAAGTGAAGGACGGTTGTCACAAGACAAAGGAGAATGGAAGAAAAAGGAAAAAATGTTATGCAATCTGTCACTGCAGTTGGTAGTTAACTAACGTGTATAGTTTAAGGTTTATCTATTTATTTCGAGAAAGAGAGTGTGAGCGGGAGAAAGGCAAAGAGAGGGGGAGAGAGAGAATCCCAAGCAGGCTCCGTGCTCAGTACAGAGCCCCATGAGAGGTGACGTCATGATCTCATGCTTCATGGGATAGAGCCTTGTGGAGCCTTCTTGGGATTCTCGCTCTCTTCTCTCTCTGTCCCTCCACCTCCCCCTTCTCTCTCTCTCAAAATAAATAAATAAGCATTAAAAAAATAAAGATAAAAGAAATGGTGGAAGGGAGCCCTATTGATTGCCCCCACCCTACACTAAGTGAACATCAGCAAGGAGATGGTGTATCCCCCCCCCCCATATACACTCGATACATCAGCCGCAGGGGCAGTAGACAGGAGCCATGCGGTCCCCTCTATGCTAAGGGAACACAAGCAGAGGTGGTTGCCCTCAACTACCTCACTGTGGCACAGTGGAGAAGGGAAAGTTAAGGAGAAGAGGGAGGTAAGGAAAGGAATTTTTAATCTGGGTGTAAAGTCCCGGGCATACCCCTGAGTAGCCAGTGTGTGAAATGACTTGGAGACCTGAACTACGCCCCGAAATGGTGCCCGTTCCAGACCGCCTCTTGGTAACACACAATGGAGTGATCCAGAATCACTCCATTCAAGAGTTCGGCAAACTCTTGAAACTGAATCGACTTCTGAGCCTAAGCCCACACAATTGAGCCAGGATGTGCCTTCTAAATACGAGCAGGTCGACTGACCGACTGACAAAACGCAATACTTAAATAGGAAATAAAGTCTCATGACATAATACCCAAAACATCCAGGATCGGTCCAGATTGACTCATCTTACCGAAACCTAGAAACACCTCAACTTGAATAAGAAAAGAGAAGCAACAGATCCAAATGTCAGGATTCCACATCTGTGGAATGAATAGGCCAGGATTTGAAAGCAGTGATCATAAAACTGTCCCAACAAGCCATCACACCCTTCCAACAAACAGAAAAATAGAAAATCTCAGCAAACAGAAAATATAAGGAAGAACCAGTGAAAATTTTAAAACTGAAAAACACAGTGAGCAAAATTTAAAACTTGCTGGATGGGCTCAGTGACAGAGTAAAGATGACAGAGGGCACAGTCAGTAAAGCTAAATATATAACAGTGGAAATCATCTCATCTAAATAAACTACAATAAGAAGATAGATTGGAAAACTGAAGGGAGCCTCGGAGTTGTGCGACAGTAATAAAAGAGCTAACGTGCATATCATAGCAGTTCCAGAAGAAGGAGAGAAAGATGGTAGGGTGAAAAAGAAATATTTGGAGAAATAATAGCTGAAAATGTACAAAACTTGGTTGAAAACATAAACCTACAAATTCAAGCAGTTGAGAGAATCCTGGGTAGGAAAAATCCAAAGAACCCAAATATATTTTAATCCATTTTTCTTTAACGCAAAACACGCAAACAAAAAACTTGAAAGCAGCTAGAAAGAAATGGAGTGTTACTTGCAGGAGAAAAATGATTCAAGTAAGTCTGGATAAATCATGACGAACCATGCAGATGGTGGCACAATATACTTCAAGCGTTAAAAGAAATGTCAGCTCAAAATTCCATACTTATCAAAAATATTTCTTAGGAATGAAAGTAAAATAAACATACTCCCAGATGAAAGAAAACCAGGAGAATCCGTAGCACAGACTTGCTTTAAAAGAATCGCTATAGAAAGTTCTTCAGGCAGAAAGGAAATAACGAATTAGGGCACCTGGGTGGCTCAGTCAGTTAAGCAGCCAGCTTCAGCTCAGGTCATGATCTCATGGTCCATGAGTTCGAGCCTGGTGTCAGGCTCTGGGCTGACAGCTCAGAGCCTGGGGCTTGCTTCAAATTCTGTGTCTCCTTCTCTATGCACTTCTCCTGCTTGTACTCTGTCTCTGTCTTCAAAAATAAATACATTAAAATTATTTTAATTTCAAAATTATATATTTTGTACAAGTAATAAATTGTAACATTGTCCAGTATTGTTCTTAATGTGTGTGGAGGCAATATTTAAGAAAATTATGAAAAGGAAGGTGGGTAGAAGGGACTAAATAATGGTCACTTTCTACACTCCATTGAAAGCAACAAAATATTGATACTAGGACACTGTAATATATTAAGACAGATTTTAAATTTCTAGGTTGCCCACATACACACACACATCTCACACACACGCTATACAAAAATAAATACTCCAAACTATCGATGAATAATAATAGAAAACTAAAAAATGCTCAAGTGATCCACAGGAAGTCAGAAAAAGAGAAACAGAGTAAGGAAAACAAAAGAAACAAAAAATAATAATATAATGGGCAACCTAAAAATTAGCATAGCAACAATTACATTAAATGTAAATGTTCTAAACATCTCGATTAGATGGCAGAAATGATCAGAACGAATTTATTTTTAAATAAGCTCCATGCCCAATGTGGGGCTTAAACTCACAATCCTGAGATCAAGAGTTGCATGCTTTACTGAATGAGCCAGACAGGTGGCCCCAGAATGGACTTTTTGAAAATGACTTGAGATAAGTGTACGCTGTCTTCAGGAAACTCACTCCAAATACAGTTACATAGTATGTTAATAGTTAAAGGATGGAAAATGTGTAACATGCCAACACTAATAGAAAGAAAGCAGGAGTGTCTATATTCATATCAGACTAAGTAACCTTCAAAGTAAAGAAAATTACCTAGTATAAAGAAAAACATTACATAATGATAAAAGAATTAATTCATCAAGAAAATGTAACAATCCTAAACGAATCTGCACCAAACAACAGAGCTTCAACATACATGAAGTGAAAACAGACAGACCTGAAAAGACAAATAGGCAAATGCACAATTATGACTGTGGAGCTCAAAACCCCAATCTCAATAATAAATACAATAGCTAGGCAGAAGATCGACAAGGCCAAGGATGAACTGAATAACACCATTAACCAAGGGGATCTAATTAACATTTATAAAATGCTTTCCTCAGCATTGCCGGAATACATAATCTTTTAAAGCACAAATGGAACATCCATTTAAATGGACCATATTCTGGTTCATAAAACATAATTTAACAAATTGATGTTCTCTGACCATAATGGAATTAAAGCAGAAATGAATAGCAGAAAGATCTTTTCCTTACTTTAAAAAAGGATAAACCCAAAGCAAACAGATGGAAGTAAATAATAAAGAACTTTAAAGATTAAATAATATTCTTCTAAATAATCCAAAGAGAAAATCTCATGGGACATTGGAAAATCCATCGAGCTTAGTGAAAATAAAGTTACAACATGAAAAATCTGTGGGATGCAGTCAAAGCAGCACATCTGGGGCAATTTATAGCACTAAATACTTCTATTATATAAATACTTCTATTAGTGACTCTAAATACTTCTATGATATAAATGCTTATATTCATAACACTAAATACTTCTATTATATAAATACTTTTATTAGTAACACTAAATACTTCTATTATATAAATACTTCTATTAGTAACACTAAATACTTCTTTTTTTTTTTTTTAAGTAGGCTCCACGCCCAGCGTGGAGTCCAATGTAGGGCTTGAACTCATAACCCTGAGATCAAGCCTTGAGCTGAGATCAAGAGTCAGACACTCAACCAACTAAGCCACCCAGGTGCCCCAGAAATACTAAATTAACACTTCTACTAGAAAAAGAAAGCAAGTTATTGAAAATTAATGATCTAAGCTTTCACTTCAACAAACCATAAAAAATAACAAAATAAACCCAAAGCAAGCAGATCGAAGGAAATAGTAAAGAACAGAAATGAATTAAAGTGAAAACAGAAAAATAATAGATAAAATTAATACAAAAGCTGATTTTTGAAATAATCAAAAAGCAAAAATCCTGGTCCTCCTCTATCCCTCTTTCTTCCCACCATACTTGGATACTAGAAGGAGTGGTTTGCTTGCTCTCCTGTGACGATCCTCAAAGGTTCAGCTGTTACGGGCTAACGTGAGCTACCTGTCTTCCCGGTGTGTGGACACAGCCCTGCTTTGAAGCAGACGTACCTGAGTTCAACCCCCTGTCTTACCACTCACTTTGCACCTTTGGGAGAACCTTTTCACCTCTTTTCCCAAAAGTAAATTGGGGGTGAGAACACTCCCTGCATTAGTGGAAGCTTAGATCGTTAATTTTCTAACTTGCTTTTTTTCTAATAGAAGTAGTTTTAGCATATCTGGGCTGCCTGGATGGCTCAGTCGGTGAAGTGTCTGTCTAATTCTTGACCTCAGCTCAGGTCTTGCTCTCAGGGTCGTGAGTTCAAGCCCTGCATGGTACTGTGTAGACAGCTGGAAGCCAGTAGCTCACCAGTCTAGCTCCTTCTCCTGTCCCTTTGAACACAGAACCTCCAAGATCTAACGTGTCTCCCCCCAGGAGAGAAGTTAGGAAGTTAGTGCCAGAAGGTCAGGAGTGGGCACAGTTTGGTTCCCCTCGTGTCTCGCCATGTAGACACTCACCTACTCGAACCACTAAAGACCGCAAGCCAGGATAATCATAGGATGTGGGGTTCAACCCGGGGCCCCCTTGAGAGTGGAGGAAGTACCTAGTCAGTACCTAGGATGACGACATGAACCACCACCGTCCGCATGAACCCAGACCGAGTCGGCTCCGGCTGGTAGGAACCTTCCTAACAAAGGCTGCTTGTCAACCCCAGCCTCCCTTTCGTCTCGGAAAAGCTCAGCTCCTGCTCCAGCTTTGGGAGACCAGAGACGAATTCTCCACACACGACAAACTCGCGTCTGCACAGCCAGGACCGCCAGCACCTGCAGAAAGAAAAGCTGTTTCCAAATCCTCCGAGTCAATAAACAAACAGCACCCACTGGGTATGAAAACACAGCGGCCGACAGGTTGGATCACTCAGGGCTCCGCGTCGCCGGCGTCCTGGACCACCTCCAGGCAGAGAGGTCACCCCCCCACTCTCCTCCTTACATCACAGCGGGGCGAGCATAATGAGCGTTCGAGAATAATTAGCAGATGACACACTGCCCCCAAGGGATGCGGGAAGAACAGCCGAACAACAAAGCTCGAGAGGATTTCGAAACGTCGGCGGCTTCATAAGCCTCACGAGGTAGACAGGCCGGGCCAGGACCGCTCCGGAGGCCGGTGCCCAGGCCCGCGCTCTGATGCCCGAGCCAACAGAGCGAGAGAGCGCGGCTCTGGGGGCGCAGATACTATCTCTTCTCTCATCAGGAGCCCGGTGCTGCCCCGTGGAGAGCAAAATTAATGAGTAATGGAGAGAAAAGTCTCGGGTAATTGGAGAATCCTGCTCCCCCTGTCCCTCGCGGCCTGTCCCTCCCCTAATGAGGTGGTAGCCACACCATCCACGGTCAGGCCGCCTCTGGCGCTTCCTTTCCTGGCCCCCTGGCCCTCCTCGGGTAGACCCGTGAGGGTCCTGGTGCCCATTTGCCAGAGAGCATCCGATGGTTATCCGGGCCGCGGGTAGGGAACGAGGGCGTGTGCACGGTAGGCCGGTAGCGGCTCATGCTTCCAGATTCCCAGAGAGCATTACCAAGGCCGACGCGGAACCCGCCTCGCGGAACCACCAGTGTGGCGGGCCGGCGGCTCTTCGAAAACCACCGTCTAACGCACACGAGGTGGAGTGGACGCAGCCGTTTCTGCACGTGCGTTTCGAAAGCAGAGGAGCCTAGAGAAATCTTTCCTGGTGAAAATTTTTTAAATGTGTATTTTTGAGAGAGAGAGAGACAGAGCGTGAGCAGGGGCGCGGCAGAGACAAGAGAGGGAGACACAGAATCCGAAGCAGGGCTCCGGGCTCTGAGCTGTCGGCCCAGAGCCCAACGCGGGGCTCAGGACCATGAGCTGCAAGATCATGACCTGAGATCGTGACCTGAGCTGAAGTCAGATGCTTAACCGACTGAGCCGCCCGGGCGCCCCATTGGTGAAAGTTTTCTAACACTGCCCCTCTGGTCACAGGCAGATGCTCCGGGCCACCAAAGCCACGGCTGCCAGTCACCGACCCTCTGTGAAGAAGTGCCTTAAAAGAAGCAACGTCATAAGGGAAGAGAGAAGGCGAGGGAGGTAAGCAGGTGAGCAGGGACTGTGGGGAGATGCCCCCGGAGGCTCCATCCCCAGGGGACTCGCGGGTGGCCCGAGATGCCTGCTTCCACCAGCGGACCCTAATGGTCTGAGTTTAGCAGAGGGACGGCAAGGGGTTTATTGTCTTACTCAGAAAGGTCTTTGTGGGGACTCCAAATAGACAAGAACGGCCCGACGTAGCAGTTAGGTCCCCCACGGCGTCACAGATGCCTCTATAATTTAATTCCTGTGCATTCGATGACTATTCATTCGAATCGGATGAGAATCGTTTAGGAAGACGACGCAATAGCTCTTTGTCCACAAACAGAGAGGCACAGACTTCGGCCGAGTTGATATACCTTTGTCACTACATGCTAACCAGGGCCCCTGCCTTGACCGCGCGGGGCAGAGCAAACCAGCAGTGTGGCGGCTTTGACCTCAGCCCAGGCGCACCTGGCCGCTGTACTCGGAGGGCAGAAGATGAGGCGGGGCACACGCAGGACCCTGCTCAAACCAGGCGACCCGACGACTCATGCCACCTTGCGGGGGACAGCCTGCACGTGATCAACGTCGCCCCGCTCTTTGCGCCAACAGCGGCCAAAGAGCCAACTGGACAAGACCAAACAGGTCCGAGAACCGTAGGCGCGTCTCCACACATCTGTTACGCACATTTAGATTTTCATGCCGTATCCCTCAAAGGTAGCTTTTGAATGCTCTAGACCCAGATGGTGTCTCTCCTTCTGGGCCACGGTATCCAAACCTACTGATTTCCTGCCAATGTGTGTATTCTCCGAGTGGGCCAGAGAATCAATCACTCAACCCCAATTGGAACCACTGTCCTTGACGCAGACCAGCCTTAGAAGTTACTACATCTGTTCACAATTTATTTGGAAAACAGAAAAACCTCAGCTAAAGTTGTGTTTGCTAATTGCCGTATCAATCATTATTTTTGCAGAACGGTTTCTGTGGAGGCTAAGCAGCCCCCAGGGACCGTCTTGCAGATTTTTCCAATACAACGAATGCTCTAAATTAGTGAACTGCTTTAATGATTTAATTGTACAACCCATCAAATACCTTATCCCCCAACTTTGGACAAATATAATGACCGTTTATAAATTATGGTCAAATATGTTTTCATATATTATATATATACACATTATATAAAGTATGTATGGTATATTCTATATTACATATCGTGTATTATATTATATACTCTGTTATACATCATATACCATATTATATACTACTGGATTGGGCAAATTTTATCTTAAGGGGAGAGATAGTAATTATTTTAGGCTGTGGGACCTAGGGGCTGTGTTGTCACTACTCACTTCTGCCATCGTAGCGAAAGTAGCCAAAAGCGATCTGTACATGAACAAACGTGGCCACATCCAAACGAAAACAAATCCGTTTTACAAAACAGGCGGTTAACGTAGGGGTCACGGTTTACCAGCTCTGATATGTGTCCTGTCCCGTATCACGCTTTCCTAGACACTGAATGCCGTAAAATATGAATGCGTACGACATATTAGAAACACTTCGTATACATGGATGGAATGACCCAGAAAGGGTGCCCAGGTTCACTCCACGTGCAGCAGGAACCCCCCCCCCCCAGGAGGCATCTGAAACAGTGAATAATAACAGGGACAAAATACGTCCGTGAAATTCTCCAAACATTGATACTGAATGCAAGTCCATTCAAAAGGGAGTGTAGAACGCCTATGAAGTCGGCCCCACTCTCCTGCAGACGGTCTGTCCTGGGTCTCGAGAGAGCCCTCCTCTCCTCTCAGGGTCCTCTGTGGCAGAAGTCGCTGCGTACATCCCAAGTTCCGGACACACTCCAAGCAGAGTTCGTGCCTACCCTGCTCCTTGCTTGGATTTCTCAGCAACTCAGGAGATGAATTCCCTGCCCGACCTCACACACGGCTTCCTGGCCACTTAGTGGAAACTTTTCATTTCGACACCTTTTCCATCATATCCCTGATGGATTGGCGTGCGGCGGGCTTCCTTGGTTTCGATACGTTGGTTTCACGTGGCGGAGTCCCCGGTGCTTTCTTCAAAGACTTCCCACGGGTCCACGCTCTGAAGGTCCGTGAGTCCAGGTGGGTGGCCTGGCGGGCAACACAAGCCTCATAGAACAACTGAATTCCTGGGGGGTAATTCAAGGCTGGTCACTCGGGGTTCTCCCTCAGCGTTGCCTCTTACACCCCCCAAGGGAGGAGAGTGCGCGTGCACGTGTGTGTGCACTTGTAGGACAAGTAGACTGTCACCACAGGTCTGTTTATGACCCGGTGGACACACAGCAGGAAATAAGAAAAGCTCTCAAAAATTAAAAAGGAGAAAGGATTATGAGACAGCTTTTAAAACCGACTGCAGCTTAGGGCGCCTGGGTGGCTCACTCAAATTAAATGTCCAACTTCAACTCAGGTCATGATCTTGCGGTTCACAGGTTTGAGCCCCCCGTTGGGCTCTGCATCGACAGCTCAGAGCCTGGACCCCTGCTTTGGATTCTGTGTCTCCCTCTCTCTCTGTCCCTCCCCCACTCATGCTCTGTCTCTCTCTCTCTCTCTCTCTCTTTCAAAAATAAACTTAAAAAATTAAAATAAAATTGAGTTCAGCCTAATGAGTGATTGGAAGCTTTGAAAAAAGGTGAGCTCTGGGGCACCTGGGCGGCTCAGTCGGTTAAGCACCTGACTCTTGGTTTCGGCTCAGGTCAGGATCTCGCAGCTGGTGGGATCAAGCCCGGTGTCAGGCTCCGCACCGGCAGTGTGCAGCCTGCCTGGGATTCTCTCTCTCCCTTTCTCTCTGTCCCTCACCCGCTTCTACATACACTCTCTCTCAAAATAAAGAAATAAACATCAAAAAAATAAGAAAGGAGAGCGCTGATGACGACGAGATTAAAATGCCTCAAACCGCAGGGCAGAGTAGACACGACCGAGAAAAATGTAACAGGCAGTAGGTGTGGAGTCCTGTACTTGGATCCAAGAAATTAACACAATACAAAACTGAGTATGTAAACAAAGTGGGCATAGTTGATAGTAAATTCAATATCAATAGCCCTTCAGTAAAATCAGTGTGGTCATGAATACATTAATAAGGTGACCGTAGGTAGCCTAAAGATGGCCACAGTCCTCCGCCTGTGCGTTTGCCCTATCTGTAGGGTCCCAGGAATCCAAGGACATGACGGTGACGCCCAAACCTTCAGACCAAGCAGAGGGAAGAGAGAAGCCAAATAGAAGAGAGTAAGTCTTGGGTTTGGCAGCCGCCCAACCAGGGGCCAAACAAATCGTGAAGCGTTGAAGGTTGAGAAAACTCAAGGAGTCGGCGGGGGTGGAGACGGGGTGACCGTCCCCACCCGTGTTGGCTGCTGCTGCTGACAACTGTTCGTATTTCTCCAACTGCCAGGGTCTGGGGCTAGGAGGTCCAGAGACCAACACATCCTTCCCTGAAGGTTAAGGCCACACCAGAGCGCCACGGCGGTTCTCGGGACACATTTTCTGAAGGCCCTACCGGGGCGCATCTCGAGCCAAGCAACTCAACGGCGGGGGCACATGGAACGAGGGCTGTAGCCTGGAAGAGACGAGTTCAAACGAGGGCGCATGGGGCACGCGGACGTGGTCTTTCTCCGTGTAAGAGCTGTCTTCCGGAAGAGGAATTTAGTCCTGTTTGATGAGTCGCCCACAGAAGTTATACACACACGGAGGGCAAATACCGAATTTACAGTCGGTGGACGAGAAAGGAGCGAAAACGGTGTCAACCCAGGGAGATAATGTGTGATAGTGTGGATCACTGCGTGGGACCTAGTCCTCCCCTTCCCTCCCCAGGGGTGTGCGTAGAAAGAGTCGTCAGAGCCTCTGTCCCAGCCCTTCTCTAAGAACCGTAAGACCTTGGGTGCATCACTTACATCTCCCGTCATGCTGCGCGTTCGGGTCACGGCGAAGAATAGACCTGAAGGTGTTCCGCAAGGATAGAGATGCCACGATGCAGGTATTATCATCCGACTATGGAATTATGGGTAGTCGTAGCTGATTAACTTACATCTAAGGTCCCTTTCGATCTCCAGATTCCATGATTTCTGAGACTGTGCAAAGTTAAATTGCAGCCCACACAGGGAGAATTATGACATATTCCAGGCTATGGAATCTAAATAGTCCCCGCGCGTGTGTCTTTTCTCTCCCCATCTGCTCGCCATGCACGGTTGCTGAATCCCGGCCGCGTGGCCACTTCTGGTAAGAAGAGGATTTAGGACAGTCATTGATTCTCAGACTTACTCACAAAAACATAGGCAACCAGTGTTCAAGAGTCCTCTGGCGGTCCCACTGACTCCAGCCCCCCGTCCCTCAAAGGGCTTCGGAGGTCCAGAGTCTAGAAAGCTCTACCCTTGGTACACATGCCAGACTCCCACACTCCTCCGTGCCTGCTCCGCCCAACCCCAAAGGAAAGGCTTGGCACGTTCTGCAAAGCCCTGACCAGCCCGTACAACTGCCCAATGCCTTGATTTCTTCCTCTCTAAAAGGAGGTGAATACCTCTCCTCTTCCCACCTCGTTGGGTTGTTATGGGGCTTAAATGATTCAATAATATAAAACATTTTTTAACTTTCACAATCATTTAAGAACTTTCAAAATCCTATATTCCGTGTCCCTGTGCTAAAGCATTGCCCCAAATATTAACTTCTGATTCTCAAAAGTCTCTGTGATGTTTAACTTTATGTACTAACTTGACCGGACCACGGCGTGCCTAGATACGTGGTCAAACAGTTCTGGGTGTGTCTGGGAGAGTGTTTTGGAGGAGTTTAACGTTTAAATCGGTAGACGGAGTAAAGTAGATCTCCCTCCCCAGTGTGGATGGGCCTTGTCTAATCAGTCGAAGGCATGAATAGAACAGAAAAGCTGACCCACTCCCAGGTAAGAGGGAATTCCTCCTGCCTCGCCGCCTTTAAATTCAGACATCGGGAGGTGCCTGTGTGGCTCAGCCGGTTAAGCGTCTGACTTCAGCTCAGGTCATGATCTCGCGGTCTGTGAGTTCCAGCCCCGCGTTGGGCTCTGTGCTGACGGCTCAGAGCCTGGAGCCTGCTTCGGATTCTGTGTCTCCCTCTCCGTCTGCCCCTCCCCTGCTCACACTCTGTCTCTATGTCTCTCAAAAATAAATAAATGTTTAAAAAAATGTAAAAAAATCGAGACATCAGGCCCTTTTTCGTTTTCACATTTGAACTGATACATCAACCGAGTCTTGAACCAGCAGGCCTTTGGACTAGAACCAAACCATTGGCTTTCTGGGTTTCTAGCTACTAACTCCTCCTGCAGATCTTGGGACTTGTCAGCTTCCATAATTATGTGACCCGATTCCTTATAATAAGCCCCATTGTGTGTGCGTGTGCGTATGTGTGTTCATATACACATCCTACTGGTTGTGTTACTATGAGAACAGTCTCCTATTAAAATATCGTTGCTCTGTTTTGACACAGAAAGAAACCGATGTGCAGGGTGACACACACACTTGTAAAGAGCAGCACCAGGATTTAGACGCGGCTCTGACTCCAAATCCCGTGTTCCCTCCCATAGGTTATACTGACCCCTTCTCGTGCTCGTGTGATCTCCCTTGGACCTGAGCCAAGAAGGATCTTTGGGGAAAGGAGGATGACCAGAGTAAGCTCCGCAGCCCTGAGAAGTAAAGTTTCTGGGGCGCCTGGGTGGCTCCGTCGGTTAAGCATCTGCCTTCGGCTGGGGTCGTGATCTCGCGGTTCCTGAGTTCAAGCCCCACATCGGACTCCGTGCCGACAGCTCGGAGCCTGCTTGGGATCCTCTCTCTCCTCTCTCTCTCAGCCTCTACCCTGCTTGCGCTCTCTTTCTCAAAATGAATAAACTTAGAAAAGGGTTTAAAAATTTGTTTACACAAAGAAGTAAAGTTCCTGTGTCTTCAGGAACCCACCAGGGAAACTGAGGCAGGCGGGAGTGTGATCGTAACCCTTGAGCTGCTGTGAAGGGCACACATGGGCACTGTGTGCCTTCCGCTGAAGGCAGGCGGCTGTGGGGAGACGGCCGAACGGCACCCCAACAGCTGCAAACGCTGGGAGAATGTTCTCGCGCTGACGCGTAGCCGCTGGAAGTCTTCCCGGAGAGCCACGCACTCCATCAGCACTCTGCAGCCAGACTCACCAACAGACCGTTATCGAGATGCAAATCTGCTTGCAAAGATACCTTCATGGAGTTTAATCCCACAGAGAAAACACTGCGGCTTGTCAACGTGCAAGACAGACACCTAAAAGGCTGCACGCTGGGCAGTCCCCAGAACCGTGTGGAAAGAAAGGAGACTAATGATTTGAACTGACCGTGAATCCTGGGATTCAGGGGAGGGGGTCTGTGCAGGACGAGATTCCTTTTATGGTTCGCCGTGGAGAGTCCGAGGCCGTGCAGCGCAGACCACCGGGAGGTCTCCGTGAGTCCACCGTGTGGCTTCGGGGACCCGACATTCCAAGGGCCACCATTTTGCGTTACAAATTGGTGAAACCAAGGAGCATCCTGCCGGCCCTTGGCGTCTTGGGGAAATTTGGGTGACTTCGTGATCGTGCACCAGCCTTCGCCTCTTTTCTCCGTCCTCACCCAAGGCGGGGACGGCAGGCTACTTCCATTCGCTGGAACAGCTGAGAAGGTGCGCCATCTCCTGCCGACTTCTGACTACTAATGTCCTTCACAGGCAGAGGAGATGATAACGCCCACCGCCATCTCCCGGCCTGTCGTCTCCTAAGTCAGCACGGATGTCTATTGCTTCGGAAATATCACGAAAGGTCTACAGTGTTGTGCTCATAAGAATCACAAAACAGGAAATTAAGTATGCCTGGGCTTATGTGGATACTTGGTTCATCCATGCTTTCTTCTCTTCCATTTTGTTTCTTCGGCGGTGGTTTCTCCTTTTTAAATGGTCTTTAACTGGGGACCTTTAACACACAGGTAAGCCTGGTTTTCATTATAAATCTGTAGTGCTGTTTGATGTTGTTTAGAAACACATCTATATCACTTTAGTAAGAAATAACTCCCTCCAATTCCCCCATTCCACTGTTCTTTCTAGGAAGTTTTACCAATTTTTTGTGTATCCTTTTATAATATAAATATTCTATGAATATACAAATGTCTTTTTTATACATTCACATATATATGTATGAATATAAACTAATGTAATTGCCAATACATATGGTAAAAGCTTAAATAATGTTTTACCCTTTATTCTCTAATATTCAAATTTCATTTGAACTGCTCCCCTTCTCTATTTTTAAGTATTTATAGTATATATAGTTGTGCTTCTCTATTTTTTTAATTTGTTCAATATTCCAATATGTGGAAGTGCCATATTTTATTTAACCGATTTACTATTCAGTTAAAGACAGGAAATCAATACTCCAATATATGGAAGTACCGTATTTTATGTAACCGATTAGCTATTGAGTTAAAGACAGGAAAGCGGTTCATATTTTGGCCAATTATAAACCATGCTTCAAATCACTTCCGTTCACATACGTTGACGCTTCTTGCATGAGTGCTTCTATGCAATCAATCTCTACGATTTAGACTGCTGGATCCAAGGGTCATAGTATTTCCATTTCTACACAAGTAGCGCCCCAGCCCGTGAACTGTGCGCGTGAGCGTACGCTTCCTCTCATCCTCAGAACGCAGGGCTCCGTCACTTGCTTTAACAAATTAATCCATTTAATCTCATTAATTTGTATTTCATTGATTATCGGTCAGGCTGGGTTTCTTTTCAGATATTGTTGAACATCTTGATTTTCTTCTTCTCTGTTCATTTCTTTGGTCTGTTTTTAGTTGCATGATCTCTCCCTTGTTAAAAGGAGTATTTGATTTATTATTCATTATTGTTCCAAATGTGTTCGCACAGGTCTTGCTGTTTTCTTTATAGTATGGCTTACTAAGTCTGAAGTTCGTGGTCCTCCAGGCTTCCAATTCTACACCATGCTCAGACAGACTCCTCCACCTGAATATTATAAAAAGTATCTATGTTTCCGGCCACTAGTAATTAGATTTTAGTTCTTGAATCTTTCTGGAATTTATTTATGACTTGGCATAGAGGTCCAACTTGTTTTCTTCTAGATGGTCAATTTTCTCAGATAACCCACATTTTCCAAAATGATTTGAAATGCGACTCTTGTCATGTATCAAATTTCCATATTTACTTGTTTGAATTGCTGGACTCCGTTCTGTGGGTCCTTTGGTCTCTACCACATGGCTTTAATTGGTATAACTTTTGATTTTGCCATCTGGGGAACTTTGGAAGATACAGTTATAGATCAAAGGCAGTAGAGAGAAGGCCATGTTCCCTTCTCATTTCTCCCAGTGCTTATGTCTTGTGTAGTTATAACACAACTTCAGAACAAGGAAGCTGACATCGTACCCTGTGTGTGGTGCAATGCCATGTTATCACAGGTGCAACTTTTTGTCACAACGACCATAATCAGGATACAAAAATATGCCAGCGTCGCACAGATCTTGCCCGGGTGACCCTTTGTAGTTACACCAGTAGACACACCAGTCCCCATCATCCCTAACCAGTGCCTGGCAACCACGAGTCTGTTTTCCATCTCTGCAATTTTGTTGTTCCAAGAATGGTGTATAAGTGGAATCACACAGTATGTGACCTTTGGTATTGGCTTTTTCTGCTCCATGTAATGCCCTTGAGACCCATCCCAGCTGCTGTGTGTGTCAACAGTCCACTCCATTATGACGTATCACACTTTGCCTGACCGCTCATCCATTCAGGGACACTGCGATTGTTTCCACAAGTAGAGATGCTACAAACAATTATTTATGGGTTTTTCTTTGAACATAAGCTTACATTGATCTGAGATCAATGTTCAAGAGTACAGCTGCTAAGTTTTTTTGGTACATGTGTGATCTAGTTTTTTTTACGAAACTGCTACTCTTTGCCAGAGTGGCTGTAACGTGTCACATTGCCCCCAGCTGTATGTGAGGGATCCCGTGTCTCTGGTCCCTCATCGGAATTTTTAAAATTTTCGTTCCAATAGATGTATAATGATATTCCATCAAGGCCTTAATGTGCATTTCCTTAAGGCAAATTAAGCTAATGGTATTAAATATCTTTTTAAGAGCTTATACGCTTTCCATATATTCTCTTCCTGCCTTTTGCCCATTTTGTGATCCGATTGTTGTTTTAGCTTTGATTTCTGAGAATTTATTATTTTAGATATGAGTCCCTTGTCAGGTATGTGGCTTGCAAGTATTTCTTTATCCTTTTGTCTTTCCAGGTTCGTAACAGGGTATGATGCAGATCAAAAGTTTAAATTTATGAATGAAGCCTACCTCACGAATTTTTTTAAAAATATACAACATGTTTTTGATGTCATAACTGAAAATGCTTCACCGAGCCCTAGGTCCCAAAGATTTATTTTCCTAGTCTTGTTTTATAAACACATTAAATTTCATTTTTAAATCTATGCTCAATTTCGCATGAGTTTTTGCATGAAGTGTGAAATACAGGTGGAGGTTCTTTTTTGAGTTTTTTGCTGCGGATGTCCAACTCAACACTGCCTGTTGCCACTCTGTCAAAAATTCGTTGGCCATAATCATGGAACTATTTAAGCGTCCACTATTTTGTTCCACTGATTCACGTGTCCACCCTTCTTCCTCTTCCAGGACAGCCTAGACAACCAGACTAGACTATAGTAAGTCTTGAAATTGGGCAGAATGATCGCTAATGTCCAGTTTTCGATAATCTTGTGTATGTCTATTAAAAACCCCTTCTGAGATTTTACGGGCGTGGTGTTAGATCTGTATAGGATTCTGGGAAAATTAGCACCCTAACTATGTTGAGTCGTCCAGGCTAGAAATGCAGGCAAGCTCTCCATTTATCGAGATATTCCGTGAGAACTTTTACCAACATACAAGATCCCGTGGGTGTTTCCTTAGATCTATGGCCAAGTGTTTCGTTATTCACTGAGAGCTTGCACACTGCATAGGATTTAAAACTTCACGTTTCACTGCTAGGATACGGAAATGAAGCTGATTTTTTGCGTGTTGACCTTATACCCTGCAACCTTGCTGAACTCCTTTGTAGTTCTAGGAGTCTGGAGACTTTGGGATTTTTTCTTGTTTACTGTATTTTCCTGTACTTTCGACACAAACTAGCACGTCACCTGAAATGTTTGTACCTTTCTTGTGTCCGTCTGACTTTCATTCCCTTTTCTTGTCTTATTATATTGCCTTGAACTTCTGGTATTGTATTGAATAGTGGCAGTGAGCTTGGCCATCCTTGTTCCCGATCATAGTGGGAAGACACGCACTATTGTCGATAGGTTTGAGCTGTGGGTTTTTTCTACATATTTTTTTTGTCAAGCGGAGGAGGTTCTCCGCCACTCCCAGTTTTCTTAGAGGTTTTTTCGTAAATTAGCGCTGAATTTTTCAAATGCTTTTTTTCTTTATCGATTGATAGACTTGTGTGACCGTCTTCTTGAGCACGTAAGTAACATGGATTACATGGATTGAGTTTTTAGTTTTCAAGCATTCTTGCATACTTTGGACATGATGCGTAGTTCTTTTTATATGTTGGTGAATTCCATTTGCTAATATCAAGAGCTTTTCATCTTTATGAAGATACTACTCTAGGTCTTCTTTCTTTTTTGTACTACCTTTGTCTTGTTTTGCTATTAGGGTAACATTTGCTTCATAGAATGAGGTGAAAATGGTTCCTTCTCTCTTATTTTCTGGAAGGTATTCTGTAGAATTAGTGATAATTCTTCTTTAAATACTCGGTTAAACTCTCCAGTGAAACCATCTGGGTCTGGAGATTTCTTTTTCAGGAGCTTTTTAATTACACATTTAATTGTTTTAATCAGTAAATGGCTTCAGGTGACGTATTTCATATTAGGTGAATTGTGGCGGCTGATTTTCTAAGGAATTGGTCCGTTTCATGTAAGGTGTCAAATTTATGTGTGCACAACTGTTCAGTACTTCCTTATTACCCTTCCGATGTCTGGAGGGTCTGTCACTGTATTCTCTGTTTCGCTCCTGATATCGGTAATTTGGGTCCGCTCTTCTTTTCTTTGTCAGTCTTGCCAGAGACCTGTCAATCTCATTGACCTTTTCAAAGAACTAGTCTTTCGTTGCATTGATTTTCTGTATTGTTTCTCTGTCCACGATGTCATCTATTTCTGCTTTTCTCTGTATTATTTTCTTCCTTTTTCTCATTTCAGTTATTTTTTGCTCTTCGTTTTCTGGTTTCTTACAATGGGAGCTTTTATTACTCACTGGAGAATTTTACTCTCTTTCGCTGCAGGCATTTAGTGCCACGAAGACCCCCTCCGGACCGCTGCCGTCGTGTCCCACACGTGTCGGCAAGATGTGTTTTGTTTTCCTTTAGTTCAGTGTTTCTGTTTTTGTTTCTTTATTGCTCTGAGACTCCCTTTTGGACCCACAGATTATTTGGAAGTGTGTCGTTTAGATTCCAAGTGTTTCTCCAAACACTTGGAGAAAAGTATCTCCAAAAGATAATTTCCTAGTTGTCTTTCTCTTGTTTCTACTTTAATCTTACCATGGTCAGAAAACGTACTTCAATTCTTTTAAATTCGTGGAGTTTACGTTATAACCCAGGTTGCAGTCCATCTATCTTGGGTCTGTTCTGTGGGCACTTGAAAAGAAGCAATTCTGCCATCGTTCAGCGGAGTGTTCTCTGTTATTGAGAGAACAGTGTGGAAATTCCCAGCATGGACTTGTCTTTCCCCTCCCAATTTTACCCATTTCTGCTAAATATATTTGGCAGCCCTTTGGTTCACTTACCTTTGGAATTGCTATGTTTCTTTGTGAGTGGCCTGTCATCGTATGTAATGTTTCTCTCCAGAACTGGCAATTGTCTTTGCTCTAAAGTCTACTTTATCTAATAATACGGCTACTCCGGCTTCCTTCTGATCAATATTTGTACAGTACATCTTTTCCATCCTTTTACTTTCAACCAGTGAGTATCATTTATATTCAAAAACAATTTTTATAGGCAATCGACAGTAGAGTCATGTTTCTTTAAATCCATTCTGTCAATCTCTGTCTTGTAATCAGTACATTTAGAACATTTACATTAGGGGCCCCTGGGTGGCTCGGTCGGTTAAGCGTCCGACTTCAGCTCAGGTCATGATCTCTCGGCTTATGAGTTCGAGACCCGCGTGGGGTTCTGTGGTGACAGCTCAGAGCCTGGAGCCTGCTTCGGATTCTGTGTCTCCCTCTCTCTCTGCCCCTCCCCCACTCACACTCTGTTTCTCTCAAAAATAAATAAACGTGGGGCGCCTGGGTGGCTCAGTCGGTTAAGCGGCCAACTTCGGCTCAGGTCTTGATCTCACAGTCTGTGAGTTCGAGCCCCGCGTCGGGCTCTGTGCTGCCGGCTCAGAGCCTGGAGCCTGCTTCAGATTCTGTATCTCCCTCTCTCTCTGCCCTTCCCCTGCTCATACTCTATCTCTGTGTCTCTCGAAAATAAATAAATGTTAAAAAAAAATTTTAAATAAATAAAGAAACATTAAAAAATTAGAACATTTACATTAAATTTGCTGTTGATACGTTAAGATGTAAGTCAGCCATTTTATTTTTCAAGCTTTTATTCCCTTTTTAAATTTCTCTGTTTTCTTTTTTCTGCCTTTCTTGGATTTCTTGACCTTTTCTAGAGTTCATCTTTCTTTCTTTATAGCAATTTTGACTGTCTTTGTATTGCTTTTTTAGTGGTCGCTCTAAGCATTGTATTATATATTCAAAACTTATAAAGTCTGTTGGTGTTGATATTTTACCAGTTCAAGGAAGGTGAGGAAAAATTACTTCCTTTTATACCCCTTTACCCTTCATAGTTAATAATATAGTTGATTAAAATATTTCCTCTATATTGAATTAGAATTTTTGCTTCGGCCATCAAACATAATTTAAGAAACCCAAGAAGAGAAGGAAAGTCTACTGTATTTATCCATCATTTTGCTGTAGTGTGTTTTCCTTTCCTTCCTGATATTCTGAGATTCTTTCTCTTATTATTTTTTTCTGTTTAGAGTACTTCTTTTAGCCATTATTTTTAGGTAGGAATGTGAGCAATAACTTTCAGTCTTTCACCTAAGACTACCTTTATTTCATCTTTATTACTGAAGGATATTTTTGCTGGATATAGAATTCTTGGGTTTAGACATTTTTTTTTCAGCACATCAAACAACGTGCTCCTTCCTCCTGGCCTCCATGTTTTCAGGTGAGAACTCCACCATCATTTAAATTGTTTTTCCCTAATAGGTAATGTGTCATTTCTCCCTGGCTGCCTTTAAGATTCTTGCACTGTCTTTAATTTTTTGACATATGACTGTTATGTGCCTTCGAGTGGATTTCTGTGAGTTTATCAGGCTTAGGGTTCATTTAGCTTTGTTAACCTGTAGGTTTATGCTTTTCGCCAATTATGGGTATTTTTTTAGCCAATATTTCTCTGAATGCTTTTTCAGCCCCACTGTCTTTCTCCTCTTCTGGGATCAAATGACATGAGTGTTAGATGTTTTGTTAGAGCCCCACATGTCTGTAAGTCTCCTTTCATTGTTATCTTAGTCTGCTTTCTCTCTGTTGTTGGGGTAAACTACCTCATTTTCTCTTCGAGTTTCTTTCCTCTTTCCTCTCTATTCTGTTGTTAAGCCCATCAGGTGAGTGTCGTATTTTGGCCATTGTATGTTTTGTTCTGAAATTCCCATTTGGTTCTCCATATCATCTCTTTCTTCACTGAGACTTTCTACTTTTCCATTCATTCCAAGAGCATTTGTGATTGCCCGTGGGGAACACTCTTACGACCTCTGCTTTAAAATCCTTGTCGTACAATTCCACACATGTGCCATTTGGTGTCAGTGTCTATTGATTGTCTTTTGTCATTCAAGTTCAGATCTTCTTGCTTCTTGTTTGCCAAGAGATTTTGATTGAGGCCTGGACCTTGATGGTATAAGCCATCTCACTAAAGCCAGTGTTTTAGAAGGCTTCTTCTGATACCACTCTGCTGGGTGAAGCGGAGGGTAGGGTATCTCAATACCACCAGGTAGGATGGAATTTCAGGTTTACTCCTTGGTCTCCGTTGACTCTGGGAAGGGAGGGGTTCCTCGTTACTGGTGGGCAGGGGCCGGATTTCATGATCCCCAGGAGGCCTCCAATGGTACCCTCCTGGCTGAGAGGAGGCCTTCACTGACTCTGTTGGGAGGGTGACCTTCCGACTGCTGGTTGGGGGTGAGCACCCCAATTCTCCACTAGGCCTCTTCTGACATCCCTCCTGTGAGAAGAAGCAGGTGCACCTTGAGCGGGAGCGGAAGTCTAACCTCCCCGTCTGATCTCCACTGCCGCCACAGGGTACGGGAGAAGGGCTCACAGCCACCCAGCGTGAATGAAAGCCCCGGTTCCTCGCTCTGCCTTCTCTGACCCTGTCCCAGTGGGAAGTCAGAGCGCCCTGCTGGCCTGTCAACAGTGGACACCTGGGCTCCCCGCTCTGCCTGCTGTGAGTACGGAGCCAGGGCTGCCGCCTCTCCTGTGGTCCTTGGTCTGAACAAAGCAGTTACTACCGGGAAGTTTTGTCTTGCTCCGTTGCTCCTTTCCTGGTCCTCTGGGACATTTCTGGGAACGCCCTGTGCACATGGGCGTTTTTAGGTTGCTGGCTTCTCCACCATCCCGTCTTAGGTATAGGAGGCCAAAAAGAAAACCCAGGGAACTCACCATCATGTCATTCTCGGGTTCCAAGGTCCCTAAACAGTCTGCTTCTGCTGTCTGCCAATCAGGGTGTATATATATATATATATCCTATATTTGTTTTATATATAAGTTCTAAGGTTTTTAGCTCTATTTGTTGGGAAGTGTAGGGAAATGGACATCTTCTTCATCTCCCCAGTAGGAATCACTATAGCGTGCTCTGCTTCTGGCAAAGAAAAGCAAGCTCCATTGAACTTTCTTTTTCTTTCTTTCTATTTTTAATTAAAAAATTTTTTTTTATTTTTGAGAGAGAGACAGAACATGAGCGGATATAGGGCAGAGAGAGAGGGAGACACAGAATCCGAAGCAGGCTCCAGACTCTGAGCCATCAGCACAGAGCCTGACGCAGGGCTCGAACTCACAAACCGTGAGATCATGACCTGAGCCGAAGTCGGACGCTTCACCGACTGAGCCACCCAGGCGCCCCTCATCTTTATTTTTCAAAATGACATCGGCTATTATGTTTTGCTCTTGCAGAGGCTATTTGGGATAAACTTGTTGCCTTCTCTCTTAGAACCCCCATTGGGACTAGACTACATGTAAGGTGAGTCTGTGACCCAGGTATGCAGAACACGCAGTTACTGACCTGTAAGTAACCCAGGGCCTCGTACCAGAACGACGGAAAATCTTCGGTTCACACGTCAGCCCTGGATACTGAATGAAGTTTCCAAGATCAGAAGCGCCTTGCTTCATACGTAACAGGTTGATCATAAAGTTTTGCCTCGACAGGTCTGTCCTCTTCAACGACTTCTGTTTTTCTAGCACACCACCCCACTCTGTTACGAAAATTCAGCCTTGCCCAGTGTCCCACCCTAGCGGCAGGGCTATGAACTCTCACAGGGTACGGACCATGCTAACTGGGCATTTGGCCTACTAGCTCGTCTTATCTCGCTGCTTTTAAATGAGAAATCTTTCAGACGACCGTTGCCTGGTATGTCCCTGTTGACAAAGAATCTGTAAACCCTGGCTTGAGCTGGCTCTCCTTTGTGAGAAAGCAGACCAAGATTTGTAAAAATAGAGCAAACAGGAGTTTCCTGAGTGTAGTACATGTCTGTGTTTGTTTTCTCCTGGTTATATAAATATAGCAAATCACTCGACAGAGAATTACATTGCCTTTCCTGGGCTCCCAGGAGGGAATGTTTTCTTTTCACTTGCCATTTCTGCAAGAATGTGACAGCAGGAAGAAGGAGGTGGTGGTATTAAAACAAGGAGTTATGACTGCAAGTTGCAGAAGGAACATTTTTGGACAGATGTCGGAATGGAGAATTTCTGGTCTGGAGAGGAATTTTTATGTACGCGAGTATGATGCAAATCACGGTGAAATTGGAAAAAGTAGTATTGGAGACAAAGTGGGCCTTTCAAATTCAATAACAAGCACTAAAGGCTTTTTAAGTAACTACGTCCTATCCTCACAAATACCATAATGGCTCCCCCAATTTCTCCTCGTCTCGAAACACACATTCTATTTCAGGGACGCTGAGAATATGGGGGGGGGTGTACGGGGGAGCAGAGTCCGGCCGGGAAGGTCTTCGTTTCACACTGACACGTAACGAGGCTGACTCTACAATGCTTGATTCCATTTCTTTTTGCTTCAAGATAAATTGTAGACATGCCCAGAAGAGCCCTCTTCTTTCCTTACTCGAAAGGGATAAAAGGACTTGATGGGGGGGGGGGCGGGGAGGAAGAGGAATCCTTAGTGATTCAGTTGCAAAGATTAGGTGACAACAGCCTTCCAGAGGAAGTACATTGTGTGTGGAGACATGCACATACTGGCAAATGAATTTAATTAAATTTGACTGGTTGAGCTTCCGGTGTCCCAAGAGAAAATTCGTGAGCTTCTTTGCTTCTTAAAATTGTTTGGCAGTAACATCTAGGAAAAAGCATTTTACTTCAGTGGAGGGTTACCGGCCGAATTATCCCCGACCTCAAATTCCTACGTTGAAGCTCTAGCCCTTAGTACCTTGGAATGGGATTCTATTTGGAGATTGGATCTGTACTGAGGTAATTAGGTAAAAACGAGGCCGTATGGCGGGCCCTCATGCGGGACGACCTCTGTCCTTATAGACGAGGAGACGAGGACACAAATAGGTCATGCGGGATGACCACGTGAGGACACGGGAGAGGACGGCTGTCCGCAAGCCCAGGAGAGAGGCCTCAGGAGAAACAACCCCTTGATCTCAGACTCCCGGCCTCTGTCACTGCAGGAAATACGGTTCCGTTGTGCGAGCCGCCAATCCGTGGCCCTTCGTTACGGCGTCCCTGGCAAACTCACACATGGTGTTACGCCACCTTAGCAGCGAAGATGCAGAAAGTCTTTCTTTTTGCCTATGAATTTAAATTATAGACAACAGAACGTGAAGCCGAGACGAGGCAGATGGAGAAGGCGTCCTTCCCCGGGCGTGCCCTCGTGGACAGCATCAGGCTGCACACCTCCTAGCTCCTCCGGGCACGAGCGTGTCCCGGTCGTGCTGTGCCTACAGAGCCTCTAAACCTACAAAACGCTTCCTGTTGCTGAGAGGTATGCCCAGGTGCTGGCAGGGGCTCTCGAGGCCTTCCGCCCCCTTCGCCAGACCTGCCTTCCAGCTGTGGTCCCCTTGGCCTGGTTCATCTATTTTCAGATCTCACCCCCCTCACTGCCTTTCTCCTTCCCACCCGGGAATCTCCCCCCGGGGGTGGTCTGAAGCCACCTGGGTAATCCTGATCCTTCTGGGGAGGCCCGTTCCAACTCCAGACTGCTGGTCTACCTCCTGCGGCCTTCTTCGACTCCTGGTTTCCCCCACTCGGTGCCTATTGGGTCGCTGCCTCCCTGGAGGGCTGATGGGCTCCAGAAAACATAGTCCCTGGTCCCTTGATTGCTGCATCCTCAGCCCCGAGCCCAGCCGTCTGGCTCATTATTAAATGTACGCCCACAAAATATTTGATAAGTAATAAAAAAAATAGTCTAAAGGTCTCGGTGTGTTTCCAGAAAATCAGCAGAATAAAGGGTCTTCAAGATTCTCCTATGTTTGTACCGCCCCTTTGTGGGTTTCAAGAAGTCACTGCCTCTTATATCCCCATAAGCATATGGAAGAACCCTCCAGACTCGACAGCAGAAGGAAACGAAGTCTATCCTTCGGGCTGCATTATAGAACTCATCTCAAATTTTCACTCATCCGTGCTGATTGAGCACCCTCTAAATACAAACTGATGTCGGTGACACAGTCCTTGCCTTCGATCTGCGAGGAAAGGGTGGGTGTCGGCCCCCGTTACGTGTTATGGAGACAAAAACTCGTGGAAAGTCTCTGGGAGGGAGCAGGGCTAAGGCGCCCATTCTGGAAAAGGGGTGCTTGGGAGTCTCTTCGGGAGCCCCATCTGTGAGGTTAAAAAAGCGTCCTGGTTGAGTCGGTCAGAGAACTCAGGGTCCGAAGCCGACTCGACAGCGTCGCTTAGACTCTTTCGGGGGCTACGTGATCAAGAGTCCACGCTCTCGGAGGAGAACACCCGAAACTGGCAGACAACACATCAGCTCCAGATACGTGAGGAAGACTTCGCGGGCAGGCCCCTGGCCCCACGCCCGACGGGTTCATCGCAAAGTCCTCGCCGCGCCAATACATGTTTCTTCATCAGGCAAACGATGGCTTGTGGTGTTATGACGACCAAAATTAGTGTAATTCAGTTCGTAGCGTTTGTCTCACCCTTTCAGGGCGACCTGTGTTAGCTCTGGCAAGCGCGTGGATTTAACGAGAAAGACTCCACCTCCTGGTGAATTTCTGAACGTGCTGTCACCGACAGCCGTAGTTCTGGGATAGTTCTGGGATGCCCCGAGGAAGAGTGGCTGGCCCCGCCTTCCCGGCAGCCCAAACGTACTGAGGCTACTGAGGCGGATGGACTAGGAGAGGCAGTCTCTGTCCCTTGAACTCTGCAGGAAGGATCCGTCTTTGGCTTTCCCCCTCCTAACCAACCCTTTTTCACAGAGCCCTCTGAAAGCCAGAGTTCTGGTCTTTTTATGGTAGCCTTGACGTAAAATAAAGCCTATTGGCTTATGCTGTTTAGTTGAACCCTGTTTCATCTAATATTTCCAAGGGGGTGGTTCTTTAAATGGCATAGAAATTCTTTTCAACCACAAGGACCTCCGTGACGCCTTCCCTGTCCCAGTCTCCCCCCATGCCCACCCGACCCATTGAGCGGCCCCCCAAACGCACCAGCGACCTGCCTCCCGGCTGTCCCCCACCCCCGCTCCCCACCCACCTTCCTCCCACAACAGGGAGAGATGTGACCACAGGGTGTGGGCACCCGTGCCACGGGAACCCCGGGACACACTGTCGCTTAGGTCACACTGTCCCAAATGAGGCTTGAGCTCATGTCCATGGCTCTGTGGCTCACTCTTGTCAACAATGAAAAGGAAACACGCAGACACAAGGTGGGGGGGGGGTGGAGATCAGCGGCTGGTGTGGGGGGTAGTCTTTGGCCCCCCGTAGCCTTTGAGGACGAGGTGTGGGAATGCGGCCAGTCCGGGGCCATGCCCTACCCCGTCCTTCCCTTCCTTTAGAATATTTCCTCTCGTGACCTGTTTCCTCTTCTTTGTGAGAGGCATAATAACGGTACCTCCCTCCTAAGGCTGTTATGAGATTAATGAGGCGAGCTAAGTCATACGAAGCCACAGAGTAAGCACGCTGTAAATGCCAACCCCATCCCCGGTCACCTCTGCTCGCCAGGAAAATCGCAGATTTGTAAAGAGCCCTTCGGCTCCCCCTCGCTCCCTCCCTGGAGGCCTGCACAGAGGCATCCAATCGCGCCTGGAAACGAAGCATGGGCAAGCACTTCTCTTCACCTTGAACAATTCACAGATGAAGAATCGGCCATAATGGGGCCACCCATCTGTATTAATGGTGAGAAAATAAGCTCTCGGAAGAGCCAAGAACGCCGGGAGTCCATACAGACATTTCGAAGGCGCAGCGCGGGGGCCGCGGGTGGCAAGCCCTCGAGCGCCATCTACCGGCCGCGGCGGCCGTCGCAGGCGGCGGGTCTCGCCAAGCTTCCAAACGCTTTCCGGGGAAGTGATGGGGTAGATGAGAGGTTTGGTAAAAACTTAACATACGGACGTGGACACAGGCGTGTGTGTGTGCGCGCGCGTGCGCGTGTGTGCGTGTGTGCCAATGTTTCCAGTGGAGAAGCCTTGACCCCACACGTGATCCGCCGCTCAATCTGTTTGATCTTGAGCAATCGCCGGCCTCTCAGAACCTCCGCTTCCCGGCTTGTAAAAGGGGAGGGACTCCACTTGCCTAACAAGACGGTCGCAATGATTCAGGAGATGACGCACGGGACACACCACAGAGCCCGAGACGGAGAATTACAGTAATAAGAAGAACGTGATGACAGCCGTCGGTTCATTTGCCTACTGATTCAGCAAGGATTTATGGAGCCTACTGTGCGCCCGGCGCTGGCTGGCCCCTTCCCGCGGCAAAGCCGTGGGCTCCGCAGCCCCGACTCCCAGAGCCCGTGACACAGGCGGGGAAATTAGGAAAACGTTATGTGATTTTGAACCACTTTTATGCTGGGAGAGAGTTAACATAAACATTCTCATACCTCTTACCTGGATAAATACACACTCAGTGGCCTCGGTTGGAACGGTCCAACCGACAGTGTACGCGTTAGCCAGAGAGTGACTTCTGGAAGTTCTCTGAAGTTGTAACAATCACCGTTACTACGGAGAGGCTTAAAACAACACACTCTATTACCTCCCAGTGTCTCTGGGGCAGAAGTCCAGGCGCTCTGAGCCGGGTCCTTGTCTGGGGTCACAGAGGCGGCCGCAAAGGTGCCCACCGGGGTTGGGTTCCCATCAGGAGGCTTGGCTGGGGAGGCTCCCTCGGGCTGTTTGTGTCCCCGCCATAGGATTGATGGCCGTTCTCCTTCTTCAAGGCCAGCAGTGGAGACGGGAGGGTAAGGCCTGCCAGCAACAGAGTCTTTAATGACATGTCCTGACCACAGGGCAAGAGCCCAGACCCTTGACCATTTGCAGCAGCTTGAGCAAGCCACGCTCTGAAAGCAGGGATCGTTCAGAGGAGAGAGCACGGGCAGGCAGACGGCCAAGGATCCATCCACGCCTCCTTCCCAAAGCACACAAGGTAGGAAAAGGGGAAGCAGGAATTATTTGTCCAGTACATCTTATTTCAGAAAATAAAACAGATCTTAAAAAAAAACAACTAAAGGAAGAAAGGAAAGAACACGGATCCAAGATGCGCCGTGCCCCTCCCGGCGATGATTCCCACAGTAATTCTGGAGACGGGGGACACTTCTCGACAGCCCAGAAGCTAGCCAGCTGAATTTTCAGGACTAAGTTGGAAAACGCTAAGGATTTCTGCAAGAAAAGGGAATAGACGGAGAACAGGAGAGGTGACAAAATTCCTTAAGACTTGCATTGCCACGCCTTAGGTTTTAAGGAAAAAAGAAACCTCATTTTGCAGACACAAGCAAACTGCTTCTCAATCAAATAGTTGCTGATGGATTGCCTGATGGGCGACCCCCAGGGGTCCGGATGCCTCCCAAGATCACTGTCAGCAGAGAGGGAAGACAGCGCTGGTCCTGTGGCCTCCGAGCAACCCCAAGCCTCCCCAAAAGGTGATATCCTTGCCTGTCTCTATAGCCTAGGTGAACGAGATCAAGAAATGAGAGCTAACTGCGACACAGGAGTGTAACTTCCCACCCTGCCGTAACATGTCTGCACACACGGGCAGCATTCGACATGCAAACGGAATCTTAAAAACAGAGTATTATTGCTTTTAAAGAAGCACTTGGTGTTTTTTTAAGGTTTTCTTTATTTATTTTGAGAGAGCGAGACAGCGCCAGTGGGGGAGGGGCAGAGAGAGAGAGGGAGAGAGAGAACCCCGAGCAGACTCCACACTGTCAGTGCAGAGCCCGATGGGGGGCCCGAACGCACAAAACCAGGAGATCATGACCAGAGCAGAAGCCAAGGGCTGGACGCTTACCGACTGAGCTGCCCAGTCACCCCTAGCAGCATTTGTTTTTAAAATATGGCTAGACGAAGGAGCCAGTGGAGAAAATAGTCTAGAAACAGACTTCATATGTTATCCAGAGGTAGCATTTCATTCGTAGAGAACCGTTAACTCAGTGGACAAATGGCTGTCCTATAGAGTAATCACACCTTTATTTTCGTACCTTATACCACACACACGCACACTGTCTTCTAAACGGATTAAAGACCTACCTGCGAGAGCAGACTGAAAGTTTCAGAGGAAATATAGGCAGCTCCCTGTGCAACACCAGGACAAGGAAGAAACTGGTGAGTAGGACACGATGCATAATGTAAACGTTGCTTCACTCGATTGTGTTAAAAATAAAAAGTTTTGGGGCGCCTGGGTGGCTCAGTCAGTTGAGCGTCCTGACTTCGGCTCAGGTCATGACCTCGCGGTTTGTGGTTCGAGCCCCGCGTCGGGCTCCCTGCTGACGGCTCGGAGCCTGGAGCCTGCTTCGGAATTCTGTGTCTCCCTCTCTCTCTCGGCCCCTCCACCACTCTCTCTGTCTCTGTCTCTCAAAAAGGAATAAACATTCAAAAAATAAATAAATAAAATAAATAAATAAAAAGTTGGGTGAGGCAGATATTATAAACAAAGTCGAAACCAAGCCATCTATTAGAAAATCTATATTTAATTTATCTGGCCAACTAAGGATTAATATCCAAAAATATATAAAGAACGCCTATAAGACAATAAGAAAGTGGCAAGCCACTCGATAGAAACGGGCCGGAGATAGAAAAGACTCAATGAATGAAAAAGAAAACCAAGGGGCCCGGGAGTAGGAAAGGTGTTCGACCTCTCCAGTAATCGAGGAAATTCAAATCAGAACCAAATTAAAAGTGAGAACGAAACACCTTAGCCGGGACTGTTTCCTCCCCGGGAGCGGGCGAACGTCGGGGCTCGCGGGGCATCACAGAATGGCGCTATCTGGGTGACGCGCTTTCTTTCCCTGGAGGCTGAAACCGTGCCGTGTGTTGCTGTGAAGCCTCAGATACAGATGGGGAAATGCAGGGACCCGAAAGAGACAGGGAGACCCTGGTCCCTTACACCCCCCCCCGCGACACCCCCCCAGCGAGGCCCCGGGGAGAGGCATGGGACCCGGGCCCTCCGTGGGCCCTCGTCCTGGGGAGGAGCCGTGCTCCTGGAGCTTTTCTGGGCAAGCCAGCTGCCCAACCTGGGAATCTTGGGGCCAGTGAGGGTCTAGACCGCCCCGCTGGGAGACAGGGAGGCCCGGATCCTGCCTAGCCCCCCCAGAGGTCCAGCTAGTGACCCAGAGGGAAACCTTGAGGTCATTCTGAGACAAGGCTCTTCGTGGCCCAAGAGGCAGCGGCTTAGGCGCGGTCTCGGTGGAAGACGGGCTGGGGTGTTTGCCTGCATCCCGAGGGCAAGCGAGATTCCTGAAGGGCCTTCCACCGCAAAGGGGTTGTAATCCAGCTGACCGTTTAGGAACTTGGGTCTGACCGCGAGAATGGGTGAGAATATTGGACCTGCAGGGCAGGGGGCTGCGGGTTCGGAGGCTGCCGGTGTCCCCCGTGTAGGGGTGATGCTGGCTTACACGGAGGGAGCAGAACTGGGTGTCCGTGAAACAGGAAACCAGAAGGAAAACAAGTTTGGGGTAAAAAGATATGTCTTTCAGTGAAAGATCTGCGAGTTTGATAAGCCAGCGGGCCATGCAGGCGGAAACATCCAGAAGGCACTCGCCCCTTCGGTAACATCTTGTCCAGTGTCAGGGCTTGGAACGCGAGCTGTGTGCTGCAGGCGCCCAAGCTTCTATCTTGAATTCCAAGCTCGCATACCCACCGGCCTTGTCAGCATCTCTGGCTGAACATCCTCCAGGCATCTGTCTATGCTGGGTGCCCCAGTGGGAGCAACTGGGGAGACCAGGACCGAGAGCAAGGTGTGCTGGATTGAGAGACCGAGGGGGCACTGCCGGGCCCACGTGCAATAGGGCCCTGTTGTCACAGGGAGTTGCGGGACCCGGGGATAATATATCTGCAGGGGATCAATCCGCCGGCTCCAACCTCCCCCTGCTTGCGGTCTCATCCCAGCGCCCTGCTCACGGGGGCAGCATGCGCGCGGTCACCGCAACAGAGACAGGGAATCTCCGGAGTGGGTCCCCAGGGCACACGGTGCGGCTCTGCGGCAGCCCCACACAGAGGGTCCCGGGAGGGGGGCGGGGAACGGGGCACCTTGCTGCCCCTCCCACGTCAGTCAAGGGCAAGCCCAGCCTGCCAAAGCCAAACGCCTCATCCAGCTACTTCCATCCTCTGATGCTGTCCCACCGCGGTTGCGGCCACCATACTGGCCCGTGGTGCCCTGGATTCGGGCTGGACTCGGCTTGGAGACTCGTCCACTTGCAGTTGTATGGCGGTTGAGGCCGGGGTCACCTCCCACGTCCAGTGGCTGGCCTGCCCCTCACGACCTGCCCCTCACTCCCTTCTCCAAGCCTGAAGAAAAAACTACCTTTCCATCTACACGAGGGTGCAAAGACTTTCTTTAATTACATTTGAATGCAGATGGACCGGCCTCTTGAAATTCTGTGATTGGCAGGGGTGGGGGTCTGTCTTTAAGAACAGGAGAAAGGTTCCCCGAATTTTACAATAAAAAGCAGGACTTTTTCAAGCTATCATTTAAAGTGCGTAATTTGCATCCACTTAAAGTATATAATTTGGCGAATTCTGAAAATGCATACGCTCTTGTGACCACGTCCACACTCAAACTGCAGAATACTTCCATCCCTCCAGGAAGTCGGCCTGTCCCACCTCCCCACCTCCTGGCTCCGGCTCCCGACAACCCGGAGGCGCGGCTACCCCCACGGATCACTGCTGTTTGTTCCAGAACTTCACACGGAGTCATACCGTACGCACGGTTTTCTGGACGGTCTGCTTCGCGCCGATGTTTCTGAGACCCACCAGTGCGTGCGTGCGTGTGCGCGCGTGTCACTTTTATTGCTGAGCATCGCTCCCTTACTCAGCGTGCCATCGCTGGTTTCCATTCACCTGCCAATGGACTTTGGGAGCCTCCCCACACTCCGACACCAGGACGAAAGCCACTATGCGCATTCCTGCCGGACGCCGTGGGACGCCGTGGGTGGACCCATCTTTCCATTTTCCTTGGGCGAACACCTAGGAGGAAGGTGCTGCCCCCGGAGTCCCCTTCTGGCTCCAAAAGTAAGGACTCTGCCCAGCCAAGCCCAGGTGGCACCCCAGCCCTGAGGAGGCAGTAGTGAATGAGAGAGGGACAAAATCCCTGCCTCGGGGACTTTAAGCTCTCGTAATCCCGCCTCGGCAGGAGGGCACTGACCTACCCCCTCCGGCTGGAAAGGCGCCCGGAACACACTTTTCCTGCACCTGACAGCCGCCCTGCCCTTTTTTTCTAGCTGGGAGCTAAAATTATTTCTAGGGCAAGAGACAGAGGGTCTCCAAGCATTCACTCAAGTTTATTTTATAGCGGCCTCTAGTGGCGTTTGTCAGAATTGCATCTCAGCCAGTGGTTTGGAGACACCTGCCTGCCAAAAAAAAAAAAGCTGAGGGCACCCCCCCTTCCTCAACCTCCCCTCACCCTCCACCGCCAAAACTAGCTCCAGGCTCAGCTCGGAATACACCACACTCCCGCGCAGCTAATCCTGCGGGGTGAGACAGGCTTCCTGTCCCCGTGAAAAAAAATCAGAACTGCTTCCCACCAGTTCTCTCTGCCACCGCTCCCCAGGGTTCCGAAACCCCAACCTCGTGGGCTAGAAACGCACGGCTGGTAGGGGTAGGTGTGATTAGCAGAGTGCATTTCTCAGTTTCTGTGGTTCTGTCTTGCATTAGCGGACGCCCAGGTCGCCCTACCTGCGTGGTCGTTTTCAGTTAAAGCGAGTGGAAAAGCCACCTCCGGTCACCAGGAAAGGGACTCTGACCTGGGGCTCGAACCCACGAACTGCAAGATCATGACCTGAGCCGAAGCCGGACGCTTAGCCCACTGAGCCCCCCACGTGTCCCCCGACGTGCACTGTCGAAACGGCCTGAGAAAGCAGGTGCCTCTCCATCCCTCCTCCATCTGGTCTGGAGCGAAGCAGCCGAGGGAAAGGCACAGTCCGGGGGGACAGCCTGGGTTCCGGGGGGACAGGCGGGGCCCCGGCAGGCGGAGAAGGGCTGCGTTACTATATCCAGAGAGGAGCCGGGTTCCGGTCACCGGGGCGGTCTTGGAAGAGAAGTCACAAAGAAGGGCTCCCAACCTTTTCGGCCCCATGGATGGGTCCCTTTGCACTTGGGCCCCGTCTCAGAATACATGGTTTGACCACAGAAAATAAAACTCTAACTATACAGAAAACATCTATGTTGAAACTCTACAATATTTTTATTTTAATTCATTTTTTAAACGTTTATTCATTATTGAGAGGGAGAGAGAGACAGAGCATGAGCAGGGCAGAGGCAGAGAGAGAGAGGGCGACACAGAATCCCAAGCAGGCTCCAGGCTCTGAGCCGCAGCACGGAGCCCGACATGCGGGGCTCCAACCCACGAACTGCGAGATCATGACCTGAGCCAAAGTCAGACGCTCGACCGACTGAGCCCCCCAGGCGCCCCTGTACAATATTTTTAAAAACAAAGTTAGGATGTGATGTACCTGCTCCTGTATTCACTCAGTAACGAGGTTTCGCAGCAGGTCTGATCGTGGGTCTGATCTTGGAGGGCCGATGGAAACCAAACGTTGGGGCGTCGGCCACGACCACAGGGGTTCAGAGGAACAAGCGATTTTCACCAGCAGCCAGCCGCGAGTGCGACGAATACCTCTTTGGGTTTTCCCTGCCTTTACGATACGGGGAAATGCTACATTTCACTCAGCGTTAGTGAAAATAAACTTGTGGTCTCCCCACCCCGTTCACAGGCAGGCCGGGGGCTGGGGGCCCTGTAGGGCTGCGGGGCCCCGCCAACGTGTTCTGAGACCCAGGCCACGCCGGGGCCTCTAGAAGAAAGATCGTCCACAGAAAGGCCCCAGGAGTCTGTAATCTTCACAAGTCCTGGAAGGCGGTGGGTACCGCCTCGGCAGCGTGCTCATGAGAGAGGGGCAAGTTTCTGTCCTTCGTCACTTGCAAATGCAGGGACCTGATCTAATAATACCTGAGGGACCCTATTCACCACAGCTGGGTTCTGCCCAAGGCATCACTGAATGGCAACTAGCGCCACCCCCGGGCGGGGGAAGGGGAGGGGCCAGCCCGTTTTCACGGTATTTCTCGTTCAGTCACTTTCCTCTTGAGAAAGTGGGAATGTTTCCTGTCTTGATTGTCACTGAACCCAGCCAACAGGATACGTTCAAGAAGTTGGGGCCTCTGGGTGGCTCGGTCGGTTGAGTGCCCGACTTCAGCTCAGGTCATGCTCTCACGGCTCGCGAGTTCGAGCCCCGCATCTCTCTCTCTCCCTCCGCCCCGCCTCTCTCTACCCGTCCCCCACTCACACTCTCTCAAAAATAAGAGTAAACATTAAAAAAAAAGAAGTCTCTGCGGAACCGCCGAAGGAACACGTCTGCGAAGGGTGTTCAGTGAGAAACGCCGCACGCGTCACAGGACCTGCCCTACAACCTCAACCCCCTCATCTGACTGAAGTTTTTGAAAACACTGAAACCAGAGCAAGCGAAACCACCTCCTGACCCCCAATGCTTCCCTATTTGTTTGGCCCCTGGTGGGAAGGCAAAATGATGCAGCTACTTCCGGGAATCGTTTGGGAAATTTCTTAGAAAGACGGCTGACTGACCGTACCACCCAGCAATTCCGCTCCTAGGAAGCTGCCCGAGAGAAACCAAAATCTATGTCGCCACATAGGAACAGGCATCGAATGTTCATGGTGGCACTATCCGTACGATCCAGAGGTTGGAAAAATCTAAACATCCCCCGACAGGTGAGTGGATAAACAAAGGTGGTGTATCCGTAGCATGAAACACTTCGCGGCCAGGAAGCGAAGCTCTGACAAGCACTACGACATGATGGACCTCAAGAACGTTGTTGGGCGAAAGCGGCCAGAAGCGACATGTTACGTATCGTATGATTCCATTTGTAGAAAATGGCCGGCAAAGGCAAATCCATTCAGACAAAAGCCAAGTAGCCCAGGGCTGACGAGCATGAGGGATCGTTGCCATCCTTCGATTAGGGCGAAGGCTGCACACCCTGCAAATTTACTAAAAATCACTGAATTGTACACTTGGAATGCGCGAGTTTTACGGAAGTCGGTTACGGCACAATTAGGCCGTTAGGCAAAGAGTGACGGTCAGTCCAGGGGAGTCCGAGGGGTCCTGAAGATGTCTACCTGAAGGACAGGGAGACGCCTTCCCTGGAGCCCAGAATGAACTCCCGATTACAGACCGCTGTGGGATTCCCGGGGTGAGCAGTATGAAGACGTGGCCCGTAAGAGACTAGAGACAAGGTAAAAGCCAGCTATGGAAGCGTCCTATCTGCAGGCCATTCTGTGGAAGCCGTGCAGACGCAGACTCCTGTCTAATTGAGCGCCGAGGCCGAAGTCCACCCGTGCGTTACTCGGCGGGGAGCTCTGTCAAGTACACGGAGAATGGAA
The DNA here is from genome assembly GCA_030068075.1 of Paguma larvata. Classification (NCBI taxonomy): domain Eukaryota; kingdom Metazoa; phylum Chordata; class Mammalia; order Carnivora; family Viverridae; genus Paguma; species Paguma larvata. Next base: position 87,097,791 of record CM057832.1, on the reverse strand, counting down.
ACCGGGCAGCAGGAGGAGGGGTCCTGTTCCAGACACGAAAACCGTCCTCCAGGCAACTTGCAGGTTAGTTTCTTCACTCTCTTCTCGCCTCCTTTGTGCATCGCAAAGTCACGGTGAATCTTCTTAAAACTCTACGATTGCATATATTTCTTTTAATTAAAAATTGTTTTGAGAGAGAAAGTGTGAGTGGGGGAGGGGGCAGAGAGAAGGCGGGGGGGAGAATCTTGAACAGGCTCTGTGCTCAGTGCAGAGCCTGACGTGGGGCTCAATCCCACGACCCTGGGATCAGGACCTGAGCCAAAATCAAGAGTCAGACGCTCAGTCGACTGAGCCCCCTGGCGCCCTGTGGTTGCACATTCTTATCGGCCTAGACGGGCTTTCCCCCGGAGAGGTGGCTGCGGCGCAATTTTCCATTAAAGACACCAGAGTGAGGAGACACGCTCTAGTAAGGAAATAAGAGGGCTCTTCTGGGCATGTGTACAGCTTATCTTTTAGCGAAAAGAAGCGGCCCCAGGCACTGCAAAGGCAGGCCTTGTTACGTCTCAACGTGAAACGAAGACCTTCTCGGGCCTGGACGCTCCTCCAGCTGGACACACCACCTTCTTCGGAGGAAAAGGAGAAAGTTCGCCACGGAGCTGGTGTGAGTCGGGGGAGGGGGCGGCAGGAGCACAGGGAGGGGCCGGGCTGCCTTTCCGCCCCCAATTCCCTTTAAGCTGCCTGCAGGCCCCCTCCCATCCACCAAGAAGGATCAGGCCGGCAGGTAACACCATTCGCCTGAACGCTGCCCCCTGGTGGACGTGGCGGCGAATGGCACCTGCACTTGATTCCACGAAGCCGGGGTGCAGGTGCGGGGGTTCCCAGGCTGGCGGGCATCCGTGCAGCCGCCTTCTGGAGTTTTCTCATGTGGTCCTGTCTCTCCCTGGGTACCTGCACGTGCCCCTACGGCCTTCCGACACGCACGGGGTGGTTTATCCATCTGCTTCTCCGCCTCTGGGCACCGTTCTGCACTAAAGGCCTCCGCACTTCAGACCGGGAAGAAGTGAACAGGACGATTTCAAGAAAAGGCAATACGAGTGACTTAAAAACGTTAACTCGCTTTTTAAATTTTTTTAGAAAGAGTGTGTGAGCAGCAGGGGAGGGGTAGAGAGAGGGAGAGGAAGAGAGAGAGAGAGAGAGAGAGAATCTTAGGCAGGGGCCACGCCCCGATGCGAGGCTCAAACCCACAATCATGACCGGAGCTAAAATGAAGACCCGGATGCTCCACCTGCCGAGCCGAGCCACCCAGGAGCCCCGCCCCGTCTTTTTAAAACCACGCACTAGTGCTGAGCCAAGGCCTCTCGGTCCTGCTCAGCCTCTTCCCCACCTGTGCCGGCAGGACAACGGCGCTCCAGGCCCGGGGGCTTCGCACCGGCACGGAGACACCACTGGTGGCAGCTGCCGTGGCAGGACCCCCCGGGGAGGCACCGCAGTGACAGCTGCCACCTTCAAGTCCTGCCCTCACGCACCAGCAGGGGCACCGCTAGGAATTCGTCCAGCAGACCGGCTCCCCACCCAGCGAAGGGCAGAGAGCCCCAAGATACAGGGTCACCGCGACAAAAAGCAAGACAGGAAACCATCCGTAGAGAAGGGGACCGCTTGTGTATGAAAAGAAAGGGATACATATGACAACATACAGGCATGCTTACTCCTGCGTGCATCAGAAACCGGGTGGACCCAAAAGGAGCCAATGCTGGGAGTCTCCCCGGAGGGAGACAGGGCGACAGGCCGGGCCGCGTCTCTGAACTACGGGAGCGTACTCGCCACGCAGCACTTAAGGGAAACGGAAATACGGAATGAGAACAGCACCGTTATTCTGTCTGAAGTGTGAACACCTGACCCCGGGGCTCCTGTCCTCACACGCCGGTGCCAGCGAGGCTCCACCCAGGCTGTCTCCCCCTGAAATAAAACACCACTCCGAAGTCAAGAGCCAACGACCGTGTGCTCTGCAAGTACCAGGCCAGGAAGTACTTAGTCTCTAGTGCGTTGGGGACTGATGAGGAGGGCGACGGGGGCGTGGTGGGAGGGGGACGGACCCTGCGAAGGTCCCCTCGGCTCACGGTGGCGAGGTTTCCAGAAGGTACGCTGAGCTCCACTTACTCGGACACAACCTCTTAAAAGTTAACCTCAAAAAAAAAAAAAAAAAGGTTTGAAATGTTCCTGAAAGAATCCCACCCGGAACCGACCCCTGCGTGAGATCCGTTTCAAACAAAGATATAAAATTGTCACCTGCCCCCGCGTAGGAACCAACGCCGAATTTCCGAGGAGGAACCGAATGCAAAGGGGGTCTATTTAAACAACGTTTCCGTGTTGAGAGCAGCGAACGCGTTCTTGATTCGGAGGGGGAGCCACCGTCCACCGCGGCGCGTCATCCGACCCTCTAAAATTAGCACAGAGAATGCAGCCATTGCTCTGACGGCTGTTTCCACAAAGATCGTTGATCAAAAACCAGAAGAACCGAGAAAGCTATTTGCAGCTGCAAAAGCTATTTGTGGCTTTGTAGGGCTTGGTGGGACTAATCACACTTCCACGAGTTACTCGGTAGCCGTGGCGATCTCTCGCTGCGGGCCGGACAGGGACAGGGGTGCGCCCGAGACGCTGATCTGAACCCCGCAACTTCGCCCTAACATCGGAGGGGCGGGAACCTCCCTACTAAGTCTCTGAAGACGCGAGAGACTTTACAGGGAGAGTGAGCTGTAACAAAAGATGCTACATTTAGCCAAGAAACAAAATCCCCCAATTCAAAACCTCTCCCCCTCCGCAAAAAAACTTTCTGCAGAGCCTCCGCTGGGGCTCCCGGGTGCGGGCGGCGGCCCGAGCTGCCGTCCCCGGCTGGGCACCGAGGGGCGGGGGGGGACTGAGGTGGCGGCGGCTGCCGCCAGGTGGTCGGTTCCATTTCCCACTCTCAGGTGTCAACCCAACGGTTAAACCACCAGGTGCCCCAAATCGGAGATAAAATGTTTAGGTTCCTCTTTCAGATCGGTGGAAATGGGAAGTCGTTCCATTCAACCCCGAGTTCTGCTCCTCTGCGACTCGGACCACGCTCGCCGGGAGGAGGGGGGCTTGGGGGGGCTCTGGGGGGTCCCCGGGGGGCTCCCGGTCCCAACCGCCAATCACGCCGCTTCCTCTGCCAAGCGAGGAAGAGACCCTCGGATTTCAGGATGTACATTCCCACGTCTTAGTTCTTGGGCGAGCAGCATTACGGGTGAGGGCCGCGCAGGGGACCCCAGGGGGGCGCGATCGGACAGTCCGCCCTGTGTGTCCGTGGCTCACCGGGGCCCCTGAGCGCCCGCCCTCCGGGCGCTAGTCCGGCGACATCCTTGGCCCCACCCAGCCTGCCTGGGAGCAGAGAGGGCAGTTCTCTGCACACGTGGTGCGAGTTCCCGGCGGAGGCGGAGGCTCGCCGGCCCCCTCAGGCCGTGGACCCGCTCCGACCAGCTCCAACGGCCTCCCCCCAGGCCAGCCCCGGGGCCACGGGGCTGGTCCCACCCCGGCCACCCCCCGCTTCCGACTGGAAGCCCTGGAGCCCTGGCCCCCGGGGGTGACCGGTTCAGACGGGCTGAGCTGCCAAGCGAGCAGAGACATGGGCAGCCCCGGGCGGTAGGGAAGGTAGCCCATTCCCAACTGGCCTGCCTCACCCCCCAGCGCGGCCCTGCTCCGGGGCCCTGGGAAGGGCCAGGCTCCAGGTCTCAAACTGCCGGGGGCCGAGGGACCTCAGGAGGGGAGAGGTTAAAACCAAAGACCGACTTCGCATCATCTGCAATTCATTCCCCTCCGGGAGGCCCTCCGAGAAAAGCGGCGTTTGCATCTGTGACGTGGCAATGTAGGTGCGCACTCGGGCAGGACGCCGCCGCTGGTCTTGGACGAGCCCCCCCGCCCCCGGACCCACCACAAGCACACGTCCCCAGTCCTCACCGCCCGACGTCCTCACCACCCGCAGAGAGCCGACCGAAAGTTCTGTTTCGCTTTATTGGATATGCCAGGTATGGGGGTTACAAGCAGGAGCTGTGGGCGTGCGGGCGGGCGTGCCTGTGCGCTCTCTCCCGCCAGCTCTGAAATGAAAACGGACCTCGCCTCCACACGGCAGGAACACAAGCAAACACACACACGCAAATCAGGTGGCATCCCAACGTGGGGAACGGAAACCGTTAAATTACTAAAGCTCACAATACTTCAATGGAAATGGCATAGGAAACCGCATAAATTACACTTCTAAGGTCTGTACACGTTGCTAAAGAAACAAAATCGCAACACTGTGCTCTGTACAACATGGCTCCTAACGGTTCCAAGCCCGGGGAACACTTTCCGGAAAAGTGAGCAAAATACACATGCAGGGTAATTCAAACCATTTCACAAAAATACAAAAATCACATTTTTTTTTCCTTTTTTTTTTTTTTAAGGCACGTTTTCATGTAAGGCGCACGGAACTCGCGCTGCAGAAGCCCGGGCTCGTGGGACCCTGGCGGGCGGCGGCGGCCTGTGCCCGCCGATCCCGGCGGGCGGCCGAAGGGAGACCTGTCCCCGGCAGGGGGTGGCGGGGAGAAGGCAGGCCGGCCGCCGGGCATCTCGAAGCCGGAGGTCGCACCTCGCTGCCCCTGCGGGCCCTGTTTCCCCCCAAGTTTCACCGAGTTCGGTCCATACGCCGACATGGAGGGAAGGCACCGCCTACGTTCCTGGGACGCGAGGGCAGTGCGCACCGCCGGTCTCACCTCGGGGAACGCAGACCGTGCAGCTGGGCGCCGTGCGTCTGCCCGGGTCCTCGCCCCCGCCTGGCTAGGTGCCACCGGAACCGAGCCGCTCCAACCACGAGTGGCCCCAACGGCAGCTGCGTGCCCTCGAGAGGACGACAGAGGAGACTTTGCGCGGCGACGCTGCAAACCGGCCCGCGGGGGCTCCAGCCTCCCCGAGCGCCCGGTGGCCCCGCGCCCCTCAGGCCTCCAGCTGGACCTCGGCCTCGTCCATCTGCAGAGTGTCACTGTCCCCCAGCAGCTCGGTCTCCGGGACAGAGCCGTCCCCCTCCTCGGCTTCCTGCGCGGGGCTCTGGGCCGCGTCGTCGGGGGCGTTCTGCGCGTCCTCGGTGGCCTCAGAGAGCAGGGCCGCCCGGTCCACCACGGACGTATTGGAGGGCGCAGTGGTGACGTAGCCCGTGCTGGTGGAGCCGCTGCCGCTGTGGTGGGAGCCGGGCTTGGGGACCGCCTGCGCGGGCACCGGCTGCGGCGCCATCTGCACCGGGATCTGGAGCGGGTAGAAGTTGGGCAGGTAGGCCCCGTAGGCTGGCACCGGCTGGTACCCGTTGACGGGGATATAGAGCTGGGGAGGGGGCACCACGGGCCGGATCGGGCCCTTCAGGGGCAGGAAGGGCGGCTGCGGGAAGGGCGGGGCCTTCGGCCTGGGGCCGCCGTAGCGGGCGTTGCTGGCGTTGCTGACGGGGCTGGTGCTCAGGGAGCTGGTCTGCGTGGCGTTGCTGGCCCCCGAGGTCTGCGCCGAGCTGTTGTAGGCCGACAGGCTGCCCCAGGCCCGCAGGCGGCCGTGGATGTCCTTGAAGCGGGGCCTCCGGCTGGGGAGCTCGCTCCAGCACTCCAGCATGAGGGCGTAGGCCCAGGCCGGGCAGCCGTCAGGGCAGGGCAGCACCTGGCGGCTGCGGACCATCTCCACCACGTCCTGGTTGGCGTGGCCGCAGTAGGGCTGCAGGCCGTAGCTGAACACCTCCCACAGGACCACGCCGTAGGCCCAGATGTCCGAGTCCACGGAGAACTTGCCGTAGGCCAGGGCCTCGGGGGACATCCAGCGCACGGGCAGGAGCGCGCTGCCCGCCAGCTTGTAGTAGTCGGCCGCGTACACCTCGCGGAACAGCCCCAGGTCCGAGACCTTCACGTTCAGCTTGTCGCACACGAGGACGTTGCGGGTGGCCAGGTCCTTGTGGACCACGTGGTGGCTGGACAGGTACTCCATGCCCGCCGCGATCTGTGCCGCCACGTGCACGAAGTCGGGGGGCTCCAGGGCCGCCTTCGCCGCGCGGTCCTCGTCCGCGCTGCCCACGTCCGAGTGCGGCGAGCGCATGACCAGGAACTCGTGGAGGTCGCCGTGCGGGCAGTAGCTGAAGAGCATGCTGAGCGGCTGGTCCTGGGTCACCACGCCCAGCAGGCACACGATGTTGGGGTGCTGCAGCCGCGCCCGCAGCAGGGCCTCGTGCCGGAACTCCTCCCGCAGCGGCGCCTCCGCCTTGTCCTTCAGCGTTCTGATGGCCACCGCCTGGCTCTGCTCCCCCGGCGTCGGGCCCAACAGGTGGCCTTTGTAGACCTTCCCGAAGCGGTCCTCCCCGAGCTCCTCCAGGAACCTCACTGAGGACAGGCTGACCTCCTTGAGCTTGGCCTGCCGGGGAGGAGAGTCCCGGTGAAAACACGTGTGTTCCCACCCTGGGAGGGGGACCTCGGGGCAGCTGGGAAGGGGAGGAGGTTCAGGGGGCAGTCCCAGCACAGGCCCTCCCTGGCCCTGCCCACCCCGGGCTTGGCCAGCCCTGCACGCCACTCTCCGCTCTTTTTTTTTTTTTTAATTTTTAATATTCATCTATTTTTGAGAGAGAGTGCACACAGGGGAGGGACAGAGAGAGAGAGAGGGAGACACAGAATCCGAAGCAGGCTCCAGGCCCTGAGCTGTCAGCACAGCGCCCAACGCGGGGCTCGAACTCATGAGACGCGAGATCATGACCTGAGCCAAAGTTGGACGCCCAACCGACTGAGCCCCCCAGGCGCCCCCACTCTCCACTCTCAAATGAGCTCTGAAGCCATGAGGCCGCCTGAAAACCTTCAACAGGTCCCACCCAGCCTGCAAATGCTGTCCCCCCAAATACTCCAGGAACACAGTTGCAGAGTGCGTGTGCACACCTGTTCACACTGGGCCCCCCTCAACTCTCCCAGCCGCGCCCCCACCCGGGGCCTTTCCTGCTGCTCTCAGTACGTGCCCGCCCTTGGGCGAGGTCCAGGCACGAGTGCGCATCACGAGACCCAACGTCTCTCTCTCAAAGCCTGCGGTGGGCTTCCCGCGCTTTCTGCCATTCTTAGAGTCTAGGCCTGCTGTCCTCCAGCTGTCCCCCCATGGGCCATCTCACTGCTCCCCCTCATTACATACGTTAGGACAGAAGCACCCCAGGGTGAAATCGACCCAAACCTTGCACCTCTCGGCTCCACGACTCTCTGCCCTGTCCTTCTCGGGGGAGGATCCCCATGCTGGGGGTTCCGCATCTCCTCATCATCCCTCCCCGCAGCCCCCCAGCAAACACGCAGCGACTGCTGGCTACGGAGCTGAATGAGGCCACTCTCTCCCAGATAACTCTGAAGACCCCTTCAGAGCCCGGATGGGAATGAGTTTCCCCCCAAAGCTTGCAAGTGACAGAAACGTCCCTTCGCGCAGGGCAGACAGGTGATGACCGACTCTCTTGGGGGGGTGCTCTCATTGTCCTAAGAGCTCTCGGGGAGGGGGGTGGCCTTCGGCGGTGCCCTGTCCTACCTCCACTAGGAGTCTGCTGCAACCCAACTCCACAGGACCAGAAAACACACCCCCGCCCCTTAGAAGAGCCAGCCTGGCCCTCAGGCGGTGGGCCAACCTGAGCCCTTTTCCTTCTGTTCTCGTGGGGGGGGGCGCGGAAGCCCCACAGGCTCAGGACGGCTCCCTCGGGCTCCCGCTAGCGCACAGGTCCAGGCAGAGGGGGGAAGCCAGGGGCCGTGGATCCCAAACACACCCGCCACTTGTTTCCTAAGGACACGAATGTCCTGACATGTCTTAGACAAGATACAGGAGGCTCAGTGGGTTAAGCAGCTGACTTCGGCTCAGGTCATGATCTCACGGTTCATGAGTTCAAGCCCTGTGTCGGGCTCTGTGCTGACAGCTCAGAGCCTACAGCCTGCTTTGGATTCTGTATCTCCCTCTCTCTCTCTGCCCTTCCATTGCTCACGCTGTGTGTCTACGTCTCTCAAAAATAAATAAACATTAAAAAAAAATTTAAAATAGCTGTGTCAGGGTGCCTGGGTGCCTCAGTCGGTTGGGTGTCCGGCCCCTGGTTTTGGCTCAGGTCATGATCCCAGGGTTGTGGGATCAAGTCCCACATTGGGCTTTATGCTGGGTGTGGAGTGTGCTTGAGAGTCTCTCTCCCTCTGCCCCTCTCCCCTGCTTGTGTTCTCTCTCAATTAAAAAATAGAACATAAAACAAAACAAAATAAAAGAAAGTAAAACTAAAAGAAAAGAAAAAAAAAATAAAAGAAAAAGAAAAAGAAAAAAAAAGAAAAAGAAAAAAGTAAAAAAAGAAAAAAGAAAAGAATGTAAAAATAAAATAATGTAAATATAAAGTAAAAATAAGTAAAAAATAAAATAAAATAAAGTAAAAATTAAATTAAATAAAAATAAAATTAAAGTAAAGTAAAAAGAAAGTAAAAATAAAAGAAAAGTAAAATTAAAATAAAAGTAAAAGAAAGAAAGTAAAATTAAAAGAAACTTAAATGAAGAGAAAGTAAAAATAAACGAAGTAAAAATAAAAAAGTAAAAATAAATAAGTAAAATAAAATAAAGTAAAGAAAGTAAAAATAAAATTAAAGAAAGTAAAAAGAAAAATAAAATAAAAGTAAAAATAAAATGAAAAAAGTAAAAAGAAAGTAATAAAAAAGAAAGTAAAAATAAAGCAAAAGAAAGTAAAAAGAAAGTAAAAAGAAAAATAAAAGAGTAAAAAAGTAAAAGAAAGTAAAAATAAAATAAAATAAAGTAAAAACGAAATGAAAGAAAGAGAACAGAAGAGCGTAGCGTGGCTCTGTGCTGTGCATCCAGCGAGCGCCTGCTGCGGCGGAGACCTGCTTGTGCGGGCTGATGAGAGGCATCTCCACGTCCTGGCTGGGGGAGGCCATCAGCTGTCGCCGCTGGGGGGCGGACGCGGACGCCTTCTGCTTGTTCCGGCAGACGCACACCAGGAAGAAAAGGCAGGCGATGACCAGGGGAATGGCGATGCTGGGAACCAGGATGTACAGGATCCCCATCCTGCTGCCGTCCCGGGGGCCTGCGGACAGCAAGGGTCACGAGGCTTTAAGAAGCACCCCCTTCCCGCTCGGCGCCCTCCACCGGCACCCCCGCCCCCGACTCCACTACAACACTCAAACGGGCGGATGATTCTGCTCGTCGCACGAGGGGCAGGACGGCACGCCGACCCTCAAGAAAGGGGAACGTACCGCAAAACTCACTTCCTGCCATACATTTGTGACACGCGAGCCCAAAGTGTCCCCAAGGAAGCAAATGGGAATACGCGGCACGGAAGACAAATGAACTCAAAGGGTCTTACGGGAGTTACCAACCAAGCTACTGGGATGAGCGGTGACCCTTGTCTGCCACGTTTTAGGATTTTCCACGTTTTTCGTATAATGGATGCATGTTCTTTTAAGATCATATCGAAAAATGCGTTTGATTTCAAGGAGCGCTGGCGGCCAGTGAGCGTGACCCCATCCAGCATGCATCTGGGGCTCGGGCCCCAGCAGAAGCGCAGGCCAGTGTCTGTCCCTTCCGTCAGGCCCAGGCCCCCACCCCCACACATAAAACCAAAACTCTCCTGGCCCCACCCTTGAGACAGGTGTTCTAGAAGCCTCAGGGGCCTGGAGATTCTGGGTCGTGGCCATCGGTCATCAGGAGGGCTGGTGGAGATGCCACGCTCCTCGGGCAAGGGTCGGTGATGGGAGCATAGTGCCAGCCCCTGTGCGCCGACCACTGGTCTCACCACTGACTTCCCAAAATCACCAACAGATAACACGCTTGGTGAGGACTATGGTCCTACCGGAAAGTGGGTGCCCCTAACAGCCCATTCGCCAAAGGGCGTACACCCGATTTTCTATGCGTATTTTAAGGCGAACATGAAATAAACGACATTCAGCTATTTCGACATACAGAAGCCACAATTTGACATCCTTTTAAAAACAGAACGATAAGGAGAATTCTTTTCAAATAGCATCGTCTCCTCCATATTTTCCTGTTCCTGGTTTTGTGACAGAATAATCCTCTCCGACGAGATTTCACGACAAACAGACAGCCCTAGGCCTTCTTCAATAGCCACACACGGTTCCAGGGTCCGGATGTGGTCCAGTTGCCATCCAGCCCCCTACTAGTAAACAATTAGCCTGTTGCACATTTGGCCACCGAACGCGATACTGCAGTGACCATCCTTAGCATTTCTGCCCTCGTAAGGGCAAATACTTTTTGCACTCAGAGACTGAGCCCCTCGGCAGGCATTGCCTAAGACTCTCGCCCTTTCTCTCTGCCCCTCCCCAGCTCTCATTCTCTCAAAAAAGAAAAAAAAAAAAAGAAAGCTATCTGTGCCGAGTTAAGAGCTGGCAAATTTGGAACTGCCCAATTATACCTTCCAGAAGGTAACGGATGCCGGTTTTCACTCCTGGTGACTAGAGGTGGAGGCGGGCCCGGCCCGGGGCCGACAGGGGGACACAGCGAGCCTGGTTTGGCTTCGCCGTTCATCTCTCCCCGTCTGTGTCTTCTCCACAACATTCCACCAACCCGCTGCCTCCAGGGCCCAAAACGGAAGACCCAGAAGGCTCTTCTCTTGGAGATGGGAGCCGGCAAGATGGAAATAAAAATCGTGTTTGTAAAGTCTGCGGCCCTCAGGCACGCTCCCTCCTCCTGTTCCTAATTTCACGGAGAAATTGCAGGGAAACCGCTTACAAGACTGAAGTTCTGTTCTTCTTCACTCTGCCACGCCCCCCGCCGAAAGCTGGTCCATCGGAGGCAAGGGGGGGGGCAGGCAGTGTCATGTCCTTAGGGACGGACGTCAGGAGGGACCTTTATTAATACGCATGGGGAAACGTTCGGGGGCCATGACCATGCTCATGGAGAACCGAGAGGCCTGACCGACATCCCCATGCCACACACGTGAGGGGGCTGCCAGAGGGCCCCCAGCACGTAAACACGGCCCACGGAGTGCTGCGGTCAGGGGTGATCGGCCCAGGACGCTTCTGACTTGTCTGTGACCTAAAACTTCCTAGAACGACCGGATATGACTTCCCTGATTGGCAACGGCTTTACTTAGCACCAGTCGGTCACGGCGGTGCAGTGGGGGAGGCGGCAGCGCCACCGGCCTCCTGGCCCCACACCACCCCAAGGTCGCACGCAACAGTCAACACTTTCAAAAAAAAAAGAGAGAGAGAGAATACATACTACAAGGGGGTACGTCACACAGTTCCATGCGTACGTTTTTATTCTGCGTGAAGCACCAGGGGCCCTCCATCTGCCCCCCGGGGTTCCGGCAGTACGCGTGGCCCCCTCCGAGCTCAGGGAAGTCGGCGCTGCTCAGGTGGTGGCTGTGCGGAAGCTGCAGGGCCCACGGCTGGCACTGGTGCCCGGACTTGGTGGTGCTGGCGGTCCCCCGGTAATCCGTGCCGGACCCGTTGTAGCACTGGTGGTCTGCGGGGGGGGGGGGGGGGGTGGAGGGGAAGAGGCGTTAGGAGACCCGAGGGCAACGGACGGCGGGCGGCCCGGCTCCGGGATGCGGGGGGGCACAAACAGGAGCCCACTGCCCCTGCGTGTCCCCAACCGAGATTTCCAGAAGACTGCACGGATCTAACTTCCAAGAAAAGCGGGCCCAAAAGTCATGACTTATGAGCCCCAAAGCCACGAGTTAAACTGGGGGGGCACTGGGCGGCTCAGTCGGTTGAGCATCGACTTCGGCTCAGGTCATGATCTCATGGTTCCTGGGTTCAAGCCCCGCGTCGGGCTCCCTGCTGACAGCTCAGAGCCTGGAGCCTGCTTTGGATTCTGCGTCTCCCCCTCTCTCTCTGCCCCTCCCCTGCTCATGCTCTGTCTCTCTCTCTCTCAAAAATAAACATTACATTTCTTTTTTAATTGTGTGCATCAGGGACGCACACAAGTGGGGAAGAAAACCATCCAGAGTTCTGCCACCATCCTGAAACCGCCTCTGGGATCCACCAGGAGCCTCCTTTCCAGAACGAGGATGTCAACCTCAACCTCGCGTTCCCTGCAGTAGAGGTGAAGGGGGAGTGAACGCGGTGGGGTGGGGGTAAACCCCCAGGCCCGCAGCCTCCGAGGCCCGCTTCGCTGCCCCGCGAGGACGCCCCGGGAGCGTCTCCGCAGCCCAGGAGGGCACCCGGAGAGCGCTCCCAGCGGGCCCGGGGCGCGGGCATCGAACCGCAGTCCCGCAGGGCTTGCCGGGGCGGGCGACGTCCTAAGCACTTTCTAAAGAGGCACTGGCTTGATCTTTCCTCCCAGCTTCTGAGCTCAGTAGTCCTCAGGCCCCGAGCAACGGGAGGAATCTGGTATTTAAGCTACTCGTCCAAGGTCACACCGAGGGAAGCCCCGCACCCTGGAACCGGACGGGAGCCGGGAGCCCAGAGACCAGGCTGGGAGGAAGGTGGTCTCTTCCCTGGGTCCCCGCCCCCTTCAAGGGGCAGCACCCCTGGCCGGGTCAGAGGAGAAAGGGGCTCAGGGATCCCAGGGCGCGTCCGGAAGGGGGCCCCGCCTCGGTCGGTGCTGCGACAGGCGCCGGGAAGACGCCCCCCTGCGGCGGGCGGACTGACGCCCGGCGGGCTCGCTCCCGAGTACTGCGCTGGGGCGGGGCCCCGCGGCCCTCCCGGATCCCCCCCCGCGGCCCTCCCGGCCCCCCCGCCCCGGACTCACAACGGCCCAGCCGCTCCGCCGGGATGCCGATGCGCATGCAGTGGGCGGCGTCGGGGCTCTCGGGCGGCGGCAGCGCCTCGCACTTGGGCAGCTGCAGCCGCATGAGGATGAGCGGGTTGGAGCGCGCGATGCTGTACTCCTGGCGGCACAGGTCGCTCTCCAGCACCTCGCACTCGTCGCGGCACAGCTCGCGCGGCTTGGGCGCCCGGGAGCGCGCGTCGCACAGCGGGAACACGAAGTGGCAGAAGGAGGGGATGGCGAACTGCGAGCACTGGTCCGACAGGTGCGTGGAGGTGCCGATCATGGTGAAGGCCGCTGCGGGGGCGGGGCGGGCGGCGTCAGTCGAGGGGCCCCCGGCCCCGGCCCGCGGGGCGCGCCCCCAGCCGGGTGTCCCCCCCCCCACCCCGCTCTCTCCTCCCCCCACCCGGCGCCCGGACGGGCTGTCTGTCACACAAGCAGGCCCCCAGGCAGCACGAGAGCAGCCCTGATTTGCACCTTGGCACGGAAAGGCCCCGCTCCCGGTCATCCCCTGAACACAATCCGAGGTGGAACGAGGAAGAAAACACAGGTCTCATCCAGCTAGATGCTTTTTCCATCAAAGGGAGATTCGGATTTCAGACCCCAAAGCCACTTCCTAGGGCCCTGCTGTGGGACCTGGGCTCTGCGGGCACAGGGCAGGTAGGTGGAGCAGTGACTTCTAGAAGCAGAGACTGGACGAGAGCACAAGGACCAAGGAGGGAGCCGCCGTCGTCCGCCATCCCGGTCCTGTGGGCCCGCAGGCAGACGCGGCAGCCTGGGGGGGCCTCGCCAGGGAGCCGGTGGGAGGGCACCTCAGAGGATGAAGACTGTGCCCGACAGATGGACGGAAGGACGGCCAGCCCTGGGAAATGCACCGCAGGCGAGGAGTAAGAAGACAATGGCGGAGGCAGGGGTGAGAGGGAGAGCCAGAAACAGCTGGAGGGTGCTGGAAGCAGGGGGCGGGGGGCGGGGGGGTAGGGGGAGAGGGGATGCAGGGTGCAGAGAGGCAGGCAGAGCAGGAGGGTCTGGAGCCAGGACCGGCTGGCTTGCTGTTTCCAGGTAGCACACCGGACGGAATATGTCGGAAATGAACCTGAGCCCCAATCTGGGGAGAGGAAAAGTGGGCGAGGGGGCTGCAGCGCGAGCAGGACGAGCAGAGCCTGTAGCCGGAGACCTTACGCGCCCTCTCTCAGCCGTCAGGGCCCAAAGGAAGCCATCAGGCAACATGTGCACGGCCGGGAGGCCCAGCCCCTTGACCTGTGACGGGCCTGCTTGTAACGATTTGATCGGGGTAGCAGAAGAGAGGCCCCTTTGCCGACACACCTTGCAGAGATGGGGAGAAAATGGGACGGGTTGGGATTTATTTAATCCCTTACCCAGGGACCTGGGGTGCGGTGCCCAGTGCGACCAGCAGGTGGCGCTGCGGGCACCCTTTATCCTGGGGGAACCGGCTAGGCACCCGCAGCACCCCAGGGATACAGGAGCTGGTGTGGCAGCCCCCTGTGCTGTTCTTTCCTGTAGGACAGTGAGTCACTCAGTCCCTTTCTGGTCCTGTCTTTATCTGTCAAGTGGTTTGCTGAGGCCAAACACTCCGAGCGGAAGGCTGCACGGAGCCTGTATGTGCACCTGTGGGGCATTCGTGGTCCTGCCTGGTCCCTTCCCGCCAGTATTAAAACTGAGGAACAGGTTTGGCTGCAGGTCTCTCAGAGATGGCCCAAGAACCAGGTGTGAGCCCAATTCGGTCCCATCCTGGCGGAGCCGGTGACCACTGGGAGTGCTGTCACGACGTACACCTTGGCCGCCAGGCAGAGAAAGAGTGCCCGAGAAAGCCATACCTGGCATTTCTTGTGCGGTAACCCACCAACAGGGTGTCACAGCTGACCCGTCAAGGGTCTCTCCTCTTCCCTCTCCCCCTCAGCACGTAACACGTAAGGGCCGGCTTCCGAGTCTACACACCCAGAAGGTCCAACAACTCACGTCCTCGCCTCTGCCCGTTCCCCACGTCACTCTGAAGATTCCTTGGGGCCCATTCCTTTGGAAGCTTCCAGAGTCCTGGGGCAAGCATGCTCTCCAAAGAGAACACCTCCACCACCACCACCAGTCTCTAAACCACAAGCCGGCGAGTCTAGAGCAGCTTCAAGCTCATTCTCCCGAAACGCCACAAATCTCGAGATCTTCCCTGGAGGCTTTTTTCCGAAGCCTGCTGGAAAACCAGTCTGCTTAGATGCCATTCCCGAAGAAGTAAGTGAGGGGCAATCATGTGCCTCGGATCAGGGTTTGCCAATTAGCGGGAAGTACAATTCCAGGCTCTGTGGCTAGCGTTTTACCGGGTGATGAGAACACAAGAGAGGGCGTCAGAACGCAGGGTTCGCGTTCGGGCTGTGACCCGCTTCTGTCCCTTAAGGAAACGAACCCGAAGAGAAAAATCACAGTTTTTGTGCAGGGCGCCTTCCACGTCTGTGACATATATGCACGCGTATCCCAAGTCCCGATGGAAAGTACGTATTTTACTGTATGCGGTCGCCCAAAAGGTGTGAGAAGCTCTGCTTTGAATGGCATGAAAAGCGCTTCTGAGGAGAGACACCAGCGTTCTCAGAGCGTTCTCCTGTAGGGCCCCCACTGCTATTTCCACTTCTCGCTAGACACCTGGCCCTGTCCTCAGGGGGCGCAGTAACCATGGGCCAGGCAGGTCTTTGCAGGACCGTGACCTTAGACCCTCCGGGCTGAGGGGAAAGGCCAGGCCAGGGTTGACCTGAATTTAGAAGGACATGTCAGTGACGCCTCCGGGAGCGTCTCCCTAGGACCCTCACTCATGGCCCTTTCTTTGCAAGGCCCTCCACCACGTCTCCTGGGGAGCCCAGCCTCAGAGGCCGGCAGGCAGCTCCCGCGTGCGTTCGTGGGGACAGCAGAGACAGGAGGAACGGGGGCTTTGTGGGGCTTTGGTCTAATTCCTTTTCTTACTTCTCAAAGGACTTCCCCTAAGATGACCTTCACATCAACATGTAAAAGTCAGCGCGTTGAGGACCGACTGCCAACCAGAAACGCTAACTCCTAAAGAGACAGAGAGCCAGCCGCTCCGTGCCGAACAATCGTCTACACTGCTTGCGCCGCGAAGAGGCCCCCGTAATCCTGACCGTTCTGGGAACCGAAGGCTGATGCGGTCTGATGGTGGGGCGTCCCCGCCTCCCCGCTGCCCTGCAAACCCCGCTCGCGAACAGTGAAGTCGGGGCCGTGTACCTCGTAACCGAGTGCAAGTCTGAGACAGCGCAGGCGTCAGGAGAGGCAGAACAAGGAAGTCAAGTGCCCAAACACTGTGGGCACCGGTGCACGCTGCGGTGTGGCCAGTCCCAGGAAGGCCCTGGCGATGCGGTGAGGACAAGACAAAGCAGGACCTCGGACCCATCTGGCTGGCCGAATGAGGCACCTCAGAGGTATATTCTAAGCAATCCGCACTTGCCGATGCGAGCACACAAATGGGAACATTCTAGAATAAACCACGGTGGCAGTTCCAAATGCTTCTAACAACGGCCTCCGCCTTGCCATCGGGAGACGCGCAGCGCGGACACGGACTGTCTGAGCGAGGCGTGGGGCGCCTACCTGTGATCCGATTTTCAATCTCCCCCTGCATCTGGAGGGAGTCCACGTAGATGGTCCGGTTCCCGATGAAGCGGGCGCAGGCGATTCCCCGGTAAGGCTGGCAGAACCCGTCCTCGTGGTAGTCGTCTCTGAGAAAGACACAGTCCGTGAGCAGCCGGAAGACCTCGAGTCTCCTTCATGATTTCTTTCCCCTTTAAAATCGATGCCTTATGACCTAGCCGCCTCGCCCCCCGGATATTCGCCCAAATGAACTGAAAAGGACCACACAAAACTCTGCCCACCGATTTTGCCTGCAGTTTTAGTCAAAACTGCCAAAAACTCAGAAGAAACCAAGCTGTTCTTCAGTAGGTGAATGGATGAATAAACTGTGGTCCATCCAGACAGAGGAATGTTATTCGGTGCCAGAAACACATGAGCCAAGGAAAGACACGGAGGAACCTTGCATGCAGGATACTAAGTGGAATACCAGTCTGAAGAGCCTCCCAACGTATGATCTGAACATATATATATATATATATATATATATGTATATGGCAACTTTTATTCAATAAATACAATAGAGTGCTGAAAATGTATTTTCTCTCCCTTATGATTTTTTAAAAGTTTATTTATTTTGAAAGAGAGTGTGTGAGAAGGAGAGGGCAGAGAGAGAGGGGGAGAGAGAACCCCAAGCAGACTCTGTGCTGTCAGTGCAGAGCCCGACGCGGGGCTCGAACCCACAAACCGTGAGATCGTGGCCTGAGCCGAAATCAAGAGTCGGAAGCTCAACAAACTGAGTCACCCGGATGACCCTCCCTTAGGATTTTCTTAATAACATTTTCTTTCCTGTAGCTTACTTTCTACTAAGACTTCAGTATATAATACATACAACATACAAACTATGCGTTCATTGGCTATGTTATCGTCAAGGCTTCCAGTCAACAGAGGGCTATTAGTAGTCACGTTCGGCGGGGGAGTCAGAAGTCATACATTGACTTTCAACCATGCAGGGGGCCAGCGTCCCAATCCCCGTGTGGTTCGAGAGTCAACTGAACATCTGTGCAAATCTGCAGAATGTGTATCACCAAGAGTGAATGCTAACGTATACTACAGACTTGAGTGGATGGTGGCGTATCGATCCTGGGTCTCCGACTGTAACAAAGGCACCACACTTGTGCAATATGCTACTAACGGGGAGCCTGTGAATGTGCGGGGGCCGGAGGTGGCACAGACCGCAGGTAGAAACGTGGGGGACAGGTGAGGGGGCTGCACAAAAGCACGGCCTTCCCACCGGGTCCCTTAGGAGAACAGCCTGCACTCAACCCCCCACCCCCGCAATCCCACCTCCGCTGGAGTCTATGTCACACTCTTTCCTGCAGAACCTGTCAGTCCTGCCTTTAGCCGATGGGACCAGGCATTCCGAGGACCCAGACGCTTTTCAAAGGGCGCTCAGGATGCTCCAAGGAGACAGCGGAGCCACCACGGCAGACAGGTGAGGGCTACCAGCTGCCGGGGAGCCAAGGAGAGGGACCTGGGGTCCCAGGGCAAGCTTCCAGCAAATGCCTTAGGCCTGTAATTAAGTCCGTTTTTTTCCAGCAAATCTGTGACCTGACCCTAAGCCTAACGCCGGGTCATCTCACCCTACACCGATGTAGACCGCCGCCCAACGAAATTCTGCGTTGTGTCCAGTTTCGCCACATGGATTGAAAAATCCCTCTCTTAGCTCCCTCCCAGATCTAAAGTCTGGACGCTCCTAACAGTGGGGACAAAGGACCTGGAGGGACACCCTCTCTTCAGTCGCCTCCGGCTCTCTCCCTCCTTGGCACCTGCAGGAGCTCTTTTTTCAACAAAGAAAGGGACCCGGGGCCATAAATAGTCTAAACAAAGAGACTGTGCTGTCAACGAGAGCTGGACGCCCTTTCTTGTAAGCCCGCTCAGCCATTATTTCCTTGGGTCAAGGATTCCTTAAACATAGTTTAAGTAGCCAAGCACACGTGCTAACAATACACACCCAGCACCCCCCCCCCCACCTTCACTCTCCGTGAGTCCAGTTAGCTGCTGATTAACTTAAAGCCGACGCCTACGCTTACCAAACACACTGAAGCCCAGGTGGACTCTGCCCCGGGGCGTGTGCTACGTGTCACCGTTTGCAGCCGGGTTCGGGGCGCTCGCACACTGTGCGAGGAAAATCACGGAGATGCGTGCGCTCTGTTTACCGTCACCCACCCCCAGGCACCAGGCCCTCGGAGCGACCCCACGAGAGTGAGCAATTTCTTTCCTCCACTTCAGGAGCCGAGGAAAGGAAGCCCCGTCCTTTGCTGTGGGCTTGTCCCTGCCCCTGGTCAGGTGCTCCCCAGAAGGAGGGAAGGAGCAGGGGGCGGGGAAGACATGCTGAGAAGGGGCTCAAGGCCACTGTGCCCCAGCCACCGCTAACTCAGCTCAGGGGCGCCTCATCAGAATGGTAGAGAAGGTCCAAAAACACAAACAGAAGTCGTTTGAAAATGACATGCTTCACGTGGCTGAATTTCGATGAAACCAGTGGGAATTACTTTCTGGTTCCAAGCACAATTATGTTTGATCTTTATGGGGCATCGCTGGGGACCTCTGAAGAGTGACCGAACTGGAGAATTGTGCACAACTGGTCACTCAGAGACCAAAGGAAAGTACTGAGACAGAAGCCACTGTCTGTAAAATCCCTTAAACCACACAAGTGAAGCAAACATGGCACCAAATCACAGAAGCTCGACCTTAGGTGTCTCCTACTTTCCTAATGTCCCAGGCACTAATCTAAGGCCTAATGACACAGATGACAAAAAAACTTACACACCAACAAATTCATGGTCAAGGGAGGGAGACATGAATAACTACGACACTGGGATTTAAAAAAAAAAAGCAAGAAAGGGAGTAGGTGACTGAGAAGAAACAGAGGGAGGACAGAAAGTGTTTTTCACAAAGGGCAGAGAAGATGGTGAGCTGATGGCCAGGCGCTGCGCCCTCAATGGTACGCATAAAAACATAAAAACATAAAAATTAGTTTAAAGAAAAACAAAAATTCCTGGATATAGTAACAAATGACTCCCCCCCCCCCAGTAAGCTGCATGCCCAGCGGGGAGCCTGATGCGGGGCTTGAACTCACAACCCTGAAATCAAGACCTGAGCTGAGACCAAGAGTTGGATGCTTAACTGCCTGAGCCCCTCGGGCGCCCCCATTAGTGACCTTTAAAGGGAAGTAGGCTCTATGAAGAGTGAAAAGTATTCGATGTCAAAACTCAAATGTAGTTTCATATTGTGTAGGAAGGTAACTTTTCCCTCAAACAGTCGTTTTGCTAAAAAGTGGTAAGACCATTTTCATCATTGTTCTTACTGTGAAAAGTCGGCCCGCATCAAACGGGCTGTCTGCCGGAGTGAGGCCGAGGAGGCTACCTTTCCGGCGCCGGGGAAGCGGGGAGGGCAGGGAGGAGCAAGGGCACAAAGAGTAAATGGAGACAAATCACTTGAACAAAACCTGAAACTAACTCCGTAAGTTGCAGGTGACCTGACGGTAACCTAATAGGCTACAGTCACAAAACACTCTTCAGAAGAAGAAACGAAATCCAGAGTACAAACTACAATGTCTGGCATACAATGAAAAATGACCAAACCTGTGAAGAAACAGGAAAGTGTATAACCCAGGGTCAAGAGAAACAAACGCAAGGATGACCCGGATGTTAGACTTGGGAGACCAGCGCTTTCAGGAGCTCTGAGTGTGATCGTGCATGGAAGGAAGCGTAATGAAGATATGGTGGTTTCAGAAGACATGGACACTGTAAAACAGTCGAATGGAAGAACTGAAACATATAATCTGCAATAAACCATTCACTGGATGGACTGAACAGCTTAGATAAAACAGGAAAAAAGTGGTAAGCTTGAAAGGTCAATAGAAAATGTTCAAACCGAGGGGCTCAGTCTGTAAGCATCTGACGCTTGATTGCAGTTCAGGTCATGATCTCATGGGTTCATGAGTTCGAGCCCCACATTGGGCTCAGTGCTGACAGTGCGGAGCCTGCTTGGGATTTTCCCTCTGTCTCTCTCTCCCTCTCTGTCCTCCCCACACTCTCTCTTCTCTCAGAATAAACAAACTTAAAAGATTTACAAAAAATCAACAGAGCTTCCGTGAGCCGTGGACAAGTACAATGCGTCTAACTGATGTGCCACCAAATCCCAGGAGAAGACAGATGCCAGGAGTCGGGAAAAAGGTTTGAAGAAATAATCGCCAACGTTTCTCCGGAGGTGATTAAAACACAGTAACACACTAAGCAATGTTCGTGAAGATTGAGCAGAGTAACACCAAGGAAATCACACCCACTCACATCCCAGGCAACCTGCACAAAACCTAAGATAAACAGAAAAGGAGAAACATGACAATGGCTGGCCCCTCGCTGGAAACAATGCAAAACAGAATGATGGGTTCCATGCACCAGCACAGAAAATAAATCATGAACCTGGAATTCCACACTCTGCGGAAACCTCTTTCAAACAAAAGGGTCTATTAACCAAAAGATGGAAATATGATAGATCTAATTTCAGAGCTTCAAAACATATGAACAAGGGGCACCTGGGGGGCTCATGTGGTTAAGCAACTGACTCTTGATTTGGGCTCAGGTCACGATCTCATGGTTCATAGGATGGAGCCCCGTATCGGACCCTTTGTTGACATTGTGGAGCCTGTTTGGGACTCTCTCTCTCTCTCTCTCTCTCTGCCCCTCCTCAGCTCATGTTTTTCTCTCTCTCTCTCTCTCTCAAAATAAATAAACATTAAAAAAAAAAACACAACAAAACATATGAACAAGAAATGGCAGGACTAGAGGACAAAACAGAAAAATGCACAATTATAACTGAAACGTTAATACCTGTCTCTCAGCAGTTAATCGAACCAGATAAAAAAAAAATCAGTGAAGAAACAACAGTGGCAACACTGACCACCCGCCTTGACCTAATGGACATTTGTAGAACAAGATTCTCAATGAGACAGCATGGGCATTTCAGTGCACATGGCACATTCACCCAGACAGACCATATTTCTGCTGCAAAATCAATCACAATGAAGTTAATAGAACAGGAACCATAAATCTCAGATCATGTTGAATTAAATTAAAAGTCTATAACAAGAAGATATTTAAAAACTCTGCAAATAGTTGAAAATTGAAGATCCTGCTTCTAAATAATCTTTGGGCTCAAAAAAGAAAATATAAGGAAAATTAAACAGTATTTTATTTTATTTTTAAACCTTACTTATTCATTTACTTATTTAAGAGAGATAGAGAGAGGGAATGAACAGGGGAGGGGCAGAGAGAGAGAGAGAGAGAGAGAGAGAAAATCCCAAGCAGGCTCTGCCCAATGTGAGGCTTGATCGCATGGTTCATGAGACCTCGACCCGAGCCAAGATCAAGAGTTGGGATGCTTAAAGGACTGAGCCAACAGGCACCCGGGGAAATTAAATGGGATTTCAAATGAAATGTGAAACTATAAAATATGAAAAATGAAAACAGGATACTAAAAATTGTGGAATGCGCTGATACAGTAATTAAAGAGAAATTTATAGCTTTAAATGCTTAGACAAGCTCTTATAGCTTAACAAGTTGGAAAAGGAATATCTTTTTTTTATTATTATTTTTTTAACATTTATTTATTTTTGAGAGACATAGAGACAGAGCATGAGCGGGGGAGGGGCAGAGAGAGAGGGAGACATAGAATCCGAAGCAGGCTCCAGGCTCTGAGCCATCAGCACAGAGCCCGACGCGGGGCTCGAACTCACAGACCGCGAGATCATGACCTGAGCCGAAGTCGGCCACTTAACCGACTGAGCCACCCAGGCGCCCCGGAAAAGGAATATCAAGTTAAGCCTGAAGTAACTAGAAAATACTAAAATGAGAGAAGAAATCAATAAAATAGAAAAATAATAAAGCCAAAAGTTGGGTCTCCAAAAAAAATTAATGAAATTGCTTATCCCTAGAAAAACTGACTAAGAAAAAGAGAAAACACACATTACCAATATCATGATTGCAAAAGGGGCATCACCGAAGACTCTACAGATATTAAAAGATAATAAGAAATATTATGAACAAATAGATGAACACGGATCCAATAACTTAGAAAAATATGGCAAACTCCTTGAAAAACACAAAACACTAAGATTAGTGGAAATAGAAAGAAAAACTCAGAAGAGTCCTAAATGTCTCAAGGAAATTTGAAATTGTAATAAAAAAATCTTCCCGTGATTAAAACTCCAGCTCCAAATAATAGAAACTGGTGACTTCTGTCAATCAATTTTACACAAACTCTTTCAGAACGCAAAGGAGTACGGGATACTTCCTAATGCATTCTACGAGGAAAAATTATACTAACACCTGACAAGCACCCCCAGGGACATTAGAGACCAAAGTGCCCTTGACCAAATGGGCACCGTGCTTCACAAAACAAAAACATATTGGACCCAGCAAAGGTTTTTATTTTTTATGTATTTTCTTTTTGATACCAGAGAAATGGGTACTGAATGAACCAGGCTAACCAAGAATACGAGGTAATTCCAACATTTAGAAACCAGTCACCAAAAGCACAGAGACAAAGAGGGAAATCATGCAATAATCTCAGTTGACAGGGAAAAACCAGTTGACAGAAGTCAACCGGCATTCATTACCATAAGTCTCAGCAATCGCTTTCTTAATGTAATAAGAAGGGCATCCATCAGAAGCCTAACAGTGAATACGTGACTTAATGGTGAAATAAAAGTTTTCCCCCACAGACACCGAGAAAGACAAACTTGTCTGCTCTTGCCAGTTCTAACCAAATTGCTGTGCAAATCTTAACCATTATGATCAGGAGATCGAGCCATCCATCCATCCACTGATAAACAGACAAATACATGGCATTTGGATAAATGGCTTACAGACTGGAAAGGAAGAAATAAAACTGTTTTCACTCACAGCTGATACCACAATTTACACAGGAGACACTAAAGATTCTATACGTATTAAATTTTAAAATTATATATATTAATTAATATGTATATTAACGTTAATTTTATATATATTATTGTTATACATGTTTATTTTTTCAACTTTTATTTTTGAGAGACAGAGAGAGACAGAGCATGAGCAGGGAAGGGGCAGAGAGAGAGGGAGACACAGAATCCGAAGCAGGATCCAGGCTCTTAGCTGTCAGCACAGAGCCCAATGTGGGGCTTGAACCCATGTACTGTCTGAGATCATGACCTGAGACAAAGTCAGACGCCCAACTGACTGAGCCCCCCTGGTGCCCATCTAAAGAATATATTTTTAAACTACTAAAACTAGTACAGATTTCGTTAAACCGTAGGATGAAGTCAATACAATCAATTGTTTTCTATATGTAACAATTAGCAAATGAAATTTTTTTAAACGTCATTTACGATCATGTTAAAAGTACACAAAAGACTAGTCAGGTTCATAGAGACAGAGAGTAGAATCATGGCTGCTAAGAATTAGGGGGAAGGGAAAATGGGGAGTCATTGCTTAATGGATACAGAGTTTCAGTCTGGAAAGACGAGAAAGTTCTGAAAATGGATGGTGTTGGATGGCTTCAGAACAGTGTGAATGTACTTACTACCAAGGATTATACACTTAAAAATGGTGGAAATACTTAGGAATAAGCCTAATAAAATACATATAAGACTTCTACACTTAAAACTTCAAAACACTGTAGTGAGAAAGAAAAGAGACAGAAATACAAGTATTTCCATATTCATATTCACGAATATTACCATATTCATAGGGTGGACCATTCAAAGGCTTTAAGGAGTCAATTCTCCCAAAGTACAATCTCACCCATCAAAATCCTAGGATTTCCTCACCAATTAATTTCTTACGAAAAGAAAAATAAGTATATAATGAGAAAGCTTTTTAAAAGAAGAAAAGAACCAGGTGAGCACAATTAACAGCACCAAGAAGGGGCAGGCCGACATCATGAGCCTCCAGATGTAAGACCCTGAAAGGAAACATCGCTTATCTACTTTTCAGTAAAAATTGCTGAGCCAGAATCTAGGAATGAACATCATTACATCGTAAACATCAGCCAAATTCAACGTCGGAGACATTCCGTACAAGAATCGCGTTGCACGTATCAAACATTTCGAGGTCGCGAGAGGCTGAGGAACCGTTCTCACCAAAGCAATAGAAAGAGCATTCTGTCCCAGGGAGGGGAGTCTCGACAGAATCGCTGGGACGATGAAGGGAACTGGAGAATGAGGCCATCTGACACACACCCTGAATTTGAAGCTCTCGTCCTGTAAGGAAATGTGGTTGATCTTAGGGAAGACACACTGAAGTATTAAAGGGGAAGAGGGCATAATGAATGCAACCAGTTCTCAACTGGCTCAGGAAAAGTAACAGTTACAAACACGCACAGGAAACTGATAAGTCAAATATGGCAAAACGAGACGTGGTAAGGCTGAGGAAAGAGATCTGGGAGCACTTTCTACTCTTCTTCTAACTTCTCTGTACATTGGAAGTTATTTCAAAATGAAAAGTTTAAAAAGAATCCCAGTACGTACTTTTGTAGAAATTGACAAACTGATTCTAGAATCTACTTGCAAATGCAAAGGTACTAGAACAGCCACAACGATCAGGAAAGAGAGGAAGAATGAGGGTGAATCTACACCATCCGATTTTGTGATTTACCACAACGTTATAATTATCGAGACAACAAGATACTCAGATACAAGGACAGAGCAACAGAACATGATACAAAATCTCAAAATAGGCCCTCACTTGTGGTCAACTGATTTTCAATAAAGGTACTAAGTAAGGCATTTGAGTAGGATCATATAAGCATTTCAAAAACGGTACTGGAAGAACTGGATATTTGTATGGAAAAAATAAACCTGAACCCATAACTCCTGCTATATACAAAAACTGCTTTTGAGATGGATCACAGACCTAACCATAAAAGCTAAAACTGGCATTTATTGAAGAAAATACCGGAGAATGTCTTTATAGCATTGAGGTAAGCAAAGGCAAAGATTTCTCAGACGTGATGCATAAAAGAAAAAAAAAATGATAAATTAGACTTACCAGAATTACATTTTTCTGCTCCTCAAAAGACAGCATTACCAAACTAAAAAGGCCAACCACAGACTGGGAGAAAACATTGTGCATATTTTGACAAAGGAATCATATGCAGAATATATAAAGAACTTCTATAACTCAATAGGAAGATACCGCAGTAAAACTGAACAAAAGCCTAACAGACACTTCACAAAAGTGTGGCCTGAAAAGACGGCCCACGTTGGGTGATGGAAAAATGTAAATCAAACCGCCATGAATCATCACAACACAAGGCGATGAGTGGCTACAATCGGATGATGGGTGTGGATGTAGAATAAATGGAACGTTCACACACTGCTGGCGGCAGTGTGAGATGGGAAGACCACTCCGGGGAAGGGTCTGGCAATTTCTTATGACTTGTGTACACACTACCATCTGACCCAGTAATCGCACAGCCACGATGCATTCTAGAGAGATGAAAACATGCTCACGAAAATACCTGAACACAAACGTTCATAGCGGCCTTAATTGTAACCGCCCCGAACTGGAAACCCAAACTTCCATCAACGGGTGAATAAACATATTGTAGTATCTTCACAAACCAGAATACTTCTCATCAATTAACAGGAATAAACCCCAGGAAGAATCTTTCAGGTATGACATTTCATGAAAGAAGCCAGACACGAGAGTCTCCCCAGAGGATGTAAGCACCCCACGACAGGAATTTTTAGTGTCTGTTTCCTTCACTGTTGTATCCCCAACACCTTGAATAGGGCCTGGCACATAGTTCCCCTCAATATAAATCTATTAAAAGAATGAATGACTTCCTTAAAAACAAAACACTGTGCTCTAGATTTCTAATTCCAAGATGAAATGCTCCTAGCATCCAACTGTACTGATGCCGTATCAGATGTGCCAAAGTGTCCACACGGTCCAAGTGAACACACCCAACACCAACATTCGTGTCATAAAAACCCGAGTCCGAAGTACCTCTTTGAAATGCTCGCTTCTCCCACGGCCATCTCTAAGGCCAGGATCACACGAGGCACCCAGAGGCAGAGAAACGGCGGCTCCCCGTGTTACCGGTTCACCGAGAAGGAAGTGTAATTCTCCTCCACTGTGTTCATGGGGCTGGTCCCTCCCCGGCAAACCTTGGAAGGTTGGTATTTTCCTGGATGACTCTGGAGGTTGGTGTGTAAAAAGCATTCATCCACGCCTCCCAGGGCATACCAGCTAATGCATGGGCTCAAGTGAAAACAAAATGACTAAGTGGAGGCATTGAATGTGTTACTACACGTCCAGCACTGATACCATCATTACTGCTAAAGCGCAAACGTCTGCGTCAGTGTCGCCCGCGTGGTCTGACTTAAGGAGGCTGTGTGTTTTCTCTAATGACTTTGCCCACCATTATCTCTTCGGTCACTTATTACCTGCATCCTATAATCTTAAAATGAATTAACTTTCTGTCTTTTATTCAAGTTCTGCACGGTGGGGATTTAAGGAGTTATATTTTCCAAGAAATGGAACCTATCGTTAACGAGAAGTCACGGAGAAAAAAAAAACTTAGGCTGGCTCCTCGCCTCCCCACCGCTCAGCTTGATTAGGTTGGTAGCTGAATGCTTTTAACATCAAATGTTCAATGGCAGCCTCTGCCCGAGCTAGTCTACTTCCCAACGGGAAGGCAGCTTGGTTTCTCCTGAAGTCATTTTTAATCACTGGCTTGGCAGTCTCGGTTGTTGTTTTTTTATAGTGCTATTTTCCTGTAATTAGGATAAAGTTTGAACTCGGTTGTGACGGTTCCCTAAAAATAGCAGTGGAAGGAGTTGGAGGGAGCAGAGAGCCGAGTTCTGTTTAGACACGCCAACCATGGGGTGCCTCCGAGTCGCCCGCCCGGAGATGCCCGGTAGGTGGCTGAGTTTGGGGGCCTGGAGGTGGGGGGAGATAGTTGGACCTGGAATTTGGGCGGTGAGCGGCCGAAGCCTTGGGGTCACCTGCAGTTTGTGAGTAAGAAAATAAAAGGGCTGGGGTGCCTCGGCTCAGACGGTGAAGCATCAACTTCAGCTGAGGTCATGATCTCGAGCTCTGTGAGTTCGAGTCCCGCTTACGGCTCTGTGCTGATGCCCCAGGGCCTGGAGCCTGCTTGGGATTCTGTGTCTCCCTCTCTCTGCCCCTGCCCTGCTTGTGCTCTGTCGCTCTCTGTCTCTCAAAAATAAATAAATGTAAAAATATTAAAAAAAAAAAAAGAAAGAAAAGAGCTCAGGACACAGCCCCGAGGAAGGATGCGGCCCTGGGGGCCAATAACTAACATGAATTTGTCCAGAAGAACACCACACCTTCCACTAAGCAGTGTTTGTTCGAGCACGTTATGCGTGCACACATGTGAGGCCCATGAACTTGGCCCAGGACCACAATGCGGGAAACACAGAAGCTCCCGCATGCAGGTTTCAGGGGCCACCCCATCACCCCGCCACCGCATGGCCATGCCACCAGGCTGCCCTGTGGTGGAGGTAGGGGTCTGTAATCATGAAAATGAGCCACTTTTTAAAAGAGCAGATGAAAATGAAACCCACATCTGAAACGTGAGCTGCGTAGTGTCGCATTAATCCCCTCGCGTTCCCCAGGCTGCTACCTGAGTAAGCTATAATAACCCTGTCTTTGAACTTGCGTCTGTGGGCTCAGAGCCTGTTCTGAAAGCCTTTGTTCCCCACATACACGCCCTCCACACCCTCCCTCCAAAAAGATGAAAGGAAGAGCAGCGTTTTAACGGTAGTAATTCCCTCTGCCTCCCTCGACACACGTGACCCGGTGGCCAGCGAACCGCCAGTGTCTGGGGGTGCGGGTGTGTGAGGGCAGCAGCTGGGGACGTGAGCTTGGATGGGAGTCACCGCGGTCATCCCCGCTCATGTTTCAGGGTGGCAGCACGTCCCGATGCGGACCCGCGGCGCTCGGGGATCGGCCGAGGCTCCGCTATTACTGCGCAGCTCCCCAGTTGAAGGCCCCAGCACCCCACTTGTCCAACAAGGGGAGAGCCTCAGGCAAGGGCCCAAGAGAGGAGTCACAGGTGGGATGAGCGGGTGACACTCCAGGGACAAAAATGGAGAACTTGTGGCCCCATCTGTCTTAAGCCCACTGATTTCCCCTCTTTGTATGTCTTGGTTTTGGTTAACTTCTAGGCAGGCCACGAGGAGGCGGAGGTGAGTCTGTAGACACACAATCATGGCCGAGCGTGGGCACCCCAGACCAGCAGAGCCCGACTACGGAAGTTATCCACCACCACAACGCAACAGATCAGTTCGGCAGCCCACTGGACGAATAACTCACCGCGACCACGGGGATTTCGGGCTACAGTTGTAAAACTACTCAACTCAAGGAGCTATAACATCGTATATGTTAAAACTATGTGACACAGCATTAACATGTTCGAAGGAGAGAAACGACACAATCACCTCTGTATCTGAAAAAGTAACTGCAAAAATTGCGTCTCTAGGCAACTCCAATAACAATACAAACTGACAAAAACCCAGATGGAAGAGTAAAAGCCAACGGCAAGGAGATCTAAGAAAACGGTCCAGTAAGAAGGCAGCTGGATGTATGAGTCAGCTTAGGCTGCTGTGACAAATAGCCCAGACGGGGTAACCTGACTTCTCATAGCTCTGGAGGCTGGGAAGTTCAGCATCAAAGTGCCGGCCTCTTCGCCTCCTGGCTTGCAGATGGCCGCCTCTCGTGGTGTCCTCCCATGGCAGAGAGAGAGCTCCGATGTGTCTTCCTCTTCTTGTAAGAAGTCTGGTTATTTCTTACAGAACTCAACACACGCACAGGCTGTGAACCACACTACTCCTAGGTATTTACCTAACAGAAGTGAAACTATATGTCCACCAAAACATGGATGAGAACAGCCTTAGGGCCTTATTCACAACAGACAAGAGATGCGAACTACTTAGAAGTAGTAGAAGAGGAATAAATAAACCGATTGGTGTGGCCATACAGCGGAACACACTTCGGCAATCAAAAGCAGCGGTCTGGGGCGCCTGGGTGGCTCAGTCGGTTAATCGGCCGACTTCAGCTCAGGTCATGATCTCACGATCTGTGAGTCCGAGCCCCACGTCAGGCTCTGTGCTGACGGCTCAGAGCCTGGAGCCTGCTTCGGAATCTGTGTCTCCCTCTCTCTCTGCCCTTCCCCTGCTCACGCTCTGTCTCTATGTCTCTCAAAAATAAATAAAAACATTAAAAAATTAAAAAAAAAAAAGCAGTGGTCTATTGATATGGGTATAGCACCAATAAATCTCAAAAACATTATGCTAAGTGAAAGAAGCCAGCCTTTAAGTGGCTATGTGATAGCATTTCATTTCTATGAAGTTCCAGAACACATAACACAAGTCCACGGTAGAAAAAAGAAAAAACAAAACAAAACAGAACAGTGGTTGTCCGAGGAGGAGGGGAGTTGCCTAAGAGCTGCGTGATGGAACCTTCTAGAGTGATAGGAATGCTCTGTGCCTGGCCATGGGGTTTGCACGGCAGAGATTTTTTGCATTCGCTGGACCTTCTTAATGGGATACTTACGATCTGTGTGTTTCATCGTATGTAAGTTTTAACTCAGAAAAGAGGACCAAGGCTAGGACCACAGATACGGAACTCTTGTGAAGGATTTCCAGCGCTGCGCTATTTCAGCACAGTGCACAGATATCTGTAACTGATTGTGAAATACATAAAACCAGTAAGATGGACTGACGGACGGACAGACGGCCGACACGGCTAGCACAGTGAGGTGTAAATGGCGGGGTCAAGTTGGTGGGTGTTAGGGATTGGATGTTCACTGTCAGATCCCTTCTGCTCTTCCATATGCTCGAAATTCTTCCTGATAAAATGTTAGGGAGGAAAAGAGCATCTTAAAGCATGAAGAAAATGGTCCTCGACGCAACTCGACTGAGCTGTTAATTTTCACCAGCTCTATCTTACAAAAACGCCATCAGAATTCTTCAAGAAAATTAGCGTGTTCTTTAAGTCCTGACACGAAAACCTTAAAATTACCGGTGACTACTGATAAATGACAGACAAATTTTAATTTCTGTGTGAGGAAGAGATAAGACAAGTGATTACTGAAAATCACGAAGGAACGATGTGAGGGCAGGGGCCAAAGGCAAGGAGGCGGGCGACAGAGTGGAACCGCGAGTGTCAAGAAACACCTATGGGCCAGCCAACATCCCTGGTGGCAGGGAGAATAAAGTGGCCGATACCAGTTTTCCTCCTTCGGAGTAGCAACAACAAAGAGATTTATGGGAACCACCTTGGAAGTTAGGGAGAAACGGGTCCTCGCTTGGTGGCGGGGAAGGAACCCGTGCAGGTCTACTCGGTGACGCCGCGCCCCTGCGTGTCTACATTTCGGAACCTCCCCCAGAGAAATAGCAGCCTCGGGACACACGGGGGCGGCCGCAGGGGATGTGTGGGACAAGGGAGACCTTCATCACCGTGGGAATACCACATGCCCCTCCGGGGACAGAGAGAGGGAGAAAGACGACCAGGGAAATTTAAAATATACTGACGTCCTAGGCATCCAACACGTCCAACGTGATACCCTTTACGTAAAGAAGTGCACGGCACGGGTAGGACGCCCCTCTTCAGATCCGCCCGTGCGCTAAACGTTCCGAGAGGCCCTGCTCCGGCACCCACCCGACGCTGGAGGCCAGCCTGGGGGCCGGGCTGGGGCACGGGCTGGGGAAACGTTCGCTGGACCAGAACGGCCTGAACAGTTTACAGGAATGTGTTGATTTGATCCTTAATTAAAAACGAGAAAAAGATAAATGCAAAAATATTGCCCAATTTTTATAGAAAATGTGAGTATAGTTGATATTTACATCTCTAACGGATTACGTTATCATTACATATAAATTATATTTATCTTGCCTTCCAATGTTGTATGTTTGCATTATAGGATGTTTATAGAAGGTATATAACTATAAACAAAGAAAAGAAGTCAACTTTTGAAGGCATGGACACCTTCTCCAAAGACTCATAGCTGCGCTCCAGATAGTTTCTTCTTGCCTCACTCCATGCACAAATGATTTGTCAAAAGTGAGTGCTTGGGCGCAATTGCCCAGCACAAAATGTTCTCAAACACCTGCCTTCTGCGAATGGTGCCTGATGTACCCAGGGGCCCCTGCCCGCCCACCCAGCCCAGTGGCCAGTGTTGAGGCACCAAGGGGGACCTGGACCAGCAAACTCGAGCCAACACGTAGCTTCCGTGTTCCCCGTTCAGAATGTCTGGAGGTGAAAGGACGGCTCTCCAATCCGTCTGTACGGGAAACAAGAAGCCCGTCGGCCCCCGCTAACCTCAAACACAAGCCCTGAGGAGAGCGGTTCTCGTGCCCAGGACGGCAGACCACACGGGGTCTGGAGGAGACTCTCCCAAGAGGGCCAGGTACAAGGGCAAGATGAGACGTCAAGGAAAGCCTGGGGTCGCAGCAGGATGAAGCCACGGCTCCACATGGGCGCACCAGCCAGGCTCTGAGTCTCAGCGTCTCCACCTCTGAAGGGGGGCTGGGACCTGCCAACGAGCTGGCGGACACGCTGAGGCTCGACGGCCGCCATGACAAACGCCACCGCAGGTGATGCGCTTGTGAGCGGTGTGCTGGGATTGCCGTGGCGACGGGGTCTCCCCGTTTCCCCGGTGCGCTCGGGACGCCCGGGTCCGGGGTGGCCCCGGCAACCCGGCCTGGACGCCCACACACGCCTTCCAGCCTCCTGCAGTCACAGTCACTGAAAGGAACGAGCAACCGTTGCTCTTAGACCTCTCTCCCTCACTCCGAGCCATGGAAAACAGAACAGAGTTCCAGCCCAAAGCCCGCACACCGCCAGCCTCGTGCGCGTCCAGCCAGCGTCCGGCAAATCCGGGAGAGACATGTGTTCGCTGGATTGAAAAGCCTGGATTCTTCCACAACAGAAACCCTCAGAGAACGAGAAAATGGCTTGAGGAAAACAGATACTTACTGAAAGTTATGATTTGGGCTGTGTGTTGGACCTAAAAAGGAAAAAAAAAAAGATAGGCTATTAATGCTTTATAATTTGCAATAAAACTTCTTTTCCAGTGCAGCCAATGGTAAAGGCAGCCACAGCCCAGCACACTCATTTGTGGCGAGCCATCCTCGGGCCCCGGGCTCTGCCGCTGCCCGAGATTACAGGGTGGGGACGGCGAAAACCACAAGACATGGAAGAGGCGCTCTCCGTGTGAGCAGAAACATTTAGAGGGATCTTTGGAGTTTTTGCTGTCTCCTCTCTCTCTTGGCCCGTCCAACCTTGACTCACAAGATCTAGTTACCAACGGGGGCCCGAATGGTCTGGAGCCTGTGTGACGGGGCTGGGGCACTGCGGGGACCATCTCACCACTGGGCTGAGTGCGGACGCATCCCTTCCGGGCATGTGATTTGCTCGCCACCCCTGACGGGCACAAGTGTGCGGAACCATCCACGCGCCCCGCTCCGGGCTCTGCCCCTCGGCCGGGCCCAGGCTTCTGCGGCCGGCGGATGCCCGCGTCCCCGTGTCGGTCTGCACGGCTGGCCTCCCCGCTACACCTCGAAGCTCACCTTTGCATCTGGGGTTCTTTTCTGCACTCCAGGCTTACAGACCGGTCCATCTGTGTCTAAAATAGACACTTTTCTGACTACTGAATGGCTAACATTCAGTAACTCTTGCGCACAACGGGAGAGGCCCCGGGGAAACGGTTTTATGGATTGCCTCTCTGACGGCTCGGGCGTGTGCGGTCGCAAACTGCCAAGCAATCTCCTGCGCCGGGGCTGCGAGCGTGGCTGGCTGGTACCCAGCCACCGGGGCCGCTCCGACTCACCCAGCCGCACGAACAGGACGCCGGTGGCGGTGATGGTCTTCACCCCGTTGGTGGCCACGCACTGGTAGTAGCCGGTGTCCGTCGTGTCCAGATCTTGGATCCGCAGGCGAGAGCCGTACTCCGTCTTGCGGACGATGACGCGCCGCGGCTCCTGCACCACCGGGGCGTCGTTCTTCAGCCACTGCACCGTGGGGGGCGGGTTTCCGGCCACCTTGCAGTGCAGGATGGCCGTCTGGCCTTGCACTATGGTGATGTTGTTTACCGGCTCCAGAAAATTCAGAAGTAGCCTGCAGGGGAGAGGGCGGTCACAGGAGGGCAAAGTTGAGCCAGGGCAGAAAGAGGGTCCATTCCTGGCACTGGTGGGGATTACGTTCTAGAATGTTCTGAGAGACACTGCATTAGCAAACGCTGAACCGCCGCACCCGGGGAAATACAGCGCTAGGTTCCTTCCGGCCTCTGGTCGCGGTATTTTCATCGATCGCGGCATTACCTCATTTTATGTGTGTTTCTGTTTACAGACGCCTTATTAATATGTATTGCCGATTCACTGCCATGGAGCCCGGGGCCAGCTCTGCTGTTAACCCATGCCTGAGAGAAGCTTAACTAACGTGTGGTTTCTCCACAAGGCACGGTGCAGCCTTCTGGTGCTTACGAACGCTACACAGCCCTTCAGCACTGTCCCGGGGAGGGATTTGAAACTGTGAAATCACCAGGGCGCCTGGGTGGCTCAGCTGGTTGAGCGTCCAATTTCGGCTCAGGTCATGATCTCGCGGTTCGTGGGTTCGAGCCCTGCGTCGGGCTCTGTGCTGACAGCTCAGAGCCTGGAGCCTGCTTCGGATTCTGCCTCTCTCTCTAAATCTCTCTCAAAAAATGAATAAACATTAAAAAAAAAACTTAAACTGCGAAACCACCAAAAAAAAAAAAAAGCACAAAAAATGCAAAAAAAAAAAAAAGACTTTACAGACCCTGACAAGGACACTGGTTTACAGTTTGAGCTAGAACGATGAGGCAGATGTCACCTTGTTGGGCCTCAGCGAGGAACGTGTGCATCAGGCAACTCTAAATCTTCTCGGCTCTGGGCACGCCTGCACGCCCCCAGCGCTCCAGGAGTCCTGATTTCAGGGTTACACGTGCACGCTGGGCATTGGGTGAACTTGAAAATACGGAACCCGAAAATGCGGATCGGCTGTGTTTCTCCTTGCAAGCCCTCGATCTAATTTAACCTCTGGGACTCGTGATGTAATTCGCACACAGAAAGGGCATCCCGCTTCCACCGTGCCACCTCAAAGCCTTGGTGAGGAAAAATTCAACCCCAAACAGACACATCCTGAAAAATGAGCTAATCTCTGGCTGGGAAGGAACAAAGATGTCCAGGCCGAGCGCTGCTGAGGGCTCCGTCCCGTGGCCCCCCGGGGCAGGAGCAGGAGACCCGGGCGGGCCCCACACGGGAGCGACAGCGGGATATGGAGCGAGCGGGGCTGGAAAGTGGGGCTCAATCCATCCAAGGCGGGACTCTCAGCTGGTGAACAAGAGGAAGTGAAACAGAGGACAGAGGAGAGGGGTGTGTGTGATGTGTGCGTGCGTGTGCGTGTGTGTGCGTACATGTGTGGTGTAGGTCAGGAACTGGGAAATTACTCAAGATAGACACGCATGCTAAATTCCATCAACACGTAAAAGAAACTAAGGCTAGACAGACAAGACAATCAGTCAGGAGATGAACTCACTTCAGACAAAACTAATATAATTGAGCCATCTGAAAACGACCATGGAATATATTCACGTTCTGAATCTTTTGGCTCCTACGCTTTTTTTAAAAAATGAATTTGAAAGATTGAAAGCTGGCACATATTGGTTATTATTGCCTTAATTGGATGGAGAATTACAGGATTTCTAGTGGACCCTTGAGGTACATTT
Organism: Paguma larvata; assembly: GCA_030068075.1. Lineage (NCBI taxonomy): Eukaryota > Metazoa > Chordata > Mammalia > Carnivora > Viverridae > Paguma > Paguma larvata. The sequence goes on along the minus strand of CM057832.1, from coordinate 87,062,682 downwards.
CACAGAAGGGATGATGGTCCCTAGACGTTGTGTGACAGGAGGCAGCAGGGGGTGGAGAGGCTGAGGAGTTTAAGATGAAGGGATGGTTTTACTTCACCAGGGAGAGTAGACACACAACTGTCTGGAAAGGTGTCACTAATTGGCATTCATCATCATTACCGCATCATTAGATTCTACCTTGATTCTCTCTCAGCCAACCCTTTGCTCAGGGCACCTAAATTAAGTTGTAGAGAATTCTCATGGAGGACACGAGCTGGGGTGGGAGGGAGATGTCTAACAACCCCCTGAGAAATGGGCTGAACCAAGTAGGGTGACGTTCTGGACGTACACCCTTCATTAACGCGGCTGCACGAGCTGGGCTGGGGGAGCCCTGGTCCCTGCAGCCCCCCCCCAACCCCAGACCCTGAGTCTTTGAACACTAAATCCAATGCGCTCTGACTGTCTGAAGTGGTTCCTTCGACACGATCTGGACGGCCCCAGTGGTGATAAACACACTGTTTCACGGTGTTCTGGCCAGAGCCCAACTTAATCAGAGGGTTTCATAGGAAGCGCTTCCAAGTTGCGGAATACCCCAATGCTTTGTCAAGGTCTGCGTAACACGAACGCGCCAGGGGGGCATAGAAAACAGTCATCAGACTGTCATGTAAAAGAGCAAACGACACATTAAAATCACGGCGCTCTCTTTTTGGCGTGGGCTGAATTGTCATTCCCATCTCCACACTGATGACAGTTCTTCCAAAGACCTGTGACAAACCATAGTTTCCCAGCAGACACAGGCAACGGCCTCATATACCGGTAGAACCGAAGGATCTGTGACTCCGGGCTGACCAGCAAAACCATCTACAAGGAGCAGGCCCAGGGGATCTGGGGGCCGGGACCTGGTGGTCACTCCCGGCTCTCATCTCCTCCCTCTAGGGGACCGGCCTGACGCAGTTCTGACACCGCCTCCCTCCTCTTTTAGGACATTCGCATACATCGACTTAGGACAGCTCGGCCAGCGAGGGCTGCATATCCTGAAAGATACAGGAGGGTCTTCTTCAACATGGACACATTTATCTAGAAAGGGAGGGAAGCAGGGGAAGACGTCAGAGAGGAAAGTTAAGGGGCTCGTTCCTTCTGTACAACCGAGGAGACTTGAGAAGCCAGCCAGTACCTACTGCACAATCACCACGAACGGACCCAGCATCTGCTTCTGCAGAACACCTTTTTTCCATCGAATAGGTACGGAAACACAGAATAATTCTTCACCATGCCCACTGACAGCATCTCCTACGCCTTGATTGACAAGTTGACGAGTGTCAGACTTAGTCTTTCAGTGTTCCCCAAGAAGACTCCTTTCTGGAAGTCAGAGTAGGGAGCGTGAACTCCCGCCTCCCCAGCCCTGCGCGTGGACACGGAGAGCCTGGGGTCACCCCACCCCACCCGGCAAGATGCCGGGAAACCATCTACTGGAGTCGGAACTACGCTTAAATCAGAGATGGTGGCACTATTTCCTTTTTAGATGCTTTAGTCATAACAGCTAACATGGCCTGAAGCAACGTGCATGGGCTGGTATCGAGCACCTGATACCACTGACTTCATCATTCCCGCACTCTCGGCTGTATCTGTTTACGTGAAATATCCAGCCCAGCTAAACCTAGAGAAGCAGAGAGCAGACCAATGGCTGCAGAGTGACTTGTAATGGGTAGGGGGTCTCCCTCTGCGGTGATAAAAATGTTTGGAACTGGAGCGTGCCAATGGTCGCACGACTTTACAAGTGTAGTCCTGGGTCAGCGAATGGCCCTGAGGAGAGACAGGGAAGGTGGGTCCAGGTGGACAACCAGGCGGGGGGTGCAGTGGGGTCGATGGAAGCGTCAGGTGCGGGGGAGGGGCCGCTCTGTTGAAAACATCCTTCCCCGGGGGCCGGCGGCCACCCTCAGCTTTGCTCGGATCGGGGGCGGGGGGTAAGGCCACCACTGATGTCTTCTGAGCCCGAGGCGTCCAATTTTTCCAGATCCCCTTCGCTCTCAACAGATGAACGCTCACCCCTGAGGTCACACTCTCCTCAGCTTGCAGAGAACAAAGGAGAATCCGGTGCAGCGATCCAGTCCACACGCGTGGAGCTCTTACCCAATTCTTCTTGACCCTACGCCCTCTGAACCAGCGGAGCTCAGCTCCGTCTTCACACCAGACCCACCGGGAGCTTATAAGAAAGACCCACCTGCACCCTCACAGTTACCAGGACCCAGGAGGAGTCTGGGCAACGGCATTTGTCAAAAGCTCTAAGTGTGCAGCCGGGGCCAGGAACGCCTGCTTTAAATTGGGGAGGACAAAGAAAAGCTGTAGTTTCAGCGAACCAAACCCATGTGAGGACAAACTCAGAGCAGACCGGAAACACCCCCAGGATGAAGCATCATGGGAGGAGAACGTCGGGACTGGAAAGAATGTTCGTATGTCTAGCACCAACCCCTGGAGGTTCTAGATGTGACGGCATATGAAAGCCTCATCTAGCTGGGAACGGGCAGCGCAGAATCTCCATGGACAACACCCACGCCTTGACCTACGTCTTATATCTGCCTCTACCGGAAGCTCAGAGAGACCAAAACCACAGGGAGGTGTCATGGTAACCCCATAAACTCCCAGTGCCCTCCCTAGGTGGGTGCCTAAAACTGAGCCTTTGGGAAGAAATTAAGGCGTCATGGTGAACAGCTGATATCCATGGTACCAACGCTTCTAGAATTTTCTCTAACCTTCCCATACTCTTCCTCCACTGGAAGTGGGGTCCCTTACTCTTTTGGAAACACGCCCAGCTGGTCCCTCGTCATACAGTCAACCAGAACACCCTATCCTCAGATCTTTGCTGTTTCTCCAGGGTCAAGTCTCTGCCAAAAGGTCAGGTCCACAGAGGGGGATCCCCTCGCTGCCCCATCTAAAGCACCTCTATTCATTTCTAACCTTGCTCCCCACACCGCTGTTCTTGGCCTGTCGCTAAGGCAGAGTCACGTAATTGTGAAATTATGACAACTGAGGTTATAAGTTTTGACATCAAGAATAACAAATGTTACTTTTGGGGGCATGCTTCTCACTTTCATGTCTACGTCTTGTCCAGATTCAATTTAGAATCATCCTGATAAGTTTGACTTAAACCCTGGCATGTTGATGGAGAAAGTGCTTCGTTTACAGATGATCTGTAGAAAACCGCCCTCCAGACGACAGGGAGAAAGCATGGTCCATGTCTCAGTCTCAGACCTTCTCCTCCTTTAGGGAATCTTTTTGTCATTTTCTTCATACGGACCCTCACGTGTGTTTTTAGGTAGTTTTCCAGGCATCCTAGCATTGCCCTTCCTAGTGTGTGACCTGTTTTTATTTCTACCTAAGCAGTTTAAGGAAGGCTTCGTGGCTAAGAAGGCTCATAGGACAACTCTTAGATTTCTACAGATTGCACTAATCTCCTATCGGTGGTGTAACAAGTCAGCACAGACTTAGTGGTGGAAACAGGCACAAATTTATTGTTTCATAGTTCCGGAGGTCAGAGGTCCTCACGTCAAGGAAGTGACAGGGCTTTGCTCCTTCTGGAGGCTCTGGGAGTCTCTGTTCTTGCTCTCACAGCATCTGGAGGCCACACATGCCCTGGCTGGTGGCATTTTCCTTGCATTTAGCCCCCACCTCTGCCTCCATCAGCATCTCCAGCTAGTAACTCTGACCCGCCTGCCTCCCTTTACAAGGACCACTGGGAGCGGCATCGCCTGGGCCACACAGGCTCTTTTCCCATCTCAAAATCCTTACCTTAATCCCATCTGCGAAATCCCTGTGCCGTGGAAGGTGACAACAGGTCACAGGCTCCAGGGACATCTTTATAGTTCGTCCACTATGTGTATTTTGCTTTTATCTTGCCACTTTGCTGAACTATCTTGCTAGTCCTAACAGTTCCTAAGCTGACTGTCCTGGATTTTCTGTGCAGAGATCTTCTTATACAGCAGTCGTGTGGCCGTTTTGCTTTCAAAATTCATACCACTCACATCTCCTTTGGCCTAATTGTTTTGCCCAATATTAATTTTTCAATAATTTTTTTAACTTTATTTATTTCGAGAGAGGAGGAGAGCAAAAGAGAGGGAGAGGGAGAGAGAGAGCACACACTTGAGGGACGGGCAGAGAGAGAGGGAGAGAGAGAGAATCCCAAGCAGGCTCCATACTGTTAGCACGGGGCCCAACTCGGGGCTCGAACTCATGAACCCATGAGATCATGACCCGAGCCGAAACCAAGAGTCAGACGCTTAACTGACTGAGCCACCCAGGCGCCCCCCCAACATGAGTTCTTTTTAATTTAATAATTATAAATACTGAAATAGTACAAACATATGAAAATACAAATATTAATATAATAGATATCTATGTACACAACTTCAACATTTTATGCTAACATTTTACCATACTTGATTTAGAACACGTTTTTAAAGAGTGAACATTCTAGAACGCATCTAAAATCCACACCTCCCTGTTTCTCCCTCCCTCTCCTGAAATCTGGTTACACGAAAGAATCACTTTCTTGTTTTTCCCCCCACTCAGAGTCAGCTTGGGATTTATCTTTGTCGATGCTCATTTATTTTAATGACTGTAATATTTCGCAGTACAAACCGACCATGGTTTCTTGATGCTTTTCCCAAATGAAGGGCAAATAAGTTGTTCCCACATTTTTGCTAGGGTTGAATCACCACCTGTACACACGTCTCCTCCTGCACGCATACAAGAATTCCTTGAAAGTGTCCACCTGGACGCCAAAGTGATGTTGCAGGGCCTTGAAATCTCTCGCTTACATAAGTCTCGAGAGTGCCTGAAACCATGTGCACTCACCATCAATGTCAATCAAATTGTTTCCCCTTCAACTATGTCAACATTTGGTGTTTAGGGGCTTAAAAATGTTTGCCAGTCTGATGAATCTGAAATAGTGCTGTTTCACTCAGCATCTTAACAATGTGTCATGAGATGGGGCGCCTGGGTGGCTCAGTCGGTTAAGCGATCGACTTCGGCTCGGGTCATGATCTCACGGCTCAGGAGTCCGAGCCCTGCCTGGGCTCTCTGCAGTCAGTGCAGAGCCCACTTTGGATCCTCTGTCTCCCCGTCTCTCTCTGCGCCTCCCCAACTGCCGTAGGTGCTTGCTCTTTCTCTCAAAAATAAATACACATTAAATAAAAAGTCAGCATGTGTCACGAGCTGGAGTGTCCTGGAACGTTTACTGGCCACTGGCCTCTCCTTCTGCAGCCGTCTGCTCAAGTCTTTACGCTGTCCCTCTTTTTCTAACTTCTGCCGTTCATAAATTTTCTTTTTCCTTTCTAATATAAGCATTCAGTGTGCAAATGCCCTTCAACTTCTTCTTTAGCCATCGAACGAATTATTTAATCTCCATACGGTTGGTTGGCCAGACCGACATACCTTCTAACTTACATTATAATGTTTTTCTTTTAGCTCCAAGTTATTGGCAGCGTGCCTACCGCACTGTTGTCACAGAAACGTGGTCTATTTGCTGAGATTTGCTTTACAGCAATCTAGCAATCTAGCGTAGAGTCAATGCCTACAGTAGAGTTCCGCATTTTACTGTAAGAACGTGTTTTCTCTAACTGCTCAGTGCACGGGTTCATATATGCTCATTAGATTAAACTTGTTAAGTTCTTCAAACTTTTAATACGCTTCTCTCTTACTTTTGATGACACGTGTTTTCACGGACTCTGTATCTGTCAAATTAGTAATTCTGTCAAGATGTGTTTATATATTGGAAACTATGTTACGGCGTGCAATAAACTTCAGGTTGTGGCATCGGCTAGTCTTTTTTTTTTAAATTTTTTTTAACGTTTATTTATTTTTGAGAGACATAGAGACAGAGAGTGAGCAGGGGAAGGGCAGAGAGAGAGGGAGACACAGAATCCGAAGCAGGCTCCAGGCTCTGATGAGCCATCAGCACAGAGCCCGACGTGGGGCTCGAACTCACAGACGTGAGATCATGACCTGAGCTCCGCCGCTTAACCAACTGAGCCACCCAGGTGCCCCTCAGCTAGTCTTTATATACCGTGTAATGCTGGTGTCTAAAAGGCCATTTTGTGTGATTTTTGACATACGGTACTCTTGATTAACATAGTCTTGCACTGTATTATTAATTTTGAAAATCATTTTTATGATTGTATTTTAGAAACGAAGTCTGTAAACAACATATAATTTAACATGTTAATTGATGAATCTCCATATATGAACCATGAGGTTTTTCACTGGCAGGTTTTATGTTTAATGCTTCCATTTTGTATTTTATTTCTCATTTTGTCTTCATTTTAATCTTCCTTTCCTGTTCTCTGCTGGATGGCTTTATTTTTCATCTTCTCCTTTCCTTGTCTGAACCACAGAGTAAGCAGCTAGTTTACCTACTTTTTCACAAGCAGACATAATTTGGCAAACTCTCTCCTCCCAATGCGACCAGATACAAGTGCCACGAAATGCTCAGAGCTGCAACCACACGCCTGCCCACCACGGCTTTTGAGTTACTGCTTCCCAGTGTTCAGCTACATTGGGTATCTAAGCCCCCAGTGGTCATTATTCTTTATGATTTTTACTCCCAGAGTTTATTTAGACTTGCTGACCTGTTAATCAAGTGCTTTTCCTTGCTTACGCGGCTTGTACTTCACCCTTCCTCTGGGTTCGGCTGAGCGCAATCTGAATCGTACCTGGTCTTTGGGTAAAGGACTGAAATTGTAAACACCCTTGGTCTTGGTCTAAGGGTTACCCACGACGGTCATACTTGGGTGATAGCTTAGCTGGGTATGGAATTCTGCACTGGCGATTACACTGCCATCTTCTGGCTTCTACGTTTACTGCAGAAATCGGGCTGGTTCTTGTTCCTTTGCGGGTAATCTGACGTTTCCCCTCTTAGGCTACTTTTCATATTTCCCCTCTATCTTTGCCACGCCTGAGTATCTCATCTCTAGCTGTGGATTTATTTGTACACAGACTTAATGGGCCTCACTACCATCCCCAATTCCATCGATTCCGTAAAATTCTCCGCCAATACCTCGTGAAATATCGTTCCTGCACTCCCCTTTATTTCCCCTCTGAATTCTGCTTCCAGACAGATGCCGAACTTCCTCCCTTCTGTGGTTTCTCTGTGTGCTCCGCTGCTGTGATACTCCCGGGCTCTTTTAATCTCCAGCTGTGCACCCTCTTGCTTCTTGATCTGCCCATTAAGTTTCTCATTTCTCTGACTACAAATTTTTATCTCTAGAAGATCTCTTTGGTTTTCAAATCCGTCCCCGCCTTTTCTTCCTTTATTTTTACTCTTTCTGGCTTCCTTGTTTACCAGCTCACCACTGGTCCCAAGCCTCTCCGAGTGTGCTTTGTAAGTTTTCACTGGAGGGCTGGCGTTTCTGTGGGAACCCCTTGGGGACTGGGTTCCTGCAACAGTCGGTGCCAAGTCTTCATGTTAACTCTCAGGCCTGGGATTCCCCCCACAACATTCCCAACATGCAAACTGGGTTTACCCACTGGAGTGTGGGTCCAAGCCTCGACTCTCATGGTAGCACCTTCTGTGTTTGCCCCCTCGAGTCTGGGCTGAGGTGCGGACTGTGGCTCCTACGTCTCCTTGCTTGCTGCCAAATGCATACCCACCGCACCTGGTTCTCTGGACCCCATGGGTTCCTTCCTGGTTTGAATCTGAAACCCAAGCCCCTCCTGCGGCTGAGCCTTGATGATCCTTCTAGAGGCCTTACTTAGGGTATAAGAAACGGAAGTTCTTTCACTTTCCTGAAGCCAAATTTGACTTTTGTCACGGGCTCTTATTTCTCCTGAGTAAAGGAAATGCAATAGCTCCGATTCCAAGTGACTTCAGTAACTAAGGAATTTATTCACGTAATCTCAATCGGCACTTTCCCTCTCCCGGGCATGCTCTCCAGTGGAGCATTTATGCCCGGGGAGACTCTTCTAGCCTCAGTGCCTGGAGGATTTGACGCATCTGCAGAAGCCCTCTGCCTGTCCCCACGCCTGCCAAGGTGTGCACGAGTTACTAGTGTTCTTTCTGCCCTGGAGCCCACAGATGCGTCCATAGCCACATGGGGGCACCACCTTTCACTGCTGGGGAGACCGCGTCGCCGCGCACGACACCTGCAAAACACAACTCTTTGTCTCAGATAAACGAAACCCTGGGGGCATTCCCCAAGGCTGCAAACAGAGTAGGGCCCCCTCAGGCGGCCCGAGCCCCGGCAGGCAGCCCAGGGCGGTCACAACTCTGCTTCCTCCCTCTTCCTGGCTCCTGGCCGCGTCTCCACCTCTCTCTGCAAGCCCCTGTAAGCAATTGCATCTTTTACTAATTTTTATTGAGAACTTGTATGTAATTTAAGTGGGAGGGGCGCCAAGGGAGTTTGGTCCACCATCGAAAGCATCATTCATTCTCTGGAGACCAAAATGAAAGCCAGAAAGAAAGTTCTCCGAAGAGGGGGTGCCGTGTGGCCTTGGCCCTTAGGGTTTGTTCGCGGGGTCCCCTGGCTTCATTTCCCTTTTTTGCAAAATACGGGGTTTGTTCTAACCTTCACTACGCTCTCCTCCAGCTCACAAGGCTCCCTTTAGGGCCCCTCCGAACCCCTCCGGACACGACCGAACGGGCCAGGAGGGGACAGACTCGGGCGAAGGAGAATCGGCTAACTTGGATCAGTCAGCACCGCCCCAGGGTTGGAGGCAGAACAGAAGGCCTCCCTCTAACTCTCCTGGAGGGTCCTCCCTCTGCAGAGCGGGGGAGCTTTAACAGCGATGCTAATGGACTCCGGGTCCCTGTATGCCGGGGCCAGCCCAACGCTCGCCCCTAACTCTGGATGCTGGAGCCGGGTCCGAGCACGAACACACGCCAAAGGCAGAGGTCCCCGGAGAGCCCGTTACCATGGGACGCCCCTCCCGCCTCACGGTCCGATCGGTGACGGATTGCCTTTTTCCCCCAAGTGAAAGCACGTGCTCTCCAACTCGGTCCCATGCCTTAGGTGTTCGAGAGGTGCCTTGTCTCCCGGGCCATGCCGCCCCGTCTGGGAAGGAGATAAGGGAAGCCTTAGGCGCCGGGGGTCGCAAGGTCGTGGCGCTGTGACTGGTGGGAAACAAAACAGACAAGCTGCCCAGCAGGGCAGGTGAGGAGGGGACCCTGAGGGGACCCGGAGGCCACAAAGCTGCTCTTCTGTAGGGGAAGTATTTACAGCTCAATAAATCAGCCGGGGGCAGGGGCGAGGGGTCACTCCCGCTCAGACGCTCCCGCTGAGCTGTCTAGAGGTCTGCGTAGATGCAGCTGCAGGTGGGGGGGGCTGGCCGAGCAGAGGGGCCGCGGGGACAGGAGAGGAGGGTGTGGGGTTGGCAAAGGCGGCGGTCGGAGAGCACGGGAAACAGGGGCCAAGGAGACGGAAGGGCCCGAGAAATGCCGAAGGGTACGTGGGTGTTTCTGCACATTTGGAGGGGGGTCCGTCGTGTGGTGGGCGGCGGCCCCAACGACACGGGTTGGAATCCGTGAACGTGCCCTTATTCGGAAACAGCGTCGCTGCGGATGCGATCACGTTACGACGAGGGCACGGGGGAGGGTCCTTCAGTGGCTTTTGTCCTTATAAGCAGAGGGGCTCGAGGACCCGGCTGCACAGAGAAGACCACGCGACAACACAGGCAGGGACGGGGAGAGATGCGGCCGCAAGCCGAGGAAGTCCCGGGCTGCCGGGCACCGCCCGCGGCTGGGACAGAAGGCCGTGACACTCTCTCAGAGATCCCGAAGGAACCAGCCCCGCTGCGGACACCCCGATTTGGGACATCTGACTCCAGGACTGGGAGACGGCAGGTTTCTGGGGTTGGAGACACCGAGCCCGGGGTCCTTTGGTAGGACAGCCCTCGGAGGCCACTGCAGAGGGGTAGAGGGACTGAGGAAGGAAGGAGCTGGCCCCCCAAGCCTATACATCGGCATCAGGCGACACCCACAGACTCACAAAGGGTCAGGGGCACGAACACACACACATTCAAGACAAGCATATCCAGGCAGCCCGCGGCAGCATGGCGGTCACACTCCATGACCTTCCTCGTCTCCTTGGGCAGGAAACAGCAGCCAACAGCACCGGACGGCGGCTGCGGGATGCAGCAGCTCCTTCCCGGCTGCAGGGCGGGCTGGCAGGGGGCCCTGGGAAGAAGCGGACATTGAGAGGACGGCTGTGGGGACAGAGAGTCGCCTCGCCGCTCCGGGAGCCGGGTCCCACGCGGCGCTCAGCCCCGCACAACACTTCGCACGCTCCGAAATCCCTTCTCTGTGGGGTGGGGCTTTCCCCGACACGGCTCAGTCCGCCCCCGTCCTAGTCCCGTGGGCGCTGCAAACTTGGGGCGGCAAGAGGGACCAAGGGTGTTCGATAAAAGGCCTTCCCCTGGGGAGGAAGCAGTACAGGGCTCAGGGCCCTTCAGCCGCGTCGGCAACGGGGGTGCGGTTTCCAGCTTTACCCCTCAGCCTCGGGGCCCCGACGCATGCAGCAAACTCCAGGACAGTCATGCGTGGGCACCTGCACACACACACACACACACACACACACACACCCCAAAAGTTCTAGAAACATACCCAACACATAATCCATCAATCCACATGTCCTACATGACTCGGTAGCCCCAAGGCTCAGGAGACAGATAACAAGGCTCACGTCCACGCCAACACTATGATCTCTTCTGAAAAAATTCTTCTGTTCCCTCTGTCCGTGGAGACTTTAGGTCAGCACCGTGGCACAGCCCACCGCAAATCGCAGGGGGCAGCCTGGGCTCCCGGCCTGTGATTTAGAATGCCCTCGAGATCCCCGACAACTGCAACGCATCCTCAAGCGGGGAGAGCCTGGAGTTCCCCTCGGGGGCCCTCAGAAAGAACCCACCTCCCACACACATTCCAAAGGACTGATTTCACAAAACCCCAGACGGTGTTACATCTGCACTTCGAGGGCTGCCTGGGCGCACAAGAGCAAAGGTTTCCAGGACAAACGCACGCTTCTGTAAATGTCGTGACAGTAACGGTGCCAACGACGGAAACGCCAGCCATCTCACCAGTAACAAGAAGCGTGTCTAACGTAGCGAGAAGTTATACATCCTGGCATGTAGCCACCCCTGGGTGAGCCCAGCGCCGGAGCCGGCAGTCCGAGGCTGGCTTCGGCCCGAACCCCCATATGCCGACGGTCGTTTGGCAGATGAAAATTTCAGGCGAACTTTCCAGCAGTAAATCGTATCTTCCGTGTTCATTTTCTCTCCTACGTAGGCTTTTCCCTTGGGGATCTTTCTGTCAATACCGACCGCCAACTGTATACCTGTTACGTGCTCACTGCTGGCAGACGGCAGAGTACATCTGAACACAAATGCTGTCTACACTCGTGCCTAATTCCCAGATCCTAGTTTGCTCGGAAGACAGAGCGGTCCTCGCACCGAGGCACTAGCCTGCTGGCCATCCCTGCTTTTTACAGATGCAAGGGCATCGTAAATGCTGACTGGATTAAAGAAGCAGCTCATACAGTCCACTCAGCTCTCGGTACTGTTTTTGAATGATTTAAGCCAAATGTGGCCAAAGAGTGACACTCCCTGGAGTTCAGCAGACAAGCACACGGAATAACACGTGTGGCACGGCCAGGCCAGTTCCTTCCGTCGCCAGCGCGTGTGGAGGAGGCCGGGGGAGCAGAGAGGAAGGGCAGAGCGCGTCCCCTTTTGTGCAAGAGCTGAAGCCCAGGAAGAAAGAAAATCGCACTACGGAACTAGAGAAATGACCTGCAGTGAAGGGTCGGGGCCTCGGGTCTCCAGGACCCCCTGGGACCGTTCGCCAGGATCCTGTCCCCAAGAGGCTGCTGAGGTCTGGACGCCTAGAACTGGGGCACACACGGGTGGTCACGCCCGGGAAGAACAGCACACAGTAGACGCCTCCTGCCGCTGCTTCCCGGGCGAGTGCTACGTGTGAGCCCTTCTGTCCCGCCGACGGCTGGGGGTGCACTGGCCGCCGCGGGAGGCTGGAGCCACGTCCGACCTAGGGGTGTCCCCTGGCCAAGCCGGGCTCGCACGGCTGCTCTCAGCAGACAGCACCGCCGCCGCGGGCAGCCGCCACGGGGAGCAGAGCCCCAGCTCGCTGTGGAACCTCGGTTTCTTTCCTACGGCCCGTCCACGGTGCGTGGGAAGCCACAGACCCACACGCAAGCACACGCGTGTGTGCACACACGCCCGCTCTGCCAGGGAGCCACCTGCCGTGGTGTTTCTGTGCCCCGGAGGAGTCAAGGCAGGCTTCCCAAAGCCTCAGCGCTGCAGACAGAAGCACACACGGTTTCCACACCATCACGCGTGGCTTGACAGAAACCGTCAGGAGGTCAGTGAATCCCAACCAAGCAGAGGGCCTTACAGAGCATGCAGCTGTGGGCTTGAGAAACTGCTCCAAGACCGAGAAGGAGGGCCTGGAATCCCACCCCAGGCACGGGATCTGAGCTATCCATGTTTGGAGCTCGTGCCTGGATGGAAATGATAATTTCTGCGAACGCTCAGCCTACAGTCACTTCTGAGCCTCGGTCGGCAGGCGCGTCTTGCATCCAGACGGCCCGAAGGACCCTCCATCTGGCAGCTGTTAGAGGCACCGCTGCGACAGGCCCCTCTGGCCCCTGGAGACCCAGCCCGGGCCCCCCGGAGACCCTGCACCCTGCCCCTGGGGGAGGGTCTGCTGTCAACACACCTCCCCGGGGGAGACCGGAGTCTACGAGGGGAGTGTGGGTGCCCGCCTGTCCTCCGCCAGCCCCACCTCCCGCCCACCGCCCCCTCACCTCCCTCCTCCTCTCTCTCCTACGTGCCCCTCACCACCCTCTCCTCACCCCTCCCATCTCCCCTGCGTCACCCTCCAGACCACCAGGGCAATCACTGCCGAGGGATCGGGGTACACCGTGTACCAGGCCAGAAGCTTGCGCCGTGGAGGACGGCACTCGGAATAAAACAGAACATTCTCCTGCCTAAAGAGCTGTGTGCGTTCTACCCAGGGCTGCCCGACAGAACTTTCCGTGGGGATGGAATGTTCTAGAGAAGTGCTGTCCTCATGGTGGCCTTTAGCCACACATGGCCACTGGGCACTTAAAATGTAGCTCTGAGGACTGAGGACCTGGATTCCTAATTTTACTTAATTTTAATTGATTTAAATTTGAAGACCCACACATGGCCGATGGCCTTGGTATTGGGCCACGTTGGTTTAGTCCCCTGGCCCTTCTGACCTCAGCTACCCCAGCCCTTTCTCTCAGGTGCCCCAAGCAAGCACCAAGTTATCTTGGCCTCAGGGCCTTTGCACAGGCACTGCCATGCTCCAGGACCCCCCGTCCCCCGTCTTTGAAGCATATTCCCCAACTGCCTCTCTGTGCCGCTGCTGTGTGAGGCCCAGGCACGTGCTGGTGACCCAAACAACACAACACCATCGCGTGCGGTCTCTGCTTCGTGCCGTTTCCCCGTACTGGGGAGTCAGAATCCCGAATCCTCGAGGGAGCAGCCAGAAGGAAGAGACAGGGCAGTGCTGAGCTGGATGGAAGGGAAGGGCGTCTCGGCGCGGAGATCTCAAGAGCTACGGTGCCACGGTGACCGAGGGCAGAGCAGGAAGGCGGTCACCTCCCCGAGTGACTGGGCCGAATCTGAAGAAAATATCCACTCTACCAACCTAAGATGCCTGTGATGGGCGGCGGGAGAGCAGCGACCCGGCCGGTGACCTCCGCGGGAGGCTGGGGCACAAGGCCAACAGCCTGCTCCCCAGGGGAGCCGCCCGCCCGCTCTGGACAGTTGCATGGAGGCCCCCAGAAGACCACCACGCGTCAGCAGGGGACAGCGGCTGAGCCCAGAGTCCGGCGCCTAAGGGTCAGCTCGGCCCCTCGGGGCTCCCCTCAAGGCCCTTCCTTCACCCCGGGAGTCACCAGGCCCGCCATCTGCCAGCCGCCCCCTTCCGGCTGGCTCTGACCAGCCCCCGATGCCCCCACGGCCGCTGAGGCAGGCTGGCGTGTCAGCACGCCCACCGGCGGGCCCCCTAGGCCCCCGGCGCCCCGCCACCCACCCCGGGCAGCCCCGCCGCCTGCGTGCCTCTCCACGCGGGACCCCGAGAGCACTTTCGAACGAACGCCTGCTTCCAAGAGCTCGCACCTCACCTCTCAGGGTCGGAATCGGGCCGTCCTGTCCATCCAGCTCTCCCGGAGGGTCGTTCGCGTCAGGAGCCTCCACGTCCCCTGCACGAAAGAGCACAGCACACGCGTGCGTGAGATGTTTCCTGCGAGCCCTTTACTGTGCTTCTCAGGCAAAAGCAACAGCGTCCCAGCAAAACTGCCCACCAGGCGCGGAAGACCCGGGAGGACGAGGCACTGCGGGAGCTCCCAGAGCGCCCCGACTTGCCGTTCCAGCAAAAGTGATTCTTCACGTCGCTCCACGTGGGCAGAACCCACAGAGGAAGCAAACGTGTGATGGGGGCCCAGAGCGCCGTTCAGCGAGAGACAGAGATTAAAACACCGGCGGCAAAGGAAAAGAAAACCCCACTGTCTCCAGAGCCTGCACGTCGCCCTCTGGGGTCAGGCCCCCGGTGATTCTGAACGAATTCTGTCTGGGGTGTTTCAGGCAGCACGTGCCCCTCCCGGTCCCCCTGGACCCACGGGCGGCCAGCAGCCAAGGACAGAGCTACCTGCAGCTGTGCAGACGGGGGTATCTCCTCCTAAGCCCAGTCACCCACCCTCTAGGGATGGGGTCACAGCAGGTGCAGCCAGCCCCAAACTCCCCCACGCCCAGCGCGCGCACAGATCTGGCTCGCTTAACCGGGAACCCCACGGACAGCCATGGGCCCCTGCTCCCGGGTCCCACCAGTCGGGCAGGGGACGGTGGGTAGAAACGGTGGCTCTGACAACACATCCGGATGGATCTGGGTTTGTGACACCAAAGCCAGACGACAGGAGTGGGACACACGCGCTGAACATCCAGGGCTTGGAAGGAAATCCTGCCCTGGACACGTGGGGGAAGCCGGGGCACGTTATGCAGAAAGACAAATCGTGTCCGGCGACGAGCTCCCGAGTCGTCAAATTTATAAGCAGAAAGCAGACGGTGGGCCCCAGGGCTGGGGAAGCGGGGCCCAGGAGTCGGTGGTTTAATGGGACAGTTTCATCTGGGGAAGAGGAAAAGCTTCCGAGATGCAGGTGATGGCAGGGGTCCAATAACGTGACTGCAGTTACGGCCACTGAACCCCGCACTCGAAATGGCCAAGATGGCAGACTCCCGGGTTATGTGCGTTCATTACGATTTTTTTTAAGTCTATAGAAGACAGTGTATCACCCAGTTATGAACCAGGTCACCCCACGCGTCTCTCTTACATGAGAAACAGGAACTGACAAAGCACCCAGACACTCGAGGCCGCTCCTACGATGAGAAACCTTGCTCGAGGAAGCTGGGGTCTGAAAGTAGGGTACGAGCGGTGTTCGGACAGAACCAGGCACACGAGAGTCTCCAAACTGTCCCCCTAAATAAACGCTGGCCGGTTGATCTGTAAGGGCACCGGCGTCTCTAAGCTAGACCTGTCCGCACCGCCAGGTCCTAAACCACAGGACGGGCCAGGGAACCCATCAGCCGCCGGCACCCTTGGCATCCAGCCTCGGCTCCCACACGGCCAGCAGGAGGGGGTTTCTGCCCGGGCCCGGCTTCTCACACCCGGTTAAGGAAGGTCCCCACTTTCTATCACTTCTAGTACAAACTCAACCACGCAACCGAGGCGACGCTCCACGTCGGCTTTCGTAAAATGCCCCCGCTCCGTCCCACGTCCTTGTTCTCTGAGACGACGCCCCGCACCGGACGTCTCTCCTACAGCCGTCCTATCCTCCCCTCGGCTGCTGGCTGCGTATTGGTTACGGTTCCCAGGGGATCGCAGACAGCCGTAGGTCATCCCAGCATTAAAACCTAGACGGAATCTGGGGCGCCCGCGGCACAGAGACAGGCAGAAACCAGACAAGGCGGCCCGCGGATTTGTGCTAAAGAATTAAACTTGAGTTGGGTTTGAAATCTTGAATTGGCATTTACACAGGCCATCACTCAGCACTGTGTACACGCGGAGAGACCACAGGAAATCAAACACACTTGTACCATATACACACATCTGAACGAGGCATAAAAATTATTAACTGCTTAGAAATTGACAAATGGTGTGAAACGGTCAAATAAATACACACCCTCAGGAAAAATAAGCAGTATGAGCCCAACCCCACTGTGGAATAGATTCCCGGCTCTTCCAAGGCAACCGCCTGTTCCGAAGTGCAAGGTCTCCCTGCCCCTCTGAGTCACGGTGTCTCCCTGCGCAAAGGACCCAGGAGGCGACCCCGACGCTGCTGCTGGCCCTCGGGCAGACCTCGCCCACCCGCTAGACCCGCAAAGTCACTGTTCACCTTAGAAACGCCGAGACTCTCTTTGAATAGGTTGTGCTGGTCGGCACGTAGGCTGGGATTTGCTTTTTCATCTCTTTCGGCCTTGAGCTTTGCCTTAGAAAATAATGTAGTAAAATCGAGGTTGGGGACTTGGCAAAAGGGTGTCATCTACGTATTTGGAAACAGGGGTGAAGTTTCAAGTAGCCCCTTAGGCTGAGAGCAAGAGTCACATACGTGAACAAATGCAGAGCGGTCCGTTGTCGCGGTCCTTAGAGCGGACACCCTAGGTCTCCACACGACGGGGCCCCGTCGTTGCTTCCTGAGAAAGGAGGACCCCACTGATAGCCCGATACTAGAAATTATCGTTCTCCTACCGAGCACGAAGTCAGACACAGAATGGTTGACCTCACTCAAGGTTCCGTACGTCCTAAAATTTAAAAGCCAAATGTAACAGGTGCAAATACGAACTTGGAGAATGGAGACAAGGGGGTCTGGCATTTCAGCAGGTGCCAATGGTCTCTCTCCTGGCCCCCCCAAAAGGGCTGGAAACGCCCCAGGGAAAAAAAACACAAAACACAAGCCAAACCAACAAAACAACCCCAAAAACTATCGCACACACACACAATCAAAATGTCACTGTTGTATACCCAGAATTATATTTCTGGATTGATTAAATTTTAAATTCTTCTTTTATTTTATTTTTAAACACCTCTACAGTGAACAAGCATCCAATTATTAATTGATGTAATTCACATACCACAAAATTTGCCATTTTAAACCCTACAGTCCAGAGGCGCCTGGGGGGCCCAGTCGGTTAAGCATCAGGCTCTTGATTTCTGCTCAGGTCATGATCTCACGGTTCGTGAGTTCCAGCCCCACAATGGGCTCTGTGCTGACAGCACAGAGATTCTGTCTTCTTCCCTCCTTGCCCCCGCCTGCTCTCTCTCTCTCTTTCTCTCAAAAATAAATAAACTTTTTGAAAAATCTAAAAAAAATAGTAAAAATAAATAAAAAATAAAATCTACAGTCCAACAGGTTTGGGGATATGCACAAGGTGGTGCAACCGTCTCCACTATGTAATTCCAGAATATTCTATCGTCCCCAAAAGAAATCTTGTTCCCTCCGGCAGCCCTCCCATTCCCATCTCCCCGACCCTGCAACCACCAGTCTGCTGTCTGTCTCTAGGGATACGTGTTTTGGACATGTTATATAAATGAAATCATACAATATGTGGCCTTTTGAACAAACACCAGTTGTAGGATTCAGTTCTTAAAAATTCTATGCCCAGTAATAACAAAGAGAAAAAGATAAGGAGGAAGAGGCCGGACAAAGCTGGGGCAGGTGATCAGCAAAACAGACCGTTAACCCCTCCTCCTGCACCTGAGCCCGGGGCTCCCCGAGCGGAACCGGACGCGGAAGCGCACAGAAGACCCAAGGTGAGTACGGGACGGGAGGCTGAAGCCTCCGGGATTATTGACGCCAAGACGGGTCCGAAAGTCACCCACCGGGAGGTCAGCGCGCGTCCACGTGCTGCCGTGGGAAAGGCGGGTCTCTCGGACTCGGGACACGGGACCAAGTGGGGGTTCAGCTGGTGTCACCAGCTTGCGCCCTGACGAGTGGGTTCTCCTGCAGGTCACTGCCGCTGGAAGATGGACTCCTACCCACCTTCCTAACCCCGAGCACTGCCGGCCGGGCTGGCTGGTGACAGTTCCCAGCGGTGTGAGCCCCGGACATCTCCCTGATGGCCTGCCCGGAGCCTCCTCACACAAATGACCCCTCGGGCTTCCCTGGGGCTGCCACCCTCGCCTCTCTGCAGGCCGACCGACCGACAGACAGGGAGACCTGAGCAAGGGACAGCCTCAGGGAGGAGCCCCAGGGAGGAGCCCCGGCTGCCCCAAGGCCTTGGAACTTAATCCTCTTCTGAAATGGAGCAAATGACACGCCTTTCATTTTGGTAGAAGGGCACGGGGCATGCAATAAAGGCCACACATGAGCCTTTCACTGTGAAAACCCACGTGGGGAGATGACACAAGGCCCCCAGAACACTCGGACCACCGGTGGCATCATCAATCAAGTCGGTGGGGGTTATTAGCTCCTTACTGGTTTCTTTGATGTTTAAAGAAAAAAGAACATTTCGTTTGGAATCAACTTAAATGTGGCTGTTTTCATGCAAGGACACCTTAAACGTATAGTTTGATCCGCGTCAAAATTACACTTTAATGCCTAGAAGCAAAGACCCACGTGGGACTCTGGAACAGAAACAATACATTCGGTGAAGTCCAAGGAAATAGGAACGGTATGGATTCAGGTTAAGGATAATGAGTCGCCGGGGCACCTGGGTGGCTCAGTCAGTTGAGCGTCTGACTCTCGATTTAAGCTCAAGTCGTGATCTTGAGGTTCGTGGGATGGAGCCCCAGGTCGGGCTCTGTGCTGACAGCGTGGAGCCTGCTTAGGATTCTCTCCCTCTCTCTTTCCCTCCCCCCGCTGCACGCTCTCTCTCTTTTTTAAAATAAATAACTAAACTTTTTTTTTTAAAAAAAGAATAAGTCCATCGAGGCACATTTGCTGTGACAAGTGTACACTGATGTAAGATTTAACATTAGGGGAGACGGGCGTGCGGTACACACGCGCTCCGACACGACCTCCCCGACTTTTCTACAAATCGAAAACTATCCTAAGCGAACAGCTGACTGGAAAACAAGAACACATCCCATCGCGTGGGTCCAGCCCGTAACCGAGGCTCACAGGAGAAGGAGGGCTGTAGGAAAGATCCTGCCTCCAAACACCTCACTCTCTTGACCACCGAATACAGTCCCAAAGCCAGGCACGAACGGCAGATCCAATACGGTGTTCAAAGACTCAGCAGCAGGCCAGTGACCACTCAGAAACTAAAGAAGTTTGGAGAACGTTGGGTTTGGACCTGAATCCGACGGTGACTTGCCAGCTCGTCATCAGGAACTCGGGGCGTATTCTTCGCAGCATTTATCAGGGTCCCGCACATTCAGGGCTGAGCCAATGGGCGTCGGCAGAGCGGCCTGATGAAAAGGTTTGTTGCTGATGCTGGACAGTGCTCACCCGGCCCAAATGCGGGGAAATGCAGAGCAGTTAGAAACCGGGTACGGCTCATGCACACAAACCTTCTAAAGACCTTCTCTCAACGTGGGTCTCCAACGGGACGGCTTGATTTACGGTGTCGGAAAGAGAAACTGACATCTGCAAGGCAGCAAATGGGTCCAGTTCCGATTTCCAGGCTCTCTCTGTCCTATTAAAATCCCAGCTTTCTCATTAGCAGCAGAGACACTACTCAGCAAGAATTTGCTAACGAAGTCCAACCGCACCCTTGGATTTGGGTCCATGGTGCTATTTTGTTTTTGATTTGTGTCTCTGGAAGTGTTTTGTTATTCATACTTTTTCATCCATTAATCTCTACCTGTTGATGTGAATCCGTACACTTGTTGTGATTTAATTAGATATCGTCTCCGGCATAGCTGGACGACTTCAAAGCAGGCTCCTTTTAATTAGTGAGGCTGCCTTATTCACCAAAGCCTGGCGTTCTTGGATTCGGTCATCCCCGTGAAGGGCTGTAATTTCCAGGATATGAGAAAGAACGGCAGTCACGGAGGGCCCAGAAAAAGCCCACAGCCCGGAGGGGTGATTGCGTAGCAGACCAGGGGCTTCGAGAGAAGGACAGGCAGGGAGTTTACAATGCAAACTCGGACAGCACGTCCACTTGCAATGGGAAAGGTCGGCCCCGCATCCGACCAATGGCTCGGCTCGGCAGCGCGTGCAATCGGAAACACGCAAGATGCTGGAGACGCGAGAACGGAGGAAAAGAGATGAACGACCGAGATGGAGCCCGGTGTAAAGTCCTTAAGGTGCGCCCGTTAGTCTGGGCGTTAGACCGGAGGAGGCAGGTCATTAGTGAAGAGACTCCGTGCCGTCTCTGGGAACACGCAGGTTAAGATGCCGCACAGAGCGTGTCTCTGCCACCAGCCAGAAAGCCACACGGCAGTCAGGGGGAGCGGCCGGTGCCTAGCCGCCGGTCGTCTTCACAGTCGGGAGGTTTTTATTTTCGCTCTTGCTAAGTCTGGGTTGAGTAAACACTGGTGCCATTCTCCTTCGAGGGCTGGCCTGGCCTTGCTTTGGAAACACGAAGTTAAACCCAACGGCCTGAAATGGAGTCACCAGGGTCCCTCGCCAATTTAAACTCTGCTTTGATTCCACTTCTGTGGCAAAAAAAAAAAAAAGAAAACCATCAAAGCCCCAGGTAAGGAAGTCCCAGCGCAGCCCCAGCTCCTGCCCGGCACCCCCTGAAGTGAGGGCTTTTTCCACCCTGTGTCCCTGATGGGTCCCCTGGGCCCCCAACAGAGGCCCCACTGTCAGGCCCAGTGAGGATCTGGCTGAGGAGGGGGAGAGGCCGCTCGGGAGGCTGAATTGGGGTCTTTCATGGACCTTCCGTCTTCCCCGACAGCTAGAGCCCCTGGCAGCAAAGGGGCAAACAGAAACGCTGGGTACCCGCCGTTTCCATTCCGTTTCGTGGAGGAGTCTTGAGTCTCGGTTGTTCCCCTGCACACAGAGTCATTTTGTACCTCGAATCCCTAGATTTCATTAAAGGGAAAAGAGGAAAAGATACCTTAAAAAAAAAAAAAAAAACACTTACTGGGGAAAGAATGTAGTTGTGTGCTAACCCACAGCAACAGTGTGAGTGACCTTCGAATTGTTTAAACGAGGGACTTAAAGGCCTTTAAAGTTGCACACGCACACTGCAGCCTTGGGACCCAGGCCTGCGGGACCTGTAGGTGGCGTGACGGGATCGGAGAGAACGGGTCCCGAGCGTCCGAAGAGGCCTGCGTCACCCAGGAATCGACGTCCGGCCTACGTGGCCAGAGGCTGCTCTCGTCCCCAGAGACTCTGTCCAATTGTTCCTTTGAAAGTGGGACATTCGTCAGCAGGGACCACCTCACGTTCATGGAAATAAACAGCCGACTGGGGGTAAATGCTATAATCAAGGTGGCGACAGCGACGGTCTTTTTAACGGTGCCTTCCGTACGAGCCGGCTAGTAACGACGTGCCACGGGCTGGAGGGCTAACTTCTGGAGGCCGAGTTCGGAGATCCGGACATGGGCAGGGCCGGCTTCTCCACGGCCCCTCTCCCAGGCGAGCACACGCCTGGCCCTTCTGCGTCCCCTCTGCGTGTCCGTGTCCTGGAAAGACGCTATGTCCAAACAAGTAGCTGAGATGCTGGGGGGCTAGGACTGCAATGCATCTGTCTTGGGGGAGCCCGATGCAACCCGTAACGGGTAGTGTCTCTTTGCCTTCGTTGCCTCTTTAGCATGAATGCTGACGTGAAAGGGCCTTTTGCAAGGGCGGGGTGCAGACGGACAGACGGGCCTCGGCGAGACAGGAGGCAGGGTGCAGACGGACAGACGGGCCTCGGTGAGACAGGAGGCAGGGGCTCGGATGAGGTACAGCGGCGCGTCTGGGGGGACCGCCCACAGCCCGCTAATGATTCTGGCGCCCTGGGTGCTGCCTTCGGACACCTTCGTCCTCGTACGGAATACACCCCGGGCCTGTGCTCCCACAGACCCGAGTCGGCACGGCCATCCTCCAGTTCCAGGGCCGTCCTCCGAGCTCCAGGGTTTCCAGCAGCAGCTGGGACACCTTCCGAGTCCACGCCTGTCAGGTCCTTCCGCTCACGACGCTTACTTACATCAGAGCCACAGTCCCCACTGGGGGGCAGGGAGGGGGGGTGCCGGTTCACGGTTACACGGTGCCTCGGTTTACCCATGCCGTCCTCACAGCTCCTTCCCGTGACCTCCTCTTCTGTGCGACCGTCCCACCCCCCGCCCCCTCCTCCGAAGGCTACATCTGCAAAGCTCCTCCCTCTGTCCACCCTTGAGGGGAGAGAGGACTTGGCTTTAAAAGAGCGAAACACGGCGCCTGGCTGGCTCAGTCGGTTGAGCATCTGACGTCGGGTCAGGTCACGATCTCTGGGTTCGTGGGTTCGAGCCCCACATCGGGGCTCTGTGCTGACAGCTCAGGTCACGCCCCTCCCCGGGAAGCCAGTGTCAGAGAGAGAGGACCTGTTTGCATCTGATACACCATCACGCTCGACATATCCGAGCGGGGCCCCCCGCTTGCCCGCACAGACTGCTCCCCTGCAGCTGCCCCCCACCTTCTGAATTCTGACTCCGTGGACCCACGGGCCGCGGCCCCAGGCCCCGGTTGTGTCTGACTCCCCTCCTGGCCACATTCTGCGTCCAACCCGTCATGAAATGTCATTTGCTCTGTCTTCACATTGCATCCGAATCCGACGCCGCCAGCCCCCCAGTGGCTCACGCCGCGTCCCTGCCGCTCCTGGCTCTGCTGGGTCACGTGACAGCCCCTGCGCAGGCCTCCGAGGGCCACCCCCCGCCCCCAGCAGTTACACTGGGCCTCTAAAAGGGGCTCCACGCACCGTCACCTGGCACGGCAGAGGTGAACCTCGAAGGCGTAAGGCCCAGGGGAAGAAGCCGGACACGAAAGAGCCTGGACGTAGGAAGGTATGATTCCCGCTCACACCAAGTTCAATGTGGGGCGGGGGCACGTGTGGGGCGGGAGGTCAGCTTCACTCTGGCAGGGGGAGGTGGGGGGACGGCCAAGACCGAGCAGGAGAGAGGCTGCCTGGTGATGGGCGGGTCGACGCGCCTGTGCCCGGGACGCCCGCACAAAGCTGACCCTGCTTCCTCTAGCGCGGTCTCTGCTGTCACACGATCTCCTTCAGCAGGACCCCCCCGGACTCCTGCCACAGGCCCAACGTCCCTCCACCTCACGCCCTCCGTCCTGCCGCCCAGAAACGACACGTTCGTTTATTCCCGTCTCCCCTTCCTCTGTCCGTCTGCTCCCTACTCCGTCCCCAGCGGCTGCGCGGGAGTGCTCACCTGGTGAACGAACGAATGAGCGCATGCTCCTGTGCTCGCCACCTTCCGGCACCTTCTGTCTGCTCAGAGGACCAGCCAGCTCCCTTTGTCCGGCCCCTCCGCGCAGTGCACGAGGAAGCGCGCCCTCCTGAACCGGCCTGGCTCCTCCACCCCTCACGCCCGTCCTCCCTCTAGGGTTCATGTCCATCCCCGTTCCCCCCACCTGGAAAAGGCCACTTGAGACCGCTCCGCTCCGTCGCTAGCTCGTGAGAGCGGCCTCTCCTGGACACCCTCGCTGCATCTCTCTCCAGAGCGACGTGTCCATCGCAGGTCACCAGAGGGTGGCCCAGAGGGTGGCCCACGGAGGCAAGGCTACGGGTGATGGTCCCGGGCGCTACCTGGAACCCCCGCGTGCAGGAAGCACCCCACGACTGTGAGGACAGAACAGATGCCGGCAGCGTGGTGGGACCGTCATGCTTGCGTCCGGGGAACCCTGGGGTTCGGCTCACAGAGTGAAGGGTGGGGTTCGCACTCGCCCCGGGCAAGCTCGGGGCCCCCTGCGCCCGCGCCCCTTTGCCGCACTCCTCGGAGGCGAGAAGGGGGTCACGGTGCAGGCCCCTGCGCCTCCCGACGGCGACAGAGCACTTGCCTGCCCCACGGCCCTCGGCCCGGACGCTCCTCCCGATGTCCCAGGGAGCTCCGCCAGGCTCCAGGACCCAGTCCCCCCCAACGCGCCCCTCTACACACGCACGGACGTCTTCACGACTCCCCACGGACGAGAAGGAGCGGTCGCAGCATTCAAGCTGCACCGCGTGCCGCCGCGTCACAAAAAGAGCTGGCGCTGACATCCGCCCCCCCGCCCCCCGCCAGCAGGTGCACCTGAGACGCCTTCTGCTGAGTGAGAGACGCCAGGGCCCCGCCCGCACGCTGCAGAACGGCGGCCCGGGGCCCCTGATGAACTCGCTCTGCCTCCACAACAACAAAATCCTGGGCGACACCGTGAAAACCAAGCAAGCCGGAACCCCGAGAATTCACCAGGGCCACAGAATGAACAGGAAACAAATCGTGTGAAAGGAAGGACTGAGGGAGGGGGTCTCGGAGAGCCGCGGGGTCTGTGACAGTGGGGGGAGCTGTTGAGGGTGCATGACAGTCTCTGTGTCGTCGGGACTCACAGCACCCAGGGGAGGCCCTAGGTCTGACTCGGCTGGGCTGGGGCTGGGGGCGTGGGGTGGCAGCAGGGGGTGGGTCTCCCCTGGGACATTGTCAAACACCAGCAGGCTGCCAGCGTCACCTCAGGGGCCTCATGCCCACCGCACGGCTGTGAACACGAGGCGGCCCGGAACTTACCAGGAAATTCGGACCCAGGGGACCGCAGGAAACTTCAGGAAGCCCGACGTACTTGCAGGATCAGCAACTCCGCGCACACGCGGAAGGCCGTGCACGTGCCCAAGGAAGACCCGGAGGGAGAGGACACCGGCCCCGCATCTACAGTGCCACCAGGAAGGGGCCGTGAAGGCTGAAGTTTGATGGATGCCCGCTCACAAGATCCCCTTGGCAAAGGTTCAAGACACGCAGCGGGGTGCATAAGAAAGTCTCCTGAGCAGTGACAGGCTGACCACACAACAGAACTGACTGAGATGTGATGCTTAGGAATCCCAACTCGAAAATGTAGGGGACCTTGGGGTGCCTGGGTAGCTCAGTCGGTTAAGCATCCAACTTGGGATCAGGTCATGATCTCGCGGTTCATGGGTTCAAGCCCCGCGTCGGGCTCTGTGCTGACAGCTCAGAGCCTGGAGCCTGCTTCAGATTCTGGGTCTCCCCCCTCTCTGCCCCTACCTCCCTCTCTCTCTCTCTCTCTCTCTCTTAAAAATTAAACATTAAAAGAAAATGTAGAGGACCTCTTGCTAAATGTTCTTAGTACACAGATGAAATAATAACAATAACAACACCAGTAAAAAAAAAGGGGGAGGAGGAGACTCTGGGGGGCAATGGGTATGTTTATAGCACAGACCGTGTGATGGTTTCATGAGCATATATTTATCTCCAAACTTACCACGTTGTGTACGTTAAATCTGTGAAGTTTTCTGAAGGCCAAACATACCTCAATAGAGTGGTTTCAAAATAAAACAAAGAGAACTTAAGAATAGCGGACAACTCAGCGGTCACGTCACAGCAAACAGAGAACCCGCAGAATTAGTAGAGGAAAGCTACTAAACAAACAGTAACAAGAAAAACACCCCCCAAAACCAAAATGAAAAATAAAAACAAAACCACAGCAGCAAAAACAAACCTCGATGGGTAGAGGGGTTTGCTACTAGAGTTGCTAAAATATTATTTAAAATGTCCAATTTTGGGGGCGCTTGGGTGGCTCAGTCGAATAAGTGTCTGATACTTGATCTCAGCTCAGGTCACGATCTCAAGATTTGTGAGTTCGAGCCCCACACTGGGTTCTGTACTGACGGGGGCCTGCTTGGGGTTCTGTCTCTCCTCTCTGCCCTCCCCAGCTTGTGCTCTCTCTCTCTCAAAATTAATAAACTTAAAAAAAAATTTTAACTAAAAAAATAAAATGTCCAGTTTTTAACCAAAAATACAAAGACATGAAAAAAATTTGTATGCCACATACACAGGAAGGAAAAAAACACCCAATGGAAAATGTCCCTGAGGAGACCAAGATTATTATAAATATGTTTAAAAAAGAAAGAAAACCACATATAGAGGATCAAAGGAGGGGCGCCTGGGGGACTCAGTTAAGCGTCCAACATTGGCTCAGGTCATGATCTCGTGGTTTGTGGGTTCGAGCCCCGCGTTCGGCTCTGTGCTGACAGCTCAGAGCCTGGAGCCGGTTTTGGATTCTGTGTCTCCCTCTCTGTCTGCTCCTCCCCTGCTCACACTGTCTCTCTCTTTCGAAAATAAATAAACATTCAAAAAAATGTAAAGAATCAAAGGAAATCAATAACTTCTTCTCACCAAATAGGGACTATCGATGAAGTGACAGAAATTATAAGAATCGAATAGAAATTCTACAGTGGAAAGAACAATAGCTGAAATTTACCAGGTGGGCTCCACCGAAGATCTGAGCCGGCATAAGATTCGGTGAACTGGAAGACACTTTCCTGTCTTTACTGGAATAGAAATTATCTATTCTGAAGAGAAGAAAATGAAAATAATAAAGAAAAACAGCAGAATCCAAGGCACCTGTGAGACGTGACCAAGAGCACCAGCATACATATCACGGGAGTCCAGAAAGAGAAGAAAAAGGCAGAAAAAATATCTGAAGAAATGATGACCAAAACCTTACCAACGTGGAAAAAGTATTCATTTACACACTTAAGAAACCAAGAAACTCTCAGTAGGACAACTGCTAAGAGACCACTAACTGGACACACCATAAACAAACTTGAAAAACCAAAACGGAATCTTAAAAGCAGCAAGAGAAGGGACTCATCGTATAGGAGGAGTCCTCAGTAAGATTAAGAGCTGGTTTCTCATCAGAAACCAAGTAGGGTGACGTATTAAAAGTTTTGGGGGGAGAAAAAGACTGTCAACCAAGGATTCTATATCCAGCTAAACTCTTTTTCAAGAATGACCAAGTTAGGCCACTTCCAGATGAACAAAAAAATGGGGAAATCTGTCATTAGCAAACTTCTCTACAAGATACAGTAAAGGGATTTATTTGAGGGACGATGAAAGGACATCGGAAGGAATCCTAAGCCACAAAAAGAAATAAAATAGTACAGAGGTACTGTGAAAGGTAATATAAACATATTTTTCTCTGTAACTCTTTTTTCTATTTGTTCTAAAAGCCTACTGCATAAAACTATAACAAT
Source organism: Paguma larvata (assembly GCA_030068075.1). Taxonomy (NCBI): domain Eukaryota; kingdom Metazoa; phylum Chordata; class Mammalia; order Carnivora; family Viverridae; genus Paguma; species Paguma larvata. Next base: position 87,035,583 of record CM057832.1, on the reverse strand, counting down.
AAAATCGTGTTGACGGACTTAAACATAAATATGTAATTCATATGGCACTAATAGTTTAGAGGGAAGGGGAAGGAATAGCAACGTACTGGAGCAAAGTATTTACTATTAGGTTAGTATTAATCTGAGCTAGATTTTTTAAATGTTCATTTATTTATTTGGGGAGAGGGAGGGACAGAAAGAGAGAGGGAGAGAGAGAATCCCAATCAACCTCCACACTGTCAGTGCCGAGCCCAACATGGGGCTCAATCCCATGAACCATGAGTGAGCTAGATTTTCTTTTAAGTAAAATGAGAATAGTAATCGTGCAACCACTGAGAAAATAATTTTTAAAAATGACATATGTGAGAGACAAAAGAAAGAATTTTTAATCATACCAGGAACTATCTACATAACATAAGAAAAAAAGAAGGCAGGAATCAAGTAATGGAAGAACGAAAAAGAAGTGATACATAGAAAACAAGTAACAAAATGACACAAGTAAAACCTATCTTATAAATAATCCATTAACAGTACGTGGGTTGAAAGGACAAATCAAAACAGCAGAGATTGGCCAAAAGGATTTTTAAACTTATCCAATTTTATGTTGTCTATAAAAGACACTTCGTATTCAAGAACACAAATATCCGAAAAGGGGTATCACACACACAACAATCATAAGAAAGCTGTAAAGGCTGTATTAGTACCTAACAAAATGAACTGCAGGATACAAATCATTACTAGAAACAAAAGAAATTTTACAATGACAAGATGATCAATCCAATCTATTTTAAACATATATGCACCTAAAAACAAAGCCCCCAAAACACAAAGCAAAAACTTACAGAAATGAAAGGAAAAATAGCTAAGTCAGCAATAATAACTGGAGATTTCAAAAACCCACCTTCAATAATGGATGTAAGTACTAGACAGATCAGCAGCGGAACAGAAAACTTAACATATACACATTATGTACACGTTACGAACATTACACACAACGCCTAACACAAACTTTCCACCCCAACCTCAAGATACACGTTCTTCTCAAACCTACACAGGAAGTATTCCAGGACAGACAATATTCTACGCAATAAAATTTAATAAATTTAAAAGGAGTAAAGCCATGCAAAGTGTGTTCTCTAGCAACAGAATGGAAGTAGAAATCAGTAACAGGAGAAAATTTGGGAAATTCACAAATATGTGGAAATGAAACACGACATTTCTAAATAGCCAATGAGCCACAGAAAAAAAATCACAGATTATAAAATAGTCTCAGAGGAATGAAAGTGATGCCCAAAATAACAAAACGTAAGCATGCAACTTAAGTAATGCTTAGAGGGAACATTACAGTGTTAAGTGTCCGTATTAAAAAAGATCTCAAACCAATAACCTCGCTTTACACTTTAAGGACTTATAAAAAGAAGAGCAAACTTCACCCAAAGCTAACGGAAGAAAGAAAAGAAGAAAGAAAACAGAGAATACTAATACTATGAATAATCGTGTGCCAACAAGTTAATAATTTGGACGACATGGACACATTCCTACAGAAACACAGCGACCGACCCTGACGTCAGAAGGAACAGAAAACCTGAATGGGTCTAGAGCAAGTGAAGACACTGAATTAACACAAGAAAACTTTGCAGAAAGAAAAGCCCAGGGCCAGACGGCCTCTCTGGTGAATTCTACCAACTGTTTAGAGAAGAATTAACACCAATAACTTCACAGACACTTCAAAAAATAAAAAATGGAATACTTCCCAACGTGTTCGGCGAGGCCAGTATTGTCCTGATACCGAAAGCACTTCGAGGTAAGTCTGTACAAAGTAAATCCGTATACGAAGTGCAGAAAGGTGCAAAGACGGACTGCTGAGTGAGCACAGGTGAGCGCCAAGTGTACCTTGTGTCCCCCGAGGCCACTCCCGGGCACACAAAGGCAGGCGACCTACAACACATCCGTGCGGAGACTTACGCAGGAAACGGGGCGAGCCATGTCGGAGTCATTTTAGCAAATTCAGACATGTCCTTTTCCATTAAAAAAAAAAAAAAACTAGCTAAATTTTTTACGTAGAACAAGATAACCCGTCTTGGAAATTCTAGAACTAATGAGATTCTCTAGCTTTTTTTAAGCATGCTAACAATGTAACGAAACCACGTACCTGAAAACAGCTACTGCCCAAAGAGAGATGTAGCTATTCTGAGAGTTCGCCCCACTGATCCATGAGTTTTAAACAATCTGAAACCGTCTTTATGTTCTTTTTCTGGAATATCTGATCTACTGAAGAGTATCTGATCCGTTCAATATAAAGAGTGAAGATTTGCAATAACAACACGGATACGTGCACTATATTATAGTTACAATATTTGGACAATTAATAGTCACTAGATTAAAGCAATACAAATCAGTGCTAGTGGTTACCATAATTATGCATGTAATTGGCAATTATTTTTTTCGATAAACGAATGCCTTTGTCTCCTCTAAGCTTCTCCTCTTAACTAATCTCTTGAAAGCATGAGGTCGGCAATCCTATCGCTAGCCACTGCCCACTCCCTCAGGCTCTAATAAAAAAGGGCATTTTTTCAATACATCGTTTAGCCTAAGTGAGACTCTTCAACTCATAAATCATGGCTGCTTCAAGATTTTCTCGGGGTCCTTTTTATTTTCACGGCCAGAAGCTGTGAAACTAATCAATCACGGAGCAATGTCACGGGTAATTACCACGGCGGGACTTGCCTGCTCCGCCCCGCAAGGCTGCAGGTGTGTTCTCAGCTTCGGATTCTGAAGCACTTTTGCTCTGATAACCAAAGGGCTCCCAGGAACCTCTCTCTCAGTCGTTGGGACACCCAGGAAACATGCACGCACGCACGCACGCCTGTGACTCAGAGGGTCCCTGCAGCTTCCTCCTCATGACTTTAAGCTTTCAGCGATCTTAAGTAGTTAGATTTGGAAGAAAATGCAACCAGATGAAAAACAACAATAAGGGCTGGATCCCCGGGCGCAGGGGCAGGGGGCTGGATCCCCGGGCGCAGAGGCAGGGGGCTGGCATCCCCGGGCGCAGGGGCAGGGGGCTGGCATCCCCGGGCGCAGGGGCAGGGGGCTGGCATCCCCGGGCGCAGGGGCAGGGGGCTGGATCCCCGGGCGCAGGGGCAGGGGGCTGGCATCCCCGGGCGCAGGGGCAGGGGGCTGGCATCCCCGGGCGCAGGGGCAGGGGGCTGGATCCCCGGGCGCAGGGGCAGGGGGCTGGCATCCCCGGGCGCAGGGGCAGGGGGCTGGCATCCCCGGGCGCAGGGGCAGGGGGCTGGATCCCCGGGCGCAGGGGCAGGGGGCTGGCATCCCCGGGCGCAGGGGCAGGGGGCTGGCATCCCCGGGCGCAGGGGCAGGGGGCTGGATCCCCGGGCGCAGGGGCAGGGGGCTGGATCCCTGGGCGCAGGGGCAGGGGGCTGGATCCCCGGGCTCTCCTTCCTTTTGTCCATGAACGTGGTAGCATCAGGGGCCTCCCATCCAGTCTTTCAGCACTGTATCCTACTTTCCCGAAACTGTATCCTACTGTATCCTACTTTCCCGAAACCTTCTCTCCCAGCAGAGAACTCAGAGAAACACCGTTTCTGCCCATCACACACCTGTGAGGTCGGGCAGGCCCCCGGGGTGAGGGAGGCAGGGGAGCAGGAGCACGGCCACTGGCCACAGAAAATCCCCTCCCTGCTCGGCTGCAGGTAATTGTCCGAGGACGAAACAAGCCTTTTGGACAGCTGCTTGTGAAGGATTTTCAGAGAACAAACAGGTAATAAAGAGGACTCTCTCTCTCTCTCCCTCCCCCCTTCCTCTCCTCCCCCTTCCCATTTCGCTTGTGTAGTTTTCCCTTTTCATTTTGAGGGTCTGTAGGTGAGGGGGAGAGGAAGCCGTGATGGACCCCGTCTCCGTCTCTCGGTCCCGTCCCCCTTCCGGCCTCCCCAAGGGTCCCCTGCTTCCGCGTCACTGGTTTCCAACGGGCAGGGATCTGGCACCTCCCTCTCTCCCCCCACCACCCTCCCCACCGCTGATGTCCAGCAATGCCTGGAGACGTGTCTGATTGTCAGACTGGGGTGGGGACACCCGTGTCACTCTGTGGGCCGAGGCCAGGGATGCGCTTACGCACGCTCACTACGCAGAAAAGCCCCCGTTGCGGCAAGCTGTCGAGCCACCAAATGTCAATTCCCTGAGGTTCCGAAACTCCGCTTGGCTCTCTTCTAGTCTGCTGCGTGTTCCTAGCTGAGCCGGCCTGAGAGTCGGACTAAAACTCAGATATAATCTCATCCAGCCCTCGGGGCTCCAGGCTCATCCTTCTCCAGTGTCCCCCACAAACGGAGCCCCCCAAGGCTCTGTCGTGTTGGCCAAGCCCAACCTCTACAGTCGGACCGATGCCCCTGCCTCTGCCTCTTGCCAGCTCTGAAGCGGGGACCAGAGAAGAAGCGGCTTCTCGGCCTCTCTGACTCCTCACCCGAGAGAGGAGCTTGCTCCCAGGGGCGCCGTGACGATGCCAAGAGTCACACAGAACTTGGGCTGGGTTTTACGTCCCTTCCGCCGAAGCCGACTGATGTGAGTTCGTGTTGGCCGTCTGTGCCCTCCGTCTAAAATTCCTCTTCCTCCATCACGGCTGCCAGCGAGGCCGGGGATCCCCGGGAACGCTGGCTCAGGGCAGCGGCCATGGCTCAGACGCGAAGGACCCGGCAGGACCAGCAGACACACCGACCACGCCTGCGTCTGCTGCTCAGAGTGCGGCATCGCCGCGGACATCCCAAGTGTGTCGCAGGGTCCCCTCGGGCCAGCCCCTGGTTGGGGCCGCACAGAAGGCGGCCCCGCTGTCGCTGGCCGCGCAGAGACGGGGGTCACCCAGACAGCTGAACTACTGGAGGAAACTCACGCCCTTCAGCGAGGACGGGAGGGAGCCGGGCTCTCCCCGACCCGCGGTCTCTTGTTGGGAGAAAGGCGCGAACAGGAAAGGGGAGGAAGGCCAGCAGCCCAGGCGGCTCGGGAAGGAGACAGGAAAGAGGTGAGGGGCTGGGCCTCCAGGAAAGTTCACGGCCGTGCTTCCAAAGAGACTCGTTACAGACGCACACAGGCCGGTCTCCGCGTGCGCCAGCTCGCGGGTGGCGAGGAGCTCCCGGCGGGCCACGGCCCTGCTTCAAATATTTACCAGAACGGACGCCAAGTCTAACACCACGTAAAAGTCGAGGGGAGGGAAGAGGCCTGGACACCCTCCAGGGTTTGCAGAAACGGGGGAGGCCGGACGAAGGCCCTCTAGCAGCGCACAGCTCCCGAGGGGGAAGCCGGCCAGTACCGCCGCGCCGTCTCCCTTTCCTCCCCCCCCCCCCCGTGATCTCTGTGCATAAGGAGTTCACAGCACGGGGGCCCCTGCGCGGCTCAGTCGGCTGAGCGTCCGACTCTCGGTTTCAGCTCAGGTCCCAATCTCGCAGTTTGTGGGTTCGAGTCCCGCGTCGGGCTCTGCGCTGACGGCGTGGAGCCTGCTTGGGATTCTCTCTCTGCCCCTCCCCACTCGAAAGAAAGAAATAAATAAACTTAAAAAAAAAAAAAGAAGAGTTTACAGCATGGACTCTGACATACCCATACGGGAGGCTAAGCTGTCCTTTGAACACGGGAACCGGCCGAGAGGGAAGATCCAGCGGGCAGGGGGCTGGGCCTGGGCATTCTCCTCCAGAGCAGCTTTTGGACCTCACTGCCCCCCCCCGGGCCTTGCGCTAGAAACAGGGAGCAAACAGGGAAGGCCCCAAAGATACCTCGGCGGCAGATTTCAAGAGGAAAAGGGACAAGGAAGTTTGCCCGCAGGGGGTAAACTCTCCTCAGCGGGAACGGAAGCGGGTGCCCCGGGCACGCCATGCTGCGGTGATCAGAGGCAGCGTCCACGCAGGGGAAGCCTTGGGGAGGGGCAGACAGGCCCACGCCCGAGGAGTCGGTCACCAACAGAGGGTCCCGGAGGGCCCGAGGCAGCCGCTGTGCGCAGAAAGACTGGAAAACAGTGGGCTCTGAGGTGAACTAGAACTCAAGGGCTGTTGTATCTATCCAACACCCCCAAGACCATCCCACCCGACGGCAGGCAGGCTGCGACTGGGTCCCGAGTAAGAGGCCTCGCGGCTGCCCCGTCCCCGAGTCCTGCATGCCAAGCACACACACGGAACAAAGGTACCCCCTGGCAGGCTGCCAAAAGGAGTTGGAGCTTTCGATTCAACACGGGAGGGAGGCGTGTCTGTGCGGGGCGGGAAAACCATCCCACGCGTGAGGGCCCACTCGCATGACCCCGGCCCTCGAGCTGCCCCCGACCAAAGCTCCCCGGCATTTCAAAACCGTAACGGTGTCCCCCAATCAGCTGGCAAAGACCGCCCCGGTCAGGCTGAGGAAGGCGCAGACGCGGCGATGGGTGTGTGTCTGGGGCCACCGCCACACAGGACAGCCCCATGCCTCCATCCACACGGCTCACGCCCGCCACCTCCCAGAAATGCAGCTTGCGAAACGAACGCACACACCACGCACGCGGAGATGTGTGCCCACGGTAACCGAAGCGCCGCATTTCTGCTTTTGTCTGCAGTTTCGTTGCTTTGCTTTTGGCTTTCGATGTGGACCTACGAATTTCAACACGGGGATAAATTCGGTTCACCACAACCGCAACCGGGACGTAGAACGGGCTCCTCACCCAAAAACTCTTCCCACACTCTCCCTTTGCACACACACACACACACACACACACACACTTTTTTCTCCATCACTGTAGTTTTGGCTTCTTTGAGAAAAATGGAATCGCAGAAAACATAACTAATGAGCATCAATCAGATCGCACCGCCCCAAAATGGCCGATGCGGCAGAAGGATTCTTTGGAATTGAAGACAACTAAGAAACGGCAGAGGGAGGGGAGCTGTCTGCCCCCTCCCATCTGTCCGGAAGCAGGGGATCAGTCTCCCTTGGTGACGCCACCCCCCTCTCTTGTACCAGGAGGGAAGAGCCATCCTTACCGCGGTAGGCAGAGGCAGCGCCAGGATGAGTCCGCCGAAGGAAATCCCGTGAAATCGCCCTTACCCACCACAGCTCTCCCACACCCCTTCCTCGTCGCCTCGCCACAGTCCACCGCCTGCTGTTGGGAGCCCAGGCCCTTTCCTGTTGCCTCGTCTTGTCTCCGCAATTTGTCGCCCTTTGTTTATATGGGAGAAAGCACCCAAGCCTCCCCAGTTCTTTGGGTGTTTACGTTTTTTTCTCTGCATCCACGGGAAACTATCAGCATCGATAAAATCCGTGCGTCTTTCCTACCGTGAAGAGGTCTCTGCCCGTCTAATTCCCAGACCTCATCACCGAACCTGACGGAGTAGAGGAAGTTTTTCTCCTCCCCTACGTGAACTTTCGATACTGGCTACGTTCGCCCAACATAATGTCTTTGAGGGGCCATCTAATCGGCCGTCTGTGGAAATAACTCATTTCTTCTTTTTTGCAAAACAGTATTCCGTGGTACGGACGGGCCACGGTTTACTTATCCGTTCATTCGCTGCAGGACGTCTGCACTGTTTCCAGTTTCGGGCCGTTCATTCCGAATAAAGCTGCTGAGAACATTGTGGACGGGCTTTTGGGAGAATAAGTTTCCATTCTCTGAGTACAGCTCAGAGGAGTAGCCGCTGTGAGGTGATCCCTTTGGATTCCGACTCGGCTGGGTGGGGCCTGGGATTCTGCATTCCTAATGGCCCCCAAGCAACGCCATGCTGCCACGGTCAGTGGGCCACGGTGAACAATCTTGGCTTCTGCGCAGACAGGTCACACCCCCTCAAGTTTGGGTGAGTTAAGACAGGCAGCCATCACCAGGTCCTCGGATTGGTCAATGAAGCGCATCACAAATAAACCTTTTTCTTAACTCGGAAGGTCTTAGGTGAAGGACGCCCTTGGCGTTTGTATTAACCACCCGAGCCCTGTAGGCGCTTGGGTTGGAGACCCTGCTGAGTCTCATCTGTGAGCAGCAGATACTGTGAGCACGGCTGTTGGCAGACCCCAGACAAAAGGGCAGCACTTCTCTGGGCAGTACGGCGTCTTCCGGGGCTGCCGAAACAGGGGCAAGTTCACCTGCAGCGCCCAGCGAGGAGAGGAAAGAGGCTAGGGCAGTGGGGAAGGGAGGTTTGCAGAAAGCCCATTAAGGTGCTCCCAATCGCTCCCCTTTTGCCTACGGGAAATGGACCAAATCCATTTCCATGTGTATTGGGAGGGCCAAGGTAGAAAGAATGTGAGGTTGTCCCAACTTCCTGACCTCGGGGAGGAACAGGAACCAGCACACCATTACTCCAAGGAGAAAGCATAGGGCATCAGAGGGCCACGCAGGGACACCACCTTGTGAAGAGCTGAGGGGACCGACCGAAAAATGGGCGAAGGGCCCAAACAGACATTTCTCCAAAGAAGAAATACGAATGTCCAACAAGCACATGAAAAGGGGCACCTGGATGGCTCAGTCAGTTAAGCGTCTGACTCTTGGTTTTGGCTCGGGTCATGGTTCATGGGATCGAGCCCCACAGAGGGCTTTGTGCTGACAACACGCAGCCTGCCTGGGATTCTCTCTCTCCCTCTCTCTCTGTCCCTTCCCCACTCATGCCCCCCTCTTAAAAAAAGAAAGCACATGAAAAGGTCATCATTCATTAGAGAGATGACAAAACTATCAGCAATCACTTGCAAAACAAATGAGACACATGATGAAATACTTCGATCCATTAACAGAAAATATCGAGAGAGCGAGAGGAAGTGGCCCAGTGAGAGCCCATGTGTGCTTCCGGTCTCCACGCAAGATGGCGCACCTGCTAGGAAACAGTATGGCGGACTCCCCCCCCAAAACTGAGTCTGTAATTACCACGTGACTCAGCAATTGTGCTTCCAAGTATGTACCCCCGAAACTTGGAGGCGGGGTCCTGAAGAGAGAGCTGCACACTCATGCTCACAGCAGCGTTAGTCTCAGCCGCTGAAACAGCCCACGTGTCCACCGAGGGATGAGTGGACAAGCTACGTGTGGTGTGTCCACACAACAGAATAGTGTTCAGTCTTAACACGGAAATTCTAACACGCACTAGATGAGCTGAAGATACCATGCTAAGGGAAGTAAGCCAGTCACCAAAAGATGAAGACTCTAGGGTTCCTATGAAGCGCCTAGGGTCGTCAACCCCGTGGACACAGAAGGAACAACGGCGGCCGCCAGCGCCCAGGGCAGGGGAGCGGCGGCTTAACAGGTGTACAGTTTCAGTTTTGCACAAGGGGAAAGTTCTGGAGACTGCCCAACACCAGAAATGTACTACTGAACTTTACACCTGGAAATGGCCAAGATGGCGAATTTTATGTGGTTGTGGGTTTGGCTTCTAACCACAATGGAAAACTACGTTGGTGCACCCTGGATGGGCACATGGAAGGACACGCAGGTGGGGCCCGTGGGTGGCTCAGGTGGTGGGACGTCTGACTCTGGATTTCGGCTCGGGTCATGCTCAACGTTCACAGGGTCGAGCCCCGTGTCAGGCCCCGCACTGACAACACGGAGCCTGCCTGAGATGCTCTCCCTCGCTCTTGCTCTCTGCTCCTCCTCCCCCAAAATAAAAAAATAAACTTAAAACCACAAGGACACACAGGCTGGGGTCAAGACACTCACATACAACGTTCTAAGAAGAGGGGTGCCCAATGGACTCAGGCAGAACCACAAACGTGTCCCTAGTGGGACCACAGCCGCACGTGGACGAACACACAGGCATCCCCTCGGGACCCTCCGGAGCCCTGCACACGAAGCAGCGTGGTCTATGCCTTCCACAGGGTCTCAGTCACTGTCAGGAACTCCCCTCTCTCCTCGGGTTCTACTCGGCAACGGCCGCCTTCAGAATCTCCCGGAGTCGGGCTGTGGATGTCACCACGGCGTGGGCTCATGTCGTCTCTTCTCTGCGTGAAAACCTTTTACATTTGCCACGTCCTAGGACCCCACGGAGGCTCTCGTCACCAGAAACGCACTCACTTCTAAATGTCTGACACCACGAGAACAATTTGCGGCTCCATCTTGGGGCGCCCGGGTGGCTCAGTCGGTTAAGCGTCCATGGGTTTGTGGGTTCGAGCCCCGCGTCGGGCTCTGTGCTGACAGCTCAGAGCTGGAGCCTGCTTCGGATTCTGTGTCTCCCTCTCTCTCTCTGCCCCTCCCCTGCTCGCACTCTGTCTTTCTCTCTCAAAAATAAACATTTAAAAAAGTGCATGGCTCTGTCTCCCATCTGGAAATGGGAACAGTACTGAAAGCACCCGCCTGTGAGAGCAGCCTGTTAGCAGGGGTCGGGCACACAGGGGCTCAGCGCTGGCCCGCGGCAGCGGCACCCGACACGGAACACACGGTGGAAGTGCTTTGCGCATCTTGTCTCTGCCCGCTCTCCCCGCTGTGCTCCGGCGGCCCCCCGACTTCCCACAACGTAGGCGTCACCATACCCTGTGCCAGCCCGCACCGCAGCAGGGTCACCTGGCTGCCTCTTCACCTGAGCCCCTGTCCAGCCGGGGGCCTCCCAGCAAGGGGCGCTCGCTCCCTGGCGTCCGGCCCACAGGCTCCGCGTGGTGGCCAGAAGGTAACGGGCACAGAGGACCAGCCTGGGCACGCACACTGCTCCGGGTCAGGATTCCGCAGGTTGGCGAGAGCCGGCTTCCCGGCGCGCGCCCTCCCAGCACGCCCGCCAAGTGTGGCCGTGCACACCACGGCCGGTCCTCGCCAAGGGCTGATTCCCGAAGACGTCACCAACATTCTCAGGCCACCTCGGCTTGGAATCCATCAAGAACAAATCCTTTTCTTTTGTTTTTTTAATGTTTCTTTAACGTAGAGAGAGAGAAGGGGACAGAGGATCCTAAGCAGGCTCTGCACTAACAGCAGAAAGCCCGACGTGGGGCTCGAACCCATGAACCACGAGATCATGACCTGAGCTGAAGTCGGACACTCAACAGACTGAGCCACCCGGGCGCCCCCAAGAGCCAATCGTTGGGGACAAAGGCCGGCAGCGGGCCTGAGCTCTGCAGACTAGGAGTATGACTGCAGCTCGCTGGGACAGTCCCTCGGCACACGGCTTTTGGGTCATTTTTCTCTATCTTCACTAACTGGATCCTTTGAAAGCTTCGTCTCTTATCCAGCCATCTCTAGTAGTATTCTCCCGCCAGGAAAATTCCGTTTCCTTTTTTTCTTAGGGTTTAAAAGCTTTAAGCAAGACGCTTAGCAGGAGTAAGGCGTGTGCCCTTAATCCTCCAGACGTACCCAAAGACTTCACGGTAACACTCCCATGACCACAACTGTGTTCAATGGCTTCTGGCCTTCGAAAGCCAATGACTCTCCCTCCTCAAGTCTCCCATCTCCTCCGTATCCCCCTCTGTGCCTCAGTATCCCTTGCATACACACACACACACACACAGAGCACGGAGATCATCATCCAGGGCCGACAGGGGCCTCTGGACACCCACGCTCTGCCAACAACAGTCACGGTCCCCTTGCTTTTTCCCCACTCCCTTCTCAGGGTTCAGGGAGGGACGACCAACCTGAGAGGCCCTCATCTTGCCCTCGCCGCCCCGCTTGTACCCGGCTACACAGGCAGGGATCCAAAGTCAGCCCCGGAGCGGCCGGCAGCAGGGCCAGAATCACCCCCTCCCGTCCGCCCCGCCCCCTCGCATCTGCCCCGCCCCCTCCCGCCTGCCCCTGCCCTCTCCCATCCGCTAAGCTAAGGTGAATGCTTCCAGAAGAGAAATAAAAGTGGGTCCTTGAAGACGCCCGGCTCCATGTGCACACGACCGCAGTGAACACTGGGGGCAGCGGAAGCCTGCGTGTGGCAAGTGTCTTGGAGCTTTCTTTCTTTTTCTTAAGTTTTTATTTATTTTGAGATAGAGAGAGAGGGAGTGAGCAGGGGAGGAGCAGAGAGAGAAGGGGAGAGAATCCCGAGCAGGCTCCGCGCCGTCAGCTCGGAGCTAGATGCGGGGCTCGAACTCACAAACCACGAGATGCGGGGCTCAAACTCACAAACCACGAGATCGTGACCTGAGCCAAAATCGAGAGGTGGATGCTTAACCCGCTGAGCCACCCAGGTGCCCCTCCCTGGGAGGTTTCTTTCATTTTAAAGAAGTGGAAACATGAAGGTCTCTGAAAATGTGCTGTGGGGGTGGCTGGTGGGGACTGTCAACACCGCCAGCCGCCTCCATGCGTCCCTCTGCCGAACAGTTTATCCGTGCTGATAGTTTTGCAATCTTACCTCCCGTATTCCTTTCAATGACTTTCACGGAGTCACCATCCTACCCATCCTGCGGATGAGTAAACTGAGAAGCAGAGCAGCTAAGCAGCTTAACCAAACGCACGCGGGGCTGTGCAGGGGTCTCGCACCGGCTTCCCGCCCACCAGCGGCCGTGGGGACCTCGCTGGCCTGCGGGGCCATCACGGGAGGGCCACGACGTGCACCGAAACCGATCTCGGGAAGAGGGAGAAAGCGGACGGGGGAATCTAGCTCAGCCAGAGCAGCGTTTGACCAGTAATTCTCTTTGGAAAAGTGGAAACTTCCCTGCCCCCCCAATGCGTGATTTCAGCCACTGAACCCCTCGCTTGCGGGCGCTGCGCCCTGGCAACCAGCTCGTGGCCGGACGTGCCCGCGGCTTCAGAAACACCAAAGTGCGCACGCCGGCCTCCTCGCCGAGAGGGAGAGGGCAGGACGGAGGCTGGGGCGGCCCGGCACATCCAGGGGCCGGCGCATAGACGCTCAACAAAACTCCGCTCTAAAAAAGACAGGACAGGCCCGTGGCCTCAGTGGCCTGGGCACTGTGTCACTGACCAGGAAGAACTCCGCTCCAGCTGTTCCTGACAGGACACGCACAGACAGAGCGCCTCGGGGTCACCCGTCCCAGAACAGCATGCAGACGGCTCGGGTGCCGGGCTGCGTGACCCAGCAGGACAGTCTCCAAGCTTGTACAGGACACGGTCACCGAGGAGATGGCTTCGTGTCCTCCTCCCTGAAAGACACGCCCAGTGGTTGTGCATGTGGACCGCTCTTTGGGACAGCGGCACGCCCCACTGGGGAGTCGGTCACTTGCGTGTGCCACGCGTGTCCCCTTCCCCGTGTCACAGGAAGAAAGCGGAGCTCAAGAAATAGCCGGGGAGTCCACCCCCCGCGGCTGCTTCACCGTTTGGCCAGTGTGTCTTCCGGAGAGGTGCCCCGGCGGGCAGAGGGCCCCCCAGACTGGGAAGAGCCGTATCTCAGCCCCGGGTGCACCCCAGGACTGCCGGGGATCTGTACACCCCGGGCCCGGGCTGCACCCAAACCTGCCAGGCTCCCCGGATGACTCCGCGGTTGCCGGGGAGCACGGCCGCCCGGCCCCACTCGGCCCTGCAGGCTGGCCCTGTGCAGGCGGCAACCTCGTTTGTCCGGTGGCTCTGAGACCCGAGTGGGCACCGGAGTCACCCGGGAGCCTGCGGACGAGTCCCGGCTCGGCCAGCATGGGGCGGCCCCAAACCTGCATGACCCAGGAGGTCCCGGGCGGTGCCGATGCCGCAGGCCCAGGGACCGCATCCGGATGACGGCTGCCCCGGGCGGTGGGCCCACATGGTGTCGCGTGAGCGTCGCCCAAGAGGATCTGAGACGCGGCCGCTCGCTGACCGTCCGGCAATAACGGGCCTCCAGCTCTGAGCCTCCGCTCCCTGCGGTTTCTGCGTCCGTACAAGTAGCCACGTGCCCTTCCAGGCTCTCTTCCAGCAAGAGCGAGGATTCTGCTTCACCCTTTCTGTGTCCCTCTGGGAAACCACTGACTCTCCCTGCCACACACACACCTGAGAGACAGGGAGAGAGAGAGGAGGGGGAAGAAGAGGAGAGAGGGAAGAGAGTCTGGGGAGGGAGGGGAGGAGGAGGCGGGGAATAGGAAGAGAGAGGAAGGAGGGGGAGGAGGGGGAGGAGAAGGCTGGAGGAGGAGGGGAGGAGGGGGAGCGGTGAGGAAGGAGGGGGAAGAGGGGGATGAGGGGAGAGAAGGTAGGGGAGAAGGAAGGAAGGGGGGAGGGGAGGAGGGGCAGAAGAGGAGAAAGAGGAGGGGAAGGGGAGGGGAGAGACCAAGAGGAGAGGGGGAAGGGGAGGGGGAGTGGAAGAGACAGAGAGGGAGGAGGGGAGGAGGGGAGGAGGGGCAGAGGAGGAGAGGGAGGAGGGGAGGAGGGGCAGAGGAGGAGGGGCAGAGGAGGAGGGGGAGGAGCGGAGAAGGCTGGGAAGGATCAAGACCAGGAAAAGCTAGGCCTGCCTCACAGCTGTCGGCAGCCTGCACAAACAGGGAAGGTTCTGGGCCAGAACCAAGCGCAGTCAGCAGCCCGCCACCACTCGCTAGCATGATTCACTCCCATGTGGCCACATTGTGTGGGTTTCGGGGGCAGGGAAGCAGCAAGGGAGGGTACAGGTAGTGGGCACCCTGACTACCGCGTGGGTCCGAGCACACACGCACCCACAGACCAGGCCCAGGACCCCCCACGCACCCCACCGTGGGCATCGTAAGGGCTAAGGTTAACCTTTAACGGGTGGGACCACGTTGACAGGAATGGCGGTAACACATCCAAACTAAAGGATGGTCGGCTGTAAGCCACGGTGAGGGCCTCTCTCAGACACATAATGTGTGGCAATTCAGTAAAATGGACGATATGTCAGGCACCACCGTGTCCCCACGAGCCCTGGCCTCCTGCAGTTCATGCCGACCACCAGGAAGCCACAATCGTGTCCTCGAAGGTGGCCGGCCTTCCGCAGGCGTGGGCAGGGCTGAGGGAAGGAACCCGACATGGGGAGGGGACCAGGAGACACCGGCAGGGACCCCGGGAGCAGTGAAGCGAGGGGGGAGCCGGGGAGGCGAGGTGGTGGCGGGTTGCAGGTGCCGATGCCGAGGGGTAGGAGGCCAGAGGGGAGGCCGGGGCTCAGCAGAGGCCGCGTGGATGGGGAGAAGTTCCCAGTAAAGGCGGTAGGCGGAGGGGTTCTGGGTGAGCCCAGCTCGCGGCAGCCGCGCACACCTGGGCTACTTTTTAAAAAGTCAACCAGCAAGGGCACCTGACATCGGCTCAGGTCATGATCTCACGGTCTGTGAGTTCAATCCCCGTGTTGGGCTCTGTGCTGACAGCTCAGAGCCTGGAGCCTGCTTCAGATTCTGTGTCTCCCTCTCTCTCTGCCCTTCCCCTGCTCATGCACTGTCTCTCTCAAAAATAAATAAACATTAAAAAAAAAAAGTCAACCAGCAATAGCCTTCGGGCCAGTCAAGAGCCCAGCTTTCCAATGCCACGCCCACCAGCTCCTTCTGGAGACCAGACGGGAGCCAGTAGATGAACCGTGAGGCCCCCCTGGGCAATAAATTTCTGAGGTCCAGTTAGAACCCTTACGCATCCTTGACAGCACCATTAATAGAGGAAATCCAGGACCTGTAATGACAACAGCATCGAAACCATTAGCGCAGCAGTTAGGAAGCGAGTTCCAAACTCCGTTCCAACCAGCGGAACTGGACTGGAAAGTGTGGCCCCGGGGAAGCAGACGGCAGAGCAGGAACAGGTCCCCCCCTCCCAGGCGGATGCTCCGGGCCCGCCTTCACAGGCGCTGGATTCCAGCACTCGGAAACGTGAGCCCATCACACCTCAGGGTCAAGAGGAGAAACGAAAGGCACGGAGCGCCCAGACGACTGATTTTTCCAGAGCCGCGTCAGTGGCAAAAGGCAGGACGCGTGGAAAAACACGCCGGAAAGAGCCACTGCAATCTAACTCTCGGCTGCGATGTCTCTCTCTGCCTCACTTAGGTCGAGTGGGCCACAGGCGTGCGCCCGAAATTCTTCTCGTGGCTTCTTTCTGATGGTGATTTAGATTGTTTCTTCTTCCTGTAAATATCGCCGGCTTGTAAAGTAAACGCACTGATGCCCGGGACGATAATACATTTCTGCGACCCAATAAAATAACCCCATAAGTCCGATAAATAAATCCAAAAAATCCAAACAAAACGAATTCCCGCGGTAGTATATACATTCTAGGACATAACAGTCGAAGACGTATTTAGAACATCTCCCTCTGCACATACACACCCCCCCCCACCTTGTCCCTGGAACACATCTTCAATCCAGGTCACCTGGGGAGCGTCCTTCTGTCCTTGTCTCCAAAAGAAATGCCCCTGGCTGAGGCTGGGGCCCAGCCGAGGGCTCCCTGAGGGAGGCGTTATATTAACCTTCCGTTGTATTTTCTGCAGTTCTGATGTTTTGACATCCGGGAGGAGCGCGGACCCTGGAGAGACTGGCCCTCTCCCCTGGGGCTGACCAATACGCACGCCAACCAAGTTCTCAGACCAGCACCCTCTGCCCTCCTCACCCCCAGGGCCAGGCACCATACCGCTGGGCCCGCCCCCACTCCCAGCCTGCGTGGCCTGCTCAAGCCGCCTGACCCATTTCTTCCCGCGGAAACCACAGTCAAGGCTCCTGGTTCCCGGGTGGCCCTCCGGGCATCCTGGGATCGGGGAGGATAGGGCTTCTCTCTTCAGGATTCAGGAAAGTCACTTCCACGTCTGTGCGTTTCTCACACCGGATTAAAGCAAATCCCCG
Organism: Paguma larvata; assembly: GCA_030068075.1. Lineage (NCBI taxonomy): Eukaryota > Metazoa > Chordata > Mammalia > Carnivora > Viverridae > Paguma > Paguma larvata. The sequence goes on along the minus strand of CM057832.1, from coordinate 87,019,038 downwards.
GCAGGTCTCGGAAGGAAGGGAGCCTTGCTGTCGGGGGGAGTCCCCCCATCTTCCGGCACCTGCCTGCCTCTCACTCGGGGCTCTGGTGAGGCCTGCCCTGCCGTTCGGTTCACTTGATTCTGCCTTTGTGCTCAAACGCACACAACCCCTCCCTCGGCTCCTGTGTGCGTGTGTGTGCGTGTGTGTGTGTGTGAGTCACCAGTAGTTGGTGTCTCCTGGATGAGGAGACAGGGAAGAGAATAAGCAGAGTCAGCAAACAGCGAGTCAAGATGACCGATCCCTACACTTTTGCAAGTAGGTAATGTTTTTAAAAAATTTTTTCGTGTTTATTTATTTTGAGAGCACGAGCCGGGCAGGGGCAGAGAGGGAGGGAGACAGAACCCGAAGGAGGCTCCAGGCTCTGAGTCATCAGCACAGAGCCCCATGCAGGCCTCGAACCCACAAATTGTGAGATCGTGACGTGAGCCGAAGTCGGATGACGAACTGACCGAGCCCCCTGGCGCCCTCCAAGTGGGTAATAAGGCAAACACGGCCTCGAACCTCCAGGCTGGCTGAGCACTCGGGGAGGAGGGGACGTCGGAAGCTGACCCATGAGTTGCAATGACTGAAAACCAACACGAGTGTGACCTCCAAACAGGAGGCGTGAGCAGCACATCCAAGGGTCAGGCACCCCCCACCGAGTGTGTGGCCGCCTGGCACCCCGGGGACCGTCTCCATCAGGCCTTGGATGGGGGCCGGGGATGCATGACCCCCCCCGCTGTCGCTGGGGAGAAGCCCCAGTAATCCCTCACCCCCGGGCGGCTCTCTGCCTCTCCCGTTGCTCCTCGTAAAGAAAACTACTTAATTTTATAGGACGTCCTGTAGTTCCCACCTTGGCCAAAAAATAACTCTTCTCACCCTTTCACAAGAGGAGCCCGCCAAGGCTGTGTGGACTCAGCCGGCCCCCCCTTCCGTGCTCCCGACACGGCCGAGCACGCGGCTCCGTACCTGGAGGCGACTCGGCGGCTCTTTTCCACGCGTCCACCTGTCTGCTTAGTGTCGGATTCGCCTCAATCACATGTCTTTGTGGTCTGTCTCTAGTTACGCTCCAGGCCCTGGGAAAGAGCAGCGAGAGCTGACTGCGGCCCCCCGCGCGGGGTTCACGGTCAGCCCGCCCACGCCAGCCTCGCAGGACGCTCGTTAACACCAGCCACCTAGGCCAGGGCGACTTTTGCCAAAGACGCTTTTTCTGTTTTTCTGGAAGGTGCTGCCTGCCCCCTCGCGATGAGTTCCCGGCGAAGGAGAGAGAACGACGCGGCCCTGCTGGCACGCTGACAGAACACACAGAGGCGAAAAGGTGGGCTTTCTCCAGCTTGCGTCGCCCGCCCCCCCTCTGTCTCCCGCGGCGCACGAATCACAGCCGCGGACCTTGTCACATAATCTAAGCTTTCACTCGCAGACTCCTTGCTGGCCGAAACGTATTTATACTCTCGGTAACGGACGGGCTCGTTATTTACACGGGGTGTTTCAACAGTAACCAGATTGTTCGGGGCTGGCGCGTTTGGGGCGGGGCGGGGGTGCCGTCGGTGGGCTGCCGCTCGGGACCCAGGCGCGTCCGGCAGCCGGACGCGGCGGGCAGACGGGAGATGACAACGTGAGGACACATCACTGTGCGCGGTGAACAGGCGTACACTGTAGGGCCTGCGTTCCGGAGCCTCGACGCAACACACAGCGAGAAGCGTTCAACCGCAGAAACCCCGCCGGTCCCCGTCCCGGAGCCCAGCGCAGCCTTCTAGAAGATTCTGTCGAGCTCCGTGCCCTTGGCTGCACTGTGTCACTGGGGATGAAGTCAAGGCCCGCTCCAGAGAGTTCTCCGAAGGGGCCTTTCCGACTCACCCTTCACAGACGCCCTGCTGTAGGAACGAAGCCCACGCAAGAGAAGAAAAGGCCTTCAGACGCTGGAAATGAGCGAAACCCGCGGGGGAAACTTGAAGACGGCAGAACAGGAGCGCGGAGGCCCCGCTGGGCATGCCCGAGGCACGCACGCACATTAGCGCAGTCCTGCGCATGCTCTGCTGAGGACAGGGGACACTCGGTATGGCAGATAAGACCAGCTGGGGGGGGGCGCATACGTCACAGCAGGTGGCCACCTCAGGGCCATGGCATGACTGGCACCCTAGGTCCTGGTGGCCTGCTGGGTCCTCGCTCAGTGACCGCAGGGCCGCCACCAAGCGGTGACTTCCGGATACAAGACAAAAATATAACATCGCTATAAGCAATACTACTAAAGTGGACCAGCTGCTCAATACCACACTTTGGACCAAACACACACACACACACACACGCACACGCACACACACACATACGCACACACACACAAGTCGGGGCGCCTGGGGGGCTCAGTCACTTAAGCGTCCGACTCTTGATTTCGGCCCAGGTCAAGAGCTCACGGTTCGTGGGATCGAGTCCCTCGTCCGGCTCTGTGCTGACAGCACGGAGCCTGCTTGGGAGTCTCTCTCCCTCTCTCTGCCCCTTCCTCGTTCATTGTCTCTCTCTCTCTCTCACTCTCTCGAAAATAATAAATAAACTTAAAAAAAAGTTAACTTCCGTTTCCTGAGCTGTAGGAGCTTTGCCGCTGCTCGCTCCTCTGCAGGAGAAAAGGGACAGGGTTCCTTCCTGCCTTTCAAGGGCCCGGACGATGGTGGGGCCGCCACAGCCTCCCAGGAAAAGGAGACGGCGTAGGTACTGAGGAATACTGTGCAACAGGGACGTAGGCTTCGTAATTCAAAACGCAAAACAAAGAAAACAGAGTTCTAACCCACTAGCTGCACTCACCAGGCGGCCCTTTCCGCCCTCAGCCCAACGGGCAGACACAATCCGTGACAATCACGGGGCCAAGGTGGGAAGGAACTGTCCCTGAGAAGCGCCCAGTCAAGGGTTTGCCGTCCAGCCAAGTTCGCATGCACGATCCGCCCAAAATCCGGGGTCCGGAACCTGGTGACGTTTCTACGTCAGGATCTGCGAGTGCCAGCAATGTAATCCTCCTACCGAATTGTGAAGGTACGTAACGGGTTTAGGAAAAAGTTCACGGTTACGTAGGTTATGTTTCAAGAAGGAAATCTAATGATAATCTAATTATTTCTCATAATAAATGATACGCATCACATTTTTTAAACGATCTATGCTTCCACCGTGCCGTATTCCAGATTCGTGGCGTATATAAAATGATTCTTCTCCGATGAGCCGTTATTACAGAGCACTCTCGCTCCCTCTCAGGGGCGAAGAAACCGCCGGCACTTTCGTTCATATTAAAAGTTGTCACCTGGTTTGAAAAATAAACCTTAAGGCAATTAGAATACACGGCTCAGAAAAGGTGCTTAATAGAGAACATTAAAATTTTTGCAGGTAAAATGATTGCATTTTACTCGAGACCAAGGCATTAAATCGAGCTTCCTCTTGCGTGGGATGGGCTCCCAGAGAATTACAGGATTTTCACTAATCCTCAAATAAACAGTGTAAATACTGTTCTTAGCTCAGAAATTGCCTGCTGGCCATCGAGGGGTATTCCTGACGGAAAATGTGACAGCACCTTCACCGTCAGCCTTCCAGAAACTGATGGACTTGCTTTAAATTCCTCGCAAACCTGAACTGTGACGGGATGCCAAATGAATCAAAAAGGACCACTTTGCCACGCTGGGTAGCTCTGGGGGACCTTGGGAAGTGATGAGAAGGAAATCGTGAAATCCCAAGGCAACACCCAGATGTCTGGAAGGTGGGTGTGCTTCAAACACCCAACGACAAAAACAACGCAGAAGCCACAATGGGGAGAGGCTGCCGTCGAATCCGCTGTCCGTGGCCAGTTGTCTGAGTATGCTCACGGCCACAGGCACCTGGTAACGGACGCCCCTGTAGAACTCCCAGAGCCGGTGGCTTCCCCCTCTCCGAAAACTCTTCTCAGTCGATGGTAAACAGCCCCCACCTTTGGTCCAGTTGTTCAAGGCAAACGCCGTCCGCCATCTTGCTTCTGGCAGCCAGTGGCTTAGGAGTCAGTTCTGCCCCAGGGCAGGCGCCAAAAGCAAGTTCCTTTTCTCAGCCTCCCCTGCCCCACCAGCCTCCACCATTTTGGTCCTGGTGCCACAGCGTGGCCTCCCCTCAGGCTCTCTCCACACTCTCCCATCATAATCCACGTGCTTGCACGCCCCCACGGGGTCCCTTCAAAAGATGGATCCAATCCCCCTATCACACCACCTCCCTGCTTCCAACCTGCCAAGGAACAGCCCATCACCCTTCAACTCAAGCCACATCCTCCCTGTCCCCTGCAGAGGCCCGGGAGTCCTTGCCTTCTCCCACAGCAGCCGGCCCACCCCCCTGCAGGTCTTCGACCACTCGAGCCCTTTCCCACCACAAGACACGGACCCTGCGTTTCGCTGGCCCCGTTTCCACGAGGAGCCCCTTCTCAGACAGGCCTCCCGCACCAGCGTCTCCTGCTCCCCCCGCCCCGCATCCCCTCGCCTGACCGGCTGGCTCCATTGCCGTCACCTCTATCCGAAATCCTTCGTTTATTCTTTAGTTGTTTATTTTCTCCCCCCTCTCCAGAACTGGCGGGCTTCGGGTATCGCCAGGGAAATTACACGAAAATCCACAGAGGATTTCAACACGAGATACCAAACCCAGGGCCCAGGCCCGTAGGGGAAAGACCTCCATTCACCACGCTTTCCTGGTCTGGAGCCCAACTTCGAAAAGAAAGGACACTTATAAACGTGATTCGAGAAAGACTGACAACCGGTCCCCGGTTATATAAATATAAGTCATATTATTTTAAGTTGACATGATCTCAGCTCTCCTAAGATTGTGAGAAAGTGTCTTTTAACTGACCACCCCCGCTTCGAAGACTTTCAACAAGACGTGCTTGAGGCTCGGGGCCGGGGAGGCCCGGGGCTTCCGTCTTGGCCGACATCACCTCTGGGGTAGAGCCTGGGGGAGTAGAAGGTTTGCACCCAACTGTGGGACAGGCCTGGGCGGGTGTGTCCGCACCCCCCCCCCCACCTCTGCAAGTTCATTCCAGAAGAGTGACCTGCTTGCAACTGGCGGGAGGCTTTCCACGGCGTCCGGGGCTCCTGGTGGCCGCCCAGACCGAGGGCCAACCAATGATCCCACGGTCACAGTAAACGAACGAGGCCACGTCGGAGCCCGTGACCGTGGCCTCAGGGTGTGTATGCAGCTGAGAAAAGAATGTCTACCACGAGGAGCCAGGGAGGGGCGTCTGTGTCCAGAAGGCCGTCACCCCGTCTTCCACACCTGGCAGAGCCCACCGCCTGGCCCCAAGACGGGGCCTCCCTTGGTGCCCGCTGGGCCAGGAGACGCCGCCCGGGCACCGCAGCGCCACAGCCCTCCGCAGCCGGGCACTCCTGTGTCCATCTCGCCAAGCCGAGGCCCCATCCGGTATCCATGGGAACGGAAGAAGTCAAGGCTGGGCTTAACTCCCATGATGCAGACGTACTTAGGGAGCAAAAGCCGAAAGAAACCACAAGCCCGGCGGGACGCTGACGGGAGAGGGGAGGAGGCAGGAGGGAGGCGCGGAGGAGGGGCCGGCCCAGCCTCTCGGAGCCTCCTGCGTTTGTTCATGGCTGTTCCAGATGATCTGAAAATGACCAGGTGGGGGAGGGGGAGCCTCGGTGCGCCGGTCCGCGGGGCGATTCTCGAAGCATTTCCTCTTCTCCGGGGCCAGCGCTGGGCTCACGTGGGCCTTTGCTTTCCGAAACTCCATGTTTGTTTTTGTAGTTGCTGCCAACCTAAATCAATCCAGCTTGCGGCAACCTTTAAAGAGTCGTGCCTCGCTCCAACAGTCTCCGAGTTTGACTTCCTTCCAGGAACGTCGACCAACATTTGTACAGGCTTCACATGCCTGGTGATCAAACCCTCTAATTACTCAAATCTGTGTCACATAACTGTACATTAGCGACTTCGGAGATGACAGATTTCTACTCTTTGATGTGCACAGCTGAGCATCGTTCGTTCGAGCCGGCGGAGTCACTCAACGTTTCCCCACAGCACCCACCAGGCGGCTGCTGGCCCCTCCCGTAACATCCGTAACCGGAACGGAAGGCCACGCGTCCCCGGGAGACCCCTGCCTCCACCCCATCGCGGCCACTAGCCCCCAGGGGGCCACGTCAACCCTCCCGCGGAGCCGCCCCTCAGCCGCCTGAACGCCGTATCTCTGGAAGCCCGCGTTGGTCCTAACAGAGCCCCCTGGCGTGGAGAGAGAAGGAAATTTGTTGCCAAGGCAGCCCCCGTGGCTTTCTGCAGAAGGAACGGGAACAAATGTTCCAGGCTGTAGAGAAATCTAACCCTTTCCTACTGGAGAAAACAGAAAAGAATGGGTGGAGGTCGGGGGCACCCAGCCGCTGCCCCAGGGCACTGGGCTATGGTCTGAACGGCTGCACCCTCGAAACTCATGTACGTGGCATTAGCGGGTGGGGCCTCCGGGAGGCGAGCAGGTCCTGGTGGTGGGGCCCTCCCGACCGGGATTAGCGCCCTTATGAGAGGCCTCGGAGAGCTCCCGCACCCTTTCCTCCGGGTAGGACACAGGGAGCGGGCCGCCGACGGCCACCGGGAAGAAGGCTCTCAGCAGGCCCCACCAGCACCCCGGTCCCACACTTCCGGCCTCCAGAACTGTGAGGAACCTTGGTTTTCTAAGCCACCCGGTCTGCAGCCTGGACGGACCAAGACAGCCTGGAAACACAAAACGCCAGCCAGAATGCCAGCTGGCCCACCCACAGCGCCAAGAGCATGAACTTGGGTCTCTCCCTGCCGAACGGACGCAGCCAAGGGCATGAATGCCCACTTCGGTGAACTCCGACCTCCAGCCCCCGGAACTCCCCTACCTGTGACCTGCGGGGCATCACACCTTCCCCACCCTCCTGCCCGCTCTTCTCCGCACGTCCACCCCGTTTGCCTCCGTTCTTCAAACCCGGCGCCCCTTTCTCTGCTCCCCACGGCTCCGCCTGGGCAGACTCTGCAGAAGCCCCCTCTCCTTCCCTGCCTCAGCTGCACCGAGGAGCCCAGTGGTCCAGCTTCGGGGACGAGACTACCGCCAGGCCACCGACCAGGCCGGGCCGAGCGCCCGGGAGACAGGCCAGCCGGCCTCCCCTGTGGCCTGGGGAGGGTGGGCAAGGGCCCAGGAGCGGAGGGCCGCACTGGGGTGGCTGCTTCTCCGATGAAGCACCGTTCATGCCCCCACTGGGGCAAGAATTTATAAAGCCCGGGAAAAAAGCTGTGACACCACAGAGGCCCCAGCCACGGCCCGTCTGCCTCCGTCGCGTCACTGAGCTTCTGATCCCTTCAGCTGCTGGGCACCTCGCGGGGTGTTCCCACACAGAGAACACCCGTCTCCTCCGCACGAGGCCCTGAGCGAGTGGTGAGAAGGGGCCGGGGCGCCGAGGTACAGAGCACACGAGATACGCTGAAGGCGGTGAGACCGACACTCTTCCCGGGCTATATTACAGGGTGGTGGTGGGGAGGGAATCTAACATAGACCAAACCTGTTCGGAATGACACAGTACGACTGGACAGATTCCAGCGCTAACAGGTGGGGGGATGGGTGGGCGCCTGAACTCCCCCAGAAGTGTGTGTTTCTCGACGGGGCCAGAATTGGGTTGGGAAACATTATGCAAATGGTGCCTGTGGCCGGGTCCTAGGACCCCCGTCTTCCAAGGCTTCCTGGGTCCTGGGCAGGTCGTGTCAAATTGGGACTCAAGGCACAGCTGGGGAAGGGTGAGCACAGGCAAAGACGACGCGGAAGGAAGACGGCATGACAAACCCACCACCGAACAAAGTCCAGGAAAAGACCCTTCGAGGAACGGCAAACAAACAGCTAACTGAGGTTGGGGAGTGGGGAATTCGGGACAGTAAGAAAAACGTAGAGGTGTACATTCTAATTCTAATTTGAATTATAACTATCTGGACAAAGTCATGATGGTTTTTTGTTTGTTTTGTTTGTTTTTTTTTTTTGAGAAGGAGAGAGAGACAGCGTTGGGGAGAGGAGCAGAGGGAAAGACGGAGACAGAGAGAGACTCCTAAGCAGGCTCCACACTCAGCATAGAGCCCAACACGGGACTCGATCCCACGACCCTAGGATCACGACCTGAGCTGGAATCACGAGTTGAATGGACTGAGCCACCCAAGCGCCCCAAAGTCATGCTTGTTAAAAACACGGAGCTAGCCGCAGAAGGGGCCTGGAAGCCACGACGGCCCGGTAACCAGGAGACGGCAGATCCACGCCTGGTGTCTCCACACAGGCTAGCGAGGGCCAGGCTCCCCGGGAAACGGGCTGCCTGTCGGCCTGGGTCGGGGGGCCACTAACGTGAGCCAGGCAGCAAGAACGCACCGAACACCGATGGGGTCAAGTCGGAAGACGCAGGTGTCGGCCTAAAGCACCGCGCTGACTAAGCGTGAGCACCCGCAGGAACAAAGACACCTTTAATGGAACGCACTGAGGTTTCTATCAACAGCCTCAGTCCCGATGATCCCCAAAAACTGGGGCGGGCGGAAGCCTTGCAGTGGTAACGATGAAACGAGAACTGCATCACCTCGCGCCTGCCGCGTCGGAACCGGTTCGGACGAGGCTGGTCGCGGGACTCAGGGCGCTGTGCGGAGAGGGCTGTGGGGGCGCTGGGTCTGCGCTAAGGGTCCACGAGTGACCGAGGAGGCTGCCGAGCAGGAACAGACCGAAACGACGACGAAGACAAGAAGGACCATCCAACGTGGGGCCAGATCTAGCATCCCTGCTGGAGGGGCCGTCCGTGTGCGAGGAGCAGGAAGCACACGGCTCACCCGTCCAGCGTTCGGGCCACAAAAGCTCAAACGCACCGTCCCAAGAGCGTGCACAAGGGACAGCGGCGCCAGCACGGCCACCAGCGGGAAGAAGGAGTGCGGGACATCCCACAGGCTAAGGAGCCCGTTGGGTCACACGGCCAACATCACAGAGGTGGGAAGGTGGGGGGGGGAGATTTTCTGGATTGAAAGAGACCGACTGGGTGTAACCATCAAACCGATGAGGGCACCTTGACCGGACCCTGTCTGGGGGGGAGACAGGAAGGGCGCACGCTCGGGGGGACCAGGAGGAGTGGGCACCCAGCCAACAACTCAGCAGCCCCTGACCTCCCGGGACGGGGGGCTCCTTCTCCTCTGTGCATGCACGGCATCGCCAGGGTGCTCGAGGAAGACCGAATCCTCAGGGGCCGCTCAAGTACAAGGTCGGGGGAAATGTCACGATGTCAACAGCTCAGTTTCAAACAGTTCAGCGAACAGCGTTTACGAAATGGGTGCGTGCGCGTCTGCCTTACCAATACCTTTTTTTAATTTTTTGAGTTTATTTATCTATCTTTTTTTTTTTTTTTAATTTATCTATCTTGAGAAAGAGAGAGTGAGCGCGAGCGGGAGAGGGAGTTGACGCAGAGACAGAGAGAGAGAATCCCAAGCAGGCTCCTCACCATCATCCCAGAGCCCGATGCGGGGCTCGAACTCATGAACTGTGAGATCATGACCTGAGCGGAAATCAAGAGTCGGACGCTTACCGACCGGGCCGCCCAGGCGCCCCCTGCTGTACTCTCTTTCCACCCTTCGGCATCGTCAGGACACGAGGGACATAAAGAGACGTGCTGGCAGGGTGACGATGAGTCCACGGGGTTAGGTGTAGTCAGGTGGCCGGGGAAGCCCACTAGGCCGCGCCCCAAAGTCCTCGATGCACGCGGCTGCTCGAGGTCCCGAGCGCCTCTGCAGCACGCGGTCCTGCTGGCTGCGGGGCAGCTCCTCCGGGATGCGGAATCGGTCGCCGCTCTTCCCCGCCGCCCTCGGGTTCACGAGCCCTTAGGAAGCAGGCCCCGCATGACGCACACGGTCTCTCGGGGAAGAAAGAGCGAGGTTGGCTGACGTGCGTTTGCCGGACGCCGCTTCCCGCGTCCCTGGTGGTCACATGACCCCCCCGGCAGGGGAGAGACGGCTGCGGCCCCTCTGCACCAGGAACGGACTTCAGGGAGCCTCTGTGCGTGAAGCGTCCGACTTCAGCTCAGGTCATGATCTCGTGGTTCATGGGTTCGAGCCCTGCGTGGGGCTCTGTGCTGACAGCTCAGAGCCTGGAGCCTGCTTCGGATTCTGTATCTCCCTCGCTCTCTGCCCCTCCCCTGCTCATGCTCTGTCTCTCTCTCATAAACATAAAAATTTTTTAAAAAGAAAAAAAATGGACTTCAGGAAGGTCAACGGATGCTCAGGGCCACAGAGAAGTGGCCAGTGGGACACAAGCCCGTGCCCCACTCACCCTGCTGTGCACGCAGGCCCTCCCTACTCTAGGTCCGGCCCCTCACTGCATCGGCGTCCCCTCTGCAGGACACAAGGCAAACACAGTCATAGGAAGACAAAGGAGAGGGAGAAGGGCTTAGCAGCATTTCCCAGAGCTGCAGAAGGGTGGCTGACCCAGGACAGCACCGGCCCCAGGACATTTGTGACGGGTGCGTCCGGGAGGCGCACCTGAGCTAAGGCAGGTGTCCTCTGTCCCTGGTAAGGGATGGATGGCCCGCGTCCTCAAGGAGAAGCAGGGCATCACGGGTGAGACACATACAGCCTGCAGCAAGCAGGGCACGCAACGGCCCCCGAGTGCTGGAACTCCCCCGTGCGTCTGCAATCAGGAGGTGGCCAGGCAGGTGGCAAGGGCCCAGCCAAGCCTCTTGCCAGCTGCCGAAACGATGCCCCCTAAACCTGGGGAACAGCACTGCCCACAGGGCACCCCAGACCTCTGGCCTTCGGGAAACGAAGGGCAGGGAGTTCTGGGCTTCAACTATGTGCCCAAGTCCGACGGGCCACTTGCCCCAGCCCGAGTGTTTCTTTAGGGCCTTCTGGAAGCCAGTACTAAATAACATGTGTCTCTCAGACTTAGGGGACAATCGGGAAAACACACACATCTGTCTCCACCACTGGCACCGAGTCTGTGAGCCCCAGAAGCCCTGGACACGAGGCCCCCTCCCGGACGTGGAAGGAAGCCCGCGGGAAGGCTGCCGAGCGCTGACTTGCAGGGAAGCGTGCTCCAGAAGCTTGCCCCACACGGGGGCCGGCGCGGTCAGCTGCGAGACGGCCAGCCGGGGGCGGAGGGGGGGGGCGGGAGACGGGCCTGGGGACACTCCCTCCCTGGAGAGCCGGCGTGCAGGTGACCGGTACATCCTGCTCACTTTTAAGTCATCTGTAATCACGCTGGGTGAAAACTGAAACGGAGCAAAACATCTGAGAACCCATCCTGAGATCCAGCCTGGAGAGTCGCCACTGCCCCAGTTACTTCCAGGAATTTCTACGGGAATATATCCTGCCAGGGGCGCCAGGGGGGCTCAGTTGCTTAGGCGTCTGACTTCAGCTCAGGTCAGGATCTCGCAGTTCACAAGTTCGAGCCCCGCATGGGCTCTGTGCTGACGGCTCAGAGCCTGGAGCTGCTTCGGATTCTGTGTCTCCCCCTCTCTCTCTGCCCCTCTCCCCTGCTCATGCTCCATTTCTCACTCTCAAAAATAAATATCAAAAAACATTGTAAAGACTATCCGGCCTGACACCCGGGAGGGGAGAAGGGGGCCCTGAGGACGCGTCCCGACTCCCATCTACTGGGGTGCCCCAACGGACACGGCACCGGTCACATGTTATGTTTTTCTAAATCACAGAACTTTTGAATCAGCTCGGAATCGGGCCGTCGAAGGAAAAGCATCAATTTAGCAAAGCCGCAGAGAGAATCCTTCGATTTTCTCCGTGGCCACAAACTGCTGAGTCGGGCAAACACTCTGATTTTCAGCAAGACAAAGTCCTCCTGAATTCAGCCAAGGCACTGACGAAAGGCATCCGGGCTCATTAAGTCAGCCGTGATCCCCAGGCCCGAGGGACACAGCCTGAAAAGGTCCACACCTTCCTGGCTTCTATGAAACGGTAACTGGGGGGTCGCCAGGGTGGCTCCGTCGGTTAAGTACCGACTTCGGCTCGGGTCATGATCTCATGATACTTGAGGTCGAGCCCATATTCCCAAGACAGATTCCTAAAAGTGAAAGTAACAGATACAGGTCTGGTCCTGTTCACACATTTCCTTGTGATACATACAAGAATATAAGCATCAGTTAAGTGTCTGACTTCGGCTCAGGTCGTGATCTCACGGTTCATGAGTTCCAGCCCCACATCGGGCTCTGTGCTGACGGCTCAGATGGAAGCCTCCTTCAGATTCTGTGTCTCCCTCTCTCTCTGCTTTACCCCCTGCTTGTGTGCGCTCTCTCTCTCTCTCTGAAATAATAAATGAATAAACTTAAAAAAAAAAAGAACATAATTTCGGGGGCACCTGGGTAGCTTAGTCAGTTGAGCATCCAACTCTTGCGTTTGGCTCCGAACACAATCCCAGAGTTGTGGGGCTGGGCCCCGAGGTGGGCTCTGCGCTGTGTGTGAGGCCTGTTGGAGATTCTCTGCCTCCCTCTGTCCCTTCTCTGCTCACATGCAAGCACGCACACTCTCTCTCTTGCACTCTCTCTCTCTCAAAAAATAAAAATAAAAAGAACATACTTTTTGAAAACTTCATGATTCAACAGCCAAAAAGGAGTCCCTCATCAAGGTTAATTTCTATTTGCATAGTTTGAAGGCTTCTGGGCTTTTTTGCATTTCTGTGACGCCCATTAGTGTTTTTCTTCTGCAAAGTTACTTGTATCCTTTGCCTATCCTCCTAGGATTAGTCATTATTTGGGGCAGAATCATACTGTGTGAGAGACTATAGGTTTATAACGTATTTTATTTTATTTTTTAATTTTTAAAAAAATTTTTTTAATGTTTTTAATTTATTTTTGAGAGCAGGAGAGACAAAGCATGAGTGGGGGAGGGTCAGAGAGAGAGAGGGAGACACAGAATCTGAAGCAGGCTCCAGGCTCTGAGCTGTCAGCACAGAGCCCGACGCGGGGCTCGAACTCACAGACTGTGAGCTCATGACCTGAGCCAAAGTTGGACGCTTAACCGACTGAGCCCCACAGGTGCCCCTATAACGTATTTTAAAACATAGCATGGATCGACTTCAACCACTCTTCTTACTCAAAAATTTTTGTAGCCACTTAACCCATTCTTTATTCTTCAAGATGGGCTGTCCAGTGTCACCCAAAGTCCTACTGGGTATAGATTGAGACTATTTCTAATGTTTGTGACCCTGGGGGGAGCGGAATGCATTTAGCATTCCTGGGGCAGCCTGTTGGCTCAGTCGGGAAAAGTATGGAACTCTTGGGTTTCAGGGTCTTGAGTTTAAGCCCTACGCTGGGTGTAGAGATTACTTGAAAATTGAATCCAGGGGCGCCTCATGGCTCAGTCGGTTGAGTGTCTGACTTCGGCTCAGGTCATGATGTCACAGCTTGTGAGTTCGAGCCCCACATCGGGCTCTGTGCTGACAGCTCAGAGCCTGGAGCCTGCTTCGGATGCTGTGTCTCCCCCTTCTCTGCCCCTCCCCTGCTTGCTCTCTCTCAAAATAAATAAAATAAACATTACAAAAAGAAAGAAAGACAACAGAATCCAGACCGCGCATGAATTACTGTCCTCTTAAAATTTTTCATCATTCTAACACACTTTCATACCCTTTGAAAGGTGGGGTTTATCTGGTTTTGGTCTGTGCAGTGAAATTTTCTCCCTAGACAGCTTCTGATTATTAATGACATAGAGCAAAGCTTTTCCAATCGCTTTTTCCCAAGTATATTAATGATTTCACTAATTCGAAAAGTTTCTAGTCTATTTACATAGGTTTCTAAAGCACACGGTCTCTATACACAGTCACTGTTATCTTACACAATCTATTTAACCTTCCCTTACCGCACATCGCATACGGTTTTTTTAATTGGCCTGGTATTAATAGGATTATGTAGGCTACGCCACTCATGTTTGTTTTCACTCTGGCACAGATACTAATTAACATTATAAAGACTTATCTTTTCGATCTCTAGTTTCCTACGGTTTTGAAAAATGAGAAATGTGTGATTAATTCTCTTAAAAGCCTTTTGGGGATCTCCTAATCTCCCTGTTTATAACGTCTAAATGATTACAGACACCAGAAAGTAAACACCAGCTGAGAACGAGGGAGAATTCCATTTTCAAATGACCTCAAGGTAGAGCTGAAACACACGTCGGCGTCGCCGTCGCTCTGCCGCGTCTCTGACACGGCACGAGCGGTCGCCTCCCTGGAGAGCGCTCGGAGAGACAGAACGAAGGAGCACCACGCCGCTCTCCGCTAAACGCGGGGCCACACTCTGTCGCACCCCCGCGCTCAACCACGGACACGCCAGGGCGGGCAGCCGGCGCAGATGTAATCTGTATTTCCGCATCCCTGGAACCACGAGAGAGAAGAATGCTAAACAATCAGAACCGGGAGTGATCGAATGAAGGCACAGCCGTGTTCTGGAGCGTAAGCCAAACAGACACCTTCATCCCGACGTGACCGGGTTCTGCAGATGGCGGATTAATGGACGCCAGGCACACGGAGTGGGGAAGTCGTAAAAAAAATGATGTACACCTACAATAAATATTTTATTTTAACCTAAAACACACAAACGGGCCATCATTAATCAATCCACCGATGTAGATGGAGGCCAGGACCTTTGAGTAAAAATCTACCGATTTCTCTTTACGCTGACGTCTTCACAAAGCACCCGCACCCGGTCGGCCCTTGAACGACATGGCTTTGAACTGCTCCCGTCCACTTTTTCACTGGCTTTTATCGACCAGTACTATAAATGTATTTTCTCTTCCTTACGATTTGCTTCTATTTTTTTTTTAATGTTTATTTATTTGGAGGAGAGAGGGAGTGAGCAGGGGAGGAGCCGAGAGAGAGGGAAACACAGACATGGCGGGCAGGTCCTCCGGGTGCCCAGCATCCCTGGTCCCCCCCATGGCACCTGCAGACCCCAGTTCCGTGCACCGCCTCCCAGGGCCTTCCCCTCACTAGAACACCCCAAGACCCGCCCCAGCCTGTGGACGTCATGCGACTCGACCAGCAAGCACCCAGACACCCTCGGTCACCCGTGGCCTGCCGCCTTACTCGTGGTCCACCTCCTGGGCCCCGTGTTCCCTCCTCCTCACCCAGGAGAACGAGCCCTCGGGCCCTGCCTGCCGCAAGCATCCGCCTGGATGCGCCGATCAGAGGGGCTTTTTCCCAGCCGGCTTTTGGGAAAATCCAAGGCGCTTGTGAACAACCTGATACCTTCCAGCGGTCTCGCCCCCAGCCTCCAGCATTGCTGGCAGAGGTCAGGGATAGTGCAAGAGGGCAAGGAGAGGGGCTGGACCTACCCCCCCCCCGCTCCCGCCCCTGTCCCCCACCAGGCTGTGGGGCTGGGGCTGCACAGCTCACCCAAGTTCCCAGCCAGCTGGTGAGGGGCAAGCAAAACTGTGGCTCGGGTTGCAAATTGATTTCCATGACAAAGGGCAGTAAATCCTGTTACCCAGAGAAGAAGGCACACCCTTGGCGAGGGGACAGGCCTAGGAGCAGGAGCTGGGGCGCCTCGCCCAGGCAGCTTCCCACCTCCAAACCCGTGGCCCTCCGTCGCTGCGGGCCCCTACAGCCAGCCACAGTGTTCTGTGGGTTCTCTTTTCAGTCTGGCCACCGAGCAACCATGAATTCTGGACTCGGCCCAGCGTGTGCTGTCTGAATTTCCGGTACTTCTAACTCCGGCCGAGGCAGGACACCCGTTCTACCAGCCTCCCAGGCGAATAACAGGGAGAGGGCAGTCCCCGGCACACAGTCAGCCCTGGTAGGGCCACTCAAGGCCAAGGTCAGCAGGATTTACATTCTAGCCCCAAGCCAACATCTCCAGCTAAGGGACCGGACTCACCTACCCTGACACTTACGATTCCAAAAATAAAAAACCTGAAGTGGAATCAAGCTTTTAAAGCCTCCTCAAAAGGTACAGGTCCCCAGGTGGCGAAGCCCTGGCGATTCCAAAGCGGAGAAAACCTGCTGCCGAATCGTGCATGGAAGGAAGGTGCGGCTCGTCACAGCGGCTCCCAGCTTTGCCTACAAGTCCCATCGAGCCCCGGCTCCGCCTCCCGCGGGGTTCAAGACAAACGCGGCCCCAGTAAAACCCGAGAGCGCGGGCTCTGCGCCGGGGAGGCCACTTTAGGACCTGGCCGAGCCCTCCGCCGGGAATGATTGCTTTTCCAACCCAGCCCAGGAATGCGCTCTGCCTTCTGTCTCCAAGCGCAGGCGTCATGCGAACGGGTGGGCCGGGGGCAGAGGGCCAGAGGCCGCTCGGGCCGCAAACCGCGTCGACGTCCGACGGGGGACCCTCCGGAGCACAGAAGCCGCAGGGATGGAAGGGGGCCTGCAAACTGCCTCCCTCTTTTCCTGCCAGGCTCTCCGCCCTCCCAGCCGCTCGCTACCGAAAGCAGAGATGCGGCGTGAGGCATTCCGATTCCCTGCTCCCTCGGCAGCTTGCTGGACTTCGGCCTTGCCCAGGGCTCCCTTGCTCTCTCCATGTGCCCACTGCCCTGCCCCCATCCCCTGTTCCTAAACAGCAGCAACGAGCCCTCGATCGGGCCCCTGGGCTGCCCTGGCACGATCGGGGTTCCATGTCTGTGGGAACGGTCTCTCAAGGGCCCCCGGCCTCATTCCTGCCCCCCACCCCCGCCCCTGCCATCGTCTACTAGGGAAGATGCCCCACTCTTCCTACGCTGCATCTGTGACAGAGGCGCTAGACGTTCTTTCTGGAAGATTCCTGAGAAAAAAAAAAAACAGGGCACAAAGTCCCTGCAGAAAGGCCAGCAAAGGCCTGCACACGGGGGCACCTCTGACCGGGCAGAGAGCAGGACACAGCTTGGGAGACTAGGGGCTGACCCACGGAGGCAAAGCCACGCCCCCCTCTGGCCTGGAAAGGTCACCCTGTGAGATCTTTCTCAAGGAGATACTGAAAAATACTCTCCAGCGACGTCCTTCCTGCTCAGGGGCCTGGTCCCCTCCGAACATAACCACGCCCCACCTCCCTGCACCAGGACGATGCTTCACCGCTTCCCAACTTCTCTATGGACGTTGGCTGCCTACATCGTCGGTGTCGGCCCGGTGGAAGGCCGTTCCGCAGGCTGGAATCCCGCACCGGGGTGTCTGGTCAGACACCTGTCTGCGGGGTTCGCCCACCGTGCGGCGGGACCGCCCCGGCTGCGCCGCCCCGCGAAGAGGCCCCGCCCACGGATCCTGGACTCCTTTTCGCGCAGCGCTAAGAACATCCTGGACCAGGTCTCCTGTGCCCAACTGGACCAGGACGATGCGGGGACAGCACCTTCCCCGCCTCCTGGGGTCTGGGGACCACCCAGGTCACAGCGAGCGCTGGGACTTCTCGGGGCGTGGCTTACCCAGCCCGCCCAATCAGGACTCACGGTCATGGCCAGGAGCCACGTGCGCCGGTCTATGACACACTCAGTGCGCAGGACAGCGCCCCGGCGCTGCCGCATAGGCCGGGGAAGCAACGGTGTCCGGGCCGATGTCCCTCTGCAGCCCCTGTCGCATGCCGACCGTCTAGGTCTGAAGGTCACCGCCAACCATTCGCACCCGGACCCAGCAGCTGGCTACCCACCAAGGATTTTCCGACACCCTGCTGGGCGCGTCAGCCTCCATAGCAAACACCGACTTCTCTTCAGTCCCAACGACTTAAAGCACACAAGTTCTGGGGCGCCTGGGTGGCTCAGTCGGTTAAGCACCCAACTCTTGGTTTGGGCTTGGGTCATGATCTCACAGCTTCGTGGGATCGAGCCCCACATGGGGCTCTGTGCTGACTCGGCAGAGCCTACTTGGGATTCTCTGTCTCTCTGGTCTTCCCTCATTCTTGCTCTCTGTCCCTCACAAAATAAACAAACAGCAAAAAAATGTTCCCGGGCCACACCCTGGACCCGTGAGGCCAGCCTCTCTGGGCACGGGGGCCTGGGCATCAGCGTTTCCCGAGGGGGTCTCAAGCAAGGCTCCCAGGCACCCGGGTGGGAGAGCAGGGTGGGCTGAAGACAGCGCAGGTGCCTTGGTCCTCCCCGCCCCCAAGTCTGCTGGGGCTCCAAGGCTACTCTGACTCCAAGAATAAGGCGGAAGTGATGCTGGGCCATTTCTGGACCCGGGTCTCATGAAGCCAGCAGTCTGTGCTTCCCGTCTCCCAGAAAACTCCCCTTGGGAGCCCGGAGCACCAGGTGAGACACCACCGGGCCTCGGCCTCCCACACACCTGGGGAGAGAAGAGTGACCCGGGCCGCCCTGGGGTCCCAGCCTCCCAGCCCAGGTACCAGGAGAGGACGCCTCGGGCCACCTCAGCCCTGTCCCGCTCAACCTGTCTGCTCTAAGCCCCGGGCTACCCCCAGTATTTAAAGCTGGGGCCACCTCTGGGTGCAACTCCAGCCAATGAAGTACGGTTATTATCAGCTCCCAGAGAAAAGAAGTCATGATAGTCCCAGATGACTGGATCCAAGAACCACCAGAAAAAATCAACGAAAACATTTTGTTCTTTAAGCAATGTATATCCAAAGAAACTATCTTAAAAGCTCATTCAGGTTCAAAAAATTAGATCTATGCACGTTCTTAAATCTTTCTGTAAGAATTTCTGCTCTGCTCTGTCTCGAGGGCTTAAAACCAGGAAACCACGGCATGAGGTCGCATGTCGGGTAGCAAAATCCAAAACTGTAACAATAAAAAAAAAATCACCAATGAGTATCAGCAGAGACGTGAGTGTTGGGGAGGGAGGGAACCCCGACTCTGCTGGAGCCCCCACCCCGCAGGCATACGAACGCCATCCGGGAGTGAGAGAGCTTGACGGGTTCGGGGAGGGGGCAAGTCAGCGAGCAGGGAGGGGGGTGGAGCTTCTGATAAGTTTTCCATTTCCCAACTGTCTCGTTTCCAGGAGGCTTCAAAAGGAGAAAAAAAAAAATCCCAATCGTGGATGGGAGAAACCAGAAAATGTCCTAAGGTCCAGGGTTCTTAGACTGATCTGTGCACACTGGGCAAGTAGAAAAAAATATATTTTTCAGTGCTATTGTGAGTTCAACTCATTGGCCCCCTACCTTATTTTAAACTACTCAGTGTGAGAATAAAAGGGACGGTGGGGTGCCTGGGTGGCTCAGTCGGTTAAGTCTCGGACTCTTTTTTCTTTTAAGTTTATTTATTTATTTTGAAAGAGAGAGAGAGAGAGAGAGAATCTCAAAGGGACTCCGTGCTGTCAGCACAGAGCCTGCTGTGGGGCTCGAACTCACTAACCATGAGATTGTAACCTGAGCTGAAATCCAGAGTCGGACGTGTAACCAACTGAGCCACCCGGGCGCCCCAGGCAGTGGACTCTTGATTCCAGTTCCGGCCACCATCTCAAGCATCGTGAGATCGAGCCCCACGCTGGGCTCTGGACTGACCCCTTAGAGCTTGCTTGGGATTCTCTCCCTCTCCCTCTCTCTCTGCCCCTCCCTCACTTGCACTCACTCTCAAAATAAATAAACTTCAAAAAAAAAAAAAAGAACAGGAGCCGTGATTTAAGTGCCCCCTGCTCGCACATTCTAACTGAAACGTGTGAAAGAGAAAATATCCTCGAGTGATAGTTCCGATCGTCACAGAGCTCCCTTCAACGCACATTTTAGGAAAAACCGAAGTCACCCACACTCCCACTGCCCTCACAAGACCAGTTTTGTGTCTGCCTGTTGAATCGGACCCTTTCCTGCCTCGTCCGGAGTTTATTTGGGGATTTATTAGGCAGTAAACATCTTTATCGTGTTTCTTCAACTGGGCACGTCTGAGAAGTAGAATGTTCCCTTTGGATCCTGAGAGACACAACTCAGGCCGGGAAAATAGTGTCCCTTTGAAAAGGCCAGTGTCTCCCGTCAGCCCGTAAGGGCAATTGAAAGCAGGCGGTACGAGCCGTCTGGGGACAGAGCGAGCCACCTAAACCACCGGGCTGAGACCTGAAGGCCCGGAGGGGAGGCATCGAGGCCCAGCCGGGCAGGAGCCCTGCAGGGTCCACCCCCCGGCCCTCCTGGCAAGGCGCCTCTGTCCTCACGCTCGCCTCCTTGTCACCCGTCACCATGAACCACCCTTTTGTAGAACAAGACACAGAAACACTCAGAGATCAAAACCCAAGGGTTTCCACTCTGATCGAGGGCCTCGCGCTCGAAATGCTCCGTTTCCGAGCCGCTCGGCCTCGGCCGGGGCCCCGTCCCCGCACCGGGCACGCAGGGGGACGCCCTCGGGGCGGCCCTGTCCTCTCCGGAGGGGCGGGGCCCGGGCTCCTGGGGACGCAGGCCCCAAGCGGTCAAGGCGACCCGTGTACCAGGCCCTTTTAAAACAGCAAAGCGGGCATTGTGTGTGCGCGCACCTCACCAGCGCAGATGGTATGCATTTTCCTGAAACCCGGCATTCATAACAGCGAACGCTCCGCTCTGGGGTTTTAAATAAAAGAGCCCAAAGAACAAGAAAATCGTTTTTCGGCCGAGCGTGGAAGTCGGCTCCAGCAGAAACGAGAGAGAAGGTCTCTTTGTGAACTCGGAGGGAAACCTATCCACGTTTCCCTTTGGGAGAGGAGAGCCTAGTGACCGGCCCCGGGGCAGAGAGTCAACGAGACATTAAAGGAAAGACACTTAGAGCTCACCCTCCACGAGGCGCGGGCCCCCCTGCGCTGCCGCGTGCGCCGGCTGGCAGGGCTGGCCTCGGGGACAGGAGCCAGGGAGGCTCAGGGACGCTCGGATGAAGGGGTGCGTAGGGGGGGCTCGGGGGTCTTCTTTTGTCTTTACCAAAAGACCCCCTTCAGTACCCCGGGCTGAATCCTGGGCCGGCCGGCCCAGGGCACAGTGCATGTGCACTTGTGCGTGTGTGTCACTGGGTGTCTGTGTGTCTGTGTGCTGTGTGTGTGTCACTGGGTGTCAGGTGTCTGTGCATCCGTGTCACTGTGTGTGCGCATGTGTCTGTGTGCACACCAGTGTGTATCTGTGTCGCTTGGTGCGTGTCAGAGTGTGTGTGTCACTGGGTGTGAGCATGTCCGTGTGCACGCCTGCGTGTCTGTGTCACTGTGGGTATGCATGTATGTGTGTCTGTGTGCACACCTGTGTGTCGCTGTGTGTGTGCACGTATGTGTCTGTGTGCACACCTGTGTCTATGTCACTGTTTCGGCACATATGTGTGTCCATGTGCACACCTGCGTGTCTGTATCGCTGTGTGTGTGCACGTATGTGTGTCTGTGTGCACACCTGCGTGTGTGTCACTGTGTGTGCATGTATGTGTGCCCGTGTGCACACCTGCGCGTCTGTGTCGCTGTGGGTGTGCATGTATGTGTGTCTGTATGCACACCTGTGTCTGTTGTGTGTGTGCACATACGTGTGTTTGTGTGCACACCTGTGTGTGTGTCGCTGTGTCTGCATGCATGTGTGTCTGTGTGTACACCTGTGTGTGTGTGTGCGCGTGTGTCTGGGACAAGGGGCAGCGGGGCAGCACCAGGAGCCAGAAGCCCCCTTCTCAGCTGACGTCACAATGCCACCTGGGGGCCGAGACCCCTGGAGGGAGCCCGACCCCCCTGCCCTCCACACTTGGCTCCCAACCCCGAACCGCGTCCTGGTTCCCACCAGCACGTCTGTCTCCGAGGCTCACAGATAGGCCTTGCTGGCGGCTAAACCCACGCCCGCACTGCCCGAAGCCCAGCCTACCTGCACCGGCCTCCCTTCTTCTGCAGGAGCAGCATCCTGCGTGCGAGCGAGCCCACCCCGGAACATTCCAGAGCTCCACAAAGATGTCTGTGCACTCTGCAGACAGCCCTGCGTGGGTCCAGGCGTCTGCGCCCGGGGAGGCCGGATGGCAGGCCTGGGTAACCATGGGTCGAGCGATGACACGTCTCAGTACCCACACGTGCGGCTGCTGGACAGGAGACAGGACGCGACCCGTCAGCGCAGAAACTACCAGCTGCGTGGCTGTGCCTACGAGCGACCCCGTGAACATGCCGCCGCGGTCATGGGCGACATCGGGGCGTCCTTCCTTGTCTAACCCTGCCTCTGTGGTGAGGAAGGCCAGACCTGGAACAAACATCTCCAACTACCTACTCTAGGCTCGTCCCCACACTAAACGGGCCCCTGTTCACACGAGAAGTCCCGGGCTCCGGAGGGGAGAGAAAGCTCCGGTCTTCTTTCCGGCCGTGATGCGGGCCAGCGGCCAGCCGTCGGGTCCGGGGCGGGCCCCCCAGCAGCACGCATGCCGCACAGTCAGCACCCCCGCGTGCACGGGGACAGGAGGACAGGACAGACCAACCGCCACCCGCCGTGACCGCTGAGGACGTGCGGAAGGCCGTCCCGGGGGGCTGGGGCGTCCCGGGGAGATGGTGGGAGCCTGCGCTCCGATCGGCGAAGGATCCGAGATCCAGACGCCAAGAGGTTCCGAGTCCTCGAGCTGCGTGTCCTCTGACCGTGTATCTAAGTACGTGTTGTTCTGTCTTACACGTACGACCACGTGACAGCTGAGTGACAACGGTGCTGCCGGCAGCACCGGAAAAACCGTGTGTCCAACACTGATGGAGGCTAATCCCACCCGCACCCGGCCCTCGTGCCCACCGGCGGACAGTCCTCGGGCACAGGATGCCCCCTTATCTGCAGAGCAGGAGGCGGGGGTCTACTCGGACAACCCGAGCCTGGTGGGTTTTCACTCCCAGACTGTTAAACCCGGGCCCTCCATCCCGGGTCCACCAACCACTCACCCTTCCTGGAGCCTGCCCTCAAACTATGAAACCGAAGGCATCCTCTCTCTATGCTACAGGTTTCTTATTTTATTTTATATTTTATTTTATATATTTTATTTTATTTTTATTTTACTTTAATAAATTATTGTCAAGTTAGCTAACACGCAGTGTGTACAGTGTGCTCTTGGTTCTTGGGGGACAGATTCCCGTGGTTCATCGCTTCCGTACAACGCCCAGTGCTCCTCCCAACAAGCGCCCTCCTCAGTGCCCAGCACCCATGTTCCCCTCTCCCCCTGCCCCCGTCCACCCTCAGTTTGTTCTCTGTATTTAAGAGACTCTTATGGTTTGTATCCCTCCCTCTCTATTTTAAACTATTTTTCCCCTTTCCTTCCCCCACGGTCTTCTGTTAAGTCTCTCAAGTTGCACATGAGTGAGAACATAGGGCATCTGTCTTTCTCCGCCTGACTCATCTCCCTCCGCCTAATACCCTCCAGTTCCATCCACGTAGCTGCAAATGGCAGGATTTCACTGTCTCTCGTTGCCACGTCGTAGTCCGTTGTATACATAAACCACATCTTTGTCCATGCATCACTTGATGGACATTTAGGTTCTTTCCGTAATTTGGCTTCCGTCAGTGGCGTCGCTACAAACGCCGGGGTACCTGCGCCCCTACGCATCAGCACCCCGTGTCCCGCGGAGAAACACCTAGCAGTGCACTTGCTGGGCGGCGGAGCAGCTCTTTTGTAATTTTTTGGGGAACGTCCACAGGTTTCTTTTGTGGCATCGACGCTTTTAGAAGCGCTTCCACTGAGCGCGCGTTCATAATTCCCGAGGCCTCAGAATGCAGCGTGGGCCCCGAGCTGGGGACACCTGCGTGCCCGCCCGCCAGGACCGCCAGAGGCCCGAAGCTCTCAAGAAGTTGATTTTAAAGGGCGGCTTCCACTGGTTTTCCTTCAGGTGACAATACTTTAAACCTGGCTCCTGGGTACTCTGGGCGTGGACATGGTCACGTCAGAGCAGAGCCGTCGCTCAGCGTACCCGGGGGAGGGCTCCTCGCGGCCACCCCCATCCCCCTGCCTTCCGGTCACGCCCTCGGGGTGAACAGGGAGCAAACACACCTCCAGGGCCCGGGAAAGGCCCTGAGCCTCCCCACCGGCTGCATCTTCTTGGACTTTCTCCTCTTTTATCGACGGCGCCTCACACATCGGAAGCTGATGACTTCGCTCCGCCTTTTGTCCGTGACCTGGGCAGCCGCCTGAGGGCAATTCCTGTGCAGGTTCCACGGGGACCCCCGGGTGCCTTCTCCAAGGCCAGGCAGGCCTCGCGCCGCGAGCTGGGTCCCCGGACGCCATCCACACGCCCCGCGCTCTGCCTCTCTCTGCTCAGCGGCCGGACAGAGAGCAGGGAGACCAGGAGGGAAGGGGCGGGGGTGGGGGAGAGGGGGGAGTGTGGAGGAGGGGAGGGGAGACACAAGACGGACAGCAGGCATTGGGGATTTCTGATTCTGTCCCCCTCCCGCCCCGTTCCTAACCCCACACAGCTTCCCGGCATCCGAGGCTACAAGAACGGCCGTCAGTTCTGGAGGCTTCCACGTTTCACCCCACCTCGCGGGGCCCAGGACGGAGCTGGGTGGGAAACATGGCTCAGGTCCCCGAACGGCACCCAGGAGACCAGGAGGGGAAGCGTGGAGGTGCCCCGGGCTCCCGCGCCACCAGCCCGCCCAAGCGACCCTGTGGGCAGCAGAGCCGAAGGGCGCAGAAGCCACGGGTTGTGGCGAGGCAGAGGCGCGCCCTCTCAAGACACGCTCCTTCCGGCCCCTCGGACCCGGTGTCCACGCGCACGGCTGGTGGAGCCCGCGCCCCTGCTAGACGGCCTTCCGGACTGGCCTCCCGTGAGCACCTGCTAGAAGACGATGCACTCCCTCGAGAAAGCCCAGGCACGGACACGGGAGAAGAGCTCTGGGGGGCACGAGCCTGCAGGCGACAGGGAGCCCCCGGGGGGTTCGGAGGGACACAGGATGTCTGGAAGGGGCCGGTGGGAAGATCCAGGCCCAGGGACACAGCCAGCGCCCGTCTGGGGGCGCTCCACGCCGCCCCCGGGAGAGGCACGGGGACCGGAGCTGCTCGGCAGCC
Source organism: Paguma larvata (assembly GCA_030068075.1). Lineage (NCBI taxonomy): Eukaryota > Metazoa > Chordata > Mammalia > Carnivora > Viverridae > Paguma > Paguma larvata. The sequence goes on along the minus strand of CM057832.1, from coordinate 86,994,237 downwards.
CACAGGGCCCCATCAAGACCACCCGTGTGTCCTGACCTTACTGATTGTTCCAGAAACATTCTCCGTGCCCCACGTAACACTTCCCGACAGCCCACGGCCCCCCGTAGGAAGTGCCGATGCAGCCTGGGGGTGGCAAGGGTGACATTAGGGCCCTTCCAGCTCCTGTCTTTCCAGCTTCTCCCCACTGAACAACAACCACGTGCCCACCACCCCCACATGGCTGTGTGTCCTTCCATGTGGACATCAAGGTCCACAGGTAACAAAGCAGGGGGCGGACGAGAGCCTGGAACGCGTGTGCGATCCTTCTCCACCCCCCCGCCCCCGCTCCTCTTCCCAGAAGCCCCAGCCTCGGCACACACTGGGCGGAGAGGCCACTTGTCCTGGGCTTCCCCCGCCGCCCGCTGCCACAGCCGTCGGAGAAACGGGGCCCGAACTGCTCAGTCCACGCACCGTCTGCACTTGGACCCAGACCAAAGGCAGACACCAGACCCCACCCGGGGGGAGGCGGGCGGACACCGGCACCAGCCCGAGGATGACGTAGAGGCCAGGGAGGCCCCGAGGGGCTGTGGGGCCCCGCGCCTCGCCCACCCGCCACCACGGGGAAGCCAGGCACGGGCCCCAAACCCAGGCCTGCGGATGCTGGGCGCTCGGCCCGCCTCATCACCAGCGCACGGCGGTCACAGGAAGCCCAGATCCCAACACCAAGGTGGGGAACGCAGGCACAGAGCCGCCCTCCCTCGCCAGGACGGCCCCCGCCCCGCCGTCCCTGCTCCCCTTTGCGGAACGGGGGTCTCCAACACCGAACTCCGGGATTTCAGTCGGAGGGGCCGAGCACGGGGTCGGGAAAACCTCAGCTCAGCACACAAGGAGAGAAGCCCGCGGGCCCGCACTTCCCCGCTGACTGCCGGGCCCCTCGGCCGCCTCCCTGCAGACCCCCTTCCTTTCAACAGCCACTCGGGCACCAAGGGCCTCTTGCTCTCCTTCTGAAGTGTTTTTTCATCCCCGGAGCGGGGGAGGCTGGGGGGAGGCGGGGGGAGGCGGGGGGGGGGGTGCTCCGGACTCCGCGCAAGCCGCCCGGAGCCACGGGCATAAATCAGAAAGTGTCTTAGCATTTCGGCGCAGAGGAAACGGCTCTCCAGCTAAGCTCCCTACTGTTCCTTAAAGTGATTATTTTGATTTAAACCGCCGCCTGGTGACTAGACTTCTAGCGACCAGCTTCAGGCCGTTAGTCCCGGGAGCTGCAAGCACAAAGAAACACTGTTGGCTGGGCACCGGGGCCTCCTCGTCCAGGAAGGCACGGGCTCCGGGCCCCGTCCACAGACGGCCGCTTGTTCCTGCCCGGAGACGGGGCCACCGAGGGCTCAGCCCACGGCCACCACGTGCCGCGGCTCTACCCGGGACCAGCCGTCCGTGCGCAACTGAGCGGGTCCCCGCGTGTCTGGGGGACACCTCGCTGCCACCAGAACCCCACACGGTCGGGAAGGCCGGAAGGAGAACCAGACCCGGGGTGGGGGGAGCGGTCCATGAGGGCAAACACACACACGAGGCGGCATTTACTGTTTCCCACGACCTTTGCGGTCGCCCGTGGGTCAGGGCCTGGACAGAACAGTGGGGAGGAACGGTTCCCGCATTTTCCACACACGTGTCCTGACCCAAAGCCACCACTTCCTGGTCTGCCAACTCCCGCCAGCCCAAAGCACAAGGCATTCCTGGCCCAGCTGGAAATTCTGGACCCAGTGAAAGATGGGGGGGGAGGCGGCCCCAGTGTGGTGCTGGCGGTTCCTCGTTCTCTGTCCTCCCTGGGCCCAGGTGATGGCCCTCCCTGTTGTTCAAGGTGGGACGGGGACAGCGTTCTCTGAGCGGCCCTCCGTCCGGGGACATGAGGACGCGGCGGGGTCCCCCCAGCACCCCGAACCCCGGTGTCCAGCCTGCAGCTCAGAGTCTGAGCGTACCCTGGAGGAGACGGTTCTGGACTCACTCAGCGTTCTTTGGTGAAAAAGGAAGTGATTCCACCGCGCGAGGGCCCGGCAAGGAGGCCGTCCGTCCGCAAGCCAGGAAGAGGCCTCCCCTGAACGGGACGCTGCAGGGCACCCTGACGCTGGCCTCCGGGCTCCAGAGCTGCGGGGAATGAACCTCCCTCGCGGGAGCCGACCAGCCCGCCGTGGTCTGCTACGGCCGCCTGTGCTAAGACACAACACTTGCCTTAAAGAAAATCTCCAGGGAAGCCCCACTTACCCAGCACACGACAGGCCTGCCCTGCTCAGGGGAGCGGGGGGCTTCAGGCCTCAGTCCTGCCGTCTCCTCGACGGCCGAACCTCCTTTGAATCTGGGGCTCAGGAGAACCCCTGGAAGGCTCCCGGGCTGGAAATGTCCTTTTGTTTATGGCTCCTTGCTTTCTACAGAAGACGAGATGCGTTCCTCTGGCAAACCCCAGGACCCAAATACCAGTAACTGAGGGACAGCACTGCGCCTCCAGAAACTCTGTGTCGAAATGCATAAAGACGTGCTTAGGAAAAAGTGTCCATCAGATACGGGGCTGACCAGAGCACGCAGTGTGGAGGTGCTGGGGGAGGGGAGGGTGGCACAGAGCAGAAGCTGAAAGAGGACTGGGCTTCCTGGGAAATGGAGGGAAAGACAGCACATGCTGAGGGAGCAGCATGTGCAAAGGCACTGGGGCACAAAATGGCACAGGGTGGGGAAGGGCATGGAGAGAGTGGGAAGGGGGTTTAGGGAGGGAGGCTGCAGCTAGGCAAGGGAGTCTTGGCTGGACGTGAGCCTGACCCCATCCTCCCCAAAAAGGACACGAGGTCTACTGTGGCCAGCCACTCACGACAGCCCCATGAGCCCAGGGCGGGACGCTGTCCCCAACAGAGGGAGATCAGACTCAGGGTGTCAGGATATGTACCAGCTATGCAAACTGCAGGGGCATGGTGGGTGGCAGGAGGGCGCCTCACCCCGCCGGGAGGGGCTCTCGAGAGCCACGTGCCCTCCCTCCTGGAACCTTCCACCCGGCAAGGCCTGCGTTCACCGCAGCAGGCAGGGCCGCTGTCTCTGAGCACCAGTACTGCCGTGAGCTTACCTGCCCCCCGCCCGTCTGTGCAATGCCCCGAACATGGAAGGCCGCACCCACACCCCACACAGAATCCCAAATACGCCCCAGAAAGCACTACCAAACCTAACTCCTCGTGTCAGTCGGCTGCCATAACCAACACCCCCGCCTGGGAGCCTTCAAGAGGAGACATTTCTCTCTTGAAGCTTCAGAGGCTGGAAGTCGGAGACCCAGCACTGGCAGATTGGGTTCTGGCGATGACTCTCTTCCGGGCTTGCAGACTGCTGGCTTCTGGCTGTCCTCAGGTGGCGGAGAGCGCCGCGGTGTCTCTTCCCCTTCTCACAAGGGCACTGATCCCCCATGGAGACCCCACGCGTGCTCTCCTCCTGCCCTAACCTCCTCCCAAAAGCCCGACACCGAACACCACCTCGAGGAGGGTCAGAGCTTCAACACGACGACGTGGGGGCAAACACAGCCCCCCACACACAGCCAGGCGCCGAGGGCACCAGAGCCGACAAGGCGCAGCTTAGAAACAAAACAACAATCCCACTCTGTAGATATTTTTTAAATGCTTTTTATTTATTTTTGAAAGAGAGAGACAGACAGTGTGCGAGTGGAAGACGGACAGAGAGAGAAGGAGACACCAAATGCGAAGAAGGCTCCAGGCTCCGAGCCGTCAGCACAGAGCCCGACGCGGGGCTTAAACTCAGGAACTGAGCGCTCATGACCTGAGCCGAAGTTGGACGCTTAACCGACTGAGCCCCCCAGGTGCCCTCAAAGCTCCAGTCTTTTCAAAGTGAGTCTGAACCGACAGCACCCAGCCGTCCGCTCAACCGCACCTTCCCCGTGAAGCTGCAGTCCTCACGTCTGAACAGAGGGTGCTGGGCGGACGTTAGGCGAGAAGGGCCCGGCTCCCGGGGGACCCTGCCCCTTCCATCCTGCTGTTGAGCAGGAAGGCATCCTTCACGTCTCTGCTGCCACCGAAACTCCACCCCCCCGGGGCTCCAGTCCCGCTTGGCCGGACGTGCCTCTGTCTCTGATCTGGAGAGCAGCCCAGACTCCGCTCCAGGACGGGACGCACCAAGGCCCCAGCCTCCAAAGACGCCATCGCCTGGCAGCTCCCGCCAGGCGGTGTCGAAATGGCCTCATGACGTGAAACAGATGCGCCTTCTAAAGAAAAACGTTATTTATACCGCGGAATCTTTCAGAGCAAGCGGAAACCTGAAGAGGCTGAGCACCTGGGACCCCGAACTAACGATCCTCGGGCCTTCCCGCAGCGAAGCGGTGGAGGTGTTTTACGGAAACGAAACACAAGGAAAGGTGGCGGTTTGATCCGCCCCTTGATTGCGCCCTCCGGGAACAGACGCACACCGCTCTCATCCACCGAGGGAAAATGCCATTCGCTGAAGGCGCCCCTGCTTTATGCTCTTATAATATTTATTTATTTTTGGCAGAGAGAAACAGAGAGAGACAGAGCCTGAGTGGAGCGGGGCAGAGAGAGAGGAAGACACAGAATCCCAAGCAGGCTCCAGGCTCTGAGCTGTCAGCACAGAGCCCGACGCGGGGTCCGAACTCACAAACTGCAAGATCGTGACCCGAGCCGAAGTCGGACGCTCAACCGTCTGAGCCACCCAGGCGCCCGAGAAAGCGCACCTTCTGAGAATGCAGGACTAAGGGGACGGAGGCTGTCCCTAAACTCTGCTGCTTTCTCATGGGGCGGACACGCGTGTGTCCAGCCGTCCAGAGGCAGAAGGAGACGTGGACTTGGACGCGCGGGCTCCCTGCTCCCTTCTTTCTTCGCCCGCCTGCCAAAGCTCTGTTATTTCAACCGCGGCTGCACACAAGGCTTCCGGCCACAACATCGGGCTGGACTCATGCTGGCCTCCAGCTGGGGCCATCCTTAGAACGATCCTCAGATGGGACACGGAGGAAAGAAATACATTAGACCAAACTTCGCTGTTCAAAGCCGTTCAAGCAGTTAGAAGCCTGGGGCGATCAGGATTCTCAACGCTCGACTCCAGCACTCTGAGAAGCGAAGTCCACTGCCGCCACCGTGCACACGCCCATCGGCGCGTCCGCTTCCATGCTGTGTCACCGCGGAGGCGGCCACTGTGCGGGGACATCCCCTCGGCCAACTATCCCGGGGGCCCCAAGCCTTCCTGCGTAGTCGTGTGGTTTCCGGAGCATCTCAGGAAACGCGCCCGACCACGGTTCTCGAGTTTCTCCTGATTTCAACACTGAGACTCTCAGGAGGGAAAAGAGAAAAAGACCAGAGGAAGGGCCCCAGGAGGTGGAAATAAAACGCAATACGAGAGGCATCTCCACGGACAAGCAGACGGTTCCGGAGGCGAGAAAATGCGATCGCCGAGCAGGACCGTGAGCTTCTGGATTCTGCTCTTTAACTCTTCATACGGGACGAACGCCGCCAGGAAGCCCACCGCCGAGAGCCGGGGCTCCGGCCCCACGTCCCGGCCTGGCCACACGGCCGAGGTCACACAGGACCCAGAGCCCGAGGACCCAAGTTCATGCCCACGGAGCCCATGCTCCAGGAGCTCACTGCTGAGTATCTGATTTCTGCTTCGAGCTGGCTGTCCTTGCCTTTCAACCGTCGGGGAGTCACGCCCAGAGGGGAGCACGAAGCTTGCCTCAGTCTCCCCACACGCTCTCGGTTCACACTTCACCACGACGCTTCCGGAAGGACGTGGTTCTGAGTGTATCTTCTCCCCTGAATGGGGTCGCCATGGCCGTGCTATTTTGCAAATGACCGTGGTTCGCGGATTGCTGCAAAACACTCGACAGTTCGCACCTTCTTTCTCGCCCACAGACGGCACAGCCACGGAGACCCCATCTCTCCACGCCCCAAGCTCTGTGAGTCGGGAATGGAAGCCCAGAGCATGGACTCGCCAGGGGAATACACGTGTGGTTGATTTATTTAAGAGCTATGGCTAACCAGGGCCACCTGGGTGGCTGAGTCCTTGAAGTGTCCCCACTCTGGCTCAGGTCGTGATCTCGCGGTTTGTGAGCGTGAGCCCCACATGGGGCCCTGTGCTGACGGCTCAGAGCCTGGAGCCTGCTTCGGATTCTGGGTCCCCCTCTCTCTCTGCCCCTCCTCCACTCGCACTCTGTCTGTCTCTCTCCAAAACAAATAAGCATTAAAATAAATTAAAAAAAGAGATATGGCTAACGGGCCTCCCAATGGATGACGAGTCTATACTCCACGGTGTGTGCCGACGCCCACGTCCGCACGCCCTCCACAGGCCTTAGCTATCATGGTGGGCAGTCATAACTTGTCGCGTGTTTTGTCATGGTAGTGTGGTGGACAGAAGTACGTCCGCCAATGATGTCCACGTCTTGGTGCCCAGAACTCAGGATTGTGGCACTGTACACGGCAGAAGGCACTTCGTAGACGCGATTAAGGCTGTTGAGCCTGGATCACCAGGGCGAGCCCAATGTCGCCCCCAGCGCCCGTGTTAAGAGACACAGGAGGCTGAGAAGTGGCCGCGTGACAAGGGAGAGGGGGAGACGGGAGGATGCTCCGCAGTCGGCCCCGAAGGAGAGGACGGGGCCCCCCCCCGTCGAGGAGTGTGGGAGCCCCCAGGAGCCAGAAGAGGCCCAGAAACAGATTCTCCCCTGCAGCCTCCAGAAGAAACCCGGCCCCACCGACCCACCGTCGATTTCTGACCCCCTGGACCGTGAGAGAACACACTTGCGTTGTCTCGAGCCGCCCGGCTTCCGGCGTTTGTTATGGCAGCCGCGAGAACCTCAGCTACCGAGGAGGAGCATTTTTTCCCAGTGTTCCCGGCCATTTGAACATTCCTTGCTGAAAATCCCTGTTTTAAGACCCTTTGCCCATCACAGCTTCTAGTAAGATTTCCCAGTCGTGAGGACGCCCGGGGGGCTCCGTCCGTTAAGAGTCCGACTCTTGACTTCAGCTCAGGTCATGACCTCACGGTTCGTGAGATCAAGCCCTGCATCAGGCTCTGTGCTGACAGCTCAGAATCTGCTTGGGATTCTCTCTCTCTCTCTCTCTCTGCCCCTCTCCCACCCCAAATAAAAAAAATTTTTTAAGATCGTTTCTTTCATAAAAAAATTCTCATACCTACTGTTTTTGGTGACTTGGTATAAAGCATGTGTCTGACATGACATTCTCCCCAAGGCACATTCAATGACTGCAATACTATTTATTCTTAAATACTCCGCTATTTCTCCACTCATTTGAAAAGGCACATTTATCGTTTCACAAACTCCCTTATGTTCCGTGGGTCTGCCAACGACTCTCTGTTCTAGTCCTTAGATCTATGTGCCTATTTCATTCCCACAAGACGTCCGGATAACAGAGCAAGGGTCCCGCCAGCTTGACCGTTTCGAAATGATCTTGGCTCGCCTCGCCAACTTTCAGTGCTAGATTCTAGAAAAAGCCAGCCGCATTCTACTAAAATAGCTCACGAGGGTGCTCGGCAAAACCGCGTTCAATGTAGATGTCCGTCTCGAAGGAGCAGGTGTCTTCATAATGCTGCCTTCCCAACCCAACCACCGTGTCCTCCCCTCCCCATCTTGGACTTCTCACGGTGCCATAAGGGCTGTCACACATTTCTTACCAACGTCGTTCCTGGGTACCTGACTGGTTTTGTGGCCGTGAGTGGAATTATTTCCCATCATTCTGGTGGGTATGTAACAACGATACCGATGTGTTTGAGCCGATCACAAGTCTAACCAACCTGTATCTATCCCCCCATTAGTGCTGAGATATTTAATTGAGACCTCTGCATTGTCTATGCACAGGAAATAGAAGCAGATGCAAGTAATTATAGACTTGTCGCTTTAAAAAATAGATACCTACTGTTTGCTTCATTGAACTCCATCAGAGAGAATTTTGCTGCATCAGATAGATCCGTTCGGCTCTTCGCGGCCTCCTCGTGTTTGTGGGGCTGGTTCCCCCTGTCCTAAAGGAGGATACGACTCTGACAGGGCTCTCCCACGGGGGCCGGACGTAAACACCTAATTCCGTCCCAGGTAGTGATTGGGGAGCGGCGGGGGGGGGGGGGCGTGCATTAGAGATACAATACCGAACGACTTCCTGGAGGAAGCGTGGAGGGCAGGACTTTAGCTCAAAGGCAGGAAGCATCAGCACGTCCGAAGGAAAGGAGGAGGCCCGAGCGGAAAGAGCAAGGCCATAAGTAAGTGAGATCGGGGCGCAAAGACGCGAGGCCGAGGGACGCTGGAAAGCAACGGGGCCGCAAGGTCAGCCGGGCACCTGCCCTCCAGAAACCACCTCCCCGTCCTCGCAGGGAGAGAGAGGGGACGGGGTGCTGGCAGGACGCGTTTCCCTGCTAGAGGCTCTCTCTTCTCTGAGAATCAGGAGGACCATCCGGGGAGGCAGAGAGAAAGGGAGAGGCCTAGCCTCTGAGCGGAGCACGCCTCGGGCCGCCCGATTTGCGAAGCATCCTCTCGCGCCGGCCAGCGCTTGTCCATGCGCTCCCGCCTCTCTCGCCCCCTCTGGGGAGCACCTGGGAAACACGGGCTACGGGAGGGAACGGATCAAAAGAATCGCTGTGGCGCACGGGAGACTGCCCGCCCTGAGCCAGGCCCGGCTGGAGGTGCCAACCGGGCAAACGGGGTGGGACCACCCTGCCCCGTGGGATGCCCTCCAGCTGCGTCGATGAGCGGGTTTCTGGGCTCGGTCACACTGGGCGCCCCCTGGGAGGCCACGCAGAACGCACACAACCGACCCACCCACGGGGCAAGGCAGGCTGGTGCGTTTCTTCACCAGGTCCTGGGCCTCGCCGTCGCTGGTCAAGGGACACCAGACACAAAGGGCACGTGCTGGCCCCCTGCACCTGTGGCGCCCCTTACCAGCCGGCCGAGCGTGGCCCCGGCCAGCCTGCGGGATGCGGGAGGGGTCGGGGCACTCTCCCCTACACGACCTGCAGGGCTCGCCCCGTCCCAGGCACATACACGCTCTGGCGCGGTGACATTCTGTAGGCGGACGCAACTCCTTGCAGAGTCCCCACGGCCGAGGAATAAAGCAACAACTGGATTCCACCCTCGCTCTCGGTAAAGGTGCTGTGGCTTCATGTCACTTCCCAGCGATTTAAATCAAGAGATTCACAGGGCGCCTTGGCGGCTCGGCTGGTTAGGCGTCCGCCTCTCGATTTCGGCTCAGGTCATGATCTTACCATCTGGGAGCCGGAGCCCCATGTGGGGCTCTGAGCTAACAGCGCGCAGCCCGCTTGGGATTCTCTCTCGCTCTCTCTCCGCCCCACCCCTCCGGCACGCGTGCACTCGTACACAATACAATAAAATAAAACAAAACAGCATAAAAGAAAATAAAGCACAATAAAACAGAAATTCAGATCAACCACCTTTTTTTTAAGGAGCCTAAGTCAAGAGTCGGAGGGGGAGCTTCCTCATCCCAGGGCACAGTACCTTCCGTGGCCTCCAAGAGCGTGGCATGGCGGCGGACACTTGGTAAGCCAAGGGTCTTAGGCCGAAACATTATCAGGCAAAACCATTTTTAGAAAGAGCCCTTCTAGCGTTGACCCCAGTCGGAAGGGAGGTTTGAATTGTGGAGAATCGCTGAAGAAGCCTGTGGCTTCCATTAAGATGACAGGGAACTAGCAAAGGCATCCTTTTAAAAACTATAATTAGAAGAGATGCCTCAGTGATTCTACAAGAGGCAAATGGAAACATCTATTGATAGGTTAACACCACCACCGGTATTTCTAAAATGCTTAAAACAATGTTTGCAAGGGAATGGAACTAGTCACACGTCAAGTTACCATTCCGCATGTGAGAACAGAAAATCTAGCTCAATTCCTCCCCAAAACGCGCTGCCTGGAAGTGAGATCTCGCCTCCGCGGCCATCCCCACCAGGACGGCTCCCCGCCGTCCTGTCCAGCAGGGAGGCTGGGGCCCGGCCGGCCGTTCTCAGTGCCGGTAGCGGTTCTGTGGGGCTGGGGGGCTCCTACCAGGTCACCGAGGGTCGATCTTCAAGTCAACCCCCTCGTCACCCCAGGCGGGAGAGCGGTGAGTTCCCAGACGGCTCCGTAAAAACCCTCAGGCCTTTTCTCCCCCTGGTGCCACTGACCGTGCCCCTGGGTGGGACATGGGGACGCCGGACAGGAGCCGCCCCCAGGAGCCGCCCCCGGAGAAGCCCAGGCCCCAGGGCAGGGCATTCATCCCAACGCATGTCACCTGGCCCGGGCGGGGTCCTGTGGCCCTGAGGCCACACCCCCGGGGCCTGGACGGCCTGCCTCTCTGCCACGGGATGGGAACGAGGCTCAGGCAGGGGCACTTTCCCACGGAAGCAGTGGCTGCGCCCCCTGAGTCGTCTGCAACCGAGTGGCAGGCGAGGGTCCAAGAGGCTGTGAGACAGGCCAGGACAAACCCCAGAACCATCGGGGGCTGAGGCGCCGCGTGCCCGGCGTCCGCACACGCAGGGCTCGGTGACCATCACTGAGTGAGTGACACACCCGACATCCTGACTCACGCAAGCCCTGCAGCTGCCCCTTCCTAAAACGGACAGCCCGGAGCAACGGCGGTAAAACCAGGGCCTGGCAGACGCCCCGCTCCGAGGGCCCGACGTGTGCAATCTCCTCCCACCGCTGCGGACACGCCGTGTGACGGCCAGCGTGTCATCGCCCACCACGGACGGAGCAACGAATGTGACCACTTTCTGCTCAGGACCCTCTCCCAGGCTCCCCTACAGGTCGGCGGCAGGGCCAGACCGGGAGCCAGGCCGTGAGGCTCCGGAACCCAGCCCCCAAGACGGCCCCTTGGTCGGGGGGCCCAGCACACACTTGTGTGGTGTGGCGGACGGGGACTGGACAGTGGCTCCCGGCCCCGCTCCTGAGTCGCTGGTGACCGTCGGCCAAGCCGTCAGCACCCCCCCCCCCTCCGCCCCGTCTGGCTCTGCGGGTCTGGGCCCTCGGCACCGTCACGAAATGTTCCCAATACCCACAGGTGTCGCAGGAACAAGGGCACAAACTACAGCAGCAGGTCGTCAGTCTTCCCTCATGCGCGTGGACCGTCCGTCCGCCTGCCAGCTGTGACCTCGCCTGTCGAGTCCTGGGAGGCTCCCCGGAGGGAGGGCTTTGTGATCGGCTGACGTCGCCGTCACGCTTGCAGTGTGGCCATCGTGATCAGTGTGACTGGCAGCCAGGGAGCGAGCCAGCCCGAAGCAGGCTCTCCACAAAGGTCCACACGGCCGCAGGAGCCTGCTGTGCGTACGGCGGACACGGCGGGCGGGCCCCAGGGCAGGGAGGCCGGGGGCACAGGCGGGGTCGCCCGGGGCAGGAGCCGTGGCCCTGCGGCTTCCCCCGAGGCACCGGCGGAGCGGCCGCCCCTGCCCTCCTGCGGGTTCCACAGTCTGGTTTTCATCGAGCGCAGTTTCGAGTGCCCCATGCCGCATTTTTCCTTCCATTATGATAAAAGAGAGTAACTTAATCAAGCATGCATCTGTTGAGACAAACAGGAGAAAATAAAGGGGGGACGCGGAGAAGGGGGTGGCGCGCCTCCCAGAGGTCCTCTGGGTTTAGGAGGAGGGCAGCGTGCGGCCGCCAGGCCCAGGAAAGGGAAACGCCGGCTCGTCCCCGCTCTGGATCCGGCGCGGTCCTGCTGCGGGAAGCGGGAAGGAAGGCAGCTCGGCCCGCCTGGCTCGGGCACCGGGGAGCAGAGACCGTCCTCCCGGGCTCCTGTCCCACCGCCGGGGAGGCGCTGACCGTCACGGCCCACCCGGGCGCTGGAAAGGTGCCCGTGCACACATACACGTGCCCATGCGCTCACGTGCGCTCACCTGCAAACGCGCACGCACACGTGACCACGTGCGCACTCCCACGCACAGAGAGAAATGCACTCGAATGCATGCACACACGTGCATTCGTTCACACTCACATGCACACGCACACGCGCACAGATGCGTACGTGACCACGTGTGCGCTCCCATGCAGAGAGAAATGCACACACACGCACGCACTCACATGCACGCACTCACATGCACACGCATGCACACACGCACATGCGCGCGCCCCACAGGGCGGTGGTTCCCGACGTGCCAAGAGGCCCCTGGCATTCCAGAGGAAGTCCGAGATGCAGCGTCCCCGGCACGCTGCAGCCTGCAGAATCCAGCACGCTGGGGCGGGGCTGCACGGTACGTGTGTCAGAAGCCCTCCAGGCTCACGGCCGAGAGCCACAGACACTTCGAGACGGCCTTCTTTGTACGGAGGCAACGTACAGGCTTATAAAACAAGACAGCGATCCGGACGAGGGAATGCTACCCAGTGCCCAGAAAGAAGCGAGCCATCCATCCAGAAGCCATGAAAAGACACGGAGGAAGCTTCGGTGCGTGTCACTAATCGAGAGAAGCCAACCGGAAAGGGGGAGATACTGATTCCAGCCACGGGGCACCCTGGAAACGCAAAGCCACGGAGGCAGCCAAGGGCTCAGGGAGGCGAGGGAGGGGCGACTGGGCAGAGCACGGAGGGATTTCAGAGCAGGGAGCTGGCCCAGCGGACGCCGTAGTGGTGTGCGCGTGGTGTTCCACGCGTGTCAAACACACAGAACGCACGCTACCACGGGTGTGCCCTAGGGTAGACTCGGGGCTCAGGGCGATCCTGACGGGTCTGTGCAGCTTCGTGGGCTGTGACGAACACAGCAGGTGGTGGGGATGGGGGGGCGGGGAGGCTGCTGTGGGGTCAAGAAGTACACGTGACATGTGTGCCTTCCACCCAAAGTATCCGCGAACCTACAACTGCTCACGAATAAGGTCTCCTTACGTTACAAAAAACACGAGCGTCGTGTGGCTTCACTCAACACTTGGTGCCCACAGGCCGTGCCGGTAAGAGCGCTCGGCGTTTCCTCAGGGCCTCCGCGAGTCACCCAGGGTCCTGAGCACCCACACGCACCCACTCCGGGATCTTCAGAGAGACCCCCCGCGGCCAGGACACCACCTCCACCTCACAGCCGGCGAGCGGGAGCACAGGAAGGCTGCGTAAGTTGCCCAAGAGCACACAGCTAGCGAGGCGTCAGGCCTGTGGTGTCAGGGCCCCGCGTCCACCCCCTACCCATGGCCACGGCGGGCCTCTCCCGAGGCACAGTCCTGCCTTCTAGAGCTCCTGAGGAGAGATGAAAGGACAGACGCTGGCCAGACCGAAGGACACAGGGCTCGCTCGGAAGGAAGCGTGCGGGTCTGGGCTCCTGCCAAGTAGGAGAGCCAGCCGGGGCCGGTCTGTCCGTGAAAACCTTGGTGGCCGGTGGGGAGACACCAACGCTGGCCCGGCCCCAGCCGAGGAGCGTAAGGCCCCCACTAGACAGAGCATTCGGAAGTCCTGTCCCCTGCACACTCCAGAAAGACTCCGATGAGGGCTGGGGTCCTCTCTGGAGCATTCTAGACACAACACACGTGGGCGTAGGCTCCCAGCTGGGAGCATCAGGAAGGAACCGGCCCCGAGAAGACCTAGCCGGCCTCAGTCCCCACCCTCTCTGAGAGGCACCAGCTGAGTGGGGTCACGCAGGCCCAGGACGCTAGAGGGAGGGGCCTTTCTCGGGGATGTGAGCAGAGATTCCAACCAGGATGGCTCGAGGGAGGGAGGTGCGGGAGGAAACAAGAGGCCATCTGGAAGGGCTAGGGTCCAGGCCCTGCCTATCAGGGACTTCCAGAAAAGTGAATCCCCGGCCAGCATTTGGAGACCTTCGATCTCTGAGGGAAAGGACAAAGAGTCAAACGCACTGCCCTTCCCGTGGGGGGGGGGGGCAGGCAGCTGGGGTTGCCGCGGGGGGCAAGGCTCTTCCAAGGACTCCCTGAAAAAAGTCGGATCCCAGCCAGTGTGGTCCCCTTCTCTCCGGACAAACGGAGGGGCCTTGTCAGAAACAATTTCTCATAGTCTCAAAGAGACTCAGGACTAAAAGAGGCTTAGGAATAAAAGGCATCCCCCAAAAGTGCAAAACTTCACTAAACCTTGCTGGAAGCAATGAAGTAATGAAGACGAAGGAGACAGAAGAACATCATCCCAAGCGCACGGACTGGAAGACTCGCTACAGTTAAGATGGCGACCCTCCCCTGTTCCCCACAAACATCCCTACTGGTTTTCGCAGAAATTGATCAGCTTCTCCGAAAATGCATACGGAAGTGCAAGCGACCCGGAAGAGCCAAAACGACCTTGAAACACGAGGCTGGAGGCCTCACGCTTCCCCAGTGACGGAGACGGTGTGGCAGTGACATGGGACGGACACACAGATCAACGGCATGGAATTCTAAGCATCTAACCTAAGCGTGAGCCATCGCATTCAGGGTCAACTGATCTCTGCCGAGGCCGCCGGGGCGATTCAGCCGGTGTTGGGACAGCCGGACGGTCACATGCCAAAGGATGAAGGCGCACCCCTTCCTCGCCAAATACACACAAAAATTAGCTCAAAATCAACCGCAGACCTAAACACAGGAGTTAAAACTAGAAAACGCTTAGAAGAAAACACGGTGTAAATCGTGACTCAGACGTGGTCTTACCCAAGAAAGAGCAACACCAAATACATGAACTGGGGTTCATCGACACTGAAAATTTTTGTGTCGCAACGGACACCATCAAGGCAGCGAAATGACGCCCACGAAATGGGACAAAAAAATCGCAAGCGATGTATCTGATGAAGGATTTGTTTCTAGTATACGTGTAGAATGCTTTACGGACTAAATGGTTATGTCCCCCCCAAATTCCTGTCTTGAAGCCCTAACCCTCAACGGGATGGCTACTTACAGGTGGGTCCTCTGGGAGGTGATGAGGTTTAGACGGGATCTGTCCTTATCAGAAGACGAAGACATCAGAGCTCGCACAACCTAAATGTCCGTACACAGATGAGTAAATAAACAAAATGTGGCCTCTCCATACAGCGGAGTCTTGTCCGGCCATAAAAGTAAGAAGGTTCTGGTACACGCTACAACACGGGTGAAGCCTGAAACATTATGCTAAGTGAAGCGACGCCTCCCCGCAAAGCCCATTTACATGAAATGTCCAAACCATACACATCCCTAGAGACAAAAGCTCGTTAGTGGACGATGGGGCCGGGGTGGCGGGTGCTGGGGAGACAGGGGTGACGGCTGAAGGGCATCGGGTCCTTTTTAAGGTGTGAAAACGTCCTAGAGTTGACCGTAGAGACACCTGCCCAGCTCTGAATACTCTAAAAGGCACTCCGTTTCTCACCCTCGGCGGTCAGTTGCATTTGTATGTGAATCGTATCTCAATAAAAGTGTATCAAGAAGGACGACTAATTTGGAGACGCCAGAAACAGGACAGGGAGCAGGCTGAGGTGTTATAAAATCTAGAACGAGAGCAAGGACGCAGAAACAAAGCAGCAGAGAAGGTGGTTTCCAGAAAAGGTGGAGGTGGGCTCCGTTTGGCTTCCCTTGAACATGCAAGGTTCCCATCTTTAGGCTCGTGTGTGGACGAATTTCCTTTTCCTCAACACACCCCTGTGTGCCCCAGAATTTAAACGCAGTCCGATGGGGCACCGGGGTGGTCAGCAGGTTGAGCGTCCAGCTCTTGATTTCGCGCTCAGGTCACGGTCCCAGGGTTGTGGGATCGAGCCCCACATTAGGCTCTGGGCTGACAGCGTGGAACCCGCCTGGGATTCCCTCTCCCTCTTTCTCTGCCCCTCTCCCACGTGCACTCCCTCTCTCTCCCTCTCTCTCTCTCAAAATAAATAAATAATACATAAATAAAGAGCCATCATTTTCACCCTAACTGAGCATAAAGTGGGAGTGAGTCAGACCTCTGGAAACTCGAACGGGCCATGTGTTTCCTTTCTGCCGACACGGCGCGCCCGCCTTCCCCCCCTCCCGGCGCTCCGAAGGGGAGGGCCGCGCTTCATGGGAAAGGCACTCTGCATCCCTGCGGCCGAGAGCCTTCCTCAAAAGGGAACCGTCGACGACCTGGCCATCTCCCCAGAGCCAGGAACGCTCGCGCTTTGCACAACGCCGCCCCCGCCCCGGCGGCCAAGTCCGCGACTCCGTCGTCTGTGATTCCCCAGTCCCCGAAGCGCAAGCTAGGGCTGAAGGTGTTTTTTTCAGGATGGTTTTCAAACACGGTAATTCTATACGGCAATAAAAAGCTTAAAAGATCTCCAGCAGCCCTTTCAAGCAACAACAAAGGGAAAAACCACATGAAGGCTCTCGTGCTCCTTCCGCCGTCGCTCGACGTGGAGAGGCAGTTGGGGCCCTTCCACCCGGCAGGCTCTTCCTCCGACTGAGGGTGTCGCCTCTCTGTGTAAGTGACACCCCCGCCGAGGAAAACGGCCACCGGACACAGACGCGCGGACTCGAGCGACTCAACTGGGAGACCAGTTGTGATTTCACTGAAAATAATGTGTTTTTAACCACGTCGGCGTCACGCCTCTGGACAGAAACGCCAGCTTCCCAGGGAGAGAAGAGGAGTCATTTCGTTTAAACGACGGCACGACGTAGCCAAAGCAATTAGTAACTACCTTGTTCGAATCAAGAAAGAAATACCCGTTGGCAGGCGAGCCCTTTGCCATTCCTTAAGAACTCAGACAAGGGCATGAAAACATCTTCCCCTTTCAAATACGGACCCCAGGGACGAGTTTGTTTTAACGCACAGTCACAAGCCTGTGGACTAAGTGTCACTCCGGTCTGCGGCTGGACGCGTGGCCGGGGACGCAGTGAGGATGCTTCCATGTGAACTCGCAAAGGAAGAAACGGAGATGCCCTCCGCTTGGCCCAAGTCCAAGCTTGCCAGCCGCGTGCTCCAGAGCCGCAGCGGCCGGCAGGGACACGGCCGCACGGACGGTTCCAAATGACTACAGTGAAAGAAGATTTCAAACTCAGTTACTGGGTCCCGCCAGTCGCGTTTCCGGGGCCGAAGAGCCGCAGGAGGCTAAGGGTGACCACACGCCAGCGAGGAAACGTGTCCATCGTCCCCCGAAGTTCTACGGGGCGGGAGCGATGGAGGATCGGAATTAGCTACCTCACGAGGGTGCTTTCGATGGGAGAAACAAAACTGGCTAGGATGTAGATACAACCTAAAATCCACAAATCCTTCTCGAACGGGGTTGGGGCTATCGTGGCTCAAGGCGAAACAGAAAATGTGATCTAGAACGTTCTAGGATCAGAACTCCTTGAGGGCTGTGGTTCTGGGCAAGGTGGGGCTAATAGGCACACTCGGCCCGCGTCTCCCAGGCCACGAAAACGGGGAGCAGCTGCCTGGGGCTTCTGCAGGCCCCCCGACAGCCCGAAGCGACGGGGGCGTCGGCACAGGAGAGCGAGCCTTCCAGATCTGCCTGAGGAGGGAAGACAGACGTGCAGAAGAACAGAGCGAGCACCCCCACTTCTTCTTCATGTGGTCCCCTTTTCTTCCTTCTCTTGCACGCCAGCCCCACGGGACGCCGTGAAGGCAGTCCCGAAGTCGGCCACAGGTGGCCGCGGGAACTTGAACTTCTGAGAGCTTTCTCTGCGATGAGAGGGGCTGGGGTCCCAGGAGGTGCTCGAACCCGCTGTCTTTGTCTCTTTCTGTCCTCTAACTGCTTAGCCCGGGACACGGCGTGGTCTCGGGGAGCAAGCAGCAGGGAAGGCGGCTGAAGCCCAAGGTTTTGTGCCAGGGGACTGGAAATGGGAGCCCCTGGGCACCCGAAAGCATAGAGAAGACCATGGGGAGGAAGAAATTCAGAAAAATAATCCCTTAACGCTGTTGGTAAACTCCCAAGGTCTCCCATGAGCTGTGGGGGGGGGGGGTCCTACCCCAGAGAGATGCTTAGAATAACTGAACCACAGAGACGCCTGGGTGGCTCAGTCCGTCGAGCATCCAGCTTTGGCTCAGGTCACGATCTCGCAGTTCGTGAGTTCAAGCCCTGCGTCGGGCTCTGTGCTGATGGCTCAGAGCCTGGAGCCTGCTTCAGATTCTGTGTCCCCCTCTCTCTCTGCCCCTCCTCTATTCACGCCCTGTTTCTGTTTCTCTATCAAAAATAAACATTTTAAAATTTTTTTAGAAAAGAATAACTGAACAACAGAATACCACCCAGGACCCGGGCGGGCCGCATGAGGTGCACGTGTGGGACCGACCTGAATCGCACAGCAAAGGCTTTGAAAGCAGAATGGACGTTGTGTCCACAAATACAGGAAGCTGTTGAGAACTTGCGGGTGAACCCAAATGGACCAACTGTGCTCACGCAACACCAACACGTCCAAATGTAGGGACCGAACAACACCCTGGGCCTCACAGCCTCAGATACCTCAAAATAACACCTCAAAACTCCTTGATACGATCCAAAGTTACCCAACATACTGAAAAGCAGGAAAATCTCAAACAAGCAACAAACATAGGTGTTGGAATTATGGGACAAAAACTTTAATGTAACGACTAGAAAAACACTCCAACAAGTAACGGTACACACTTTGGAACACAACAGAAATAGGAAAGGGTTCAAAGAAATTGAAGATATAAAAAAGAAAACAAAGGAACTTGTAGAAGGAAAACACAATAAATAGAAGGAAAACCTCGTTGCGTGAAGCTGAAATTAGTATGGAAATGGCAGGTGCCAAAATGTTACAAAACCTGAACAGAAATATTGGAAAAAGAAATGAAGAGATCCTCAAAGATCTGTGTGACAAAACGAAGCGACCCGACATTTGAATCATCAGCGTCGCAGGAGAGGGAACAAAGGTCAAGAAATAATAGCTAAGGGGCTCCTGGCTGGCTCAGTCAGTAGAGAACATGACTCTTGATCTCAGGATCGTGAGTTCGAGCCCCATGCTGGGCACAGAACTTCCTTTAAAAAAGAGAGAGAGAGAGAAAGAAAGAATGGCCCAGACCTTCCTAAAAGAGGCAAAAAACATAAACCCACAAAATGAAGACACTCAATGAATCCCTAAAAAGGTAAACTCAAAGAAATCTACAACCAAACATATAATAAGCAAAGTGCTGGGAAAAACAAAACAAAACAAAACAAAAAACTAAAGGACAAAGCAAAACGATCTTAAAAGCAATCAGAGAAAAACAAAGTATTTATAGAGGAAAAACGATTTTTCTGGCTGCAGATTTCTCCTTAAAAATAACGAAGGTCAGAGGCGCCCGGGTGGCTCAGTCGGTTAAGCGTCCGACTTCGGCTCAGGTCAAGATCTCGCAGTACACGAGTTTGAGCCCTGAGTCCGGCTCTGTGCTGACAGCTCAGAGCCCGAAGCCCTGCTTTGGATTCTGCCTCCCTCTCCCTCTGCCCCTCCCCCACTCATGCTATCTTGAGTTCTCTCTCTCTCTCTCTCTCTCTCTCAAAATTTGAATAAACATTTAAAAAATAATAGTAACAATGGAGATCAGAAGAGTGAAAAACAAACTATTAAAGTTCTCAAGAGAAACAAACCATCAACCCAGAATTCTATACCCAGCCGGCAAAAGCACCCTTACGGAAGGAAGGATTTTCATTTTCAAAGGAAGGCAAACTCCAGGAACCCACTGCCAGCAGACCAGCAGAAGATGACCTGCTAGAGGAAGCACGCTGCACGGAAGGAAACTCGTACCAGAGCACCCGAAAGACTGGGCAGGACGAGAAACGACCAAAACTGGAACGAGCTACGGATAGCTGGAACCAGATGACTGAATCGGAAAGGTTTCTGCCAGCCCAGAAGGTCAAAGCCGTTATGACTCCGCAACATGACCTGCTTGAGAAAGCAGAATACAGGACGGAGAACAGATCAGCGGTCGCCGAGACTTACGGGCGACGAGAGGCACGGCTAAAAAGGGGAACCCCAAGGACGTTTGGGGGGTCCCTGGGACTTTCCTTAATCCTGCTTGGGGTCATGGTTACACAAACCAATCTCTGCTTGTGATGTTAAAAGCAGCTCAAGATCAAAAGTGATTGTTTTAATGTTGAATAAAATGCTGAATGCTCAAAGTACAGATTTCCAACGGGGGAGAAAAAAGCCCTCATATTTCAGCCAATCTGGACTGCATTATTTTATGCAGCCTGCAAATCGCCCTAAGCCACGGATTTGGAACTGATTTTAAGGAGAGTCTGAGCAAGTGTGTATAATATTTTTATATACCTGGGGGAAAATATTTATTCTAAGGACACTCACAGGAGCAAGGAAACGCTAGGTATGAGCATCCTTTAATTTCTGGAATGCCATTAGCAGAGCTCATGTTAAATAAAAATACGACCGCGAAGAACGGCTAACGCCAACATCATACATAGTACCGTTCTACAGCCCCATGGAATTATAAAGCGGCACCTTCTGGAGAGAGGCACAGTCCAGGCTTAGGGACTCTGCTGACCACAGAAAGCCTTGGTTGATCCAGCCCAAAGGCTGAGTGCGCTCCCTTCTCCGGGCGAGACGGTGCGGCCGGAGTGCAGCCCGCATCAGCTCCCACACGCCTTTCTCCCTCCGTCTGCGGGTCTCCCTCTCCCTGCTTCCACACTGGCCTCCCCCCAGGTGTAGACCAGCTTCCCAACACACACACCACTGTGTGTCTGTCTCTATCGGAAACACCGTCTGCGTCTTTCGCTTCTCCGCTCTCGCGCCTCGCCGTTGATTGCCTAGGATGCCTCTGACGGCCCCCGGTGAACAAACTTCTGCTGACTGAACGGGCCAGCCCGCAGGCTGCAGGAACCCGCTCACGGGCTGGCAGAGACAAGCGTGGACGAGCCTGTGTCAAAGGGATCTATCTGAATGCCAATTTAGATGCTAAACTCTTGCGACAGGTTCTATCCTCCAAGGGAGGCTGCAACGGTATCTTCTGTTCTCCGGGTTCTTCTGCAAGGTGACCCTGACGCTCCCCACCAAGAGTTGGGGGCCACTTCCCCACCCTCCAGAATCAGGGTGGGCCCCGGGATGCCTCTGCCCCCCAGAATCCAGAGGAAGTGACGAGGTGCCACCTGAAGGAAGCCTGTCCCCGGCCCGATTCCACTCCCTGCCCTCCGAGCACTTACCCTTGGGAGACTCCTTCTAGAATCCAGCTGCCGTGCTGAGAGAAGGCCACCCGTGGGTTCTCGGTCAAGAAACCCCTTAGTTCTGAGCCCACGATCCGCAACCACCCCCCACGTCAGCGCATCCTCTTGGACAAACAGCCCGGATGAGCTTCCGATGAGACGGTGGCCTTACAGGACCGCGGACTTACGAGAGACCCACGTAGGCAACGAGCCAACCCAGAGGAGCATGGTCTCGACGGTAATGCGGTCATTTCAGCCTGGAAACGGTGGAGCCTTTCATTCCACGGCAACAGACAACCAGAACGGATCCAGAGAGGAATCTCATTGTCTCCGAAAACCCTAAATAAAGAAGTTTACAATATTTATTCAACCTCACGGCTCTTTCTTTCTTTCTTTTTTCTTCTTCTCCTTCTGGGAAACAGCCAGCAGAGAAGAGACCCCTTGGGCACAGTCGGGTCCACGGCATGGGGAAAAATCCTGACCCAGGTACCCCGTATAAATGCTTCGCAGGCTCAGCTGCAGGCTGACAGTTCGTCCCTTGATCCACCTTGTCCTTTTAATTAGGAATAACGACGTCGCCCAAGGGAAGCGGCGGTTCTTCCTCGACGGGGGTCGGCGAGCCCCAAGATCTCCCAAACGTGCGACGGCTCTCGCCCGCGCCCCGTGCTGGGCCTGGGGTGGGGGGGGCGGCAGTGCTCACGCATGGCCGGAATCGGCTCCAGCTTCGTCAGCACCGCGTTCTGGAAGGTTGCTCCTGAGCCGACGCTCCTCCCGCCTCGGTATCTCCCACCTCCCACGGCCGGCCGGCGTGGCCCCGAGCCGCTCACCGGCCAGGAGGCGACAGCGGCCTGCGGCCAAAATGCAGGGCGTGCGTTCCGCGGCGTCACCCGGGAGGCCGGGCTGGAGCTAGAAAAACTTCTCCAGCAGCGCCTCGCTGCGGTGTCCATTAGGAAGGCACGGCTCACGGCCAAGGCAGCCACGCACGCCGGGGGACGGGGAGGGACTGCGCGCCGCGGGCTTGTTCACGCGGAGGAAAACAGAAGTGCACTTTGCATAAAACGAAAGATCCACGCACGGGCACGGGCCCCGGGTCCCCCGGACTCAGCGCGACTCAAGGTCCTGACGCTGGAGGAGACCCCGAGGAGAGCGCCTCTGGGAGTCTCAAAGTTCATGGAGCGTCTCAACTGTTTCCTGTTAGCGTCATCGCCACGCTTGCCTCGGGTCCTGACAGCCGGGAGCTAAGGCTTGTCCCCCGTGGGGAGGCCTTTTGGGCCCTGGCGGGTTGGGTTTGCCTCCCTTCGCGCTGTCGCCGGATCCGCTTGCTCACGTGAGGACTGCACGCGGGCTCCCTCGCCCCACTGCTCGCGGGCCGGCCCAAGCCCCTGGTCCACCACCTCGCCCTTGTGCGAGGGCGCTGAGATCCCACCGATGGGAACAGAGGGTGCCACGGGGCCCCTCTGGGGTCGTCCCGGGGGCGTCCGAGTGCACTTGAACCCGGGCAGAGGCACGCACCCCCTCCAGAGAAACAGAGTGTGCCCAGCCCGGCGATAAATACGGCCGCGTCGACAGCGCTGTAATTTACCCAGCGCCGAGCGGCCGAATCCGAGTCTCCCACTCCACCCTAGAGTCTTCCAGCAAGAGATGCCTTCGGGGAAGCCTTACCTCCTCTGAAAACTCAGGCTGTCAATTACCTCTGACGAATTAACCTTCACTTCTCCTCGGAGATAAATCTGAGAAGGAGGGCGTCCAAGAGAGTCCATGAAAGGCTTTCCCATCCGGTGGTCTGCTGAATCGGCCGGGGGACGCGGGCTTCTGATTTGACAAAGACTCAGGCCGGTAACTCAGCATCCGGTCTGTGGACGATCAAGTCAGGATGTAGAGAGATGATGACAGCCACCTGGAAGGGGTTGACAAAGCCTGGCTCCCAGAAGGCGCCTCCAGGAGCCATCGACTTGGGGCTCACGCTCGGGGAAAGACAGGCTGTCCTTCGTTTCCACTGCCTCGGTGGGAAACTCCATCTGCTTTAGGGCAGGATTTTTTGCAGCAGAAGTCTCCTAACTCTGGACTTCTACTCAAGCGACTACCCTGGTGAGGGGAGGCCCTCGCAGCCCCTGAAAAACTCACTGAGCAATCACGGCGAGACCACGCTCCCCACTTCTGCTCCGCGAAGGGACGTGCACCCTCACCAGGACTCGACCGCCCCCGCTCCCAAGCCTGTCCGCACCAGTTACACCTCCGGAGTATTAAATTGTATCATTAAAGGTGGTCTAAATTGGTAACATTTCTGCGGAAATAGGAGGGCAAAGAGAATTCGGTCTAGGAAGACTAAGGTGGCTTTGGAAACCAACGGCGAGGTGGCGTGTGGGCGGCTGAAGTATAAAGGGCTGACGAGACAGTATACACCTGTGCCCTTGAACTGGTTCACAAGCTCCTTTTCGGTTCCATTCCGTTTCAAAGGACGCCCAGACTGAAAACTCTGGATGCAGTTTGGGCGAAAAAGGAACCGCGACTCCTCTCAGGGACCCCTTGCTGGAAGACCTTGGCCGCCATCCAAAGACCAGCGGATGCGCGACCACTCGCGCGATTTAAGTCAAATACGATGTTTAATACATGGATGTGTTGTCTTATTATCTTTCGCTAACGTTAAAACACACTTCTTTGGTGGGACGCAATGGGCGGCTCAGTCGGTTAAGCGTCCGACTCTCGATTTCAGCTCAGGTCACGATCTCACGGTTCACGGGATCGAGCCCCTCGTCGGGCTCTGCGCTGACAGCTCGGAGCCTGCTTGGGATTCTCTCTCTCCCCCTCTCTCTCTGTCCCTTCCCTGCTCACTCTCTCTAAATAAATAAAAAAGACTTTTTTCTTTGGTTAGTCCGCCTGATGACAGATCCCGGCGGCAGAGTGTGAGCCGGCTTCTCCTCCGACCTCAGCGTGCGAGGCCGCCAGCGGGAGGCCTGAAGATCCATTCCAAGTGCTTTCCTACTTTGGTCGACGGCGACGTTTTAAATGGACGAGAATCTGACCCTATCGGAAGTAAGAGACATCTGGCAACGAGAAGCCTGTGCAGAAAGCCCAGCAGGGCTCTCGAGCCGCTCGACCGAGGTGTAGAAAGGTAAAACTTCCAAAACAATTTCCAAGCGCCCTTACGGAAGTCACTGGTTAGGTTTCTTGTGTTAAGAGCCGGCAGAAAACAAGAAAGGCCTGTCGTGGTGCGTCTCGAATTATCATATCCAGCAGGGGGAAAGAAAATGCTGGACTGACCCCAAGCTTTTTCTCTTTCTCTTCCCAAATGCCTCGCAAAATAATGGGAATGAAATGAAATAAGGTAGAACCCCATAATCACGTAGAGAAGAAGAGAAAGGAGAAAGGAGAGGAGAAAGCCCACAAACAGCAGAAGAGAGCGAGTCACCGGACACGGGGGACGCCAGGCAGCGGCAGAACCCATGGCCTTGGCGATCTATGGAGGATGAGGACAAACAGCATGTAGGGTCCACGTGGCCAGCACCGGCGAAGAAGGACCCGGAACGCAGGGATAACCAGGTTCATCAGAGAGCAGGTGGGGGTGAAAACCAGCGGTACTGCGAGCACGCGGAGGGACCGGCGGAAACCCGAACCACCAACTCCCCTCCCAACCAGGCCCCACCCGAGCTCGGAGCGGGCCTGACGCTCGAGCCTCCATTCCTTGTCTTCCTCCCAACCGCTGTAAGGGACATAAAAAGAGCGTGCCTGTGAAGCCAGAGTAAGATGCAACGGACCATTCCAGAAACAGACTGGTACACCGTGTCAAGTGCCCGGCCCCGACGCTGAACCTGAAGCGAGTCCACCTGGGCCTCGCTGGTCGTCTGTGAGGGTTCCTACTGGGAGTCAACCGAGAACCACCACACGCTGAAGCAAGCCTCCATCCTCAAGCTGAAAGACTCAAGCATCCGGATCGAGAAAGCAAGCAAGCACTCGGGGCAATGGACCAGAGGACCCGTGCCTCTCGCACACCACCACGAAATTCCAGAACACCACAGGGCAGCAAAGATCCCCGAGGCTCTCCAAGCAAAAATAAGACACCGGAAGAGAAAGGAGGAGCCAAAGGCATTGGACCTCTGAGAAGGCAGCGTGGGGTGCTAGGTGACATTCCAGGGAACGTGGCATTCACAGAGAATGATACCCAGCCAAACTATCAGCCTGTGTGTGTGGAGCTTACGAGGACTCGAATTTCCCACTGACGCAGAGGTTCTTAGAATGTTACCGTCTCCTCTCCCCAAGCCCTTCTCCCCAAGCCCTGCCACTCTCCTGACCTCGCTCGCCACCACGCACTCAAGGCGTGACCCACACTTCCCGAAAGTAGGTCAGGAGGTACCGAGGCACGTGCCCACCCCTTAGGCATGTGCCCAGCACTGACTTAGGGGAGGCAGAAAGCCACAGAATGAGCTCCCACAGGGACTGAGGGGTCCTAAGACCAGAACAGGACCAAGAGGGTCAGACAAAGACTACGGCTTCTGGGGAAAGGAGAGGGACGCCCAAAAAGGGGAACTTACAATCCAGATGTGCCCGAGTAACGACACGGTCTAGGAAATGCGGTACGTGCTGCCAGATGCCACTAGGACGCTCACTCCTGAGAGTCGGCTGTTCAGTCTCCAAGAACTCTGAAGAACCATCACCAACAACGTGATCGCATCACTTCCCAGCTGGAGTCTGCTAGATCCCAGTGAGTCCTGTTCTGTGTATTGACAGACTAAATCGTTCGCAGGCAAATGGCTTTGTCTCCCAGGTTTAGACTTACGCTCAAGTATGAGAGGAGGGGGCCAGAGAGGTAACAGTATGTGACTCCTGTCTCAGTGGGAGGTTGTAAGGCATACAATTAGACCGCACTTGCGAACCTTCCCCGAGCTCTCCAGGAAGGGCTATAAATATCTCAAGGTATTATTATCCCCAAAGATAATCAATTATTTTCTCATCACAAAGAGGCTGAAAAAGAAAGGCTTTAGGCACAAGGACCCTTTAATTTGCGTAAGCCTGTGGCTTTAACGAGATTTTCAGAGCGTTTAGAACTTCGCCAGGCCCCACACCAACCATGGCTTCCTGCAACAAACGGAATATTTATAATACCTGAGAAATCCCTTTATTGCCAGAAAAATGCACAGGTTGCACTTTGGGCGCGTTCGTTAAATTCACTTACTCCACAGCCCGGCAGGGGGCAGCGGGAGGGGGCAGCAGCGAAACGAACGACTCTGGCCTCGGCAGACCATGACGCCCCCTCCCCGCCCCGGGTCCAAGGCCACGCCCCCATGGCTCTTCTCCGCTTCCACGTGGTGCATCTGCCACACCCGACAAACCCAAACTGTGGGACATTCTACAAAAGTGGGCAGTCTCCTTCGCAAGCGTCAAGGTTGCAAAGGCTGAGGAATGTTCCGGACCATAGGAACCCAAAGAGACCGGACTCTGGACTGGACCCTTCCGCACCCACGGACATCCCCACCAAGGGCCACTGGCGAAAATGTCGTGGGAGGGGTCTGACGGCGGTCACGGATCAATGCTCGGTTCCCGACTTTGAAGGTGGCGGTACCAAGATGTCGAACAGGAATTTCCTCGTCTGCAGGAAACAGGCACTAAAGCATCCGGGGATGGTGAGGCCCTCTCTCAACTACTCACTTGAAAGTGGCTCCAAAGAAAATAGTTCTGTATACTGTACCTGTAACCCACCAGTAAGTTCTCAACTTCATGATGGTGACGGGGGCGCCTGGGGGCTCAGCCGGTTAAGCATCCGACTTCAGCTCAGGTCACGATCTCGTGGTCCACGAGTTTGGGCCCCGCAACAGGCTGTCTGCTGCCGGCACAGAGCCAGCCCACTTTGGATCCTCTCTCCCCCTCTCTCTCTGCCCCTCCCCCACTCATGCGCTCACTCTCTCAAAAATAAATATTAAAAAAAAGATGGTTATGGAAAGACTAAATAGGCAACGAGAAGAGACGTTTGTGTGATGAAAGCCTGTTAGGTACGATCACAAATGGGTAAAAATGGAAGTAAATACTCCAGTTTTATAAATGCTGAGTTATCTGCACAATTGCAAAGATTTTTTTTTCTTCTTGATCGAGTGTCCCTTCTAAACAGTGACCTGCATGAAACGATTTTATAAAAATTGGGAAACATTGAGGGGGAGGAGGAGGAATTCCTCTGAGCTGTTCAGTTTCTTCAGTCAAGGCCGTTAGGAAAGAGCGAAAATTAGACCATGAGGGAAGGCCAGCAAAGAGAAAGGGCTTATCGGAGAGGCCAGCGAGGGTGAGGAGGGAGGAGGGGGGAAGATGCCGGCGAAGGGGTTGACGGATCGAAACTTCGGAAGCATAGGCCAGAAGGATGCTCTGTCCGGGGTCTGGAGGCCACTCTCGCGCTGGGCGTCCATGTGTGTCAGCACCTGGTGGCAGAGGGAGGGAGCACGGGGCTCCCTGGGGAGCCACCCCTCCTTGTCATATCCAGGCGGAAGCCTACTGAGCCAACGGCAGGTAAGGTCTGATTCCGGTCCTTTTAACCCCAAAGGAAGGGACCCCCCCCCAGCCCACAGAACTAGCCCATTACCCAACCACACCCCCAAGAGTCTCAGATGGTCTCCAAGCGACCGTGACGAGGCAACGGAAACGCTGGGTGATAACAGCGGGCTGCAGAAGCACAGGTCACACGTCTCCGCCTGCATAAGGGACCACACACGAAACACTACGCAATACGCTGTTTAGGGATGTTTATGGTTCGAAAGTCAGTCTCCAAAATTCCTACCCTGACTTCCCAGCCCTCAGCCTCCCAGAGTGGAAGGGCACTTGGAGACGGGGTCTTCAAAGAAGTAGTTAAGTTGAAATGAGGTCACTGGGGGGACCCCAATCCAAGGTTACTGGTGTCATAAGAGATTAGGACACAGACAGACACAGAGGGATGACCGTGTGAGGACGCAGGGCGGGGGCGGGGGGGGGATGATGGGGACTACACGTCAGGGAGAGAGACCTCCGAGGGAAGTGATCCTGCAGACACCTTGAACTTGGCTTCCGGTCTCCAGACTGAAAGACAGTCCCCTTGCTTACACTGCCCCGTCCGAGTGCTTTGTCGCCGCAACCCTGACATGACGGCAACATACGGACGTGTTACCAGGCGGTAAGACCACAGAGACAAGCAGGAGAGTTACCGATTCGAGACAGAGGACAACCGTGACCTTGGAAAACGGTGGGACCCAGAACGCTTCCCGGGAACTGAGAAGAGGCTCGGTTTCTTAAGCCCGCTGGAGGGCACTTGGCTGCCCGCGTCCTCACCCTTCACGCTGGGCGTGCGCTCTTACACACTCAACGTGTAATCGTGAGAGGGAGCCGCATCTGCAGGCCGCACCGTCCAACACGGCGTCCACGAGCTGCAGCGGGCCCTTTAAATCTGAGTCACCTAAAACCAGGGAATACAGGGGCGCCTGGGCGGCTCAGTCGGTTAAGCGTCAGCTTCAGTTCGGGTCATGATCTCGCAGTTCGTGGGTTCAAGCCCCGCGTCGGGCTCTGTGCTGACAGCTCGGAGCTTGGAGCCTGTTTTGGATTCTGTGTCTCCCTCTCTCTCTGCCCCGCCCCTGCTCACTGTCTCTTAAAAATATATGGACGCTAAAAGATTAAAAAAAATACCAGGTAATACAGGGGTGCCTGGGTGGCTCAGTAGTTCAAGTGCCAGATTCTGGATTTCAGCTCAGGTCATGATCTCATGTTTGTGAGCTCGAGCCCCGTGTCAGGCTCTGCGCTGATGGCACAGAGCCTCTGCGGGATTCTCTCTCTCTCTCCCTCTCTTCCTCTGCCCCTCCACTGCTCGTGCTCGTTCTTTGTCTCAAAATCAATCACATTCAAAAAAACCCGTAATACCATTAACAATTCGGATCCTCGGTCTCGCCAGTCACGTTTCCCAAACGCGACGGCCACCTGTGGCTGGGGGCGGCCGATGCGGACACCACACAGGGGGAACACCTCCCTCCTGGCAGAGAGCCCTCCCGGAGGGCACCGCTCCGCACGACGTCGCGAACGAGAGACCCCGGGATGGCGCCGGGACCACAACCGCTCTCACCGCAAGGCAGACCCCTCTGCCTCGGTTCCGTGTTCTGGCAGCCACGGCCGCCCGCGCGGTGCCCGGAAAGACTGGTCACCGTGGTCCCTTTACAGCGGTGCCCTGGCCGGAGCCGAGGCCCTCCCCGAGGAAAGCTGTCCTCGGTCTCCCCCGGCCCCGGCCCCTTCCCAGCAGCAACTCCAGCGGGGAGCCGGCCCGGGCTTGCCAGGGCACACGGGGGTCGTGGCGGGAGGCTCGTGTTACCGTCACCGCCGCAGCCACAGAGGGAAAGCAGGCTCGGCGCCCCGCCAGGGCGCTGGAGCTGCCGTGCTGCCGAGCAGCGCGGACGCCCAAGGAGCCGCCCGGGGGATCTCGACCATCGTCCCTTCCTTGCCCCTTCCTCTCGGCCTCTCTGTCCGCCGGTCTGTCGGTCAGCTCAGCAGCACACTCCCTGTTTCGACGCCACTGCCTGCCGTCCACGCGCCGGCCTCTGCGGAAACTCACCCAAGCAAACGTGGGCAGCGACACACACGCACACACACGCACACACACACAGACATGCAGACACACGTGCGCGCACACGCGCACACCCCCCCCCCAGTCACGGCCCTTTGTCGCAGGAGCCCCTGTGACGCCGTCATCCCCTCTGGTCATCAAGGCAGAACATCCGGGCGACATTCACCTAATTGACCTTTAAAGAGGATTACTTACTCCCCGCTTAGCCTCAATTATCTTTTTCTTTCTAAGGCGGGCCTGCTCCTGCGTAGAAGGAGCCTCCACAGCGTGAAGCTAGCTTCCCCAGCGTCGGAACATTCGGGCTTCGCCTCCCGGCTCTGATCTGATCGAGGAGTCTGACGCCCTCTTTCCCCTCCTGGACTTCTGGCTGGCACCGGGGCCGCCCCCTCCCCCGGGGCCGCCCCGCACGCCCCCACCCACGGAAGCCACTTCCATCTCCAGCCTCCGCAAAACTTCCGAGTCTTTTCATTTTATTTTTTTTTAATGAATGTCAGCAGATCGACGGCGTCGGCATAAACACACACTGAGTTAAGTCCCAACAGTCTCTGGACCAATTTTTTTAAACCATCTTTCCTAAATTAAATCATCGGCTTCCTGTGCCGGGACGGTGATGACTCCGCAGGGGGCGGGGAGGGGGGGCGGGGAGGGGGGGCGGGGGAGCCAGAGTGGAGCCGCTTTATTGCCCTAACTCAGCATTTTCTGGGACCGGGCAGGGCTCTTAACTAAGCCTTCCGCTTACAAAGTTAACAAGCCACTGAGCTCGGGGTGGAGGGCGGGGAGGCCAAACGGGCAGCCCCCCCCCAGAGCCCAAAATGTGCACTGAAAAGTCGGGGGAGCTTGGCACCCCATCTCTCTCCGGCCTGGGGAGCCAGGCAGAGGGGATGGGCGTGGCCT
Organism: Paguma larvata; assembly: GCA_030068075.1. Taxonomy (NCBI): domain Eukaryota; kingdom Metazoa; phylum Chordata; class Mammalia; order Carnivora; family Viverridae; genus Paguma; species Paguma larvata. The sequence goes on along the minus strand of CM057832.1, from coordinate 86,963,818 downwards.
GCAGCCAGAGGACAAAAGGAAGGGAACGAGGACAAAGGGTTGCAGAAAACTGATAAAAATTTTTAAAAAGCCTCTGCTCAACGACACGAGGAGGGGGACAGGGGGACCCTGTTCCTGGGCTCCCTTCACCAGGAACCAACCAGCCTCCAAAGAGGATGCTTTTCATAGAGCTCAGTGCCCAGCAAGCTTGTCACATCAGGACAGCCCCTTGTCTTGCCCTTCTTGGTCCCTTCACCTCCGGAGGGGTGGCGGGGGAGGGGCGACCATGGGGGGAAGGAGCCAGAACCGGAGTGCGGAGTGCGCCACCCCCAAACCCCCAACCCCTGGGCCCCACGCCGCGGTGAGTATGCACGGGTTATCACTGAAGACCAAATGCCTGGGACACAAAGGGGTTTGGGACCCACAGACCTGGGCTCCCAGCCGGAGACCCACCTGGGGGCCCCTCCCCTGGAGTGCAGTTTCCTTCAGGCTGCTGAGACTTACGTTAATTTAACGCGTCTTCAGTCAATCAACCAATGGCAATGTCTAGGCCTAAAGCCGAGCCCGGTGGAATAATAAAAAAATAAAAAATAAAAATCACGAGACAAACAGTGACAGGTTCTATGTTACGAAAGTAGCGTTCACTGCAGTGCGATAATGGCGCTGCAGGTTCCTCCCGTACAGGAGCCCTGACCTCTCGGAGGCACGTAATAAATAAGATGTTTTCGGGGAGGAGACGAGGAATCTGGGGGGTGGATGGAGGTAGGAGTGGGCGATTTCTGCGGGAGCCAATGGGGGACCCACAGGTTCTAGCTACTCGGCCTCTGGGGGAGCCCGAACGTTCCAGTAAAGAAGCCTTCTTATCAATCCTTCCTCGTTCCCATTTCGAGGGTGCACAGCGAGCTTGGGCTGGGCTGGACTGGGCTGGGCTGGGCTGGGCTGAGCTGGACTGAGCTGGACTAGACTGGGCTGGGCTGGGCTGGGCTGGATGGCTGGGCTGGGCTGGGCTGAGCTGGACTGAGCTGGACTAGACTGGGCTGGGCTGGGCTGGGCTGGGCTGGGCTAAGCTGGGCTGGCATGGTTTATCCTGAGGACTCTGTGGACACTGTAGACCGTCTACACCACAGTGTCTGGGTCGGGGAGTCCAGGACAGGGAGCCGCTGTCCTCTCTGAGACAAAGGCTTTCCTCCTCCCCCCACGGCGGGACCCCACTCCGGGTGAAGGGGTGGGAAGTGATCCCTGACCACCCCGCGCTGCTCGGAAAACACAAACCAAATTCCGTTCCTGGGATGGGGTTTCCTTTCTCAAGAAAATCAGGTTTTCCAGCTTCAGGGGATGGCGAAGGGCGTAATTGCAGGGTTCTGGAGACCCCGGGCTCCGGGGGTGTTTGGCCGGCAGCAGGGAGATTAACAGATGAAAGGAAAAGATAATATTACCTGCTGGGGTTATCTTTCTTCTCACCAAGGGTCATGAACCCATTACTTACCATTTAAAAGCCCCGCAGGAGAGGTCCCCCGAAAATATAAATACAGACCCAGAAGGAGCTCCTTGACAATCAGAGAGACGGCCCGCCTTTCTTTTATCCAAGATTGCAGAGAAACTCAACCTCTTCCAGAATTTGAAACAAGACAACTTGACCGACTCTGCCTCCCGGAGCAGACCCCCAAAGGAAGGCTGGGCAGGTCCCGCCGGGCGCGGCTTCGGTTGCGGGTGACCGTCTCCCACCCTGGGCCTGGGCGAACTAGTGGGAAGAGGAAAAGTCTTCTAGCTCCATTTCTAACGTCCAATTTTTCAGAGGGCTCAAGGTCCATTGGCTTTTCCAGGCTTGGACATGGTTTGCTGTGAAATATTTCAGATGTAAACCCCCTCAAAAAGTGAATGAAGAACACAAGAGCCCAGTGCAAGCCCTGTTCCTTCCTCGGCCCCCCTCCAACAGCCCCCTCGACCCTGCGTGGTGAGCCAGCCGGTGGGAACCCGTCGCTCCACTCCACGCGTGGACCCCGACTGGTTTCCGCCGCCTGCCCACGGACGCCGCATCGTTGGCCGTTTTTGCAAATACGAACGAGGCAGCTCTGCGCACGCCCTGCGGCTTGTCCGGCCCCGAGTGGCGGCTTCTCTGGTCCGTCGGCCGGGCGCCCCTCTGCAGCTGGGGAGGCGCAACCAGCGCCCCAGACGGGGCTGAGCGGCCGAGGAACCGGACCCCGATCTGCACTCTCTCCATCCCGCTCTTCTGGAAATGTGCGCTGCAGACCCTTGGACGGGGCAGACTTCCCGAGGTCTGCGAGCCTGACGGGCAGAGGCGTGCGTGCGCCTCCGTGGGATGCGAACTCGCATCTCCTGTTCTGGGTCTTTCCAAGGCTTCTCCCCAGGAGAGCTCCCTGTTACAGTTCTGAGTTTCCTTTGTCTAGACGGAGGGCGACGGGGATATTCACGAAGACTTAAAGGCACAAACAAGGGACCGCGAACCATGCTGACCCATGGGAGAAACAGGGGCACATGGGGGGGGCTCCGTATGCAGGAAAACCCCCGAGGGGGGTAATCCCAGCCTCTTCTCCCGGCGCCGACACCCTCCTATACGAGACTCGACCTGTTCACACTCGCTCCCCGGCGAACGGCAGACACTCCAAGGGCCCCTCTTGGCTTGCCCACTCCGTCTACACACACAAGAGTGTGACACGCTTGCATAGGGTGACAGAAGAGGGCGCCTCTCCCCTCCGTGCCCAGGAGGCCTGAACCACCCTGAGCTCAGACACCGACCGCAGCTGAAGCCGCTACTCAGAAATGACAGAAAGAAACGTGTGTCCGGGCACGTACCTGGAGACACAGACACCCAGACTCCATTAAAACGGAGAAACCAGTGGCCCCTGGGGAGGGGTGGCTTCCGCCCAGATACTCCCTGATGTCGCGCCCTGCACAGGGCTCCCCCAGCCGCCCAGAGCTGGGGGAGGGCTGGTGTCATCCACGGGCCGTGCACCAGGCGGCTTCGTGGCCTTCTCTTCACACGTTTTCACGTTTATGGTGGTCCGTCCATCCTTCTTTGCTTTCTAACTGGGTCCGAACAACTCAGAAAAACAAACGATCGCGGATTGACTCCGCTTGGAAGAGAGGCCGTGTCATAAACCAGAGGCTGGGTGCTTCGCTCCCCCACACCCAGCCGATACAGTCCGGAGCCCTGCTGCCTCTCCGGCGACACGGGTGGTGACCTAGCAGTCCCAGGCACTTGTTACTGAGCGCGCCAGCCCCTGGTGCAAAGCATGAAGCCCCAGCCAGTGGCCGGGTGTGGACCTCGGGGCCCCAGACCCACGACTTCCGGCCACGGCACCCGTCAGGCCCGCAGGCAGTCATGCTAAACACTCAGGGCCAGCTCCACGGGACGAAGCGCCCCAGTGCACGCGGCCGACATGCCGGGGATCTCTGGGTTAGAGACCCGAGCTCTGCACCCGCCGTCCCTGCACTGGAGGGTCTGGAGACAGCGCCCACCTTTCCGCCAGGCTCCCCTGCCCACGCTGACCAGCGAGGCGGGTGGCCCAGGAGGCGTCTGCGGTCCCCTCCGCTGAAGCAATCGGCGATGGGCTCTCCCAGCGCAGCGGGGCCAGCGTGAGGCTCGGACACTCAGCACACGAGACGCGCCGACCCCCTAACACTGAGCCCGGGGAGACTCGGCTTCAGAAAGGCTCACGTGGAGATTCCTCGAGGTCTGAAAACTTGGGAATCCGCATTCGTGCACCTCGGCTCTTCAAGAGCGGGTTCTAGCTTCCTGAAGACTGTAGGGGTCCGCGGGACCCCTGTGAGTGCACACGCAGGCTGCGCCCACCCCAACCCCAGATCTGTCGGGCAGACTCCAGAACTACAAGCCATAGGACACAGCTGGGCTTCCGAGGGCTAAAAAGACGTCGCACAAAACCAACGTTGTTTAAAGACCGAGGTTCGCACACCCCGAGTCCCTTAAAAATACAACGCCCAGTTCATCCAGCAGGAAAAGGACCCTCTCCGCCCAAAGAGCCACCTTCCTCGCATGTTTTGGGGACACACAAGGCGACTGTACGGCAGACACGTGTAGTTTTCAGACGAGGGTTTGCGAGGCAGCGCGGGCACCTGCTGTCCCGTGCACAGGGCCTGGCAGAGCTGTGCCCGGGCTTCAGCGAATCCCAAATATAGCCTCGCTCCCCTCCCTGTCCCCGGCCGGGGTCTCTCCAACTCTCTCCCCGGCCCGGCCTCCCTTCTCCGGGACAAGACAGCACTGAATCAGATGGCAGAACGGAAGATTTCTCGGGAAAATAAGAGAAGACATGCCCGCTCCCGGACAGTGGCGAGGGTTCACGGCAATAACACAGGCATCTTCTCCAACTCGGCTTTGTTTTTTTTTTTTTTGTTTGTTTTTTTTTTTGGTATTCACCAAGAAATCTTCTCATACTAAAGCTATAAACTTGACCTCTTCTATGCACCTCTTTAAACTTAAACTCAAAGTCTCGCCTGGAATTTGGAATTTGTTTCTGTAACCGGTGAGGGGAGAGCCATTTCTCCCCAAACGGACGGTCGACAGCCTCCCCTGCCTGTGGGGACGGTCCATGGGGAACGCCCGCACACCAGCGCTTGGCGTCTGGACTCCTCCGTGTGTTCTCTAGGTCAGCCACGGCCAAGCAGCCCAGCCTGGGCACCTGAGGCCACGCAAACGTATTCCCTCCGGGCCCTGGAGGGCGCAAGTGCAAGACGGAGGGGCAAGCAGGGCTGGTTTCTCCCGAGCGCGGACACGGCCGCCCGTGGGGGTCCCTCTGAGCTTGTCTGTGTCCCGATCTCCTTAGAGGGACACCAGGCACACTGGATGGGGACCCACCTGAACGACCTCAAGTTAACTTTCTCCTCTGAAGTCTCCCCGTGCAGTCTCGTTCTGAGGCAGTGGGGGCGAGGACACCAATGCGTGGCTATGGGGGACACGCGTGGCCCTGGCAGTTGTCTGTTCCCACGGCCACGCCACACATTCCCAATCATTAGAGCCTAAGACTACGCTTCGCTCCCTCACAGCGAGAGAACCTCCCCACTTCTGTCGTCCGCTTCCAAAATGGCCTTGGTTGCTTTTAGGGTTTGCTCACACGTGGATTTTTAGATTCACACCTTGGGTTTGATGAAGAAGTCTTTAGGGATTTTTTTTAATGTTTGTTTATTTTTGAGAGAGAGACTGAGCGGAGAAGGGACAGAAAGAGAGGGAGACAGAGAACCCCAAGCAGGCTCCGTGCGTGCTGTCAGCACAGAACCCGACGCGGGGCTCGGACTCATGAACTGCGAGATTGTGACCTGAGCCGAAATCAAGAGTCAGATGCTCAACCCGACTGACCCACCCAGGCGCCCTGCCTTTCGGGATCTTGATTAGCGATGCGCCGAATGTATGGATTCTTCGTCGGGTGTTACTGGCTTTGTTCCAAACGGTCACTCCCAACGCAGCAGGACGCCAATGGGCTTTCTGTGTCAACTCACGTCTGGTCACCTTGCTAAACACTCTTCTTGATTTTAACACTCGTCAGTCGATTGCCCTGAATTTTCCAGAACTACGTTTACATAACCCGCGAATAACGACAGCTTTCTCTCATCCTGTCCAATTGTCACATTGCCAAGGACTTCCAGAATGGTACCTGATACCAACCGTGGTCACTGACCTCTGGATCTTGTCACCGACGTTCCCGTGTTTTCCTGGAAATGCAATATTCACTGCAGGTCTCCAGAAGATTCTTTCTATGGAGCAGGCCACGCCTATCTTACTAATTTTGTCGTCAGCAACGATTCTGAAATTTAGCACAAGCGCTTACAGCATCCACGGAGCTCCTTCCGTGCCTCCTGCTCACGTGGGTGTTTTCACGCTGAATCGCACTGGAATCTCTAGAGGAAACCTTTTCAGTGTTTTTTTTAACATTTCACCAGGTCTCCCTTGCTGAACTCTGCATGGGATGTTGCGTCCGTTCTCAAGGGTTCAGGAGGCATCTCTTGTTCAGTCCACTTCTCCTGCCACAGGACAAACCCCCACAAATTCCGAGGCCTCAGCACAACGCTTGCCGACAAGCTTCCGGTTCTGCAGCTGAGAAGTCCAGGCACGGCATGGCGGGTTCTCGGCTCAGGGGGTCTCCAAGCTAAACCCCAGCTGTCCCCGAGGCTGGGGTCCTTGCCAGCGGCTCTGGGCTCCCCTAGGGTGTCGTCTGATTTCTGTTCCATGTGTCTGCACATCTGATGCCCCCACCCCTCACTGGCTGTTCCTGGGGGCCGCTCTCAACTCCTAGAAGCTGCCTACACTCCTTGCCGCGTAGCCCCCTCCGTCCTCAACGCTGGCGACACACATCAAATCCTTTTCACAGCTCGACTCCTGACTTCCTTGTCTGACCCCTAGTCCCACGCAGGTGTCAGGCGACAAGGCCAGGCTGGCTGGATAATCTCCTTTTCTTAATGTTAGCTGTGCCTCGTGATACACCCTAATGATAACGGGAGAATCCATCAATCACAGGCTGGGGGTGGGGCAGAAGCCCGGGGCACCTCTGCCTCCCGCCACCAGCAGAGACAGGCAGACCTGAGGCCAGACGCCTGCAACCACGCTCTGCCTTCTGCCCCTTCTGGCTCTGATCTTGGGCCAGAGTGTTTTTTTAACTTGAAACCAGATGACAACATTCTTCTGCTCGAAGCCTTCCAGAAGTTTCCCAGTGTGCGCAGAATACAACTCTAAATCCCTACTGGGGCTTGTGAGGTCCTCCAAGCTTCCCCCTGCACCCACCTCCAGCCACGCGGGCCCCGTGCCTCTCCAGAACACTCCATCCCCCTTTGTTTCAGCCTCGGGGCCTTGCCGCTGCCACTCTGGCGACAGGGCAAGTTCCCCTTGGACCTTCCCGTGTTCCGGGCCCTTGTTTCCCACCTGCGTTTGTACGATGTGCCTGATGCCCGCTGACATCACAATACAGGATCACCCCACTATCCCAAAGCAGGGTGCTCCTATGAAACCTTTCATAAGCCACAATGGCAGGGAATGTGTGTTCACTGATTGCCACTCTGGTCAGGGGGTGTGGATACCGGGGAAGCTGTGCCTATGTGGGGGCGGGAGGTATACGGGAATTTTCTGCACCTTCCCTTCAGTTTTGCTGTGAATTTAAAAGTGCCCTACCAAATAAAATCTATGTAAAAACACAAAAAATCTCTTCCTTCTTTGATGATTCAAGCACTGGTGATGCAAGGAAGCTAGGGGCACCTGCGGAGACCCTGAGATTGCTAGGAAATCAGTAAGGCAGTCACCCTTGTCAAATCACTTAAGAATCTTCAAACAGCCCCCGACTTCACAAATGTGGGAAATTTAGTGTGCTGAGAGCAATGCTGACATCCATGGGGCCCAAGAGAGATCAGGACCTGTTATTGGAAAAGTTTCCCCAATCTGTCAATCTCCTTCCAAAAGGGAAGGTCAAGTAGTCTGCACCCTGCAGTCTGTAAGAAAAAGGACCATCAGGGCTGCCAGTGCTGCTCCACTGGGCATATTCGTAGCAGCGGAGTTTGTCTCTGACGGAGTCTTCCAGATGCAGCCTTAGACTCCCTGCTTCCCCACGATTCTGCCCCTGTCAAGTTTATCTTTAGGAACAGTACGAAAGAAAAAAGAAACACTACAGACACACCACAGACATTGCCAAGTTCAGGGCCAGACTGGTGCACTAGAGCGAATAATGCCTCAATAAAGTGAAATCAGGTGAATGTTCTGGTTTCCCAGTGCATACAGAAGTTATGTGTGCACTACACTGTGGTCTAGAAAGTGTGCAGTGAAATTATGCCCAAAGAAACAATGCATGCACCTTAATTAAAAAAAAACTTTATTAATTTTTGCGCCTGGGTGGCTCAACTAAGTATCTGACTCTTGATTTCAGCTCCGATCATGATCTCACCATTCATGAGTTCAAGCCCCGCATCGGGCTCTGTGCGGATGGTGCAGAGCCTGCTTGGGATTCTGTCTCTTTCTCTCTCTTTCAAAAGTAAGTTAAAAATAAACATAAAAAAATACTTTATTACTTTAAACTGTTACTCATCATCTGAGCTTTCAGTGAGCGGTAGCACTGATCAGAGACCACGGTCACAAATCTGATAATAACGAAAAAGCATGGAATGTTGGGGGAAAGGCAAAAATGTAACCTGGAAAAACGAAGTGAGCAAATGCTGTTGGAAGAATAGCTCCCGACAGACTCGCTCAACGCGGGATTGCCACCAGGCCTGCACTTTAAAACCAACAGAATAAGGGGCGCCCGGGCAGCTCAGCTGGTTGAGCGTCCGACTTCGGCTCAGGTCATGACCTCACGGTTCGTGGGTTCGAGCCCCGCGTCGGGCTCTGTGCTGACAGCTCGGAGCCTGGAGCCTGCTTCGGATTCTGAGTCTCCCTCTGTCTTTGCCCCTCCCCTGCTCACGGGCGCTCTCTCTCTCAAAAATAAGTAAACATTAAAAAAAATTAATAAATAAATAAAACCAGCAGAATTCATTCTCCCTCAGAGCCCCCTTCCCCTCACGGGCTGATCAAGCTCCAGGTCTCTCGCTGGCGCTTCTGGAGAGGGCTGGCCCCATCCGGATCCTGTGCAGCCCACGGAACTGTGAGTCACCAGGGGACACTTCCTGCTCACACGCCTGGTTCCCGCTCACCTCTGCTTCCGGCTCCCAGGACACACACCGCCGTGTCCCGGTGAGGCGTGACACCAGAACCAGGAACGGAGCCCAGACCGGCCCCTTCCCCTTGAAAGTTTAAACCCGCAAAGTAGGTGGAAAAATGTCCACGTGTGTGTTGTAATCCCTTTTAAAATGACTTCTAAGGGTCCTTCCCCCTCCCCCTTTTGGACTTAGAACTGATTAAACAAAACAATGTTCTGTCCAAACCTGCGTTTTTCTTATTACTTCCTAATCATTTTACCACCGACATAAAGGCCTGTTCTTTTCCAACACTGGGCTCTTTAATCATTCCTGACAGGCCTGCTTTCCGCTTGGCCAGGCCCCAGCAAACCCTCCCCGGCTCCCCTCAGACCCTCTCCTGGGGGTAACAGCCGGCTTGGGGAGGGGGCCGGGAGGGCAGGCAGAGGGGGCTGCTTCCGCCCCCAGGAAAGCGCCTCTTCAAACTCAGCCCCGGGAGCTGGGCACACCCCGGGGGGTGCTGGAGGCGCCCCGCCCAGCCCCGCACCGAGCTGTGATCAGAATCAACCCCCGAATTAAGTGGGAAGCCAGGAGTCTGCAAGTCCCGTTAAACTCGAGAGTCGAGCTAATTATTACTAGCAATGAAAACCCATACTGCTTAATTTTCCAAGCGCATCCGATTCCGGTCTCCCATTTGAGGTCGGAATCACGGCGCGGCCTCGCAGGAGGCCTCCCCGCCCCGCCAGGGTCCCCCGGCACACCCTGCCGCGAGGGGCTGCCCAGGCAGGGGTCGGAGGCCCACGAAGGCTATCGGGATTCCGGTGGCAGGGGCGCCCTGGGAAGGAGCAGGGGTTTGCACCGCCTCGGAAATCCGCGGCAGATAAAAGCAAGCACGCGTGCGGAGCGGTGCCCGGCTGGGAAGGCAGGGTTTGGGGGGCAGAACAGAGAGACTATGCGGAGCGGTGCCTGGCTGGGAAGGCAGGGTTTGGGAGGCAGAACAGAGAGGCTACGCCGATGCAGGGAACGGCCCGGCCCAAGGTGTGGGGGCCCGGACGCGGGCTGAGCTCCAGGGGCCCGCAGCACGGGCGACGGGCTTCCTGGAGGAGGTGCGCCTCGGCTCAGCGGTTCTTGGGGTCACCAGGGAGGGGCCTGGGGGCAGGGGGCTAGCTCACCCTGAACCTCGAAGCTTCTTCTATTTCTTTTTTAAAGTTTATTTACTTATTTTGGTACAGAGCACGGGGTGAGGGGGGGGCAGGCAGAGAGAGAGGGAGAGAGAGAGAATCCCAAGCAGGCCTGATTAGGGGGTCGAGCTCATGACTGTGAGTGAGCTCATGGCCTGAGCCGAAATCGAGAGACAGACGCTTGAACCGACTGAGTCACCTGGGCGTCCCTGGAAACTTAGTCCCTGGGACATCCACTCCAAAGCCCCACAAGGGAGCCCGGGCTGGTGTCCTGGGGGCAGAGCAGACCGGGAAACCCGGAGTGGCTCCCTGAGGCTGGGCCCGCGTCAGTGTCCTGCATCCTGCATGCGTATTCACGGTTACAGAGGAAGCATCCCCGAGGCCTGGGAGCCACACGGCGCCAGAACGAGAAGGTGGCCGGAGACAGAGGGAGTGGGAGGCTCAGGCCACACGGACACCCCGAAGGTTCAGACCAGACCTCACCACAGCTGGGCCCCCCGGACCCCTCAGCCGGGCCGTGACGGTCACCGCCTCTGGAGAGGGAGCCCCGAAAAGGCTACGCACACTTAGTGAGGGACCCCGTGTGCAGCTGCCCTGCACAGGGTCCATGTCAACTCCCCTGGGAGGAAAAGCGACCCGGGGCCTCCTGAGAGACTCAGGGCGTACGGAAAAGACGTCCCTTCTGCCGACGTGACGGTAAAGGACCCGCCCCAAACACACGGAAGAGCCAGGATCTGACCCCCGAGACCACACCAACTCGGCTCCATGTCAACTCTACTGAGGCGTCATTCCTACAGGACACCTTGTGCCCATCGCTGGGGCATGACAACTGTGCTCGCCCGTGCAGCCAGCACGACGCAGGGCCGCCTCATCTGGGGGCCTGGGCCAGCGCCCTACACCTCAAGGGGACCCCCCGTCCCGGTGTGCAGCGACTTCCAAAGCCAGTCCTGTTTACACAGCCCGTGTGTCCCGGCTCTCAGGGTGCGGCGGCTGCCACCACGCCCGGCAAACGCGGAGCCCACGGCAGATCCTGGAGCAGAGCAGAGACTTCAGAGCCCGTGGGGGCACCTGCTGGCCTCCACCCACTCGGCCAGCTGGAGGCCCCACGGAGGCCGCAGGAGGCCTCAGGCCCCGCGTGCCAAGTTCCCCTCCCCCCGCCCCCCCCGCAAGGCACCTGTCGCCGGCCTCGGCCCGGGTCACCGTGTCCTGCTCCAGACACGGGTCACCATGTCTCTCGACGAGGAGGGCAGCTGAGCACGGCAGCCATGTCACCCCCCCCCCCACGCCTCCAGGACACACGGCTGCCAGGCACCCGCCCGAGCTGTGCAGGAGGCCTCGTCCTATTCCGCGCACCGGAGCGGTCCCGGCCAAGGCCGAGGACCTGGAGGCCTGGAGGATAAATGCCCCCAGAAAGGCAGGGGCGAGCAGGTGACGGCAGGGAAGGAGGGCTTGGGGAAGGGGAGCGGCCGCTGTGTGCAGACAGCCTCCACGAGGGCACGGCCACCAAGGGTGGCAGGGAAGCGGCCCTGGGGAGGGGAGCGGGGTGGAGGGTCTGGGCGCGTCTGGGAGCAGGGTGCCGGGAGGAGGCCGCGGCCTGGCGCTCGCCCTGAGGGGCCTGCAGGCGGGGCCTCCTTTCCCCTCGGTGTGCCAGGGCGCGAACGGCCCCCCGCCTCACGGTCAGGGGCACCCGGACGACAGGTGCGCTCCGGGCCGAGAAGCCAGGAAAGGTGTCCACCTGAGACCAGGCCTCCAGTGTACCCGAACTCCACCCGCATCCACCCGCCACCTCGACCCCAACACACTCACACACCATGAAATACACACAAAATACACACACGCGCACGCCAGTTAACGACACACACGCACACACACACGCAAACACGCAGAGAAAAGAACAGGACACAATACACAGCACACGTAACCCAGGAAGCCACACCCCCACACGTGTGCACACGCATACACATCACACGCATGCGGGGCACACTGGCACGCCCCAGGAGACCAGGAAGAAGGGCCTGAAGCCTATAAAAGGATAAAATCTGTGCGACCTGTGACTGCAGCCGGGCCGGGCCAGAGAAACCTTAATCCACCAGCACCTCGAGACCCGAGGCCTGGAACCCAGCGCCTCACTCAACACGGAGATTCGTTTCGTGTGTGACAGGCGGCTCTGCCGGGCCACCGACAGTCAGAGAGGGGCACGCGCTATGGGCCCGGGGCCTGGAGGAGACATGGAAGCCGTCCAGAGCTGGGGGTGGGGGCGGAGAAGTCACCGGGGTCCCACCCTGCGCGGTGCACGGTCGGGACCCAGTGGGCCCCTGGCATCACGCAGACGTGAAGACGAAGTAAAACTAAGTGTGCTGAGGTGGGGGGGGGGGGGAGTCCGGGACGACAGCAGCCCCTCAAAGATGGTAAGCTGACGGGCTGGCCACACGCCCCTGAGGTCTCCAGCGGGGAAGCTGGGGAGAGCACAGCCTATACCCCGCTTCGCCAGGGGTCTCCCCGCTCAGGGCAGGCGGGGCGGCCCCTGGCAGGGCAGGCTCCATGGGCCCTGCAATCTGGGGCCCATTTTGCCCTGAGGGTGAGGCTGGGGGTGGGGTGGAGGCTGGGGTGAGTGGAGGCAGGGGGTAGGATGGAGGTTGGGGTGGAGGCTGGGGGCTGGAGACTAGGACGAGTAGAGGCTGGGGGTGAGTGGAGGCAAGCAGTCAGATGAGGAGGTTGGGGGTAGAGGCCGGGGATCGGGTGGAGGCTGGGATGAGTGGAGGCAGGGGGTAGGATGGAGGTTGGGGGTGGAAGCTGGGGGTGGGGTGGAGGCCGGGGTGTGTGGAGGCAGGGGGTGGAGGCTGGAGGTGGGATAGAGGCTGGGGATGGAGGCTGGGGTGTGTGGAGGCAGGGGGTAGGATGGAGGCTGGGGTGGAGGCTGGGGGCTAGAGGCTAGGATAAAGGGAGGCTGGGGGGTGAGTGGAGGCAGGGGGTAGAGTGGAGGCTGGGGGTGGGGTGGAGGCTAGAGTGTGGGTCGGTGAAGTCTGGCAGAGGCTGGGATGCCAACACCCTCATGGGGGAGGGTGGGGACGGGGCCTGAGACGAAGGCACACCGGGAGGAAGGACTGACTGACAGCAGAGCCGGCCGTGTGCACGCGTGACTGTAAGCAGCCTTGCTGCTGCGGGAAACGGGTGGGGAGTCTTCCGAGTCCTTCCGCCGGCTCGTTAGAGAAAACCTTTTAAAAGCAGCCACTGGGGCTTGAAAAAGGCAGACGGAAGAGGGAAGGGGGTTCCCTAGGGTCCCTCTGGGCGGTCCCGGGCAGGGGAAGGGTGGCCACGGGGGGGGGGGTGGGGGAGAGATTCCTCATCTACGTCCTAACACCTCGGCCTTAAATGTCCCCACATGGTCACGACGACTGTACCCACTTCGCTCCTCGATCCGGTGCAAACAGAGGAACGGAAGTCCCCTCATGGAGGCAAAAAGGCTCTCAGCCAAGAACACACATCTGTTTCTAAGCGGGGAATCCATTATTAATTAAAGAGCAACTCAGAAGCAGAACGCTTGGAGTTAGGAATTAGCCACTGTTTAACCGGGCGCTGGGTTGTTACATCCCTTTTCTGGGAAGATTTTAAGAAAGAAAAGCTCCCGGGTTTTCCTAAGAAGGGCCGGCGTGCTGCGCAGAGAGCCTCTCCGCCGACCGATCGGAAGCGGGACGCCCCTCAGAGGCCTCCCCAGCCTTCCTCTGTCCTTCCAGTGAGGGGTCAAAGGCTGTCCCGTCCACGCGACTACACCCACCTGTGATGCAAACTGTGTTACACAGAGGGATGAGTTACACGATGTGTGTGAATTCATCAATTACACAGTCTATACAGAATCAATTACACCGCCGCCTCCCGGCTCTGCCGCCTCCCGGCGCAAACCTCCATGCCCACGGGCCCTTACTTCGGATCCCGGGATCCCCGGGGCGGGTCGTAAAACTTGTACAAGACAAGAGATGCTTGGCAAGTTGCTTCAAATGTAACCAAACCGACAAACGTAACCACCCCTCCACTTCAGAACTGAGCTCTAGGTTCCCCCCGCCCCGCCCCCAGGAGAAAAACGCCTGGGTAATTTCAAATGTTGGCTTCGTACCTTATCTCCTGCAGAGGGTTAAAAATAAAAGCACCCTGACATTTCACAGCCCGAGGCGCAGGGGGAGCTTTGTTTATCCACAGCTCCTGGGCAAACGCGGCCATCTGTCCCCAACCCAGGGGCCGCTGGGCGGTTGGGACTAGAGCATCAGGCCGGCCGAGACGACTAAAGGCACTTGAAAGAGACCACGAGCCTCCAAGAGGCACCTTCCTCAGTTTACCAAACAATGCTTTAATTCACACAATGGGGCTGTCACACCCATTGTGCAGATGCAGAAACTGAGGCTCCGGGAGATGAAATGGCTCACTAGGGCTTAAGGTCCCAGCTCCGAGTCGTCCTGGAACTTTCTCCTCCACAACAAAGCCAAGGCCTAAACAGACTAGACTGGGTCTCCAAAACGGGGAGCCAACCTCGCGGGGCACGTCTCACAGTGGCTGACCACCCTTCTAGGAAGGCCACACGTAACTACCCACAAAAATGAGAGGTAAGGGCGCGAAGCGAGTGCCTTTGAAGTTTCCCTCATGTCTCTTTATCAGATTCTGTCCTCGGTGACAGAGGCTCTCATTTCTAGGCCAAAGCAGAATGTCCAGGGGAGCCCGGTGGCTCAGTCGATAAAGCATCTGACTTCGGCTCAGGTCCTGATCTCACAGTTTGTGGGTTCGAGCCCCGTGTCATGCTCTGTGCTGGAGCCTGCTTGGGATTTTGTGTCTCCCTCTCTCTATAACCTACCCCTGCTCTCTCTCTCTCTCTCTCTCTCTCTCAAAAACAATTAAACATTAAAAAAAACTTTTTTAACAGGAACAAAGTAACACCGTTAAACTCCTTTTAATACGAACCGCACTGATTAGCATTCACTTAACATAGAAACGTTGTATCCGCGCTAACAAATGACGGTTTAATTTTTTGAGTGTTTTTATTATTTATTTATTGAGGGGGCAGCATGAGCACGTGAGCAGGGGAGAGGCAGAGAAAGAGAGAGGAAGAGAGAGAGAGAATCCCAAGCAGGCTCTGAGCTGTCAGCCCAGAGCCCGACAAGGGGCTCGATCCCACGGCCTGAGCCGAAACCGAGAGTCGAATATTCAACCGACTGAGAGGACCCGGGTGCCCCACAAAGGACCATTTAAGAAGCATGTAATTAAGAAAGAGACCTTGTCACCGTCACAGGGTCGCATGCCACCAGCACGGGTGAACCCTGGTACGCGACGCCCAGTACGATAAGCCAGCCATGAAAAGGCAAGCACTGTCTAATTCCACTGAGGTGAACAGCTTCGAGTCTCCAAATCCACAGAGACACAAAGCAGCGTGCGGTCGCCAGAGGCTGGGGAGGGGCGTCGGGGGGGGGGGAGCCCCCGACGGGGCCAGAGTTTCAACTCCGCGAGATGAAAGAGGTCTGGGGACAGACAGTAGTGACGCTGCCCCGTGGGAAGGTGTTTCGTGCCAGCAACCGTACACTGAACGATGGTGAAAATGGTCAATTTACGGTATATGTACATATATATACATATGTTTGACCACAAAAAAAATACGGAAAGAAAAATAAAACCCATCTATTAAAAAATAACAAAATGCAAAATAAAATAAATGAATAAATAAACGAATAAAATAAAAGAAATAAAATAATAAATAAAATAAAATAAAATATAAAACAAATAAAATGAAATAAATAAAAAAATATAAAAAAATAAAATAAAATAAATAAAAAATATATAAAAAAATAAAATAAAATAAATAAAATAAAATAAAATAAAATAAAATAAACCTTCTCCCCTGAAGTATGAATTCAAGGAAGGAGACGGTGCCGGGCATTTTCTGTGCCCCTCCTGGAAGGACAGGGGCCCAGGCCCGAGTCCGGCCGGCTGCGAAGGAGCCTGCGTGGACACCGGCCGGCGTGGATCTCGGGCACTCGCAGACGCTTCCTATGGAACCCAGGGGAGCCCGGCAGCCAGGCTCCCTCCCCGAGAAGGAGCTCCCGCCTTCTCTATGTTCCTTCTCTATGTTCCGGAAGGCGGCAAGCACACCGCCCCCCCCTCCCCCAGTCGGTCTGAATGTCCTGAGCACAGAAGGAATGCTGGGTGCCCTGCAGACAAAGGGGGCTCACAGCAAAGCCAGGCGGTTTCCAGGGCAGGCTCGCTAGGAGCTCGTAAAAATACCTGAGTCTTAGCTCTGCTGTAACGCATGCGGCAATAAAACGCCATGCCTGCTCGGTGTACACAAAGGCGCACTGCTCTAGGCCCGAAACAAAATCCCCTCCATTTCCAAGAACACACATCGGGGGACGGCGGAAGTATTGTTAAAGGAGAGTGCTCTCTGCATTCAGGGAAACAAAGTCAAAGGGAACCGTCGCCGGGTCAGGCGCGGCCCGCCCTGCCCCCGCACAGGGCCGAGTCCTGTAAACCCGGGCGGGCTGAGCACCGGATCACGGCTGCACATCTGGGTGAGCAGATTCCCGGGGGCAGAACCTGGGCGCTCGCCCAGCTCCATCCCACTGACCCGGGCTCGACCAGGAGCCTCCGGGTCCAAGAATGCTCCCCTTGGGGGGTTTTGGCCTATGGTGGAGGGGAGTCTTCCTCCAGGCTGCCTTCCTGGCGTGGGTGGCGGGACAGGGCCAAAGCCAGAAGAGACCTCGCCCTGGAGACAAGTCTCAAACTTCTGCTTCCAGCAGGTGGGCAGACTGAGGCAGAGCCCGGGCAGGAGTCGGCCGCCCAGGGCTACCGCTGAGACACCGCATGGGGGCCACCGCCCCCCCCACCCGCCCTGCGCTCTGGAGCGGCCACCAGCCTACAGAAAGGCAGGAGTGTGTGTGGAGGACAACCAGACACACTCCAGTCCCCAAACTCGGGACACCCCGGCTCGTCACGGTCCCTCCTGGGTCTTGCACGAGCTGCTCATTTCGGATGCCACCCATGGCTTCGGGGTCCCGGGTTCCTCCAGAAGGAAAAATAAAACCGCTCGTTACCTACAGCCTGGAACACCCACGGCTGCCTTACGTGCACACGCGTGCGTGAATGCCCATGTGCACACACATGCACGCCCTTGTGCAAATGCACTCGTGCAAACACAGAGAGCACACACACGCGCATGCCCATGTGCACGCACGTGCGCACAGTCGGGTACACGCATACACACATCACACGTGCACGCGTGGACACACACACACACACACACACACAGCCCCTGGCTCCACACGGTTGATGCGAGGAGGAGGGGAGGAGGAAAAACACAATCCAGAAGAGGAAATTGAAGGAAAGCAAATGGCGAGAAATCGGGGAGAAAGTCCCAGAACAAAGAAAGGGGCCTGCCAGCAGGGGCTGGTTTTTGTTTTTTGTTTTGTTAAAGAACCAAGAGAGGAGCCCTTCCTGGGAAATTCTAGATCCGGCAGAAGATCGCATATTAAAGGAAATGCAGAAAATTACAGACTGCCTTTTTGTGCATCTCCGAATTGCTGGGTTTTAAAGAAACGATTATTAATGAAAAGGGAAAAACACTGCTCATTTGAAGAGAATGCTTTAAAAAAAAAAAAAAAACCAGTAATAACTGCTGAGCAGGCGTAATAAAGTAAGACTCAGGAGGAGGCTTTTAAAACCACACCGAACCCGGGGAGGCGTGGCCTTGGTCACTGTCCCAGCAGTGACCTCAGCTCTGGCTGCTGGAGGTGGTAGCGGTAGCGGGACTGGAGAGGGCTGTGCACGGAGGGCGGCCTCCCTGGGGGGGCGGGGGAGAGAGCCCTCGGGTCTGACCTGTGGGGCTGGGGTCAGGGGAGCGAGCGTGTGTGCCCCCAGACCGTAGGCGGCTCCTCGGGGGAAGCCGGACTGGCTCTCCTGTGGCTCGTCCCAATTCCGACCTGGGACGTCCACCCCGACAAACTTCCAGTTTAGAAGGAAGATTCTTCCCCGACCAACAGAACCAGACCTGCCCCTGGAGATCTTTGAGAAATCCGCACGTCTGGGGGAAAAGAACCCGCAGAAGACAGCTCGGCAGTCTGCACTCCTACCGCACCCACGCGGGGGCACGGTGCCAGGAAAATCACCAAGATCCCTGAGGGACAGTCCCCCGACTGCGGCCGGGGATGCCCCTCTGGCACCTGGGCTCCCAACACACCAGGACCCTCCCTTCCTGAAGCGCAGATCCCTTCGGCTTTGCTTATTTTCTGGGGTCTTAGCTTTAAGTCCAGGTCACATGGTCTTTGCATCATTACGGATTTTATCCAGTGTGTTTTTTCTTGAACCGAAGTACAGCTGACACCCAACGGTATTCAGGAACACCCTGGTTTGCGAGCAAAACTCGTCCCGGAAACATGCTCGTCATGCAAAGCACTCGTCTATCAAAGCGAATGCCAAGAACCAAGGGCTCCGCTGCGATCCTGCGACATCGGGCGTCCCGTTCTCCCCGTCTGCAAGACACGGCTCGTGTATCGGGGGAAGATTTATTAGAAAGGTTTGCGGGTCTTGCAGAACTCTCTCGAAACAAGTTACTCGCAAGCCACGGTTTGGCTGCGTCCGTTTCGGGTGTACCACGCAGTGATTCTACACTGACGCACGTTCTGAAATGTTCACCATGTTAGCGCGGCTCCCGTCCACCACCTACAGAGGGGTTACAGTATCACGGACTATACTCCCTAAGTCGTACTTCTCATCCCGGTGACTTATGTATTTAAAACTGTAAGCTTGTAGGGGCGCCTGGGCGGCTCGGTCGGTTAAACGTCTGACTTCAGCTCAGGTCCTGATCTTGAGGTTCACGAGTTCGAACCCCACGGCCAGCTCTGTGCTGACAGCTCAGAGCCTGGAGCCTGCTTCGGATTCTGGGGCTCCCTCTCTCTCTGCCCCTCCCCTGCTCACGCTCTGTCTCTCTCCAAAATAAACATGAAAAGAATATAAACACGGGAGTCAAGAGCAGGGTCTCAAATCCACCGCAGCGTGATTCACGATGGCGGAAAGGTGGAAGTACCCCACGCGACCGTGGACAGAAGAGGGGACAGACGCAACGTGAAACACACACGCGGGCGAGCATTAGTCTCAGGAAGGTAGGAAATCAAGACAGCTGCTGCCACGCGGATGAACCGCGAGGATGTGATCCTCAGGGGAATAAGCCCGGCTCGGAAGGACCGCTCCTGCACGATTTCACTACAGGAAGCAGAGGGCAGTCAGATTTGCAGACACGAGGGGGCATGGCGGGGGCCGGGGGCCAGGGGGGAGGGCAGGGGACGGGAGGCCGTGGCTAGAAGGAAGAGTTCCACGGATGGACGGCAGCGATGGCTGCATGACACTGTGAATGCACCCGACGCGGCTGAGCTGTTCAAGGGAACCGTCGAACTGCGTGACAACGGTGGGAGCGACTGACTGCACGCTGCGGACAGTTTGCTGCAGTTGAAATTTTTTAAGTTATTCTATTTTACTGTGTTTTACTTTTTTAACCGAGACAAGTCACTAAGGGTCCTCCCTGTGCCTGGGCATCTGGGACACAGCGGGGAACCGGGTATGAGGTCCCAGAGACCTCGAGCTCCCATCCCCCTGCTGGGTTAATGAGCCGGTTCACGTGCCTGAGACCACCGATCCTTGATGCGGGACACGAGCTTCTAAATGACACCGGTGCTCACAGGCAGGGCCTTATTATGAAGCAAGCGTTGGGTGGCCTTTGTTTATGTCTTGAGAGAAGTTTCTGGTTTGCACCCTAAGCTCCGTCGTTTTGCCAGAACTCGGCCTCTTTGGATCAGTGACAATCCCAAGCGGCTCCATCAACACGTGCACACTGGCAACTGAGTGAGGCCGAGAGGGAGGGGGGAGGCGGTGCCGAGGCTGCGGGAACCCGATGCGAGCTCAGAGGCTGGCGTCCATCCTGAAACAGAGCCGGCCACCCTCCAGACCGCTCCCGTGCACCGTGCCTAGTTCGGGGCGTCACAGAGGGAGGGAGGAGGCGGCCAGCTCCCAGGAACACAGACCAGAAAAGACGCCACGACCAAAGAGACTGGGCTACTCTCAGGCACCAACGCTGCTTCTAAAGCCACTTCCGGGTGGCTCGGTCGGTTAAGCGTCCAACTTCGGTTCGGGTTATGATCTGAAGGCTCATGAGTTCCAGCCCCACATCGGGTTCTGCGCTGACAGCTCAGAGCCTGGAGCCTGCTTCCGATTCTGTGTCTGCCTCTCCCTCTGCCCCTCCCCTGCGCATGCTTTCTCTGTCTCTCAAAATTAAATAAACGATTAAAAAAATCTTTTTTAAAAAAGCCACGTCCAAATTCCTATAACAGCAGCCCACACATCGTCAAGGCTCTTGTGAAAAGCACCCCCAAAGTGTCAGTACGGGAGCCGGCCTCTGCCTACGTTGGCACAGCTGCGTGAGGCCGGGGACAGGTTAGGTAAGAGGGACAAGAGAAGGGGACAATGGTGGCGGGGGGGGGGTGGGGGAGTCTAAAATTAGCCAGAAGCTGAAACAGACATTGCTGTGTTATCAGCCGTTGCTGGGGAGGGGTCCGAAGCACTCCCTGGCTTCTGTCTTGGTCGCCAGAGGAAAGGAGGGGACACTTTCCGTGCCTCGAAGGACAGGCTGAAAGACCCCAAGGAGGCTGGAGACAAGCCTGCACCCCCCGTGCGCCCGCTGCACCCAACGCAAGGTCCGTGGTGGCCACTGCTCCGTGGGACACCCACCCAGACCTCTCCAGCTACAGTCTTTTAGACCTGGAAGTTCTAGCTCCGGGAAAGTAGAAGCTTTCAGCGACTTTTTAACAAGGAGCACGCACGGGCCATATAGAAGTTACGGTAGCAACCCCCCCTCTGGCACTTGGTGCAGGCCGAGCCCAGCCCCTAAGGGCCTTGTAAGTACCAACTCATCGAATCCCCAAGACGAGAACCCGCGAGGCAGGCCGCTCGCCCCACGGGGAGGGTGTTTAGGAAGGCATCCAGAGCACGCGGGGACCGTGGGGGAAGAAGGCACGCGAGTCCCAACGGAAGACGCTTCGGACAAACGCACCATCCTTCCTCTGCTCCCTTGCAACGAATCGGTTATGAACGGATATGAATAACCAACAAAATTAATCCCCTCTTTAAGAGATTATCCCCGAACGAGCCCCCCCGGGGTTTCCAAGCGCTCGACGGAGCCAGAAGCAACAGCCACTAAGGTTTCGAGGGAAAGGGGCCCATTAGGAAGAGTGACTCCCGTTCCTGCAAACGCAAACCCTTGTAATTTCATCAGGCAAACCTATAAAGCTGGCACCTTGGACAGCCGGACCCTGGTGACCGGGAGGGAACGCCCTCCCCGCCACGGTCGACCCGGCCTCCAGCCAGCGAGAGGAATTTAAGAAGAAACCACAATGCCCCCAAACCGCTTTAATTTACAGAGCCCCGGGGGCCACGGGGCCTAATGCAACACGCCGCTCTGCCAAAAACAACCTATAGAATTTCTTTCGGATGAGAAAACTCAAATGCCTTGCTAATTGCTTTTCCTCTCCGGCGACCTGTCTTGGAATGTGCGGGCCTGGGTGCACTTGTCCCCCCCCCCCCACCGCCGGGGTCGCAGGAGTCCAGGCTGGGCTGTCTCGACCCGCCCCCCCCGCCCCCCCCCACACCTGGGGGCACAGAGCCCGCCCGTCCACACTGCAGACTCCAGGGGGGTGGGGGGCCCAGCACGTCCAGGGGGCCCAAGCACACACATGGATGGCAGGCCGCTGTGCCGCCGAGGCGCGAATGCCCCTCTTTGGGGGACCAGGAATGACCACCCGAACCTCGACGGGCCTCCCGGTCGCTTCCCGAGTCACTGCGCCTTCTGTCCGGTTCTCCCTCCCACCGCCGGGTTTGGTCCCCCGGGAAACCTTAGAACAGAAATACACTGCTTTTTTCTTCGATTCAGGTTTTTGTTTGGGTTTGGGTTTTCAGCCTTAGGATTCTCACTCGTTATTTCTGACCTGTAGGTGCAGCAGGAAAAAAGTGAACGGGCGATGCCTGGTGCTGGCAAGGGGGCGGCGAAGCCACGGACCGGACGGCAAGGGAAGAAAGCGTGCGGAGGCCCCCCGGCCGCTCCGTCAAACAACCACGACGTCCCCGCACCCGTTACTGTTATTGTCAATACCTGCACCCCGAGAACAAGCTGAGGATCTACATTTCAGAAACACCTACAAGGCAGGGGTGCCGGGATGGCCCGGTCGGCTGAGCCTCCGACTTCCGCCCAGGCCATGATCCCAGAGTCATGAGATCCAACGGGGAAGGCCGAGCCACGTGGAACAGACTTGAGATCTTGGAGGAGTTCAGGGTCACAGAAAGAGGGGGCGGGAAGTACAGAGAGCGCTCCCCCGCGCCCCCCCCCTGCGGCCCCCCCTCCGCCGTCTCCCCCGCCCGCTGTGACCGTCGTTTGTACACCGAAGAACTGATGGCCACACACGGTTCCCCGCTGAAGTCCAAGGTCACACAGGGCTCGCTCTGTTGGAAAGCTCTTTAAGCGAAGCGGGTCACGTCCCTGCCCCGCTAGCCTCACACAGAATAGTTTCCCTGCCCTAAAAGTCCCTGGCGCCACCTGGTCACCCCTTCCCCCAACCCCGGCACCGCTGGCTTCGAACCCCAGCACGGGCTCTGCGCCGACGGCACAGAGCCTGACGTGGGGCTCAGTCTCACGGCCCTGGGGTCACGACCTGGGCCGAAACCAGGAGTCAGACATTAAACTGAGAGAGCCACCCCGGCACCCCAGGAGAAGGTCTTCTAAGACAAACGTGTGAAAGTGGAACGACCTGAGACTGCCATTTTTATAGGCTGAAAGTAGCCAATGACAGGCAGTGTCATATGGGTGGGAGGGGGCTCATATCTGGTCAAAATAGGCACCGGTGACAGAATGTCCTGCACGATTCTGTGAATATCCTATAACCTGTGAATTCCACACTCCGAAGGGGAGAGTGTTCCGGAGAGTGTTGTGTATTCTATTGCAGTAATTGCGGTGCTGAAGTAAAAGAGGCAGGAAGCGCGTGCAAATGGCCTGTGCGCACAGTGTGTGCACCTCACAGGCTCGCTTCTGTGTAGCAGAAACCGCTTTCACCCAGATGATGGCACCTGAGAAAACCACAAAGGCAGAATCGGCAATCGGCCCCCTCCGGCCCTGGCCAGACCCGTGACCGACATCGGTCACCATCCCCTGACCTCCCCTCGTCACCCAGCCCCCGGGGACGTCTCTCAGAAGTCCACATTCCCTGCGGACCGTGTCTTCCGGGCCACTTCTCGACAGAATCACACGCCCGGCGATTTCACATCCTCTAACCGAGTCTGGCTTCCCAAATACGCTGGCGCTCTCTAGGGACACACGTGTGTCACGAATGAACGTCTTGGCTCTGGAGCAAGCCCTCGGTCAGGGTGTGTCACCACTGCTGACGGCGGGGAGGGTTTTTACACAAGATCTCTTGCTTTTTAAACAGCTGACTTCCCAGGCAACCAGAATTCCTCTGCCCGACCGTATACACCACGCGCTTTTTTTTTTTTTTTTGACTCTGTTCTTTGAGGACCCAATTCCTCCAGCACTAATTCGTATTAAAGCAAAGGCCAGCTCATCAAAGCGACGGTTCGGTGGAACTCGCAGGCGCCTCGCCGTCTCTGAGCCCAGGCCCGTCTAACCACCACCCCGATTCCTGACCTTGTATTCCGTACAAGAATACTTCCGTAGTATTATTCCTCTACGTCCCCCGTGCTTCCAGTATTCACGTGTTCAAAAACCTCAGAGGATCACTTCCGGTGCGAACGGCCTCTAAGTTTTTTTCTTCTCACCAAACGTGTCCCTAGGTTCCTGCGACACCAAGTCAAGTTTCCGGAGGAACTCGTTCTTTCTGACCGCGGGCAACGTAAATTCTCACGGCGGCTGCCCCCACGGTGCGCTCAGGTCCTCACGCCGGCCCGGGGCAGGGCGGGGCGGCGGGAGGCTTGGACCCAAGCCCGCAGTCGCAGATTCCGCTGGCTCTGAGCTGACTGGAAGGTTCCTCTGCACCCTTAAAGCAGCCATCCACCACGCACTTCTGGGCGAAAATTCAAGGGAGAGCTGAACCGATAGCTCCCGCCAGTACTGAGCCTGCACTTTCTCAAATTTTTTTTTTAATTTTTTTTAACATTTATTTATTCTTAAGAGACATAGAGACAGAGCGTGAACAGGAGAAGGGCAGAGAGAGAGAGGGAGATACAGAATCTGAAGCAGGCTCTAGGCTCTGATGAGCCGTCAGCACAGAGCCCGACGTGGGGCTCGAACTCACAGACCGTAAGATCATGACCTGAGCTGAAGTCAGCCGCTTAACCAACTGAGCCACCCAGGTGCCCCTCAAATGTTTTTTGAGTGTTTAATATTTACTCTTAGGGAGAGAGAGCAAGCAGAGGAGGGGCCAAAGAATGGAAGAGAGAGAATCCCAAGCAGGCTCCCCGCTCACAGCACAGAGCCCAGTGCAGGGCTTGATCCCCACGAGCCGTGAGATCACGACCTGAGTCGAAGTCGGACGCTCAACCGACCGAGCCCCGCTTTCATCTGCGCAGGGGGAGTCGGTGCCCCGAAGCCCCATGCTGTTCTACAGTCAACTGGACACTTGGGAAAACATTTTGTACCAGGGCGCCTGGGTGGCTCAGTCGGTTAAGTGTCTGACTTCAGCTCAGGTCATGATCTCACGGTCTGTGGGCTCAAGCCCTGCACTGGGCTCTCCGCTGACAGTGTGGAGCCTGTTTGAGATTTCTCTTTCCCTCTCTGCCTGCGCCTGCCGCTGTTCTCCTTCCCTCTCTCTCTCTCTCTCTCTCTCTCAAAATAAATGAATAAAAAAAAAAAAAAAAGACGCCTTGTATCTTGGCTTCCAACACAGACGGAATGGATGGACGACGTGGTGAATTTCCAAACTTCAAGCCACCGTCACGGCCACTGGCCGTCGCTACTGAGAGAGGCAGAAACCCACCTTTCTTTACAAAAGACCGAGGGTGTGATTCTGGGTAAGCCTTGAGGACGTCACGCTGAGTGACACGGCCGGTCACAAAAGACCAGCACCTATGTGAGGTCCCCCGGGTGTCGGATTCACAGTGGCCGGGGCTGGGGACTGGGGCAGGGGACAGGGGAGTCGGTGCTTCACGGGGACAGGGCTTCGGGGCTGTAAGATGGAGCGTGTGGAGAGGGGTGGAGGCGGTGGCCGCGCAGCAGGGTGGATGTCCCCAACTCCAACGAGGAGCGTGCTCGCGGAGGACAAAAATGGCAACTGTGGCGTGTATTTCACACAATCCGATGAAAGGGCAACACAGCCCAGGTTTCAGAGCGGCGTGTCATCGCAGCGGGCGCAATGCTTCTCTTCAGCCCCGTTTCGCAAGCCAGACGCTGCTCGACAGAGCCAGGCGATCTTTCTCAGACCCTAACTATCTCACCCCCACCCAAACTGTGTCCCCGACTAGCCCCGAGCGGGTCAGAGGCCCCCCTGCTCCCTCTGCCCCCAGTAGCTCTCCTGGAACCCCACGTGGAGGGAAGAGGGCACCCCACGGCCCTAGGATCTTAAAGCCACTTGGTGGCCTCTGTCCCCGGTCACCTCTGGACCCTCATTCGAGTCCCAAACTCCCTCCTGGTAGGGACTGGCAGGCTGCCCCCAGGAGAAATCCTCACCGTCGCCCACCCTCCCAGGCCCAACTGGGCTCCCTGCCCTTCGGGAATCGTCCGTCGGGCACCCTTCATCGCAGGGGCCAAATGTTTTAGCCGACCACTCTTATTTTCTGCATTCTCGAAACTCCGGCATCTGGAAAAGGCCCCTCCAGGGCCAGCCAGCTCTCGGGGAGGCGGAAGGGCTCCCGGGCAGGCCTTTTCTGTGCAGAGCAGACAGCGCAGGGCCCACCGCCCCCCCCACCTGCCTTCCTCACACAGCACCTCCTGCCCCGTGTCCCACCCCCCACCCCCGCCCGGGGCCGGGAACCAGACAAGGGGAGGCCCCCACGTCCCAGAGCTAGCCAGAATTATTCCAGCCGGTCAGTCCTCAACTACCGACTCGGCACCGCCCCGCCTTTCCCGTAAAACCTCAACTCCTGACCTCACTCCCCCTCACTCTCCCTTCCGCCTCCCGGCCAACCCCACGCTTCCCTCTGAGGCCCGCACGGCCTGCCGTGTCCCCTCTCTTGGGAAACGTGGCAGACCCTTCCTTCCAGGTAAGATCTGTGGGCCCGATCGCGGGGGCGCCCACGGCCCGCCGCGGCGTGGGGCCGCAGGCGCTGAAGGTGGGCCACGCTCTGCCCTGAGCCCCGACGCCGGCGGCCGGCTGCCTCAGGGGGTGGGCGAACGGGGAGAGGCTGCGGGGCCGCGGACAGGTGCGAGAGCCGAGCCTCCGAGAGCCAGATCCGGACCCCGCCACCCCGAGGGCGCGACTCTGGGCGCGTCACGCACGTCTCTCCGCCGCGCGTTCCCCGTCTGCAAAGGAGCGTCCTCACCGGCGGTTCCGAAGACAACACGTCTGATGGCACGAGGCCGGCCCGGCCCAGAGCCACCGCAGGACGGAGCGCGGCGCAGTGGACGGCTGCCGCCGTCCGCCAGGACCTCGATCGCGAGCAGGGACCCGGCGCCGCGACGCTCACAGTCCCCCATCCCTGCTAGTAAAGACCCAAACACCCTCAGGTGTCACCGCCCGCTTCAGTTTGTCACGAACGCTTCAAACAGACAAACCGGGGCCTTCTTAAGCTCTTAAGAACTTGCCTAACTAAGAATAAAACTGATCTCGGATTCGTCTAGAAAACTAAGTGGGACTAGCCAAGAAAATTCTGGGGGAAATGGATAAGCGAACGGATTACTCCCACCAAACGCTGAAGTTTATAAAGATACGGTAACTTAAAGAAAACTGCTGTGTAACTAACAGTGGGACAGGCTCCTGAATAATCCAAAACTAACGCCGAGCTAACAAGGAAGCTTCAATACCAAAAAGAAAAAAAAAAAGGCTGGTGTTCCAGTAATTGGAAGCAATACATGATTCAATAAAGGATGTCAGGGCACGTCACGTCTGAACGAAGCCGGCTCCACGTTCCATGTGAGTGAGATTCAACCATAAAGATGAATCATGAAAACTCCTCCAAAAACGGATTTCAAAACCACCTGAAAATGGCAAAATCCGAGACACGCGCAAGCTGGCTTCATTTCTTCCTACAAAACCTGGCGCAGAAACGAATCTCGTCCGGCAAAGGCACAGGACAGCCTGGGAAAAAAAAAATACCTTCCTGCGATCAGGGATGGAGCTAAATGTTCTTCGAAGGCGGTGGCGGGAGGGAAACGGAGGGCGACGGGCAGAAAATGAGTAGAAAAAAGTAAACAGTCATTTCCCAGACGAAGGACACGCCAAGGTCGTGGAGACCCCGGGCCTCGCGGACGATTTAAAACTCACCGATACACAGCATCGTGTCACGCCTGTTTTTCAGACCCAACTAAGATCCAAACGCCCCCCGCCCCGACGGCTCCCAGCGCTGGTCAGGGCTTGGGAAAACCTGAAAAGCTCACACCCCCCTCTGCCCCCCCACGTTCCCCCCACCCCCTGCTGGAGTATCAACAGCTGCCTTCTGGAAGAGCAGCTCTGCAGAATCTATAAAAAATTTATATATAAATACGCCAGAGGGAAAAAAAATTCACTTCTGGGAACCGAGGCTATAGATACACAAATGCAAAAAAAAAAAAAAAAAGTATCCGCAGATGTCTCCCTGCAGCCCTAGTTTATGGAACAGCCACGGGTTCTGATGAGAAGGCCCCATCGTGGGAGACCGCTGAAATAAACACGGACCAGTGTATCCGAACGACGGTGACAGCCAAGGTCCGGGGACAAGAGTCGTGGCCGGCGCAAACAGGGAAAGGTTGGTTCGAACCATTGTTGTTGGAAACAGCAGTTTGGTCTGTGTGACATAACTTCACCGTATGTAGAAATACATCGGGGATGCCACGATACAGGTGAAGTCTGGAAACATTACGCTCCGTGAAGGAAGCCAGATACCAGATACAAAGGCCACGTACTGTAGGATTCTGTTTAGATGAAATTTCCAGAAGAGGCCAATCCAGAGAGACAGAAGGGAGATTAGCCTTGCTGGAGGCTGGAGAGGGGGATGGGCAGGAACCGCTGATGGAAAGGGGGCTCTTTTGGGGGTGACGGGAATGTTCTGGAACCAAATGGAGGCGGCGAGTGTACCAAATGCCCCTGATTCGTGCAGTTTAAAAAGGCTAGTGTTGGGGCGCCTGGGGGACTCAGTCGGCGAAGCGCCCGACTCCGGCTCAGGCAGGCATGATCTTGCCGTTTGTGGGTTTGAGCCCTGCGTTGGTTCAAGCCCGGAGCCTGCTTCGGATTCTGTGTCTCCCTCTCTCTCTGCCCCTTCCCTACTCACGCTCTCTCTCTCAAAAATAAATGAACGTTAGAAAAATAAAAATAATAATAAAATAAGATACATAAAATAAAATAAAATAAAATAAAATAAATTAAAATAAAATAAAATGGCTAATGTCACATTAGGTGAATTTTACCACAATTTTAGAAAGTAAGTGAAGGAGGCGTGCAGGCAAGCACGTGTGTGCCCAGAAAATATCTGGGATGAAGACAGACACTGTCGGCCACCATTTATCTGGGCATCGGGGATGGGGGAGGGGGCGGAGGATGGGGGGCGGAGGAGCGAGGGGGGGAGGGAGCGGAGGGGGGAGGGGGAGGGGAAGGAGGCGGGCAGCTCATTTCGCACCCTTCCAGGCGGTTTTTCCCCAACCACCAGCGTTTGGTACTAGGGTTTTTGGGTTTGTTTTGGTTTTCTTGACTTTTACTTTGTCATGTAATACATACTTCACCCTGACACAAAATTTAAACATTCCAGAAAGAGCTAAATGAAGCTCCAAAAAGGGGCCCCTTGGAAGCATCTGTCTGCACACAAGACAGAACAGCATGCAGGATGGCTTGGGGAGGGTTTTCGCATAGTGACTGCTCCAATAAATACTCGCAGCTGTAAACATGTAAGGGGCCCAAGCCGAAGCTTCCTCAGCTTCCTCAACACCGTGAGGACCCCCCACACACCCCACACACCCCCAAAACACGCGGCAGCTCCCATCCCACAGCTGGGGAAAAACAATTATAAAGAGCATTTTAAACCTTAACCCGGACCAGATCGACTTGCCCCCACACTTGGTTTTGATTCGTTTTGTTTGGGTTTTTTGTTCTGTTTTGTTTTTGTTTTTTTGTTTTGTTTTGTTTTGTTTTGTAGCAGCTTGACTTCTCGACCCCGTGGTCGAAAATGAGTCAAGTAACAGAAACTTGACTATCTTGTTTTTTTTTTAATTATTATTATTTTCAAGAGAGAAAGAGAGAGAGAGAGAGAGAGAGAGAGAGAGAGAGAGATGGGCCCCAAGTTCTGAGTAGCAAAACAAAGCAACCGCAGCCAAAGTAAGTGAATGTTATTCGGACTCTGGAAACACTCCAGTCGGCAGAGGGAACGGGCCGAGGCACTGTCTCGTGAAACCACGGGCTGGGGGTTCCTCTGTCCCTAATGAAATGACAGCGACACACTGGATTTTGCAAACGGAGTGGGGAGGGAAGTACTGCGGGTCAAAGCCGCCATCTGAATCTTAGCAATGAAAGAGGACGCGTTTAGGGCACCTGGGGGCTCAGTCGGCTATGCGGCCGCTCTGGACTTCAGCTCAGGTCACGATCTCACAGTTGGAGGGTTCGAGCCCCACATCGGGCTCCGTGCTGACAATGCGGGGCCTACTTGGGATTCTCCCTCTCTCTCTGCCCCTCCCCTGCTCTCTCTCTCTCAAAATAAATAAATAAACATTAAAAAAAAGAAAGGGCTGCGTGCTGGACCTCTCCCGGTGCGATCCTGCCGCGCTGGGACCCTGTGTCCCATGTAGCAGCCGCTCCTCTCCCAGCCGCCTGGCGCCCGGTCGGAGGCCCAGCGGCCACTGGTGCGCTGGTGGCCGTGCACACTCACATCCTGCCCAGGGTCCCCCCAAAACCTGCAGAGCGGCTTCCTGTCCCACCCCCTCTCACTCCCCCCCCCTTAACAAACTGCAGCCGTCTTAGTAACTCAGCGCCTCTCTCCACTGGGGACTCCCTGCTGCCTGTGCTTTGGAACAGGAGGGAAGGGAAGGACAGAGGAATGTCCCTCCGAGAGCTCCTTTCCTCACCTGCCCTCCCTCCCGGGACCCCTCTCCATTTGTCGCCTTCCGTGGCCCGCGGGGGCCAGACTTCAAGGAGTCCGTCGCCTGCCGCTTCAAAGGCTCCCAGGCCCAGATAAATCACAGGCACCGACAGCAGCTCGTCCCAGCGCCCAGGCTGTTTGCTCCCAGCGGGATCGGTTCCTGCTGTGACCGGGGCTCCCGCAGGGAGACAAAGGGCCGGGCACCAGCCCCTCGAGGGCTGTGAAGCCGCCTCACTCTGCTCTGGGAGCTCCCCCCCCCCCCGCCAGAGCCAGGCGAGCAGCTGGAGGAAGGTGGGGGGGGACAGCCGCCTGGACGCTGGCGGCAGCACAGAGGGCCGGCCACAGCGCTGTCCGAGGGGACAGCATGCGACACGGAGCCTTCCCGGTGGGCACGCTTGTCCCCTGGGCCGAGGGGCTCGCCCGCATCCGGGCGCGGACGCACACAGAGCCTCCCTGACTGCAGCCGGTCCTGGCCTTGTCCTGTCGATGCCCCAACCCCTGACCCCCACACTGACCAGTCCTGGGGCCCCAAGGCTCTCTCTCAGAGAGAAGGGGCGTCCATCAGCGTGTAGGAGTCAGCACACGCTGCAGTAACAAATACCACCAGCTGGACAGCTTATTCCATAGGCATTTACCGCCCCGAGTCCCAGGGGCTGCGGGTCTGAGGTCAAGGACGGGCAGGGCTGGCTCTGGCCGTCTTCTCCCCCTGTCTTCCCGTCACCTTCCCTCCACCGTGTATCCGTCTCGGACCCAAGTTCCCCTTTTTACAAGGACACCAGTCAGGTACTGGATTAGGACCGGCCGTGATAACCTCATTTTCACTTGGTCACGCCGGTGAAAATCCTCCCTCCGAATCACGTCGCGTTCTCGAGTCTGGAGGCGGGGACCTGGGAAGCCAAGAGACACCCCTCGTGCAGAGTCGGAAAACCCAGGGAACTGGCTGACGTGGGGTTCCCGCGTCTCAACTTGCCTTTTCTTAACGTGCCCCCGAACACCCCAAGATCAAGATGCACTCCCGACGGGCTCAGGAACTCGCTAAGCCTTCCCACCTTCCTCCTTCACGTCCCTCCCCGGCCAGAGCTGGACGAAGGAAGGAGGAAGATGATGGAAGGGGGGGTAACTGTGAAAACAGCCCCGACTCCTTTATTTCAAGGTTACACACACACACACACACACACACACACACACACACACACACACACACACACACGCTGTCGTGGGGGGCGGGGCTTAAAGCCAGTCACCAGCCAGGAGGCACAGTGGCACAGGAGATGCCGTGCCTCCTCCTCCTCCTGTCCCTTCCCCCAGGGAGCCCTCGGTGACAGCCTGGCTCTGGAGGCTGGTACCTCCACGCAAATGGGGAGGGAGGTGGGATTTTTTAGATCAACAAGAATCCTTCTGCAACCCGAGTCTCACCCCACGCAGCATCTCGCTTTGGAACCTTCCCTCCGTTGGCCTCCGCGGGCCCCCGTTTTCGTTGTGGCCACGGTTGAGACTCAATCTTGGTTATCTGGCTCCTGTTAAAAGACATGTCGAGGGGCACGGGGTGGGGCGGGGGGCTCCGTCAGTGAGGCGTCGGCTCTGGATTGCCGCTCAGGTCACGATCTCATGCTTTGTCGGGCACCGACAGCGCGGAGTCTGCTTCGGATTCTCTCTCTCTCCCTCAGTCTGCCCCTCCCCTACTCGTTCCCTCGCTCCCTCTCTCTCAAAATAAATAAACACACTTAAAAAAAAAAAAAAAAGGATCCGTCGATTTTTCTGACTTTTCCCCGTTAGAAACGGGGCCGCCGTGAGCAGCCTGCCCTCGGCTTGCGCGTATGTTTTGGAGCAAGCCACGGCACGTGTGTATGTTGACTGTTAACGGTCAGCGTGAACCACCCTCAACGACCCTCAGCGTTGCAACTTACACGGCACGGGGCCGCGACGCCCAGGCCACCGCCGGCACGGTCCCCGGGACCCACCCCTGGCCTCGGCCGGAGCTCAGCCAGAACGACACTGCGAAACTGTCCTCCTGTCCAAGTCGGACAAGACCTAACGCCTCCCTAGGTTCCTGGTCTTTGTCACGTGCCGTTCCGCGCACCGCCTGCCGCTCGCCCTGTCCGCTTTCCCCTGGGCATTTCCTTTCTCGCTGATCTTGTGAGCTACGTCGTCTGGACACAACCCCCTCTCTGTCCTGTACCTTTTTTTTTTTTTAAGTTTATTTATTGTTTGGAGAGAGAGACAGAGAGAGCGCGTGAGGGACAGGCAGCCACACAGGGACAGAGAGAATCCCACGCAGGCGCCGTGCTCCCAGCGCAGAGCCCGACGCGCGGCTCGAACTCACGAACTGAGAGACCACGATCTGAGCTGAAACCAAGAGCTAGACACGTAGCGCGCTGAGCCCCCCGGCGGCCCTGCCCCGTGCGTTGTGGATTCAGCCTGGATTTCAGAGCGGATGCCAAACCCTCTCTACCAGGAAGCACAAAACGGAGTCTTTTTAGGTGTGTTGCTGAAAAAACCGGGGAAGGGCCGAACAGACCCAAAAGCTATAACCCCCTCCTCCCTGTCTTCCCGTGCCTTCACAACTTTGCCCGATGAAGCGGGGCCCCTGAGAACAGGGAGGAAACGCCCGCTCGGCACAGGGCGCTGCAGGACACTCCCCCGGGGGGTGCCAAGGAGCACCCCGCCAAGAGACGCCCAGAACGAAAGATCAGACCAACTCGAGGGGGTCTTCCCGGGGCCCCCGCGCACCTCCGCACCAGGACCCGACTCTGCGGGGCCCCCTCCACGGAGCGCCCACAGCCCGCGGACCGCGGGAACAGCACCTACGCCCGCTGGAACGCAGAGCCGCAGCCCCACCGGGAACCCCGAGTCTGGCTGAGGCCGCTCTGGGCGGTGAATGGCAAAGTTCTCGGGGCCCCTTGCCCGGGTCCCGCTGTAAACACAGCAGGCATCCAGAGCCGTTTTCCAGCGAGAGCCTGGGACGACAGGGCAGGGCCTGCGTCTCCGATAACACAGGCCCGCGATAACAGTCCGGAGATTATGCGGCCAACAGTTCTCACCGTTCAGGCTGAGCTATGTACAGGCAGCAAATTGAGGCTGTCCAGGACCCGCTAAGAGGGCCAGGGGAAACGGAACGAAATGTCAGAGGGTGTGGCTTTTGAGGCTGCGTGAAAAATATAGACGCGTTCGCTGTACCCGTCTAAATTGTACGTATAGCTGAAGGTTTCTAGAATTAAAAAGGTGAGGAGGGGCGCCTGGGTGGCTCAGTCGGTTGAGCGTCTGACTTCGGCTCAGGTCATGATCTCACAGCTCATGAGTTCAAGCCCTGCATCGAGCTCTGCGCTGACAGCTCAGAGCCTGGAGCCTGCTTCGGATTCTGTGTCTCCCTCTCTCTCTGCTCCTCCCCGGCTCATGCTCTCTGTCTCTCTCTCAAAAATAAACAAACATTTAAAAAAGGAAAAAACCTGCGGTAATCCACTCCCTTTCTGATTTCTCCTTTCCTTGTTTTTTTCTTTTTTTTTTTTTTTTCTTTTTGTGGTTGTTTGGTTTGTTCGTTTGGAAATCTAAGCGGAGGCACCAGCAGCCAGAGCCTCCACTCCCACCCCGCGTCCACCCGCTCGCTCGCTCATCACACGGAGCGCGCCCTGTCCCCAGCTCCTCCCGGAGCCTTAGTGCGCCCTGGACACACCTGCGATGTCCTACGAAGACTAGACACGGTGACCTGGGGGTTATTTCACTGTCGGAAGGAATCTCCCCACGTCCAAGGGTCACCCCCAAATGTCCCGTAGGCCCGTGGCCTCCAAGAAGACACAACACAGCCTCCTCTGGCAGGGCTACGCGGTGGAGTCATCACCCCGTGTGACCCGGGGGCTGTGCCTGACAGCCTTCTCCAGTCCGCAGCCCCCTCCCTTCCACGCCCCTCCCCCACCCAGCTGGAGGCTGCTCGCTCTCTGGATGGAGCTGGGGCATCCACACCGAGCTCCTCCTCACCGCACCCCAAACCCTACTCACTCTCCTGTCCAACGCCCATCGTCTGCCAGGAGCCACGACGGTGAGTGCCGCCCTCCTCCAGACCCCTCAGGGATGACTGGACTTTTCTTCTGCCTCAGTTTCCCCCAGGAAGCTCCCTACCCAGTACCTTTCCTGGAAGTTCCCCAGTGAGTCCAAAACCAAGCCCCTCGAGTTTTTTGTTTTACTTTTTAAGTTTATTTATTTTTGAGAGAGAGAAACAGAGTGTGAGCAGGGGAGGGGCAGAGAGAGAGGAGACACAGAATCTGAAGCAGGCTCCAGGCTCTGAGCTGTCAGCACAGAGCCCGACGTGGGGCTCGAACCCACGAACTATGAGATCATGACCTGAGCTGAAGTCGGACACTAAACCCCCTGAGCCACCCAGGTGCCCCTAACCCCTCAAGTTTTCATGCACCTCCTTTCCTGGGTGCAAACGTGACCCCCTCGACCCCACCAGCTGCTGCCAAATCACCCCTAAGACCCGGCTGCAGCATGCTGTCCTCGCCCCACTCACTCCTCACATCCTGAACGCGTCTGTGAGCTGAGACCCTGACTCGTGACCCTGCGTGATGTCCCCTGCTGCGTGGATGGCACCCCGGCCGCCTCCTCCTGCTGCCAGCACAGGGCCAGGACCCCAGGGCTGCTGCTGCTGCTGCTGGGGTACGAGAGGTCTCCGCCAGGGCTGCCTGCCTTTGGGGGTGATCACGCATCTTCCGCTCCCTTCCGGGGGTCCCTTTGGCAAAGCTTGCTGATTCTGTCAATCCGGACTCTGAATTTCCCCCTCCCCCTCGTCCCGCCCCCTGACGAGTGGCCCTCCCCGTGGGAGACTGCTTCTGCACCCCTAGGGGGCCTGGCATCATACTGGGGGGGCAGGTAAGCGGGACGGTGCCCTCGACCCTTCCCTGGTGCGTGTGCTTTGTGCTTTGAAACCTGCGCCATGCACACGCCCCCAGGGACAAGCGTTTCTCCCACCGCCAGACCCCCTACGGTGTCACCCTCCCAAACACACACACACACACACACACACGTGTGCACGGTGCACACACGTGCTCGTGTAGTTCTGTCTAGCCGGGCGCCCCGCACGGGAGGCAAGCATCGGCTGAGGCTCCGTGCCCTGGGCCTCACCCACCTGCTGGGTGCCCCTCGGGCTGGACGGCGGGCGCAGCCCAGAGTCCGCCCAGCCCCCTGGGGCCTTCCAATCCCCCGCCGTCGACCAGCAAAACCGAGGCAAAAGAAGCCCAGGAAAGAAAAAGCCGCTCCTCGCTCTGGACTCCCCCCACCCTCCTGGGGCACGGACGATCGCGCGGCCGCTGGACGAAGGGGAGGAACAGCCCCTCGGGTGGGGGCCGGTGGCGGCCGACACGGGCTTCCCGCAGTGATGACGATGTCCTGTGTGTGCGCGTGCGCGTGCGCGGGCCCGGAAACACACCAGCCCAGCGAGGCCGCGAGTCTCTCATTTCACTTCGGTTTCGTTCGTTATAACCTCAGGGCTCCCAGTGCCCAGTGGGTCCTGTCCCGCGCTGCTCAAGTCTGCAGGGAGGGTTTCTGATATTTAATCGGCCGTCCAGGAGGGCGCGGGGGGCGTGGAAATCAGGAGCCGGGAGCGTCGGGGTCCTGGGGAAACCCTCCCCCACTCGCCCAGGACTTGACGAAGCAGACGCGTTCTCCCCAGACAACATGTCAAAAGTGACAGAGGGCCTCCCGAGGCTCAGTCCAACGAGGGTTACAGACACACACCCCGCTTCCCCCGGAACTTCAGTGGAGGACAAGCCACTTAGTCTAACGAGGAGACTTTTTTCTCTACTTATTTCTTTCCCTTTGGCTTTTGATTTTTGGGGGGGAGTAGCGTGGGAGGGGGAAGAGTTCTTTCCCAGATAGAACTCAAAAAAAAAAAAGAGAGAGAACCCAAAAACGGGGCAAAGCACACCAACACGATTCCCCCTTCTCGAAGGCTTTCTGAAAACTCCCAGCCTCGTTCCACAATTCCGTGGCCGCCCCTTTAATAGATTTGAAATAGGTCGCACCCAGATAGGACCTGTGACAAGTGCACCGGGCCAGGAGGGCTGTCCGGCCCTTCTCCCCGACTCGGCCAGCTCCTCCACAAAACCAAATAAATACGGACTCGAAGGAGGCTGGCACCAGCTCCGCCCTCCCCCTACCCCGCTGGTTGTGGCTGCAACTAAGGGGCCGGGGTTCCTGGGGTCCCATCCACTTTTTGCTTCCGAACTCAGGAAGCCCTCACCGCACCGCAAACTCCTAACCATTTCTGTGAACCCCGCTGCGGCGGACGACGCGAAACCAAAGCACCCAAAGCGCCGCTGCAGAGCGAGGCTGTCCACACCCGTCCTTCCAGCCGCATCGTCCCCTGCTGCTGGCCGTGCAAGCCCCAGGCGACCCGGCAAAGTCCCTCCGCAAAGCACAGCCCCCCTTGGCTTTCAAGCACGGTGCTCTCCTGGCAGTCACCACTGGGGTCCCCAAAGAAGGAAGGGTCTTAGTGACAGCCTTCTTTAGCAGGACGGGGGTCACGGCCCTGAAGGAGCGCCCCCCCCCCCCACCCCGAGGGGCACAGCGGGGCCAACTCGAAGCTGCCCCGCTCGG
Source organism: Paguma larvata (assembly GCA_030068075.1). Lineage (NCBI taxonomy): Eukaryota > Metazoa > Chordata > Mammalia > Carnivora > Viverridae > Paguma > Paguma larvata. The sequence continues at coordinate 86,927,234 of CM057832.1, read as the reverse complement.
CCCTTTGACACACGGTGACCGCGTGCGCACGGGGGAGAACTCTGATCCGCTTACAGGTAGGTTCCCAGGGAATGGACCGAGAACCACCAACAGGCCTCTGACATCAACGAAGGCTTTAGAAGGTGGTTCTAACCCCCCCAGGGGGTGGGTGGGGGGGGGAACACTGAGCAGCCGCTGCCTTTCCCGGGACTACCCCTTGGAATGACGGAATGAGCACTCTCCTGGCGAAAAGACACACGGAGCACGCAGACAGACGTCCTGCGCCTCACCGGCCCGGCCCTTCGCGCCCAGCTGCTGCTTCCACGGTGGTGACGGTCCACATCCCGGCCTCCAGGGGAACGAGTTTTAAAGGACCGTCACCTCGCCGGCTGAAACCTGGCTTCAGGCGTCCCCCGTGAGAGGAGTTCCCTTCCCTACCCTTCGGAAGGCCTGTGGCCTGCCCACGTTTCTCTCTCTCGCCGATTGTTCCGGAGAAGATTCCAAAGGAAAGAGCCGTGTTAGACCCAGGCTCGGCCGGGCTTAAGTGTCTCAGAGGTTAAGGCAAGACTAAACCTTCGCTGGGAACAAAGAATTCACTGCCGATCGCTCCACGGGGGGAGAGGAGCGCACAACGGCCGGCGAAGGCTGCGCTTTGACCGACGAGAGGCAGAAGGGTTAACAAGGAAGACAGAAAGGTTCTTCGTGTAGCTATTCAGTGTCCCCCAACACTACCCCAGCAGGCACCGTGTTAACCCCATGCTGTTTTCCTGAACCGCAAACACTAAGCGAAACTCTGGCCGGCTTTCTAACTGTGAGTAGCTTGACTAACTGAAACTTCAGCCTGGTGGACCGGGGCCCCGGGGGGCGGAGGGGGCCCCAACTCCGTTTGGGGAACACTTCAGGACAGCAGCTTACAGCAGGCGCCCCTCGGGGTCTGTGACGCTGGGGGTCTCGGGGGAGCATTCAGTATCCGGCAGACACCAGGGTTAAACTTGCTCGGTGTGGAAACATTTCAAATGTGTGCGTCTGTTTTGCTCGGTACCCAGCCATAATAAGAAAAACATGTTGCCTCACTATATACATGGAACTCCTCTTTTTCTAAACTCTTCTCGCTCAAGATGTTTTCGCTCGCTTGCTTCCAAACAGACAGCTATCAGCGGTTTCCACCAGCACGCCAGGGCTCTGGGCCAGAAATCACCGCCGCCCTGTCAGAAGAGGGGGAGGGAGAACCCCCAAACTGTCCCTCCCAGCCTGTCCCACCTAGGCGGGGTCCGCAGTCCATCAGCTGGTTGCCTCCTTAGGAAACAGAGCCTTCTAGAAAAACGCAGAAGAAGAACTTATAAATCCTTCTATAATAACCTTGACATGTTTTTCCCTAGTAACATGATTTGTGTATAAAATGCACTCGAATTACAAGGATTCCTCCTCACAGCAGAAAAGACGCCAAACACCCAAATCTCCTGTAACCAGTAAAGCATATTCCTATTTGGAACACGAATGATCATATTTGAACCCCAGAAGGAGGAGGAGGAGGAGGAGCTTTCCGACTCCCTCCCCTACAGAGATTACTAACTCACTGGAAGAAGAAAGTTACCTCCACGCAGGGTTCAAAACTTAAGGCGATGATACAGGATTGCTTTCTTCCTCGGAGACGTCCTAACGCCTTCTGGAAAGGTCGGCAGGGTTTAAACTACTCCGCTAAGAAAAGCGGGCACCTCTCCTGTTCTCGTTCCCAGAGCCGATCTGAGCAACAGACGGGGGACCCTTCCTCGCAGCTCCCGGCTCACCGCCCCCCTCCCCGGACCGCACAGCCCCCCACCGTCCGCACAGGCCGCAGCCGCAGGTCCGCGGGGCAGAGTCGTGCAGGACAATTAACCCCCGCGCGCCCGCCGCTACGCCCCCGCGCGTCCAGGCTCAGCTTTAAGCCCCTCCCGCCACCCCCACCCCCCCACAGCGCAGCAAACGGGTCGCCCGACTCTAAAGGGGAGAGGGACTCCTGCGGGGGGGGGAGGGGTGCAGAAATCCACCGGGATGGTGTTCGCATCGCCCAGACCGACTTCGAACATCCTTTACTTACCATGGCGCCGTGCCCCCTGCGCGGTTTATGTTTTCAGGGATGGCGACAGAAATGCAAACCCCCTTCCCGAATCAAGTGACCAGAAATGTCTGACGCAACCACCATCTGGCTAGACCCAGACGACCCCCCAAAAGGCTGCCCAGCGTTCCCGGTTCTGCAGACAGGTCCCTGGAGCGCGCAGCTGGCAGCAAGACGCTGAAGCCCCCTGTGCGACGGTCCCCTAACGCTCACCTGCCCGCAGGCATACCGAGGAGGGGTGCACGGGGCAGGAGGCGGGCGACTCCGAATTCCTCTTACGAGTAAGGGAGCTGCTCACACATTTCTGGGGCTGGAGGCGAACCTCCTCGGTCTCCAAGCCTCCCGCCGGGAGGCACCGCCGCCCTCCCCCACCCCGGCAGGGTGCCCGGAATTCGGCCGCCGCGCGCAGGCCGGAGGTGCTGGGGGGTCCGGACGGCGTGGGCGAGCGCCGCCTCCTCGGGCTCCCCAGGCGGGTGCCCCCCGGCTCCGCACCGCGGCGGTTCCTGCGCGCCCCGGGGCCCACGCGGACAAGCCCGCGCAGGACCCCCTGCAACGCGTGCCCCTCCAGTAAATGCCACCAGGAACCTGGGCCCGACCCTCCAGCCGCGTGCCAAGTCTCGGGTGTCGGGGCGCCGCCGCAGCAGCCGAAAAGGCCGCCCGCGACCCCCGACCCCAAGCAGGAAACGCCACTCGGCTACCTCCCGGGAGTGGAGGAGGGGGTTGCGGGGCCAACAAAAGGGAAGCCAAAGTCCTCTCAGACCGAGCGGCGGGATCGGGAGCCCCCCCCCCGGGCCCCACCCGACCGCGGCGCCGGCCCTGGGTGGGGGGCTCGGGCGCAGAGCGGGGCGCGGGGGCCGCCGAGCCGTGCAGGGGAAACCGAGGCCAAGACGAGATCCTGGGAACTTAGAGACACGTCTGCGGACCCAGGGCCGGGCCGCATTCACACTCACGACCCTCGCAGACCCCCCCCCCTTGCCCCGGGGCTTCCCCGCCGGCGCCGCCCGCCCGCGCGGCCTCTGGAAACACTTAGCCGTCCCCCGAGCGCGCCTCCTTGGAAGCAGCCCCGGGGCGGCGGGGCCGAGGCGGGCCGGCGGGCGCGGAGGGGCCCTGCGCGGCGCCCCCTGCTCGGGAGAGAGCGGCCCGGGGCACAGGCGCGGGGGCACGGACACCGCAGAGCGCGGGTCGCCGCGCGAGCACCGAGGGGACGCGCCGGGGCGGGTGCGGGGCGGCGGGTCCTACCTGCGGTCCGGGACGCGCAGAGCAGGAGCGCGGCGGCCACCCAGACGGCCGGGGCGCACAGCGGCGGCAGCGCGGAGCCCCGGGCCATGCCGGGGGCCGAGGGGGCCGGGGCGCGGGGCGCGGGGGGCCGGGCGCCACCACCCCTGTGGGCCGCGCGTCCGCTGCCCTTTCTCCGCGCGAGTCGGTCCCTCTCGAAGGACTCCTGGTCTTCCTCCCGTCCCGGGCCGGAGGCGCCGCTGGGCTCCGGGCGCGGCGCGGGCTGGCTGCGAGGCTCCGGGGCGCGGGCTGGGCGTCCCGCCGGCCGCCGGGACGAGCGCGGGGGGCGGACCGCGGGCGCGCAGGAGGCAGGGTCCCCCGCTCGCCCGCCCCGATGGGCCGAGCGAGGCCGGCGCCGGCGCCCCCTGCCGGAGGGACGCGCCTGCGGCGGGCGGGGCGCGCGGGAAGCGGGGGCCCGGGACCGGGGGCCGCTGCTCCGTCCCGGGGCTGGCCTCCCGCGCGCGCCCTCAGGACGCTTGGACGCAGAGGTGGCGCGCCGCGCCAGCCCTCCCCGCAGGGGCGCCCCGGGCCCTTGGCATCCACCTTCGGGGGCGGGGCCCCCGGGGGCCTGGTCCCAAATCCGTAACTCGGGACCACACTGCTCCCCGCCAGGCCCTCCGGGGCGAAGCCGACAGCCACGAGGCCCCAGACACCACCCGTGCGGGAGGAAGAGAGGCGAGGGCACAGAGAAGAGGGACGTTCGAGGAGAGAGACGGGCCGGGCCAGGTCCCCGCCGGCGCCGCCCGCTGCGCGGTGGGGACGTCCACGTCCCTCCCCAAAGGCTCAGAAAGCGCCTGGAGTAGAGCTGCGCAGAGGGAGCGCGATGCTATCTGAAGCCGCCGTGGCTTTCGGTTTACTGTTAAAAGCAAATTGTGTAATTTTACCCATTAAAGGCAGAACACTATTTGTGTTCTGCAGAGCCCCAGAACATGCAGAAGTAATTTGCTTCACTTGTAAAAGACATTTTGAATGCAATTCAAATAGCATATTTTCTTGCTTCTTCTTGGTTTTGCTTCACACATGCCAAGGTCTGGAATTGGAAAGCCTGACCCTCCTGTTTGTAACTTAGGAATTTTCTTTGTTTTTGCTCTCTTGGAGAAGGGACCGGGAACCGCCAGCCCGCGTCTCGGTTGTTTGTTTTGTGAGATTTATCTTTGAGCCGATTATCGGGCAGTTTGTTTGGCGTTGTTTTGCTCAAGCACCGTTTCCTGCTAGTTGAGGTGAATTAGGGAGAGCCCCGGCCTTGGGGGCCTTGGGTGCCTGACCCCGGAGCGGCTGAGCTTGCCCCCCGCCCCCACCCCCCCACTCCCCCACTCCCCCTAGCCCCCACCCCCCCAGAATCGCTGTCCGCCGCCTCGCACATGGCAGGAAATAAAAGTTCTCTTGCCTGCCCTGCTGACGAGGCCGAGCCCGCCCCCGCGGCGCACTGCCCCGGTAAAATGATCAAGGCCTCCCTCGCACCGTCTCTGCCCAATCTGTTTGCAGTAACGTCCCACACACTTCTCTCTCCTAACGCCCATGGCAGGGGCGGTGCCCGGGCCTGGCCAGGGGCAGGCGGCTGGGTGCCGCGGCCGCAGCTGTCTGTCTGTCTGTCTGTCTGAGCGGCAGACAGCTCTCCCAAATGTTGTCTGAGCGCCGGACATGTTTGGGTTTTGCTTCACTTTTCTTCCCCTGGGGGCCCTCGAGGATGCTTTAAGAGGGAACAAGGCTTTCAGAGTTGGTCTCCAAGCACTTAGTTCCAGACTCTTCCGTTCGGGATCTGGTGGAAACCACACCAGGCAGGCAGAGAAGGGTCCTGTGAGCCTTGCCCTCAAAAATGAGTCCACTGGCCAAGCCCCCATCCTGCCCGGGGATCTGCTGCATAGGCTCCAGGCCGCAGTTCCAGAACTATCCCGTCAGCAGCTCCGCCACTTACTTTGGGTGTGAACTTGGGGGAAATGACCTAATCGCGCTTCGGCCCCTCATCTGCGTGCAGTTTTCATGGGACGAGGTGTCCCACGAACCTGACCCGAGAGTTTAGACGGAACACGTATTTTTGCTGGCAGTTCCTTGGGTGCGGTCGGAAACGTGGCTTCTCTCACCTGTGAGCCCAGAAAGGCTTATAAAAGTTCTCTCTTCAGCATTTCTTTCTCCCAGGGTCCCCTGCCTGTAACTCTGGCCTGCTCCTGCCTGGTCTCCCCCTCGCCCCCTCCTTGCTGCCCTGACTCCAGGTTCAGAACCTACAGGAATAAACGCAGGAAGTTTGTCTTCATGAATGGGGGTGCTTTCTAAGTCGCTGCACACGGCTGAGAGCCCAAGCCGGACTGTTCCCTCCAGCCTGGAGCCGGTTCTGATCGCGGCATGACTATTACCCCCAAACCTAACAGCCTGGTATGGCCAATCTGTATCGCTTCAGTAGTCTCCGTGGGTCAGGAATTCACGAGAGCCTTAGCTAGGCCGGGGTCAGGGACGGCCAGCGCTGCATCGTCGAAGGGTTCGCTGAGGCCAGAGGGTCTTCACAAGGCAACTCGTTCTTGTGCCCGGCAAGTTAGCGCTGGGTGGGGCCGGGGGTCCCCCCACCCCTCGCCAAGTGCATCTCTTTTCGGGGCTCCCTGAGCACCCCCCAACTTGCCAACTGACCCCCCCCCCCGAGTGAGAGCCAGGCGGCAGCTGCAGTGTCTTTCCAACTTACTCTTGGCAGTCACGCAGACATTTCCGCGGTATCAGTTTCACAGGGCTGGCGCTCTTTGTTGTAGGAGGAACCTGCGTGGGGGCGTGTCCACCGGGAGGCTCACTGCCACACCTGCCAGGCGGAACACAGCCATGCCGTCCTCGGGGCAGGCGGCAGGCGGGAGGGGGGGGAAATGGGCGTGGTGTGTCAGCAAGAGCGCCAGAAGCAACCAGGCACCCCTGCAAGACCGTGAGCAGAGGGAGCCATGCAGGCATCTGGAGGGAAACACTTAGGTGCAGGGACGGGCTAGTGTGAAGGCTTCAAGGCGAAGGGCTCCTGGGGCGTCAGCCTGTTGGCCGTTTGTCTCCCTTCTCGTGTGAAATGTCCGTTTAAATCTTTTGCTCATCTTCTAACTGCGTTCTAGATCTTCTTAGTTTTGAGTTTTAAGAGTTCTTTATGTGTTCTGGATAGACGCTCGTTCCAGGAAAGATACAGATAACGTTTGCCCCCAGCCTCCGGTTTGTCTTTTAGTGTTGTTGTTTTTAACAGTGCTTTTTCAGAAGCAGCGCTTTCTCATTTGGATGAAATCCCATGTATCAGTTTTTTTCCTTTACAACTAGTGCTTTTTGAGTATCAGGGAATGCTAGATCAGACCAAAAAGAAAAAAAAGAGGGATCCAGGTGTCCGAGCATAGCAAACGGCGCTGAACGGATGTGAAAAGCGGAGGCTCTGTTGGGCCTGCTGGGCTTCCATGGGAAAACAGGCGCTCACTTCCGTGTCCGCTGGGCACCCATCACGTGGATTGTGTTCGGATGCTCTGCCGGCAGCCAGCGAGGCCGAAGTCCAGGCACGGACAGGGCGGCTCCATCCCCCCCCTCCCGCCCAGCCTTGTTTCGAGCCCTGCCCCCCTTGAACCTCACAAACAGCCTGGCCCAGGTCAGCTGGGACCCCCGAGCTCGAAAACCAAGGAGGCCTCTGCTTCTCTGCCGCTCACCCCTCTGCAGCCCGTCGTCCCAGGCCGTTCCTTCCTCGGACCAAGCCTCCCCGCGGCTCCACGACACCAAGGACCCCCTGGCTCTGCTGCCGCTTCTTTAGATGTTCCTCCTTCTTCTGCCCTCGGCCGTTACGCTGGGCACGGTCTCTTCCCTCTGTAATCTCCTCTGAGCCCGTGGCCCGTGGCCTCAGCTGCCACCCGTGTGCTTGGCACCACCGACATCTCCGTCTCCAGCCCGAACCGTTGCCGTCACCTCCACACCTGTGTTTTCCGCTCCACTTGGCTGTCCCGGGGCACCTAACCTCAAGTTACCCAAACTTCAACTCCTTTTTTTTTTAATGTTCATTTATTTTGAGAGACAGAGAGAAAGCAAGCAGGGGAGGGGCAGAGGGAGAGAGACAGAATCCCAAGGTCCGTGCACAGAGCCTGATGCCGGGCTCGATCCCATGAACCACGAGATCATGACCTGAGCCAAAATCAAGAATTGGCTCTTTAACCAACTGAGCCACCCAGGTGCCCCCCAACTTGAGCTGCTCTACACCCCCCGCTGCACCCTGAACCCTGCCCGAAACCTAATCTTTTTCCTAAGTTCCCTCCGGCACGCCATGGCACCGCCCACCACGGACCCCCATGAGACGCGAACCAGGCCCCACCCTTGACCCCTCCCTCTCCCTGCACGTCCCCCCTGTGGCCGCGTCCTGTTGCTTTTACCTCCCAGATGCCTCCTGCCTACTGTCCTTTGTCCGCAGTGCCCTCGCCCAAACTCAGGATAACATCTCTTTTGCCCAGTTAAGAGCCTCTGTCCCAGTCTCCCTGCTTCCCTCCATCGCCGGCTCCAACAGGCTGTCCGCACCCCCATAAAAAGATCTTTCAAACCCGGGTCTGTCTCTTTGCTGTCTCTTCCTCAGGGACGCCTCTCTTATCCCCGTCACCCCAGGGAAGTGAGTCTGGACCTCACCTGGAGGCGCCTCCCACGCTTGAGATCGACCCCGTGGGTTGCAGGTGTACTTGAACTTGGTCTGTTTTCCCCGCTGACCTGAAGCTGCCCGAAGGGGCCCCGCCCTAAGAAAAGGGCCGGTGTGTGCTCACCGGTGCCCGAGCTGCGGTGACGACATACGTGGGGGGGGGGGGACGCCGTGTTTGACTCGGATTTAGGACAAATACAATACATTCTTTCATGGCCCGGCCACCGCCTTCCCTGCCGTGTGGCTGAGCTTTTACAGCACGAAGCCAGCAGGTTTCCGTTTCACGCTTTCGCGACTGAGTGACTTGCTGATAGGCTTACCCGAAACTGACACATCCGTCCAAGACGACAGTGGTTTAGCGAAATAAATTTCATCTCAACCCACGCATGTCTGCGGACGGCTGAAATGGGCTTTCTTGTACCCCCAGATGCAGATTCGGATACAATGAAACCGAGGTTCCGGTTTTCACCAAATTACGAACCCCCCAGCGCGACCGTGGTAACGAAGCAACTTTATCTTCAATTTCCAATCTTTACGTTGAGAAACGGGGGCGGCAGAAAGACACGGACAGGAAATACCTTTCCGCGTGGTTCACCATGCTGTACAAAGAGGACCCCCCCCCCGCCGCCGGTGGGCATCCTGAGGAGGCCCCACGACTAGCCGAGGGTCTAGCCGTCCCCTCTTTAAGATGAAGACAGGTGTTTGTCACGCGAGGCCCTCCTCTCCTCTGACCGCAAGTACGAGGCGTCTTCTCCAACATCAAGTTTCCAAGAGCAACGGGGCAGGGGGGCTCAGCTTAACCCTCTTCTGACACCGGCCGCGCACAAGTAGCACCAGACTCCACACGTTAAGGGCTCGGTCCCACGAGACGCCCGCACAGCAGATGCCAGGTTCAAGTCCCAGGTGCCCCGGGCACCCACGCTTCTGCCCCACTTGGCTCCTCTCGACCCCCTCTTCAGCTCTGATACTTTGAGAGATACTTTGAGAGAACGGCTCCCAGAACTCAGGATCGTGCTCACTGAACACTTCTGGTTTATGATGAAGGATGTAATTCATGGACGACCAACAGGAAGAGACGTGCAGGGCAAGGTAGGGGAGGGGGCGTGCACCGCTGCCAGTTCCTCCGTGTGTTCACCAGGAAAGCTCTCCGAACCCCTTCATTTAGGGGTTTTCGGGGAGCTTTCATTACACAGGCACCATTGGTTAAATCACTGGCCATGGGTGGGGCACCCGGGTGGCTCAGTTGGTTAAGGGTTCAACTTTGGCTCAGGTCATGATCTCAGGATTCGTGAGTTCAAGCCCCACGTCAGGCTCTTCGCTGACAGCTCAGAGCCTGGAGCCTGCTTCGGATTCTGGGTTTCCCTCTCTCTCTGCCCCCCCCCATGCACGCTCTGTCTCTCTCTCTCTCAAAAATAAATAAACATTGAAAAAATTTTAGGGGTGCCTGGGTGGCTCAGTCAGTTAAGCTCAGACTTCGGCTCAGGCCATGACCTCCCGGTTCATGAGTTCGAGCCCCATGTCAGGCTCTGTGCTGACAGCTCGGAGTCTGGAGCCTGCTGCGGATTCTGTGTCTCCCTCTCTCTCTGCTCCTCCCCCAGTCACGATCTGTCTCTGTCTCTCTGTCAGAAATAAACAAACATTAAAAAAATTTTTTTAATTAAAAAAATATCTTTGGCCATTGGTGATTGAACTCAATCTCTGGCCCCTCTCCTTTCCCCAGAGGTTCCAGGGTGGGGCTGAAAACTCCAAACCTCTATTCACGGCTTGGTCCTTCTGGCGACCAGCCCCCATCAGAAGCTGTCCAGAGGCCCTCCGACACTCATTCGCATGCACTCAGGTGTAGCTGAGAGAGGCCGGTGATGAGAAACGAAAGACACTCACGACTCAGGGGATTCCGAGAGCATTAGGAGCCTCGAGCCAGGAACCTGGGACAAAGACCAAACATAAATTTCCCATTGTACCAACCATGTGGGTCAGATTATTGTCCCTGATGGGGCAGCTAAAGATAATAGCGGGTTCTTTTTCAAACAGGAAAGTCAATAAGACCAAGAGGTACTTACATCACCATGGCGACTACATAGGATGATTGGATGAAAACACGCATATTACGAAGAGTTCATTCAACAAAGCTTCATGCCTATAATATCTTCCAAAATCCTCTTGAAAAATAGTTTAGTTCTCAGTCTTTAAAAGAAATTTTTTTAATATTTATTTATTTTGGAGAGAGAGAGAGAGAGAGAGAGAGACAGAGAGTGAGTGGGGGAGGAGCAGAGAGAGAAGGAAACACAGAATCCGAAGCAGGCTCCAGGCTCTGAGCTCTGTCAGCACAGAACCCGATGCGGGGCTCGAAAACCACGAATCATGAGATCATGACCTGAGCTGAAGTCAGATGCTTCACTGACTGAACCCCCAGGCGCCCTTGGAGTCCTGTTCTGGATCCAGCAAGCGCTTCAAAGGAAGACGGTACTCCGGACGACCGCAGGCGCGGACGTGACGTGGGGTAGAGTCGTCCCGGAGAGGAACGGGCAGGATTTATTACAATCTGAGGTGTGCGCCCCGCTCTCTACGTGCAGGGAGATCAGGAGGACTTGTGCTGGTTCGCAGAGAATCTCGCTCATCCACTGCCACCGAGTGGGTCCCAGCACGTCACAGGGCGACGCGACGACTGGCGATAATCCCTCGAGGTCCTGCGGGTTCACTGGGCTCCGCTGGACGGTCTTCCCCGGGCTGTGGCTCTCCGAGGCTCCGCTGGGCGGAAACGCCCGACTCTGCTTCTTCACTCGCACGTCTGGCACCTGGGTGCTCCTTCCCGTGGCCCCCATCTCCGGGGAAAGTGTGGGGCCGGTTCTCCTCCAAGGCCTCGGCATGTGGCCTCTCCCCTTGAAAGGACACTGGCCTCGCATGGCACGACCGAAGGCCACGGACATGGAGGCAGCCATCTGTGATCAAGCTTAGTCCTGGGACCCCTAAGAGCATCGGTCCCCCGCGAGGCGTTGGCCACAGTCAGTGCGTCAGCCCAGACCCGGTGCGGGAGGGCTGGCGTGAGGCCGTGGAAACCGGGAGTGAGCTTTACTGGGACTGGACCCTACTGCATACTGTATTATTTTCCATAACAAACAACTAGCCACGACCTAAGTATCTGTCAACAGGGGAATGTCTTACTACACACACACACACAGAGCATATTACTATATTCACGTAAATAGTATACATTACGTCAACTAACGTTAACACAACATAGAACTGATGTGTGTATCTCTCTCATGATACCGGACGGCGGTATAACAGGATGGGGCAGAGCCGCGTATACTGACGGAGAGGCCTCTAAGACAGTTAAGCGAAAACAGCCGGTCACGGAGCCCTAAAGACAAAGAGCGGAACTTTCTGGAGCTCCTGTGGATGGCTCCTTTTCTAGCTTCCCAACTTCAAGCGTTGTGCACTTGCGAAGCCGGACGGTTACCTCTCCGTGTGCTCAACTCACACCTCGTCTCGCGGAGAAGCCCAAGGCCAAGGCAGACAAAGGCGGCCCTGGCTGAGTCAGCTACTGACACGGCTGTGGCAGCGGGGCCCCGGAGAAGTCCCACCTCCACCGTGCCCTCCCTGGTGGCCGCCAGACTGCTGGGCTTTCTTTCAGGCTTCGCTCGGCCAGAGAGACGGAGACGGGAACGGGACGAGGGAAAGCTTCCGTTCTACTCGAACGTCGTTCTGTTCTCCCCGAGACTTGGCCGCTGGTCCTGCGTAAGTGCCTCCTGCCTGGAGGATGGTTACAGCCTTTGGTTGGTTTCCAGGGCTCTTCGGAAGCTGACTGAGGATTTCGCCGGTCCGTCACTGCTTTCACGGAGCAGAGAATTTTCAGCTGTCCTTCCTCTACCGTTTTCTCCGACCTTGAAGTCACCTGAAGCAGGATTTCACCTCCTCCTCTCGACACCCTTGACCAGGTCTTCCGTGGTTCCCGTGGTTCTAATCTCAAGGGTCAATTATCAGTCCTGATCTTTTTTGATTGAGTAGTAGCTTTTGACCTTAACCTTCTGAGAACGCGTTCTCCATCTGGCTTCCAAAGCAGCCCCTGCTTTTCTTCTGCCCAGACTACTGCTCTTTTTTCTGCCTCCTCTTCCGTGAGCTCTCCTCCCCCTTGCTTCCAAACGGCCCATGGGGATGGCAGGCAAGCCTCGTGTCTATAAAGGCCACCCACAGACTGACACCCCTAAACGAGCCTCTCAGCCGGGTCCCTCCCTCACGCGCCGCTGTCACGTGCCCAGCGACACACCCTTGAATTCGTCGGGGGCATGAACAACTTGAACTACCTGACGCGCGACTCTTGTCCTTTCCCGCTGGCCCCCTCCCTCCGGTCTTTCCCATCTCAGCAAAGATCGCTCAGGCCAGAGCCCTTGAGGTCACCCTTGAGTCCCCACATTCTCCCACGTTGAGTCCATCAGAAGACACACTGGCTCCATCTCCGGAATCTGTCTTTCAGTGCATCCGTTTTTACGCCCCCTACCATGGTCTGAGACTCCATCAACTCGAAGCTGAATTAGTACACCTAGAAGACAACCAGGGGGACTCACTCAGAATCCCACTCACGTCTTTCCTGCCTCTCCCGCCCACTTCCTCCGCCACGGCCTCCATGTGCAGGAAAAGCAAACATCCCTCCAGTGGCTCACAGAGTCCGTGTGATCTGCTGGCCGTGCACCCTCTGCTCCTACGACACCCCCTGTCCGTCCTTCCTCACTGGCTTCCTGAGTCGTCCTCGACAGCCCGGGCCCCATGTCCCTGCCACCTGCAACGCTCTTCCTTGACAGGTGGCCTGGCCTGCCTCTTCACCGTCCCCAGCTTTGACTCAACGTCCCCTTCTCGGCGCCTCCCCTGACGCCCTGTTCTCAAAGCCGACCACTCCCGTGTCCCTCGGCTGCCCTATACTTTCTCCTTTGCAAGTATTACTGTTTACAATACCCTATGTTCTACTTCCTACTTATTTTTTTTAATTTTTTTTAACATTTTTATTTATTTTTGAGAGACATAGAGACAGAGTGTGAGCAGGGGAAGGGCAGAGAGAGAGGGAGACACAGAATCCGAAGCAGGCTCCAGGCTCTGAGCCGTCAGCACAGAGCCCGACGCGGGGCTCAAACTCACAGACCCTGAGATCATGACCTGAGCTGAAGTCAGCCACTTAACCAATTGAACCACCCAGGCGCCCCCTACTTATTTTTAATACATATTTATTTAATATTCAATTTCCCCATGAGCTGGGGTTTTTTCTGTTTTTTTTTTTTTTTTCCAGATTTCATTTCTTCTCTTCCTTAAGACATTGTCTGGGAGCATGCGTGTGGCTTACTGCATCCTGACCGTCCCCAGGTCCGTGCAGAGAGCCCGGCAGCCTCACGGGTGGGGCGGCTGGACCAGTCCCGCTCCCTGGCCTCATCTGGCCTTTGCCATCACCTCCCGTGAGATTCTGTGTCTGCAGCTGTGAGACTAGCATCCCAATTGGTCTTATTTTTTTAATGCGTATTTATTTTTGAGAGAGAGAGAGAGAGAGAGAGAGAGAGTGGGGTAGGGGCAGAGAGAGAAGGGGACAGAGGATCTGAAGCTTGATTCAGAGGCTCAATTCGGGGCTGGAACTCATGAACCGAGAGATCACGACCTGAGCCAAAGCTGGACACTGAACCGACGGAGCCACCCAGGCGCCCCGTTCCCAAATTGGTCTTCACCTCCTGAACCGGGGCTCCACAGATGTGCTCAGAGTTCCTTGGCTGGAGCACGTGGCAACTCCTTCTACCCTGCTACACAAGAATGTATGATTTATTCCTCTCTTCGGGGGCGTAGATGATACAAACCATGCAGTATGCCACGAATTCCAGCCCTGCTCCTGTCAGTATTTGTTTGAGCGTCTGATGCCGTAGCATAAAAATGAGACGAACAGGAACAACTAAAATTTATCGGGACGAGTTGAAACAGTAAGATTGAGAACTTGTTGAAATAATAAAGCACGGAGTGTTTTCCTTTTGAAAGAGGGAAACGAAATTTAGTATTCACATGGGATGGAAACTGAATCCTTTTTGGTCCGTCTCGATCTAACCACTGTAGCAAAGTAACATAACAGGAAGCACATCGTCCTGAAAATGGATTGCACTCTCAAGTTCAACGTGTTCCGAATTGCCATATATAGCCATTCGCGCTGCCCTGTTGTAAACGGACTACTTGGCCATGAAGTGAGGTTAAAGAAATTAATATATGGACAGCACTCAGAACGGTGCCCAGCGTTGCGAAACCACCATATGTAGAAGCAATTATGATTCGTTACAGAACACGGAGCTATGTGTTACATTATGCGTTTTCACGTTCTACATGAAAAAATAGTTTATAGTAACATTACCCTATAAATCTATCACTTTTATCCCAGAGAACTTTTGGAGGCTTAAGTGAACACGCACTGTTGAAACCGTGAAGAATCTATGCTAACAGTCAGATGGATTTCCTGACGCTGTTGTGTTTTCGACAGGATCCACTTCACATTGAACCGACATAATCTTTCCTACTTGAGGCTTGTCAAAGATTAATTTGAGCTGAGGATTTTTATTTGTTTTCATTTTTTTTTAAGTTTATTTATTCATTTTGAGAGAGAGAGAGAGAGAGAGAGGAGGAGGGGCAGAGAAACAGGGAGATAGAGAATGCCAAGTAGGCTCCACACTCAGTGTAAAGCCCAACACAGGACTCAATCCCAAGACCAGGAGATCACAACCTGAGCTGATATCAAGAGTCAGATGCTTAACCGACCGAGCCACTCAGATGCCCCTACCTTTGTTTGTTGTTAGCACGTAGATTAGGTGAATAGACTTTGGATCAGACAATCTAAGCTCTAAGACTATGTGACAGAACAATTTATGGGATTTATAACATATGCAGAAGTAAAATATATATGACAACAATTGAATAAAGAATAGAATAATAGAAGAAAGAAGAAAGGAAAACGGAAGTATATTGTTATAAGGTTCTCATACTAGACAAGAAGTGGTATAATATTACACGGAAGGAGATCGTGATGAATTAAAGACAAATATTATAAACCCTACAGCAACCACTAACATAAAAAAACAAAGGGTTGTAGCTCATTAGCCAATGAAAGACATAAGATAGAATCATACGAAATATTCGATTAATCCTAAAAGAGCCAAAAAAAGACAGAAAAGGGAATAAAGAGTAGATGGGACAAATAGAAAACAAAGAGCAAGACACTGGACAATCACAGTAAATATGAATGGCTAAATACCATGATTAAAAGTCAGAGATCATCAGATTGAATAAAAAAGCAAGACCCAACTATATGTTGCTTACAAGATATGCACTTTAGGGGCTCCTGGGTGGCTCAGTCAGTTAAGCGTCCAACTTCGGCTCAGGTCATGATCTCACGGTTCATGAGTTCGAGCCCTGCGTCGGGCTCTGTGCTGACAGCTCAGACCCTGAAGCCTGCTTCTGATTGATGAGACCAGCCTCACCAGGATACTAAAACAATATAAAGACACTACAAGAAAACAAAACTATAGGCCCACATCTCTCAGGAACTAGATGCAAAATATGCTAAGTAACATTTTAGCAGATCAAATCCTACAAATATAAAAAAGATAATACATCATGACCAAGGGGAGTTTATCCCAGGAGTACAGGTTTTGTTACCGGGACCACTGGCTGCTCCCTTCCCATAGAGTGTCATGCTCTTCCACCCAAATCCACGGCCATCTTTTCCTGAGAGTCTGTTACGTTCTCCAGGTCCTCATTGCTACATAACACACCACTCCAAAAGTTAGTGGTGTAAAGCAATCATTTGAGAGGCACCTGGGTGGCTCAGTTGATTAAGCATCTGACTCTCGGTTTTGGTTCAGGTCATGATCTCACAGTTTGTGAGATCGAGCCCCGAGTCAGGCTCTGTGCCGACAGCGTGGAGCCTGCTAGGGATTCTCTCTTTCTCTCCCTCACTTTCTGCCCCTCCCCCTCTCAAAATAAATAAACAAAACAAAACAAAAACAACCATCTGATTTTTAAAATGTTTATTTATTAATGTTTATAAAGTAAATATACCCGCCCAATGTGGACCTTGAAGTCACACCCCTGAAATCAAAAGTCGCATGCTCTACCGAGCCAGCAAGGTGGCCCCCGATGATTTGATTTTAAACAATTTAAAAAACAATGGGGCGGAGCCTGGGTGGCTCCGTCGGTTAAGCATCCAGCTCTTGATTTCTGCTCAGGTCATGATCTCAGAGTTCGGGAGTTCAAGCCCCGTGTTGGGCTGGGCACTGACCCTGTGGAGTCAGCTTGGGATTCCCTCTCTGCCTCTCCCCTGCTCATGCACACATGCACACAGACTCTCTCACTCTCTCTCTCTCTCAAAATAAATAAACTTTAAAAGGTGAGGAATTGTTCTTAAAAAAAAAAAAAAGGAAGAAAAAAGAACACAAAGGCTTCTGAGGAAAATATGCATGAAGTTAAATTTGAATTGGAGGGAAGTAACTCACTGAAAAAAAATGTTTTTAAGTGGCTTTATTAGGACACAATTCACACGCCATACAATTCACTCATTTAAAGTACGACTCGGTGTTTTTAGTATATTCACAGAGTTGTGAATGTATCAGCATCCCAGTGGATTAAAAAATTTTTTTTAAATGTTTATTTATTTTTGAGAGACAGAGAGAGACAGAGTATGAGCAGGGGAAGGGCAGAGAGAGAGGGAGACAGAATCTGAAGCAGGCTCCAGGCTCTGAGCTGTCTGCACAGAGCCCGACGTGGGGCTTGAAGCCATGAACCGTGAGATCATGACCTGAGCCGAAGTCGGATGCTCAACCAACTCAGCCACCTCGGTGCCCGCCAATGGAATTTTAAAATATTTGTCTCCCCTAAAAGAAAGCCTCCCAGCCCCATTTCCCCCCAACCTCCCAACCCTAGGCACGTGTCAATCTCCTTTCTGTCTCTATGGATTGGTCTATTCTAGAACTTCAAATATAAATGAGCAAAATCATACAACGTGTGGTCCCTTACAACCAGCTTCTTTCATCAGCAGAATGTCCGCAAGGTGCCACCTGCCGGGACACGTATCGGCACCTCATTTCTTGTCACTGCTGACTGATTTTCCACCCAGAGACATACCGCGTTTTGTCTATCCGCCCATCAGCGGACAGACATTTGGGTACTTGCTGAAATTTTAAAATTAATTCTAAGCTCCTTTTAAAATATTTTGACCAGCAAGCTATATAGTCTCAGTTATTTAAAAAAAATTTCTTTTAAAGTATATTTACTTTTGAGAGAGAGACAGAGAGTGCGAGCAGAGAAGGGCAGAGAGAGGGAGGGGAACAGAGGATGCAAAGCACAGAGTCAGATTCAGGGCTCGAACTTACAAACCGTGAGATCATGACCTGAGCCAAAGTCGGATGCTTCACCGACTGAGCCACCCAGGCGCCCCTATGTTTAAAAATCTTTGAAAGGTCTTGAAGACCACAAAAGTAATATGGATCCATGAAAAATGGAAACACTACAGAACGGCGGGTGGAAGGAGCTGAAAGCCACCGCCCCCCCCGTGTTCCCCCAGACCCCTTTCCTTCCCAGACGGTAACCCCGCAGTTCCGGTGTTTCTGTCCAAAGCTCGTCCCTCTGCATCCACAAGCGCCCACGTACACACGATCCTCAGTATTTGTGGAGCCCACATTGCAAATGTCCCTAGTAACTAAACTTTAGCAGTTACCCCGACATCAATACTGCGACACGTACTAGATCATCTTTGGACTTTCGCGCAGCTGCAAAAAACGTGTCCCCCGACCTGCGCGTCCCCGGCTGAGGCCGAACAAGGGGACGCCCTGCCTTCTTGTTCCAGCTCACACTGTAAACAAATGTCCTTCCTGTGGTCCCCTTAGTGCCACGTCTTCCTCCTTCCTGCGCATTTGCTGGTGGTTTCTGTGTTTACAGCGCTCTCGAGCTGAAGGGCCGGCTTGTCCTCCTAAGCCCAGGAAGGCGGTGATGGGTCCCGTGGAGAAAACACGCGTGTCGGAGAAGCTTTCTTCAGGGCTCGGTGACGGGGCGGGTGGCTCTGAGCTCACTATTCATGAATCGACCGGACATACTCAAGAGGGTGTCTCTAAATGGAAACTCACGTAAAACGAGATTGCATATTGCGCAGTCACGGCCAGACGCTCACAGGATCTAAGCCTGCATTTCTCTTAGGAGCGCCGCTTCGGTGTTTGATCATTCACGGCTCGCGCTGGCTTTCTAGAGCATCAGGAGTGGTGACAACTGACTGTATATGTATGTACGGTCACATCTAAGTTTTCAAAAACGGCGTCATATAATAAGATTGCTTTCTAGCTTTGGTTTTGTAACTAATGCCCCACACAGACATTTTCCTACCGGTACGTGAAGATCGAATGAAGTCCGTAGCACAAAGGGCAGACAGTCTGGGGTCCAACCCAGCCTGCTGCGGCTGCTTTTTTGCTGTGGTTGTTTTTCGTTTTTTGTTTCTTTAGTAATCTCTACACCCAACATGGGGCTCGAACTCAGGACCCTGACCTCAAGAGTCATGTGCTCTCTGCTTCGGATTCTGTGCCTCCCTCTCTCTCTGTCCCAACCCCACTTCTGCTCTGTCTTGCTCTCAAAATAAAAAAAAAAAAAAAAAAACATGAAAAATTAAAAAAAAAAAAGTATCTCTAGGTCAAAGAGCGGAACTTCCAGTTGTAAGATGAATAAGTTCTGGAGATCCAGTGTGGAATCTGGCAATTGTAACTAATAATACTGTATTATATACTCGAGTGTTTTAAGAGAGTAGATTCTAAATATTCTCAACCCAAAAAAGGTATGGTAATTATGAGACATAAAGGTGAAGGACTCGAACTCATGACCTTGAGATCAAGTCGTGTGTAAGCCACCGACTAAGCCAGCCGGGCTGAGTAAGTGTGTTAAATCAACATGTTATACACCTTAGGCTTACACGATATTATATGTCAATCATATTACAATAAAGCTGAAAAGACAATTGTCAAAAAAAAAAAAAGGGGGTCACATGCTCTTCAGACGGAGCCAGCCAGGCGGGCCTGCCCATCTGCTTTTTTTATAAAGTTTTTTTTTAATTTTTACAAGTTTTATTTATTTATGTTGAGAGAGAGCGAGCGAGCATGAGCAGGGGAGGGGCAGAGAGAGCGAGAGAGAAAATCCCAAGCAAGCTCCATGCTGCCAGTGCAGAGTCCGATGTGGGGCTAGAACTCACAAACCACAAGATCATGACCTGAGCTGAAATCAAGAGCTGGATGCTTAACCGACTGAGTCACCCGGGTGCCTCTTTTAATAAGTTTTATTGAAACGCCAATCTGCTCATGAATTTCAGTATTGTCTCTGACTACTTTTGCCTCCTTTTCAAAAAATTTTTTTTGTTTTTATTTATTTTTTATAGAGAGAGACAGAGACAGAGTGTGAGCAGGGAAGGGGCAGAGAGAGAGAGAAACAGAATCCCAAGCAGGCTCCAGGCTCTGAACTGTCAGCACAGAGCCCAACACGGGGCTTGAATTCGCAGACCGTGAGATCATGACCTGAGCCGAAGTCCGAAGCTTAACCGACTGAGCCCCCCGGGCGCCCAAAATGCATCCATTTTCTAGCCAGGTTATCACAGACATGCCTCTAATGTCATTGTGTGCTTACCATTCTTCGGCTTGTGTGTCATCTTTTTCCTGACTTCGTCTCCATTTTATTGGAATAGATCCTCAAGGAATTTTTCAGAATAGATGCGAGAGTGTGTACTGGACACTGTAGTTTGGCAATGCCGTATCCATTTTCCCTCCCTTCTTTCTGAGAAAACACGTTCTGTTCAGGTGTTTACCCCTCTTCTGCTTGGACCACATGACTCACGGTAAGGAACCCCCCATTCCTTCCCGGTTGGCGGACGAACCTAAGACAGCCAGCGCATGTTACGTTGTGTAAGGCTCACACAGCCTGGCTCAGATTGAAGAGAAGAACTAATATCCTGTGGCTGGAAGTTTCCCCTCTTTCTCTTCTGAAACTTCTGAAACTTGACGCCGTCATGAGCAAGGCTTAGAGGGAAGCCTGATGCCAAGGATGATGGAGTTGGGAGACGGACAGACACGAACGGGGGCTCTGATGCACCGTCTGGCCCTGAGGCAGCTCCATGGGAAAATCCACCCTATTTCTAGGGCTCCTGCTACCGGCAGTCCAAAACCCAAATTTGACTTTATTTTCCCTCATATTAGCTGGTATGTGGGGAGGGTCCAGGAGTCTAGGTTCAAAGTAACTTCCCCTGAGAAGGAAGGCAGTGTTTCCTTTTCCTCAAGGGTCAGACGCAGCCTCAGACACAGCTCAGTCTGATTCTCACTGTTTATGCAACACCCTGGTTTTCCTCTTTGAAAGTTTTGGGGTTTCCTTTTTATCCTTGATATCAGCAGTTTCTCCTACTTGTACCCACACGTGTGTCTTTTTTTTTTTTTTAATTTTTTTTAACGTTTTTTTTTTATTTATTTTTGAGAGACATAGAGACAGAGCATGAGCAGGGGAAGGGCAGAGAGAGAGGGAGACACAGAATCCGAAGCAGGCTCCAGGCTCTGATGAGCCATCAGCACAGAGCCCGATGTGGGGCTCGAACTCACAGACCGTGAGATCGTGACCTGAGCCGAAGTCGGCCGCTTAACCGACTGAGCCACCCAGGCGCCCCAACATGTGTCTTTTAAACCTTTCTGCTGGGTGCTTGGTGGCTGCTTTCTATCTCAACGCTTGGGTTTATATTCATCTCTGGGAAAGTTTCTTACGTGAATTATTTTTTGAGTTTTCCCTGCCTGCCTGTTTTATTCTTCAGAGAATCTAGTACGTTTGTTGACTTCTCTCTGTAGTTTTAGATTTACTTGAGTTTTCTCTAATTTATAAAATCCTAGGTTTTACATTACAGTTCACAAATAATTCCCTTTGCCTATGTTAAAACAAGAATTTGAAACTTCCAATGAAATCTTCAATCACAATAACCATCCGCATATGTGATTTTAGATAGAACGTATATGATTTTTTAAGGTTCTAGCAACTTTGGCTTGGATTGCTCCTTTTTCATAACAGTCCGTTCTTGTTTTATTGATGCAGTGTGCCCTGGGGTCTAAGGCTGGTGACTGCCATTCACATCAGCCTCTGTGTCAGCTCCTACCTTTTTGTTTGTGATTAGGCAAAATATTTCAATTCTCCTATAACCCCCTTTGCTGTTTTTTATCAAGCCGACAGATTTGTCATTGAGAAGTAAGTTTCCTCTCGTTTCAGTGGGATTTGGGAAGGAAGCGATACTGTGCTCAGGACTCAGTCTTGAACTGGGGACCCTACGGCGCCCTGACCAACTCATGCTTTTTCTAGTCCTTCTCGGGCTTGCATCTGACGCTGAAGGGGAAAATGTGAGTCCGGGCAAAGGCCAATTGGTTAAAGACTGAACTTTCATTAGAATTTTCTCAGGAAAAATTAGAAAAGATTCTTGTTTATATTTGTTACTCTCTTATCCAGAGAACATCTGGAAAACATTTTCACTAACTCACTCCATTTGTATTGTTTTTCCAAGAAGTAAAAAAAAATGAAAGGAAATTCCAAATAACAATGTTTTCTTCTGTAGAGCCAAATATTATGATCCTTCTGTCCTTATTACAGATGCATTTGGTTCTGTGTAGGGACCCGTCCTGATACAGCTCTCAATATTTGGAAAGCCCGGTGGTGGTGGTTTTTACTTGCAGGTTGCCGACTCTAATACTTGCTACCTTTGCTAATAACAAGTATTCGGTGAGTACCTCCTATGTATGCGACATGACGCCTCAGAATGCAGAGATACAACACTTAAATGTGGCTCCTTCCTGCAAAGAACGCATGGTTCAGGGGCACCTGGGGGACTCAGTCGGCTGAGTGTCCGACTCTTGGTTTCGGCTCAGGTCATGATGTCGTGGTTTGTGAGTTCGAGCCCCGCATTGGGCTCATGGCCAGCACGGAGCTTGCTTGCGATTCTCTCTCCCTCTCTCTCTCTCTCTTTGCCACTCCCCCACACGAGCGCTCTCTCCCATTCCCTCTCTCTTTCAAAAATAAATAAACACTTAAAAATAATGTATGGTTCAGTTGGGGGAATGATACCAATGGCGCTGTTGTCGTTTGAGCTCATGAGTTATGTGGTTCTGACAAGAAGGGCTCGGCAGGGACTCAGGCTTAGGGTACTAAGGATGATAACTCGGTGCTCCAGGCTGGTCCTTGGAGGCTGCGCAGGCATCCCTTCGCCTGTGCTCTGTTCTACTGCTCAGAATCGAGTCCCAGGTCCTGCCCACACACCAGGGCCACGTCTACTGTGCCCACCGCTGTCGACCAGCCTATGGGAGAGAGTTGACCTCTGTATAGAGCACAAGCAGAGGCACGCAGTGGGGGACCACGAGGAGATGCATCAGACCAGACACGCAGGACGGCGTGCGGCTGGACGGGGACAGGAGGCACAGGGGTCAGATTCCCCCATTGCCCACGGCTCCGTGCGAAGAGAAGGAACCGAGAGGAACACCCACGTGGCTGTCCCGTGGAGTCCTTGCCAAAAACGCTTTAACTCAAACCTCCTCGCACCTTTCCACGTAACTCCAGTTACAGGAAATACGGCAGTGAGGAGCCACGAAAGGACGCCAGTAGGAAACGATCTGACCAAATCTATAAAGTGAGACGCTTTTCATGACAGCTGGCCTGGCCTCTCCGTCAGGACGAGGTCACACAGAAGTACGGCGAGAGGGACAGACACAAAATGCAACGCTTGGATCGCGGTTCTAAAAAAGCAACTATGGGGCGTGTGGGTGGCTCAGTCACTTGAGCGTCTGACTCTGGCTCAGGTTGCGATCTCATGGCTCATGGGTTCGAGCCCCATGTCGGGCTCTGTGCTCCCTCAGTGTGGAGCCGGCTGGATCCTCTGTCCCCCCTCCTCCTACCCCTCCCTCATGCTCTGTCTCTCATAAACAAATAAACATTAAAAAATAAAAAATAAAAAAGCAATGAGAGGAGATATTTGGGGTGGGCCATGGGGGAATCTGGATATGGATTGGGCGTCGGATGACAGGTGGGAATGATTAAATATGATCATGCTATCATGGTCAGAGAGGAGAGCGCCCTTAGTTTCTGGAAGGGTGTAGGAAGGCACATTCCACGGCAAACGTCGTGAAAGTGGTAACCTTGGTTCAGAAAAAATACACACACAGCTTATGTTGGGAGGTCATAACAGCAAGAACAGAGCGTGCCAGCCCCCGGGGCCAGGACGGGGCTCCCTCACCGGCTTTCCCGTGCCTTCCCCGAGGCACCTTCCGCGACGTGTGGTCAGAGCAACGGCTCCGTGATCTCTTGCTTCAGAGATATTACTCAAAAGACACTTGGCCACCTTGGGGCTGAAAAGGCTCAAACAGACAAGGACTTAATTGTCCTGCAGAACGAGAGGTCTGGGGACAGCGGCTCAGCTGCTCCACGATGCCCTCCGGAGTCCTGGACCTTTCTATGGCCGCCCTCCTCCCTCCTGGATGCGGTTGGCCCTACGTTCACATGTGCTGCCTCCGGTCTCCCTGTGGCTCAGTGGCCGTCGGTGGAAGGACGGGGCGACAGGGTGGCCCCGATCACAGACACCTCCCGCGGGACTTTCACAAGCAGGGTCCACTTTGGCCGTAACTGGCCCCAAGGACCACTGAGCCAGAAGGGAGTCTGGGAAACCGGGAAGGAGCCGTCCTGACCTCTCCTGGGGGCCCGGAGCAGGGGCTGTACCTTGGGGCCTGGAGTCCCTCCCCTGCGGATTTGACGTCCAACCCTGTCTACAATATCTGACTGTACCTTCTAAGCAGAGTTCTGCAGCAGGTTTTCCTATACAGCGAAAGGAAAACAAACATTTGTGAAGGCTTAGTTTGAAAAAATGATTGAGCTCGGTATGGACGAAGCATTCATTCCATCCACAAACATTTAAACAAATCCCCGACTCCAGAGCAAGCACTGGGCTTGGAAACTCAAGAGACGCTCTTCAGCTTTAGAAAGTCTAGAGAATGGGGCGCCTGGGCGGCTCATCGGTGAAGACTCCCACTTCAGCTCAGGTCGTGATCTCACGGTTCGTGGGTTTGAGCCCCGCATCGGGCTCTGTGCTGACAGCTCAGAGCCTGGAGCCTGCTTCGGATTTGTGTCTCCATCTCTCTCTCTCTGTCCCTCCTCTCCCCTGCTCATGCTCTCTCTCCGTCTCTCTCTCTCAAAAATAAACACTAAAAAAATTTTTTTGAAAAGCAAAACAAAATGTCATCACCGTGTCTAGATTTATGTCTCCTCTGGAGAGAAGCGGAAACTGGTCTCAGAAACTAGTTATCCCCTCTGCAAGGGCTACAGCACTGGGCAGGGGCGGGGGGGACCAGAAAATACCCCCGGGAGCCTTCATGCTGGCTCCAGGGACGAGTGAGGGGGTGCGGTGAGCCCCCCGGCGGGGGTCAGGGCAGAAGCGAAGGCCCGGACCGCGGCGAGGACCCAGAGTGTGACCTGGGCCCGATGGAGGCCGCGTGGGGAGGCGGAGGCCGCTGCGT
This sequence comes from Paguma larvata, assembly GCA_030068075.1. Classification (NCBI taxonomy): domain Eukaryota; kingdom Metazoa; phylum Chordata; class Mammalia; order Carnivora; family Viverridae; genus Paguma; species Paguma larvata. The sequence continues at coordinate 86,902,720 of CM057832.1, read as the reverse complement.
GTCCCTCTCCAAAACCCATCTTGCCTCTGCCTGAGCTCCGAGCGGCCCTGGGGCGGCTCCAGATGGAGGCTGAACCCGTGACCCCCGCACGTAGACACGTCCGTGCCGCCCGCTGTGCCATCTGGGCCTCGTAAAACCACATTCTCTCTCTGTGCTGGGCTGCGGGCGATTCAAAAGCCGAAGGGCAGTATTTGGGACCGCTCCGGTTCATTCGTGGGCTTTAATTCAGAACACATTTCCACAGAGAGAGAGACAGAACAAAGAACAATAGCAGCAAAGTTCAATTTACATTCTCAGTCAGTGAAACAAAATGGAAATAGAAACCAGTTGTGCGGGAGCCATTTATAACCGCGCCTCGGCTCCCAAAGCGCCTTCCCTCCCGTGTCGTGGAATAAAGGACATTTTCAAACCGGCAGCAAGAGAGCTTAAGTGACCATAAAAGGAGAGGTGAAGACTTTCTATGAAGAAAAAAAAATTTTTTTAAATCAGGGCCATGATGACAGCAGTCTCTCTCTCTTCTCTCTCTCTCCCCCAATCGGGCGGCTGCGAGCTTACTTGAATATTTCCTGACTCACGGTCCTTTCCCGCGGGGAGCGGCGTGGCTGGGGGCCGCTGGTCCCCGGGAAGGAAGCCCCCGGAAGTGCCCGTATCGGGGAGCGGGTCTGCTTACAGTTTGGCGGGGTTCCTGCAGGACAAACACAGCCCCGCGAGTTCCAGGCACGAATTTGCCCTAGAAAGTTGTGTCTGGCTTGTTCTGGAAAAAACAAATCTATATAGATAGATATATATGATATAGATATAAATATAGATATATATATAGATATAGATACAGATATAGAGATAGATACAGATATAGATATAGATATAGAGATAGATACAGATATAGATATAGATATAGAGATAGATACAGATATAGATACAGATACAGATATAGATATACAGATATAGATAGGTGTAGATATATAGATATATGATATATAGCAAGTCAGCACAGAGCCCGACACAGGGCTTGAACTTGTGGACCATGAAATCACGACCTGAGCCGGAGGTCCGGCGTTTAACAGACTGAGCCACACAGGTGCCCCATTTTGCTTTAAAAATTTTTTTTTAATGTTTTATTTATTTTTGAAAGAGAGAGAGAAAGAGAGAGAATGAGCAGGGGAGGGGCAGAGAGAGAGAGGGAGACACAGAATCCGAAGCAGGCTCCAGGCTCCGAGCTGTCAGCACAGAGCCCGACACGGGGCTCGAACTCGTGAATTTGTGAGATCATGACCTGAGCCGAAGTTGGACGCTTAACCGACTGAGCGCCCCCCCCCCCCCGCACCTCTTGTTTTGCCTCTTTGCAGAGCACTGATGCAGTAAAGTCATGATGGACTTGTGGCATGTCATTAATTCATGGATCTTTTCTTCCTTCTGTTGTTTTTTAATTAAGATTTTTAAAAATTGTGGTGAAACACGCGCAGCAGCGGCGCCGCCCGAACCGGGTGCCAGCGCGCCGCTCCGGGGCACGAAGCGCGTTCTCGCGCCGTGACGCGCCGTCCGCCCGCAGAGCCCTTCCTCTCGGAACACTCAGGCCCTGCCCCCCCCTCCTCTTCCCCGGCTCGGCCGCCTCCGCTCCTGGGCCGCGCTGGAGATGCCTGGCTCCCGCGTTCTGCTCGGGTCGCCTGGCCGTCTCGGGGAGCCAGAGGGAGCCCGCCCTCGCGTCACCAGCTTCCGGAACCTTCCACCCTGCACGAGCCGGAACAGAACCCCAGGCCCGATTCTCCCAGAGCGCCGTCACCAAGCAGGAATCCTGCCGGGCCCGGGGAGGCCTCCTCTCTGGTGTAGCTGCTCCGTTCCTTAGTGTTGCTTGACTCGGGAGTGACCGTAGACGTCCGGAAAGGGCCCAGGACCAGGTCCCCTCGCCGGGCTCTCCCGCGCCCAAGGCTCCCAGGCGCCACGTCCGACTCCAGGAACCTCGCCTTGGTGAGCTGCCGATCGGCACTCCGCGGACCTCCTCCGGGTTTCTCCGGTCCCCAGCGGCGACCCCTCCTGTTCCGGCTCCCGCCTCGCACCGAGCTCTCGGGGCTCCCGGGTCTCCTCCGTGCGGACGGCAGGTCCTCGGCCATCCTGGTCCCTCGCGGCCTTGGGTTCCCGGAGAACGTGTCCTCGCCGGGCCTGTCTGACGCTGGTCGTGATCGCGCCGAGGTGACGACATTTTCAGCCAGAACGCCACACAGTCTCTTTCTGCACGGTGCGCCTCCCGGGGTCACCATGGGGGGCCTGTACGACCCTCGGAGAGGACGCCCTGGGTCCCCCAGGGCCACGTGCTGTGTCCGCGTCTCCACTGTGTGTGTCAGCAGTAGAGGCGGATGTTTTGAGAGGGTACAATACCCTGCCTGTGACGGTCATTACTTCCGCGTCCGCCGGAGGCTGGCTTTCTAGTTCCCTCTCTCCTTCTGTCTTTGTCACCTGGGACTCGTCTGTGCGGAAGGGCTGTCCCGACCCTCGGCACTTGCTGACTTCACCAGGTCCATGTCGCCATCGCCGGGGCTCACAGGTATTCCTTTAATCCTGGGGGCTGGACCGCAGCGCCATCACGCATTCTGTTGCTCCAGTCACTGTCCCCTCGTGTCCCAATTCTGGGGCTCCGTCTCCCTCCTGGTGTGTGTGACTGACCTAAAATGCTTCGGAAACCAGAGGCGGCCTCTGTCGTGCATGGGTCACCATCCCCATGGCTGCCCCACTGGGCTTTCTTTAATATCTTACTTAATAGAACATTCTACTCACTTATCGTGATTTAATGATTAAATGTATTAGACATTAAGAACCTTGGTATTCGTAGGAGGTTTTGCCTGATTTTCGAGCGAATCCAACGCGTGCTTGACAAATTGTGAGGGCCCATTAAACACTAATCACTATCATTATTATTGTTCGTATCACTGGGGGGAGGGGCGCGATGCAATCGTACTTAGGACACTTTATAAGGATGCAGAAATTCAGAAAAATCAGTATCTATATAAAATTACTATTATTACTTTGTCTTTTAAGTGTTAAGTGGAACATTTTCAAAGAGTGCTTCCTTTTTTAATTTTTTTAAATTAATTTAGTTTGAAAGAGAACGAGAGAGTGCGAGTGGGGGAGGGCCCAAGGGAGAGTGAGGCTCTCCAGGCTGTCAGCACAGAGGCCAGCGTGGGGCTCGAACCCATGAAACTGCAAGATGGGGACCTGAGCTGAAACCAAGAGTCGAACGCTCCACGGACCGAGCCACCCAGGCGCCCCTAAGTAGTGCTTCTCGAAAGACGGCTCCTCGGGGGCTCCTGGCTCACCCAGTTGGTGGAGCGTGTGACTCTTGATCTCAGGGTCATGAGTTCAAGTCCCACGCTGGGCACGGGGCCAATTTGAAATATAAACAAACAAATAAATACGGGAATAAAAAATAAAGACTTCTCCTCTACTTCCTGAACTAACTCTGGCACTAATTATGTTACTGCTTTTAAATCTTAATAATAATTTGTCAATGACCTCCATCTGGCAGGATCAAGGGTGGTTTTTGTACTTGATGCCCTCCTGAACTTTAAAGGCTTTTAGATAAAAAGCATGTTATTTCTTCTATTATGATAAAATGTTATTTAAAGTATTTTATAGGGGCGCCTGAGTGGCTCAGTCGGCTGAGCGTTCGACTTCGGCTCAGGTCACGATCTCAAGGTTTGTGAGTTTGAGCCCCGCATCAGGCTCTGTGCCCGTCTCCTGCTCATGCCCTGTCTCTCTCTTTCTCTCTCTCTCTCTCTCTCAAAAATACATAAACATTTAAAAAAACAATAAAATATTTTATATTGTTACTTACCCTTAAACGCTGCTCCAAACGGAGCAGAAATCCCAGTTGGCTGCAGAGACACGATGCTTTTTCCTGTCCTCACGTTGACATGGGAGGTTGGTGCCCCCGTGGGCTCGCACACTCGCTCGTTTTCACGTCAGAATGGCGTTAGGGAGATTATTTTGTTAGCCTGTAAAACACACGCGATTGTATTTATCGTTCTCCTTTTGAAACAGTCCCGCTGGGAAAAATGTGATCTGTTAAGCTTTCCCCGAATCGGTCACAAGAATTTTAATTTACTTAGGTTTTGGCTTTGCGAAACAGGGTTGCTGGGACAAACTCCCGCCGGACCTCGGCGCGCTGCGGGCCAGGCGCTGGATTGAATGAAACGAGCTGGGCTCTCCGACCTAAGAGGAGCCGAGCAGGAGTGTTGGTGCCGTGTGGAAACAGCATTCGCGCGCCGTGCGACGTTCCAACCTCGAACGGATTGTTAACCTAAGTGGGTTTAGTCCAGAAAACTCCTCCTACAGAAGTCAAGCTCGAAAGCACTGCCATTCAGGAAAACACTCGGAATGAGGCCGCGCGGCGCGGATCCCGTGGGGATGGAAGGACCCTGGTGGCTGGGAGCAGCCATTCCTCGTGGGTGAGATAGAGCCCGTGGGAGCTCTGCCCGCCTAAGCACACCCAGAACGCCCGGGGGCCCAGCTCTAGAAGGTTTCCTTGCTGAACGGAAGGTGAGGACCCCACCCCGAGGGCAGGCTGGTAGCGTGGGGGGGGAGGGGCGAGCGTGGGACTCCCCCCTCCACTGAGGCACCCTCAGTCATGCCACGTAGGCATTTTGATTCCTTCGAGCTAAAGGAACCTTACCCAGACACCCTTGCCTCCCATTAGTTTCCCCCCTTGTTGGTCTCCCACAGTCGGCCCACCTAGAAGCACATGTCCACAATCGGTTGCTCTTTGTTGAAAATGGTGTAGAAGTTCTCAGGCCTACCCATTTCTTGGGGGTTTTCATTTCCTTTCTGAAGAGCCTCTCCTATGGAAATGAGAGAAAACTTTTTCTCCGTGAACCTGGTTTTTCATTTTTGGTTTTTTGTCAATTTAATTTGCAGAGCCCCAGAGACAGAACCTAAGAGGGTGCAGGAAAATGTGTTGTTGGTTTTTGTTTTTTTTTTCCTTCCCTGATACCAGCCATGGACTCTCTTTTATTCACACAAGTAAAACTCACTCAAGGAGCCCCAGGGGTTCAGGGAGAACTAACACTCATTTTACTACAGAAGTTTAAAAAAAAAGTTACCTCTGTCCATTTTTGTGGGGGAGCTTAAGATTCAGACTGGTGGTGTGTCCGTAAATTAACCTTCTTGGAGATGATGAGCCTCTTTGAGGATCTTCCGGAAGCTCCGGAAGCAAATCGGCAGGTGTCAAGAGAGTCGGTGGCCCGTCCTGACAGTCTCCTGGGGGACAGCGGCAAGGGACGCTGCCCGGGGCATCGTGGGGCGGGGAGGACTGAGGCCGACAGCTCGGTTGGGTCTGAGCCCAAGTGGCTCTGCTCCCCTTGGTGTGGGTCCCAACCGGCAGTTCTTCAGACACGAGATGTCCTTGCGGCCTGCTGAGCAGTGCTTACCGGCCGTTCCAGAGCACTCGACAAGCCAGGCTTAACCTACTCTAAACAACATTCTTCGTTGGACACTGATGGTTGCGAGTGCTCCTCCCCGTGGATGCACGAGCGGAAACTGCGGCTTCGGCGTGTTTACCCGTTCCCAGGACATCCGGCCCCGTGACCCGGGCTCGCTCTTGGTTTTCTCATACATAAAATTGGGGTAACACTAGTTTTGCAAACCGTCGTTGTGAACAGATAAGCTAAGGAGGCTAAGACTGAAAACTGCCTCCCACTTGGTGAGTGCTGTCTACACCGCATTAATTCAGTGATCGCTCACTCTAATGAACTCAGGCTTCTCTCCGCTTCCCCACCCCCCATCCCCCTGCCCCCTCCCCTGCCCCCGCCGCCTGCTCTCAGGATCCATGAGTCATAACAACATCAACGTTATCTCCGAATAGGAACGTACGGCCCTGCTGACAGGCGTCGTGGTTTATTTCGCTCAACACCCTGGGCGGTCCCGCGCCTCGGGCCCGTTGGACACAGGGGAGACCAAACTCGGGAGACTTGCCTCAGATCACACGGCAGTGCGGCTCGGTGACACCGCAGCCGGAACGCAGACCCTCACCTGCCCCGATCACAGATCGGAAGTTGTTCGCAGCCTTGAGACCAAGGAAGAAATATCGGAATGCCAAGGAAAGCTTCCGTACCAGGAGGGAAGAGACGGCGAGGTACACACAGTGAACGGCCAGCTCCCACGAGAAACCCGAGCGGCCCAGGAGTCTGTGATAAATGCTCAGACCCGCCGGGTACCGACGAGTGCAAATTAACCCGACGACGAGACACTGCCGACCATCCATCGTAAGCGCGGGTGAGGACGGAGGGAAATGGGGAGGCTTTCTGAACTCCAAGGATACCCTCCCACGACCTTCTCGCTTCCCGGACTGCTGCTGCCAGTCCTGCGCTGCTATTTCTGATTCTTCACACGTGCGTGAGCTAAGACGCTTTGGGTAGCAAGGGACGGGAACGGAAAAAAACTTTTCATGCACCCTCTTACGTTCCTGGACTGCGGTTTGCAAATTAAATCAACCAAGACAGAGTAATGGGACTAAAGGCACGTGGACTGTATTTGGTGTTTGTCGTATTTTTCCCATGTACGTGGAGGTTTTCATAGAAAAGCGATAAGCACGTAAAAAGGTGGATGGACCTGGAGCCTTCTATATTCGCGGAGGGTGATAAATTGTACAGCTACAGCTGGACAGAGGAACCGGGCTCGGCTTCTGGTGGCGGTAAATGAAGGGAAGGGAAGGCTACGGGAACGTGATGGGCGGTAAGGTCCGTTCCTGCAGACTCGTGCGGGGGACCTCCGTCTCCAGTCATCATGTCGTTCCTCCCTTGCTGGTGGGGTCGAGGGGGACACCTTCCCAAAGGGACATTTATGTCCCATTTTTAGGAAGACGGGGAGGAGAGAGAGCTTTTCCCTCACCTGCTGCTTCTCATTGGCCTTCGGCTCAAAATAATCCTTATGCCAAGGTGGCATATTTGGGGCGCCGTGTTCCAATCCTCACCGGAACGTAACATCAGTCTGAAAACGACACGAGTACACCGATTGTTCTCTTAGCGGGAGGTCCGGAAGTGGGAGGTTCGGCAGTGGGAGGCCCGGAAGTGGGAGGTCCGGAAGTGGGAGGCCCGGAAGTAGGCCATCCTGAAGTTGGTTGGGGACCTCTCCACGCTCATTAAGAGCCCAGCACCTGCCAGTCCTCTGCTCCTCCTTCTCCGGCACGTGAGCCACAGCGCACTTCACTGGGACAAGATGGCTGCACCAGCTCCAACCCTCACAGCCTGAGTCACAAGAGACCAAGCCGTCCGCAGCAGACGTGCCCCTGTGTTTCCTTGCTCGGGATGGTGGCGGGGGGGGGGGGGGGGGGGGTGTCACACCACACCCCGTCCAGCACCTGGCCAAGGCGTCCTAGATGACATCATGATTCCTCCCACGGGGGGCGCCACACTGCGGGCAGCCAATCTGGGTCCTAGTCACTCCCCAGAAAGGGGGATGGGCTGCTTGGCAGACCCCCGTGGCGTCCGTCACAGTAGAGGCTCCGCGTTTTCCAATCTGTGAAAGTTTAGGACGATCGGGTCTCTCCGATGTTTGGGACGGGAGTAGAGAACCCCGAACCCCATCGTCTTTAATTCGGCCTTGGCTCGAACATTTGGCCGAAGCACAAGCATTTAATGAAGAACCCCGAGAAAATGGGAATTGGCTAAAACGAGGGGTTTTAAAAAAGAACCACCTGAGGCAGACGGCGGGTAGTTTTTAGACAGCTAGGAGGTTTCGCTGCGCGAGCCTGTCGCATTTATGCGCCTTCTTCATCTCACTGGCATGAAGTTAAGCTCTGGCTAAGTCTTTGTGATCCGAAGCAGACGGGGCTTTCCTGGAATACCGACCGCGCTGTTCCATCGACTGTTTTCCTGTAACCTTGGGACCGGAGGCTTGCCCGAGACCGTCCAAGTGTTTAGACTATTCCATAGAGCGACTGTGTGTGTTCACTTCCCCTTCTAAACTACATTTCCGATTGGAGGGGGACTTCACTCACAACCGTGGTGACGCCATGTGATTAACTCAGCTGCTGCCCTGTGGGTCCCCTTAAAACTAGCACCATTGCTCAAGGCATGGTCTTTTATGAATATTTATTTATAAACAAATGACACAACTTTAACAGATTAACTCTGAAGCACAGTTCGGAAACTCAATTTGTTACGATGTGGAAAGTTTCACGATGATGTGTTTTGCCATAGGTCTCTGAAACTCGTTTTCGGAGGTGTTCGAGGGGCTTCTTTGATATGGAGACTCAGTCTCTGCTTTGGCGGAATTTCTGCTTGTTAATTTTTGAGGATCGAGAAGTCTGGGTTATTCATCCATGTACCCATCAATCATGGTAGAAGGTCCAGCATCTAACTAATAGTTAAGCTTTCAGTTTATTTAACAATATATTTCCGTAGCGCCTGGCTGGCTCAGTTGGCGGAGCGTGTGACTCTTGATCTTGGGGTTGTGGATTTGAGCCCTTTGTTGGGTGTAGAGATTATTTAAAAATAAAATCTTAGGGGAGCCTCGGTGGCTCAGTCGGTTGAGAGTCTGACTTTGGCTCAGGTTATGATCTCAGTTTGGGAATTCGAGCACCACATTGGGCCGCGTGCTGACAGCTCGGAGCCTGGAGCCTGCTTCAGATTCTGCGTCTCCCTCTCTCTCTGCCCCTCCCCTGCTCATGCTCACTCTCTCAAAAATAACAAACATTTAAAAAATTTAAATAAATAAAATAAAATCTCAGGGGCACCTGGGTGGCTCAATAAGTTAGGCGCCCAACTCTTGAGTTAGGCTCAGGTCATGCTCTCGGTTTGGTGAGTGTGAGCCCCACGTCAGGCTCTGCGCTGATGGTGTGGGCGCTGCTTAGGATATTCTCTCTCTTTCTCTCTCTCTCCCCCTCTACCATTTGTGCTCTGTCTCTCTCTGTCTCTCTCTCTCTCAAATACAATTAAAAATAATCTTTATTTTATTTTATTTTTTTAACGTTTATTTTTGAGAGACATAGAGACAGAGCGTGAGCAGGGGAGGGGCAGAGCGAGAGCGAGAGCGAGAGCGAGAGAGAGAGAGAGAGAGAGAGACAAAATCTGAAGCAGGCTCCAGGCTCTGAGTTGTCAGCACAGAGCCCGACACGGGGCTCAAACTCACAGACCGTGAGATCATGACTTGAGCTGAAGTCGGCCGCTTAACCGACTGAGCCACCCAGGCGCCCCTAAAAATAATCTTAAAAAACTTTGTTCTGTTTTTCTATACCTTCTGTTAGTTAGATATTGTACCTCCTAGAATGATTCTCTACCTTTCTTCTAAGAAAAAGAATGTTTTTAAGTTTCTTTATTTTGAGGGAGGCAGAGAGGGTGTGAGTGGGGGAGGGGCAGAGAAAGAGAGAGAAGCCCAAGCAGGCTCCCAGCTGTCAGTGCAGAGCCCGATGGGGGGTTTGAACTCATGAAATCATCAGTATCACGGCCTGAGCAGAAATCAAGAGTCTGACGCTTACCCGACCCAGCCCTCCAGGCACCTTTCTCTTCAGTTTTTTCCTGTATTTTCCATCTCTCCACCCCCGTAGCCGGGCAGGTCCTGTACCTTATCTTTCCCCTCACCTGCTCAGCAGGTAAAAAATTAATTCAGGCTGTATTTGGCCTCTGATGATTATTCTCAATTCACGATGCAGAGCTGTCTAAGGGTGTCCAACAACAGGGGTGTGTGTGTGTGTGCGCGCGCGTGCACGCGTCCGTGTGTGTGTGATTCTTTACCCTGAACCGTTTGGTTCGCTCTCCTGTGTTAGTTTCTCCCACGACGGCGCTGCTGGCCTGAGCCCTTGCTGAGGACCGGGTGCTAAGGAGGAGGCCCACGCGTGTGGGGGCCCCCGGGCTGCGCCCCGCCGGAGTGTGCTTGGCAGGGAGCCAGGGCTCGCCCTGCACACGTCAGCACCCGAGGCTTCCCCTCCGCTGAAGGGCCCCGGGAGGGGTGGCACCGGAGGGGGGAGCCCGTCTGCCGGAATTCTAGAAGCCAGACAGTCGGATGTGCGGGACACACACGCCGTCAGGTGACTCCTTCCAGGAAGGGCCGGCCGCCCCCGGCCGTCGGCAGCTGCAGGGTCTGCCCTGGTGGCAGGCGGTCCGCCGCCCGATGGAGGGGAGCACCTGCCGGCCGTGTCCGGACGGGCCTGCTCACCGTGCCGAGAGTGACCGCTGTCACCTGTGCTCGCTAACTGCTGAGTTCCCGTCTGCAGAACCTGTAACAGCGGTGGACGCCGCCGATGGCCCCCTGGCTCGGAGCTCTCGTGTGCAGACCCCCCGCCCGAACCGCAGGCCCCGTGGCCACGGCGAGGACCGGCCAGAGCCCCGGCCCTACGGCGCCCTGGTGACCCGGTGCCACCCGCCGGGGCGCTGTCACGGACGCCGCTGCCTGGAGCTAAGTCAGTGCCTCGGCCTGCTGGGGTCGCCTCCCAGACGGACTTCTGTCACTCCAATCCTCATTTTAGGGCCTGCGTCCCAGGGCACCCCAGCTCGGATGTGACCCCGGGAGGTGGGCCGTCGGCGGACACCGAGCTGGACGCCCTGCGGCCTGCGCATCCTGTCCAGCCGGCTTCAGTGCCGCAGCCTCCTGACCGTCACCTCTGCCGCCGCGGTGGGGGGGGGGCACGGTGCTCCTGCCTCGCCCCACGGAGGAGGAAACTGAGGCTCACGACGGTGCCTGAGCTTACACAGCGAAGGGCCTGGTGGCCATCTGCCTGACCCCGAAGCCCCAGGTCCTTGATGCAGGCGGGCCACTCTGCCTGAGCAGAAGCCGGGTGACAAGGGAGTCGGGGACCAGGCCCCAAGAACCTCAGGAATGCTCCCCAGATTACAGACACCTATTCTAACAAATAAATTTGTTTCTCTGATGTGGCAGTTTACAGAAGTCATTTTTGATCCAGAGAAGCCAATTTTAAGGAGTGATTTTAGGGGGAAACAAAGCCCACATTTAGAGGTAGAATCTGCGAGTGGGACACACAGGATGTTGGGAGGTGGAACAGAGGAAGGTCAAGGCGTAGAAGTCGAGGGAGTCAAGGGCCCTTTGGGAAATTACTGTTTTCTCAGAATTTTATCTCTCAGGGCCGTTTATAGTCCTTTTAATTTTCTTTTTAAACTTTTTAAATGTTTATTTATTTTTGAGAGAGACAGAGAAAGACAGGGTGTGAGCAGGGGAGGGGCAGAGAGAGAGGGAGATGCAGAATCCGAAACAGGCTCCAGGCTCCGAGCTGTCAGCACAGAACCCAACGCGGGGCTCGAACTCGCAAGCTGTGAGATCATGACCTGAGCCTAAACTGGACACTCGCCCGACTGAGACCCCCAGGCGCCCCGAGGGCAGTTTGCCGTCCGTTTCAGATCAGCCCCACGGCAGACAGGTGCGGCGTGCGCAGGACGCGGGGGTCCCCAGCGGGTCCGGGTGCCCCCGGCCGTGGGAACGGACGCGGGGCGGTGTCTCTGGCCGCGTCTCCTCCCATGCGAGCGGCCTTCGCGGGGGTTCACGCGAGCGGCGGCTTGGAGCCGGGCCGCCGACGCCGAGCTCCCTCCCGCGCCGCGGGGCGACGGTGAGCCGCGTCTGCAGGGACACACGGCGGGCGTGGCGGGACCGGGCCCCGCGTTCCCGATCCGCCCGGCGCGGGCTCCCTTCCCGAAGCGTCTGCGGCCGAGCTCGGTCCGGCGTCACACAGCCGCCGTCTCAAGCGCGCTCGGCGCTGGGCTTCCGGGAAATGAGCGAGCGCGGCCGCGTGAGCGCTTCCCCGACCGGGGACGGAGGGGCCGCGGGCGGCCGGCTCCTCGGCTGTGACCGCGACTGTTTTCTCCTCCCTTCTCGCCGGGCCCTGCTCCCGAAGGACCAGCGCGCAGATCCACACCTTCCCCGAGTCAGACGACGGACCGAGCCGGCTGCCGGAAGCGGGGTGGAGGGTGGGCCGCAGGGCCGCGGGGGCAGGGGAGCTTGTCCCGGGAGGTGGGGGGCCGAGGCGGGGGGAGCCCCCGATCCGCCCCCGGCGACCCGGAGAGCTCTGGCCACGTGACTGCTGGCAGGTTATTTTGGAGTCATTTTCAATCCATCGAATAAATACCGATGGAAGAACCTCGTGAGGGTCACTTGCGCTTCTGGGGGAAGAAAGTCAACGCGAATAAAAATGTCCCGGGTTCGTTTGTCCGGGGCGTGGAAGCCACCCGACGGCTGACGCGGAAAGGGAGGCATTCCCAACGCTGGTGGACGCGGGGCCGAAACGAGGACGCTGAGAACGAAGGCACACGTCTCCTTCCAGGCCTTTGGAACGCACCCCCATCTCCCCCCGCCGCTCGGGACCCCGGTTCCGTCTGCAGTAGCAGCCCCAACGCGGGGGGGGGGGGTGCCAGCGCCCCACAACCTAATTTAAAATAATCAGGTCCAGATGCCGGTGCCAAAAAAAGACGTTTGCACCCTTTACCACCGTGACCTGGATCGTATTTCAAAAGTGTCAAATCAAAGCTGTCCCACCAACGCCTGATTTCTTAATGAATTCCTCCTGTATTTCATCCCGCGGATGCAGAGGAGTGGGGCATCCGCTGGGGAGTACAATCCGGAGTCACAGAAACAAAACCCGCGGGCCTGAGCCGCTGGGAAAGCCACCCCGCGCGGCTGAGATCGCGCTGCGGAGTTATTTGCTGCTCCGTTCAGATGCTTTCAACTCACAAGCCCCATCTGAGCCCCAGCGGATCCTGACAGAGGGAAGGGGGCGCCCGCTGAGGGACAGCTTGTCGAAAGCTCAGCATTTAGAGGCTTTATGAAATGCTCACAATCTGTCGCGTTAATCCGGGGCTATTAAGAGCAAACATTGAAAAAACTCTTGTCGTGTCTTTATGTGAAGTGCTGGCCTCTCTCCTGAAGAAAGAGTCCCGCTAACGGGTTGTTTTCGAGTCCTGACTTAGGATAAGTATGTCTGGATACTGAATAAAGCAGTGGTTTTTGTTGTTTTTTGTTGTTGTTGTTTTGTTTTTTTACAAAGAGAAAAGAGGTATATACTCGAGGTGATTTGATGGATAAATACCTATCTACAGGCATACAGATGGACAGAGGACAGATGAACAGACGATATAAGCAGACAGTAGGGTCATCAGCCTTTGGAAAAGAGCAACATCCTACATTCAGACTACCTGGTGGTCTTTGCTCAGAAAACCGCAGCCTAAAAGCTTGGAGAAGGATTCTTGAGTTTTCTTCTCCGGGAACTGAGGGCCGTGGGGCTGTGTCTTATAAAGGCCTCAGGATACCCGAGTTAGACTCTGACGACGCCCCTCGTCACTCGTGGAAGCAGGGACGATCGGAGGCCCGCCCGTGCCCGGCAGCGCCCAGCAGCGGTGCCCGCAGCCCCGGCTCTCAAGCGGTTCATTCCGGCTTCCACGGGCCGAGCCTTTGGTGGCGCTTGCAGCTTCAGGACGAGAAAGCGGAACTGAATTCACTTACCCACCTCCTCCCCCGGCGATACGACTGAATAGCCTGGAAACAGAAACTGGCAACGAGGACTCTGAAAGCAGAAAAGAAGAAGGGGGCTGGTTGGGGACCTCAGGTCTTCAGGCACGGTGACGTGGTAAGATCTTTGATCCCCCAGATGCCCCGCAGGGGTGCCAGAGTTGGCAGAGACAAACAAACGAGAAAGGCCAGGGCAGAAGACCCGGAACGGAGGAGCTGGACAGAGCCCAAAGGGGGGCTGCTAATCCAGGCTTCCGAGGGGACCCAGCAGGGGACCAGATTTGCCTTCAGAGCCCTCCTGGGCTGGCCCACCCCCACTCCCCACCTGGGAACTGCTCAGTGGGGGGAGCCTCCGAGCCCGCAGCCTGGGGCAGAGCCTAGCAGCTCTGTGCTCTCCATCCGGTGGTGGCCTGGGGGGGGGGACACCCCTCCCCACCCAGTCCCATGGCGGAAGGTGGCTGGCCACACAGATGGCCCAGGGAAGCAACTTCTCCCCTTTCAGGCAGCAGGCGTGGGGGTGGGGACTGAGCCAGAGCCCCAGAGATGCTAGAAGAATGAGGCCGAGCAGTACAGCACCCCAAGGGCTCTAGAAGCTCACTTGTCACTAGAGCTGCAACCATGAAGCAGGTCAGAACCAAACAGTAAATGTAACAGAGGTCACTTGGCTGCTAAAATAGAATTTTAAGTAGCATTAAGAGTCCCCTAACATAATAACCAAAACGCCCATAAAAAATTCGCTCAGCATACCAAGAACCAGGAAAACTACACTTTGAGAAAGAAAAATCAGGGACGCCTGGGGGGCTCAGTCGGTTGAGCGCCCCACTTCACTCAGACCATGATCTCAAGACTTGTGGGCTTAAGCCCTGTGTGGGGGGGCTCTGTGCTGCCAGCTTGGAGCCTGGAGCCTGCCTCGGTTTCTGGGTCTCCCTCTCTCTGCTCCTCCTCTGCTCTCTCTCTCTCTCTTACTCCCTCTCTCAAAAATATAAATATACATTAAAAAAAATGAAAAAACAAAATTGAAGAAAGAGAAAGAAAAATCAACGGATGCCAATGTTGAAGTGAAAAAGTGTTGAAATTATTTGATGAGGATTTTAAAACGGTTGTAATTAAGAATGTCCAATAAACGACAACACATCGTCTTGAGACATACTGAAAGATAAAAAATTTCTGCAAGGAAATAGAAGTTATAAAACCCCGCCGGATGGACTGAGTAGTAGACTGGAAATAACTTTGGATAGGAGCCATGAACCTGAACGCAGATCCACAGGATTCATTCAATCTGAACAAAACTGAAAAAACCGACTGAAAGAAAAATGTAGTCTCGGGGGTCTGTGAAACAGATGTCCAACCACACACCCAGAATGGCCAACATTTCTCATCCGAGTTCCAGAAAAAGAGAGAGAGGGCGTGGCTGAAAAAATACTCAAAGAAACAATGGTTGACAACTTCCTAAATTTGGCAAGGGACATACAACTACAGATTCAAGAAGCTGGGAGAAATCCAAATATGATAAATCCCAAAAAATCCAAACAAAGACATGTCATTATGAAACTTCTGAAAACCTAAAGACGAAAATAAAACAAAATGAAACAAAACTCGGAAACAACCAGGGAGAGGTGATGCACTACCCGTACCCGAAGACCGAATTAAGGACACCGGATTTGCCATCTGGAACCGTCAAGCCAGAAGTTAGCTGCACACTTTTCTTTTTTTTAAATTTTTTTTTAATGTTTATTTATTTTTGAGGGAGAGAGAGAGAGACAGAGCATGAGCAGGGGAGGGGCAGAGAGAGAGGGAGAGACAGAATCCAAAGCAGGCTCCAGGCTCCGAGCTGTCAGCACAGAGCCCGACGTGGGGCTCGAACTCACAGACCGTGAGATCGTGACCTGAGCTGAAGTCGGACACTCAACTGACTGAGCCACCCAGGCGCCCCAGCAGCACACTTTTCAAGAGATAAAAGAAAAGATCTGTCAACCGTGAATGCTACTCCTGCAAAGGTATCCTTCAAAAACGAAGGGGAAATCGACTTCTCAGATAAAGGGAAGTTAAGAGAATTTGAGGCTGGCAGACCTACCTCTGAAGATTGTTAAAGGAGGCTTCCCAAACATTAAAAAAAAAAGGTATGGATTAAATTGTGTCCCCTTCCCCTCCCCATTCATATGCTGAAACCCGACCCCCAAGGAGGCTGTACCTGGAGAGCAGAGCTATGAGGAGGCAGCTAAGGTTAGCAGGATCCTAAGGACGGGCCTGATTCTGATAGGATCAGTGGTCTTCATAAGAAGAGGGCAAGCCCCTGGGGCCTGTGCACATGGAAAATCCTGTGAGGACACCGGAGGTGACAGCCTACAAGCCAAGGAGAGAGGCCTCAGAAGAAGCTACACCTGCCAACACCTCATCTTGGACCTGTGGCCTCCGGAACTGGGAGGGACGCGCTGCTGAGGAAGCCCCCAGGTTCGCAGTGTGTCATGGCGGCCCGAGCCGACTAAGGCTGAAAATGACAACACGCAGAGGATGGGACCTTCCAAGAGGAAGACAAGGACAGCGGAATGACAGAGGCAAACGTAACAGACTATTCTTCCCCTCTTGAGTTTCGCCGAAATCATACCGCCATTCGATGTGGTGCTCCGTGCATGTAGCGGAAACGCTTAAGACAATTTTATTGAAGAAGCGGGGAGGGCCAGAGATCTAAATAGAGGTAAGGTTTATACGCTCAGAGGGGAAAACACTGAGAGCACAGGTGGTGGCATCAGGTCACAGCTGAGACAGCCACGGGCAAGGTTATGCAACGTGGTATGTAAAAATATTTTAAATAAAGAAGAATCCAGGAGCGCCTGGGTGGCTCAGTCAGTTGGGCATCTGACTTTGGCTCAGGTCATGATCTTGCAGTTCAAGAGTTCAAGCTCCGTGTTGGGCTCTGTGCAGACAGCTCAGTGCCTGGAGCCTGCTTCAGATTCTCTGTCTCCTTCTCTCTCTCTCAAAATAAATAAATATTTAAAAAATTAATAGGGGCACCTGGGTGGCTCAGTTGGTTAAGCATCTGACTTTGGCTCAGGTCATGATCTCACAGTTCGTGGATTCGAGCCCTGCATCAGGCTCTGTGCTGACAGCTCAGAGCTTGGAGTCTGCTTCTTATTCTGTGTCTCCCTCTGTCTCTGCCCCTCCCTTGCCCCTCCCCTGCTCGTGCTCTGTCTCTCTCTCTCAAAAATAAACATTTTTAAAAAATTAATAAAAGAAGAATCCAGTGCTAAAAAATGTTCAAGTAACTCACAAGAAAGCAACAAAAAAAAAAGAGAGAGAGAGAGAGAGAAAGAAAGAAAGAAAGAAAGAAAGAAAGAAAGAAAGAAAAAAGAAAACCAAAGGAATGAAAACAGAAGACATAGAAAACAAAATACCAAAATGGCAGACTTAAACTCTAAGATATCAATGACTCTTTTAAATATGAGTGGCACAGATATACCAATTAAAACACAGAGACTAGGGCATCTGGGTGGCTCACTTGGTTGAGCATCTGACTCTGGATTTCAGCTCGGGTCATGATCTCATGGTTCTTGAGTTTGAGCCCCATGTTGGGCTGGCAGCATGGAGCCTGCTTGGGATTCTCTCTCTCATTCTCTCTTTGTCGCTCCCCTGCTCGTGCTCTCTCGCTCTCTTTCAAAAGAAATAAACTTAAAAAGAAAGTACTGTTAAAAAGAGATCAGTTATTCTTCAGTAAAGTTGGAAAAATTAAAAAGGAAAAAAGGTAGAGAGAGAGTAGGTAACACACATGACTTCACATACGGTCTGGGAAAAATGACTTCGAAATAATGCCACTGATAGGGAAGAAAAGGAAGAGAAAGCTCTATCAGGCAAATATGAGTTAGGAAAAAAAAAAACCAAGAGTGCTTATAAGAACACCAAAGAAAGCGAGCTTCCGAGCAAAAAAAAATTATTGGGAACAAAAGTGGGCATCACAGAATGATAAAGGCTCAGTCAACCCGGCACGATCCAGCAACCCTAAGTCTGTGTGCAGCACACGGCAAGGTTTCAAACCATACAAGAGCAAAACTGGTGGAGGTAAAAAGAGAGGCAGCACACAGGGACAGGGATTTCGAGACCCAGCTCACAGCGCGTGCTAGAACTGCTAGGGATAACGCCCGCAAGGCTGCAGAGGAACCAGCAATGCCGCGGCCCACTGGGTCCGCCTGACATGACAGAACCGTCCACCCGCCAACAGCCGGACGCACACCCCGCACAAGTTTCAGGGACCGCTCACCCAGAAAGCCATATCCTCAGGCATATAACAAACCTTAACCAATCTAAGAGAATGTTAAACCACACACAGTATGTATTCTACCCACAACGGAGCGAAATTAGCAATCAGTAAGTGAAAGGCAACAGAGCAATCTCCAAATTCTTGGAAATTCAAACACACACTTTTAAATACTCTGGGGGTTGAAGCAGGAGTCTCAAAGGAAATTTGAAAATAAAAATAAACACATGAAGTTGAATGCAAATTGAAATGAAATTGAAAATACAACATACTGGGGCACCTGGGGGGCTCAGTCAGTTAGGCATCCGACTTCGGTTCAAGTCATGATCTCGTGGTTCTTGAGTTTGAGTCGCAAGTGGGGCTCTGTGTTGACAGCTCGGAGCCTGGCGCCTGCTTTGAATTCTATGTCTCCCCCTCTCTCTCAAAATTACACATTAAAAAAATTGAAAAAAATACAACATTATCAAAGTTCATGGGTTTCAGCTAATATAGTGTTGACGCTGGAAAAGAGAAAACATACTGATCAATACTCTAGGTTCCTACCTAGCTCAAGAGCCTGGAAAAAGAAAAGAAAGGAGACAAACAACAAGGAAAAGCAAGCACAAAGAATGAGATTTTAAAAAGAGCAGAAATCAATGAAAAATTAAAACATGAAAATAAAAGAGTGAAACAAAAAACCTATTTGTCAAAAAAGTCAGTAACACTGACAGACCTCTAGCTCAACCGACAAGGATAAAAAGAGAGAAGAGACAAACCATCAGCGTCAAATGAAGGGCATCACAGAGGGTCCCGCAGACATTCTAAATCATGAATTTGTCACAAATGTCAGAAACTTGACGACTGAGAAGAAATGGACTAATTCCTTAAAAACCACAAACTACCAAAACTCAGCAGGATGAAACAGACACACGAATAGTCCCACAGCCGTTACAAAACAGAATCTATAATTATAAAGGTCCTGAGAAAGTTCCAGATGTTCTCAAATAGACAATTTCTCCAGCACTCAAGGAATTAACACCACTCTTACAAATCCCTGCTAGCGACGAGAAGAGGCGGGAACACTTCCCAACTCATTTTATGAGGTTGCTCTGACCTTGATACCAAGGTACGACAGACAGTACAGAAAAACAAAGCTATCTATCAATACCTCTCGGGAACTTAGGTGCATAAATATTAGCAAACTGTACCCAGTGACGTTTTAAAACAATTGTGCATCATGACCAAGTGGGATTTGCTCCAGGGATGCAAGGCTGGTCCAACGTTCCAAAAGGCAACCAATGGAACCCATTGTATCAATAGGCCAAATCACTTGCATGTCTATTTCTGATTTCTGTCTTGATGTCGGCTTTCCAGAGGACCTGAAGTTTATTCATTTGCTAAGAGCTATATACCAAAAACCCCACAGCGACTTCAGTGAGCAATGTAATAGTGACACTTCAGATAGATTTTCTTATGATTCATTACAAGGAAAGGATGCCCAGTGCCACTGCCACCATTTAATATACTGTTCTGGAGATCTTAGACAATGCCGTCACAAAAGAAAAGGAAGTAAGAGGTATAATGAACATCTACCTAGAAAAATCAAAAGAACCATCAAACTACGGTTGACTTTTTTTTTTTTAATGGTTATTTTTGAGAGAGACAGCACAAGCAGGGGAGGGGCAGAGAGAGGGGGAGACACAGATTTCGAAGCAGGATCCGGGCTCTGACCCATCAGCACAGAACTCCATGCAAGGCTTGAGCCCACGAACCATGAGATCATGACTTGAGCCAAAGTCAGATGCTTAACCGACTGAGCCGCCCAGGCGCCCCCAACTGCAGCTGACTCTTGAACAACATGAAGGTTAGAGACACTGACACCCATGTAGTACGAAATCCCCATGTAACTTTGGACTCCCCAGAAACTTAACTCCTAATAGCCTACCACTGGCCAGAAGCCTTACTGATAACATAGTTGATGAGCACATATTTTATATATTCTAGGTATTATATATTGCATTTTGACCATAAAGTAGCTAGAGAAAAGGTTGTTAGGAAAGTCATAACCTTGGGGAAAAAATTGACATAGAAGTGGACCCACACATGTCAAGGTCATGTTGTCCACGGGCAACTGGATTAGAACCCATCCAGGACTTGGGCAAGTTTTCCAGACCAACTTACAAAAATCAACGGCCTTGTGCTGGCTTTGGTAACACACGCTAAATTGAAACAATATAGAGACGGTGAGCATTGCTCCTGTGTAAGGATGACACGAAAATTCGTGAAGGGTATCAAATTTTTATTAAGGAGGGCATTGTGGTGAGCACTGGGTGTTGTATGGAAGTGTTGAATCACTAAATTCTACACCTGAAATTAGTATTACGCTGTATGTTAACTAACTGGAATTTAAATAAAAACTTGGGGGAAAAATAGCAATGGTCTTTATGCCAGCAGTAAACAACTATTAAATATAATAAAAGACACAAATTACAATGACTCAAAATATGAAATACCTAGGAATGACCCAAGAATCCAAAATCTGTCTATGTGGAAACAAAAACTCTAATAAAGGAGATTGAAGATCTGAATAAATACAAAGACGTCCCAAGCTCTTAGACAGAAACAGTTGATATTATAAGATGGTTGATTCTTTCTAATTTAATCTACAAATGAAATGCAGTATCAGTTAAAATTCCAGCTGGGTTGTTTTTTAAAGGAACTCGAGAAAGTTATTTAAAAATACATAAGGAGACGGACAAATCTATGAAAAGTGAAGTCAATTTTGGCGAAAACAAAGGGTGAGTATGTCCTGCCAGATAGTGGGACGTGGTAAAGGAGGTATTTTAATAAAGATATACTAAAATCAACATGAGGACAGATGAACACACAAGGGAAAATGACAATTTGGAGACTGACCCACATGTTTGTAGGAGACTTAATATACGATAAAGTATAAAAATAAATTAATGGGGGGGGTGGTGCCTGGGTGGCTCACTCGGTTAAGTGTGTGACACTTGGCTTCAGCTCAGGTTATGATCTCGCGGTTCACGCGTTCAACCTCTGCGTGGGGCTCTGTGCCTGACAGCGCGGAGCCCACTGGGAATTCTCTCTCTCTCTTCCTCTCCCCTGCTCAATCACCTTCTCACCCTCGAAAAAAGTATTTTAAAAAAATTAATTGATTAATTGATTAATGGGGAAATAACAGATTGCTTAGAGAATGACTTGGGAATACAGAATACAGAAGAAGGATAAATTGTGCCTCTACCTGATCCCAGACACAGGGACAGACTCTAGATAAAGACTTCAATGTGAAAGAGACTGGAAATTAACAGAGCTGAGAGTGCTGAAAAGGGTCTCAGACAAAAGCACAAACCATTAAAAAAAAAATCAATGGCTCTCATTACATTAAAACTCAGGCTTCCGTTCAATGAGAGAGTTAAGATACAAGTGGCAGACATTTAACAATGCAGGCGCAGGAACTATTCGGGGTATTGCCGAGCAGAAACCAGCAACTCCTAGAAAAATAAACCAGGGAAAGCGGATAATTCAAATAGAAAAGTGAGGAAAGGTTATGGGCAAATATTTTCAAAACAGGAGATCCTAACTGCAGTTTCAGGTTGACAAATGAGGAAATGGGGGCATGACATTATTTAGACAAATGTTTTATTCCAGAAGAACAAAGGGGGAATGTTTTAAGTGGTTGCCTCCTGAGAGCATGGCTGAGCGTGGGAACTGTTGCGGTGGACAACCTTCACTACAATTTGATCTTCTAACCATGTGCAGGCTTTCCTTTGCTGGTACTTTTAAATTTTAAAAGAAAAGGAACTAATGGCAACATCTTTCAAAAAGTTAAAGGAACTATCTCACTCAAGAGCCACCCAGACTGAAAATGTCATATAAGAAGGAAAATCGACTCATCATAGACCAGAAGCCTAAATATATGGCTAAACCATAAAAGTTCTAGAAGAAAGGAGAAAAATGTTTTAAATCATTGGTCAGGAAAAGATTTCTTATGTAGAACAGTAAAAGCATGGGCCAAAATAAAACACTGATATATTTTTAAAAATATAATTCTCGGGGTGGTTCAGTTGGTTAACTATCTGACTCTTGATCTCAGCTCTGGTCTTGATCTCATGGTTTGTGAACTTGAACCCTGCACTGGGCTCTGTGCTGGGCATGAAGGTTGTTAAAAAAAAAATACACGGGCGCCCGGGTGGCTCAATCAGTTAAGCATCTGACTTCAGCTCAGGTCATGATCTCATGGTTCGTGGGTTTAAGCCCTGCGTCGGGCTCTGTGCTGACAGCTCGGAGCCTGGAGCCTGCTTCAGATTCTGTGTCTCCCCCTCTCTCTGCCCCTGCCCTGCTCATGCTCTGTCTCTCTCTCTCTCAAAAATAAACATTAAAAAAATTTTTTAGGGGCGCCTGGGTGGCTCAGTCGGTTGGGTGGCCGACTTCAGCTCAGGTCATGATCTCACAGTCTGTGAGTTCGAGCCCCGCGTCGGGCTCTGTGCTGCCGGCTCAGAGCCTGGAGCCTGCTTCGGATTCTGTGTCCCCCTCTCTCTCTGCCTTTCCCTTGCTCACACTCTGTCTCTATGTCTCTCAAAAAATAAAATAAAAATGCTAAAAAAAAAAAAATTAAAAAAAAATTTTTTTAAAAAGTTCACATAACTTTCCCATATGAGTCAGCACTTCCCACTCCCAGGAGAAATGAACACATATGCTCATGCAAACACTTGTACAGCAATGTCCACAGAAGCATTATTCATAATGGCCCCAAACTGGAATCCATCCCAGTATCTGCCAACTGAATGAACAAAATGCGGTATGTCCAGACGGTGCAATACAATTCAGCAATTAAAAAGAAATGAACTACTAACAAATGTTACAATATAGGTGAAATCTCAAAAAAAAAAAAAAAAAAACATTCTGCTAAGTGAAGAAACCACCAAATCACACAGCTTCTTATGTAAGATCACGTTCCAACTGTGCTACCTCTGTTTATTGATCGTGTATAATCCTAAGAATAATAATTTGTTGTCATCATTTTGGGAATTTTTTACGTACAAAATATAAAATTGTGCGCTCTCTCAAAAATAAACATCAAAAAAAATTTTTTTTAATTTTAAACGAAAAGCAAAGGAATACAAATAGTTTTACTTTGGTCCATGCTTTAACTGTTCTACATAAGAAATCTTTTCCTGAGCAAGGATTTAAAAGATTTTCTCCTTCCTCCTAGAAGTTTTATGGTTTAGCCATATATTTAGGTTTCTGGTCTATGATGAGTTGATTTTTATATATAGCGTGAGGTAAGGGTCTACTTTATTTATTTTTTTTAAAGGTTATTCTTGAAAGAGAGAGGGGGATAGAGGACCCGAAGCAGGCTCCCGGTTCTGCGCTGACAGCAGAGAGCCTGACGCAGGGCTTGAACTCCCAAACCGTGAGATCATGACCTGAGCCAAAGTTGGATGCTCAACCCACTGAGGCCCCCAGGACACTTGCGATGGCTTTTAGGGCCCACCATTATAATTCATGGTGATCTCTTTGTAAAATCCTTAATCACAGCTGCTCAGATCCCTTCTTCCAGATGAGGTAACATTTTCAAATCGCAAAAATTAGGACTTGATTCTTTGGGTGGCTACTTATCCAGTCTACTACAATATCCAATTCTCTCGGCAACATTTGTTGAAAAGACTATCCTTTTCCTGTTGGATTAGGACTTTGGGGCTTTGTTGAAAATCAATTCCCCATAAATATAAAGGTTCGTTTCTCAAGTCTCGATGCCGTTCCAACGATATACCCTTGTATCAGCACCATACCGTCTTGCTAACCACAGTATGATAGTAAGTTTTAATAGCATGTAGTGTAAATCCTTCAACTTTGTTCTTTTTAAAAATTGTTTTGGCTATAGGTCTGTTTTTATATAAATTGTAGGACCAGCCTCTTGATTTCTGCATAAAAGCCTGCCGGAATTCTGATAAGGACTGCGCTGAATCAATAAATCAATTTGGGGCACCTTCCATTTTACAAACATGGAATGTCTCTCCATTTATTTAAATCTTCTTTCGATTTCTCATAGCAATATTTTATAGTTTTTATGCTTTTCAGTGCATAAGTCTTATGCTTTTTGTTACATTTGTGATTTTATTCATTTTAATGCTATTATTCATGGAACTGTTTCCTTAATTTCACTTCAGATTGTTGCTAATACCCAGAAATACAATTCATTTATATATATATATATATTGATCTGGTATCTTCTGACCTTGCTAAACACAATTAAATACTACAGGTTTTTAATGGATCTCTTAGGATTTTCTACATGGGAGTGTCATGTCGTTTGCAAATAAATTGACTTTTTTTCCAATTCGATGTGTTTTGTGTGTGTGGTTTTTTTTGTGTGTTTTTTTTTACCCCTTTATTGTACAGGCTAGATTCTCCAGGAAAATTGTAAATATAAGCTAAGACTTTTTGTGTCCGTGTTCATGAGGGAAATTATATGTAGTTTTCTCTTCATGTAATTTGTCTGGCTTTGGTATCATAGATACCAAATACGATGAACTGAGATGTTCCCACCGCCTCCTTTCTTTCTGAAAGAAATTTGTGAATGATTGGTATTGCCTGTTCTTTAAATATTTGATAGAACTTGCTGGATGTGGACATTTTTGTGGGAAGATCTGAAAACACTCAATTTACCTGTTATATTTCTATTCAGATTTTCTACTTCTTAATAGAGTTTGTTTTGATAATTTGTGTCTTCCCTGGAATTTGTTCATGTCATTTAAGTTGTCTAATTTGTTGGCATAAACTTGTAATATTCCTGTATCATCTTTTTGATTTCTGTAGGAATGGTAACGGCGTTGCCCCTCCAAGGCCCGATTTTGGTAACTCATGTCTTCTGTTGCTTTCCTGGCCAGCCCAGCAAGTATGTGCCAGTAGTTTCATTACTGTCCTGTTTTTCTGTTTTCTAGTTCACTGATTTCTTCTCCAATCTTTCTTTCTTTCCTTCGGACTCCGTTTGCTCTTCTTTTCCCACTTTCCTAGGGGGGAAATTTAGATTATCAATTGGAAACCTTCCTTCTTTTCTGATCCAGGCGTTTAAAGCTACCAATTTCCTTCTAACCATTTACGTATCACACAAATTTTACTGTGTTATACTTATTCAGTTCAGAACATTGAGGAAGTTTCCTTCGTGATTCTCCTTTGATCCCTGAGTTATTTAGATATTTGGGGCTCTTCCAGTTTTCTGTGGCGGATCTTTGATTTAATTGCGTTGTGGCCAGAGAACTATTTTTTATGATTTCATCTTTTTACATTTATGGAGACTGGTTTCACGGCCCGGCATGGGATTTATCCTGAAGACCGTTTCATGTGCAGTTGAAAAGACTATGTATTCTGGAATTCCTGAGTAGAATGTTCTAGAAATGTTAGATAGGGTTGCTCCAGTCAGTTGACTGTGCTGTTCAGGCCTTCTTTACATATAATTTTCTTTCTGTTCTGTCAGTTATTCAGGGTGGGCTTTTTCAAATCTCTAACTATGACTGTTTAATTATTCTTTCCATTACGTCAGTTTTGCTTCATGTATCTTAGGACTCTGTTTTTAGAAGCATATACACTTATAATTGTTATAGTTTCACTATGTATTGACATTTTTACTATTCCAAAATGTCTGTTTATCTATAGTGATATTTCCTAAAACTCTAGCTCTTTTATGGTTATTGTCTGCATGCTGTACTTCTCATCTCTTTACTATCTACTTACTTGTGTCTTTGAACGTGAAGTTTCTCTCTCATAGACAGCATAGATTTTTAAAAACAAATTTAGTATGTCTGCCAACCTCAGGCTTTTGAATGAAAATTTTGTCTTCGAACGTAATTATCTATATGGCCGGGTGTCTGCTATTCATTTTGCGTCATACTGATTTTTATATCTCTGTCCTTTGCTGCTTTCTTCTGTGTTAAATGTTGCTTAGTTTACTATCTTAATTCTCCTCATTCCCCTGGAGACTTCTTGACTAGATGGAGCTTCCCCCTAGCAGATTCCTCGGAAGGGCTTATGAACACAGTCCTGAGCTCTAATTTTAAATTGTTTTTCTACCAACTTCTTACCTGAAGACGGCTTTTCTGGATACTCGATTCAGATTTCCTTTCCCCTTGAATCTCTTGAAAAGCCTGCTCCCCTTTTGTTTTGCTTTGCATGTTGCTTCTGGAAAATGGCTTTTTGTTTCACATGCGTTCCACCATCATTCAGCCGGCTAGCCCGTTCTCTTCACCAGGCACGAGGTGGGAAAATAAAGTTTAAGTGTTCTCTGCAGCATAATCCATACTGCGGGTGTGGGGAATGGGTGGTTTTGTGGGACGTCCTCGTAAGGACAATGTGTGGGGAGGACGGAGATAATGGATGCTAGGTGGCCACAACTGTCCTCACACATGGTCTTCTGGGACACGACGGTTTCACAGCCGCAAGGAAAGACGGCGTCAGGCCTGCACGTCAGCAGATTGTTGTCTTGTTCACGGATTTAAAGACGCTCCTTTTCCGCCCACGTGACCGTACTTGTAACTGAAATGCATCTCACAACGGGCACGTTACAGAGCCGCCTCTAGCGGTACATAAAACAAGAGCACACAGTCCCGTTGGTTCTAGACTGGAAATACGGCTCTCGTCTCTGCCCCCGCTTGCCCAGAGCCCCACAGTTCCTGAGTCTGGGTCCTTCCTGTCCTGTGGACGACCCTGTCGAGTGACAACGGTCCCTGAATGGATTCCGTGCTGCCTGCCCCAGCCGCTGATGGAGCGTTCCAGAACCCTCTCACGGTTTCTCGGAGAAATTATATAGTTTTAACAAAAAGACTTCAGTTTTGTTTTTTTTGTTCAAAATGCTATGTTTCAAGGGCTGACGTCAAACAGCATGTACTGTTTTCACCATCTTTCCCAGGAACTTCTATCATGTTTAGAAAGTGGCAGTGAGCATCTGGATGCTGATGCGCTGACTTACAAAATATTAGAAAAATAGCTGAAAAGTTGCTATCATCATCTGCTAATAAAAATGATAGCTCTGGGGCGCCCGGGTGACTCAGTGAGTTGAGCCTCCAACTCTTGATTTGGTCCATGGGACTGAGCCCTGTGTCGGGCTCCACGCTGGCTGTGAAGCCTGCTTAGCATTCTCTCTCCCGCTGCTCCTCTCCCCCACTCGCGAGCATGTGCGCGCTCTCTCTCTCTCTATATATATACACCCCACACAAAACCCCCACAGCTCTGGCGTGAGCGCAGTCACAGAGGCCCAGGCTCCCACCAGGAGGACCCCAGGAACTCCGGGTGCCCCACGCTGAGGAGAGGCGCTAGGAAACGTACTTAATATTTCCTCGACACAGACCCCGAGAGCACTCCCCTGCCTGTGCGGAAAAGTGATGATCAAGAGACTGCTCTGCGGGACACACGACACAGGCATACGGACGGATCTCCGGAAGGTAGGTTTATTTTATAAAAAATGTAACGAGCAGGCCCCCCGCGGGCCCCCCGCAGAGACAGCACTGGGGCCTTCAGAGCAGCAGCGGCGACAAGGCACACGCGTACGAACCGCCTCAAGCAACACGGAAACTAAACATTAAAAAATACGTTATTTAAAAAGATGTTGAAGACCACTGTTAATATGAACACAGGTTATAAAAATGGCACTATTACTTTTTTTTTTTTAACAATTTTATTCCTTTACTTCTACCAAGAGAACTGTGTAATATTCACACAGTACCTTGCGGCGCACGGCACAAGAAAAAACAAATAGCTAAAGTACAGCTTAAACCTTTATTTTTAGTGCATTCACATTTTTAGATATTTGGAATTCATAAGCTAAAAATAAAAATAATAATTTTCCTTAGCTTAGAAAAAGATCGTAGTTTTATGTCCTTAGGCACACCCACTCTACAAAAAAGGAATACATTCAAGATACTCTAAAATATCAAGGACATGATTTCTATTCTGGGATCATCACGGTAACCCTCCTCCTGAAGCAGATTAGAAGCCAACACATAACAAATGTGAGGGTCAATTATATTAAAGTAAAATAGCATTTGATTTAAATTATTGCTCACTTAGGAAATATAACGACTATTCGTTCTCCAGTTAGGATGCTAAGATCGGCCGTGAGAAACGGAGTAACGTCACTATTTAGTGCATATAAAACTCTAGGATTGAATATAATGAAAAGTTGGTCATAATCGCACGAACAGTGTTTCCTCATATATGAGCCACACTGAGCGTCGCAGGACGGAGACTGAGCAGGATGTGGTGAACCAGGTCCTCGCGGGTACGTCTTGTGTCCTGGACGGGGAAGCGCTCGCTAAGCTTTAACGCTGCGGAGCTGCTTTCCTAGGAAACGCGAGGCGTGCTCGCACCATCGCTGCTAGAGGGAGAACAGATAAACTGAAGCTCCGTCTTTAAACGGCAACAACAAAACAATATAAAATACCAGTACAATAAAACATTTAAACAGTACTAAACCGCACAATTTAAATACCAGTTATATGCTGTCGTTAGTTTTCTTCTTAAAAAAATCAGTTCCTGGACTTTCAGGCGTGTATGGTGTGTGTGTGCGCGTGCGTGTGCGTGTGTGTAAATAATCAGCATCCTCCTCGTGACCGTCCGCCGAGTCCACACCACACCGTCGGTGGCCACCCCGCCAGGTGCCCGCGGGCCTCTCCCCGGTGGCTGGGCGGGGACTCGAGGCCGCGTGTACCGCGTGGCGGCCGCCCGGCTGGCCCGGGACCCGCCTACAGCAGCACGGCCTGGGCCACCTCCTTGATGGTGCGTGCGGCTCTCTCCAGTTCTTCGTCTGTTTGTTCCACAGTGACCACGACCCTGATGCTGAGGAACAAGGACACAGAAAATCATCCGCAGAGGCCGTAAGTCCCGCTGGAACGCGCCCACGCATTAGTGGGCCTCCTGCCGACAGCCACCTCCCCACCGCATGGCGGAGCTGAGTGACTGTGGCAGGGACCCTCCGTCCCGCCAGCCTGGACCCTGACTGGCTATTTACAGAAGTCTGCAACCTCGCGGTGGGGCTCTGGGTGCCGGGAGCTCTGCCTGAGCGGCACCGGGGCTGAAGCCGGAATCGACTCTCAAATCGGGGAGCGTTCGCATGCTCGCACTCGTATTACAACTCGGTGAGTCATGCAGAAGTTCTGTAATACTTTGAGGCCAGGCAGACCTTTTTAAGTCTTCAGGAAACTGAAGACAAAAACCATCGGCAGGGCAGTCCTAGCTCCTCCCCCGCCCCCTCTGCAAACATCCGCACGGCCCACTGGACACGTCTGCCAAGCGGGGCTGTGCCGGCAGGGAGCCCCGGGGGACAGAGCAAGCGGGGCCTTGTTCTCCCGAAACAGACCACGCCTTCCCCCGGCGCACTGAGGACGGGGCGGGCTCTTCGGGCGTGGAGAGCTGCTGCTGCGGTCTGCCCTCCCTGTGTGCACAGTGCTCGGACTCCGGCCTCCGGGTCCTCCCTGGGCCTTCCCCGCTCTCCGGGGCCCTCTCTCGTGTCCCCCTCAAACCTGTGCTCTGGCTCCCCAGATGCTCCTGACGGTGTCCACACCACTGCCGGACGGTGGTGTGGACGAGCTTGGCTTAAGTATCACTGTTCTCGGAAGCCCGAGACCCTTCCAGGACAGAATGAATCGTGCCCTCCTCCTGGGATCTCATGGACCTTGTGCTATGACCCTGACACTTCGTGCTCTGGGCGTCTACCGCCGTCGACTATACTTTAAGTGCTACTGAGAGAGCACCAACTGTAAATCGAGTCCAGGTGCCCTCCTCGCACGCAGGGCTGCTCGAACCTCTCTAGATTCTCCTACTGTTGCTCTCCTTTTCCCTGGGGGGTCTGGGAGAGTCTGCCGGATAAAGCACCACGCGGCGTTCAGCCAGACGCGCCCCTCTGTCAGGGCGGTCCTGACGGTGGACGCGGCCGGCAGAGCCGTCACCTCGGAGGTGTGGCAGACTGCTCATCGGAACCTCGGCTGCCCTGGCCCAGTCCTGGGATCGCGGGTACGTCTTTAAGTTGATTGGGAGGGTAGAGCGAGTCCTGGGGGGCTTTACAGGTAAAATGCGCAAACGGCTAGTTTAAGAACAGGAAACGGGATGAACTGTGTTTTCGTCACACACTTCCTCATCCTGTGACGGTCTTTCAGACACTTTTCAGAACAGAACACACTTTACAGGGAGTTTGTCAAGGAGGAAAAACGGAAGTCAAGAGACATCTGAACGGCCACCCACCTTGGGGGAGGGAGGCACTTCTCCTCTTTCTCCAGGTAGCGCGCCTGGGTCAGCGCGATGCTCCTGTCCGCGCACTGCGTGAAGAGAAGGCACACGTTTGCGAGCCGGGCCGCGGGCGCGGGCCGTCCCTCCCCGCGGCGTGAGCTCCTTCTTCCAGTTCCAGCCGCGGGAAGGCAGAGCGCCAGACACGCCCCGAGCGGCCCCAGCGCCGCCGCCCAGCCCTCCTGCCGGGGCGTCCGCTCGGCGAGGCCCAGTGAGCAGCCCGAGCCGCGGCCGGCGAGCCCTCTGGGACGCAGCTAGTGCCGCTGAGAGATGGAACTTCTCATTTTTCTTCATGTAAGTGTGCACGAAGGCCAGGGGTTCCCATTCTCAAGAAAGCAGAGGCAGGACGTGGGAACAGGACCAGCGAAGGCCTGTAAACTAACCAAAGCTGAACCTGGTAGTGACATCGGGGAGTCACTGCTCACGCTTCTAATACCAGCAACTCCTCTGACGGCCGTGGGCACCTTCGACCACGTGCTACCAGGCTTCGGAGAGGCTGGTGTCACCCACTTTCTGCACAGCTTTTCTACACATTTAACCGCTTGTTGAGATTTTTGAAAAGTTAAAACATTCTCCATCAAAATTAAGTATAAAACTCAGATCGAAGTAATGGTTTATCAGGGTTTCATTTTGGGTGATGAAAATGTTTTGGAGTGAGGTGGGGGCACAACCTTATGCGTATACTAAGGACCACTCAACTCTGTACTCTGAAAGTGTGAAGTTTTGGTATGTGAATCATACTTAAAAAACCATCAGAGGGGCACCTGGGGGGCTCAGTCAGTGAAGCGTCTGACTTCGGTTCAGGCCATGATCTGACAGTTCATGAGTTTGAGCTTCGCGTCGGACTCTGTGCTGACAGCTCAGGGCCTGGAGCCTGCTTCGGATTCTGTGTCTCCCTCTCTCTCTGCCCCTCCCCTGCTCATAGTCTGTCTCTCTCTCAAAAATAAATAAGCATTAAAAACAACCAATCAGAGCAGGGGTTGGCGTAAAGGAAGGAGCGCCTGCTCTGGCCTGGGCCGTGAGGGTGTCTGCCTCGAGGGGCCGTCCTGACCGCTGCCGGGCGGGTCTCCCTCTGGGAGAAGGACAGGAGGCGGCAGCGGGCAGCGCGGACAGACGGTTACTGGTGCTCGTCTCAAGGGCACTTGCAGAGGGGAGCTCCTCCCGAGAACACCTGCGCTGGCTCTGAGCCCAGTCCTGGCTGAGAAACGTTATAAACCATCGCTCTCTGCAGAAGCTGTTTGGTGGAGCGGCTCAACAAGAACTAAGGCGAAACCCAGTTCCACAGAGCTTAAGCGAGAGTTTCAGTGCCGCAGCCGTCTCCTCTCGAATACTGAGACAGAGCATGTGGCTGCAAAGATACCGCAAGACCCCGCATTTCTGCACAAATGCGGCTTCCGGACATGCCCGTGCCCCTCCCCGGAGCCCTGCCCGCTCCCCTTCAGCTCTCCCCAGGATCTCCTCCAGCTGGGGCCTCACACGGAGCCCGGCTGCGGTGAGTCGTGCAGAGTGCCACCGTCTCCTTCCTTCTGAGGACGAGCCCTCCTTCCGCCCCTGCCCTCTGCCCTCTGCGGGTCCCTGGCTCCAGGAGAAGGAAACCCCGCTGCTGCTGGGACATCTTGAGTGCGGAAGAGAGGGCCTCCTGGGGCAGGAAGGCAGCCCTGGCCCTGAGGTGTGAAGCCTGCAGAGCTGTCCTGAGGAGGCCGAAGGAGGCCGGGGGACCGCGAGGGGGCTCGAGGCTCTGACGGGCTGCTCCTCGGCTGCATCCGTCACACCAGCGGGCGCTCCTGCCTAGAGCACAGGCTTGGCCGTGACGCGGAGCTGGCGTGGTGTCCACTTGGCCTGCATGCTGTTTGTAAAGCGTGTCACAGCACGTCTGTAAGAGCCCTAGCCACGAGACGCCGTACTTCCTTTTACGCCCACAGAAGGCGACGTTACAGGAAAAACACCGGCGTGGTCAAAGGCGCCGCGGGAGATCTGTTCCCTTGAGAAAGGCTGTCTTCGTGGTGTTTGCGGAGCTGCACCCGAGGGGCCCTGGGCTCCTGTGCCCTGGGGGAGCGGAGGCACTCGAGCCGGCTGCTCATCATCTCACGGTTTCCTCGGCTGGGGATCGCAGTTCCGGGTCTGGTTCTGTCTGAGAGGCCGACGGACTCCGGAGGCCACGCACTGCACGGAGCTCTCCAGGGCCCATCCCTGCGGTGGCAGGCTCACAGCTGCAGGGGCGGACGGCTGAAGCGGGCAGGGAGGCCAGCACTGGCCCTGGTCTCACACTGACCGGCCACACAACTACAGAGACACTGGCCTCCTGCCACGGTCAGGCAAAGGCATACGACGGATGACGCCCGGTGACCTCGCCGCAGAGCCCCGGGAAGGGACCACCGGGACAGGGAGGGAGGGAGCCTGCCTCCATTCCCAGATGCACGCTAGCTGAATGCAGAGTCACAGGCGCTCGCAGGGCCCCAGGCCCTTCAGCCGAGCGGCATGGGGGGAGCGGGGGACTGAGGGGACAGGGCTCCAGGGAAAGGGCAAGTGGTCTTCCCCAGGGATGCATTTCTTAGTTAATAACGAAGTTACAATTAGTGACACCACTTTCAGGAGACACAGGTATTGAAATCAACCTCCACATCAGGCCTGGTGAAGAAGTGGTCTTTCTTCCTTTCTGGCCCGTGTCGGCTACGTTGGGGGTTCCCCCCAGGCGGCTGTCCAGGGCTGTGTGTGACCAGCACTCACTCGATCCCCACCCACGGGTGCGAAAGCCTGGCTTTGAAAATGCTGTGCGGACGGGTTTTCTGGAAGGCTGCTTACTCAGAGTGGAAGGAAGTATACTTAAGACAGCGGGCACGGAACACAACGACCTCCCACGAGCTGAACCCGAGCAGGCGGCACGGCGAGGCCGGGTGCCAGAGGCGTGCCGGGAAGGCCTGGGCGCCAGAACAATCCCACGAGAGGGCTACCACCTGGGGCAAAGAGAGCTTCCCTGAAACGGGACACAGAACCACTGCTTGGGTTCGGGGCGGGACTGCACACTCACGTGATTCACAATCTCCTGAAGCAGCTTGACGTCGTCTTCCCGGGACCCGGTGCTCTCCTGCAGCTGCAGGTGAAACGCGGGGGAAAACGACTCCCCCACCACTTTCAACCCAGAAATGCTGGAAGGGAACACACGGCGTAAGTCCTGCGGCTGCAGCGGCGTCTCACAGAGAAACAGCTACGAGGTCTGTGTTAACGAGCGGAGCGGGACCGCGCGGCTTTCCCAGAAGCCAGCAGGCGTGGGGCTCCGACCCCACAGGGACAGCGGGGTTCCGTGCTCCGGGCAGCGCTCACTGGTGTAGACGCCCCCGCAGGGCCCACTGTGAGTGCGGGGAAGGAGGCTCCCTGTCCCAGTGGACGGTCTGCCTTGCACGGCACAGAAAACACGAGTCATCCCCAGGCTTCCGCCGGGAGGCCTTTGGGCCCGGCTCCCGCCTCCCCGCCTCCCCCGCTCTGCTGGCCCCTCCACGCACAGCCGCTCGGGTCCCAGGCCTGCCCCTCGCCCCATCCTCCACTGCTGGCCAGTAAGCCGGGTCCCGGCCCCGGGATCGCCTCCTGGGGCCTCCCTGCCAGATGGTTCCTTTAGGGAAGCGTCTACACAGGCAGTTTCCAGCACTCTGCCTCCTTCCCGACTGCCTACTGCGACTGACAACGTGGTCCTGCTCACTCAGTCTCCGGTCGCATCCTGTCTCTCAGAGACATGAGGGATGATTTCTGACGTCAGAAACACTGCACTCCGACCACCGGTGTGTGATCGGATTATCAAGTTCCTTCTAGTTTTACTTGGATTATGATGACTTTCATCTTTCTTAGGATTAACAACCAGCTTCTCGGGGAAGAAGAGAGGTTTCTTTAGGGGTAGAAATTCTGCATTTTCGAAGGATTATTGCAGACGTCATGGGAACTGCACGTCAGGTTCACCTGAAGTCCGTTTATCCTGTAATAACAGTTTGCCTTCTGACCCACCTCCTAGACTACAGTCGGTGGCACAGGACTAGCTGAAATTCGGCCACACACGGTAACTTGCCTTCATTTTCCTATAGCTTCCCTCAGAAAGACCTGCCTCCCCCCCCGGAAAGAGTGTGCGCAAGCAGCACCTCCTACATCACGTGATTCCTGAAACATGGTTAGGACTCCACGAGCTTTCCTGAATGGCTGTGTGCCAAGTATGGAAGGTGCCGGAAGCTAACTTCACGGGCCTCTCAGACCACCAACCAGGACCAGGGACTCCTTCCCTGAATCGTACCATGCCCCACTAGGATCTCTCAATAAGCCAGGCCACAGGACAGCACAGAGAAACACTTCATAACAAACGGGTTTACTCCAGAATGCAAGCACGGTCTAGCAGGAGAAAATTCTAACAGTGTAATTCAGCATGAGACAAATCTATGATTTTCTTAAAGTCTCCAAATCTAGGAATACTTTGATAAATACCACCTACAAAAAACCTATACTATGATGTTTCATACTTTAAAAAACATTTGAGAGAGAGAGAGAGTGCACACGAGTGGGGGAGGGGCGGAGAGGGAGAGAGAATCCCAAGCAGGCAGCTCGCTGTCAGCCGGGAGTCCTGCGCAGGGCTCGATCCCACGAACCGGGAGATCCTGAACTGAGCTGAAATCAAGAGTTAAATACTCAAACAACTGAGCCCCCCGGGCGCCCCTGGTGTTTCCTCCTTAATGAAGAAATGCTTTTATATTGGGAATGACAGAAAGTGTCTATTATTACCATCACAGACGATGTCACGAGTGTGTTAGCGACCTAGAGCAAAGCAAAAAAAGAAGAAAAAGAACGACAATGTTTTAGAATTTGGCAGGAAGAGAGAATAACGGCTGCAGACAACAGGACTCGTACACAGGCCATCGCACCCAGAACGGAACAAACGTCCAGAACGGATAAGAGCCTGGAGATCCGCTCATGAGGACCCAGTACAGACTCCGGGGAAGACGGACCCGCAGCTGGCGGGGAAGGCGGGGTCGGGGCAGAGGCAGTTAAGAGAGGACAGAGTGCACTCGGATGCTAACCGACCCCTCTGGAAAGGGTGAAGTCGAGAGGACGGCCGAGGGCGCTGGGTCCTGACGGAGGAAGGGCTCCGACAGCAGGAGGTGGACCCCCCCCACCGCGGCTGTAACGCCGGGGACCGCGGTGCGGATGCCTGTCTGTGTGCACGTTTGTGAGGGAAGACGCGGAGGTCCGAGCGACAGCACGAGGCTGGGCTGCCTGCCAACACCGGGCGCGGCGCAGATGGGGGGACCTGGGGGCTTCGTGGGGGAGCGCAGCAAGGAGGGCTGGGAAGGCGGAGGCGGCCCGGGCTGGCGAATGGGCACGTGAAAGCCGCCGGGCAGAGTGCGGGGCACCCGGGGTCGGCGCTCCCGAGTCTCGAGTGGCTCCGGTGTGCCGTGCGGCACGGGCGCATTAATGTTTCATGAACCGGGGTAACCGGAACCCGTGGATAACGTCTCCCACTATAAATCATGCACGAGGAACTGTTGTTCCCACCGTGCAGACACACCCAGACCTGTAATTATTTCTGCCCCTACTTTATCTGGCACAGCTGCGACCTGCTCATGTATTCACTGTCCTTTCCTTTTAGGGAAGCTTCTAGTTCCCACATCTGGCAATAGGTAGGACTTTCATGAGTGAAAAGACGTCTCCACCTTAGGACAGACAAAAGGAAATACTTGGGCAACTGAGATCATTTTCTGTAAGACCAGAAATCTGCCCGAAGGCGTCACCAACTTGAATTTTTTCTTAACGCCGAAGAAGCTTAAAGAAGAGCTCTGTGTCGTTAAGACAAACACGAACACTCATTCGGTTCATTTCCACGCCACTGTTCTCCTTACATTAACTTAAAATAATTTCCTAAAGAGTACGGACGACATGAGCCCACTGTCGCCAGATGACACGGCGCACACGATGCTCTGTGTCTGTTCGACCGCACAGGCGTGGAGAGGCGTCCCCCGTCTCCCTGATTCATGACTGGGGGCGCACACCCGGGGGCTGTCTTCACCGCTGTACCTATGTACTGCCATGGCATTAATGAGCTGGCATCCTTTTTAGAAAAACAAAGTCACGGTTCATTAAAGCAAGGACAAAACAGGGCGCCTGGGTGGCTCGGTCAGTTTCACATCTGACCCTCGATTTCAGTCCAGGTCACGATCTCACGGTTGCGACATCAAACCCCACATCGGGCTCTGCAGCTGAGCGTGGAGCCTGCCTGGGATTCTCTCTCTCCCCTTTCTCTCTGCCCCTCCCCCTGCCTGTGCATGCTCTCTCTCAAAAAATAAGAAATAATAAAATAATGATAAAATGATGCTCCGGTTTCAAGCCCACGAATTTGAATGAACTGAGTTTCTCAAACTTACAGCTTAGCTGTGAGCCAAACTGATCCAAGACTATTAAATACACTCAAAACCAAAGAGGTGACATTCAAAATCTTTCACTAGCTGTTTAAACATGGTACAGACAGATTTTAAGTTCACTGGAAATAAATTAAACTCACCCTTGTAACGCTTTATGAATCCGTTTGCACTTTTCCTTCAACACTGAAAAAATAGCTGCGTGAAAAAAAATACACTTAATAGGATATTTGGAAGGTCTGATGTTAGTAATCTAAAAATATTTTTAAAGATTTTTAAAGTTCAAGCTCATCAACTTAAAATGTGCCCCCCCACCCAAGAGGAGCTCCTCTGGAGGCCCCGGCCCAGCTCTCGGGTCTCGGCATGCCCGCCCTCACACCTCCTCAGTCCACTATGAGCGAAGCTGGGGGGAGGCTTCCCGCAACAGAACGAGGGCTCTCGTTCTCATCAAGAGTCTATAAAAAAATCTAAGAATAAAAGGGTACAAATACGTTACTTATTTCTGGACTCTTAACAATTTGGTAAAAGATAGACACTGTACTAACGTTCACCTTTCTTTGATATTTTTACTTCA
This sequence comes from Paguma larvata, assembly GCA_030068075.1. NCBI lineage: Eukaryota > Metazoa > Chordata > Mammalia > Carnivora > Viverridae > Paguma > Paguma larvata. Next base: position 86,865,801 of record CM057832.1, on the reverse strand, counting down.
CTCACGGAAAATTAAAAAACTGAAATACGTGAGCAAGCGGCAGGCATGCTGGGCCTTCGACAAGCGAGTGTATCAGCGTGCACACAGAAGCGCTCACGTCTCCCGAGCCTCGGAATTAAAACCCAAGTTACACATTCAGAGATTTAAAGAATGCTAACTTTAGAAAGACCAGGTTAAGGCCTGCTTCTTCATTTCTGTTTTAGGCTCTGTGAGGAGGTGCTGTTCCTGCCTGAGGCCACATCTGAAATTTTATCAACTTGGCCTAATAAGGAAGCTTTAACCGGCAGTGAACCGGATTTGGCTTCGGTACCAAATAATGATCAAAGTCTGAAGGAAAAACCGGGTGAGCTATAAATTATATGCAGGAAACACCCGTGGCACACGTCAGCTAACTTCTCGGATGACAACAGGCCCCAGCGCACCCCTCCTGGCGTCTCCGCCCATCCTGGGAGCCCGTCCGCTCCGGCTCCGGCTCCGGCTCCGGCTCCAGGACAGAAGGGAGGCCTCGCACGGAATCCCTGGAGCCGGACGACATCCTCACTGCCGTTCTCCCCACGAACGCCAGGCAACGTCACTCGGAGGCACAGATCTGTCTGGTAAACAGCCCCTCCCGCGAATTCCTCCGAGCGCGCCCCAGCAGCCCGGCTGACGCGGCTGCGAGCCCGGTGCCCGGTTCGGAAGGCCGTACCTGGGTTCTCCTCCATGATGTTCAGAGCCTCGATCGCGGCGGCGGCCAGCAGCGGAGGCAGCGAGGCTGAGAAGCAGTAGCCCTGGCCGGAGAGTCGCTGAGAAGAAACCGACAAGTTAAGGACGTGAATAAGTGGTTTTTTTGTTTTGGTTTTTTTTGGCTACAACATCTAAAGGCACCGAATCTGCCCAACGTGCTTACAGGGTAAGGTGGAAAGATCCAGGCATGTACAGAAGTTATACACGTAACAAAAATAAGACTTTGTTTAAAAGAAAGATACTTTCTAAATACAAACACGTTGAGTGATTCTACAAACAAATCGACTTTTAAATAAAAATTGTGGGGGCACCTGGGTGGCTCAGTCGGTTAAGCACCTGACTTCAGCTCAGGTCATGATCTCACGGTTTGTGAGTTCGAGCCCTGCGTCAGGCTGTCTGCTGTCAGCACAGAGCCTGCTTCAGATCTTCTGTCCCCCTCTCTCTGCCCCCCCCACCATGTTCCCTCCCTCTCTCTCTCTCTCTAAGTAAATAAAAACTTAAAAATAATTTTTAAAAAAATTGTGATAAACCAGGTCAGAGAGAAGCTGTGTGACCAAAAGTTACAGCTGAACAACTTCTTAGCACGACCAGGGGGGAGGCGGGGGCCTTTTGGTTTTTAAAAGAACCCACCTGATGGTCAATGACGAAAGATCTGCCGCAGCAGAAGCCCCCGATGGAAGCCAGCGAGTTCTCCATGTTGGCACTGATAAGGTCAATGTCATCGATCTGCCAAAAGAGCAAGCCGGCAGGAGTCACTCCTCAACTTACAGAAAAAGTACAGACCGCCGTCGAGCCTGCGGACGAAACTTCAGCACTGATCACGTCGACATCTCGGTTCACACCGACCGCCGCTGTGCAAACGGAGGGTAAACCACACCAGACCTACGGTTACAAGCACGATGTCTCGGGTGGGCCTCTCAGAGGGAGCTTCGGCAATTCATCCTCAGCGGAAGGACAGAAAGACACGAAAAGACGAAACCCAACGTGGCTTAGTACTACAAATACTCTGAGGTACAAAACTGCTTAAACAAGGGTGCAGCTGGCCCGGCCCCCAGGAGGTACTTGACATAAACACAAACGAATCTATCAGGGTTTTGATCGCTTCATCCCTATGCCCAATCTGCCGTTCACCTTTCCAAAAGCGAAATGGCAATTTTTCCGAACATCGTGACAAATGAGCCTCTGGCCACGCTGAACGAACAGCCGCGCTGAGCAGAGGACAAACCCCACTGTGCCACAGGGGCTTCTAAGTCACTACCATCTTCTCGACTCTGTGCTCCCTACCTCCTCCTCCCGCTCCAGCCGCAGCACCCAGGGGCACCCAGGCCCAGAGCAGCCGTTCAGTCGCTCTTGGATTCAGTCACTCTCGGATGCCATGATGATTCCTGGTCCAGTCCCGCCTGGGGGTTTCTAAATGGTCCACGAACCACATAATCCCACCTGGGGGTTTCTAAGTGGTCAAAAGACCCAACAGGAAACCTGTAAGCTCTTACTTTTTAAAAAACCTTTTATTTGAAAAACTTCAAACACACACAAAAGTAGTGAAACGGAATAAACAATCTCGTCACCAGGTTCAGGAATTACCAGTTCATGGGACAATCTTCCACGTCCTTTCCTACTGCCCCCATTTCTTCAGAGCAAATCCTCAAACTTCTGAGAGTTTCGTCTATAAATATTTCAGTGTGCGTTTCTAAAGGATACGACCCTTTCAAAAACAGAAGCATGAAACCACTATCACACCCGAAAAATAAAAATTTCTTAATACCGTCAAACATTCAGTGTCCTAACAGCTGCCTCGCAAGGCCTGTCGGCGGAAGCACTGGCTGGACTCGGGACCCAAGCGACGCCCACACTCCGCACTCCCCTCAGTGCACTCAGTTACCAGACGGCAGTCTGCCTTCGGGGAAGGAGCGTGTATCACTCCAACTTCATGGGACCCTGGCTGGGCTCCGTACCGGTCGCGAGACACAGATAATCTCAGGTGACTTCGTGCTCTTTAGTTCAACTTTTTAGCAGAGGTTGGAAAACTTCTATGAGGGGCTTTGCAGAAAAGCTCCCCTCAGCTCAAGCACACAGGGCTAGGTGAAGACAGGCTCGTGGACGGGAGACGGGCCAACGCTGCTCCCCGCTGAGGCTCCAGGGACACTGAGACCAGGGGCAGGTGGGGCTCGTTTGCCGTCGGCAAAAGAAGACGTGACCAACTCCCGCCAGGTGTCGGGGACAGAGGCTTTGCGGAGCGTCTGCCCGCAGAGACGGGCTCTGTCTGTCTCCGTAGAGAAGTTGCGGCCACCTAACATCCACCGACAGAACCCCCAGAGAGCAGGGGCCTGTAAATGCCGGAAAGAACCCCTTCCCTGCCCCGATGCATGTTCTCAGGGGCCACCTGAGGGACGGCGTAAAACACGAAGGCACGTTTATCCGATTCCAGAGACGAGACGGGGAAGCCAAGATCAGACGCTACCTAACGGACCACGACTCTAGGGGGCGCCACTGTGAGTTCGCAGGCTCTGAGGGGAGCCGGGCCCTGGCCTGGCTGAGCTGGTCCCCCGTGGGCTCGGTGAGGGGACAGAGCCCGGGGCGCGCGGCCCTACGGGCTGACGAGCAGCACCGCCTCGTGCCCGTGGACCGTGGCCGGCAGGGAGGACCCGCGCATGTCCCAGGAAAGGGGAACTTACGCTGATCCCGAAATGCTCAGTGACTCCTCGACCGTGCTCCCCCAGGACTCCGAACGAAAGGCTCTCCTCCAGAAAGATTCTCGCTTTGTATTTGTACTTTAACTTCACCTGCGAGGTAAGTGAAACACAACATCAGTGTCCTGGCGACGGTGCCGTCACGGAGGGACTGGGGAGAGCAGAGGTAGGCCCGGAAGGAGGAACCCCGCCTGCTCCCCAGCCTTGGGGGCTGCCGGTGCGTCTGCCCGTGCGGGGACGTGTCCTGAAACCCGGAACCAACACCCACGCGGCGCGGCACGCACGGAGCCGCCTGACCTGCCTGCCCCCAGCTGAGTCTGACTCCTGCTTCCGCTCATACTGGAAGCGCTGTCCCTTTGGCGGTCTATTATCGCCGTGTTTTCTGTACCCTGTGCTGTTCGCCCGGGATCCCGCTGAGGACGGCCTGAGCACAGTGCTCAAGTGCGGTCTGGCGAGCGGAAGCGCCCGAAGGCCGGGGTGTGTCTCCCGGAGGGAACACGGGTGTTACATAAGCCTCGTCCAGGCGCGAGTGACCGCGCTGGCGGCCCTGAGCTGGCTGTGAGTGACTCACACTATGTGTTAAATACGGGCGTCTTTAAACAGAAAACACATACAAGGCTACTGAGCAACCGGTGGAAACACCACGACCAGACGCGTGCAGAAAGCGGGCCGGACTTGCCCCGGGAGCCGCAGTCCTGCGGCCGGCAGCTCAGTACCTGCGGCCCATTGACAGACCACGGCCACACGGCACCCTTCTCAGAACCACAGCTGGCCCTCGCGCGGTCTGCTTAGCTGTGGAGTGTTTTCCGTAAATACAGTCCAGCACCATAAATGTATTTTCTCTTCCACACGATTTCTTAACGTTTTTCTTTTTTCTAGCTTACCTTAAGGATACAGTGTATAATACATAGAACATACAAAACATGTGTAATCAACTGTTTATGCTATAGGGAGGGTATTAAGTTTCTGGGGTGTCCAAAGGTGCGTGGATTTTCAACTGCACGGTGGCCGGCTGTGTTCAACGGTCAAATGTGTCATGATGGTGAAGAGACTATTTGTTAACAAAAATTTTTATAATGTTCTTTTTTAGAGACACATACACACACACAACACAAGTAGGGGAGGGGCAGAGAGAGGGAGACACAGAATCCGAAGCAGGCTCCAGGCTCTGAGCCGTCAGCACAGAACCCGATGCGGGGCTCAAACTCACAAACCATGAGATCATGACCTGAACTGAAATTAAAAGTCCAATGCTTAACCGTCTGAGCCACCCAGGCTCCCCATCAATGTTTATTTATTTTTGAGAGAGAGAGAGAGAGAATGAGCAGGGGAGGGGCAGAGAGAGAGGGAGACACAGAATCTGAAGCAGGCTCCGGGCTCTGAGCTGTCAGCACAGAGCCGTAAGCGGGGCTCGAACCCATGAACTGTGAGATCATGACCCGAGCTGAAGTTAAGGCTTAACCGACTGCGCCCCCGGGAGTCCTGAGACCGGACTTGAGAGACTCTAAATCTCACTCCACACGACAGACAGCATGAGGCCGGTTCCTGGCGGTGGAAGCAGTAAGACGTTACGAATGCAGGTCTGTCCTCTGTCTGTGAAACAGCGGTTTGATCCCACGTGAACTCCTGACGAAACGCACGCGTTCTTCCCTCAGGGGTCTATATGTTAATCTGAATTCGTGGCGTTGTTTTGTATTAATTCAGAAAAATTTTTCATTAATATGCTTTTCTTTCTTTTTTTTTTTTTTTTTAAATTTTTTTTAACATTTATTTATTTTTGAGAGACATAGAGACAGAACGTGAGCAGGGGAAGGGCAGAGAGAGAGGGAAACACAGAATCCGAAGCAGGCTCCAGGCTCTGAGCCATCAGCACAGAGCCCGACGTGGGGCCGAACTCACAGACCTCGAGATCATGACCTGAGCCGAAGTCGGCCGCTTAACCGACTGAGCCACCCAGGCGCCCCTAATATGCTTTTCAATCTGTTCCCCTCTTTGCTCTCAGGCCTGTGAGTGAGTCCTCTCCCATCGAAGGTTTGGATGCACCCTCGTCTGTATGTTCTTCTAAGTATTTCGTGTTCCTTCTTCGTTTACATGTTGGGAAGCTGAACATACGCAGGTTCGTACACAGCTTTTCCTTCTCACGGTGTTTTTTTAATTTATTTTTGAGAGAAAGACCGTGTGAGCGGGGAAGGGGCGGAGCGAGACGGGGACAGAGGATCTGAAGCAGATGCTGTGCTGACAGCAGCGAGCCCGATGTGGGGCTGGGACTCACGAACTGTGAGGCCATCACGACCTGAGCTGAAGTCAGACACTCACCCCATGTGCAACCCGGACGTCTCTCCTGAGTATTGAGATTTACCCCTAAATGACGTGAATGTGTTCGGCTCCGCAACTGGATTGACCGCAATCATCACCACTAAATTTAGGTGGATTTTTATTAACAATGAATACGCTAATTTGGGGAGAACTCTAACTTTGCAATACTATTTCCCATCCATTAATATGTATGAGATATTGTCTGAATGAGATAATCTCTAAAAACGATGTCACCTGGGTGACTCAGTAGGCTGAGTGTCCGACTTCAGCTCAGGTCATGATTTCATGGTTCGTGGGTTCAAGCCCCGTGTCGGGCTCTGTGCTGACAGCTCAGAGCCTGGAGCCTGCTTCGGAGTCTGTGTCTCCTCCTTCTCTCTCTGCCCCTCCCCTGCTTGTGCTCTCTTTCTCAAAAGTAAATAAGTATTTAAAAAAATGTTTTAGAACAGAAGAATATCATGCCAGTACTGGTACACAAACCGCCGAATCAGTGAAACCAAACAGGAATCCCAAAGTCATAATCCTGCGATCTTTCTGTAATACATACTTGACCTGTTCCTTAAGCTCTATGTTCAGGGCTTAGCTGTGTATCTCTCCATCGGCTACTGCTTTACTATCAAGGCCTTAAATATGCAATTCTGGAATCTTCTGGCCCACTAACCGCCCCATATTATTCTATCAGTCTTTGACACAGAAATAAGGAGAGGAAAACCAACACATCTCTTCCACCGATACTTATAATGTGTCTGGATTTCCTTAAGAAACAGCGAAACACGTTAAAAACAAGGTATGAAATCCTTACTCTGAATCCTCACTCGATTGATGAGCTCACAGATTCGAATTTCAATGGCTGAATTCAAGGGTGGTTCAACCTAGGAAAATCAACGATACTAACAAGATGATGGAAAATCACATGCCGACTCACACCTGATTTAGAGAGAGCATCTGACAAAATGCTCATCTCTCACGGTATGGACACTCAACAAACCAGGACGAGGGGGGAACCTCCTCCCTGACAGAGGGCATTTATGGAAAACCCACGGCTAATATCATACTCGTGGGGGGCCGCCTGAAAGTCTTCCCCCTCTCACCTCCTAGTCAACACTGTACAGGAGATTCCAGCCAGAGCGATCAGGCAACAAGACCTCCAACTTGGAAAGGAAGAAGTAAAAGCACCCCTATTCACAGATTATAGGAGTTTTTATAGAATAAGACCCACAAAAACACTATTTGAGCTAGTAAGTTCAGTAAGAGTTCCACGATATGAGATCAGAACACACGATCAGTTGTATTTCTATAAACTAGCCCATTCACAATAGCATCGAAAAGAATAAAAGACATAGGGCTAAATTTAACCCGAGATGGGAGACCTGTGCAGTAAAAACCACACAGCATCGCTGCAAGAAACGAAAGAGGATCTCGGTAAATGGGAATACTCCGGTGTTCATGGACTTGAAGACTTCATAGCAGGAAGGTGGAAATACTTTCGAAAGCAATCTAACAGATTCCATACGATCTACAGATCCAACACCACCCTGCTTCCATATCGAAATCTCAATCTCTATCAAATCCTTCTACCTATCAAAACATCAACGGCCATTTTTTTTACACAAATGGAACGGTTGCTCATAAACTTCAAATGGAATCTCCAGGGCCCTCAAATAACCATAACAATCTCACAAAAGAACAAAACTGGAGAACTCACAGAGCTTGACTTCGAGACTTACGCTAAAGCTACAGTAACTGAGACAGTGTGGTACCAGCATAAGGATACACATACGGACAGGCAGAACAGCCTGGGGAGTCCAGAAATGGTCATGATCTCACGGCTCCTGAGTTCGAGCCCCGCGTCAAGCTCCGTGCCAAAAGCTCAGAGCCTGGAGCCTGCTTCAGATTCTGTGTCTGGAGCCTGCTCAGACTCTGTCTCTCTTTCTCTCTCAAAAATAAATGAAATAAGGGGACCCTGGGTGGCTCAGTTGGTTAAGTGTCCTACTTGAGCTCAGGTCATGATCTTGCAGTTTGTGAGTTCAAGCCCCACATCGGGCTCCGTGCTGACAGCTTGGAGCCTGGAGCCTGCTTTGGATTCTGTGTCTCCCTCTCTGTCTGCCCCTCCCCCGCTCACACTCTGTCTCGAATAAACATTAAACAAAATTTTCAAAAAATAAAATAAGCATTAAAAAAATTACATAGAAAATAAATAAAAATGGGCAAAAATTTCCTTCAAAGATATACAAATGGCCAACAGACCCAAGAAAAGAGGTTCAGCATCATTAGTCTTTTGGGAAATGCAAATCACAATCAAAACCATGAACTTCACACCTACTAGGATGACAAACACTGAAAAAACGAAGGAGCCCCGGGGAGGATGGGGAGACACTGGAACCCTCCCCCACTGCTGGCGGGAATGGAAACTGGAGCAGCCGCCAGGGCAGGCAGGGTGGCGGTTCCTCAGGAAGTTAAACACAGAATCGCCATTTGATCCAGCAATTCTACTGCCAGGTATATACACAAAAGAGCCGAAAACAGGGATTCAAATAAATACTCAAACACAAACGTTCATAACAGCGCTCATCACAACAGCCAAACAGCGGGAACGATCCAAACCACCTTCGACAGAGAAACAGAATGCGACGTGCCCACACGATGGACTGTTACTCGGCGTTAACGAGCAATGGAGAGCTGATCCGCGCTACACGCTAGACGGACGGACGATCAAAACACGGGGAGAGGGGCACCTGGGCGGTTCAGTCAGCTGGGCAGCCAACTTCAGTTCATGATCCCACGGTTCATGGGTTCGAGCCCCGCGTCGGGCTCTGTGCTGACGGCTCGGAGCCTGGAGCCTGCTTCGGATTCTGTGTCTCCCTCTCTCTCTGCCCCTCCCCTGCGCTCGCTTTCTCTCTCTCTCTCTCAAAAGTAAACATTAAAAAAAAAAGCAAGAGTATTAGAAAACATACTGTATGCTTTCATTTACAGGAAATTCCACAAGGGTTGAAACAACAGGAACAGAGAGTAGACCATGGTGGTCTGGGGCCAGGGCTGAGGTACTGACTGCAAAGGCATCTGAGTGAACTTTCTGGAGAGATCGAAACGTTCTGTAATTTGACTGCGGCGGCAGTGATGAGGGTGTATAAATCTGCCAAAATTTATCAAACTGTATACTAACAATGAGTGTATTTTATGAGCATGTCACTTACACCTCAATAAAGTTGGTTTTAAAAAGCCGAGTCCTGATTACAGACCGGGGCTGGGATGTAACGTTACCGCCCTTCCCGGGTGTGGTCTGAACGCGCTCACGAGACCGGTTGGGCAAAGCGACGCAGATGTGAGGGTCGCGGAGCGCTCAGAAACAAAAGGCGCAATTGCCCGACAGTCCGAGCACTGAAATCTGGAGGAGACGTGGTTGCTCACCAGCTCCGGGAGAGGACAGATGGTGCCCGTGTTCATGTACAGCCCTTCCACTACGATGAAGCGTCGTGTGACCCGAGCCTTGCGAGGATTCTGTAAAAGAAAGAAAGAAAAAAAGACATTTTAAGTTTCAGGTACTCCAAACGCAGGGTCTGGGTAGATGCTGGCTAGCGCTCCCACCTGACGAGATTTATGCAAAGAAGGGAACGAACAGTCTGGACGAGTGTCGGGCCCAAGGTTTCAGACCCTATTACTCTGAGATGAAGAACAGTGCTTTCTTCTCTCATGGTTTTCAGTCCCCCCCGGGAGTGGGGTGACCTTGCACGCGCGCGCACACACACACGCACAGGCGCACACGATTTAGGCACTCCGAGAATACTCGGAGAATGACTGAGAAGGGGCCCAATGGAACTTTCTGGGGAGATGGGCGTGGTTTACGTCATAATGGAGCCCTCACACCTGGGTTATCCACTGATTGAGACATACGGCTACAATCTGCTCACTTCAAATTCTATGAAGTTCACCTAAACTACAAAGAACCGGGGCACCTGGGTGGCTCAGTCGGTGAAGCACCCAACTTTGGCTGAGGTCATAATCTCGCTCAAATCATGGGTTTGAACCCTGCGTGGGGCTCTGTGCTGACAGCTCAGAGCCTGAAGCCTGCTTTGGATTCTGTGTCTCCCTCTCTCTCTCTGCCCTTCCCCTGCTCACGCTCTTTCAAAAATGAACTTGAAAAAAAAAAAAAACCTCAGTAAGGACCGTAATGGTGGAAGCAATCACCAGCATAGAGTGGTGACTTAAAAAATACTCAGTGTAGGAATCTTGGGAAATGGGAAAGTACAAAAAATTTTTAATATAGCTAGTTACAGTATGCATTGATAATTTTTATCTTTCTCACAAATACGTATCTTTGGTAACTACTTTGTTCAAATCAGGATTTTACTTCAATAGTTTAAGGACCTGAGCTTAATAAATTACTTTAATTAATAAGTATTTAATGGGGCACGTGGGTGGCTCGGTCTGTTAAGCGGCTGACTTCAGCTCAGGTCATGATCTCAGTCTGTGAGTTCGAGCCCCATGTCAGGCTCTGTGCTGACCGCTCGGAGCCTGGGGACTGCTTCGGATTCTGTGTTTCCCTCTCTCTCTGCCCTTCCCTGCTCTCACTCTGTGTCTCTCTCTCTCAGGAAAATACATAAACACTAAAAAGAAAATTTAAAACATGATCTAGTATTCAACCCGTGTATACCCCATAAATTAACTATTTCCCCAATGCTGGATGTAGGCTGTTTCCCTCATTTTGCTTTTTTGTATCACGTTGTATCTTTAATCTTTAACACCACTTCCGTTCCTCTTCTAAAGACAGCACCCCAGATACAGGTCCAAAGGTACAGACATTTAAGAATTCTGGAATATCTTTGTCCATTTACCCTCTGAAAAAGGTGTGCCGGTGGGCACTCTCCCCGGGGTTACGGGAGGGCCTCCGCTGGATCACACAGACTAATGCTGACACACGTTGTTAGTATGCGGCATGTCCCCTGGTCAGACAGGTGAAGCCTCCTTGCCTAATTTTGCCTAATTCTGCTCATTATTAGGGAGGCTCGAGTACTTTTCACTTGCTCACATTTATTTGTACTTCTAAGAACTGTTATTTTTGCCTACTGTTCTTTTTTTAAAAGAAGAATTACTATGGAATAAGAGAACCTTATATGAAAGAGAATGAAAAAAATCTATGAACTACTTGGAAAATTGACAAAAAAAAAAAAAAATTGTTCCAAACCTGGATGAAACCATATTTTAAGTCATGTTCAAACAAAAGATGAGTATCTAAGAAAATTTTCAAAAACTGAGCATTTATCATTTACGTGAAAATGAAACTGAAAAAAAATTGTTTCTAAACAACAAAATGTAAAGTTATTTAGAAAGCCTACCCTTGTCAGGAAAATGTGGTATAAATTAATTAGTAAAAAGGTAAAACTATAGAATAAAAATAAATTTCAAGATAATTTTTTCTTGTTATTCATAAAAAAAAGTTCCGAGGATTATAAATCTAACAACAGACACATGCGCGCGCGCACACACACACACACACACACACACACACACACACACCCACCCTGACTATTTTCCAAACTAGTGCGAACTTGAGAAAATAAGCTCTCCAGGGGACTGGTTCGCTGGCCACACTGTCAAGGCCGTGTTCTTCAGCATGGCAGCGTTCTACTGCTGACCCGGAATACAGGACATCTTTTTACGAGCTGTCAACAGAAACTCCTCAGTGGACCGGTCTTGACTTCAAGGCTTTCCCGGCAGACCTTTCTAAGCCGTGTAGCCACGCAGCCCCGGCCCACAGCAGCCAGCACAAACCCGGGAGAGCCCGTGCACTTTCATCGTTTTCATCGTGAGGCCGTGCCTGTCCACGGAGGGTTGCTCCTCGGGGGCCCCCTGAACAGAGACGACAGGATTGCAGAGGAGTAACGCGTGTGTCTGGAAGAATGAAGACCAGCACAGAGCTGGGTGACGCGGTGACATTTTCAGCCGGCACTCTGGTGACGAGCGAGCGTACTGGAAAAGTCCCCTGAAGCGGTGTTTGCGACGAAGGACATGGTGAGCGGGTTCCATGCGGTCCACACACGACGGCTCCGAGCGCCGAAGCGGACACCTCCTCCACCCACGCTGTCGTGTCGGGGGAGTAAGTGAGAAGCCCACCCGGGGTGCTCTGAACGTTCTTCCGCCGTGCGCCCCCTCTGAGCGGCGCGCCCAGGAGCTGCGCCCCCGCACCCTCGCCCTCCGGGGGCCTGCGCACCGGGAGCTCGGGACTCACGGCGTAAACGGGCTGCGGTGGGAGGGGCCGGGCTGGGGCGGTTGGCCCCTGCGGGTGGCAGCAGCTCAGGGCTCCAGGGCTGCGGTGGCGGTGGCGGTGGCGGGAGGGAGGGAGAGTCCCTCCGCGCACAAATTCCTACACGAGGGTCTGCGGGCACTGTTTCCTCCAGCTGACACGTGATTTAACCCGACGCGAATCAGCCTACTCTGAGCTCACGAAGAGCATCCTGCTCGCACCCTAGGTTCTGGTTATTTCTGCAGAGCGGAGAGCGAGACGCCCACCCCCACTGCCAAGCACGCGCGTCTCTCTCTTAGAAAGCTGCCTGGATCGCCCCCCACATCTGCTGGCTCTCATCACGGCAGCGACGAGGCGAGTACAATCAGACCCGCTCTCCCACACAAAGGACAGTCGGTAAGCAGCAGCGCCCTCGCCGCACACCCCAACGCCAGCCGTGGGCACGGCTTCAGGACGAATTAGCATCTCGTCATGAATCTAGCTGCTTACAGAGCACAAAAGGGTTGCACGCTTTTCTTCCGAAGAATCATACCTTCTGATCTTCGATCTCTTGTTCTTTGAGTAGCCGCTCCAGGTCCGCCATGTCATTATGCTTAAACAACTGAATGTCACTTCGTGACGCCTGGAGTCCCTTCTGAATAGCGAAGCACGCGGCTCTGTCCCTGCAAGGAAGAGAGACCCACAGAGTGGGGTTTAACAGCCTCGTCACCATGCTTGGAGGGGAGCCTGCTCTGTGAGCCGACCAGCATCTGCCCGTTGGCCTGAGCTCGGCCGATGGACGGAACGCATGAGGCCCCCAACACACAGCTGCCAGCGCCCCGCTCCGCAAGGCCTTCTCCAGGAACTGCCACGCCGACTCGACTCGACGAAGCCCAGTCTGGCTGCACTTCAACCTCCCGAAACCGGCGTGCGGCTTACTGTGGGCGGCACGCCAGGTTACTCAGCAATTTTCTTTCTGAGAAACACAGGAGACACTGGTGATCCCCCCACTCAGTGGTGACTCTGCTGTCACTTTGCCGGGAGAAGCAATAGTACTGGATTGTGGACTCTACCCCACTCAGGGCAGAACTCTGGGTCCTGCAGACTAAACCTCAGGAAGATCTTCTAAACGAAGTTAATCAGGGAGGGAATGAAATTAAGGTATGTTCTTAAAAATACATACAACACTTCTTCCACCAGGATGGGGACAGTCCTACCTTCCATATCTTGCCAAGTACAACCCCCTCCCTGGATATACGTAGAGAACAAACACGGGAGACTCTAGAAGGTGGGGGAGAGATGGCAGACGGGCGGAGGACCTGACGATGACACAACAGGAACCTCGGGGACCCCCTGACCTGGAGCTGACGAAACCAGCCAACTGCAAGTGCCGGGGCCACGGGCAAAAAGTGCTCGCGGAAGGCTGCTCGGCAGGCGAAGGGGGAGGGCAGGGGCCGGCCCGCAGGCAGAAATGACTGCAGCCAAACCGCGGGAACGCGGGGCCCCGAGACTCTGACCCTCACACAGCTAAAAGGCACCCCAACAAGGGCCACAGTAGTATTGGAGAAGTATCCCTGCGAGGGGGCAACAAGGGAGACCGGGGGGCCTGGTCCTCCTCTCGGCTCGGGCCGTGTCAGAGGAGGCTCGAGGGAAAAAGCAGGGCTCTCGTCAACACCAGCGGAGGTGAAAACACGCCCACCGTGGCGTCCGTGGAGGCAGAACGGGGACCCTGGACTCGTACCCGGCAGTGATGAGGCAGCGGTGCCCTCCCGCCCCTACTGGAAGACTGATGGAGAAAAAGCACAATAAAACATAAGGTTTGAATAAAGCATAGGCTACAACAGCGTGATACCGAATTGTCCTGGCCTCAAACATCACTTGCTGTACCAAGAACCAGACGATGTCAGACAGAAGGAAAGAAAGTCATCCGCAGGCGCCCACGCGGAGATGACACATGCCATCTGATTTTAGAGCCGTCAGAGGACACGCACTTCAGTGGGCACTTACGAACATGCTTGGAACGACTGAAAAACAGAAACCTCAGCAAAGACACAGGAGAGTTCTGTGGAGATACTAGAACTGAGAAACACAGTAACTTCGAGAAAAAGTACAGTGGGTGGGCTCGGCAGCAGGAGGGGGGAGGAGAATCAGAGACCTGACAGATGGAACGACAGAAGCGAGTCCATGTAAACCACAGAGAAAACAGAGAGAGAAAGAGCGAGCCTCAGGGACCTGCGTGGCCCCAATAAAGACGACCTGCTGTCAGGGGAGGCCCGAAGGAGAGGAAGGTGGTGGGGCTAAAAAGGGACTCAAAGAAACCAGGGCTGAAAAAAATCTCAAATGTGGCAAGAAGTTGAATCCTATAAAAAAGATGAGTGAAATTCATGCGGGTAAACCCAAAGAAACAAATGCCAAGATTACAGTAAAGCTTCTGAAAACTGATGACCGAGAAAAAATCTTGAAAGGAGCCCCCTTAAAATGACACCTTACATAGAAGAGAAAAATAACAGAGTGACAGATTTCTCCTCGGAAACCATGGCAATCAGGAAACAAGTGCCAGAACATGTTCCAAACCCCTGGAGGAAGAGAGCTGTCAACCGAGAACTCTGTGAGACGCACGAACACCCTTCAGGACTGAAGGGGAGGCGACGGCTTTCTCAGCTGAAGGAACTAAAACCACAGTAAGATATCCCTACACACTCGTCGGAATGGCTAAAATAATAATAAAAAAAAATAGTGACAACGCCGAAAGTTTCCGAGGACGTGGAGAAACTGGATCACTTATACACTGTTTACGGGAAGGTGAGATGGTAGGGCCGCCCTGGAAAGCAGTTTGGCAATCTCCTAAAAACCTGAACATGCAATACCGCGTGGCCGGGCAGTGTGCTGGGGAGCGTGCATCCCAGAAATGGAAACATACTTTCACGGAAACCCGGTACGTAAATGTTCAGAGCAGCCCCGTGAGATCCCCAAACCGGAAACAGCTCAGAGGTCCTAGCGGGTGAGTGGTCAGCCGGCCGCGCTGCCTCTGCACCACGGAATACGACTCCGTCAGCGAAAGGGGGGACTCCTCGCCCCCCACGATGCGGACAGATCTCGGGGGAAGCAATGCTGAGGGAGCACGGCCAAGCCCCACACGTCCCCCGCCGTCCGGCTGCACTTGTACCACAGTCTTGGAAGGACGACGTTACAAAAAGGGACAACAGATGAGTGGTTGCCGGGGGGGGGGGGGGGGGGGGGGGGGGGGGGGGGGGCGGGGTAAGGAGTGGCTGGGGAGGAGGGAGCGTGGCAGTGGCGACGTGAGGGACCCTCGCCGTGACGGAAAGGACTGTACCGGTGTCCGTCCCCCAGCTGTGAAGCGGCCGCTGGGGCAGCCTGAGGAAAGGGCGCACGGCGTCCGTGCCGTTGGTCGTAAGGGGATGTGAGCCGGCAGTCGTCTGGGTGTGAGGCGCTCCATGAGAACGGGGGCACGAGGGGCGCCTGGGGGGCTCGGTCAGCTAAGCTAAGCGTCCAGCTCTAGCGTCCAACTCGGGTCACGATCCTGGGGTCAGGGGATGCAGCCCCCATCGCCTGCTCGGGTTCTCCCGCCCTCCCTCCCTCTGCCTCTCTCTCCTGCTCACGTGCGCCCTTCTCTCTCCGTCTAAAACAAAAACAAAAATTTACACACTGAGGAAAGGATGCATGAAGTAACGTGCGCGCAGACTCAGGAGAGTGACGGGGGCACACGTAAGCCCGTGGACGGCCACCGTGCTGAGCCCACTGCTGGTGGAGCCTGACCGCTGTCCGCGGAAAGGAAGAAACGGGGCATCAGACATACGGCCTGAGCGTGATGAGCTGTCAAAGACGACTTCCCGCATAACTCCCAACACCCACCACCTCTAGGCTGCCTCCCTCCGGTGCGCTCCGGGCAGAGTATCTGAAACCGCGTGTGGGAGAGGAGTCACGCTGCCTAACCGACTAGGAACCGAAGCTCTGAGCCACTGGGCAGGACGGCTGGGCATGAGCGCAGCCTGGGTGTGCCGCCCGCCCGTGAGAATGGAACTCTTTGGGGGCTTAAAACTCAGAAAAGGATTTCCAAGCGGGGTGCTTATGTAATGTGAGCCGGAGGACGCTGCAGCTACGCTTACTCGACACCTAGGGGTCCTGTCCAAACCAGCAGCTCTCAAGTGTGACGAGTCTGATTTGATATTTTAACCACATAGGAAACGTTAATAAAATCCCCTGCTTCCACGGTCAGGTCGAGAAACTCTCCCCCTGCCCCCGGCCATACGCTGGTGCCCCGGGCTGCCCAGAGACCGGGCTCCGAAGCCTTGTCACTTGGACCCTCTTCTAGCTCCAGTCTCCCTGAGCTGGTGTTTACGGCAAGTGCTATGTACACAGTACACCAGTAGGAACCACCGAAAGCGCCACTGGGGAGGGGCACGGGGGAGTTCGAGGCGAGCGGAGAACAGGGGGCGGCGGGTGTGGTGTGTGCGCACACGTGTGCGTGCCAGGGCCAGAGAAGAACAGGGATTCCGGTGAGCAGTGTGAGCGCCTGCGTGACCGTGGACGCCCACGAACGCCAGGCTCCTCTGGCCCTGGGACCTGCTCCCGTGCAGCGGGAGGGCTCGGCCTGGTCTGAGGGGCTGGGGAAGGCTTCCCCGCAGAGGCGATGCGTGTGCAGGGCGAGCGGGAGCAGAGAGGAGGGGCAACGTTCTAGGCACAGGACTGGTGCGTGCAAAGGCCCTGGGGTGGGAGGACACGAGCATCCGAAGCGGACAAGGCTACGCCACGAGCACTCGAGGAAAAGTGTACAAGATGAGCCTGAAAAGGCGATCTAGAATGCAGACGTAGTTTGAGTGACCGCGAGGGTGGGGACCGCGGACTCTCAAGAACACTGCACTGCCACCGAACCACAGACGGAAGGGAGACCGCTGGCCTCACCCATGGCAAGTTTGGCCTTGTAGACGTCAATAAATAAAATCAATCAATAATAAAAAATGCTTTAGGCATCCTTCCGGTGATGGCCTCGTCAATTCTGTACAATTACCTCGCGGAAGTTACTATGTATTATTTTTTCACACACTAAAAAGTCAGGGTTATCTGAGGCAGAGAACCTCTAAAAAGGAATTTTCCAGGAGGATGACTGCCATCTCCAAAGGAGTCTGACCAGAACCGTAGGCAAGAGTTACTCACACAAACACAATGTCCCCTCTCTTCGAGTACGCGGGAATAGCACTGGCGATGGTGGCAAAGCCGTACGAGTAGATAATGGCTTCTTCCGTCTGCATAAATTTTGCCAGGCGGTCTTCCAGGTCCAAGTGCACATCTATGGAAAGACGTTAAACGGTTAAGACACCTTCTAATTCTTTTTAAGTAGAGAGCAGAGAACAAAGTAAGGCAAGCAGCTTAGTTAATGATACTGTCACCTGACGGCCAAAACGAAACTGTTTCCCTGTTATAAATTATGTGAGATCTGTTTAGATAACCCTGGGCCGAAACTGTTTCTAATATCTGCGAGTGGATCAGCTGCTCATCCGTCCCTGAAGCGTGTTGGGGGGCAGCTCCGACGCTGGGGTTAGCCTCTGCGTCAGTCCAGGGTGGGACTCAAGGCCCGGTGACTTTCCCGGCTTTAGCTTCCCTCAGCCGACCACACGGAGGCTTCACCAACGTGCGACGTGCCAACCTCTTAAAGCCTGTTCTGCATTTTAGCAGAAGGCACACACCAGACACCAGGCCAAGCGCTGGCCAGCTTTAGAAAGGGAAAGGGGAAGAAGCCACGTCTCCGCGTCGCGGCGCTGCCCCCTCGTCTGCTAGCTGTGTCGGGACTGCCCTGCGCACCTGCTGTCACCTTGCGGCACTGACTTTTCTGTTTGCATTCCTGTTTGAGTGGACCGGGGACTTCAAACGTATGGCACAAAGAGAAAGGCGGTGTTTTACAGAAGCTGCTGAAGAAGACCGCTGGCTACCGGTGAGAACGGACTGTGCTCCCTACACGCGTACCTCTCTCCCCTGCCCTGCTGCTCACGGCCGCTCGCCTTCCCTGGCTCTGCCGTGAGGCTCAGGCTCCGGCATGAGGGCCCAGCGAGGTCTAGAAGCAGCAGTGCACTGACCGGCTTTGAACCTGCAAACCTCTGAGGGGCCCTAAAACGAGGCATTACCTGGGAGAGAAGAGGACTTTTTAAACTTCCTTCAGCTCTATTAACTACAGCAGGACCGGGCCTGGAGAAGGAATCGGTCTTGCCACAGGCCCCGTGCAAGCACTCAGGGGCACTGCAGGAAGCATGCGGCCAGGCTCCAGGGGACAAAGGGAAGTGGGAGGGAGTAAAGGCAGACTTAGAGGCAATGAAGGGGCACCGCGGCACACTGACTCCGGGCACCTGGCAGTCCGGGCAGGGGCAGGGGCTCCAGGTGGGTCCCGGTGAGCATGGTGCAGAGGGCGGAGGGCCCGACGGAGCGATCCAGCCCATGGCGAGGCTGCACGCGGGAGCACCACTCCAGGGCCCTGCCCTCCCCCGAGCACTGGTCTTCCAGAGAGCAGGGAGGAGGAGGGGCGCCCTACAGGGACAGGGGAGAAGGGGGAGAGAGACACGAGGCCTGAGCAACTGAGATCCACAAGAGAGAGGATTTACCGTGGCAGGTTCAGGCCTGACCGGACTAAGTACTCCCCCCGTAGGGACAAGACAGGTGATCAGCTGTCAGGGTAAGGTTTCTGCCACCCTCCAGACACGAGCAAGGGAACCAAGTTAGGCGGCTATAAGAAAACCAACTTCTTAGCACATCTGAATAAAGTGTCTCAAATCTGTAAGCCCACTCGCTGGTTGATCAGGGACAAGCTAATCTTATTGTGATGCTTTTTAATTAGTCAAAGAAAATTTAGAATTATAGACGTTTCAACTTCACAAGTGATTATATTTTTAAAAGATGGGGGGTGGGTCCAATAATCTTCTCATTCATTTATCAAACAAACACGCGGTGACTATCACATAAAGACAGATGGCCGGACGAGCACAGGACTGGGGAGAAATACATTCTGGCACCTGACGAGGTGACATCGCCAGGACAGGCAGGGTGCAGCAGCACGCGGGAGCTCCGCCCGGAGGGAGTCCCTTCTGCGCGCACTGTGATTTCGGACTGAAGACCGAGGACACTGGTCTGGGAACTGAGGGCTGGGGTGGGAACCAGCTATGGAGTGAGGGGATGGCAGGACACAGGTGCCCTCCGCTAAACCCCAGTTTGATGGCAGGAGACACAGAGTGAGGAATTCGAAAATGGAGCAACACCCAGAAGATAAAATAAGCTGAAGCTCCCTGTACACATGGATCTTAGACGGCGCTACAGAGTGAGAAAATGACCTACTCTTCCCATTCCGATCAAATGACAACAAAACCCTAAATGCGCTCCCCCCCCCCCACCGGGTAAACATGCCCGACACGGTCCGTCACCAGCGGCTCCATCACCAAACGGCCATCGTCCTTCAGTAGAGCGGACCCTCCTCGACGTGAGCCCGGAGTCGGCCGGGACTTCGCAGGAACGACGTCGAGAAGACCACCTCCCGTTTGACCGAAACGGCATCGACGGGGCGCGGAGCTCCTCAGCCATCAGGCCTGCGACATCAACACACAGTCCCAGGACGCCGCCCTGACCGCCGCCCGCGGCGAGACGCTGCCGTGAGAGTTCCCGGGCAGAATCAGACGAGAGAGAAGCAAGGGCGGAGCGCTCGGGAACAGCGGCCTTCCACGGGGAGCACGGAGCGCCTCCCTCACCCCGAAAGCTGTGGCTCCCTCCTTCCAAGCAACTGCTCTCGTCCACCGTCTCCATTCCGAAGGGAAAAAACATGCTACGGGCACAAACATTCTTGCTAACTACAAAAAGGATTTTAAATCATTCTGTAGACTCCGCTTTAAAGGACTCAGTATTTTTCACTCATCAGCGATGAGAAAGCAAAACAATCTTGGCTTAATTTAATTTCAGGGCTTTAGTCACCCAGCTGACGAAAACTGTATGTTAGAAATTTCTCATCGCTGTGTATACTTGTAACCACTTTAGTGTCACTGCCGTAAAGTGGTTAGGAAGAATCTCCACAAGAAGTCAACGACTTACTGATTGTTGTCTTTCCCGAACGTTTAAAGAAGACTGGCCCCTTTCTCCTGGTATCTAAAGACACTGGCCGGCAGAACTGCAAAGCAGGTTTTGTGACAGCTGGGTACGGACGGCTGCGTAACTCCTTCTGATGTTTTGATGTGTGACAGCTACTCCGTGTGACACAGGGAGGGGAGGCAGCAAACGGGAGGGGGGCTGTGTTCTGCTCCTGACATCTGTCCTCTGTGCGGACGATCCAGTCCACCGCCTGGTGCCACCGGTGCGGGCGGACTGTGAGGACAGCACTACCCCCCCCCCCGCCCCCGCGCCGGACAGACGCGGTGAAGACCGCGGAGGCAGGTGCCCAGGGAGTCTGCGGGCCCCTC
The DNA here is from genome assembly GCA_030068075.1 of Paguma larvata. Lineage (NCBI taxonomy): Eukaryota > Metazoa > Chordata > Mammalia > Carnivora > Viverridae > Paguma > Paguma larvata. The sequence goes on along the minus strand of CM057832.1, from coordinate 86,845,405 downwards.
CCCGCACTCGCTGCCCTTCCTTGCCCCTGCTCCCGAACAGGACCTAAGAGATGGCCGGGACGTAGGGCCGGGACAGGACGTCGGGCACCCAGGGCGGGGCCTGGCCACGGCAGTCCTCACGGGGGGCTCCGGATCCGCCCTCCCTCCTCCCCAGGTGTGGACCCGGGGCAGGCCGGAAACTGCCCCGTGCCTCTCTGGCCCTTCCTCTGTCAAACGGGTCACAGTCGGACCTGCTTCAAAGGACTGCTACCACAACCACGAGTCCGTGCCTATGAACGCTCAGGACGAGGCCTGGCATGGAGGCGCCGATGCACTGTCTCAGTGTCTGTATGGTTAAACCAATATCTGTAGAATAAAAAGCTTTGCTTCTAAAAAGGAGAAAGCAGTTACACTCTCCTCTACCTAAGCCGTCCGAACCCCAGATGCTGAAGAACTATCACGTTACAGGCACGCTTCCGTCTTCCGTTATACAGGATCTCCTCTTTGATTCTGATAAGACGTACAATGGCCTGCTTGGTTGTTTTCCAAAGGAAAGACTATAAAACCGTCAACTTTAGAACAGCTTAAAAACAAGTACATTTTTTTCTTAAGGCTTCTATACTTCTGTACTTCATAATGTTTTTTTTTAAATCCCTGGAGACTTGGACAACTTTTCTCAAAAGTACAAATAACATCACTTATGCACTCATTAGAACATAAATACAGTGCTGAGCGGTTTCCACAAATGTTTTTACATGCAGTACCTTATGTGATTCTTAGCAAAACGTCCTAAGCTGTGCAAACAAGGATAGTTCCCCTCCTACACTGCAAAAACAATCCCATGGCCGGATGGTAAAAAGCAGCGGCAGATCTAGGAATTTTATGACCAAATGTTCTTCCTAATAAAACAAGCAGTCAGGGTTCAGCTGGCTGCTTTACAACAAAGAAAGAAAATATTTTGAAAAATAAATAAATGCACAACTTACTTGTTTACGAATGGCTCTAAAACACAATTATCCCTCACCGTGAAACCCTGCCACTAATTGTGTTTTGATTTAGCTGAAGAGCAAAGAGCCAAGCGGCCATTGTACATGCAAAGCAGATTCTGGGAAACCAGCGATAAACCTCAGGCGAAGGCGGTCTGAGTGCATTCAAAGCACACGAACAGGGAAGCTGGACCAGAGAAAGTATCCAAGTGCAAGGACCTCGTTAGCTCTGGAGGAAGGTACGTACACGCTCTACAACCGGACAGATCCACTCGCTCTGTCTCAAACACACGTTCGAACAATAAACGAGAAGGTGGGAAAACTTCTCATCACTGGTCCTTACGAGATGGTAGGAACTTGCTGAGCGCTTGCCAGGGGCGGGAGAACATTTAACCTAAAATACTAGATGAATTTTAACTCAACCATTGTTTGATTTTTTTCTCTGTATTAATCACCTAATACATTACTATGAAATGATAAATATTTTAATAAGAATATTTACAAGTGATTTACATTCATTTTTCAAAAGTCAAAAAAAGAGCTCAAAGAGGAAGTATTTTCATCTTCGAAAAGAGATGTCTGAATGTGTTATTTCCAGGGAGGATAAAAAGACGAAATCAAAAGTAACGTTTTCGGAGCCCAGGGACAGAGGTCTTTGGCCGCGGGGGCACACAGCAACTTCAAATGAGAGGAAAGGGGTCCTTGGTCTGCTTTGTTGCTCAGAGCAAAGGGCAAATATATTCTAAGTATTCAGAATAATTTAATTGTGGGGGGTTATTTTAGACATTTAAAATTTAGCCTTCCCTGACCCTAAGTACCTTCTCTGATCTTATCCAACACTGAAATTTCAAAGTAATTTAATATACCTGCAATAACTTAAGCAACTCCTTCCGGAATAAAGAAAACTATAAAAAATACCGTCAGGGGCGTCTGGGTTGCTTATTGAGGTAAGCGTCCAAATCTTGACTTCAGCTCAGGTCACGATCCCAAGGCTGTGGGATTGAGCCCCGCGTCAGGCTCCGTGCTGAGCATGGGATGCTGAGCTTGGGATGCTGAGCAGGCTGCTTGGGATTCTCAATCAATCTCTCTCTCCCTCTCCCTTCCCCCTCTGCCGCTCTCTCCCACTCATGCTCTCTCTCTAAAATAAAATTAAAAAAAAAATTATATAAAAAACATCCTGTTGGAAAACCAGAACATGAAAATGGGGACAGTATCCTCACAAAGAAAGGAACAGAGGGGGCGAGTTAAGCCCTGGCCCCTGGGAAGGAGGAACATCAGCTTACCAGAAGGGCAATGTGCCCGGACGACACGCCCCCGTGGACCTGGTCTCCTGTTACAAAGCCATCGCGCAGCAAGTCCACCTCCAGCCTCTGCGCTGACGCCACCAGCTGTCTGAACCTGCCATTAGTTACGTACGACCCGGGAGACGCGGTGGCGAAAGAAGCACGTTACAGAGGAGATGACACACAGCTGTGACCATCTCTGTCCCTGGTGACTCACTCAGACCCTGAAAACCCAAACTCAACTTAAAGTTCAAACAAAACCTTGCCAACAGCAAGGCACACAACATGTGCGGGGTATGCCACCTTTTGGGGGGGAATGTATGTACAGAACTGGTTTGCATTTGCTGAAAGAAGTCTCTGGAAGAATTAACTAGCCGCTAACTACTGACAGCAGCTGTCTTTTTTGGGGGTGGGATAATGGCAGGGAGAAGACTTTGACTCTCTATAAACCTTCTGAAGTTTATATCACGGGCCGAATTATTCAATCAAGAATATTAACGTACAAACCGTAACTAAAGACCTCACGTCTGGAAGTGCGTGATCCAAACGGAAAGCCGACCGGGCTATTCTACCAGCTCCAGAAAAACTGGTTTTGAAAAGCTGAAAAATTTTTTTTCATGACTTTATTTAGCATTAAATCTGCTATCTATCTTCTGAAATCAACTCCCAAGCAGGGGCCAAGGCCACACGTGCAAATAAAATCCACAAGAATGAGAAGCTTGTAAGAAAACCATTTTTTTTACCCCAGCAAGCAAATCATAGAAAATACTGATCAGATTACAGCAAACAACCCCATAAAAAAAACCCCTTTTCTAGTTTCTAATACTATGTCTCTAGGAAATAGTCCTCTCCCCATAACACCAAACACACAAACCACGCTTGCACTACACGGGGGCGAAGGGGGGGACTGGTCTGCGCCCTCTCAGTCTTTGATCTTCCCGTAAAGACGGACAGTCAGGATACTTGGTTTCTAGTCATAAGGCTACAATTAATGAGCTGTGTGACTGTGAGGAAGTCACATACCCTCTCTGAACTTTCTACGCTGCTTCTAAATGGCTGCGATGCTGGAAGACGAGGTTTTTCAGATCCTTTCCAGCTTAAGACACTGGGACACCAACTCTGTTGTCTGTTTCCAATACAAATAATTTCACTTCTGAGCTAGCTAAGGAATAAAGAAAGATGTTCCCTTCAATAAAAACACCTTAACTGCTTAAGTGGAAAAAAAACACGTGAAGGCCTAGAAACGGAAACGCGACTAGAAGACAGAAGAGACTTCCGGGCTGTCTTCCCCACATGCCCCTGCTGCTAAGCCGGAAAGTTATTCCAGCAAAGTATTCATTTGAGCAACTGTTTAACGAGGAGGCTGCCCAGCTGGAGGTGTGTCCCGGGCCCTCGCCGAGGTTCTGTGCTCACCACCGGCGCGCAGGCAGTGACAGGCCACACTCCCCGCCTGCCTCAAAGGGACCGCTGCATGCACTCCTCCCTCACACCCGCCGCGTGACTTCGGCCACGTGGACCGGCTTGCTGCCCCTGGGCACTAGAGGAAGGGGACGACTGTGAAGAGCGGAGCCACCGCGGTCACGCACGCACGCACGCACGCAGACGCAGCCTGGGTCTCCCGGGGCGCACGCACCAGCAGCGCGGACCTCGCCCTCCGGAGAGGGTGTGCCTGAGGCACCTGCGTCTCTTCTCCGTGGCGACACGCAGTCCCAGACCGGGGCACCTCCCGCCGCGATTCCAAACACAGACAGCATCACCCGCCCGGCGCTCGCCCACCCCGCGTCACAACGAATCAAGGACATCTTCCCCAAGGAGTTTTGAAACCAAATCGAGTAAATTCTTAAAAGTAGTGGTTTGGGGCCCCTGGGCAGCTCAGTTGGTTAAGCATCCAACCTTGGCTCAGGTCGTGGTCTCACGGTTTATGAGTTCGAGCCCCGTGTCGGGCTCTCTGCTGTCAGCACAAAGCCTGCTTCAGATCCTCTGTCTCTCTCTCTCTCTACCCCTCTCCTTCTCATGTGCTCGCTCTTTCTCTCTCGAAAACAAACATTAAAAAAACACAGCAGCAGCAGTTTGGAAGGGAGGGTAGAACGTACCGAAGGTGCCGTAAAACCCTCTGGGCCCGCAGGTGCCCACGCCGTACTTCCTCAGAGACGCCAGAGCCGCTGCCTTCGTGGACGTGAGAGAAATCGGGTTTAATGGTGTATCTTTCAGAGTTCAAAGCTGACATTTCCTATTCTCCAACCCACAGGGCTACCCGCCCCCTTCCTTTCTTAGAACCGTGGCAATTCTAACAACAGGACATAAACAGCAGACCCATGTAAAGATTTAGGGACAGAACTTAAAACATGGAAAAGTTGTGTTTTAACCTGACCATCAAAGCTTGGTTAACTCAACGTTTTTACACTCTGGCATTTCTGGGCACAGGTCTGTCCTCCAAACGGCCTCCTGGCCCGCACTCCCAACGGGAGAAGGAGCGGGCTCCCAGACGCGTCCCTGACAACTACCTGGGCCCGCCCCCGCGGCTCCCTGCGTGTCACCGCCACTGAGCCGCATCGGACACCCGTATCGCCCGCCCTGTCGAAACCAGGTGACAGCTCTGCTGAGCGAGAGGGATGGCAGACAACAGCGGAGAGCCCTTCCTCACGTTCCGGACTTGTCTATTCCAGGCTGAGTTTCGCAGGGAATCCTGCTGCCTCCAGCGCGGGGGGCACTTACCTTCACCCGAGGGTTATCCAGTAATCCAAGAAAATTAAATGAGGCGAAGTTTACACATTTTTTCCCATTCACCACAATGTCGTGGCTCGGGGGGCTGGGGAAAGAGAGGAGAGCGGTGTGTCTGAGCAGAAGTTCGCATTACAGGGCACGCAACACCACAGCGCCCTGGGGGCCCTCGAGACACAGAAGTGTCATCACTCTACCCGATCTGCGTCCTAGTCTCCTGGCCCTTTTTGTTATTTTAAAAACGTACAATCAGAAAGTGGTACGTTAAAAATTGGCCATTAATTCTATTTGTATCAGGCTACTTTGTAAATTAAAAAAAAAAAAAGCTACAATTCCAACACAGATTAGTGGCAAATCTTTGCTTTGATTTTAAAACTCATGAAGAAAGAACTAAACGAAGTGTTTCAGAAAAAAATCCGGAAGAAGACAAATGGGAAGGAAACGTAAAAACATCAAGACCAAAAGCAAGAGCAGGCAGAACGAGTGACGGCCCTGCAGCTCGGCAGTTTAAAGAGACACGTTAGCTCCGGAAAGCCGCTGAGAACGGCATGTCGGGGTTCTCCAGTCGGAGCTGGACTTCACCTCAGAGGCAGGGCCGGGGGAGAAGCAGGGTGGCCAGCAGCATGGGAGCGCGGATCGGAGTCGGGCTGGGACAGGAGACGACTCCGGAGGTGACCTGTGAGTCCCCTGCTGACAACACTCCTCGAGGCCATGCTCCAGAACCCCGGCCACACTGCGGCCAAGAGCTGGCGAGGCCGAGGCAGGCGCGGCCGGGCTCTGGCGCTGAAGGAAGCCAGGAGCAGAGCGGGACGGGGACGACGGAGCACCTGGCACGGGGCGAGGCCTGCAGGCCCGAGGCTGCCTCAGTGGCACACACGCACCCCCGTGCACACGCGCTGCTCTGGGGACGCACTGCCGTCAGAACAGCCTGGAAACACACCCTCAGGACATTCTGACGGGACTGGTTTCTTATGCCGGGGAAGCGGGTAAGGCAGGGAAGTGACTCCCAGGAGCAGCTGAACCCGTACAAAAGGCAGGGAGGCGCGGGGCAAAGAGCGCGGCTGCGGTCAGCCGGACAGACGCCCTCTGCGTTGTGGCTCCCGGCGGCCTCGGGCGCTCAGGACACTCCCCGGCCGCCGCGGGCCGCCCTGTACACCGTAGGGAAGGAACCCGAGTCCTGGGGCCATTCTAGGTGAGTGCCTGGCCCGTTACGGGCGCTCTCTGCGTATTTCCTTCCTGCCTCCCCACGGCCTCAAGGGCTTCTCCTTCAAACCCCCACTCTGCTCCTGAATCCAGCGTGTCACTCGGTCTCCTGCTTGGTCCCGGTGTGGAGGTGCTGGCGCTCGCACACACGGGAAGACAAACACCTGCGTAGACAAGTCTGTACTAAGGCTGCCGGAAAAGTCGTGGCCACTGCACAAAACTGTCACACAGAGAAATCAAACCATCAAGAGGAAGTACGCCCAAAGCCCCCAACGACAGCTGATAAGCTGTCAAGAGGGACCACGGCGTACGGACGCGGGGATCTTGTTTCTGTCCGGCACTGGGAGCAGGGAGGGAAACCAGCTTCCAGCAAGAAATGGAGGCTCACGCCCGTGCTCCATGCAGGCTCGCGGTTATGTCACACTGGGCACCTCACACAGGAACGCGGGAGCCTGAGATCCTGTCGGGCCTCTCCCAGAAGCAAATAAAGCCAACCCAGAAAGACAGCTCCACAATCGAGGCCTCAGAGGAATAGATGGAGGGAAAATGAAACCCTTTCCAATCGAAACCCGCAACCCCACTACCAGTGAGCGCCGGTAATTACACAGTGATGATGCTTCGCCAGAAGGAAACCAGTATTCCAGAACCCCGCTAACGAGGGGTTGAGGGGGCGCCTGGGCACCTCAATCAGTTAATCATCCTGACTCTTGATTTCAGCTCAGCTCATGATCTCACGGTTTGTGGGCCCTGTGCTGACTGTGAGGAGCCTGCCCGGGAGTCTCCCCCTCTCTCTGCTCCTCCCCCGCTCACTCACTGTTGTGAAAAGAAATAAACATTAAAGGAAACAAATGAACAAACAAAAAACCACGGGTTGGGCACCAGTGTGAGAACAGGCACCCCGAGAGAGGAAAGACTCTACAACTCAAGAGAACTGTGCACAGAACACCTGGTGAGTGACAGCAGCTGCCCCACAAAGACCAAATTACACACATTTCTTCCTCTCTGGAGAAAAATAAAGTTGGATAAACATGTACCAAGATTAATTCTAGACATATTAAAAACCGAAAAGATATCTTGGAAGAGATAACAGCTGAAAATGTAGAAGAACGTCCTTGTGCCCTTGGAGTAGACGCGATGCCTGGATAAGGCCCCAATCACGCAAACAGTGAGACCAAAACGGAGGACTCTGCGTCGGAATGGAGAATTGTGGCTCAGTGAAGACCCGCAAAGTCAGCGGACGGGTGACAGAGATTTACTGCGCTCCACTGAACCTGAGACGCCAACGGTAGGGTTTTACCCACCGCCAAGAGAGGAAAGCAGTGCCGATAAAATGGAATGTTCTGTCGTGTTAGTTTTGTGGTTTAATGGACAGTTCTCCTAGGTATGCTCGGACACAGACCTGTCCCAGTACGTCTGCGCTTACGGAAGGAAAACATAAGTGCGAGAAGTCCATCAACACAGTCCTAACCTCTTCACCCAAGTCTCCTCTGCTCGCTCTCCCCTGCCAGGCAGTGGATTTCACGGGTGTTCGCACAACACGCTCCCCCCCGCCCGCCACCAGGAGAACCCCCCGTTGTCTAGCTGGATGCTCCCCCATCTCCGGGACTACCTGACAGGTCAGTGTCCCCCGTGCTTCAAATTCTGCTGCCGGGACTCTCCTACCGGACTAAGCTCGTCTCTCCCCGGGCCGAATGACTTTCCAACGGTGCGCCGTGATCGCCCGCAGGCAGGAGTCTGACAGAGGGCGCTGAAGCCCTGGTCAGGGCGGCCTCCGGTCCCCGGCTCGGAGGGGCCTGGCCTTTCTCCGCCAGCCGCTGACTTACCTGCCAGCAGCGTTCGGAACTGGACGGAGGTGCTGGCAGCGAGCACAGCCGTGAGCCAGTGCTCGATGCCCAGCGGGGATCCCCCCCCACCGCCCCGCCCCGCCCCGCCCCTGCTGACGATGGCTCTCAGCAGCTGCAGGATTCGTCCCCATCTCAGAGACTGTCAAACAGGAAAGACAAAAAGAACGTGAGTCTTGAAGTCATCATAATCGGGCCCTCTGTCGAAAAGTGACCACAGATGAAAGTCCATGTGGTACTCGGGATTCAGCTAACCAAAACACAGGCGAGGAATGCAGGAAAAGGGGTGAAAGCTATGAAGAGGCTCTCGCACAAGGGGAAAGCCCCAGCAGCTACAAAGCAGATAGCATGATACTCAAAGGCTCAAATCATCAGACAAATACGAAATGAAACAATGGGACCGAGCAGGGCTATGGGGAAACCGGACCCCGGGTGCTAACTCGGGGAGTGGGGGTGGGGGAATCACCACTAGGGAAGTCCCCCAGGGGAATGAGACAGGCACGTATCTCCCCCCTCCTGGTTCCAGACAGAGTCCCCTCAGGGGTTAATCGCCAGATTCGTCTGGCAGTGGGGAGTGGGGACAGCCGAGGAGTCCATCGTGAGGGAAGGAGCAGACGCAACGAGTGACGTGCAGCGGCCCGAGGAACCGACCAAGTACCTCGGCGTCCCCGCGCGGTCTGTCTGCCCTGCTCTGAGTCTCTCCGTTACCACTCGCCACCAGCTAACGTCCTATTTACTTCACTGCTGGTCTGTCCCAAAAGAACTAAGACTTCGACTTACTGTATGTGCTTGGCACACGCCCAGAACGCAGCAGGCACGCACATGCGTGTGCAGAAAGTCAGCGTGAATAAACACGCAGAGAGCAGTCTGCAGCACGGAATTACAAACACACATTCACGCAACGGTAAGCTGTGGCTCCGAAGGCACCGTGACGCTGCCAGAGGCAAGCCCCGAGGGGACTCCGGACGCCGGAAGGCGAGGCTGGGAGGCGGGCAGCACTCTGCGGTGTCATCACAGGAAGGACCGTCAGCCACAGGCCCTGACAGAACCAACCACCGATCACAGGCCCCACCAGCGGGACACGTACACGGCAGCTCCTACAAAAACTGACCCTCCCGACAATCGGCCAGGGAGAAGGCCCAGCACCCTGACTCTGGCTTTCCCCCAGCGGACTTTCGTTAAAACAACCCCTCTCAACCTCCTCCTCCTCCAGGAAGTAACAGTCTTCTCCCCTGTTTGCTGGACTTGCCTGTGCTTTAGCCACAGCTTGTTGGTCCCAAGTTGTAATTTTCTTTTATTCCCAAACAAACCCGTTTTTACTGGTAAAATAACTATTTTTAAGATCGACGGCACATGCGTAATAAAAACAATCAAATGCATCATTCTAGTCACATACAATGTGTAACATCACGTGACGAGTGACGGCTGGACGGAAGCACTCCGGTGGGAAGGAGAAGGGCGGAGGAAGCTGGAGACGAAGTGCACAGCGCTGCCTGTGTGGGTGCTGGCCGGAGAGGAGACGGTCAGCGCCTGTGTCCACAAGGCAGGCCCCACGTGGAGAAAAGAACACTGAGCCTCAGATGAACCAGAAGACAAGCTTCCGGCACATCTGGTTGAGAGAGGGGACACGCGCGAGGGAGACGCGGTGACCCCACGGACGCGCCCCGCGTCCATCTGCAGGAAAAGGACTCTGTTTTACACCCGCGTGCTAGACGGAACCCTACCCACTGCTTCCTGCCGATACGTTTGAAAACGTGAGGGAACAGACAATTACTAAATGACTGTGACCAAAACTCACTCAAGAAGGAAACCTGGACAGCTTTAAAAACTCACCGAAGACGTTAAATCCAGGATTAAAAACCTAGGATCAACAGAACAAACGCCACGACAAATAGGCACTTGTTAGAAGGTGGAGGAGGGTGAGCGAAGGACCCTCCAGCCCGAGAAGGCGCGTTAGGATGCAGAAGTGAAGCCAGGCACCCCACGCCGTGGCCGGTTTCACCCGGGGGAACTCACTGACGGGGGCACGAGGCCGGTGGACCGTCCAGGCAGGGCGCAGCCCCTCTCTGACCCCGTCCTCCCCCGAGTCCAGATGACCCTAATCCCCAGCTTTCACGGAGCGAGGGCACGGTGGTGAGGTCACAGGGTAGTCCTCGCAAGCGGGCCTTCCGAATGCCAGTGGTCCCTGCTCGCTGCCTAGAGCACGCCTTCTCCAAGGAAGGTCAGAACAAGCCCTCCCCCACCCTGGTCAGGGCACACGTGAACTCCACGGGCCCGGGACACGCGGCCCCGAGGGAGGCCGCGCTGCACAGGCTGAAGAAGACGGAGTCAGTGTTGTGGGCACTGCCATGGCACTGGTGCCAAGGAGATGAAAAGACTTATGATATCCGATACCAGAACTGGACCAGGCACAGAAAGGGAAATGAAATTTTTCAACATACATGTTAAAAATCTCAAACATCACCAAAACAAAGCCAGCAGCGTATAAAAACTAACCAAACAGCCCTGCTTCCATAGGCTTTACTCCAGGAGTGTGAGGATTATGTATTGATAGAAAGCCTACCAGTGTCTTCTGGTAAACAAAACAGAAGGAAGGGAAAAACCCTTTTCAACCTGTGGACTCTTCTAATGGCACACAAAACGCCTCCGAGGGCTGTGTGTCTGATGCTACCAAGACCTGGACGCAAGGAGAGGGACGTGTTGTGTGCAAGAAGTCAAACCAGAGGGAAAGCTGCGGGCGAGCGCGCGGGCAGCGAGAAGCTGGGCCACGACTCCCGGACAGTGCTCCCGCGCTAGGGGCATGGCTGGCTGTGCGCGTGGGGCCGGGCGGGCGGGCTCCGGGGCAGCTTGAGAACCTTCTGAGAAGCGGTCTTGGCACAGAGCCCCTTCCTGCTTTGCATAAAGACAGGAGACTTACTCTCTGATAAGGCAAGGCTATAAACTCAAAGTCCTAAGGACAACGGGGGGGTGGGGGGGGAGCATGCTGAAAACAGAAACCAGATATAAATCTACGAAATGACGAATGGGACACTGAGCCCTCCTACTTGGGAACAAGGCAGTGAATCTTCATAATCTTGGATTAGACAAAGGAAGATCTGAAGGTCTAACACAAACGCACGAGAAACAAAGGGACAAGAGAGGCAGACTGGACTTCATTAAATTAAAAACATCTGTGCTTCAAAGTACACGACCAGGGAAGTGACAACAGAACGGGGGAAAGTATTTGCATGTCATATATTTGATAAGGGCCTGGCGTCCAAGATATATAAAGAACTCTTATAATCCAATGATAAAAAGACAAGCCAAATAAAAAATGGGCAATGACTTAAATGGGTAATTCCCCAAAGAAGATACACAGATGGCCACGCAGCACACGAAAAGACGCTCGGCGTTGCGAGTCATCGGGGAAAGGCAGTGGGTCCCACCCCCACCCCCCACCTCCCGGGGGGCTATGAAGACAGACCGGGAGCGCAGGCCAAGAGGTGGAGAAACACAACTCTCACACTGCTGGTGGGAATGGAAAATGACCCGGCCACTTTGTGAAACAGATTGGTGGCTCCTCGGAGTAAGTTCCCACGTAAGTCACCACACTGCGCCCTCAGGAAAGTGCTCAGGAGAAATACACACGCGAGCCCGCATACGGGGATATTCACAGGCGCTCCTGTGCAGACAAGTTCTTCTCTCCACTGGAACCACCCGAATGCCCGTCGGCCGGCAAATGTACAACCAAGTGTCACACGCTTAGAGTGAACTACTTCATGATCCAGCCACAGAGCTGAACGAGGCACTGATGCAAGCAGGACACGGACGAACCTTGAAAAGATGCTAAGTGAAGGAAACCGCGCCCCAGGGCCACACAGGGCAGGGTTCCTTTGGTGAGGAATGTCCAGAAGAGCCGAATGCAGAGAGAAAGCAGATGGGGGGGTGTCAGGGGACGGAGAGAGGGCTCGGGGAGAGGGGGACGGGGAGAGGGACACGGGGAGAGGAGAGTGGGTGCAGGATTTCTTTTTGGGGTGATGAAAACATTCTGAAATAAGACGGTGGCTGGGCGGACGTCCTGACTGGAGGGAGGGGAGGACCAAAGCGAGCCCCAGTTGAGGGCGAGGGGGCAGCTCTGGGCAGCAGTCGGGCCGCTACGGGGACCGTGTACGTGTGAACGTTCTGAACGGAGACAACAGGACGGGTCACGCCGACGTGGGGACCGAGCGCATGGGCAAACTAACGAGGAAAGCAAGAGCATGGGAGAAAAATGTAACCGCCATACTGAAAACAAAGGGTGCCGAGCGCCGCTAATGCGCGGTATTAACCGGCCACGACACAGCGAGCGCCGAGTGACCTGGGGACACGCGGGGCGGCAACAGACCTGCCGGGAGGAGGGAGGACAGCTTCGGGCGCTCGTGGCAGGTGCCCAGGGGACCAGGGCGCGGCCACACCAGGCTGCCACCCTGCCCGGGGCTGCGGCCACTTTTCTCGGCCACACAAAGGCGGCAGAGGGGCGACTGCGGCCAGGGGAGGGCGCGTGTGCGCATGTGTGTCCCCGGAGTGCCGGCCTTCGCCTCCTGCAATTCATGGACAAAATGAAAACTGGAAAAGAAAGAATATAATCAAGAAATAACAGCATAAGCAAGCTCCTTGGAAAAGCACAGGTAAATCTCGGAAAGAAAGAGCTGAGGAGACAGAGCGCTCAGGTCCAGAGACTGGGGACCTGGGGGAAGACGGCGCAGCGGATGGCAGTTCTTCCCCAGACCTCACACCCGTGCGCAACCTAACACCCCGTTGGTGTCCCGTGACACAGTAACTGCTGACAGCCGAAGAGCCCGGTCACCTCGACAGATACAGGAAAACTTGGGATAACCGTTAATATTCTGATTAAAAACTAGCAATGAGAAAGTTCCCTTAGCAAACGGAGAAGAGAAAGGAAGAACCGTAACTTGATACGGGTTATCTCTGAGAAGCCGCTGAGACGCCTTGGCCCCTGTCACCCCTCCCACCCAACACTGCCCGGGAGACGCCGCAGTCGGTGCAGGAGCACAGGAGCAGGGAGAAAAAGCTGCTCCTCCTGACAGACGTGAACACGCTCTGGCACCTAGAGACGAGTCTATTAAAAGACACACAACACCGACGTCCCGGTTGTTAAGCAGGCGTCAGCATGGAGGGAGACTGAGGAAGGGTACACACGGGATGTCCCTGGATTATTTCTTACAGCCGCATGGGACGCTATTATTTCAAAATAAAAAGTAGAGAAAACAAAAACAAGCAGTCTTTATGAAGAAAGTTATGTAACTACCGTAGGACACGAAAGACCTGAGCATACAGGTGACGCACCAGGCGCGCGGTGATGACATTCGGAATCGGCAACATCTCGATTCATCCAAATCAGTGCATGGCTGGGCACAAACCCAAGCTCGTTTTTTGGTCGGCTCTGATCAGTTACGCTGCCGCTCACACTGAAGAGGCGAGCTGCGAGTAGTCCAGGCGATCCTGACCAACAAGGAGGGGCAGGACTCACTCCAGTCAAGGCCTAGTCTTTTAGTCTTCTAAGTCTTTTTTAAAAATGTTTATTTTGAGAGAGAGAGAGGGAGAGACAATCACAAGCAGGCCCCGCGCTATCAGCGCAGAGCCTGATGCGGGGCTCAGTCCCACTAGCCATGAGATCATGACATGAGCTGAGATCAAGAGTCGGACGCTCAACCAGCTGAGCCCCCGCCCCCCGCCGCCGGCGCCCCAGGGCCCATTCTTAAGCTGTGCTATTTATATGAACTTCGGGCACAGGGAGAGACAAATATACCGGAACGACAGAAATAAAGCCAGAATCAGACCGTTGGAAGGGGACGTAGTACACGAAAGAAGGGAAATTTCTACTCAGCAGGTAAAAAATAGACAATTCAACTCAGGAGCGCGGGGACAGTTGACCACCACACAGCACAGGCCAAGCTGGCCCCTGGGGTGGCGGAAGGACTCCCTTACCACAGCGTTAACGATGAGGGAGTGTGAGTTCAGAACACGTAAAAATTCTGTGTGAGCAAAGAAACCCACGGACATGAAGAATACAAGACTCCCTTAGATCAGACCAGAAGGGGAGGGACGCACGCTCAGGAGACCCCCTGCATCACGTTCTTATAAACAAAATACTGAGTAGTTTCCTGGCGTCAGGCGTCTGTGTTAAAAGTATAAATGTAGGCGAAGGAGAGACATCCACCAACTGCAAGATCACGGTTACCCCGTGTGGGAGATAAGAGTAAGTGGTAGACGGGAGGGGGTTTCCTTAGCAGTCTTTGAAATGTTTTATTTCTTTTCTAAGGCAGATCTGAAGACAGCGAAATGTTCCTGCCTATCAATTCTGGGCGGCGGGTGTGGTATGTGTCAGATGTTTTCCGTAAACTGAAAAAAACACTCTGTAGTTTAAGAAGGCAGGTACGGCAAAGCAAAGGGGAGCGCCAGGAGAAGCAGGGTCGAAGCGAGATGAGAGCCTGGAGGACGCCCGGAGGGAGGCGGCTCGAGGAAGCTGAGGGTCACAACCCGTGCTGGAAGCGCCCGTGCCGCCGTCCACGGCTCAGGAGTCAACAGCGGTGCGCACACCACACCGCCTGCTCACGAAGGTAGCCTGCAATAGCCTAAACTCAAAACCGACCCAGGGGAGCGGGAGCAGGAGTGGGTCTCGCTGTTTATTATTATTATTATAGTATTATTTCCAAAAAAGGACATTTTTCTAGCAGAAGAACGGACGAACTGTGATGGCCAAACTGGAGACTAAACAACGGCCATACCGTCCTTAGAAGAGAGTTCTACGTTGGAACTAAAGCAGAGAGTTTCCGATCTGCAGAAATTTCCCAATGTTTTATTTCTGTTAAAAAAGAAATACCACATAAACCCTGTGTGCCTTGGCGAGCATCCCTGTGGGAGACCAAGAACAAGTCCTCCGAGGAGCGAAGAGCTTACCCGGAAACGATGTTGTAGCTGAGGGCGGGATGGTCTCGGGGGACGGGGGGAACAAGAGGCTCCGGCTGCCACTCTTCGATCAGTTCTTCCTTTTCCTGCGGGAGGAAAGGTGTTAAAACTCAGCAGGGTCTAGTCACGGGGCAGCGACCATTCTGTCCCCGTATTTCCGTTATAAATCAACCAATAAATTCCTCGTCTGCTTCTGCCGACACCCGCATGGCACAGAGCGGAAGCCCGAAGCCAGAGCGCGTCAGGCACGCAGTCCACCTGCGGCCGTAGAGACGGGTGTTGGACTCCAGGCCCACAGAGCCCAGACCCGACGGAAGCTTTAAACACACCACGGTCACGGTTCGTGTTCTTGCACGGCTCTCCGAGGACTGCCTCAGACTTCCGCTTAGTCATTTTTTTAACACATGTCTACGTGCACGGACTGCCATGTTCATAAGTGAAAACTCGAAACACCAGGAACGATCCACCGCTTAAAACGCTGCGCTAGACACCAGCTGCTCGGCCACCGCTCACTGCCGAGGAGTTCTGAAACGCCAAGGACCTCGGCCCTGGACGGCCCGGTCTGCCCGCAACGCTCTCGAGAGTGCTGCTCGGCACGCTCACCCCCCGGGTCGTCAGGACCTAAGCGGCGGCGGGCATCTGTGGTCGAGGCTGGCGCATCTCCCCAAACACAGGCTCAGGTATGCACCGGCCTGGGAACGGTCACACGACATCGGGCAACGAGCCGTCGCCTACTCTGCTTCCGCCCAAAACGCTTCCGCCCTACGGACCGTATGTTGCGTGTCCCCTGGGGGACGCAGCCTGACCGCCCCCACAATTCGGATTCACGATCAGGACGGCAGCAGCCAGGGAGCGCGACCCGGGAAGCGATGGCCACGCTGCTGCGCTCATTCCGCACCACGGGCACTTGCTGCCGGACGGCTCAGGGGCCATGCGGGCCCAAGCTGCCCCGAGTGTCTCCGAGCACTCTGGCCCAGCACCACAGGGGCCGGCCGGGGAAACATCTGAGTGACCGAAACCACACGGCAGTCACAACCACTCTTCCGCCTCGCACTGAGGCACAGTTCCTGAGTGGTCTGGGCTGAGTGACCAGGATGCGGTCTTGTTCACCAGCGCCCTCAGGCTCACGGAACCCCACGTGGCCAGTACCACGTGGCCTCTAGACACTTCTGCTTCCTAAGGTTTGCCCAGCTTGGCCTTGAGGTGGACCCCGTCCCAGGGAAGGCAGCAAAACTGAGTTTGGGGTGGGGATTTTCGGCTCCGAATTTCCTTTATGAAGAACACACAGAAAACTTTCATTCAGGTTTCAGAAACAGAGGTGGTTTTCCTGAGCAACTCATGTACTCCTGCACGCTGACCATCGAGATCCAGAAGCTTCCCTTCTACCATTTATTCCTAAGACTGCTGCTGGCCTCAGGCCAAGTACAGAGGTCTGTGACGTGGTATTCCTCCTGGCGTCAACTTTATCCCTGGCTTCCCCGGGTTTTGCAACCCTGACATTTCGTTGCCTTTGATTTTTTTACATAACGGAAAATATTTTAACATATATCGTTCAGCTGCCACAAATACTTTTCGGAAAGATGTAGCGACTATAACTATACACTGAATAATAAAATAAATTTAATTTCTTACCTTGACCGTAAGATCAGATCGTTCTTGTAACTTGTAAGTTTTAGAAAACAGAAGTCTGATTATCCAGAGAATTAGAATTCCTTCCAAAATAAGATGGTAAGCAGGAGCCTAGGAGTGAGTCAAACACCAAAAAAGAAATGAAATGAACCCTTTCAAAATCTACATATAAAATGTAATGCGTCTGCATATATTGCCTTCCATGAACTTTAACCTATTACTTCTTAAGATTTATTTTCAAAACTCCTTTCAATTCTACTCATTCCTTTACCCATTTCTTTCTTTTCTTTTCTTTTTTTTAAAATTTTTATTTTATTTTTTGAGACAGAGAGTATGAACAGGGCAGGGGCAGAGAGAGAGGAGACACAGAATCTGAAGCAGGCTCCAGACTCTGAGCTGTCAGCACAGAGAGCCCGACGTGGGGCTCGAACTCACAAACCGTGAAATCATGACCTGAGCCGAAGTCGGATGCTCAACCGCCTGAGCCACCCAGGCGCCCCATCCGCATTTCTCCTTCACATGATAAATCTCTAATAGTAGAGATTTAAAATCTCAGTAGGAAAAAAATTTAATTTTTAAAATAACATCTGACGCAGACTCCCAGTAGGTCAAACAGTATCCACCATCAGACCCCTCAGATCAGGCGCCTTCCTACTGGTGGGAAAAGACAGTAGCGAACCCTTCACAGCTTCACCAGCCGCTACCACCCTGTCCGCCCCGGATCCGTTAAGAGTCATGTGGAAATCGGTTGCCACAATTCTTAGAGTTTTGCACATCTTACTCTATTTTCTCTCTGATAAACCTCTTTAAATCCCTCTAGGAACATAGCCAAAACAAAAAAACAAAAAAACAAAACCCAAAACAAAACAAAAAAAAAACAAAAACCAAACTGTAAAATGACTAAAGGAATGTCAGGTCTTTTGTCTACAGGAGCCCCAAAAGTGTGCAGTGTGTTCCATGTCAAGAGGCATACCGACACCTTACTGAAATCACCCATGCCACGCCTTCAACTGTGCACTTCCGAGACGTACAGTTGACTTTTATGTTTTGCACAACTGGACACACTAAGTGCCCGCGGAAGACTCCAAAGAGCAACTAAACCCCAGTCAATTACAGAGTGATCCACGCCAATAGGCTGTCATTGGAAAAATCATTTAAAAGAGGCATTTAGAAATGTAAATACAAATTATTTTGAAACATCAGGCAGAAAGAAAGTGAAGATGATTTACCATAGTTCAAAAAAGTTCAGAATGTAGAGACAAGAAAACTGCAAATTCAGAGGTAAACTTCTAAGTCAATACACAAATATCTTTCTGACTACACGCCAAGGTTACATACACTATTACTTCTTGCTTTTGGTTTTCTCAATAATTACATGGAGTAGGCAAACACCTGCCTAAGTCACTCAGCATCCCACTCCACAAAGAAACCATCCTAAGAAAAACTGGGATACCAACTGTCTGGTGAATTAAGTAAAATCACGAGCGCAACTTCTTTTCCTGGAAATGTTACACTGAAGAGAACACCGGTGACCTCTCGGTCAGTTATGCAGTCTTCAAAAAGGAAGCAACAACATAGAACAGAAAATTATTCATTAAAAAAAATTCGATTTCAGTGGCTCTTCTCTTAGTTACTATCATTAGCCTAGTATTCGCCATCACTTACACCACACCTGTTCTCTCGACTGTTTTTCAGGAAGCCCTGGTAGCTTCTGCAGCGGAAGACACCATGGTCTCCCCCGGCAGTACGCAGCTATGTTAAGTCTTTAACAAATGATCAAAAGAAAACTGAGATTCGCTGTAAACAAACAGGAGCTCTAGGAGCACGGGACTTTGTGAATGTTTGTTCACTGCACTATCGCTAACATCTACATGTGTGCTGTCCCAATACCTCGGCCTCTAGTCACCATGGAACTATGCAAATATACACCTGAGTTAAATCAGATGAAATACTTAGTTCCTCGCTGGCACTAGACACATTCCATAGGCCTAACTGCCGCCTGTGGTTAGTGGCTACTACACTGAATAGCTCGGATTCACACCACGCTGAAAGTTCTATTTGGAGAGGTATGGAAGCTCAGTAAATACATGCCAAGTGAACGAACATTCTCTTAACACTGAAGTTCTGCTATCCTATCGCCTGACACCCGTGAAATAGCTAGTCTTTCAAAACACTACTATCGCACTTTTAAAAATCTCTAAAAATTGTTGTATCTTTACAAGACAGAAAATGAAACGCGGGTGGAAGAATGACAAACTATTTCATATTCCCAATTCCTAAATCATTCGGCTTTCCTACACTCGCCCCGACAAACTATTCTTCCCCTATTACCTGCTCCACAGTCCCAAGACTTGAAACCCTTAGGACCTTACCTGACGGAGACCTTGCGCTCCATTTTCACCACCCTGTTTTACCGTCAGTCCCAACTGTGGCTTTTGAGGACGGACGGCCTCACTCCTTTTCCTGTTCCTTTCCCGTGCCGGGACGGAGACCCTCGGTTCCCGCTCCTGAGCGTGCCTCCCCCGCGAGTCCCTCCAGTGAGGGAAGACCAAGGTCCAGGCGTGACCCAGCCAACCCCGCCCAGGACTCAGGCCACAAACCCACAGGAGGCGTCCCACCCTTCCAGGGCCGGGTGTGGTCATGGGCCGCTCGAGCCGCCAAGCTCACCTCGTAGAGCGCCTGGACCATCTCCACCAGTACCCACTGCTCCGCGGCGGTCGCCATAGTTAGCCGCTGGGGCTTCCTTCCGGAAGGCGGGTCTCAAGTACGTAAAACAGAGCGCGGCGCAGCCCAGTGACGTTTAGCGCCTGGGGGCGGGGCTGGCGAGCGCTGGGCACCGCCTCCTGGCGCTTGCGCACTGGAGGAAAGCGGGAGGTCCGGGCCTCACGGGCGGTGGGCGGAGACCTTGGGGTCTCACCTGGCGCCGGGCCGAGAAGGGTCGGGGAACAGCGGGAAGGCTTTTGTGACAGGTGTTCCCTTGTGGCCGTGAGGTGGCAGACCCCGTGCCAGGCTCTCGGGAACGATTAATAATAAATGGCCCTGCCCTGGGCAGGCAGTGTTATATAATCACAGAAGTCCTCTTATAAATTACACCAGTAACCCAGGATTGCATTGGCATATATTTACAGAAATGTAAATAAAAACGGCCACCTCTAATACAGCTCTTACCATGTGTGCTGCATAGACGAAACGCTTGGCGCGTATTAAGCCATACGTTAGTTCGGTGTAAAGTCTAGGACCTTCGTAGGCACCTGCAAACGTGGTGTGCATCCACTTACTTGGATTGGATTTCTTAAATCTAACTGGGCCCCTAGGGACAATACGGATCTACAGCTTGCTTTTTTCCTGTTCTTTTTTTCTGATAGTGTTTTTTTCCATTTGTCTATACATCCCGTACTTTTAATCTTAATGAAGAAGACTATTTCTTGGAATAACGTGTTATACATACGTATTTCTTTTTCCATTTCAACTATTTACCTGTTGGTGAACACTTAGGTTATTTTCCACTTTTTCCTCTGTTACCAATACTGCTGCAGGAAACATCTGTGTGTGTGAATCTTCCTGATCCTGTGGGAGTATTTCTGAAGTGCTTTCTCAAAGTGGAATTTTAGTCAAAGAGTGTGCAACAGCATTAACGTTGGCGACCACTGCCAAGCTCTTCTCCGGGATGGCTTAACCAACTTAAAATGTTTGGAAGTGTAGTCGCACTCTAGGTCATGATGGCTATAATTCATTTTTTTTAAACTCTTGCCAATTTAATGAAGATAAAATGGTACCTCACTGAGTTTTATTTTTTATGCTTCTGATAATTCACGAGGTTTAACAACTTTTTTATTGGCATTTGTAGCCCTTCTCTCAGTCACCAATTCATATTCTTTGCACGTTTTTATAGGTTATTTTTCATTTTTCTTATGGATTTACAAGAGCTCTCGCTACATTCTGAGTATCTTCTATCTTCCTATTTCATATGTGACATTTGTCATTGATTAAAGGCCCACTTCAGCTCAGGTCATGATCTCACCATTTGTGAGTTTGAGCCCCGTGTCAGGCTCTGTGCTGACAGCTCAGAGTCTGGAGCCTGCTTCGGATTCTGTGTCTCCCTCTCTCTCTGCTCATGCTCCTCCCCTGCTCATGCTCTCTCTCTCCCTCTCTCTCTCTCAAAAAGAAACATACATTAAAAAAATTTAAAAACAAACAAAAACAGTGAAGCTACTCATTTTTCATCTTTTGTGCTGTGGATAAGCCCAGAATCTCCTGACTCATCAAGCACTGGCTTTATTTTTGCTTAGCAGAGCTTCCTTGCCTTAACTCTTTCCTCTCCCATTTTATTATGATCAGCAAGGAGGGACCAGTCCGCAAGGAGGGACCAGTCCACACCATCAATGCTTTGCTTAGAAATCTCAGCTAATTATTCAAGTTCATCACTTTCAAGGTCTGCTTTCCACATGACTACAGGACACAAGTCAGCCAAGTTCTTTGCCAGCATACCACGAGGAGAGGATCACCTTTCCTCCAGTTTCCAATCCCACGCTCGTCATTTCCTCCTGAGCCTTCAGCGGACGCGCCTGTAACATCCGTGGCCACCACCATTCTGCTAATGATGAGCTGCGTATTCTCTGAGATGACAGACACCTTCTCTCCCATGGTCTTCAGTTCCTTCTGAGCCTCACCCGATTGCCTTTAAAGTCCCTTTTTTTGCTAATAGTCTCTTCAGGGGGGTCTAGGCTGTATCTCTCATGCAGCTCAAAATTCTTCCAGTTTCTACCGTGACTCAATTCCAAAGCCACTTCCATACTTGGAGGTATCTCATCTTGGGATCCTTAATTACATAACCTTCCCTTCCTGATTTGACCACCCAATCAATATTGCATATTATTATATAATTATTGTATAATTCCGTATAACAGAGTTATATACCCAACATTATATAGCTCTATAATATAGTATGTACCTGCATACATACTATCATGTAAGTGCCTAACATGAAGCTTTCAACTGCTGAGGCATCCAATTCAAAAGACATTCATTCCAGGGGTGCCTGGGTGGCTTAGTCGGTTGAGTGTCTGACTTTTGATTTCAGTTCAGGGGTTGACCTCGCTGTTTGTGGGGTCAAGCCCCGCAATGGGGTCTGCGCTGACAGCATGGAGATGCTTGGGATTCTCTCTCTTCCTCTCTCTCTGGTCCCCACACCCATCCTCTCTCTCTCAAAATAAATAAATAAACCTAAAAAATAATCCATCCTGAATAAATACACTGCCAGCCGCATGACACAGCTGCTAGCAAAACGAACAGCTAAGGAATCAGGGGGTCACAGGACAGAGTTAGGGTTAGGGTTCGGGGTTCTCTTTCAGAAGGGCCTGGAAAACCTAGACACCTGACCACTTGAGTGACCCTGCTTCTCCCCACACCCTAATTCCTGTGCTTCTGCTTTAAGTTCATCAATAAAGAGTAAACCCAGGCAGGAAACCCTAGACCCCCCACCCTTGGACTCTAATTAAGGCTGAGCCTCAAATCTGCACTCTCTCTCTCTCTCCCCCTCTCTCTACCTGTGATCTGGCCATGCTTTGTGATCCCCCTGACCTGTGAGTAATAAATCTTGTTCCCGAAAGTTCCCTGATGGATGTCGCTGAGGCGCATCCTGCAATCATATAAGAACCGTGAGGGCGGCACCGGCCACAACATTGGCTCTGCTCAGGGAAATGTCTGGGGGTCTCCCTCCTAGCAATATGGGCTCAGGGGAGCAGCCCAGGCAGTCTACTGAGGGTGTCACTACCCACGGTCTGGAGCAGACACAGCACACAGACGTAGGTATTACATGCAGTATCATGAAACACTTTCCAGTTCTTCTGTGGGCACTAGGTGGGCCTTTCAAGCTGAAGAACTGTGTCTTTCTAGAATAATCTCTCTATTTCTTTGACTATTTCTTCTGCATTGTTTATGATCTGTCTTTCAAAAGTTCCCATTTCTGGTTGAAAATATTTCTGTTCTGATAAGAACTTATTATCCAGAATACATAAAGAAAGCTTACAACTCAAAAACAGAAACCCAAAATGACCCACATAAAAAAATGGGCAAAGGATCTGAATAGATATTTTTCCAAAGAAAATACATAAATAGTCGCTAAGCACATGGAAGGATCTGAATCATACACTTAAATGTGGTTAAAACAGTAAATTTTGTCATGGATGTATGCTTTGCCACAGTAAAAACCCTGCTTCTTTATATGTGCACATGTATCTTTTATATAAATTAATTTTTTCAAAATTTCTGATTTTTGTCTTTTATGGTTCATTCTGGTAAAATTTCTTTCTTTTGTTTTAAAGTTTTTATATATTTATTTTGAGAGAGATGGGAGGAGGGACAGAGAGAGGGTGGGAGAGAGAGAGAATCCCAAGCAGGCTCCACACTCAGCACGGAGCCCAACGCGGGGCTCGGTCACAGTCGTGGGATCATGGCCTGAGCCGAAATCAAGAGTCCGAGACACCCAACCGACGGAGCCCCCCCCCCCAACCCCGGGCGCCCTGTTTTTCGGTAAAGTTTCTGATGTTGGTATTCTGGTCTGCTAATTTTATCCGGTGCCTATGCAGCCCATCAGACCAGGGGTGTCAACTTGAATTTCAGTGACTGTTTCTAGGAATGTTAATTGTTTTAAATTCTAGATGTAGAATTCACTCCTTCCTTCCTTCCTTCCATCCATCCATCCATCCATCCATCCATCAACAGAGACCTCCTGAGCCCTCCCTCAGGCACTGGAGAAACAGACCTGCAAACAACAGGGACATCCCTGGCCTCCTAGAGCGTACACCGTAGCAGGTGGACAGACAATAAAAGTGCACGACCAGAGATGCGGTTGAAGGTCAGAAATGCTGTGTGGAAAAGGGAAGTATGGATGGAACTGGAGATAGAGAATTAGAGACCGTGGACGGGGCAGGCCTCGCCGAGGATGTATCGTTTGGACAGAACTCATAAAGGGAGGGAATGAAATCCATGAAGGCGAAGTGACAGGGAAACGCCTGGAAGGCTCGCAAACCCGCAGAGCGTGGCCGGTGTGGGGTGAGGGCGGCAGCCGCTCAGCCCCAGGCTGCAGGGACAGGGCGAGGAGGGAAGTGGCCCTGCCTGACTCGCCGTGGGAAGGAGAGCTGTCAGGATTCCCTGCCGTGGGACGGGGGAGCAAGGTCTTCCCCCTGAGTGGCTCAGCGAAGGGCATCCCCGCTTTCTCAGGTGGGGAACGCCGAGAGCGCGTTGGGGGGTGGGCACGGACGGCCCCGCGGAGGTGTGCCAGGGGAGGGGGAGGTTCGGAGGAGAGGTCCGAACAGAGATGTAAAGCTGATGGCCTAGTGGCTAGAAGAGATGCTGAAGCTGGAGGCAGTGAGTGTAGACGCGGGGGAGAGGCACGAAGCCCCTGCCCGCAGCGCCCGGTCTGCTGAGAGGGGTGTCCTCAAGACCCCCCGGGGGCGTGCGGCTCCCCAGCTCCCCAGCGAAGGAGCCAACAAGAAAGAGCCTGCGTGGGACCAGAAGGGCAGGAGAGGCCGGGACGGCGGTCTGGCGACAGGCCTACCGTGTGACCGGGTCACGCTGGGTTCGGGGGAGCGGACCTGGGTGGGCCCGCCGCCACTCGAATTAAGAAAAAGAGGCAATTAGCTCCAGGAGGAAAACATTACAGAAAGGAACCATTGTTCGGCGTAGCAGGGAACGACGCTGAAAGTCATCTGGTCATGAAAACACTCAGGGTGGGTTACGAAATCGGTCAAGACGACACGGCGAAGCTGGGGGCGCCGGCGGGAGTGTGCCAGGGGTTACAGGCGGTCTTAGAACTCTGCGCCTCTCCGTTTCTTGTAACAAAAGGGAAGTATTCCGTGTGCACAGTGGAGTAATGTCTGTCCTCTCCCTACTCCCAGGGGGTGAGCTGTGACAGGATCTTTGTTACTATATTTGCGAGTATCTAGTAACGGACACTCAATAATTAGTACATAGCCCAACAGTGGGGTTGCTCCCTCTAGTTCTCCCATACCTCCCTACGCTGGTGCTATGCCAACACCGAAGGCATTTTCAAAAAGTTACTCTGTATCTTAATCCTGGAAAACTTGGACAGGGTGATCTTAAATTGCCCAGACAGTAAGTTCCGTTTTGCTTAAACAGGAGTTTATTTTATGCTCGGTGAACTCGTTAAGCTTCAGGATACTACAAATAAGCCATCTTTAGGGGTACAGAATCCTATTCGTCTTTCAAAGTTTGAGGTAACAACATTATCCATTTTTAAAAAGTCCAGGGGCGCTTGGGGGGCTCAGTTGGTTGAGCGTCCAACTTCGGCTCATGTCATGATCTCACAGTTTATGGGTTTGAGCCCGGAGTGGGGCTCTGTGCTGACAGCTTGGAACCTGGAGCCTGCTTCAGATTCTGGGTCTCCCTCTCTCTCTGCTCCTTCCCTATTTGCACTCTGTCCATTCTCGAAAATAAACATTAAAAAAAAAAGTCCAGATTAACACGACTAAGAGAGTCCCCTTAAAGAAGGTCTAAACTGATAGTTCTAGAAACTAACGCGTTTTATTAATAAACCCCACCTGCACCGCTCCAGGCTCACAGTTTACCACAAAGAAGGGGAAACGCGGCTCTACGTTATGGTTTGTGACCATATGGCTTGGAAGCGCCGCCCACACGTGCTGGCTCTGTGACCTTGGGCATGTTGCTCACCATCTCTGTGCCCCAGTTCTCGCGACTGTCAAGGGGGCTGAGCCGCTGCGAGAATCGGGCAGGTTGGCACACGCCGAGTGCCGACGGCAGCAGCGGGCCCTGGCAGGCGCTGGCCAGCCAGCCTGCTCTGCCTCCAGCACGGCCGCCGGCTCCCAGCGTAGACTCACCAAAAGCATGGGTTTCGAGGTCTGGACCCACGCCCCACTGCTTCACCAGCTCGAGGGCCCTCGTTAACGCATTTAACCCCTAGGAAGCACCTAGCATAAGGTCCTGCTCGCGCCCGAGGCCCCGACCGTCCGCAGGCCTTCAGGACACGAAGGGCATTCGAGTTCAAGTTCGGTCATTTCTTAGAAGAAACAACTCAGCCCTGGAAGGAGAAGGACGAGGGGACTTGAGAGGCACTCAGCCAGGGAGAGAGGGAGCGAGGGCAGGACCGTGCTGTGAAGGAGGAGCTGCTCTGGGTTTTACGATGACAGGGTTTCGGTTCGTCGTGTTTACATCGTGCTACCATGCAACAGCCTTTCCTTCGAGGGCTTGCTGTCCTTCCTGAGGTCCTGGGTTACCCGGCAAGAAGCAGGGAGAGAGTAGCCCCGTGAGCCAGTCCCCCTAGCCCGTCACTGTCCTCTGGGGGCCCTGTCACAGACAGTGGGTTTTCTCCCGTCCTCCACAGAGGAGGGGCCGATGGCCGGGCAGCTCTGGGGGACCCTGGGGCAGAGGGCGGCCTGGTTCTGCGGCCCCCATGCTGTCCCCGGGCCAGAAGTCCCGGGTCCTTGGCAAATCTCTACCTCCGTCCCCTGTAACAGGCAGAATATAATTGCTCCTTACTGCTTTCCAGTGGAAGTCGTCTTTTCGTCATCGGCCTTTAAATACTGCCATCGTGCACCCGAGGCGCTATCCACAAAGGGCTCCGGATAAGTATCTGGAATGTGGAAAAGAATCCCAGGGCCTAACCTCTCTCGAAGGTTCCCTGAGCCGAATGGGGTTCCGAGGGGCCCCGGTGTGGCCTGCGAGGGCGCTGGCCGTGGCATCGGAGGGAGCTCCAGGCCTGAGCGCCGGGCCCGTGACACGCTGGGGCGCCGGGGGGCTCACTGAGGCGGCAGGACTAGGATTTTCCTCCTCCACGGGAAGTGGGGCCTGGGGGGCTGCTGCTGCTGAACCAGGCCGACCCGGGCCCGGCATCGCCTCCTGCAAGAACAGAACCGCACCTGCTTTTCCAGCGTGGACGCCGCTCTGTCTTTCCACACGGGACAGAATGTAGTCACTGCAGCATTTCTGAAACCAAACGGGACAGAATCCGATTTCCTAGGAGAGCTGAAAATACAGAGTTGACACGAGGTCAGAAGAGTTGAAGGGAACAAAGAAATCGCTCACGGGAGACTTCCTAAGCGCACTGAACGGCTGTAGTGAGCGAGCCCGGAGAAAGGCCTGGGGGCTGCGCATGTCCGTTCCCGGGACTGCGTCCCTGCAGCTGGGCTGTGTAGGCGGGCCGTTCTGGAGGGGAGCCCCGGGGACGCTTCCATCACATGGACGTGACCGTGAGCTAGAGGAGGGGTCATACCATTGGATGGGGAACCTCCCGACCCCACAGGATCCGTGCTCAGTGTCGGGGAGAGCAGGGGTGCAGTGTGGCTACGTGCACGGGGCCGGCCCCGCACCGCCTCTCCCTGCTGTGCGAACCAGGGCTGGTTCCCGAGTCCCAGGGCCTGGTGTGCGTCAGGGATGAGGTCGCAAGCGGCCCCCGCAAGTGACTGCGGGGATAAAGGACCGGCACGCGGCGAGTGTTCAGAGCGGTGCCAAGCACAAACTCAATGCTCACTAGACGTGCTCACGTCTGGAAAAACTCCGGTGTTCGAAAATGAAACATTTCTACGAAAAACTTAGTTTTCCTTTTATTTTGCTTTCTGTTGTATGTTTTTTTCTTTCCTTTTTTTTTTCTCTAAAGTTTATTTACTTAATTTGAGAGGGAAAAAAGAGCATGAGTGGGGGAGGGGCAGAATCCCAAGGGTCCCAAGAGAGAGAACCCCCAGCAGGTTCCGCACTGTCAGCACAGATCCTGATGCAGGGCTCGAACTCACAAACCGTGAGATCATCACCTGAGCCGAAATCAAGAGCTACACCGACTGAGCCCCCCAGGCGTTCCTCCGTGTGCTTTTCAAACCAAGTCCTACTGGTCTTCATTTCATTTTAGCTTTGGTGCTGGGAGCTGTGACGTGGCTGTGCCCACAGCCCCTCAAAACAGCCTCGGCAGTCACAGCAGAGGGTCAGCGTCCAATGAGCCGTGAGCTGGGCCACTTCAGCAGGCGGAGGACCAAGTGAGGAAGGAGAGCGTGGCGGGGGCGGCTGGGAGGGACGGTCTCGGGAGAGGGAACAACGTGGGCGAGGGCGGGAAGGCAGGGACCGGCGCTTTCCACGCAGTCACCTTCCCCGGTGCCCGAGGAGAAGTCTGGGCGGCTCAGATCCCGCCGGGATCACTGGAGGCCCGAGTGTCACCCAGTCCCGCTCCAGCGGCTGAGATGGGCGGCTGGCATCTCTCGTTCAGGAAACAGCTTTCGAAATTGAGCATTTCCATCCATTTCGAAATGACTCACGCTCAGGGAGTGCACCTGTCCTGAGGAGCAACGGCTGGCTGTCGTGCGGAAGGGCTGAGTCACCCTGTTGTACACCTGGAACTCGTCTCACACCGTGTGTCAGCTAACTGGAGTTACAATAACAACGTACAAAAAAACAAACCCAATCAGGTCCAATAGGAATCTCACCGGCTTTATACACTGGAGTGAAATGTATACGTTTGTATATGTTACGTATACATTCACACGCCTACACACCCCTGCGTGTACTCAGGCATTCGTGCGCGCGCGCGTGTACTGATGCACGATCACACACTACTACAGATTCCGCGATGGTAATCTCGGTAGAGAGAGGTTTTGTGCCACTATCTTTCTCCCTCCCAGAGCAGGAGAAGCCCACCCAGATGGGTCTAACCTCCAGTCCTGGCTTCTAGGGTCTCCATAAATTTTTAGTTTTTAAAAACATTAAAAAAATTTAAGTTTATTTATTTTGAGAGCGAGCGAGCACGTGCGCATGCGTGCGAGCACAAGCAGGGGAGGGTCAGAAGAAGGAGAGACAGAATCCCAAGCAAGCTCTGCAATATCAGCGCAGAGCCCACTGTGAGGCTTGAACTCACAAACTGTGAGATCATGACCTGAGCCGAGGTCAAGAGTTGGACGCTCAACCGAGTGCACCACCCAGGTGCCCCTAAAATAATTTTTTAATGTTTATTTATTTATTTTGAGAGAGAGAAAGAGAGAGAGAGAGACAGAGAAAGAGAGAGGGAGGGGCAGAAAGAGAATCCCAAGCAGGCTCCATGCTTAGCTCGGAGCCTGACATGGGGCTCGATCTCACACCTGCGAGAGCACACCTTGAGCAGGTAACGAGAGCTGAACGCTCACCAGACTGAGTCACCCAGGCGCCTCTCCGCGGATTTTTAAAAATCCCTCTGCCTGCTCGGTGTTTTTCTGCTCCTGCGGGAGTGGGCGCAGCCTCCCGGGTTACCGTGAATGGTTAATGAGGATGAAGCACGCAGCACAGTAACAGGCGGTAGTGAGCGGGGCTTGTTGTCATTAGAAAAGTTCTAGTTTCGCTGAGGACAGAAGGGCAGGGACCTTCGTCAGGACGCCGGAGGACGTGCCCAGAGCCAGTTCAGGGAGACCAGGTGTCCTGATAGGATCTCCAGCCCGGACGGAACCGGACGCACATGCCGGTGGCTTCATCTAGGTCATCTAGGGTGAAGAAAGCGTTCGTGTGTACCCTGGACAAAGACACGAGCAGGACTCCAGGACGTGCTGAGGACTCATCCCCCTTCTCCCTCCCACGTCGACGCCCGAGGTTTCGGGGGAGGATTCAGACAACCGCACTGCTCGCACCGGCTCGGGGAACCAGCGTGACCCTCGGTTGACCGACTGCCCTTCCGTGCTTCGTGCCCATTCACTCGGGGCCCTCGGATGGGTGGGCCCACCTTTCCTGATCTTTCTTCCTCTCCCGATCTGTACACCAAGGGCGTCTGAGAGTGCTCGCTAAGATTCCCTGTTACCGTCTCACCTCTGTGGCCATCACAGTGGCCTTTGTCCCCGTGGGCGAGCCTCAGGGTTGGTGGAAATGAACTGCATCTAGCTGGGAAACAAGGCAGACTCAGCCAGGTGTGAAACGGGCAGAAGGCCACACAGGAGCCCATCGTGAGCCGCCACGTCGGCCCGATCGGTAGGCGCTGAGAGGGGCTCTGAGCTCCTTGTGGCTCCTATCGGTGCTACCCCTCCCCACTCCCCACCTTGGCTTGATTTGGAAAGTCAGCTTGTTCTCCATCTTGTACAAAGTGCCCTACAAGTTCGAGGCCCGGC
Organism: Paguma larvata; assembly: GCA_030068075.1. Taxonomy (NCBI): domain Eukaryota; kingdom Metazoa; phylum Chordata; class Mammalia; order Carnivora; family Viverridae; genus Paguma; species Paguma larvata. Next base: position 86,815,730 of record CM057832.1, on the reverse strand, counting down.
CCCTCCGGGTGGACCCTGGAAGTCCCCCTGTCATCCCAAACCTGGACTGAGTTGGGTTCAGTTAGCTTTTTCATGTGAAAACTCTACTGTGTTTTCCCGCAGCCTCACAGTCTCACATAGAGTTACCTTTTCTTTTCTTAATGTCACAGACCAGAGGAAACTAATAACCACTCTTTCTTCATTCCGAAGACGTGTGTGCTCAGGTGTGTGGCAACGCGATGCTGAGCCCAGAGAGCATCTGGTTTGGGTGCAAAAGGGCGAAGGCGCCGAGGAAGGTGGGAGTGTCCTGTTATCTTCCGGAATATCTTGATTAGAATTACGTGGAGGGTTTCCGGAGTCGAACATTCAGGATCCACAAGGAGCAAGACAAGTTTGACAGGATCACGTCCCCCTTGTGTTGGATTCCTCTGAGCTGGATTTCTCAACGCAGGTTTGCACAACAGCATTTAAAGTGCTTATAGGGCTACCCGTCTTAACGCCGTGCTGTTTATTCCTCTGATTGAGAGTGGATTTAAATCCCGAAGCAGCATTTGGTTTTCCCAATCCAAACTACTGTTGTCGACACACGCGTTCTAACACCTCTCAGAATTCCGAAGGAAATGAGAAAGTAGTTAGGAATGTATGGACCCACCTGAAACATCTCCTCACTCCCTGTAAGGAAAAAAAGAGCTGGAATCACCACAAAAATAGTTACAGAACAAATGTTGCTCATGTCTTTATGACTCGTGGTTATGCATATTTTTAAATTAAGAAACTATATTTTTTGAGTTTTAGGTTCAGGTCGAAAATTGAGCAGACTGTGCAGATATTTCCCGTCTACCCCTGCATTCCCCAACCTGCCCCTACTATAATCACCCCCCACCACAATGGTACATTCGTTACATCTGGTGAGTCCACACCGATGCATCACAGTCCCCCGAACTCCATGGTTGACCTGAAGTATTACACGATCTATGAATTTGGACAAACGTACGATGACAGGTTCCCACCCCTGTAGTACTGTGCAGCTTAGTTTCACTGCCCTAAATATCTTCTGTGCCTGCGCCTCTTCATTCCCCTCCCCGCCCCCGGCTCCACCCCCTCCTGACCACCCCTGACCTTTTTACTGTCTCCCTAGTTTTGCCTTTTCTAGAATGTCACAGACTTGGAATCACACAGTGTGTGACCTTTTCTGATTGGCTTCTTTGTGGGAGGCATGGAAGTTTCCTGCATGCCTTTTCATGGCTTGATAGCTCATTTCTTTTTAACGCTGAGTAATATTCCGTTGTCTGGATGTACTGTGGTTTATTTATCCATTCGCCAACTTGGTTGATTCCAAGCTTTGGTCATTATGAATAAAGCTGCTATAAACATCCATGTGCGGTTTCTGTGTGGCCGTGAGTTTTCAGTTCGTCTGAGTGACTATCGAGGAGTAGGATTCTTGGGCTGTGTGGCAAGAATGTCTCTACTATATACCCATACATAAACAACGTCATCAAAAACGTTGTGGCTATTTTTATTTTGAACTGTTACCTGTTAGGTCAATTAAAGATGAGAAAAATAGGGGCGCCTGGGGGCTCAGTCGGTTAAGCGGCCGACTTCTGCTCAGGTCATGATCTCATGGTCTGTGAGTTCGAGCCCCGCGTCAGGCTCTGTGCTGATGGCTCGGAGCCTGGAGCCTGCTTCAGATTCTGCGTCTGCCTCTCTCTCTCTCTCTGCCCTTCCCCTGCTCACCCTCTCTCTCTCAAAAATAAATAAATGTTAAAAAAATTATAAAAAAAAAGATGAGAAAAATAGAAGTTAAAAATTTTTTTTTAATGTTTATTTATTTTTGAGAGACAGACACAGTGCGCAAGCCAGGGAGGGGCAGAGAGAGAGGGACAGAGGATCTGAAGTGGGCTCTGCACTGACAGCAGAGAACCGGACGCGTAGCTCGAACTCATGAACCTTGAGATCGTGACGTGAGTGGAAGTCAGATGCTCAACCGACTGAGCCACCCAGGTGCCCCAGAAAAATAAAAACTTTCATTTTCCTTCACCTATTCCTTCTTTGATGCTCTTCCTTTCTTTATGTAGATCTGGGCTTCAGACTATTTCATTTTCCTTCTCCCTGAAAAACTCTTTCACGTTTCTTACGAGGCAGGTCTGCTTACAATAAACTCCCTCAATTTTTGTTTGAGAAAGTCTTTATTTCAGCCTCAGTTTGACATGCCTAAGTGTAGGGTTTTTTTTGGACATTTATCCTACTGGTGATTTCTGAGCTTCCTGGATCTGTGGTTTGGAGCCTGACATTAATGCAGGTGAAATTTCAGTCATGGTTCGCTTCAAATATGGCTCCTGTTCCTTGGTCTCTTTCTTCTCCTCCGGGTGTTCCCGTTACACATATGTTACAACTTTGTCCTGCCCTGGACATGCTACTATTTCTTGTAAAGTTTTTTTAAAGTAGGCTCTACGCTCAACGCGAGACTTGAACTTACTTCCCCAAGATCAAGAATCGCAAGTTCTACCTAATGAGCCGGCCAGGTGCCCCCTTTGATATTCTTTTGTATTTTTTTTTCAGTCTTTTTCATCTTTGATTTTCAGTTTCGGAGTTTCTACGGTCATGTCCCCGACTCAGAGATTCCTTCCTCAGCCGTGTCCAGTCTACTGAGCCCATCGAAAAGCATGCCTCACTTTTGTTAAAATGTTTCTGATCTCTGGCATTTCTTTTCAACCTTTCTTAGAATTTCTCTCTCTCTGCTTACGATCCCCATAATGTCTACTTTTTCGATGGAAGTCCTCAGCGTGTTAATCATAGTTGTTTTAAATTCCCTGGTCTGGTAATTCCCACGGCACCGCCATATCCGAGTCTGATTCTGATGCCTGCTCTGTTTCGTCAGACTGTTTGCCTCTTGGTGTGGCTTGTGATTTTTTTCTCGATAGCCAGGCATGACGCACTGGACAGAAGAAACTCCCAGAAAGAGTTTTTAGGAATGTGGTTGTGAGGTATGGGGGAGGGGAGGCATTCTCAGGTCCTGTGAGACCAGGTCCCGATCTTTTGGTGAGCCTATGTCCCAAGATTATGAACCTCACCAGCTTTTAGAAGTGTCCGTGTATTTGCGTTCACTGAAATCGTTATTTCCCCATGTGGCTTTGAGTTACTCTTTGACCTTTCATTGCGTCTTGTGGACTACCTTGACCTTCTGTTTTCTGTAGGGCAGGGCTAGTTGTCACAAGGTGGTCCAGCTTTTGTTTCTGTCGGATCGTCTTGATTTCTCCCTTACTTATGAAGAACAGTTTAGCCAGACAGAGGGTTTCTGGTGGCAGTTTCCTTTTAGCACTTTGAACATGCCAGCCCACTGCCTTCCAAGTTTCAGATGAGAAATCTGCTTACAGTCTTCCCGGTGAGCGCTGGCCCTGTGTCGATTCCTTCTTCCTTGCTGCTGTGAAGATTCACGTTTTGTCGCCAGCTCTTGCAAGTTTGAATATAACGTGTCTTGTGCAGGTTTCTTTGGGCTCATCTTACTTGGAGTTCGTGGAGCTTCTCTGATGTTTATATTCACGTCTTTCTTCAAATCTGGGAAATTCTCAGCCATTTTTTTCTTCAAGGGTTCTCTCTACCCCTTTCTCTCTCTCTCTCTTCTGTTTCTGGGATCCCATGACGTGTGTGTTGGTCCTTCCGAAGGTGCCAAAGTGCTTCTGTGCTCTGCTCGCTTTTCTTCCATCTTTGCTCCTTCTGTTTCTCAGTCTTGATAATGTCCAATGTTGTCCTCAAGTTCACGGACGCTTTCTTCTGCCTGCCTAGCAGTGTCTTTGAAGGTTTCTCGTACGTTTTCCATGTCAGCTACTGTACGTTTCAGCTACACCATTTCTTTGCATGTTTCCTGTCTCTTTATTGATGTTTCCATTTTGTTCACGCAGTTTCCTAGACTTCCTGCATGTCCCCTTTTGGTTCTTTGAGCAACATTACGAGCATTATTTTGAAGTCTTTGTCTATTCTCTTAAGTCTTTTTGAGGACTGATTCTGTTGAATGACTTGTTCCCTAGAACGGCCATAATTTCCTGTTTTGTTTTGCTTTGGTTTTTGTATGCCTAGGATATTTTGTTGTTGTTGTTGAATATTGGATATTTGAACTTAATAATGTGGTAACTGTGGATATTAGAGTTTCCTCTTCCCCAGGGTTTGCTATTTTTAATTTTTCTTAAATTGTAGTTTCTCTGTGCCAAGGATTAGCTTTGTAGTGTAACCATCATGTCTTCTTATGTGTTTTTAAGTCTTTCCTTGGGCATGCACTGTCACTTTCTACTGTTCCCTGAATATGCTGTTGTTTTTGAATGTCCTAGTCCTTAATGTCTGGCTCCTGAAGGGGAAAAGCAAAAACACGAAGGGGGATAAAATGGAACTGGCCTTTGAAATCTCCTGGATGTCCCTCGAGCCAGAGAGGAAGGGTTTGCAACACTGGGGCAAGCGCGGTCATAACGGCCGCCCACCTCTTTGTCTGCACGTCTGTGATCAGAAGCAGCAGACACTGATCACAGCACAGAGACCCAGGATGTGGAAGGCAGAGTCCTTCCTGCCTTCTCTACGTCCTGCAAGCCACGTGTGAGCTGCTTCAGAAATGCATGCACAGCTGCCGGCCACATGGCTGGGGGAAGGGAACGGGTAGCTGCTACTGTGCTAAGAGCTGAAATTGCTCACAATCGAATGTAATTTACCATCCGAGCCTTCTCCCGGAAGTGGCAAGCCTTCAATAGACACGAGATTCCCGTTACATCAGACGGAATCTGCTAGTGCAACTGTCGTCTAGGTGGGGAGACAGACTGCTGGTGCTTCCCGCGCCACGGCCTTCCCACAGGCCTCTCCCGCCAGGCCTTTTTCTACAGCGACCGCAGCCTCGTGCGCTCCCGCCGACAGCACGGGAGTGTCCCGATTTCTCCACATCCTTGCCAACACTTGTTATTATCTCTCCCAGTGAGTACTCTTTGATCGATGAATGGGTGAGCAGGAGGGGCCAGAGGGACAGAGAAGACTCGTTGAGAGGGGAACGGACTGTGGAAAACTCCGTGCAAAGGGAGCAGGGGGGAAGGGGAGGAGGGGCAGGGACTGGAGGGTCAGGTCAGGCAAAGCTACAGCACACTAGGGCATGAAGAGAGGCAAATAAAATGGAAGGCGATGGATCACAGCAAATGGGCGGGCTGGGACAAGGCCACAGGAGGAGGAGAGACTGGATGGACCTGTGCGTCGGGGGACTGTGGGATGCTGGGGCCAGGAGGCCAGAGGCCAGGGTGGAGTGTGGCCACACCTACACTGACAACAGCTTGGGATTCTGTTAAGGAAACTCAAGCCTGCTTGGGGCGGGAGGAGGGTGGGGACGGTGGACCCTTGGAAAATACCACTTTGCAGGACAAGACTTTTGGCCGCTTGTGTTGTAACGATCCTTCCTTCATCACGGAAAAGGGCGATCTGATAAGCTGTCAGCTGGGGAGACCACAAGGCCGAACTCTTCTCTTCCCAAGAGGCAATATATAGGAGTTACAACTCCGACCGAACACACGAGAGGTCTGGTGAAGTCTGTGTGTCTGCATTTTGATGCAGGAATGTTTACATGCTTGCTACTTGGGGGTGCGTCCCTTACAGGTGGCTCCCCTCTGTGAGTCCCAAAGGAGTTAGAATCAGATGCCATCTCTGACATGAATGAGGGAGGCAGGTACTCAGTTTCCGGGTCAGGCTTGTGGACACACACCTGCCTCTTTGTCTACTTGTCTCAGGAGGGGTGGGTGGTCGCTCTTCTGTGACACCATCCAAGGAAAGACATCTCACCAGCGGAATATCTGATTATTATTTAATGTGAGTGGAAAAATTGAATGAATGTGGCTGAAAAATTCTTTTTTTTATTAAAAATGTTTATTTATTTTTGAGGCAGCACAAGGTGCAGAAGGGACAGGTGCAGAGGGAGGGAGACACAGAATCCGAAGCAGGCTCCCGACTCTGAGCTGTCAGCGCAGAACCTGATGAGGGGCTCGAACCCACGAATCAATAGATCATAACACCCAATGCCGGGCTCAAACTCATGAACCGTGAGACCATGACCTGCGCTGAAGTCGGACAGTTAAGTGACTGAGCCACCAGGCGCCACATGAAAAATTCTTCTGACAGCATGTGGCCTCCGCTGTTCCACATCTTCCATTCCCGGCCTGACAGGAGAAATGAGCCCCCCCTCAGGTCAAGGGCGTTCACCTCAGGCCTTCCGGCGGTCAGGCTGCAGCAGAAGGTCCTGAGAGAACGGAGCACCTTAGCTGTGGACAGGCCCTTCTGCAGATTTGGTGAGAGTTGCTTAAAATACGGTGGGTGCACAGGTTAGTGTCTTTCTCCTTTCTCCTTTTCCTTTCTTGTATTTGATGATCTTTGAGACCAGTCAAAGTGGGGGATACTTGGACCAGGCTAAAGGAAACCCCAAAATAAGAATTTTCTATCTTCTTGCAGCCAAACAGGAGATGACTTCATTGAGCCAGAAATGAAGCAAGTGGAAAATGATCCCAAGCTTACCCACAACAGTAGGGGGAAAAAAAGTTGTAAGAATTCAGAGACACACTGTCACAAAACACACATCAGATAAACAGCCTTTGCAGAATGCTTGTGTTTCTGGGCGACCACTTAATATGCAGTGTTTAATTTCAGTTCTTGAAAAATTTTACAAACAGTAAGTTAACTTTCTCTTGGATATACAGTTGTAGGAGTCTCAACACATGTACGGATTACCCTATAAATGCAATCACGCAGCATGGAACATTTTGAGATTGGCTTTTTGCGCTCGGCAGCGCGTCAAGCTTTATCAAATTCGTGATATGATCACGACGGGATTACGATGATTTACGAAGAGAGCCGCTACAAACATTTGTACAAAGCGGCGAAAGTCACCGCTTTCACTTACCTAGACTGCGTACGCGGAATTGGGCTCGATGGTTCAAACGGCGTGTGCGTATTGAACTTCTCGAACTTGCCAAGCTCTTCTCCAGAGCGGCCATCTCCTCTTACATTCCTACCCACAAGGTGCGAGAGTTCCAGGTACCTGTATCCTTGCCAGACGTGGTGCCGAGTTTTTTTTTTTTTTTTTTTTTAAAGATTTAAGCCATTCTAGTAGATGGGAAATTATGTCTCGTTGTAATTTAATGCACCGTTCCCAAATATCTCCGAGGTTTGTCCATGCAGTAACATTTTCTCTCTCTTGGCTGTGGTTTCTCATTTGAATAGATCACACTTATAAGAATGCTTTCTGCTTTTGGCTGATGCCTGGATTGTTCCTAGTTTGGGGCTCTCATTGGAGAATTTGCTGCGGACGTGTGTGCCCGTGTTTTGTGTGTCTGCGTCCGGAGAGGTGCGGATATTTAACTTGTGTTCTAAGAGGTGTCAGTCCTGGATCACAAGCTGTGCATATGTTCAGCTTTGGAAGATTCTGCTGCAGAGTGCGCCAAAGTAGTTCTATCTACAACCCTAGCAGCGTGTGAAAGTTCCAGATCTTCCATATCCTCTCCGGCCTTGGCATGTTATGTCTTTTTAAGTTTAGCCATTTTGGCGATTTCGTGGTGGTATCACACTCTGGTTCTCATCTGTGAGTATAAAGTCGTGTTGCATTGTCTACCTTTTCCCACGGACTCTACACACACACGCACACACAATTTACGTTACATGTAAAATGCACAGAGAGACATAGGCGCCCGGAGCTCGTGGGTACGTATCTCAGCTTGGATAGACCTCGAACAGACCCGTCGGGTACAAACAGCCTCCCCCACGCTGAGGCTTGCCGCTTCGCTCTCTTCTCGGTGTCTTTGGACAAAGAGCAATTCTTAATTTTAACATGGTCCAACTTAACCATGCTTTTCTTTACAGTTGGCATTTTTTGTGTTAATTTTGGGACACTTTGCCTACCTCGAATTGGTCATAATAATTTCATAATTTTCTTTAAATGTTTCGTTGTTTTACATTTCACATTTAGGTTTATAATGTGTATGCATTTTAGAATTTATCGACAGTGCGAGGACCTTGAAACACCAACTCCATTTAACCCCTTGCTGCCGCTCCTGACACCGTCATTTATTTCATTTCCACATGCATTTTAAAGCCCTAATTAGTGTTGCTGTTTACACAGCCAATGTTTACTTAGATTTATCCACATATTATCCTTTCTGCTTTTCTTCTTTCTTTCCTGCATTCATTACCATACCATATTCCCACCTGTAATTCTTTCCTCTTATGACTCGCAAATTCCCTTTAGCATTTCTTTTATTTTTTCACTTTTATTTTTTATTTATTTTACTTATTTATTTTTGGGAGACCGCCAAGCGGGGAAGGGTAGAGAGAGAGGGGGACAGAGGATCTGAAGTGGGCTCTGCGCTGACAAGCTGACGGCAGAGAGCCCGAGGTGGGGCTCGAGCTCATGAGCCGTGAGATCATGACCTGAGCCGAAGTCGGATGTTCAACCCACTGATCCACCTGGGCGCCCCCAGAATTTCCTGTAGTGTGGATCTGTGGAGATAAATTGAATTTTTGTCAGTGTGAAACACTTTCACCACCTTCAGTGTTTGTTTTTTCCCCGGTTTCACTGAGTTGGAACGGACACCGGCGGAATGCCTCAGGAAGGTACGCAGTCCCACTGCGAAGAAGTCTCGGGCGTATGGCACGATGACGTGACTCAGGTGTGGTGGGAAACGTTGTCTGTGGCATGTTTGGTTGGCGCCCGTCGTCTGCTTCTTCCCGTGAGGAGGTCCGTTAGGATGTGCCCTCCAGACAGTTTTCCAGTTGCCGGCCAGCAGGGTCACCACAACCATCCAGCCCGATGCCAGTCCCCAGTGAACCACCTTCATTTCTGAAGCGTATCCTTTACTGGGTGTGGAATGATCAATGGGCAGTTATTGTCACTGAGCACTTCAAAGATGTCGTTCCATTATTTTCTTGATTCCGTAATTTTTGTGAAAAATCCTACTGTATTCCTTTGAAAGCAAAACTCCCCCCCCCCCCAAACTACAGTCAGTGACTTAGCGAACGGTGTGTCAGTGGTGAATTTCCGGGTTTATTATCCTTGTTCTGTGGTTACGCCGGGGGCATATTTGGTGTCTGCAACTTATCTTCAAATGGTTCAGAAAAAACATGTACACATTATGTATAAGGAGAGAGATAAGGGAAATGGGGCAAAATGTTTAAAATGGTAAATCTGGTAAAGAATTTATAGGAGCTCTTTGCCTATTCTTAAACTTTCCTCCAAGTTTGAAATTATGTCAAAGTTAATAGGGACCAAAAGAAAATATCCGAATAAAACAAAAAACTTAATAAAGAACTTAGGATTCCTATTCTCCTATGTATACACACGTAATCACATATACGGACATGTGTTGGGATATACAGATTCCTATACATATACATCCAAAGGTTCACAATTGAAACGCTGTGTTGAAGAGTCTGGTATCACAACGTCATCGCCTCCCTGATTTCTCCCACTCTTGTCACCCAGGGGAGGATGTCCTCCTTCCCCATGGCCTACGCCACTACACGTGTGCACAGTTGAGTCTTCACGGTAACTGCCGCTGGGGCAGGAGCCGGCCTTGGAACCCTGAGGCAGGACCCTTCCAGCCCCAGGCAGCAGCGGTTGGCCTGCGGGCAGTGGTTTCTCTGGGCTGTTGGGAGGGCTGGGAACTAGGCTTTCGGGCCTCCCTGCTCCAGCAAGATCTCCGGGAGGGAAATCCCGGGGGTGCTCCCATCGCCATGAGCAGAGAGAGAGCTCCTGCGTTCTGCAGGAGGAAGGATTAGAGGCCCCTGCAGAATGCCTCAGGAAGGTACGCGGTCCCACTGCGACGTAGTCTGCACTCCTTTCCCTGTTAAGTCACCAATAACCCAAGCACCCTTTCTTATAGATCTAAGAAATAGTGCCTGCCCTCAGCTGAATATCAGGGCTTCTGTTTTCAAATGCATACTTCTCTTTCTAAGATAAATTTCTATTTGTTTCTCTTACAAATCGCAACAGGAAATCGTGCTTGGAAATACAGGTAATCCTATGTTTAAAATACATCATGAAATTAATGAATTTGGAGATCAACTGAGTTTATTATTCCTAAACATTCCTCAGCTCACTTTCCTGATTCATCAAGTCTAAGGTTTTGACTGAGGCTTAAAATTATTACAATTTCTGCAAGCTAACTCTTTTTTGGTCTGTATTTAACAATACAGAGTAAAAATCTGTGTATCCACAAGGTGCAGGCATCAGAGGGCATCTATATCTATATCTATATCTATATCCTGTTGTACACATACACAATATGTATATATGTATGTACGTATACATACATATATATGGGATACTTCTAATAACAACGCCCGTCATATATGCATTAACACTCCATTTCCGCATTCAGGTCTGAGATGTTTCAGAACGTTCTAGGCTCTGACCTCTTGGAGCTAGGCCTGGTTGGTGCTCAGGACCACATGACCTAATGCCTGTACTGTTTTCACCGTTATGTTTCCTCCCGGCACAGATCTTGGTTTTGTCTGAACTGTCTAACCTCTTATAATTGTGATTGCTCACGGGCATTCATTTCCTTTCAATTCCCATGAGTTTGGTCACGCGTCGTGCCCAGTGTGATTCTCTGATTGTGAGCACACAGGAAACCCTACACCAGGAAGTGTTTTCTCTCTTAAAAGCCCTTCGTATCGTGTATTGCAGGTAAGTGTATTTGAGATGCAGCCTTATTTCAACAAGCTCCAGTATAATCACACGTAATATAAAAGCATCCCAGTTGAGCCCAACAAAGCCTCTGTAGATAAGATTTGAAGAAATATATTTTCCAAGCACATCGAGTTCCATTATATGAGAATCGGTGACATTTCCTCTCATGGCAAGGATACAAGCTGCTCGTGTTCTTGCCAGTAATAAAAATATTCGAAATTGTGGATCTGGTTTCTGTAGGGTGCATCTTCTCTAGGAGGCTCGAGAAATTTGCTTATTTCCTGGTGGGCGTTGACTGTGACATCGAAGAGGTGCTGACCTAGGCAAACTGCTACCTTCACAGAGATCACGTGCCCACTGCGGACGTTGAGAGTGGGCTGTGTCCTACCTGGGTTTGCTCGAGAACTCTTGACAGTCCCACCCCAGCCCTGGGGCTGGGATTCCTGGGGTGTCAGATCCAGATAGGTATTCGCTGACAGTATTTTAGGCTCAACCATAAGTTACTGGCTAGGCTGCCACCATTCTTGGGTCCTTTGTTTTCTTTCTTCTTTTCTTTTTAAGTTTATTTATTTTGAGAGAGGGTGTGCACATACGCACGTGCGTACAAGTGGAGGAGAGGCAGAGAGAGAGAACGAACCCCAAGCAGGCTCTGCACTATCAGCACAGAGCCGGATGCGGGGCTCGAACCCATGAACCATCAGATCATGACCTGAGCAATGAGACCGATGCTTAACTGACTGAGCCCCTCAGGTGCCCGTGTAATTCTTTCTTGAATTCAGTTTTTTGTTTTGCACTAAAGAGCATCCGGGAGGAATTTCAGAAAAGCCTGAGTGCAGGAAACTTCCTGTGTCTCTTCCACGTCCACACACACCTTGGGGGGTGTCTTCAGTTTCTTTCCCACCTGAACTGTCACATGCCAGCCTCAGAACTTGCCGTGGGGTGACGGGACCATCCAGTGACTGGGCCATCATTCCGGGAACAGAGGCTTAATGCCGTGACATTACTAAGCTGTGTGAACTGGACATACTGCTGAGAGGTAAGGGGTTTCACAGACGGGCGTACTGTAGAATTTCAATGCCTACACTACTGTTTAAGCTAATCTCCAAGAATAAAAAGTTTGGAATAGTGACCTTTCTTAGTCAGGTCAGGAAAACTGTCTTTGCCTTGAAAGGATGAACGGTTTCTCCGGCCCCACGGTCTGAGCCCAGGAAGTAGTCTGCTCCTGCCCGGTGTGCCTCGGTGGGTGTGGCCACCTCAACTCCAAGAGCTCTGTCAAAATCCAGGCTCTACGTTTGTCTTGGTGGCATCTGTAGGTTTTTCCACTGGTAATACAAAATCCTCTATGACTCCCTCAACAGTCTTGTGTTAGGATTCACTGTCATGCGTCTTTTTTCCTAGTTATTTACATGGACTTTCTTCTTCCACGTTAGCGTTTCCTATCTTTGATTTCCTATATTCTAGGGTCGGAGATGAAAACATGCTCAGGGCTGGACCTTAGAGACAACCAAGGGAGTGGAGTTTGAGAAACTGCGAGTCGGTTATGGGAGCGAGGGTGGGTGTTACTCACGGCCCCGCAAGGCTCACAGGGTGGAAAAGAGCAAAGCGGAAACCATGACGACGAAGTTCCTGAACTAGGTCAATGTTGCAGGTCTCAGTCTACAAAAAGCCTTTTCATAAAATCTGCCCTGCTCTTTGCTGGTAGAGGGGGGCAGGCGGGGGGCAGGTGGGGGCAGGTGGGGGGCAGGTGGGGACAGGTACCTTGGTGGTAGTACAAAAATGAGACTGTTCATAGAAAGAGAATGGGCGCGAGTTAGTAGGGGAGGGGCGGAGAGAGAATCCCAAGCAGGCTCCCCGCAGAGCCGGACACGGGGCTCGAACTCACAAACCGGGAGATCATGACCTGAGCCCAAACCAAGAGTCAGATGCTTAGCTGACTGAGTCACCCAGGGGCCCCTATGAATCTTTAGTACTATGCCCAAACTCTGCCCCCAAATAGTGTATTTTAATAATAATATTAAATAATGTAATTTATAAAGTTCTAATGTAACTTAATAATAAGCGATTTTCCTGTTTACTATTCAAGAAAAGCAGTAGTCCTGAGCACCTTCTCAATTTATTCTGGATGTGAGTCGAAACATTGTAAATAGGAGACGGGAATGAAAACCCGCTTACCCGACTTTGCAGAAAATGCCGGAGCGAAGCCGCGATTCGATACCCTGGCCGTGTCGGCCGTGCTCACGCTGGAGTCGGCTCTGGACGGAGAGCGCGCTTCCAGACAGGTGCCCCCCGAGGCCGCTCCGGGCCCCCGAGACTGGTAAGCCCGCTGTGCCGTTCTCGGAACAGTGCGTGGTCTGGTTCGCAAAGTCCTTACAGCGAAGTCACGTGGTCAGTCTCTTCCTATGACATAAAGTTCAGTTTTCAAAAAAAAAAAAAATACAGATAGATAGATTTCTTCTGTGAAATGGAAAGTTATGAAAACTTAGAAAGCAGTTAGGTACTTTTAACACATGTACTTTCAGCAGGCTTCAATTCATTTCAGCATCTCCACAAAACGCTACCAACACTACTGAAAACGGATACATTTGTGAATGAGGTTTCTGTTGTCTCTTTCCTTATTTGTAAAAGTTCCTTGATTCACAAGCACCAAAATCCTCTTATAAGCAATACCTTGTACATGTAGAAAGTATTTTGTAATGAAAATAGAATGAGGGCAACTACAAACTGTGGCTTATTTCCCAGAGATCTCTAACTTGTGAAGGGCCTGGTGATGCTGGCTTCCACATATGTTTAATTATAGCTTATAATTTATCTTGTATATTGTAATATGTATGTTTTTTTAATAAATTTTTTAACGTTTATTTATCTTTGAGAGACGTAGAGACAGAGCATGAGCAAGGGAAGGGCAGAAAGAGAGAGAGGGAGACACAGAATCCGAAGCAGGCTCCAGGCTCTGATGAGCCGTTGGCACAGAGCCCAACATGGGGCTCGAACTCACAGACTGTGAGATCATGACCTGAGCCGAAGTCGACCACTCAACCCGACTGAGCCACCCGGGCACCCCTGTGTGCATGTTTTTTAAAAGATGCCTCTCCCCACTCTGTTTGCTGGTTAGTGGAGAACTTTGTTCCATTCTTCTCACAAAAATAGGGCAAATGAAACTCCAGCCGAGTGAATGACAGCACAATAATCACACGAATAGACAGCAGTTGTAGCTAATGATACATCAGTGTAGGTGAGATGTAGAGTAAAGGAAGAAAAATCCAAGCCAATGTAAAAATGTAAATATGACACCTGTTTCCTACATCAAGGTGCTCCAATAGACTCGTGGCCCCTTCGGTGCCTCAAAGCCTCGGGCCCCTGACTGTCGTCATTAGCACTGGGACGAGCTTCTGCACAAGAAGCTGAGTTACTGAAAGCCAAAAGCTGCCCGTGTTCCGAATGATTCAGTTCTAAGACCAGTATCCTTTAAAGATGAAAAGGGAAAGACGTTTCTCAGGCTAAGAATGACGTGGTGTACAGAGCTTTCGATAACATCCGCGTAGCCTGTTGGCATAAACGCGGTGTCCCATCTCCTGCTCAGGGCACCTCGGTTCGCACATTGCTCGAAAGCAAGCACGTGAATCAGATGGAAAATCAATGTACATACACATATATATTCATTTATTTGCTCTGCGGTTTTGGTTCCCTATGAAACCCTGACGCAATTGCCAAATCTCTTTTGTTTGGAATGATCTAAACACGACCCTTGGCGTGACTAAGGAGTCTCACTGGATTAGCCCCCCCTGCAGTTGCGGAGGGGGCAAAGACAGGCCACTTCGTGCTGAATGACATCTTCCCTTCTTTCTGTCTCTTTCAGTAAAACGAAAGCCCAAGAGAAGTACCAATCCGACGTGTGGTTAGAAGTCGAACACCTGAATAAGGGTGAGGAGCTCTGGTCTGGAGGGTGGGGGGCCAGCTGGGGGCCGGGTCAGGCCCTGCAGCACTCCCCTCCCGTGGGGCCTGGTGGCCGCGTGAGAGGCAGCTTGCCGCTCAGGTGGGAGAGCAGCAGCCTGAAACCCAAGAGGCGGTGTGTGTGTGTGTGTGTGTGTGTGTGTGTGTGTGTGTGTGTGTGTGTGTGTGTGTGGTGTGTCTACTCTTGAAAAAATATTGCAAGAGCTATTCTGTTCGGTCTTATTTTACACATTGTAGAGATCTTTCTCACACAGCTAAAAGCTTGAAGTGCAACTACCTTTTCTTCAGAGCCGTTCACAGAAATGTTTTTGTGATGGGTAAAACTTTTTAGTCTGGTAAGCCCGTCATTTACGGGTTTTGGAACGCTGCCAGGTGCGGCAATACCGGGCAGGACCGCTGGGCCATCCAGAAGTCGCTAGGGCTCCGGCCGGGCAGGGCTGAGACACCGCGTGTCTGCATGTTCCAGGCTGTGCGAGGTGGTGGGGGAGACCACGCGCGGCTGGGGGGACACCGGGGAGACCCACTCGGACTTGCGTCGGGAGGCTAGGGGTCGCCCTCCAGTTTTGATTCTTGGGGAAACTGCCGTGAGCCATTCTCAACAATTATTAACCCTTTTCTTCCATTAAGATTTCCTGGACACCTTCCCAGGCGTCAGGAAGCTAAGACCGTGTCATACTCTCTAATATTTGAATTCCTCAGATTTTCTTTCACTACGACAATATTGATGATGTGAGAATTTGATAAAACTAAGCGGTGAATGTTACCTTTAAAGAAGAGATATTCTGCGTCCTTCACAGAGGCCGTTTCTTACACAGCTCACTTAGAGGACCTTCTGTGTGTCCGAACTCCCCTTTCTGTCCGTTGCACGGTTCTGTGGCTCCCACGGGGCTGCACTGGGATGGGCTTGCACCAGCCGATGAATATTCTGGAAGGCAGGGAGCAGGCTGATGAGGAACTCAGCATAGGCGAGGTCTAAGTATCTGTGGGCTGGCTGTTTCTCACAGAAGGTAGATGAAGCGGTTACACAGCACTCAGTGCCCCGCGAAGAGGAGAGGCAGGACAGGGCCCAAATCAAGAGAGGCATAAGGAGGCACTGACGTAGGGTAAGAGGCGTGGGGCAGGCGGTGGTGGCCCAGGGGCGGAGGCTCCAGCAGAGTCAAGGCCACGGTTTTGCCCGCTACACAACACCACTGGGTGGGGACCTCTGGGCACCAAAACATCGATTAGCGGGAGTCCCGATGGGCCTGACATTTTAGAGGGGATCTAACAAGGAAAGGCCACAGATTACCATCACGCTTTATGAAGTTAACATTTTAACCTAGAGTTGTAGTTTTACCATTATTTTGTCTCCGAATGCCGCAGAGTAATAAAATCCAGTTCAGTGTTCTGTGGCATTTCTGAACACCCTCCTGGTTCGACTATTAAGCACTTGCGTTAAGGATTTATAGCTGAAAAGTACGCTTCTAGCAATGTCAGTTGCTGAAAGGCGTGCTTGTTAGAGGAAGTCCCAATGCGTGCTTTCTCGTCTCTGAGGTTTACGTGGAGCTATAATCCCACTTCAGGCTTCATTTTTAATATATGATATTCAAAATTAGCACAATTGGTAGATGTTAAGTATGGAATTTCTTTAAAATTCCTCTGAGGAGGGGTATCTGGCTGGCTCAGTTCGTGGACCATGTGACTTTTGATCTCAGGGTCATGAATTCAAGCCCGGAGTTGGGTATGGAGTCTACTTAAAACAATAATAATAATACGTTGATACAATGATAGAAGTTTTAAGTATAACTAATATTTGTTCCACACCTGCACGTGTTCTTACCGTAGATACCTTAGGTTGAGAAGTGCACACCAGGTACGGGGAGGAGTGATGGGAGGTTGGTTCCTGGAGAGGGAACCAATCGGCTGGGAAAAGCAGTTGTCCTCTCCACGACCTCATTTCTGAAATCCCCTGGGGCCTTCCAAAAATGTTTTAGGTTAATTATTTAGATGTAATACTTTCAGAAAAAAGAAAGCCTGACACGTGGGAGTTAGATTCGTGAAAACTTATATTAATTTATTTCTGGACTTTCATTATAATGTTACCACAAATTTGCTAAAAATCATGGTTTCCATTGAGATGCAGGATTCTTAGCTATAGAGCACATGCGTTTAATTTCTATGAATCAGTGTGAACATATTTTTATTTAAATGTGTACCCACGATAAATCAGCTCACCTCTGAAAAATTCAGGCTGCGGATAACTATAAATAGATGAAGGCCGAAAAGGGCATGGGTATTAGTCTTACTTTTCTAGAATCCGACGCGTTTGCCACTGTCTTCCAGGGCCGGCGCAGGAGGACCCGCGGTCCTGCCCCGTGGCACTCTGCGGCCCGACGGCCGACGCGGGCGCTCCGGGCGAGGTGAGTGCTGAGCTCCCGCCCCGGGTCTGCGGCCTCCGTGGGAGGACGGAAGGAAGTTAGTGACTGCTGTTCTCAGATCGCACTTCCGTCGAGTGCGCGGCGCGGGGGCGAGACGCAGGCGTGGTGGGAAACAGGCCGCGGGTCGGGTCGGGTCGTCGGTGTTAGGACTGAGATAACGAACGAAGTACCTGGCACGGTTAGGGAAGGCGCGCTGGTGTAGACAGAGGCCCCCTCTCCCCCCGCCGGGGCTACACTCGGACTTGCACGCCCTCTGCTGCGGGGTCGCCGCCCGCGCTGGGGGCCGGGTCGCAGAGGGGTGGCCAGAGCGCCCGCACCAGAGCCCCTGCGCGTTCGTCTCTGTCTCTACTTCCCTACGGTGGGCCACTCGGGAACACGCGGGAGGGGCCCGCTCGGCCCAGTGCCCAGGAAACTTCCGGTGTGCGCCCGCCCCGGGCAGGGGAACAGGACCTGTGTCAGTTGTTTTTAGCAGAGACCTTTATTTTATTAATTTATTCATACGATTGATACACAGCTGATGTACGTATTTAATGTATACGGTCTGATGACTTGGGCCACGTGTGTACACCTGAGAAACCACAATCAAGGGAACTACTATCTCCATTACACCCAGAAGCTTCCTTGGGCCTCTTTTTTTGGTTTTGTGGTAAGAACACTAAACATGACGCTAAACACTTTAACAAATTTTAGGTGCAAATAGGATATTGTTCACTATAGGTACAATGTCGTGCGCCAATCTCCTGAACTTACTGTCTCGCCTAACTGAAACTTCACGCGGGTTGACTGACATCTCCCCACTTCTCCCCCCTCCCCACCCGACATTCACATCCTACTCTCTGCTTCTACCAATGTGACTATTTTACTTATTTATTTTTTAAAGTTTATTTTTTAAAGAAAAAGAGCATGCATGAGCAAGGGAGGGGCAGAGGGAAAGAAAGAGAGAGAGAGAGACAGAGAGAGAGAGAATCCCGAGCAGGCTCCGTGCCCAGCGTGGAGCCCGACGCTGGGCTCTATCCCACACTGTGAGATCATGACCTGAGCCAAAACCAAAAGTCGGGATGCTTAGCTGACTGAGCCCCCCAGGCGCCCCTCAGTTTGACTATTTTAGATTCCTCGTATAAGTAGAATCATGTGGTGTTTGTCCCTCTGTGGCTGGTGTATTTTACGTAGCACACCGTCCTCTGGGTTTGTCCTTTTAGTAAAGATATTTTAAAGCAGAGAGTTGATGAAACAGACAGCAGAGAACTAAAAAGGCACACAGTGAGGTACCACAGAGGCAGCAATTGCAAGGAGCAGCTTGCACTTCTGGGGCTTGAGGAAGGCGTTGGGGGACCCGAACCTGGACGGCTGGAAGACAGAGCTGGTTCACGGAGCACAGAAGGAAATTGCAGCCTGGGCCGGCCGCCGCTGGGAGGCAGGGCTGCAGTCAGAGGTTGTCGCTGCCGATTTCCTGGAAACCGCTATGGTCCCCCCACCACGGTCCACCGGTCAGCGTGAAGCTGTGGCACACTGGGTGACAAATGACATCTTGACCTGGGACTGTCTTTCAGTGGACCCGGTGGTCCATGCACCTAACCTGCGCTGAACTTCACAGTTCCCAAGTGTACAATGGGAACAGACACACTCGAAACCTGGTACGACCCCTGCCTGACCTCCAGGGCCTGGGGAGTGAGGGTAGAAAGAGGCACATGGAAGCCTTGAGATGTTCCTTCTAGGACAGTCTCGAAGGCAAAACTCTAAGCGATCCTGAAGCCCCTGCCGCCTGGTGAAAACGCTGTAAAATCCCCTCCCCTGAGAGTGGCCGGCACCAGTGAAAATGGGACAGACTCTCTCTCACTCCCATGGGTAAGTTACTAATCACTTGATTCTGAATGAAAGGGAGATTATCCTAGGTGGACCTGACCTCATCTAGTGATCTCTTTACGAAAGTTTATGTCAGAGGGGCATTGACCTTGACCTTGCAGATGCAACCTCCTCAAGTTTTTTTTTTTAATTTTTTTAAGTTTATTTATTTTTGAGAGAGAGAGAGAGTGTGAGCAGGGGAGGGGCAGAGAGAGAGGGAGACCCAGAATCCGAAGCAGGCTCCAGGCTCTGAGCTGTCAGCACAGAGTCCAACACACGGCTCGAACCCATGAACCTGGATTTCATGACCTGAGCTGAAGTCGGATGCTTAACCGATTGAGCCACCCAGACGCCCTGCAGCCTCCATGAGTTTTATAGCTGCAAGGATACGAATCCTGCTAACAATCATGAGCGCCACAAAGAGGACTCCAGGCCTCTGATGAGACTCCAGCACCTTGATTTCGGCCTCACGAGACCCTCAACGCAGAATCTAGCTATGCCACGCCCAGACCCCTGACACGCGGAACTGTGACTGAAGGGACGGATATCGTTCTAGGGTGCCGAGTGGGTGGTAACTTGTTAGCCAGCAACGGGAAACTAAGACACGTACGAAGCAAAAGCAGGGCCGTGCCCTGGGGCAGCTGCGGAGAGCAGCGCAAAGACCCGAAAAGCGCGGGGCCGCCTGTCTCCATCAGTCCCGCGTCCGTCACCGGGCCTTCTGTGCGGGAGCACGGCCCTCTTGGAGAATGCAGTGGTTTATCGAAATTTAATCAAATGGTGCTTCCGTATTCTGTATCTGGAATCTTTAGTGGAGAAAAAATATCTCTAACACCTGCTTCATAGTGATCTATCTTACAACTGCTTTTTTCCCTTTTATACCAATTTCTTAGTTCCATTTTGTGCGCATAATAATGATCTCTCGGTGGGTCTTTTGGCTGATCATAATAACGAAACAACATTAGTTTTCATACATAAAAGTCTTTCAGCGATGTTACAATGTAAAAAAGAAGTGCATCGTATAGTTTGTACACTATGGCCAGTTGACAGGGAAAAGGCAACAAAATGTGGCATGCCCTCTTCAGAAAATAATCAAACAGAACTTCTGGAGATGAAAATCGTATGGATATAACTGGCAGGAAAATGAACGGAGCGGAAGAGCGGGTTTGTGAATTGTAAGACAAATCAGAACACGATGGAGAGAGAAAATAATAGAAAACACAGCAGAAAGGACACACAGGGCAGGGGTGAGGTGAGAAGCTCTGACCAGTATTTGCTCCAAGTTCTGCGAGCCCAGTGACGAGAACAGCGCAACAGTCGAAAATATAATTGTGAGACTTTTTCAGACTCAGGAGCAGACCCACGGACTCAAGAAGCCTAGCAAATCCCAGGCGTGACTGATGAGAACGGAGTCCCCTCTAGATACAGAGTGAAGCTGCGGACTTCTCTCTTAAGTCATCCAGAGTAAAAAAAAAAAAAAAAAAAAAAAAGTCACCTAAACATGATAGCGGATGGAACGGTATCTGACCTCTAACAGTATCAATGGAAGCTAGAAGAAGGAAGACGTATTCACGTGCTATAAGAAAATCCCATCAGCCTAGAAATATATGCGTGGCAGAAGTGTCTTTCAAAAATGGGAGCGACTTTCACTGACAGACAAATGAGAACTGAGAGAAGAGAATCTGTCAGCAACACGATCTCACCAAAGGAAATTCTAAAGAATGCACTTTAGGCAGAGAGAAACTGGTCACAAGCGTAAGTTAAAGAGAAGAAGAAAGAAGAAAGAAAGTGGCAAACATATAAGCACATGTCAGTTAATATCAACTGAACAGAACAGTGGCAGTGATATCAACAGGATTAAAAAACAAAGCGAGATGAACTTAAAAATGGAGACGAGAACATTTAATTCAGGAGGGAGGTCAGCATTTTAAAATTATTCCGAGATCTTCCTGAGACTAGAAAAAGAAGAAACCGTCCGTATGATGGTTAATTTCGTGTGTCAACGTGACTGGGCCCCAGTGGGCCCAGACATTTAGTCTAAACGTTATGTGCGTGTGGGTGTCTCTGGAGGAGATGAATACGGAATGGGCAGAATAAGGAGATCGCCCGAGACCTCTGTCATCACCAACAAGTTGCTTCCGCTTGCCCCGCTGGGCTCCGCCCGAAGGCTCTGCTGCACTTCGCAGCCATTGCGGAGTCTTTAGCGAGACGGTGTCAAGGCCTTGTGGAAAGAAAGTCCGACCCTGCCGAGAAACCTGACTCATGAGAGCGCCTGCCGGCCCAGGATCCGGTGGAGCGAGGATTGATTCAGAAGAAGCAAGTGAAAGGCTGAAGGAAATCTAATTACGGCTACTTTTTACGGAAAGCGTGATGGTTGCTGCTGCGTGTTCACTGCTGTATTCTGATGGGCAGATCAAAACACCTTTTCTTCTTGACCCGCCTCTAACCCTGTATTTGACAGACTATGCTTTTGCAAACTGAAATGAAATCCTTTTTTATTTTTAAGACATTTTTGCAACATTTATTTATTGTTTGAGAGACAGATTGAGAGACAGAGACAGAGCATGAGCAGGGGAGGGGCAGAGAGAGGGAGACACAGCATCTGAAGCAGGCTCCAGGCTCCAAGCTGTCAGCACAGAGCCCAAGAACGTACGATCATGACCTGAGCCAAAGACGGATGCTTAACCGAGTGAGCCACCCAGGTGCCCCTAAAATACTTTTGAATTTAAAAAAAAAAAGGACACAGAAATTAGAAATTGAGAAAGTTCTCAAGTGCGTCCACGTTGCAGGCAAGGAGAGCACGCCAAGGGCGTGGCTGAACCGCCGGCTCTGGGCTGAGGCGGGACCAGGGATGGCACTAAGCCCGCGGAGAGGGTGCCGGGGGAGGGGAAGGGGCAGAGCAAGCTGCCGCCGGAATGAAGGACTGGACCTCGCGGGGCTGGAGCTCAGTGCAGCGTGTCTCAGGGAAAGGGAGGAATGACCCTGAAGGCCGCTCGGACACCAGAAGGGGGACCCTCTCACCACGGGCTCAGGGGGTGAAAGTCTTTCCTCCCTGGTTCCAGAGGGCAGAGTTGCTGCGGAGTCGCAGGCGGGCCCTGGGGGTGGTGCAGGCGCCTCGCTGGCCTGGGTGGGGGACGTGGAGCACAGCAGGACTGTTCTCAAATCTTAGGATATACCGGCCTTGCTGGGTTTGGGACTTGCCTGGGACCCACCCCTCCTTCCTCCCTCCCGATCTCTCCCTTCTGGAATGACGGCCTCCCCGGGCCTGTCCCACCAGCCAGTGTACTTTGGAAGCACGGACCCCGTGCGGTCTCACAGACAGCATCCAGAGGGGAATCCGCGGCCGGGCGAGCCTACCTCCCGTGCCTCCCGGCCCTGATCCGTGATCCCGAGACAAGATCCTGGACTTCAGGCTTACAGGTGGCGCTGGGATGAGGGAAGGCGTTTGGGATGTTGGGGTGAAATGAAAATATTCTGTATGTGAGAAGACCATGAATTTGGGGGGACCAGAGACTGAAACGAAGAAATGAATTTTGTCACCCCCACTCCAAAACTTAGGGGAAACCCGGATCCTCAATCAGACAGGGTTTTTATGTGATAGGAGAGAGAGGCTTCTGTCTCCCCCTTCCCCCCCACCCCTCCCACCAAGTGGGGGTGAAGCGAGAAGACAGCCGTCTGCAAACCAGGAGAGGCTCCCACCAGAACCCCACCCTGCTGGCACCCTGGTCTTGAGAAATGGACTCCTGCTGGACGAGCCCCCCACCCCACAGTGTTCTGTTTGGGCAGCGGCCCTAGTTAACTAAAACGCTCCTCAAATGTGACTCGTGTAACTTGACGAGGACTCCGTTAGAAGGAACCATTATAGTCTATACTGTGGACAAAAAGAATTATTTTTTTCCATTAGTATATTACTGGTTTTACATCTGCTGTGAAAAGTACAAGATTTTGTCTTAACTGAGAGCACAGCCTTAAGTTTTAGCCACACATTTAAAAGACCGTTGAGGGTGGGGTGCCTGGGGGGCTCAGCCGGTTGGGTGTCCGACTTCAGCTCAGGTCATGATCTCAGGGTTCCTGAACTTGGGCCCCACGTCGGGCTCTGTGCTGACAGCCTGGAGCCTGCTTCAGATTCTGTGTCTCCCTCTCTCTTTGTCCTCCCCTGCTCGCACTATCTCTCTCTCTCTCTCAAAAATAAATAAAGATCTAAAACAAACCTAAAAAAATAACAAAAGACTGTTGAGGGTAAGGGCTCAACATGGGGCTAGAATCATGATGCTCCCAAGGTGGTTCAACTGTTTACAACCAGAATCTTGGCTGAAAGCACAGAGCATCTTTGAGCTGTAATTCTGAATTTTAACAAGGACAGGCATGGTTTCCCCTGTGCCGATAGCGATGGTGTCCCTTGGAACAATTCAAAGATTACATACATCGATTTCAATATATTTCGTTGTTAGCGCCCAAAGGTGGAATGTCTCGGTGCAAGACCGAATCTGAGCCTCCGAGTCTCGCCTGCACAACGGGAATTCCCATGAGATGCTGAACGTGAAGAATTTTTTTAAACACTGCCTGAATGAATCCAGTTATATACATACAAACCATACGGCATGAACGACTAGGTACTGTCCTAGTAATGCAAAGTTTGACACTAAGAAACAAATCAGCATAACATATTAGCAGATTAATAAATAAAATCCTATCATTTCAATAAAATCATAAAAATATCTGATAAAATTCAGTATCTTTTTAACATACAAAAACAGAACCCCTCAACCCAAGCTGGAAGCAGAAAAGAACCATCTTAATCTCGTAGAAGGTGCCAGCAACAGCCACAGAATTTACAGCAAAACAGCACTGTTAATGGTGAAACATTGAAACATTTTAATTTTTATAGTTAGGAGAAAGATAAAGAAGCCTGCCATCCTATTTCTATTCAATATAATGTGGAAGACCGTTTCAACATTTATTAAAATTTTCAACTTATTTTAGAAAGCTTAGCAAGATGGTTGACTTGCTAATATATATTCAATATGCAGAAATATTTATGGAAATCATTATACAAAAATCAATATGTGAAATGTATATACTGAGACTACCATGCCAATACACAGAAATCAAATGGATTTCACATACTATTGTGAAATATAATTACCTTTTTGTAACAGTCGTCATTAACGATAGGATAAGAAATCAAGTACTTAGAGATAAATCTAATAGTAGCTTAAAAAAAAAGCCTCTAGGAAGAAATATTATTATATTGTAAAGAAGGAAATTTAAAAAGGCCTAAATGAAAGAGAGTAACACTATATTCCTAGATGAAATGCCTTGATACTATAAAAATCTCAATTACCCCTTAACTAATTAAAATCAGTTCAACCAACATTCTATCAAGATAGAAGATTCAATACAATATATCAAGATTCAGTATCATCTTGATAAAAATTCCAATTTTTTTTCCCATGGAACTTGGAATGTATATGGAAACACAAAAGATCAAGAAAGTAAAAATGTCTTTGAAGATCAAATTCACTGAGTTTTCTCTCTAGAATGTCGCTATGGGGGCACCTGGGTGGTGCAGTCGGTTGAGCGTCAGACTCTCGATTTACTAAGCCAGAGATTTTTGCTTTGCACATCAGGTATTTCTGCTCCTAATTATTTGGCCTGACTCTCTATAAAGATTTTGTTCTGTTGGCCCAAGAAGGTGCTCATACAAGGTCATAGGGTTTTTTGTTGTTGTTGTTTGTTTTTGGTTTTGGTTTTGTTTATTTTCTTACTGGCAAAGGCTTGAAGACTTAGGGCTGCTCAGGCCATGTAAGCCTTTCTGTAACATCTCCCAGCTTCCTCAAACCCCGAAATCCCCAGTTACGGTTGTCATCACCACCACAACCATCATAATTTTATGTGTATTGTAAAGGTTCAGGTGAATAAATGTAAAGATCTACCTGGCTCCATTCAATGACTTGCGAATCAGTTTGCGTCCCATCCAACAAACTGACGGAGCTCTGAAGGCAAGGCTTTTATGGCAGAAGCAGGTGGGAGAAGCATGTTATGAGCAAAAGGAAAGAAAGGGTTGTCTCAGGCAAGGTCGCCTTCCTGGAGGAGGAAGGGCGGAGTCTTATCAGCAGATTACCTCATTAGTGCAGCAGGAAATTCCAGACTGATGGGCTTGCAATTCCACTTGTGGGAGTGGCTGAAACACGATTAGGTGTGAAGTCTTGGCAGGGCTTAACAAAAGCGGCTCCATTTTAGATAGAATGTTTCTTTCTAACCGTATTAAATATTAAGTGTATGAAAATAACAGAACACACTATTTTTATTCCCGGATACCATGTAGACCACCATGCGTGTAACTACAGGGTCGCCCTACAGGCCTCCCCTTGTCTTCTGACCCACCCTCTTCTATTCAGAAACCCTGGAGCTGCCTCTGTGTTTCCCTTAAGACATTTTATAACTTTGGAAACCACTAAATTATGTATTTTTTAAAGTTTATTTTTGAAAGAGAGCGTAAGCAGGGGAAGAGCAGGGCGGGGGGGAGCTTGACACGGGGCATGAACTCACGAACTTCGAGATCATGACCTGAGCGGAAACCAAGAATTGGATAATTAACCCACTGAGCCACCCAGATACGCCTAAACTATGTATTATATGATCTTCTAAAGTAAATTTTAAACATTTCTTAACATAAAAGACGCGGGCCCTGAGTGCCAGTGTTTCTGTGCCGTTACATACACGGGGGTTTGGATTTGTACCATAAGTTACAAGTTTGATTCGCTTCTTTTACCTCATTTAATGCCTAACGCAGAGTCGGGGAGGAACAGTTCTCCCCTCCTCTCTCTGGAGCTGGGGCTGGGCAAGAATTAAACGGACCTAAGAGATAAACAGGAGAAAAACACACAGATGTTAACTGAATGTTGACTTGTATATGGGAGTCTTTGCAGGAGAAGAAGTGACCAGGGCAGGAAGCTTTGATACCATTTAGACAAAGAAACAAACCACTTGGGGGAACTGACATGATAAAGGGTTTGGGCCAGGGGCACTGAATGCCGAAGAAGTCACTGGAAGCTGTGGGCTCGTTAAACAAGGTTTGTTTGTCCAGACTTCCTGCCCCAAATACCCCAGATTTCCCATGAGAAGACTGTCTTCCCTCCTCCCCTGTAGAGGGAGGGCCCCTTTCACGGGGGAGATTTCTCGCCTGGATACAAAGGAGGGTCAGAGTGCCCTCCCTGCACCCACTGTTTCTCAAGTAACTTTAATTAAAAATAACCAATGTGCCGAAGTGCCAGAACCTTCGTCAGGTACTCTCAGGGACAGAATTCTCTTGAGTTTCTAGTTCATTTCTCAAATACCCGCTCTTCATGGAAGCTGCCTGCTCATTCTCTCGTGGGTCCTGGTGCTCTGCAGGGGAACGGATTTAGAAGCGCTCAGTGGCGTGGCGGGAGCACGGTGGCGTGGCGGGAGCACATTGGCGTGGTGGGAGCTCGCTGCTCCGAGCTGCAGCATTCTGACGCCTGCCTTCTGTGCTGGGATACTTCTCGCAAAAATGCTGAGATTATGATTTGTTATCGAGAAATATCGTAATGTTCATGACTTCCATTAAGAACTGCGCGTTCTAGGGGCGCCTGGGGGACTCGGTCAGTGTCCGACTTCGACTCAGCTCATGATCTTGCTGTTCCTGAGTTCGACCCTCATGTCGGGCTCTGTGCTGACAGCTTAGAGCTTGGGCCTGCTTTGGAGTCTGGGTCTCCCTCTCACTCTGCCCCTCCCCTGCTTGCACTCTCTCTCTCTCTCAAAAATAAGCAAACATTAAAAACACATGCGTTCTATACGGTGACGTCTGGAATTTTTGCTCTCCCTGGCTTGCTTTTCTAGACAGATCCAGCGGAGAACACATCTGAACAGAACCTCAAGGTCCAGTTTTACATCAGCTCTGGGTCCACGTCTCCGTCCTCACACAGCGCAGACGAAGCCGACCCAGTGAAGGTGCCTCCCCGGGGTAGCTTTGCTCCCAAACTCTTCGCATATACGACCAAAGGGAGAGTAAACTCCGTTCAGAACAGAGGGGCATTTCTCCTAATCGAATACCCTGTTTGGCCGGCACGGTCCAGCAGGGTCACTGATGACCCTGGAAGACCGGAAGCTCAGATGGGCACCCCATTCCCGAAGATCAGTACAAAATGACAGCGCTTCCGTTGGCTCTGGGAAAACCAGCTTCATGACCGTGTCTGCTCTGAAGCTAGGGTTTCACAGAGCAGACAGCGCGGTCACGGGAATTATGAGATTGTTGGTGCTGCATGGCACGGACTGCAAGGGGACACCGTCCCGCAGTGGCAATGCCCTGGTTATTCGCACTGCTTTATTAGCTTTAAGGAGTCACCATATCACATGGTAACATGGCATTATTATGTATAATTAGTAAGGTATAAAAATATCCCTGTGATGTTGCTTGTTACAGTGGGAGATGTTGTCTTATCTTCTATACAATGGTGCCTAAACAGCTCTTCCTTGGCCCTTCCGTCCTGTTGATCAGAGACCGGGATTCTCTGCACAAGGAAAGCTTTCTCCCAGAGGTCACAGAGTTTGGTGTCTCTCTGCTCACTGGCTCCTCCTGCTCTGCATCTCCGTCACCCTCAGTAATCCGGGCAGGGACTCTGCTGTCCCTGTGGGATCCTGGGAGCCAGGCCGCATGCTGTGCGGGGAGCGAGTCGTGTCTTAGGGAAAGCTTCGGTGAGGCCTGGAGCCAGGCCAGACATCATCCTCGAATTCTGCTCAGAGCCTCCGAACTTTTGATAACAATTTTATTTATCGCACTGTTTTAAACTTTTAATAATGAAATATTACTTAATATTTCATTATTAATGTAATCAAATATTATTTAATATTTAACAATGAAATATTTCCATCACAGAGGAATAACCTACCACAAATCCGTACACTACTTGCAAATGTAGCAGAACGGGGGCGTTTCTGTGTCAGAGAAAAGAAGTTAGGATGTAATTGCGAGAGCTGCATGCATGCGACTGCCTTCTCTCCTCCTGGGAGGTTACCGGCCGTCGGAGGAGGTGTGCACTCTTCCGGCCACCTTCTTATTGTCTGTGTCACATGCATGTGTCCTTTGAGGGCGGGGGACAAACGCTTCTGCATGTAGGATCCCTCTCATCCTACAAGTCGTGCTGAGATCGTCGCTCGTGCTGACTGCTGTGTAGTATTCCAGCGTATCGGTGTGCTCAGACTCACAGAACAGTGCTCCTTTTGATGGACGTTTGGCCGGTTTTCACTGCTACAATTTCTTTATCATAATGAGCCTGTTGGTACCTGCCACTCCCATGGTAGTCCCCCTCCCCCCACCCCCATCCATGGTTTTCATTACCTGCAGTCAGCCAGGTCTAGAAGCAGGTGATCCTTCTTCTGACGTACTCTCAGAAGGTCAATAGTCCCCTGACACTATGTCTCGGTGCCTACACCATTCCCCTCGGTTCTCTCATCACATAGGCGTTTTATCAGCTCATATCGTCACAAGGAGAGGGGTGGGTACAGTACAGGAAAATATTTTGGGAGAGGGAGAGACCACATTCATATGACTCGTATCACAGAATACTGCAATAACTCTCTAATTTTGTTATTAGTTATTGTTGCTAATCTCTTACTGCTCCTGATTTATAAAGTACACTTTTCATAGGTTATATGTGTATCTTCGATGTAAAATTTTGGCAACAGAGTGGTTTCATTTTTGGGGAACAGTCACGGATTTTATGGAAACTTTGCAGGTACGGTATGAATTTACTTTTCCTAGACTACTGAAGGCTGCCACCCGACTTCCCATCACCTCGAATACTTCAGGGTGTATTTCTTACAATTAAGAATATTCTCTGACATACGCGTGTGTATATACACAGCACAGCCATCGTCCCTTGTGGTGACGCATTACTACCTCCTGAACCTAAGGCCCCATTCAGGTTTCACCTGTTGTCCCCGTGGCGTCTGTCACAGCAAGACGACCCGGTTCAGAATGCTGCTTTGCCTGCCCTCGTCATCTCTCTTCAGTCTCTTCCCACGTGCAACAGTTCCTTAGTCTTTGTTTGATCTTGTGACCTTGGGACTCTCAAAAGCCACAGGCCAGTGTAGAGTAGAATGCTCCTCGTTAAAAAAACAACAACAAACAAACGAAGTTTCCTTGTGGCTCCATGCAGGTTGTGCGCCATGGGCTAGAATGTCACAGCAGCCACGCCATGGCTGCTCACCGCATCCCATCAGGCGGGATGTCCGCTTTGACCGTTGTACTAAGAGGGGACCTTCCAGGCCTCTCTTTTCCTTTGCGATTTGTAAGTATTTTGTAGAGAGGTACTCGGAAACCATTTAAGGCCCTGTTTCTCACCAAACTTTCAATTTATTGTATCCGTATGGACTCAGGATTTCCTCTTTTAGTCAACGGCTTCTAATCCACCAGTGTCATTATTTACTCCTTTGTTCAAACGGTCACAGATGTGGTCTGCGTGAGCCCCTCTTTGGCACTGTGTCCTTCCAACGTGTCTTCGTCGTGCACCGAGTACCTGCTCTCTCTCTCGCAGAACAAGATGCACCAGCCCATCTGTATGGTGTGGCCCCAGCCCTGCACTCAGGCCTCTCTTCAAAGAGCACCATTGCTTTCGGTGGAGAATGGCATTTAGAATGTCATCGTTAGGCACCTAGGCACCTAGCCCTGAATGTTAGGCGTGCCCACTGCTATTGGAGTATCACTATTCCAGGCCCTTTTATTGGAGAATATAGCAGACTTTACTATATTCATTTATTAGCTTTTACTGAAATTTGGAGAATCATTAGGGTTTTCTTCACATATGATCAGGTCTTCTGTGAGTAAACATCCATATATTCTCTTTCCATATACATTTTAGAGTAATATTATTTATATCAATAACAAACTCTTACAGTACTAGTATTTTGAGAGAAATGGCATTAAACTATTTATGTATGTATTTAGGTACATATAAATGTATTTATTCATGCGTGTATTTATAAGCCATTTATTTATGTGTGTATTTGATCTAGAGGGAATTGGTATCTTTACTATGTTGAGTCTTCCAGTTCATGAACGTGGTATACCGTCCACTTATTCAGATAGTCTTTGATTTCTTTCATCAGCATTTTGTGGTTTTGAGCACACAGTCTTGTACATGTTTTGTGAGATTTACTTTTTTCTTTTTAGCCTTGTAGATGGTACTGTATTTTAAACTTCAATTTCCATGTATTTGTTGCTAGTACTGTTGAAGTACAATTGATTTTTGTATGTTGATGTTGTAACTTGGGAACTTGCTAAGCTCACTTGTCAGTTTCCAGGAGGTTTTTGTTTGTGTAGATTCCTTGGAAGTTTATGCATAAACAATCATGTCATCCGAAAATAGGTACAGTTTTGTTCCTTTTTTCCTAATCTGCATGATTTTATTTCCTTTTCTTGCCTTATTGCCCTGGCTAAAACTTCTACTGCTATGTGATGAGAATGGACATCTCTTGTACTCACATTAAGGGAAAACAATTCGATCTTTCACAATTAATTATGATGTTAATTGTAGGATTGTTGTAGATGCTTTTCATCAAGTTAAGGAAGTGCATCTCTCTTCCTAGTGTGCGGAGAGTTTTTATCACAAATGGATGTTAAATTTTGGCCAATGCTTTTTCTGCATTAACATACTATATCATGAGTTTTTCTGTTGTTTAGCCTGTAAATATGATAGATTACACTGACTGATTTTCAAATATTGAATCACCTTTACTTCCCTGGAATGAACATTTGCTAGAATTTTCCAATAAAGCTATTCTGGAGACATCTTTTTGGAAGTTTTTAAATGACAAATTTAATTTCTTTAATATTTCAGGCTATTCAAATTACTTATCTCATATTGGGTGAGTTGTGGTGGTGTGTATTTTTGGGGAAATTGGTCTACGTCATCTAAGATATTCCATTATGTATACATAAGTTACTACTATACTGTGTCAAAAACCTTCTTCCTGATTAAACAAAGTGTGGAAACTTCACTTCCCTTTATCCCTCCCTATTCTTCCCCATTTGTGATGGAATGGTGTTACATATTTCTCTACATACACTGAGGAATATTAGACAGCGTTATAAGTTTGGCTTCGACCATCTAATTTAGAAAATCTATTGTATTTATCCATATTTTCACTCTTCCCATGTTCCTCCTTCATTTTGATCCCTTCATTTCCTTTCTGTGTAGAGAACGTACTCTAGCTGTCCTAGGTGGACTGTACACCAATTCTCTCAGAGTTTCTGAGAAGGTCTTGATTTTTCCAATCACTTAAAAAAATAATGGACTTCATTCTGGGGTAGTTTTACATTCACAGAAACACTTAGTGGCAGGTACAAAGGTCTTGCTTACCTGTTTCGCCCTTCCCACCCCCTTGTTTCCTCCATTATTAACAACTTACATTAGTGTGGTACATGTGTTACAATTAATGAGCCATTATCATTAACTGAACTCCATAGCTAAGGTTCACATTTTAGATAGTACATTTTACAGATGTACAACTAGATAGACAATGGATGATGAGGTGTATCTACCATTACAGCATCAAGTAAGTGCAGTTTCACTGTCCTCAAAATTCCGGTGCTCCAACTATCTTTCCTTTCATCCCTCTCTCTACTTGAAATCCCAGAAACCACCGATCTTTTTACTATCTTCATACTTTTCCTTTTTCCACTGTGTCATACAGTTGGAATCACACAGCTTTTCCAGATTGGCTTCATTTAGCAATATACATTTAGGGTTCCACTTTACTTTTGGGGGGGGGTGTTCCTTCCACTTTATTATTATTATTTTTTAAGTAGGCTCCATACTTGGAGTGGAGTGCAATGCAGGGCTTGAACTCATGACATGGAGATGGAAACCTGAGTTGAGATCAAGAATCAGATGCTTGGGGCACCTGGGTGGCTCAAGAGGTTAAGCATCTGACTTTGGCTCAGGTCATGATCTCATGGTTCACGAGTTTGAGTCCTGCGTTGGGCTCTGTGCTAAGAGCTCAGAGCCTAGAGCCTGTTTCAGATTCTGTGTCTTCCTCTTTCTCTGCCCCTCCCTTGCTCATGCTCTGTCTGTCTTTCTCTCTCTCTCTCAAAAATAAGTAAAACATTAAAAAAAATTTTAAAGAGTCAGCTGCTTAAACAACTGGGCCACCCAGGTGTGTCCTGGGAGGTTCTACTTTAATATGTCGTTTGTCTCTGGCTGCTTTCATGATGATGATGATGATGATGGTGATGGTGATGATGATGATGATGATGATTTGCCTTTAGTTTTCAGAAGTTTTACCACACTGTGTCTTGGCATGCATTTCTTTGAGCTTATGCTGTTTGGAATTTAATTTAGCTTTTTGAATCTATTATCTTTTGTCAAGCCTAGGAAATTTTTAGCCATTTTTCCTGAGTACTTTCTCAGCCTTATTCTTTTTATACTTTACTTCTGGGACTCTGATGTTAGATCTTTTAAATAGTCCCCTCTTTCCTGTCTGTTTTCTGTCCGATGTTCATAGGGGATAATTTATATTATTCTATCTGGACACAGACTTTATACTGTTCAGAAAATTAACTCAAAATGGATCACAAATGTAAACGTAAAATGCAAAGCTATAAAATTCATAGAAGATATTCCAGAAGCAAATCTAGAAATCTAGATGACCGTGAGTTTGGCAATGACTTTTTAGACACAATATGAAAGACACAACCCACAAAAGAAATGATTGATAAGCTGGACTCCATTAAAATTAAAAACTTTTCTGTAAAAGGCAATATCAAGAGAAATGACAATGTACAGACTGGGTGAAAATACTTGCAAAAGACCAATTTAAACTGTTATCCAAAATACACAAAGAATTCTTAAAAATCAACAATGAGAAAACAAACACATAAAAATCAGCCAAAAATTGAAACAGGTACTTCAACAAAGAAGATGCGCGGATTACAAATAAGCATATGAGAAGATGTTTCCTGTCATATGTCATCAGAGAAGTGCAAATTAAAACGAGATACCACTACCCACCTCTTGGAACGGCCAAAATCTGGACCACGCTGCCAATACCAAACGCTGGTGAGAACGTGCAGCAACGGGAACTCTCATCGCTGCTGGTGAGAATGCAAAATGGTACAGCCACTTCGGAAGACAGCCTGGCACTTACTTACAAATCTAAACATACTCTTCCCATACAACCTTGCAAATGCACTCCTCGGTATTTACCTAAATAAAATGAAAACTTATCTCCAAATCCAGTTAGGTACATGCATGTTTATACCAGCTTTATTCATAATTGCCAAAACTCGGAAGCAACCAAGAGGTCCTTTAGTAGGGGAATGGATAAACTGTGGTCCATCTAGGCAATGGAACATTATTTACCACTAACAAGGAATGAATTATCAAGCCACGAAAAGACACGAAGAGACATTAAATTATTAATAAGAGAGTTAATCTGAAAAGGCTACACATTGTATGGTTCCCACCATATGACATTTGAAAAAGGCAAAACCGTGGGTTATAGTGAAAAGAACGGTGGTTGCCGTGGCTTGGGGGAGAAGGGATGAGGAGATGAAGGCTGTGAAAATATTCCGTACGATATCATAATGGTGGATACGCGCCTCCTCGTGTCCAAACCCGCAGAATGTACAACACCGAGTGAACCCTAATGCAAACTAGGGTTCGTCGATTGTGATTCTGGTGGGGGATGTTGATAATTGGGGAGGGTGCGCATGTATGGCGACAGGGAATATATGGGAAATATCTGTACTTTTCCCTAAATTTTTCTGTGAACCATAAACTGTTCTGAAAACTTGTCTTAGAAAAAAGTCAGCTTCCAATTATTTATCAGTCCTGCACAGAAATGTGATTAATTTCGTGTCGAACTGTGTCATGTGCATTACCAAGGAAATTGTTTTTCTTTGATCTTCCTTGGAGTTTTCTATGCAGGTAACCATGTCATTGGAAAACAGGCCAGCTTGGTTTTTTACTAGTCTGAATACCCATCTTTTCTTATTCTACCAGGCACACTGGTTAGGATTTTCAGCTTAATGTGCAGTAGAACCACTGGTAGTGGTCATCCTTGCCTTGTTTTCATTCTTAGGTGAAAGCATTTAGTTCTTTATCCTTAGCAGTAATGCTTGCCTTTGTCTTTTTGTAGATGCTTTTTATCGCATTAAGGAAGCCCTTTCTATCCCTAGTCCATTGAGAGTTTTATCGTGAATGGATGTTGGATTTTGTTAAATGCTTGTGCACTGACTGATACGATGTAGTTTCTCTTCTTAGATCAAAGACAGTCTTTTCTTAAACAAAAGAAAACTAAAATAAGGCTAATTCACTGATGCATGTAATCTAAAATTTTTAATAGCGAATCTTTATTATATTTGTTTTTATAAGTTCATGGGAAAAAGTCCATTTAATGGGATACATAGTAAATAGCACAGTGCAAGACTATCAGCTTTTTGTAAGTATCTGTAAATCTGATGAATGTCCTGAATCTCCTACATTTACTACCAACTTGTATTTTTCTCCATGGTGTCTGCCATCCGGAAAGGAGAGACGTCCTTCAAGTCTGTACACTTAATGCCGTGCTCAACTGTGTCACGCCTTCCTTACAGTTCAGCTATACTCCCCAGTCATGCCCACGAGCATCCAGTTCTTTCCGTTTCGAGAAGTATTTTCTACTAGTTCCGAGGAAAGAAAATGTTTTGTACCATACGGACAACGAACTTTTATATAGTTGTTGAACTCTAACTACATAAAGGTGATCTAAATTACCTGAGCATATTTTTAGATAGATTATTAGTACTCACGAAATCTTGCTGAACCCTTGGTAATTGATTTTAATATAGTTCTACATATGTACAGCCATAAAATCCCCAGTTACACTTATAAAATAGGTATTTCAAAGAGTCTTTTGAGGATTCTGATCGTGTATCTACTTACTAAAAGTCCTTTGCGAATATATTTATGATCAGCATTCTCCTTTCAATGTAGTCTACGTGTCACGACACATAATTTTTTAAAGCAGCCAACTCGAAATAAGTTGTATAAAATATACATCAATTTTGTTTGTAGAAAGTGAAGCCTATAGTTAAATTGCTTAAACTCTATTTTTGCCACTGTGAGAATTTTAGTTTTACTAATTTTGGTTTTGTCTGTTAACAATGTACTTCCTTTGCCTCACTTCCGGGACCGATTCCTGGAATTCTGGAGACCTGAGTAACTTGTCCTTGTTTGTCTTCATCTCCTTGATTCAGATTGTGGATTCTGCTCATCTGCCAGTTCACACACCAACAATAAAGAGAAAGGAATATCATAGTAGTATCCTCTCTCCAACTAAGGTACTTGATTTCATTATAAGCTTAGCAGGTTCTTTTAAAAGTGAGAATAATTGGCTTTGCTGTCTGTTACTATCTTGACATTTACCAAAATTTTTCTTGCAGTTACATTCGTCAAACCTCAGATCAGACTTAAAAGTTAACACAGCAGAAAATCCCACTGTAAAAATCTTCTTAAGGTTTAAATACAGCCAAGACAGGGGTAAAACATTTAGTGACAATTTTAGGGGAATGTATTTTCTATTAAATGGGCTTTGTTGTGTCTATCAAGTTCTATTTAGAAATTATAAATGATGATAAAGTAATTAACTCGAGTTTTTCCCTGAAATCTGCTCAAGGGATCTGTATCCTGTATCTCATAACTTACTCTCAGAAAAATTCCAAATTCAGGTCCAGTTTAAATGTAAACCTGAAACCACATAACTACTAGAAATGTACTAGAAAATCTTATAATTTTGGAATAGAAAAAGTCTTATTGTTTTTTGGACCAGATTAGTGTACTGCCTATTTAACCAATAATTAAAAATGACCAAAATATTCAAAGCATTCCTCTTTATTAGCAGTAAGTCACCAGATGCTGTGACAAATAGAAATAAAGAGAAATTTATGAATACTGTAAGCCTGTTTTCCCAAGCCTAATAGCAAATACGGTAAGTGATGAAACACTAAATCTTTTCAATTAAAACAAGGAATGGTATAGAATTCCTCCATATTACCATTAGTATTCAGTTGTTTCTAGGAAATGCAATAAAGATGAAAATAAAATGACTGGAATAAACATTGGAACATAAAACTCTTTCATAAGACTGATATGATTGTTTGCCCACAAAACCTAAGAGACTCTGGTTTTAAAAAAAACCTACTAAAATTACTAAGGTAATCTGAACATAAGGCAAATATATAAAATTATGCAGGTTATCTCCATTATGTAATGAATACCTAGAAAAGAGTAGAAGGTATTTATGTGCCAAGATCAACAAAAATATATATGAGAGAAAACTAAGAATAAAATAAACGTGATGAAGTGTTTTGTCAAAATTAATGTATTATGAGGCAGTATCAATTAGAATATCAACAGTATTTTTTTTTCTTTCCTGCTTTCGTTTCTTTTTTTCCTGAGGACTTGTGGTTAACCATAATATATTAAAAAACGCGAACATCTCTGCTTCGTGATGAAAGCCAATACAGGGAGAAAAAAGAGCAGGCCACTAAGTCAACATAACTTTGGAAGACGAAAGCCTGGGTGAGGTTAGCAGAGCTGAGAACCCTGAATGTCGAGTGAGGGGAAATACGGAAGAGTCACAGGACTCTCGGTCCCCTGGAAGCCTAGAAGGTCTCTCTCTAGGGGGCCCAGAAGGGGGGCGAGTGCTGTCCAGCTCCGGACACGGGAGACTGAAGGTGCGCATAAGGAGCAGGGAGCCCCAACACACCCCCAGGGCTCACGGCAGGATCTGCGGTTCTCTGCCATCCTGTCCACCTTACGGATGAGGAAACAGACGCACAAACGAGGGGAGTGAATCCAGCTGGTCTCTGGAGAGGCCGGATTTTGTCTTGCTTTACGCATTGCTAATTTACGGTAACGGTAATTTTGAGGGAGAAGAGGCATGATCAGGAAGTGGCTAATCCGTGGTGGATTACCGATTTGTTGATGACATTTTCGGCTTTTGTTGTTGGGGTTTCAGTTAGAAGTTTCAGGATGCCCTGTCTCAAACAGTGATACGGCGTGCTTCATAGGAGCTTCCCAATTCGTGATTATTTTTTATTAATAGTAGAAAAATGAATTTTGAAATTATTCTTTCTTTCCAAAGAGGGTATAAAAACCACGTTATTTTTTGTTTGCCTTCCCCTGCCTCCCAAATAAAAGTATGTACCCAAGGCAATTCTTGCTCTATCCATTGTAAAGGGATTATTGGAAGAATTTATCAATCTAGAAAGCACCTTTCCAAGGCTCAGGCTATAGGGGCACAAATCCAAGCCAGGCCTGGTTTGTTTGGTTCCAAACAGCGTTAATGAACATGTGATCCCGATGAAATAATTCCCTCTCCTCCTTCCCATCTTCTCTTCTTGGTAATGTTTTGGATGTCCTGCTCAGCATTTCCTAACTCTGAAGTGATTAGGGAGCAAGAATCTTAAATTCTGGTGAGGAGGCGGGGGAGCTGCTTTTCTTTGTACATAACATATTGCTGTGGGCAAGGAGGGCGCAAGGAGTCTCCGGATCCCCTCTTCCAAGTGAGTCAGCCTGCAGCGCGTGTCTGGTCTCTGTTTTGTAGAGTAAGAGCCACCGGTTTTTCCTTACGTCCTTCACGGCTCCTACCAAGTGTCACCAGTGCACGTCTCTGATGGTGGGCTTGATAAGACAAGGCTGTGCCTGTGACGGTAAGACCCAGGAGGGGCTGTGCAGGGCGGGGTCCGAGCCTTACCCTTCAGGGTCTTGGTCCACAGGGGCTTCCCCGCACAGCACGCAGACCCCGTAGCTGCGAAACACCGAGCGCGTCACTCACAGGCTGGCAGGCCGAGATGACGGTGCCAGCGCAGTCGGGTTCTGGCGAGCGCCCCCTTCGGGGCAGACTGCTGACTTCCGGGTATGCCTTCACAAGGCCAGGAGGCCGTGACTAGCTGGGGCTTCTGTTAGAAGGGCACTAATCCCACTCATGAGGGCTCCACCCTCAAGACCCGAGCTCATCCCAAAGGCCCCACCTCCTAATGCCCCAACATAGGGATTTTGGGGGGACACGGACATTCAGTGTATTGCAGTAAGTTACTTGGCAAAAAATGTGTTCTCTTAAAGCCATCCCTTTACTAACAATCTCTGGCTCTGCCGCCTGTTGGAAAGACCGGACCCACGGCTGTTGGGCGTGTTAGGGGGAACCTGGCACTGTGTGACTCAGAGGGACCTCACCCCCTCACGGCCTGTGCGAATGCTGTCCCCCGGAGTCCTGCTGCGCAGCCTGCAGGCAGCGCCATGGAGTTTGTTCTCTGGAGCACCAGCAGGGCACGAGGACCGTAGTCACTGGCTTAGGTGACAGGAAAACGCAATGCTGGAGCTGGAGCTGCTTTCTCATTTCATCCGCTGCGGGAACTGTCCGTGAAAGGGAGCAGTAACAGCACACGGCGGAGCCCCGCGCCGCAGGACTCCTCCTTCCTCGGTGTGGGTTTCCGTAGCCGGTCCCGCGGAGGGCCCACCCCAGAGCACGGCGCCCAGCAGGCCAGCCTTCCTGCCCCCGGCAGGGCCGCAGTCGGAGCCGCCTTCGCCGGGAACGCCACCTAGTGCACTAAACAAAACGGGACGAAACCCGGAGCACTGGGCGCTCACGAGACCCTTCCGGGGCTGCAGAGGCAGGCTCTGAGCGGGGCGCTCGGGGGGCTCGGGCTCCGCTGAGCCTGGGTCACAAAAAGATGACCCATCAGGAAGCGGCCCCCGCCGCTGCGGCTCTCGCAGAATCGGGACCCCCCCCCCCCCCACCGAGCGGTGACCTCAGGTCCTGCAGTCAGGATCCCTCCAGTAAAGGGGGTACTCTGCGTCGACATCGCCCCCAGCTCCGCTCATCTCAGTCCGTCCCACAGAAAGTCCTCCTGTGAGTGCAACTTCCATCGGGGCCAAAACTCAGTTGCAAGGGAGTCTGGGAAGTGTAGTTTTTAGTGTTTTGACCGCATTGCTGTGGAGGGCGAGGGATCACAACCGTTCTCTCTACCGCGATCCTGTCTCTTTATTCCCTTCAAAAAGCATGTGGGTTCTCCTGTCACACAACCTGTGTAGAAAAAGCTCCACGGGCCTGTCCAGTGCCTTCTCAGCAGAAGAAAGGGGCCCTCTGTCTAGACCCACAGAAAGGCATGGGAACAGCCTATGAAGGCCACGTCTGGGTAAGTGTCAATATTTTGGGTTTAGGTCTCTTAAAAAATTATTAGTCACCTCACACTCTATGAGTACATTTGTAAAAACTATATACATATATATATTATATAATATTTATAACAGATTATACAAATTATATGCAATTGAACATGCCTTTTCCATCCTGAGAAGATAGTTTCAGAACAAAATTTAGCTCTCCCCAATTTGATGTTTATATTTACTTTTTTAAATGTTTGCTTATTTTGAGAGAGAGTGTGGGGGCGAGTGGCGGGGTGGGGGGAGAGAGAGAGAGTCTCAAGCAGGCTTCCTGCTGTCAGCACAGAGCCTGACGTGGGGGCTCGATCTCACCAACCGTGAGATCACGACCTGAGCTGAGATCAAGAGTCAGACACTTAACCGACTGAGCCGCCCAGGCGTCCTTCCAGTAGGATACTTTTAAATGTACCAAAGTTTCCTGTTCAAACCTTACCTTGTGATGAGCAAATGATGAAATCCCTACGAATGGAGTAACTTTGAATTCCAGTCAGCAATAACCAAATATGAGACTAAACCTGAAATATTTTTGAGAAATATTGAAAATCTGAGTTGAATTTGAGGCATGGAGTTACCGTATCTGAACTTAATGTTACCAAGAGGAAGACGTTATTTGAATGAATTGCTAGTGTTAACTGAAATGGTGCCAAGCTTCTTTTCACAAGAGATTTTCAGTCTTCAAAGGAATTGCCGTGTTTTTTAAAATTTCAATTATGTTATACAACTCAGCTCCCCGTCTTTAATAAGGGACAGATTTATAACACACATTTATTATTCTAATTTTACATGTGATAATTGGGTAATATTTAATGTTTCAACTTAGATTGTGTTTATTTGCTTGTTTTTTAAAATCAAAACTCCAGATCCCAAAGAAAGCAGGGGTGAAAAAAGGATGGCAGAGGGCACTGGCTGTAGTCTGTGACTTCAAACTCTTCCTCTACAACATGGATGAAGACAAAGACTCAAAACCCGACGTTGTCGTGAGTCAAGTGATTGACATGAGGTAAGCAGTGAAGGAGAGAATTCCTTTTTGTAAAAAATGTGAATAAAAGTGACTTCTGACGTATAGTGTTTAAATAGTGTTGTCACTTAAATTACTTTATGTTAGTTAAAGTTGCTAATTTTCTCCGTCTCCGTGTAAACTTCGAAAGAGAAGATTTTGCCTAAAGCTGGCATCACCACCTCTGAGGCATGGATTATAATTCAGCGTGTACTTTTAAGAGCTTTTTTAAAATTACTATTTTTTTTTAATGTTTATTTTTGATGGAGAGAGAGACAGAGTGAGCAAGGGAGGAGCAGAGAGAGAGGGAGACACAGAATCCAAAGCAGGCTCTGGGCTCTGAGCTGTCAGCACAGACCAGATGTAAGAGTTTTTTAGTCAAAAGTTATTTTTTCTGTGTGAGGTGTGTGTGTGTGTGTGTGTGTGTGCACGCGCATGCACACCAAGAAAAGAAAGAGAATCTCAAAACCAGACACCCTTTATAAAAGGAAGATGTAATTCACCTACCATAAATTTCACCATTTTAAAGTGCGCAGTTCACTGGTCTTTCGCATACTCACAAGGCTGTACAACCATCGCCACAGTCTAGCTTAGCACATGTTCATCACGCCAGAAAGAAGCGATAACGTGCGTACAGTCATTCCACGTTCTCCCGCGCCGCGAGCCCCGGGCAACCACGAACCTCTGTCTGTCCCCATGGACTTGCCAGTTGGGTTATTTCATATAAATGCAATCACATGGGAAGTTAGTGACTGGCTTCTTTCACCCAGCACACTGTTTTCAGGGGTCATCCATGTCGCATGTATCAATATTTCATTACTTTTTATGGCTTATACCCTTTATTAGATTGAGGCAATTCCCTCAATTTCTAGTTCGTTATTGTGTATAATCCTTTTTACTTTTTGCTGGTTTGGATTTGCTAGAATTTATTGTATTAGTACAGAATATTGGTCTATAGTTTCCTTTTATTGTGATATTTTTGCCTGGTTTTGGTAATAGAGTTATAATGGCCTCAGAATGAGCTGGAAAGTACTCTTCCTCCTTTTATGTTTTGGAAGAGTTCATGAAGGATTGGTATCAAATATGTTTGGTAGAATTCACTAATGAAACCATCTGGTCTTGAGCTTTTATTTATCGAAATTTTTAAATTTTTTTTTTGAGAGAGAGAGAGGATCCCACAATGGGCAGAGAGAGAGAGAGAGAGGAAGAGAAAGTGGGGCTCACCTAGGGCTCGTGTTTTACCCACACATGGCTCGTGTTCACCCAAAGTGGGGCTTGTGTTTTACACAAAGCAGGGCATGAGCTCCCCCGAAGCGGGGCTCGAGTTCACCTGATGTGGGACTTGAACTCGCAAACAGTGATATTATGACCTGAGCCGAAGTCAGGTGTTTAACGACTGAGCCACCCAGGAAATTTTTTGATTAGTATCTTAATCTCTCCTTGTTATCAATCTATTCAGATTTTCCATATCTTGAGTTAGCTTTAATACTTTGTGTTTTCTAGTAATTTTTCTATTCTTTTAGATTTTCTACTTCCTTCTTTTTGGCATGTGCTTGTTCATAGTATTTCCTCATACTCCTTTTACTTTCTGAAAGTGCAGTTAGTTATGTTCCCTCTTTCATTTCTGGTTTTAGTAATTTAAATCTTCTCTCATGTTTTTCTTGGTTTAGCTAAAGGCTTGTCAATTTTGTTAATCTTTTTAAAGAAACAACTTTTGGTTTTCTTGATTGTCTTACTTTTCTATATTGTTTTATTAATTTTCACTCTATTCCTTGTTATTTCCTCCCTTATGCTTTTTCTGGGTTTAATTTTTTCTCATTTTTCTAGTTTATTAAGGTGGAAAGTTAGGTTATTGAGAGATTCATCCAGTTATTCTTCCTGCCCCGTTTGTCTCTCCTCTAACTTTGGGATTTCCATCATGTGAATATTAGTATTACTTATGGTGTCCCACAGCTCTCTGAGAACCTGTTCATTTTTCTTCATTCTTTTTTCTTTCTTTTTCTCAGATTGGATAATATTAATTGACCTATCTTCAAGTTCAGGGATTTTGCCTTCCACCTACTCGAATTATTTTTGAGCCCCTCTCGTGAATTTTTCCATTCAGTTATTTTATTCTCCAACTTCAGAATTTCTATTTGGCTCTTTTTTTGTAATTTTGAGTTTTTTATTAGTATTTTCTATTTGGTGAGAACATAATTCTCATAATTTAGTTTTTTAGACGTGGTTTCCTTTAGGAAACATATTTAAAATGGTTGATTTAAATCTCTGTCTGGTAACTTCAACATCTGGGCTTCCTGGGGGACGGTTTCTACTGGTTGTGTTTTTCCTTGTATTGGGTCATATTTTTGTGTTTCCTTGCGTGTCTTATTTTTTTTTCTTAAAAACCAGACATTTCAAATAATAAAAAGTAATCAAATTCCACCTGCTCTCCAGGATTTGTTGTTGTTGTCGCTACTTGTAATTTTTGTTTGTTCTTTAGTGACTTTTCTGAACTGATCTGCAAAGTATTCTTTGTCATGTGTGGTCACTGAAGTCTCTAGTCTCTACTTTGTTAGCTTAGTAGTCGGCTAGTGATTGTGCAGAGATGTTTTTATGAACACCTGGATCCAATATGTCTCCCAGTCTTTGCTGAAGGACCCTGTGTGCACACTGGGCTCTCCTTCAGTGCTCAGCCAGGGAGCTGGCAACACTGTCTTAGCCTTCGCTTTCTGCTTGTGCAAGTGCTCAAGAACAATGGAAGAAATAATAGCGGAAAACTTCCCAAATCTGATGTGAAACATTCATCTACATACCAAAGCCGGCCGGGAGTGAGACCTTATGGCCTTCTCCGGTCTTTCCTGAGTGTATGCACAGCCCTAGAAATGTTCACAGCCCCGTACATGTGCATGTACATCTAGGCTCCTAGCAATACGTCAGAGCTTTTCAAGACCCTATGGACATCTCAGTTCTTATCTTTTCTTTCTAGGGTTTTTGGTTGATCTTTTCTTTTTTGTTTGCCCCAGTTGTTAAATAATCCCCAGGCAGTCGAGCAGTTAAAATGCCTGCATGTAGTTGTTTTCTGTAGGTGGTCCATGGCGATAGATTTTTCAACTTGAAGAGCTCTGAGTTAAGTCAAATACACCAGTTTATTTCTCTTTCCTCCTCCTCTTTTCTCCTCCTCAAGTCCACTGGGTCTAGGACACTCTGTAAATGCAGACTGCTATTTTGCAAGGCTACTGAGGAGTTGGAATGTGGAGCATGGGACTAGGGCAAGTTAAATCACCACAAAATTCATGCTTCCTACCAAGATTTAGCTGTAGTTCTTGAATAAATCCTCTTCAGATTGACACAAATTTTAGTTAATTTATAGAATTATGAAAAAGTTGATTTTGATGAATTTTACCAGTTTTCTCTCTCTCTTTTTTAATGTTTATTTTTGAGAGAGAGAGAGAGAGAGAGAGAGAGAGAGAGCGTGAGCAGAAAGAGAGGGAGATGCAGAATCTGAAGCAAGCTCCAGGCTCTGAGCCGTCAGCACAACACAAGAGCGTGAGGCCGGGCTCAAACTCACGAACTGCAAGATTGTGACCTGAGCTGAAATTGACGCTTAACAGACTGAGGCACCCAGGCGCCCTGTTTTTTCTCTTTTTTCATGAAGAAGAGAATCTTCAGAGATCTCTACCATTTTTGCAGATGTCTCTCTAAGTGTTTATTATTGAATAATACTGAAACAGTGAACGTGTAGCAAGTATATCTTGTTGAAAGAAATGCAATAATATGTCCTCTCCTCCTCCCTGCCTGTTCGGAATCTTTTAAGCCCCTCTACACATTCCTCTTAGTGTATCTGGTTATCTGTGCCTGGCCTTTTCTCTTCCCCCTCTGCACACACCCTAAATGATCCCATCATTTCCTGTGGCTTAGGTGTCACTTGTACCATGATGACACGCTCAGCCTGAATGTTCTCCTCATCACAGATTATGTAGGTCTCTATATTTGTCCTGTCTTATTTTGATTCCTTACTCACAAACTCTGGTCTATATTCTTCACACTAGTTAATGTCACCCTTGTCAGAAATTTGATAGTATCTTGAATAACTGGCAAAGAATACCAGATTATGTTGAAGGTGACTTTAGAAACATTAGTCTGGTAGCAGATTTTTTTTTTTATAAGATTGCGTGTGTGTGTGTGTGTGTGTGTGTTTGGTGTTGGGGGTGGGAAATGAGAGCAGAGCTAGAGTTGACAAGTCCAACTCGCAATT
The DNA here is from genome assembly GCA_030068075.1 of Paguma larvata. Lineage (NCBI taxonomy): Eukaryota > Metazoa > Chordata > Mammalia > Carnivora > Viverridae > Paguma > Paguma larvata. The sequence goes on along the minus strand of CM057832.1, from coordinate 86,771,389 downwards.
GCCTTGTCTTCACATTGAATGAGTGTCTGCACTAAGGTGGTGGCTGCAGGAATTACAAAAGAAGAGATGGGAACAAGAAATACTACTACGGTGATCTCACAGGACACAATGAGTGATAGAAAAAGGAAAATGAAGAAAAGAGTAACCATAATAGATGGTAGTGGGCTTTTAAGTCAACAAGAATAAGAAAGGGTAACAGCAGTAAAGTTACAGTGAGCGTTTTGGGGGAAAATACAAGTTAGTTGTAGGTGCTGAAGAAGTAGAATATCATCAAGTGACCTGGATCAAATAGATTTCTATTTTCAACCCAAATATAGTAACAGAGACTTGTTACTCCGACTTGGCTCAGTCGGAAGAGCATGTGACTCAATCTCAGGACTGTGAGTTTGAGCCTCGTCTTGGGTGTAGAGATTACTAAAAAAAAAAAAAAAAAAATCAATGGAATAGCAGGGACCAATTTTAACTTTCCCTCTGAAATAAACAAGAAATTGATTTAATGTGCCGGACGTCAGACAGTGAAAGGCGGTGATCCCTGAAAAATGGAAATGAATGAAGTAATCTCTATATTTGCCTCAAGTTACTGCCTCGTGAGAGGTTCTAGTACGTAACACAGGAAGAGGAATCGCAGCAGAGCTGGGCAGACTCCTAGAGCTGAGGACATGGAGCTGAAAGAGGATCTAGAGAGGACCTCCTTCAGGGAGTCAACAGATTCCTGATTAGTACGTGCTCGTAAGGACACTGTCAGAGGCCAGCTGAAGGACCACCTGAAGGATTAGAGACAACAGGGCCTGTTCCAACCAGCCATACTGGAAGCCTGGTCTAGTAAATAATTGAATTTTTTTTAAGTTTATTTTATTTTTTCTTTATTTCTTTCTTTTCTTTCTTTCTTTCTTTCTTTTTTTTTTTTTTTGAGAGAGAGAGTGCACACACATGAGCAGGGGAGGGACACAGAGCCCAATGTGGTGCTCAAACCCAGGAACTGTGAGATTATGACCTGAGCCAAGATCAAGAGTTGGATGCTTAACTGACTGAGCCACCCAGGAGCCCCAGTAATTGAATTTTAATTAAATTCTTTCCTACAAATAAAACATTCTAAGTCCAAACAGTTTACTGAAGTATTTTATTAAAAATTTTTTTTAATCTTTATTTTGAGAGAGACACACTGAGCATGACCAGGGGAGGGGCAGAGAGAGAGGGAGACACAGAATCCGAAGCAGGCTCCACGCTCTGAGCTGTCAGCACAGAGCCCGATGCGGGGCTCGAACTCACAGACCGCAAGATCATGACCTGAGCCCAAGTCAGACGCTTAACTGACTGAGCCACACAGGTGCCCCATGAGGTATTTTAAAAATCAAATATACAAGAAACACATAATGCCAATTCTACATAAACTTTTCCAGGAAACTGAAGAGCAGGAACCACTTCCCACCTCATTCTATGGGTCCTGCATTACTTTGATTTCGAAGCCAGAAAAAGACATTACAAGAAAAGCGCAAACCTTTCTTCTCAAACTATTCCAAAAAATACAAGAGGAAGGAAAACTTCCAAGTACATTATGAGGCCAGTATCACCCTGATAGCAAAACCAGGTAAAGACACCACAAAAAAGAGAATTACAGGCTAGTATCTCTCATGAATATAGATGCAAAATTCTTTAACAAAATGTTAGCAAACCAAATCCAACAATCAATTAAAAAAATCATACATCACGATCAAGTAGGATTTATTTCCTGGATGCAAAACAATCAGCGTGAAAAGTCACATCACCAACAGAAAGAATAAAATTCGTATGATCGTTTTTAGATGCAGAAAAAGCATTTGACAAAGTACAACGCCCATTCATGATAGAAACCCTCTGCAAAGTAGATCTAGAGGGAACATACCTCAGCAGGATAAAGGCCTTACATGAAAAGCCCACAGCCAACAGCATACTCAATGGTAAAGCCTCTCCCCTAAGGTCACGAACAAGACAAGGATGTCCACTCTCACCTCTCTCATTCCACATGCTACTGGAATTCCTAGCCACAGCAATTAGACAAAGATATACAAGGCATCCAAACTGGGAAGGAAGAAGTAAAACTTTTGCTATTTGCAGAAGACAAGATGCTATATATAGAAAATCCTAATGATTCCACCAGAAAACTACTAGGACTGATAAATACATCCAGTAAAGTCAAAGGCTACAAAATTAATGTACAGAAATCTTACATTGTTATCCACTATTAGTGAAGCAGTAGAGAGGGAAGTTAAGAAAGCAATCCCATTTACAACTGCACCAAAAACAATAAAATATCTAGGAATAAACTTAATCAAGAGGTAAAAGACCTGCACTCTTACAAAACACTAATGAAAGAAACTCAAGACAATGCAAAAAAAATGGAAAGATAATACATGCTCTTGGGTTGAAGAACCAATACTGTTAACGTCTCTACTTCCCAAAGCAATCTACAGATATAATGCAATCCCTATCAAAATACCAACAGCATTTTTCACAGAACTAGAACAAACAATCCTACAATTTGTATGGAACCACAAAAGACCTCAAATAGCCAAGGAAATCTTGAAAAAGAAAAAAAACTGGAAGTAGCACAATTCCAGATTTCAAGTTATATTACAAAGCAGTAGTAATTCAAACAGTATGATACTGGCATAAAAACAGACACACAGATCAACAGAACAGAAAACCCAAAAATAAACCTATAATTATATGGCAAATTAATCTTTGACAAAGGAGGAATGAGTATACAACAGAAAAAGACTCTCTCTTCAACAAATGGTGTTGGGAAAACTAGACGGCCACATGCTACATAACGATCACTTATACGAATAACATGCGGATCAATTTCTTTCACCATCCGTAAAAATAAACTCAAAATGAACTAACGTCCTCAATGTGAGACCTGAAACCATAAACGTCCTTGAAGAGAGTATAGGCAATAATTTCTCTGATATTGGCTGTAGTAACTTTTTTCTAGATGTATCTTCTGAGGCAAGGGGAATAAAAGCAAAAATAAAGTATTGGGACTACATCAAAATAAAGCTTGTGCACAGCCAAGGAAACAATCAACAAAGCTAAAAGGCAAATTTACTGAACAGAAGATATTTGCAAATGATACATCTGATAAAGCGTTAGTATCCAAAATATATAAAGAACTGATACAATTCAATAACCCTAAACCAAATAATCCAATTAAAAATGGGTAGAAGACATGAATAGACATTTCTCCAAAGAAGACATCCAGATGGGCCAACAGACACATGAAAAGATGGCTCAACATCCCTCATCATCAGGGAAATGCAAATCAAAACTGCAGTGAGATACCACCTCACACCTGTGAGAATGGCTAAAATAAAAACCACAAGAAACAACAAGTGTTAGCGAGGATGTGGAGAGAAAGGAACCATCTTACATTGTTGGCGGGAATGCAAACTAGTGCAGCCACTGGGGAAAAGAGTATGGAGGTTCCTCAAAAAGTTAAAAATAGAACTACCCTACAACAGTAATTGCAGTACTGGGTATTTACCCAAAAATACTTATTGAAAGGCATACGTGCACCCCTATGTTTACTGCTGCATTATTTACAATTAGCCAAACTATGGAAGCAGCCCAACTATCCACTGACAGATAAATGGATAAAGAAGATGTGGGAGATACATATATATGTACATATATACATTTGTGTATATAAATATACATATATAATGGAATAATATATAATATATATTTATATAAATATAAATATAAACAATACAAAGAAAATGTGGTATATATGTATATATATTTCAATAGAATATTATTCACTCAAAAAAGGAATGGAATCTTGCCATCTGCAACCACACGGATAGAGCTAGAGTACAATGTGAAGCAAATTAAGTTCAGTCCAATAAAGACAAATACCATACGATCTCACTCATGTGGAATTTAAGAAACAAAACAATGAGCAAAAGAAAAAAGAGAGAGAGGGAGAGACAAACCAAGAAAGAGACTCCTCACTATAGAGAACACACGGATGGTGATCAGAGGGGATGTGGGTGGGGGGATCGGGGAAATAGGCCATAGGGATTAAAGAGTACACTTATCATGATGAAATAAAATTTAAAAAATAATGAAAAATCACAAACCAATATTCTTTGTGAACTTAGTTGCAAAAAGTCTTTCCAAAACGTTAGTAAATCAAATCCAGTGTTATGTACAAACTACATTTCATCCTGAGCAAGTGTAGTATACTAGCTCAGGCAGGCCGGGTTCACATCCCAGAATCCGTGTAATTTACTGCATTCGCAAACGAGGAAAGATCATGTCAATAGATAGAGTGAACACATTTGACAAAATCACATCTTTATTCTTGATGAACTCTTAGAAGGGAGCTTCCTCATCCTGATACAGGGCATCTATGAAAAGTCCTACTGGTAACATCGTAATTGGTGGCAGAAGACTCAACGCGTTCTCTCTAAGATCAGAAGCAACACAAGGATGTTTGCTTTCACAACCCTGATTTAACATTGTACTGGAAATCCTAGCCAGAGAAGAAAAGGAAATAAAACACATCCATGTTGGAAAGAGGGACGCAATATTATTCATAGACGAAATGAATATCTATGAAGAAAATCTGATGCAATTTACAAAAACGCTATTGGAATAAATGAATTTAGCCTGTTTGCAGGATACATGGTCAGTGCGTAAGAAGGAATTGCACTTCTTTATAGTAGCAACAAGTAATCAGAAATTGAAATTAAATAAGCAATACCGTTTGCAATAACATCAAAACACATTAAAAGTTAGAATCAATCTAACAAAAGAAGTGCAAGACCTGTACACTGAAACTACACAATACTGATTAAAAACTTAACAAAGACCTAAATAATGGAGAGTCACTGTGTTCGTGCATTGGAAAAGCCAACATTTTAAAAATGTGAGTGTTTCCCAAAATTGCTGTATAGTTTCAACACACTTTTTTTAATGTTTTAATTTAATGTAATGTAATTTTAATTTTTTCATTTTAATTATTTATTTTTATTTTATTTTAATTTTTAAGTTTCTGAATTTTTAATTTTTTTTAATGTCTATTTGTTTTTGAGAGCGAGACAGAGCATGAGCCGAGGAGGGGCACAGGGAGAGGGAGACACACAATCCCAGGCAGTCCCAGACCCTGAGCTGTCAGCACAGAGCCCAACGCAGGGCTTCGAACCCATGAACCGTGAGATTGTGACCTGAGCCGAAGTCGGACGCTTAACTGACTGAGCCACACAGGTGCCCCCAAGTTTCAACACAGTCTTACTCAAAATCCTAGCAGGCTTTTTTTCACTTTTTGTAGAAACTGACAAGTTAATTCTAAAAGTCACAGGGAAATGCAAAAGAGTTAGAAGAGACAAAACAACTTTGAAAAAAAGAACAAATCCAGAAATATACACATATCTAAAATATGTATAACATACAATTAAAATATATTTGCAAATATACAAAAACATATGTACACATATACATGTAATAGATCTGTGTATAGATTTCTGGATTTTCTATTCTGTGGAGAGACAACCGGTCTCAGGAGAACACGGGTCTGAACCGCACAGGTCCACGTACACGCAATTTCTTTTCATAAACACAGTGTAGGATACTGTAAATGTGTTTTCTTTTCCTTATGGTTTTCTTAATATTTTTTCCTCTGGCTTATTTTATTGTACAAGTATACTATATGATACATATAAAATACAAAATATGTATTAATCTACTGTTTAAGTTACCAGTAATGCTTCCAATCAACAGTAGGCTACTCGTAATTAAGTTTTCAGGAAGTTAAAAGTTACCATGGATTTCTGACTGCAGAGAGATAGATGGTCAGTGCTCCAGCCCATTCAAGGGGCAACTGTATACAATATTTTCTACAAGTGTAATTGTCCACTTTAAATATGTGCAGTTTAGGGGTGCCTGGGTGGCTCAGTCGGATGAGGGTTCGACCTTGGCTCAGGTCATGATCTCGTGGTCTGTGAGTTTGAGCCCCATGTCCGGCTCTGTGCTGACAGCTCAGAGCCTGGAGCCTGCTTCCCATTCCGTGTCTCCCTCTCTCTCCTGCTCCTCCGCTCACACTCTGTCTCTGTCTCTCTCTCTCAAAAATAAATAAAAACATTAAAAAAAATTAAATACGTGCAGTTTATTATACGTCAAGTACACCTTAGTAACATTTAAAAAATCTATCAAGTGAGCTGATCTCAGGGCATTTGGCATTATTCTAGCAGTGGCTTCAGCGTCAGTCAGGTGCTCCGAGTCCAGTCCATGGTACTGGAGTTTTAGATTAGTTGTATGCAAAACAATCAACTTCAGTCCTTACATTTTACATTTCACCATATACAAAAGTTAACTCAAAATAGATCACAGAACCAAACATTAAAACCTAAAACTATAAAGTACCAGAATCCAACATAGGAGAAAACCTTTCTGATCTTGGATAAGACAAAGACTTCTTAGATACAACGCCAAAGCACAACACATAAAAGAAAACAATAAATTGGACTGTATCAAAATTCAAAACTCTAGGTCCCTGAAATACACTGTTAGGAGAGGAACGGAAGCTGCAGAGTGAGGGCATGTGAAATACCGGACCAGGACTTCTATCCAAAATGTAGAAAGAATTCTTAAAACTCAATAAGAAGAGAATAGCTCAATTTTCAAAAAATGGGCCAAAAATTTGAAAAGATACTTCAACGAAGGAGATACGCATATGGTGAGTAAGCACACGGACAGATGCCCGACACCATTAATTATTAGGGAAACTCAAATGAACAACCACGAGATCCCACTACGCACCCGTAAGAGAGGCTAAGATTCCCGTTTCCAGTGTTGGGAGGATGTGAGGACGTCGAACATTCATCCACTGCTTTGTAAACCGAGCAACCACTTTGGAAAAGAGTTTGGCAGTTCCTCTAAAATTAAACCCGTACTCACTGTATCTTCCAGTTTCTTCGCCCCCAGGTATGTCCCCAGCGGAAATCCTACGCTCGTGAAAGATACACATGACTACAGCACAGCAGCCTTATTTACAACAGCCCCACCTTGAAACCACCCGAATGTCCGTTACCGGGTGAATGGGGAACGCGGCGGCCTGTCTGTGCCATGGAATATTACCCACCCGTGAGCAGAAACGAAGTATTCATCTATGCAACAACACACATTAATCTCAAGATAATTATGCTGAGAAAAAGCCACCGGACAGAAAAAATGCATATCCTATGTTTCCGTTTATATAAAATGCTAGGAAACGCAAACTAACCTCATGAGGTTGCTTGGGGAAGGGGCGGGATTACAGAGCAGGCCCAGGAAACACTTGCGGGTGCCCGACAGGAGCGTTACGTCCATTGTGATGGTTTCACAGGTGTGTATGTAAATCAAGACTTTTCTAATTGTCCATTTTAAATACACACAGTTTATTATAGGTCACGTACACCTTAGTAACATTTAAAAAAGTCTATCGTATGAGCTGATCTGGCCGTGGCTTTGGAGTCGGTCAGGCGCTCCTAGTCCGGTCCATGAGGACTGTCTGAACTGGGGGCAGCCTGAGTGGACGTGGGTTTTCTAAGAACACGCCGCCGCCAAGCACTGCCGATACGCTGTTCTGATTACCCCCGGTTACTACGGACAAGAATATAGGAAATCAATGAAGTTAAAATTGATGATTGTGCGTGTGTACTGTTTTACTCACTTTCAGGTGATTCTGTTCACTTCCCGTGTCCTACTTTCTTTCAGGGACGGGGCGTTCTCTGTCAGTTCTGTCTGGCCCTCCGACTTCAGTCCTGTGAGGAGAAAGGAAAGGCCCCGCATGTTCACAGTAAGCACGCGGCTGCCGCTGCACCTCCCGACTCCTCTCTCGCCTGTCTACTGGGGCCGAAGCTCCTCGGGGGCTCAAGGTCACCGGAGGTGGAGATTCCAGAAGGGCTGGGAATCTTGTCCCCCTGCCTCCCTTCCACTTGCCACGATCAACCTAGCCCCCTATTTCTATTTGGGGAAATTGCAAAGAGCTTTTACATGAGCCACAGTCTTGTCATCCTACAGTTAAATCTATACCTTCAAATGCAGGTGTTCCCGAGGGGGCGCATTCATTCTGCGGGAGGTAACTGGATGGATGTCAGGTTTACAGCTGAAAACAGGAGAAGCTTGCAAAGCGGAGTGGCGTTAGGAGTAGGAAGGAAAAGGGAAAAGACAGGGGCAGAGAAAGAAGGATGACCTGCGTCAAGGTCGTCACGACCAACCACGGTTCGTGCAGCATGAGCGTGCAGGCTCGGAAACCGAGGCGCTCTGTAAAACGGTTTCCTCTGGGGCAACCTTTTGAAGTCAATTCGAATTCAAACCAAGAGTACACAATTAAAAAATCAAGGAGGAATTCATTTTGCAGTCTCTTAAAAAGTAAACACCCCGCTGTTTAAAATTCATATAAAAAATCGAAGTGATTCCAGAAGTGATTACCTATAAAGTGTCAGAAGAAGCAAAGGCCTGCTGTCCCCTGGTGACCCAGGTGGTTACGGTCAACCCATGACTCTTCTACTTAACAAAGGCTGCGAGGCCCTAGTTCCTTAGTCCAGGGGTGGAAATCTATATAGACCTACCCAGCCACCCGGAGACCCTACAACACCTGGTCAGTGGACACTGACTTATGCCGTAGGAATTAGGCCACTGCTGCTTGATCGGTGCTTACAGAAGAAATTCTACCTGTACATTTTGAGTCTGTCAGGCTCAGTGTACGTTTTTAACTTTAACTTTTATGCCATTGACTAGTAACGGTGTAAGCCATGGGCACGCAGCAGCCAGGAAAGCAAAGTGCTTCTGAGTATTTGTGACTTGACAACAAAGGGCCCCTGAAAGCTGCATAATGTCAGCATTGATTATGACGACTGCAATTAACACCCACTGCCTGATTGCAATTAGGACGCTTACCGAGAGGGGCAGAGCTGTGTCTAGAATCGAAGAAGCAGAGAGGCTCCGAGTGGGGGTTCTGGCTGTGGACTGCCAGCAATCTTCCCTGCTGTGCCTGTCCCCTCACCTCTCAAATGGACAGACTAGTGGTGGCTGCCCTCTGAGTTTTCCGTGGGGATCGAATCAGCTGACATAGGTACATATCTTAGAGCAGTTCCTGGTACAGAATCAGCGCTCCGTAAATGGTAACTGTTTTCACGGCCGAATCGTATTTTTAGGAGGATCGCAATAGAAGCGGTTCTGACATTTCGCTTTTGGCCTGGGTTCTGATGCTCGCCTCAAGTATTCTACTAACCAGGAAGAGGGTCACAGTATTAGAAGTGTTATCACCAGTCGTGAGTTTGATGAAAAATGCTGAACAGCTGGCATCGAGAGTTCTGCTCCGTATAACTGAGACATTCCTTAAATCATTGCAGGTCACAGCTTCTCAGCTCTCGGTGCCTAGCAATAGGTACTCAGTGCCCATCCTAGCGGACAGCGAGAATGACAAGTGTGAGTGGGTGGGAGTGCTGAGTGACTTGCACAAGAGGCTCAGAAAAAGTCACTCCCGGGACCGCTCGGTCTATGTCCTGAAAGAAGCTTATGACGGCAGTCTGCCCCTGATCCAAACCACCCACACGGCTGCAATCATAGGTATGGGTTCAAACATGTATGCCGTAGGTCCGTACGCCTCACCACAATCTCCAGATCCGGAGCTGAAAAATGTAACTTTATCCACAACCCGTTTGTCGGTAAAACCTGCCTGACTGAGGCTGTCGGAGGTCTTCCCACCCCACCCACCTGCCCATTACCACTCTGCAAAAATACTGAGATATTTGATTATATGATGGTTCCCCAGGTCTTGCGTAAAATTATGTTTCTTTAAGATACAGTGATACCTTTCTCGAGTCTGATTAGTTTGGAGTTCCCAAACCCATCTGGCTCCAAGGGTATCATACCAGCGGTGTGGCCCTGTGTAGTAACTGTGAACTACCTAGCTTGAGGGTGGAGACTTTTATCTGTATTCCCAGTACTCGACAAATAAATGAAAAATAAGTGAGTCGATGAACGAACTGCTAAGATCAGTATTTAATAGACAAGAATATTTTTGTCTCCCAAACACCATCTCCTCTGAAATAGAGCCACTTTGCTATTTAGTGCTATGTAACATGGAACCTGTTACTACTGTCCTCAGCGTGTTATATGCAGATAATGCCTGCTTTCCAGTCCTGAAGAGCGTCAAGTGAACGGATATATATGAAGCTCTGTGCTTTGTATCCAAGGCGTTCGCTGACAAGTGCTATCTTTGCACTAGGGGTTTGAGTTCTGACCGTGTTCTTACACACGCCCCAGTGCTGTTACAGTTACGGCCACGAGCACCACCGATTCAATTAGAAAATTTTTTCATTCACGAGACAGTTACTTACTTATAGCGAGTTATAAAATACATCATTACTTAAATACCATTCTACATTCAAGGATTCATAAGCTTTATAATGATCTTTCTGAGACAAAGTCGTTTTATTTTTACTTCTATAATCGGAAAGAAAAATAATACAAATTAATTATTCTCACTATGATTCTTTTCATTTTCATATATGCTGAATATATATCTAACTTGACTTCTAAATTTTTTCAATATTGACAAATTTGTCCGGTTTACTTTAATAGCTTCACTTAATGTTCGCCCCCCCAAAAAAAATCCTTGATGTTTATGTCTCAAATATAGATCACAAAAGAATTGCTCTGGGAAATGAAGAAGGGCTGTTTGTTGTGCACGTTACTATAGATGGTAAGGAGACTCCCTCCTGTTCTGCTGTGACTCTAATAATAATGATATCAGACTTATTTTCTGTAAAATAAGTATTCCATTTCTGGTTTGATGTGTTTTCAACAATTTTTTTAATGTTTATTTATTTTTGAGACAGAGACAGAGCGTGAGAAGGGGAGGGGCAGAGAGAGAGGGAGACACAGAATCAGAAGCAGGCTCCAGGCTCTGAGCTGTCAGCACAGAGCCCGATGCGGGGCTCAAACTCATAAGCTGTGACATCATGACCTGAGACAAAGTTGGACACTTAACCGACTGAGCCACCCAAGCGCCCCTGGTCTGATGTGTTTTCAAGTCAGATGACTCTTCTAATATCCAGAGATCCATAGTCCCCAGAGTAAATCTCTTCACAGGTGGTTTTATATAATAAGTCCACTGTAAGAACTCAGTTTACTGTCTTCAAATTGGAACACGAAAGAAAACACAGTAATTCTGCTTGGTTCCCCGTCTCCCGCACTATCACACGGGCAGCACAATGAGCAATAACAGATAATTGAGTATTTCCTGGAGAAGACGGCAGATTTCTTTGTTTTTGTTTGGGTGCTCCTGGTCGTTTGAGGGAGAAATGGGGGACCAGATGAAGCCAAACAGAGCCGTTCCCTACCGCTGTCCTCTTGAATGTCTGGCACCTGAACGGTGGCTTAGCTGAAGGAGAACCCGCTTGTCCGTTAGCTGGGCTCCGAGTCGAAGGCCTCCCGCACTGTGTGGGTGACACAGTCCAGCAGAGGAGGCCCACGAAGGATCCAGCAGGCGTTCGCCATGAGAGCAGGAAGCGGTCTTTTGTGTGTGGCACTGCGTTCCATGCACTTAAACAGTACCTGGCACAGAGTAGCCACTCAACACATATTTGTGTAATAAAGGATCAATTTAATGCCAGAAAAAAGGATGTTTTTCCCCTAAAAAGTAGCATGTTTCCATTTGTTGGACATTGGTGTTTGCCCTGCTGCCTAACTTAATAAAATAAGTCAATAAATAACAACTTAACTTATTTACATTTATTACGCTTAAGATATTAAGGCAATTATGTTACTTTTGAAATAATTACTTTCTTTTTTACCTAAATGATTTTTGACCTCTTACCCTTTCCCTCCTCCCCTTTTCTATCCCTCTCAACCCTAATCCTGAGACTTTCCCTCCTCCCCTTTTCTATCCCTCTCAACCCTAATCCTGAGACTTTCCCTCCTCCCCTTTTCTATCCCTCTCAACCCTAACCCTGAGAGTATGTCTGGGACTTTACCAGAACCTGACTTTGACCCACTGGATTAATGATTGAGAAAGAATTAAAAAATAAGAAAACATTCTTCTTACGATGAAGGAACCATTTTTCAAATGGTTTCATTTTCAAGAAAATTAAAAGGCAACTTACTGAATGAGAGAAAATATTTGCAAAGTCATATCTGGTTAGGGGTTAATACCTAAAATATATTTAAAAAATCATACATCTCAATTACCAAAAAAAAAAAAAAAACAAAAACCCTTCAATCTGATTCAAAAATGGTCAGAGGATTTGAATAGACGTTTTTTCCCCCAGAAAAGACATATCGCTGACCAACAGGAACAGGAAACAGTGCTCAGCATCCCTAATCATCAGGGAAATGCAAATAAAAACTACGATATATCACTTCCTAAATGCTAGAATGCCTATTATTAGCAAGATAAGGAATAAAAAGCGATGGCAAGGTGTGGAGAAAAGAGAACTCTTGTGCACTGTTGCTGGGAATGTTATTTGGCTCAGCTACTACGGAAAACAGAACGGAAGTTCCTCAAAAAGTTAAAAATAGAACTACCATATAACCGAGCAATTCTAGTTCTGGCCATTTATCCAAAGAAAACAAAAACACTAACTAGAAAGGATATCTGCACCCCCATGTTCACTGCAGAATTATTAATAATAACCAAGATATGGAAACCACCTTAAGCGTCCATCAATGGATGGATGTATAAAAAATGTGGTATACATATACAATGGAATATTATTCAGCCATAAAAAGAACATCTTTCCATTGTGAACATGGACAGACCTTGAGGGTATTGTGCTAAGTGAAATGAATCAGAGACAAATACTGTATGATGGCACTTATATGTGGAATCTAAACAAGCAAAAAAAAAAAAAAAACCAAGCAAAAACCACCCAGGAAACACACATACACACGCACACACGCACGCACACCAAGGCTCATAGAAAATGGAGAACAGAAAGGTGTTTTCCTGGGGTGGGGGAGGGAGGGTGCAAAATGGACGAATGGGGTCAAAAGGCACAAACTTCCAGTTATAATAAAACAGATGAGTCTTGGGGGTATGATGTTCAGCACAGCACCTATAGTGAATAATACCGTGACGCATATTTGGAAGACACCAAGAAGATAGGAGAGTAGATCTTAAAAATTCCCATTGTAAGAACAATAATTTTGTTAACTATGTATGGTGCTGGATGTCATCTAGGCTTATTGTGGTGATTGTTTTGCAGTATACACACATACTGAGTCAGTCTGTTGCGCCCCTGAAATTAAGATAATGGCATACCTCAATTATACCTCATTTACAAAAATCTTTAAATTAAGAAGACATTGCTAATTTGAAAGTGACTTGTCATTTTATTTGTAAAGAATTCATTCCAGTTAATGACATTAAGACTCATGAGATCATTTTAGTTGGACCTTTTCCAGTTGCTTTTGGGTAAAATTGAGAGAACATTCAAAACAAATAGAGATTATTCTGAATTTAAAAATGGTTTATATTTACTTGTGTAGAAATTATTCGCGTTGGTGACGTGAAGAAGATTCATCAGATTGAACTCATCCCCCATAGTCAGATGGTTGCAGTGATCTCTGGGAGAAGTCGCCATGTGCAGCTGTTCCCCATGTCAGCTTTGGACGGACAGAAGACTGACACTCACAAGCTGGCAGAAACCAAAGGGTGCCACACAATGACTTCTGGAACGGTGCGCCAAGGGGCCCACACCCTCTGTGTAGCAAGGAAGAGCCAAGTCTTTTGTTACGAGCTGTTCCAGAGCAAGAAAATTTCTCACAGAAAGTTTAAAGAGCTCCAAATCCCAACCAACGTCCAGTGGATGGCCATCTTCGGCGAGCAGCTCTGTGTGGGATTCCAGTCGGGATTCCTGAGATACCCCTTGAGGAGAGAGGGAATCCCATACAGGATGCTCCACTCGCGGGACCCGACACTGTCGTTTATTGCCCAGCAACCAGAAGATGCTCTCTGTGCCATCGAGCTCTCCAGTATCGAGTATCTGTTGTGTTTTCAGAGCATTGGAATTTACACCGACAGCAGGGGCCTTCGCTCCAGGCCGATTGAACTGATGTGGCCGGCGACTCCAACCTACTGCCGTAAGATGACCTTACAATCTGTTCCCTTCTCTTGCTGTATCTCTCCTCGGAAAATTACCTTTCTAGAGTCTCTATTGTTAACGACAGGCTGTATTTTTGAAAGCGACAGCATTGAAGATTTTCCCTGGCTTTTCTGTCTTTTTAAGTAGAATGACTCGAATGAGTTATAGCGAAGTCATACAGGTGATAACTTAGCCCTTAATTTTGACCACATTCATAGAGAAATATACCTTGAATATATCCTTGACCCAAATTGTTGCTTTTTGTAAGCTCCTAAATAGGTCATCTTCATGGTCACTGAAAATCATATACACATTAATTAACCATAAGAAATAGTTACTATATATATATATATATATAGTATATATACATATTGCCTTTTAGGTTTCGTTTATGTCAAGTATAACATATAATGTTTCTAAATAATTTTAACTCATTTCATATTTTATTGGTGCAGGCCATCATTTCATAAGTACAATACAGCCTTTTTTATTCACTTAGACAATTGTATCGAGCACTTAATATGAGCAACTTACTCTGCCAAGGGCTGAGTCACAGTATTAAACATAAGACTAGTCCGTGTCCACATGGAGGTTATAATCGTGAGATGAGACCAATAACAAGCAAATTCTAGGAGAGGGGAGCGCCGTTTTCCACGGGAAGACCCAAGAAGGATGTTTGATCTGAACCAGAGGGTCGGGGAGGCCAGCTAAAGAAATGAGAAGTGTTTTTGTCTTTCAACACCGATTTAAAAACGTCATTCTATTGCTTTCTCACTTCCATTGTTTCTGTGTCTTTTCTATTTAGCCTCTTTTGAGATTTTCTCATTATCTTTGGTTTTCAGCAATTTGACTGAAATTGCGCTTACACGTGCTTTCCTCGGTACATACTCTGCTTGGGGTTTTCGGAACTTTTCGGATCTCTTGGAAAACTTTTAGGGATATTTTCTCAAGTTGTTCTAACCCTGTTTTCTCTTTTCTGGGGCTCAATTTACATGCTTGTTGGACCTCTGGATTTTGTTCCACACGTCATTGAGGTTTATTTATTTTTTCTAATCCTTGGTGGTTTTTTTTTTTTTTTTCCTTTGCTTCAGTTTGGATAATTTCCATTGACTCCATGTTCAGTTTTACTGATCTTTCTTCCCCTGGTTTATCCAAGAATTAAGCATTTCAGATACTGTATTCTTCGGTTTATAATTTCATTTTTTGAAATTTCCAATTATTGAGTGAAATTGTCCTATCTCCCAATATGTTTATATTTTTCACAAAGTCCTGAATGATTTGTAATACTTATTTATAATTATTCCAATATATGGCTCATCTGTGGGTCTATTTTTTTTCTGGATTAAGGATGCTATCTTCCTGCTTTTCTACATCTTACTATTTCGTTGTCCTTTGCTGGACGTTACGAATGCTGTGACGTAGGGACTCCGGACTACATTATGTAGTTCTCTAGAGAGTGTTGTAGGTTTTGTTCTGACAAGCAAGCAATCTACTGATGGACTAGTTTGGTTTTGCTGAAGCGTGGCTTTCTTCTTTGTTAGGGTGGGCCTATTTTAGCTTTTCTTTTAGTCCTTACTCCTCAAGAATGGCCTTTTTGGGGTCTCAGCTGAATGCTCAGGGTTTTCACCAATGTCTATCTGGGTCAGAAATCTAATTAATCTTTCCAGCACTGTGCTCCTCATGAGATTTTTGATATCACTCAGTGCTCTGAGCAGGTCTCATGGGGTTTTTTGCTCTGTCCATGAGCAGCTTTGGATTTTTCTGGGGTCTTCCCTGAGAGGAGGCCAGCTCCTACTTCAGGGCTTCCGGCTGGTCCAGGATTTCACCTGTGTGAGGGTTGGTCTGGGCGCGAGAGATGACACGAGAAGTCAGTCTCTTGGAGTCAGCCTCGTATCAGGACTGGTCCAGGGCTCCCTATGTAAGGGCTGAGACAGAAATCATAAAGACAAGACAAAGACAAGACAAACGATATGGAGACAGCCTCTTATCCGGACTGCTCAAAGTTTATTTTTTCTTTACGGTTTTTATGCATTTTCTCTAAACACAGCAAGCATGTATCCTGCAAAGATTGGCAGGATGAAAACACTCCAATTTCTCAAGGTTCTTAGTAAAATAAAAAGAAACTGATTGGGGCGCCTGGGTGGCTCAGTCGGTTAAGCGTCCGACTTCAGCTCAGGTCATGACCTCACGGTCTGTGAGTTCGATCCCCACATAGGGCTCTGTGCTGATGCCTCATCAGAGCCTGGAGCCTGCTTCAGATTCTGTATCTCCCTCTCTCTCTGCCCTTCCCCTGCTCACGCTCTGTCTCTCTGTCTCTCAAAAATAAATAAATGTTAAAAAAAATAAAAAAAAAAGAAACTGATTAAAACAACCTTTACATCCCATAAAACTTCAAAGAACGCTGGTTTCTCAAGGTTACATAGATTGTTTAAACAATCAGTATATGAGGGTAAAAAACAGCACACCTGCCGTCAAAGCATAACTAATGAATACATTCTGGGGAATATCGTGGGTTGGAAGGATAAGAACAAAGTATACAGATATCAGTTAAAGGTTCTAACTACAATTAGAGGAAATTGTGTGAAAAACATGTTTTTCTCCAAAGCTACGCTCTAAGATTATTTATTATCTACTGACCATTAATAATGTCTAAACCCGAAAACTACAGCAATCACCACATTTCTGAGGGTCAGGCTGCACTCTTAGGTTTAATAGAACAATTAGAGATTTATTTTATTCTTGAATTATTTCTATATTACCTGAGGCAAACTAAAGCCTCCTAAATGATTTTCTTTTATTTTCATGATGACCAACATTCTTTCTCTCTATATTCTAAACCTATTAAGAGGAATAACACCAGCAGCATTAACTGGCTAGCGGAGGGGATGCCATAAGACCCTCTTTACTTTACCCTGCAGCTGCTGCTGGCAGGGACTTTTCTTCAATATTATCATCACCCTGAGTGCAGGGATTCTTACAGACCCAATGTTCTTATCGTAGGCCTGGCACGAATTTGTCTCCTGATGGCCCTTTCACGACTGTGCCTGTCTTAGGTTGCCCCCCCTCTGAGGAATCTTACTCATCACTGGCTAACCAGCCATCCTCTTAGGGCCAAAGTGAGGAGATCAAAAACCGTAACTTTTATGGCCTCAGGCCCAATACTTTCCTTAGGACACCTCCGCCCGTTAGCGGGGGTCCAGGCTCCGGGCCGCCTGGGCCTTGGGCCTTACTTCTTCACCCTGGGCATCGCTCCCAGGGCCATGGCTTCTTGGTCCCCAGCAAGATTTGGCCAGGGATTTTGAGGGAACTGGCGTGCAGGTGTCTGGGACACATTTTCTGGGGCTCCTTCCTCTGTGTTCTCTGCCTTGCAAATTCCGGACACATTAGAATGTCCCCTCTGCCCAGAAAAACTTCCACTCTCTGCTGGGGCTCTGTGTGGGGTCGGCCTCATGTCTTTCTCCCTTTTTTAGGGATGGCGGTCCTGCACTGTATACTAACACCTAAAAATAGGGACTTCATTTTTTTCCCCCAGTTTTATAATTATCGATGGTGGCAGGGCATGTCCAGTATCAGCTGCTCTCTCATAACTGGAACAGTCCATCCACGCTGCACTTTGTGAGCAACTGTAATAAGGTTCAGTGTTTCGGGCATGAAGTTCAACATCTCAGTTTGAGAGATGGGGCTGGAGGGTGCTCATGAGCCAAACTACAGAAGGTGTTTTGGAGGCACTGACATGGTTAGATTTGCATTTCGGAAACATCTCTAGGCTCCAGTGATTAAAGACTATGCCAGGTGAGACCGGAGTCCAAGAGACCATCTTGGAAGTCACTGTAGAAACTGTGGATTAAAACTGTGTAAGGCATAAGGAGTCTGGTGGAGAGGAAAGAGTTCGAGGAATATTGAAGAGATGTTCATACACTTGACTGTAAGTGGAAGCTGAGGTACAGAGAATCGGCAGTGATTCTCGGGTGTCCAACTTGAGCACGTGCCCGGGTGCCACCGATGTCTACTAACAAAACACAAGGCAGGATGGACTTGGACAAGGGACGAAGGATGTCATCATTTCGCCTCTTGCTTTTCTGTTGTGTTGCTGAACTATCTTAAATCAAATCCTAGAAGTCATTTGTTGTTCCACCTCAATACATTTTACATTATCTCTCTAAAAATATGGACATTTTCCCATAGAACCACATTGCCATTATCACCGTTGGAGAAGTTACCAATGATTGTTACCATCCAATACACGGTCTATATTTAAATATCCCCGATTATCACAGAGATGTCTCTTTTGACAATGTGTTTCTCGGAATCGAAATTTAAAGAAGGTCCACATATTGCACGTTATTGTTACATCATAAATATCGTCTAATCTCGAATGCCCTTCCAAGCCGCTGGTTGGCTGTCTGTAGGACGTTCCACAATCTGGATGTTTCCTCACGGTGCTTTGTAACTTCTTCCTTTATATCCTAAATTCCCCATAACTGAGAATGAGCGCTCAAGACTTCTACTAAGAATGCTTCATGAATAAGCATGAATAAGCCGTGTCTGTCATTCTGAAGCACACTGGGGCACACGATGTCTGGTCATCGACCTGTGGCCATGCTAAAATGGGTTACTAGTTTCTGATGTTGTCAGCCCGATGCCTTGGACATGCTGGGTTTGCACTGCCCTAGGAGAGTGCATAGAGACGGGGACACAGGTCAGAGAACCAAGAAACACAACATTAGACGGTCAAGGGCAAGAGGCCCACAAGGAGAATTCTGGGAGGCGAGTGTCACTGAGCAGCCAGATGAGACAGGCTGCAATGTGTCTGCTGGTTTCAGCAGCTGGTGGCTGATGACGTGTGGTGAGAGCAGCTGTAACGGAGGTAAGGCACAAGCGTGTCTGGACCGAGGTGTGAGGAGGGCCGAGAAGTGGGGGCATGAAACGTGGATGACACTCTTAAGAGCTCGGCTGTAAGAAAAGGGAGGAGAATGGCAAACCAGTAATGTTGCTGTTGTTTCAATGGGGACACATCCATGCTGAGAGGTGGGAATTATAAATTATTATTAATAGATCTGAAAATGTTACCGGCTGCAAGTTTTCGCTGCTCTGTGTGTTAACTTCGCTCTTGACATACATGTTTCTAATCTTATGCTACAGTCTTGCTGTGACCTGGATTAGTTTAGGAGCCGGATTTCGACATGCTGTGCAGTCACTTAAAGCTGCAGTTAGATGAAAAATGTTAGAAAGCTTTCTGTTAGACTTGTGCTGTTTGTACTGTACTCTAACATGTGGCCCCTGGGCATCATTTATTGTTTTTATTTTTATTTATTTATTTATTTATTTATTTTTAAACGTTTATTTATTCTTAAGAGACAGAGCGTGAGCAGGGGAAGGGCAGAGAGAGAGAGAGGCAGATGCAGAATCCGAAGCAGGCTCCAGGCTCTGAGCCATCAGCACAGAGCCCGACGCGGGGCTCGAACTCACAGACCACGAGATCATGACCTGAGCTGAAGTCGGCCGCTTAACCGACTGAGCCACCCAGGCGCCCCTGTTTTTATTTTTTTAACCGTGTTAGAAAACGTGAGGCAGCGACTATATAATTACAGTACCGTAACTGGGTTCTTTCACATCTCCAATCTGAAGTTTTTTTGTTTTTAATTATCGGGCTTAGTAGACACAATTTATAATGAATGCTGTGTGGTTCTGCTTGTACACGTTTTTGAAATGACAAAATTTTAGAAATGGAGGACAGATTATTGATTCTCGGGAATCAGGGGAGGCGGGGGAACTGGGTGGGGTTGTAAAAGGGACCCCTGAAGGACCCCTGTGGTGGCATAAATGTCTGGTATTTTGACTCTGGCAGCGGATACATGAACCTATACAGTTGAGGACACTGTACAGACCAACACACACGCACACACACGTGCGCGCGCACGCCAGTAAACTGAGGAGATCTGCCTAGATGGGTAGGTCGAGTCGATCAATGTCAGTATCCTAGTGACCGTGACACTGAATGGAACTGGGCAGAGTTCCAGGTGCAAGGGATCTTTCCGTATTATTTATCAAGACTGCACGTGAATTTATCATTATCTTAATAAAAATTCCAGTGCAAAATGGAATCCTAAAGCCCACACTTGCTGTCGCCTCCTCCCCGTCTCCCAGGTTACAATGCCCCGTATCTCTCCGTGTACAGTGAAAACGCGGTGGACGTCTTTGACGTGAACTCCATGGAATGGATCCAGACCGTCCCCCTCAAGAAGGTGACCCGACACGGAGATCGCGTGACTAGCGAATCGCTGAGAGCGCCAACAGGAGTATCTGTTTGTCCATCTGCTGTACTCGCCAACGTGTATTTTCTAATTTGGAGGCTAAACTGAGAGTAAAAAACCCACTCCAAAATGCAAATTGGTTCACTTTATTACGAGTACAAAAGCTATTTCGTGATACCCACTTGCATTATATAAAGTAGGGCTGTCACGATATAAACAGGACAGTTATATGTGTTTATAAATGTAATGTAAACATAATGTCTCGCATTTAGTTTAGTTACTTTCGTTACTAATTTTGACTTGGAAATCCCATGAAAAACTGTACAGTTTAAAAAAAAAAAAGTAAATATCCAAAGCTGCGTTTAAGATTCGTAGTTAGGGTTTTACAGATTCGCAATAAAAATTTTGTATCTCTACTACAAATAATTTTAAACATAGATAAAAATTTCAAAGTGAAAAACTGTCATTTTTTTTAAGAAAAGATCACTGCAGATTTAAGAATAATTAAATTTTGGTATATTTAAACATAGCAAGAACTATGTATCAAAAAAAGTTTATAGAGGAATAGGATGAAGAAAGTAGTCACAATTACGTGAGATTTTGCCCTCCTTTAAACAGTATCGGCAGCAGGAAAAGCTTTTGCAAGGACTACCCGACTACATAAAACATGAAATCTTCCAGCATTCTAAGTGTGAATCAGTCAGATTAACTATTTGATAAAACGAATTTATGAGGGAGATGAATCTTCTGAAAATAACTTTTTATTACTAATTACTTTTTTGAAAGTTAATTTAAAAGTTGAACGTATTTCTATTTGTTAGCAATTTTCAGATTTCTTTAACCTATGATATTCATGTTTCTGAAATTTTATTCCTGTGAGTTTGTAACACCAGCCATTCCCTTTGACTGGTATTTTTGTTGTGTTGCATTGTGTTTTTGTTTTTGAGACCATGGTATTTTGAAGGGGGAGCTTACATAGAATATTTTAATAATTAATACTTTATATATAAGCAAAGAGCCTTATAACTTAATTTTTAAAAGTATTTGTTGAAATGGTAATCACGCTTTTTATTATTTTAGGTTCGACCCTTGAACAGTGAAGGATCCCTAAATATTTTACTTTCGGAGACAATTAGATTAATATATTTCGAAAATAAGACAAGTAAGAAACAACTTCTTCTTAGAACTACTTCCAAGAGACCATGTTCCTAGCTGACTGGCCCAGTGTCACAGAGTTGAGCGAGTGGAGTGACGCTGATTCGATGCGCTGGGGGCAGAGTGGCTCTCCTTCGTCCTTGCCCATCTGTAGAGAGAAAGCATTTCCTCGTGGCACTCCGCAGTTACTTTCGGCAGGACTGCCCCAGGCGTGGCTGGCCACGAGCGCCTGTGAATACAAACCACCCCGCACGACGCCCGCTCGCCGTGAGGACCCGCTCCCTCTCCCAGGCGGTAGTGCCTGCGCTGACAGCAGCTGGGCAGCCCGGCCCTCATCCAACTTCCCCCACCTGTAGTTTTAGACTCTAGCAGACTCGGAGTAGGAAAAAAAGCCACGTGGATTCATTTCTCTTTTTTTGTTACCTTACTGATAGCATGGATTGCGGAGTGCAGCTAAGTATTAACTGCTAGGGCTGCCACGGCCACAGACTAGGGGGTTTAAACCACAGAAATGTATTGCCCCACAGTCCTGGAGGCTACAAGTCTGAGGTCAGGGTCTCCGTTTGTTCCTTCTGAAGGCTGCGAGAGACCAGCCCCAATGACTTCATCTTAACTTGATCACCTACAAAGATCCTCCTTCCAAAGAAGGTCACACCCAGGGGCACTGGAGGTTAGGACATCGGTATCTTTTAGGAGACACAATTTAACCTGTAGCAAGCGGTCTTATTTCCTGTTTGAAGCCTAAGACAGTTTTGAGGGTTTCTGGGTGACAGTTTTATTTATTTCTAGATATTAAAAACTAAAATAGAGTGGGCGCTGGACTCCTAGGGGTCTAAGGACGAGTCACATCCTCCTCTAAGATCAGAAGCAGCAGAGACTCGAGGCGGATTCTTCCCTCCAAGAGCGGGGGGCTGGGGAGGGGTCACTTTACCCCACCTCCACACCTCCTTCTCCTGTCATGGGCCTCAGAAATGCTTTGCTTTGTTACAGTAACTGGAATTGTTTTATTTATAGAAAGACTCACCCTTTACATTTTTCCCTGCAGCACAACAAAATATTCTAATGCCCTTAAGCCACAAAAATCTGGTAGGAGAAAAACAGTATGGACATGTGAGGGCCAGTCGAAGGGGAAGACACCAATGCCGCTGCTCTCTCCTTCTCAGGAAATGATGTTTTATAGATCTAAGTCCGCACAGATTTATTTTTCAAGTACTGCTTAAATGGAACGTTACGTTCTGTTCGTTAATGCTCCATCCCTATTCTTGACGATGGATGACGGAGGCCATAAGCATCCAGTTTTAACTTTTAAGACCTAGAACAATTATGATATTTGTGCAGTTCCTTTATTGTGAGATTAACGTGAAATCAATGGATGCGGAGGCATGTTAACAGTTTAAAGGACGCTGTTGTTTTATTTGTTTAAAAACGTGTACAGATGGAGACGAGCTGGCATTTCCTGAAATGGCAGATAACCCTCAGAAGCACATGGTCCGACACCTCCACAGCAAGCGGCACTATTCCTTCAGAGTTCCCAAAGGGAAGGGAAAGCTGCTCGCGGGGCTGTGATCGCCGCCCCTCACGTGTGGGCCAGAAGGACCACTGCAGAACCGTGTGTTACTTGATGTAATTTGGAAGAAAAAGAAAGAAGTCCCTGAAACTCGGGCAGAAACCTCTGCTCACATCAGTGTCATGTTTATTTCTCTGTGACACTTCAAAGACGACCTTTCCGTAGTGAGTACACATGGAAGTGTAATGTCGACTCGTACCCCTGTGACCGTGGAGTAACCGAATGTGTAAGCCTCCACGGGACCCACACAGAACACACGTGTACGCACATCATAATGTATGTCCCATAAACATTCTGTGAACTAATAAATTATACTGTGTACGCATGTGGACTGATGACTCTCTGCCTCTGGATGTGTTTTGCTTTGACTTTAAGACCACCTTCAGTAATGAGCCATTACTTGGTAACAATCTCTATAACCGAATAGGCAGAGAAAGTGGGCTGATCTTTGGATTAAAAATAAAAACATTTCCGAAGCGGTGTAAATTCTTTGAAAAGAGGCAGAATCCTATGAAAACCATCTAATGGCAGAGCCTCTCTGATGTCTGTGGCTGCCTCAGGTAATGATCTCTACCAAAAACTTTGAAGTTTTTCAAGTTCCAAATTTTCAACTCTTTTTGAAATTGTGGATTTCTCTATTTCCTTTCGCATCCAACAGTTTTGGCTTCATATATTTTTAAAACTTTCTTATTGGATTCACATGCATTTCGGACAGTTAGATAATTGATCTTATCATTATGCAAATTTCACTCTCGCAGACCTTACTTGAGAATTTGCATAGTTCATCTTTTTTTCCACCCTTCACTCTTAACCTACATGTGTTTTTAGATTTAAAATGCATTTCTTACATATAGCATATGATTAGGTCTTGCTTTTCATTAAGTTTCATACTGTCCGTGCTTTAATTGGGAGTATTTAGAACATTTACAATTAATATAAAGATAGTGACATGTTCGGCCTTAAATGTATCATCTTTCTTATTTGTCGCATCTCTTCTTATTTTTCTTTGTTCTTTGTTCTTGTATCTGTTGAATTAATTTTGTATTCTATGATCCCATTTTTTCCGATACAGTTTTTACTTGTACCACTTTAGTTTTCGGCGGTTGTTCTCCAATTTATATTATTGCAATTCTAATTCCAGGAAGATGTGTGAGTTTTCCAACACCACCAAGCACTTCTCTGACACCAGGGGGGTGTCCTCCAATGCAGCTCAGTTTTGACCCAGTCTACCTGGAGACACTGTCAGATCACGCAGTCGCTCAGCTCCACGAGACTGCCCACCCCCCTCCACTCCAGACATGGATGGGCTGCAAGCCCGGATTGCAATGGGGATCAGAGGCTCCAACAACTCTCTCCTTGGGTTCCATTAACTTGCTAGAGTGGCTCACGGAACTCAGAGAAACATTTTACTTATTACTGGTTTCTTATAAAAGGAACTCAGGAACAGCTAGATGGGAAACATGCACTGGACAAGCTCTAGGGAAAGGACACAGGTTTCCACGGCCTCTCCGAGCCCACCGTCTCCCTGAACCTCCACGTATTCACCAAGCCGGAAGCTCTCTGAACCTCGTCCTTCTGGGGTTTTATGGAGGCTTCAAGTCACAGGCATGATTGATGACATCGATTGGCCATTAGTAGTGGATTCAACCTCCACCCCTCGCCCCTCCCCGGAGGCTGAGGAGAGTGGGACTCAAAGTTCCAACTTTTTAATCACATTCTAAACACGTGGTTGGGTTCCCTGGCCACCAGGCCCCACTCTGGGTGCTTTCTGAAGTCACCTGATTTAACATAACAAAAGACATCTTTGTTACTCTCATCCGTTAGGAAATTCCAAGGGTTTTAGAAGGTCTGTGTCAGAAACGTGATGAAGACCAAATATGTATTTATTATAAATTATAGGATCACAATTATGCATCTTTAACTTATTACTCTTTACCCTGAAATAATGGTACCATTCACCTATATCGTAAAAACCTTGTAATATATTTCCATTTAATTCTTCAATATTTGTGCTATTATACATTTTGTTTCTGTTATATTTTTTATTATACCGTCCTACTTGGGTGTTATTTTTCCTTAAACAGTAAATTATCAAGAATTCATTTTATTTAATTTACTTATTTTTAAATGTTTATTTTTGAGAGCAAGAGACACAAAGTACGAGTAGGGGAGGGGCAGAGAGAGAGGGAGACACAGAATCTGAAGCAGGCTCCAGGCTCCGAGCTGTCAGCACAGAGCCTCACACGGGGCTCGAGCCAACGAACCGCGAGATCATGACCTGAGCCAAAGTCAGACGCCCAACCGACTGAGCCACCCAAGTGCCCCAAGAATTTATTTTAAAAGGTAAAAAAAAATTTACATTTATTCACATATCTACCATGTTTGGAACTCTTCATTTTTAATGGTTTGCTCTATATGGACTTTTTGAAGCCATAAGATCAGTTGTCTTGTAAAATGTCCCACTCTCCAGGCTTTATTTTTTATCGTTGTCATTCCTTCACTGAGTATTCCCGAGCTGGGATGACCTATCAGACGGTACACGGGAAAAACGAACAGTGCTTGTAAATGCATGTACCAGTTCTCAACTGGGCGCTATTTTTCAGGGGGCATTTGATAAAAATCTAGGTGCTGCTGGCATCTAGCGGGTAGAGGCCAAGAATGGTGCTCAAGAGCCTTACTGCACAGTTCTGGCCCTGACAACAAAGAACCTTCTGGCCGAAGACACAAACAGCGTGCAGGTTGAGAAATACCACGGTGGTGCCTGAAGCCCTGTGGCTCGCGGAAAACTCAGGATTTTTGTGTAGTTGGCATGAAGTGTGCAGGGCTGGCGAGAGGGTACAATCCAGGGAAAAATGGAGGGCGAGGGGTCAAAGAGACCAGGGTCCTAAGTCTAGAGCAACACGGTTTGGAGTCCGTCCTACCCGACGGAAAACACTGAACTATTATCTGCGGAACTACAGTCACTAACACTCCCGGTGTGAAAAGACCGCGCGGGTCGTAATACAGACGGACTGCAGAGCAACGGGGCAGCTGCGGTAACTCAGGCACACGATGCGCTGAGCTTTAAAGAAGATAAATGACTTAATAACCTCTTTGGAACGCGAGGAGGATGAGCCGAAGCAGGGCCACGGGGTCTGGCCTGGCAGCTGGGTGGACATTATCCTTCTGTGAGGTCAGGAACCTAGGGCAGGGGAGCCGCCCCGTGGGGGAAGGCGTGGAGTCTGAGGTCACTGCGGGGCTTGCGAGGGGCTATGTCCGGGAAGCAGGTGGCCTGGTGCTCAGGAGGGAGCCGTGTCCTCAAGGAACCGAAGCATTTAGGCGATGGCTGAAGTCCCAGTGGAAGGCACCCAGGGGACGGGAACACTGGAGAAGGTCTGGTCCGAGAAGGAGACCCAGACAGAGGAAAGGAGCCACGACTACCATCACGGCAATGATGCTGCCGCAGATGGCCCGTAACCTAAAGTATGGCCCAAAACATGTCCCCTGAGGAGCTCAGAAATCCCCGAAGCGTGGGCAGGGCAGAAGCCGGAGGGCGGCAGGTGGAGGAGCGAGTGCTGGCGGGGACAGCCGGGGCCCAACCAGACCGCACTCCTGGAGGGAGTGGTGGGGACGGCTGCTTTTATCTATTCTCCACCGGACAACTTGCGTCCCCCGTCCGCAGGGCAGCGCTGCACACCTGCCCCGTGTCCTCACTCCCCATCACCCGGCGCGGCAATCGGGACCCTACCTGCTCGTCTGAAGTTCGGAAGGATCCCGGCAGGCAGCTCACGGCGGCCGGAGAGTCTCCTGGAGCGAGCGCGGCCTGGACTGCAGCGGCGCCGCACGCGGGGAGAAGCCGAGCCCATCGCCCCACAACCCTGCGGGGACCTCCTGCTGCGACACTGTCACTTCCGCGCGTCCCCTCCGTGGCGTCGACTGCGGCCCTGTGGAGCCTCTCGGGAGCTCATCGCGCAGCACCCTGGGAACGAACCCCCGCGAGGCCTTGTGCGCAGGTGCAGCCCCGCCTCCGGCCGCGGAGAGCCGCCCCCGGAAGTCGGAAGTCAACTCCGGAGTAGAGGTCGCGAGCGGGTGCCTGCGGGTCCCTGTGGCGTCAGGCGCGCGCGCGGACGGGAAAGCGCAGGCTGTGTGGCTGCCTGGGAGACTGGCAGCCGGAGGCCCGGGGCAAATTCTAGCTGCCAATGAGTAGGCAGGGCAGGTGAGAGACTACGGGGGCTCAGTGTCCTTCCCTGCCTGTGCTGACCATCAAATAAAACACCTGTGAAGGGTGAGCCACATGCCAAGTGATAAGCACTGGTTAAGCGTAAACTTCTGGATTCAGAAGACGATTCCCTTTTCTTTGTACTCAGTTCTACCTTAAAAAAAAAAAAAAACAAACAGACAACAACCATAAAACAGGTGCAGAGATGGTGGGACAAGCCTTTTGGTGAGGGAGTTCAAGTTCAGAGACAGATGTGGTTTCCTCCCAGTCTCACGTGCCTTCTGAGACCCTTTCTACCACTCAGCGGTGCAGCGTTTCCAGCAGCAGGTGCGTACTTGGGGATGTGATGATGAAGCGACCGTGGAGTCGGTTGCTCCCTGTGGCGAATCTATTTCTCACGTTCTGGAATCTCTACTCTCTTAAGAGGGAGACGCCTGGTTCCTTGTGTGAATTCCAGACTTTCCACGGAGGGCATAGTCTGCTACCCTAGGGAATTCCAGGGGAGTCAGGTGTGGGGCATGGATGAAGGTTCCAACTGAGATGAATTTGTTTTGCAGGACGTGGTCCCAACATTCCTGGGACAAAGCAATTCTTGGGAGCTGGGAAGGGGCCCCTGCATAGAAACCCCACCTGCAGGAAGCAAAGGCTCCTCTGGTTCTCACCAGAGCCGCAGAGCAGAAGTGGAAGAACGGAGAGGAGAAGGGTCTAGATTTGAACGGTCTTAAGGAATTCTTGATCTTCCTGACCGGAGTGGACCAGACGATCTTGGTGTTTGCCACATCAAGAAGCCACCTCAGACTATGACAAGAACTCCTCCAACTCAACAGCAGAAAACACCAGCCCTTCCTATTAACCAATGGGCAGAAGGTCCGACTAGACAGTTGTCCAAAGAGGACATCCAGTTGGCCAACGGATACATGAGAAAAGGCTGGACATCACTCATCATCAGGGAAATGCAGTCAAAACCACAATGAGGTGTCACTGCGCACCTGTCAGACTGGCTGTTATCAAAAAGACAAGAAAGAGCAAGTATTGGCAAGGATGTGGAGAAAAGGGAAATGCCACACGCGGTTGGTGGGAGTGGACCTTCGTGCAGCCCGTATGTGCAGAACATATGGGAAAGCCACCGTGGAGGTCCCTCAAAATATAAAAAAAATAGAATGACCGTGATCCAGCGATTTCGCTGCCCTACGCTTATGTGAAGAAAACAAAAGTGCTAACTCGAAAACATCTCTGCACTCTCATGTTCATCGCATCATGATTTATAATTGCCAAGATGCGGAAACAGCGGAAGTGTCCGTCAACGGAGGAGTGAAAAAGGAAATGTGAGTATATCACACACACACACACACACACACAGAGTGAAATATTAAAATATTACTCAGCCGTAAACAAGAAGCAGTGCTCTCGTCTTTTATGACACCAGGGATGGACCTAGAGACGATGGTGCTAAATGAAATGAGTCAGATGGGGAAAAGACAAATACCACATGATCTCACTTGTATGTGGGATCTAACCCCTCCCCGAGCCCCCCCAACCACCACCCCCGCACAAAGAAGGGCTCTTTTTTAGCAGAGAGCAGACTGGGTGGGTGGTTGCCAGAGGCCGGGGTGGAGGAGGGGAAGAAATGAGTGAACTGCTTTTTTTTTTTTTTAAGTTAAATTAGAGGAGAAAAGCCAACTTGCTCGCCGGGATCTAGGAGATGGCTCATGCCCCGCCCCTTCCTCTCCCTCCCACCCACGCTCGGCACTCGGACTCCAGGCCAACTTCCTGTTCCTGAGAACCCTGGTGTGAGGCTTTATCCCCGTCCGGACCGCTGCCTGGGCCATCCTTTCCCAGGACCTCACTCTCTTTCCTCACTCGCTTAGGGTTTTTGCCCAGATGTCTGTTTCTCAGCCATCTTTCCCGACCGTTCTATCTTGACTTCCGGGGCTCACTCCATATCCCCTGCCCTGCCCCTCCCGGGCTTTTTGTTCCTCCATAGAACTTACCGCCAGCGTGCTATATGCTTAACTGACGCGTTTGCTTTTCTGCGTCCGTGCCGGAAAGAGTTCTGTGCTCAGCCAAGGTTTGTGTGGTCACGTGCTAACCATGCTCAGCTGCCTGGGTGGGACGTCCCCCTTGGCTCTCTTTCCAGCTCAGTCGTGTTTTCAGAAGATTGCCATTCGTGTGCTGTTTAGCATGACACTGGGTATTTGCTTAGTTGGCTCTGTAGCCGGACCCAGAGATTCCCAAACCCCAGATCATGCCTGCCACCAGTGTTGACTCGCTGGGGACCTCAAGCATTGTCTCAGAGGGTCGGTCTCAAGTTGACCATATAACAATCGTAAACACAGCTTTTTGAAACGCTAAGGCATTTGAAGAGTGTTGGCCAAGGCCTGTGAGGCAGTGACCATCGTTGGTCTAATAGCAAAAATCTCGGACATGATATTTTAGCGTTTAAGATCTACTCTTAGATATTATTTTCTTGAGTGTTACTCAAATCCGTTTTTATTTCCTGCGCTTGAAGGAATAGCAGTAGCGGCTGCCCTAGCTGTCTTTAAATTTGCGAGAGACTGTCACCTCACGTGACTATGAAACGGTAAACCTGCCTGCGTTTTCAGCAAAGTTACATTTGGAATGGATAAATGCATGCAGAGTAATTGCTGTGTTTTCATGGCGGCTTAGGTGTGGTAAGGGGGTCATAGACCACTGAGTAATATTACTTTGCGCAGCTACATTGGGAGCTTACGTTTCTTTTGTTACGTGTGAGGGCTCCTTTGATTTCTGACGGCTTGTGGTCGCTTATCATAGAGTCACTGTGGGGAAGACAAGCATAGATCCCAAGCTGCTGGATGGAGGGCAGGGCTTGTCACAGTCATGTGTGGCGTGGACACAGCGGCTGGCATCTGGCTGGAAATTCAGCAAGGATTTGTTGAATGAGTTCGTGAATGAATCTCGTTTAGGCTTTTTGCCAGCCCTGGTCTGGGTGGTTTAACAGATAGTTCGTACTTTCCTGTGGAACTTAGCTCATGTTCTTTAAAAAAAATCGATGAGACGTTAACCTCAGGAGATGGAACAGTTTAGATTGTTCGGAGATGTGATGATTTTCACTTTACAGAATGTTAAGATGTATTCGATGTGTGCTAGATGTGTAAATATCCTGATTTGGTGTCCCTGCTCATGGGTTGTATACATTTAATCGCTTTAATGGTTGTTACTATTTTAAAAAGACTTTCTATAAATAAATAAACAAATAAATAAATAAATAAATAAATAAATAAATAAGATTCTCAAAATAATATAAATTAAAATAAAAAAAGAGTTCTCTTGAACACGGTGAAGATTTTGGGGCTGCCATGTAGTGAGGCCAGAAGGCCACTAGGTGGAGGTGTTGCACAGCATAGAGCAGACCCAGGTTCTGGGGCAACTTTAGTTTTGTTTTTTTTTTATTTACTTAAATCCAAATTAGTTAACGTATAGTGAAATAATGGTTTCAGGAAGAGAATTTAGTGATTCATCGCTTCCATGAGCACCCAGGGCTCATCCCAACAAGTGCCCTCCTTAATGCCCATCACCCAGTTAGCCCATCCCTCACCCACCGCCCCTCCAGCAACCCTCTGTTCTCTGTACTTCAGAGTGTCTTATGGTTTGCCTCCCTCTCTTTTTTTAGAGATTTGAACATTTTAGATGGAAAATCAAATGGGAATTCAGTGGAAGTAGGCACTTCTGAGTACGTCCACGTTAAAGTTTCAAAGCAGTAAATGTGACCAAAACAGTCAAGACAAGAATTACAAACATAAATTATCCCGGTGGTGTTATTATTCATTTTTTTCTCTTTTTTAAGGGTTTATTGTTCTTTTTATATATCAATGCTTCATATTTTTAGTTTCAAATTCATGTATAGCATATAAAGTTATATTAACAGGAGAATGCAGTGCTATCTAAAATCAAAGAGCACACACACATATATGCATAGACACATAGATACATAACTTTACCGTATTATTTATAGGGAAAACATTTTGCCATAAAAGAATGTTTGATTTTTCCATATATATTTCTTTCTTTTTCGCAGCTACTAAAATAGTAGCAATAAAGTTTAATTTTTTGTGTGTCTAGACAATTGCTGATGACAAAATTGGTAACTTAGACAGTCAGGAAAGATAAAATTACATGTCAACATGGCTTTTGAAGGTTCGCCGTGTTTGTTATTCTGCCGTGATACGAAACTCAAAAGGCCTTTACTCCGAATGGACTTTGTCATCATTTACTCCTGCTTGTTTATTTTTAAACACCCCCAAAAATGAAACACATTTTTGTAGTGTTTGTTTTTATTTCTTTATTTATTTAAAATATTTATTTATTTTTGGGAGAGCACAAGCGGAGCAGGGGCAAAGTGAGGGGGACAGAGGACCCGGAGCGGGCTCTGGGCTGACAGGCTGACAACAGCGAGCCCGATGTGGGGCTCGACCTCATGAACCGTGAGATCACGACCTGAGCTGAATCAAGAGTCAGATGCTTAACCGACTGAGCCCCCCAGGCGCCCCCGTGGTGTTTATTTTCAAAGAAAGCATCGTCGTCTGTGATTTATCCATGGAAATTCAGTGTAGTTTTTCCACGTATAACATATTAAGGTAGTAAACTCAGGTTCTCAGGTGCTGTTTCCCGGAACAGGGAATGAACTTTGGGTGCCCGGCCTCCCCAGCCGTGGGGACCACGAGTGCCATGGCTACGACACCTGTCCAGGGCCAGGGAGAAAGGCTGTGTTAATTACATGGAAAAGGATCGTTTTTCCAAACCGGGACATTTGCGCTCCATCGGCAGGTGGATGGGGGGAGAACGGTTCTCTCCGGTACCCGGGAAGCACAGAGTTCTGGGGGACGAGCCCGCCATCCCCACCCCACATCTGCAATGACGCGCAGGTTCAGACAGGGTTGGGGGCGGTCCTCCGGGTCGGCTGGGGCAAAGCCATGCCTCGGGGGAGCTCCCTGGAGGGGGTGTCCTGAGCCGTCCTGCAGAGGTCAGTGCCGGCCAGGCTTGGAGCGAGTCACTTAGAGGGCTGCGGCTCCATCACTCATGCATTCGTCAGCACACCTACCCGGTGCCCGTGTGTGTCGTGTCCGCTGTGTGTGGATGAGGGAAGCGGGCAGGGGTGTGGATGGAGAGCAGGAGAGGCGGACGCCCGGGACCGAGGTCTGCAGGAAGCGCGTGAGCAGTAGTCGAGGGAGCTGTGACATTCTGGGAGGCAGAAAGGCAAGCAGGAGGAGTGGTGGCACTGAGCAGGCAATAAGGAGGTGCGAGCTGTCCCAGTGTCCCCTGCTGCTGAGGGATCAGGGACAATGGTGCCTGGAGTCTACCAGGAATGGCAACAGCAAGGCTTTGTGAACCACCAGGAGGGCCGCTTGGGGGTTGGGGGGCCCGGAAGTCCAACAGGGGGAAGGGGAGGCACGGAAATGAACCCTCCATGCCTCTTCGCCTTCGAGCAGCGGGAGAGAGATGGGCACTGCGCAGGGTAGTGCAGGGCAGAGCAGGAAGGTACCTGAGTCAGGGCCTCCCCCACCCTGGAGGAGAGCCCCTCAGCCCGCACTCGCCACATGCCACCCAGAGCCGGGGTCCTGTGACTCAAACCGCATTTGCTTCCCGGGAAGAGGGTCTTCCCCCGGGCTCGGCCCTGGCTCCCCGAGACAGCTCCCGGAGACAGCCGAGACAGCCCCGGCCGTGGTCACCGAAGGATCCGATCTTGGGAGACTGACTCGGAGACTCGGGGACGTTTATATGGTGATCTGACATTGTGTCAATTTCAGGAAAAGGAAACATTGATTCCAAATGGCATTCTTTCTCCTGAAAGTTACTTATAAGGCAAAGAAATGAAAGACTCCAACAGGAGAGTCAGTTAAGTTTAGGTCCAAATCAGCCTTCAGAATGGAAAAACGCAGTTGCTTTCTTATCCGTTTAGTAAGTTCTTAGCATCAGCAATGACCTATATAGGTTTTCATGATTTTCTCCAAGTAAACCGGTCCCTGTCCATCTGCTACCGAGTTTTGCCATGTGTATGTATTTCGTTATCCCCTATTCTGCTTTTCCCTAAAACGTCATCTGTTAATACACTGTTTGCCTTCAGTTTCAGTCTGTATCGGTGCATTTTGTCCGTACAGCTCCGAACGCCTCGCCTACGAAAGCTGGCTTTCTCCCCATCCGTTTTTAGTGCCTCAGAGGATGTCGCGGAGATCGTAGGTCACATGATCTTAATGATGAAAGTGACCTGAGAAGGACCGTTTCTTCACTGGTCTCTGCGAACACAAAATACCAGGTCGTCAAAGCATTTCGTCTCTGTCTTCAACCCCGTGTTCATTATTACTTCCATCGTGAGCTCTGCGAGCCCAGACCCCACAAGGTCGGGGGGATAAGAGCAGACATCCCCGTGGAGAGGTCCCACGGCCCCCGAGCTCTCTGCGATCGGGGATCTTGGCTTCCTCTTCCAGGCAGCACATGTCTATTTATTTTACTTCCTTTGAAATGAGTCTCCTTTTCCCTTCAAGGGACACGGCGATCTTACGGCTTACTGTCCACGTGTCAAGCATCTGGTGGGTACGGGGTGAGAATTCAGTGCTGCATTTCAAAAGATGAAGTTTCTGTCTAGGCTTTACATGATATATATATTTTTCACGAAGTTTTGGGAGGCTGCATTGACAAAACCTTCCCTGAATTACGTCAAAGAGAAGACCGAGGGTAGAAGAGGGAACCCTGAAGGTTTACCTTCAAAAAGCCCAGTGTTGGGTTTGCTGACCACATGCTGGAGGGAGAGGGGTACAGCGACCCTGCCTCAGCCTCCCTCGCCCGTGGCTCCCTCGCCGTGGCTCCCTGCTGTTTGTCCGCTCCCCCCAGACATGTTTGTTTATTTAAATTCTAAAGCCCATAAAAGGAATGAGCCTTCCAATTAACCGTCTTTGAGAATCGCACATGTGAAATGATGATTAATTTTCCTTCCTTCTGTCCGAGAGATAAGAACTCTTGATATTTTTCGGTTCAGGTTGCTGCCAATCCCCCCCCCCGCCCCCGGCCCCGCCCCCGGCCCCGCCGCCAAAAAACAAGTAGGGGGCAGAGTGAAATTAGGTAACTGCACTAAGTGCTTTTGGTATGTTGGCTCCGTCCTCTCTCTCTTTTCTTAAATCTCTTGGTGTGTGTTCTTACACCCCGCCCAGAGGCCAGGGCCCGTGTGTCTGTTACTTAATCCTGTGTCGGCCTGCAGGGGTGGGGGGGTGGGGGGAGCGAGAGGAGACCGGGTCCCAAACTGGGCCAAGCACGTCCTGTCTCCCACACCTGGGGGCTGGGATTGAGGTCGCTGCAACTTAGGATGTTTAAGTTGGAGGCCTCGCGTGCGGCCGTGCTCACCAAGGGCTCGACAGAAGCTGATGGATCGGTCTGGAACAGGAGGAAAGGAAAAGCAAGGTGGAGCAAGAAGCTGGGGAGGGGGGACCGGTCGGAGGGCACGAGGGGAGACCTACCTCGAGTGGCCGGCTCTGATCTGGAGCCCTTCTGGAAGCTTCCGTGCCATTAGAATAATCTCTCCAGATCTGGAGTAAACGGGCCCGAGTGAGTGTGTCTCACTGTAAAACGACACAGCCCTGACTAGCCCGGCAGTATGGTCGGAACATTCCACGAAATGGGAAGAGAAGAGAGAGATCCCCGCGTGCAGGCATGGTTTCTCCCCCACTTTCGCTGCTCCCGTCTGTGAGGACAACTTCAGGAGCCTCACGAGAACGTCTCCCCTCGCCATGGAGTTCAACCAGCCGCCTCAAAGGAAAGCACAGCTCTTCACTGCTTACTAAATAATCATTAGATCTTGAGAGACATCAAGAAAAGGTTAGGCGAGAGCATAGGATCTTAGCGCTATCAGGGGCGCCCGGGGGGGCTCAGCCAGTTAAGCAAGGGACTTCAGCTCAGGTCATGACCTCATGGCACACGAGCTCGAGCCCCACGTCAGGCTCTGTGCGGACAGCTCAGAGCCTGGAGCCTGCTTCGGATTCTGCGTCTCCTCCTCTCTCTTCCCCTCACTGGCTTGTGCTCTGTCTCTCAAAAATAAACATTAAAAAAAAATTTTTTTTAAAACAGATGAGATTAATTTTAAGAATATATTTTATTTGATCCAGTCTATCTAAATATCACTTCGGTGAGATAGTTGGAATATAAACGCAGCCTTTTATCTTCTCTTTGTTGTCCTGATCTTTAAACCCTGCCGTGTGTGTTATACAGAGCATCTGAGTGGTCAGTCGGGATATTCTGACCAATGGAAATGATTTCTGGAGGGCACCTGGGATGACATAGCTTTTCATTGTTCTGTTCGTGTGCATCTTTTGTTCTGTTTCAACATTTGCTGTGGAATCATCTGGTCCTTTTGGCTCTGAATTCTCACCTTGGTAAATACAGTCCTTCCCGACAGGGACGTGATATTCGGGGGGAGGAGTGTCACTAGGCACTCAGAAGACACGGCCGGCTACAGTCTTTTAATTTTCTGTGCGTGGTGATGCCCGGAAATTGATCAGACCCCAGCGTTGGCCACAGTGAGGACCCCAGCCCTGCTCCACACCCCCTGCCCCCTGCCCTTTTCTTTCTCGTTCTGGTGGATTCTGTGCACGCTGGCCTTGGGGGCCATGGTGGGGTCGCAGGGCAAGCAGCAGAGGGCACCAGGGGCTGAGAAGGCTCTACTTCCTGCTGTGTACCTTTGAGCCTTAAGAAAAGGGGTGAAAGAGACAGCATCCTTGCTGTCCTGATACTCTGCTCCCTCCCCCACCCCCGCACTGTCCCCAGTCTGACCATCTGATTTTGTTCCCTGAATATCGCAGCAGTGGTTGGAAATTGACCTGGAGCCCAAAGGCTCTTCAGCAGTGAGAAAACATTCCTTTTTCTTCATTGCCATCGTCAAATGGAGGCTCAGATTTGCTGATAGTGAGGTCTGCCGTGAGTTGGCTCATCTTTTAGCCACACTTGAGTGAGTGTTTGCCAAAGGCCGTATTAGGGGTTTGTAATCCATTCCTTTCCTCTGGGAGTCTTTACCTATGGTTTTATTCCTTTCAAATTTCTGTGTTTTTAAGAGAAGTATGGTCCGGCAAAGTGAGTTTTGGTAGTAAGTGAGTGGCTTGGAAAACGCTTATTTCCTGGGACGCCTGGGTGGCTCAGTCCATTGAGCAGCTGACTCTTGATATCAGCTCAGGTCATGATCTCCCGGTTTAGGAGTTCAAGTCCCAGTTGGGCTCTGCACTGACAGCGTGAAGCCTGCTTGGGACTCTCTCTCCCCTCTCTCACTGCCTTTCTCTTTCTTGTGCTCTCTCTCTCTCTCTCAAAATAAAACCCTTTAAAAAAATTAACGTTTATTCATTTATGAGAGACAGAGAGAGAGAAACAGAGTGTGAATGGGGGAGGGACAGAGAGAGAGGGAGACACAGAATCCAAAGAAGGCTCCAGGCTCTGAGCTGTCAGCACAGAGCCCGATGGGGGGCTTGATCTCACAGACCGTGAGATCATGACCTGAGCTGCAGGCGGACGCCCAACCGACTGAACCCCCCCAGGCGCCCCTGGAGTAATATTTATATTCAATCAATGAGACGCACAGGATGGGACGATAGTAAGCGTGCCACGTTGTATTTTATCGTCACTATTATACAGCTTTCCTTCTGTTCTCTCTGCTGTGCAAACAGCCGCTGAGAATCCTGCACTGCAGAAAGTGTTTTAAAAAAGACTCTTCATTTCTTTGTATGAGTCTCGGGTTCATGTTCAGGGATGAGTGGGTCGAAAGGGCTCAGTGAAGAGATAAATAAATATGCTCGGGTCGAGAAGAGTTTCCATGTCTGTTTCCGCTCCTTCCCTTACGTTGAAGGAGGTCAATACGGAATATCTTAGGGCTGAGGTGTGTTTACGTAACAGTCCCTGGGCAACCAGCAGGAAGCCAGCCAGCCTGTTCTCTCCAACAGGCGACGGAAACTGCCTCTTTGCCCTCTTAGTAAGCGAAGATTCCATCATCGTGCCGTCACACGCCTGTATTAGTGTCTGCTTGCTGCTGTAACAAATTACCGCCAGCTTAGTGACTTGAAACAGCAGCAATTTCCTCTCCTACAGTCTGGAAGTCAGACTTTCTGGAGTGGGTTGGCAGGGCTTCAGGACAATCTGTTCCTTGCCTTCTGCAGTTTCCAGAGCGCCCTTGTGTCCTTCGCCCGTGGTTCCCTTCATCCGTCTCCAACGCCAGCAGTGCAGTCTTCAAATCGCTCCCTCTGTCCCTCTGTGCGCCTCTGCCTCCCTCTTATAAAAGCCCGATGATTATACCAAGCCCGCCGGCTGCTGCAAGGTCATCTCCCCACAGGGTCCTCCACTTATGTCAGCAGAGTCTCCTTGGCCACCTAAAGTAACATATTCCCGGTTCAGGGACTGGGACGTCTTTGGGATCATTATCCGGCCTTACAGAATCCCAGGGTCTACGTGCTCCCAGGGACTTGGATTTCGCCGCGGCCCGACACGGGCCTCACCCAACCTCACCGCTCCGAGCTGACCTAGCGGTTCGGGCCATGTGAGCCCGTGTGAGGACAGGCCTTCGCTGACGTCTGTCTCCGTGGCTTCTGTATAGACAAAGAAACAATGTGGGCCTGGGGCTTCAAGTTTTGAGCGGAAGCTTAATAGCATGATCGCGATGAGAAACATTAGTTTAAAGATGTGTTTACTCTCTTGTGGGGACAGTATGGACAACTCTCTGAACTTCCACGGAGAGAAGGGTACAGCTGAAGGAGCCAGTCTGCACTCCCGACACTCAGGCTGCTGGTTCACAGCGTTTGTCCCTTTGAGACGTGAGCGGTCATTTCCAAGGGCGTCAGAGCCAGGATTACCGCAAACTGTTACCAATAATAAGCGTTCGGTTTCTGTCTCTGTGTAGCAGACTCGTCCACGCGTTCAGGAAATGGCAGCTGGGCCGTAG
The DNA here is from genome assembly GCA_030068075.1 of Paguma larvata. Lineage (NCBI taxonomy): Eukaryota > Metazoa > Chordata > Mammalia > Carnivora > Viverridae > Paguma > Paguma larvata. The sequence goes on along the minus strand of CM057832.1, from coordinate 86,733,159 downwards.
ACTGTCCAGAAGAGGGGGCCAAAGACTTTGAGAAATGCCATGAGCCCTGTCGTGATTCAAGGCCACAAAGGCAGAGGCTCGCTCCAGGGAACCGAGCGGGCTGGCCTCCCTCGTTCTCCCGGGTGCCTGCACTCTAACCGGGTGCCTCCCTCGAGTCAATCACGCAGGGCCCGGGGATCCTGGGACCTCACGCCTCCCCGTGTAAGGACTCTTGGGCTCTCCAGGATAGCATAAATCAGGAATACCTGTTTTGTTTGCTTATCGTTTTTGGCTTTTGGTTAACCGTAAAAGGAATACTTGACAAAGCAGAAATCCAAAGCAGAAATTAGCAGAGTCAAAAGCTCAAAAGCTCCTTTCTCTCGGTAGACGTGAATACTAACACCAGGTGGCCCCGTGGATTTTTAAACACGACGTCTGTATATTGTTTGTTTGAACGGGTCCCCTTCTCCATCGGTTTGGGACTCGCGTGCTGACGCGCTCAGAGAGGTCTCCGTGCGCCGCCCTGGCTGAGCTTCACGTTTTCACGTGGCCTTCGTTGATTATGGGGTTTGGCCGCGGGATATGGAAAACTGGGAAGGAGAGCTGGACCCAAAGGCTGACGGGAAAGAGGGGAGAAATGAATCCGGTTCTCCTGTTGTCCCCCCAAAACAAAGCAAGTGACAGTAAAAACAGCCCCTTTTGAAGAAACCTGGTGACCAAAACACCAGCCTTGTTGTGGGTAGAGGGTTGGCAGAGCCTTGTCTCCTTCTTCAAGGGCACATGCGACCTCACGTTGACTTTCCAGCTCCGAAGGGGGCTGTCAGCTGTGCCACTGGGCACGCGAGATTGTGGTAAAAATAACCCAATCGGCAAGTTGCATCCGAGGGCGTCTCCACGGGAACGGAGCTGTGATAATGACTAAAGCACCGTCCCAGCCGGTGCACCTGCTAGGGGCTGAGTTGTGTCCCCTTGCCCAAAAATTCATATGTTGAAGTCCAGCCCCCACTACCTCAGGATGTTACTGTATTTGAAGATAAGGTCATTACGGACGTGACTAAGTTAAAATGAGGTCATGAAGGTGGCCCTGCTCCAATCTGACTGGTGTCCGTATACGAAGAAGAGACTGGGGGGCACCTGGGTGGCTCAGTTGGTTAAGCAGCCAACTTCGGCTCATAATCTCACGGTTTGTGGGTTTGAGCCCCACATTGGGCTCTGTGCTGACAGCTCAGAGCCTGGAGCCTGCTTCCGATTCTGTGTCTCCTCCTCTCTCCACCCCTCTCCTGCTCACCCTCTGTCCCTCTCTGTCTCTCTAAAATAAAAATATTTTAAAAAATTAAAAAAAGGAGAAGAAGCAATCAGGACACAGGCACACACAGGAACAGGACAGTACGTGTGGACACAGGTAGGGGACGGCTGTCTACACGCGAAAGGAGGGAGGCCCCGGGGAACCGGCCGTGCCCGCAGCTTGCTTGTGGCCTTCCAGCTCCCAGAACTGCACCAAAGCAAAGGCATGTCGTGGAAGCTGCCCCCTCCCTGGTGTTTTGTTATGGCGGCCCCAGCGGACTAAGACAGCGCCTGTTTCCAGGAGCCCGGTCCCTGTTCTAGAAGGCATCGTCTGTGTATAATTATGTACAGCCCCCGACACGCCCAGCAGAGGACGCTAGCGGCTCCTGGCGAAAGATGAGCCCGCGCAGCTCCTGATCTCACCTGCCGGCGGGGAGGGTGCTGTGGGGATGCCCCAGGTCTTGGTCCAGCATCTCTGCCTCCAGCTCAGGGGGAGGGGGGAGTGTGGTTCCTGCAGTCCCAGGACGCAGGCGTTTGAGGCCAGGAGCGAGCGTCAGGGGTCCCCTCCTCCAGCCAAAGGGCAGAAGGACCTCGTATCTGTGACCAGAGAAGCACAGGCCGCTTCTCAACTTCTGGGGGGAGTCAGTCACCTCAGGTCACGTGTCACACCTCAGAGATTCCAGGATGAGTCTGTGGGGCCTCCTGCAGGGAGGCCTACAGTGGGGTGCGTGTCGGCTGCCCCCTGCCTCCCTCCGCAGCTGGGGGTTGGGACAGCTGCGTGCAGGGCCCCGGCAGTGCCTGGACCCCTGGCTGCACAGCCACCTGCAGAGAAGTCCACCCTGGCTTCATCTGCCGACTTTGGCTGCAGGCGGGTCGGAGTTTGGTCCGGACTTTCAGGTTGTGATCGGAGCTCTGTCCTGTATTCAGCGGGGCAGCTCAAACCGCTAAGTTTGTAGCCAAAAAGCTGGACAGGCGGGGTTGTGATGTTGCATCAACACCAAGAGGAGAGGGGCCCTCTGGGTGCACCTGCTGCTGTCCCTTCTCTTCTGCCTCCCAGAGAGTCGGTTTCCGGGTTAACAAGAGTTGATCGTCAGTTGTTAGGCTTCTCAGAGGATCTCACGTTGCTTCCCTGGCACTCGGTTGCTTTAAGGTTAATAGAAACTAACACATTTGGAGTCATTTTCATTTATACATGAGTACTGGCTCAGCGTCTGTCACGAAACCACTGTGAGAGGCTTCTGTTCTGGAAATTGCTTGTAGCAACTCGAGCCAGCCTCGAACACTGTTCTTTGCACACCGTTTCGGCCGCCCTCTCCCTCAGGCGAACTCCCGCTCCTGCTCCGTGTCTCAGCACGCCTCCCCTGGGAAGCCCTCCCTGCCTCCAGTCAGGCTCGATTGGATGGCAAATCCTCGATGTGACTTTTGTAACACTGTTCTCCTCTCTGCAAGATTTCCTTCATGACCTTCATGAGCTTTGTGAAAAGTTCGGTGATTTCTTTAAAAGCTAAACATTCTGCTATCGTGTCCTTCGGCGTTTATTCTTAGGGACTTACCCAAGACAGATGAAAGCGTGTGTCCAGGCAAAGGGTCGTACGCGATGTTCATAGAAGCTTTAATTGTCCTAGTCAAAAACAAGAGGCAATACAGATGTCTGTCAACAGGCGAGTGAGGACAGACGTGGCCTCTGTACACATGAAAGGCTACTCACCAAAAAGATGATCGGATGTGTGCAAAACCATGGGAATTTCTCAGATGCATTGTGATGAGCGAAAGAAGCCAGACACAAAAGAGTTGATGGTATGCGGTTCCATTTCTATGAAATTCTAGAAGAGGCGGTCTAACGATAGCACAGAAAGCAGAGCAGAGGTCGCCTAGGGCTGGGGGGCAGGTAAGGTTGGCTGCTGGGATGGGGGTGGGGGTTCAGTAGTGGAATATCTTGGTCTCAGAGGTGGTTCCAAAGAGGTTGGAATCAATGTCCGTGGGGTGGGGGGGCAAGATTGGGCCCCGGTTGGTTTTGCAATCCAAGATGGCTGCTTTGCAGGGCCCAGGACCTCTCCCTCTCGGCAGTGGAAAGAGTGCTAGCAAACGTGATGGGGCAGGGTCCCCTGAGACGGGGGCTGGTGTTAAAGGCACTGGAGACGAAACCGGTTAGTCGATTACTGGGACACGAGCTAAGTGAGCCCAAGAGGGCGAAGGGACTCGATTCCCCGAATGGAAGTCGTAGAAAGACCAGAACACGAGACCTTTCCCACAGATGAATCGGCATGGCGGCCACGGAAGGCAGGCCCTGTAGTGTCGGGCACAGAATGGCCGTCCCAGAGGGGGGCTCGCGGGCAGATACATCCAGGTTCAGTCAGACCTGGCTCAGGGTGTGGGCGGGGCAGGCTCTACTGGCCTCCGGACGCACTAAGGACACGTTCATGGCCCCTGCCCATTTCAGGGTCCCCCCTCAGATTCCCATACCTTTTGGCTACACCAGGATGCGGGAAACGGAGCCCCATCCTCTGCCGTCTTTCCCCTTGTCACTAGAGAGGTGGCGATGTTAATTACCTGAGGAATGACCCAGAGGCAGAAAAGCAAGATCAAAGTGGAAAGAGAAGCCGGGGCGTGAGGGACCCCAGCCCCTAAGTTCGCACAGACACCGGAGCTCGAAAAGCCACACCAGCGTGGGAGCCACCCGGAGGCCGTGGGTCCCCGGGAGTCATCTGCACACATCTGACAGACCCGGCTTGATTTGGGAAACGACACGTGGTGAGGCCGCCTGCAGTGATGCAGACAACAAGCCGACCCCGTTTCAGGGGCTGCGGCCGGCCGCCGTGGAGGACTCGCTCCCTTCCCTGTGCAGCTGGTGACTCGGGCTCAGACCCGTCGGAGAGCCTCAGACTAAACCGGGGCTCGTTGACTTTTCACATTCACTCTATTACTTACAACTCACCGTATTCTAGAAGCAGAGCAAATCAGAGCACGACGTGAACAGAGCCATTTGTTACAAACAGCTCCTCACTGGATCAAGTTAAAGCCTTTCGTTCCTTGTGCCCAAAACACTGCTATTCAAATTTGTTCAACCATGAAGCCCTAATTTCCTGTTTCTTCGAGTCTATTCCCCGGTGGCCTCTCCCCCCACCTTTGATATGAAAGAAGTCCTGCCCCACAATTTGTTTATGAGACGGATTTTACCTGCAAAGGATCGGATCGCGGCCAGCCAGCAGCGGTGCGAGTGGAGACGGGAAACTCCCCCAGGTGGAGACAGGCTGACCTGGAGAGCCAGTTCCTAGTTTGAATAGACACTCTGGTTCTTTTTCCTTCCTTTCTTTTTTTTTTTTTTTTTTAAGTTTATTTATTTATTTTGAGAAAGAGAGAGTGAGCACGAGCAGGGGAGGGAGTTGAAAGAGAGAGAGAGGGAGAGAGAGAATCCCAAGCAGGCTCTGAACTGTCAGCGCAGAGCCCGGCACAGGCCCAGAATCCCTAACCCATGAGATCATGACTCGAGCTGAAATCAAGAGTCAGATGCTTAACGGACTGAGCCCTCCAGACATCCTGTAACTCTCTGTTTCTAACCCACGTTGCCGTTTCCGTCCAAGGTCATGTTGCTGTGAGACCTCACAATAAACCTCGATATTATGTGCAGCCTTGACCTTGGGTTAAAGCCGAGGGCCTCGGATGTCCTCATCACATGCTCCCCCCAAGTCCGCCCCCACAGGCAGGGTCCCCCAGCCCCGCAGCCCTGCTGATCACCGGGGCCGGGTGCCCCCTGCCTCCCCCTGCTGTGAGTAGATGTGATTAATAAATTACTATAGTCCCATCTGTCCTGTGTTGGGCGCTGCATGTGCAGCCCTCCCGGGAAAGCGGGGTGGGAAGCCCTCCAGCATCAGGACGAACGGGGGCAGCTGAAGAGTCCCGTTCCAGGTGCACGTCTGCGTGACTTCCCATTCCTTCGCGCGTGGCCAGCACCAGCAGGGTGGCCCTAGCTCTGGGCAGTGACCGTGCAGCCATCCCAGGGCACCAGTCCGCCTGCCTCTGGCTCCTCACTCTCGAACACACCTCTTCTCAGGGCTGCCCCCCCATCTTCACTCTGGGCTTAGGGACGCCTCTCTGCTTCCCTTCCGGCATCTGGCCTCTCCCCGGAGCGCCCCCATTTTTACAGGTTGGCCGGCATTCTGCTGCTTCCGGGTTTATCAATCTAAACCTTCAGTGAGGCTGCCGTTTCGGGTCCCCGGCTGACTCTGGGATGCGTCTGTATTAATGACCGGGCGTCTCTTCTAACTAAACGAGTGTGGAGGCCAGTCAGCACCCTTGTCCTCGCTGGCGCCCTGGCCCACCTTCCGGCAGACGGGATGACCCCCCGTGTTTTCCATGTTCCGGCCCTTCCAAACCCTCCCGCTCCTGCTGCCGTTTCCCTCTCAGGAAAGGTGGTTCATAGAGCAAACCCGAGAGGCAGCATTTACCCGACTCCCAGCGGGTGTCGTCTGCCATCCACCTTCGGGGTGAGCGAGGTCCGTGTCCTCACTGTGAGGCTCCAGAGTCACCAGGGAGGCAGAAGCGAGGCGGCGTCCAAGCAGTGGGCTCTGTGTGGCTCGGAAGGGGCAGGGGTAGGTAAGGGGAGGCAGTCAGCTCGGTAAAGTCTAAGCAGCGCGATGGTTGCTGCCTCGTTTTCCACTTCTCTCTCGGCTGCCGCCATGTCAGGGCTCCTAAGGCCAGAGCTTCGTCTCCATTTAGGTGAACCTCCCGGACTCCTGCCGTTGTGTGTTACCGAAGCGGAGGTGCACGTGGCAGCTGGAGCATCCCGGACCTGATGGCCACCGGGCGGCTTGTGGAGGGGCTTCAGGCTCAGACGCGGATGCTAGTTCCGACATGTGGTTCCAAGCAATTAACTCAATTCTGACAGTACCAACCTGGAGGCAGCAGCGGATCCTGCAAGTGAAGGACTCAATTCTGCAAAACTGACCCTCACCCCACATCGGATGTCAGCCCTGAGCCCGGGTTGTCACTTGTGCCCCCGATTGGTTCTGGCTGTAGGCGGGTTCCCCGGATCCCGTCCCCCACCCCCACCCCGGGTTTGATGCATTGGCTAGAGAGGCTCACAGAACTCAGAGGAACATTTTACTTACAGGAGTACAGGTTATATACAGGTTCCTGGTATAACTCAGGAACAGAGAGAGGAAAGAGATGGCCGGGGCCACGTGTAGGGGAGGGCACACGCACCCTCCAGGGTCCCGCTCTCCAAACCCCCATCCCCAACCCCCGTCCTTTGGGGTTTTATTGTTTGTTTGTTTTGCCATCAGCATTTCCTGAAATAACACTCTTCCCAAAGTAACTTGAGAAAAACGCTCATAACCACCGTAAATAGATGTTTTTAATACTTACCCTCATGCATTACGGAATGTCGAACACATCTCTTCACGTAAAAAAATACTGTTTACCTTGTACTGAGTAGCGAGCACTTCTTAAATATCGTGATTCCAAGTGTCGATAAACACCTCTCCAAATGCATCACAGGCGGTCTGTCACACCCGTTCCCTGCGAACACAGCACTTTGGGGTTTTTACGGGGACTTCATTACACGGGCGTGATTGGCTAAATCACCGGCCACGGGTGACCGACTCGACCTCCAGCCCCTCTCCCCGCTCCGGGTTCAGGGGGCTGGGGCTGGAGGTTCCAACCTTCTAGCCGCAGGGCCCTTTTCCCCAGCAACCAGCTCCCACCCTTCTGTGCTTTCGAAAAGTTCCACACTAACATCAACTCGAGGGCGGTCAAAAGGGGTTTGTTATCAATATCAAGACACCGTTACTTAATGCTCTCATCGCTTAGGAAATTCCCGGGGTCTTAGGAGCTTCGTGCCAGAAATGGGGACAAAGACCAAATAGATTAATATAATATAATATAACATAACATAACATAACACATATGACACAATATTCATATAATATACAATAAATTAATAGAATAAATATTAATATAATAAAATATGATGACATATTTGTCATAAATTAGTAAAAATATACATGAATAATATGTATGATAAATATACATATGTATAATGTAAAATATGTATCATAAAATATGTGCAATATGATATTTATAATAAGACAATCATAAATCACAATATCACACAGGCTCTCCTTTCTGGAGTCATTGGCAAAGTTTCTCCTTTGGAGATGGAGTTTTATCCCGCTAGCTCTCTGGTAAGACCTTCTTTATCGGGCTGCGTGTTGACCTGGGTGGTCTTGTCTGATGGGGTCCCTACTGCCGGAGTCCAGTTCCGACTAGTCCAGGAGTCCCCAAAGGATGAACGGTGTCGGCACGATGAATGACTCGAGAGAGCTGCTTTGTCTCTGGGACCGGCAGACGACTCTGCTTTGCTGGTCTCAGTATTTTATTTTTAGGTAGCGAGTTATATTACATTGTAAATCACAATATCATTGTCTTATCTTAGCTATTTTTTGACTCTATTCCTGAGCTAATGAATATACACTGTTTTTGCCAGGAAGAACGCAGGGTTGTTAGTGTAACCTTGAACAAGCAGGTGGCACACACACTGTTGCCTTAAGACCCATGCCCATCGTCTACAAACAGGTCAGAAGTCCCTTTGTCCAGCTTCCTAAACTACAACGGGGGAAGTGTAACCCACTTGGCAAGGACATAATTCTCTAATGCCTGCCTAAGTTCCTTTGCTTATGAGTGAGTGAATTTACACAATAGGGGCCTAATGTCTATACAAGTTACACTAATTTTTAGCCAACTCATAACTGCTATTCTGGATGATCGGTTTGTGTAACCTATCCCCAAGAGGCAACTTTGAGGTTGTTTCTGGCCAGGTTACTCTTATTCTGATGTTATCCACCAAGGCTTCACACTCCAGGTCCCTTTTTTCCATATGCCACACAAAAGAGAATTACATCCCTCGAGGCCAACCAGAGCAGTTCAAGAAGTCCAGGACTGAAAGATTATTAGGAGATAATATTGGGGCGCTATTTGGTCACCAGGAGACTTTGCAAAATCTGCCTTATCCACACAGGGAGATGTCTCAACTCATGAGCCCAAGATGGCTCCCAACATATGGGCGCCAGTTGGTTGGCAGGAGACCTTGCAGCATCTGCCTTTTCCGCACAGGGAGGCGTCTCAACCTGTGAGCCCCTCATGGCTCCCGACACCCTAGCCCCAAACCCCTTCACACCTGCATTTTCCAGCCCCACCTCTGGTCCTTTGAGTCTCTTTGGCCCAGATGCTCTTCCCACCTTCCAGCCCAGGTCATGGCTGCCCCCTTGACAATTCTTGCTGGAGTCCCTGCTCACGAGCTCACGTCAATCTTTCTTTCCTCTGAAATCTTTACCCAACGACTCAGCCTTGCCCGGGAGGCACTGCCATGGCCTCCGGCAGGGTCACAACGACTTCTGTTCTAAGGCGTTCGAAGGCTTTCTGCACACTTCCAAGCATGCAGCAAACAGCTCAGTGACATCATTAAACAGACGAGAGTCTTTTGAGTTTGTGCTTTTATTTTGCCGTCTGGCATTAGCCATCCCGTCAGGGAAGAGCTGGTCCCTCTGGCACCATATGAACTACGACTTCAGCGGTTGGCGTCCCAACTTCCCAATCTTTACGGCACTCACAGTTTGGTTTCGTGAACGTGTGTCTCTGACCCAGAGAAGTGATACCTACATTCTGGTTTAAAGGAATTCTGCGTCGGCTCAACAGGGCCCCTCTTGTTCCTTTCCTAAAACCCGCTCTTGTGCCAAGGTGCCATCGATCATCGCAAAAGTAGAACAAAAGGTCCTGGTGGAACACTTGTCACTTAATCTCTTTCAAAAACTAGCGAGGAGAAACCAGACCATGTGGTAAGGTGAGTCGGGCTTGGCTCTGAACAAATCGGCAGTCGCTTGAAAACTGATTTGGGCTTGTACTGGCGGCACGAGAGAAACGCACCAAGAGGTTCATTTTTTTCTGCCTCGGTGAGGTAGGGTCTTCGTTTTTGGGGTGACGTTGCCTATTTTGGCTTGAAACCAAATAATTAGTGGTAACTTTATACTATTTTTTTTTAATAAAACTGCAAGATATCTTTTTTTCCAAGTGGCTTTTGAAACAGCGGTCCGTGTTTCTATGATCCGTACCTACAGACGGAGAAGCTGGAGAGCCGAAAGCGGAGTTTGCAGCCCTGATAAGTCCATTCGAGCACAGCTGTCTGCGTGTTGTCAGACCTGATCAGCCCGGGGCATTCCTGTGCCTTTCCATCTGTTACTGGTCTAGGAAAACAGAAGTATTTATTTGTTTATCCATTTATTTATTTGTATTTAGATAGAGTGGGAGGCAGCAGGGAGAGAGAAAGAGAATCCCAAGCAGACTCCACACTGTCAGCAAAGAGCCTGACGTGGGGCTCGACCTCAAATATCATGAGATCATGACCTGAGCCGAAATCGAATGCTTAATCAACTGAGCCACCCGGGCACCCCGAGGCTCAGTGATTTGTTTAGAAAAAAATTTTTTTTAATGTTTATTTATTTTTGAGAGAGAGACACAGAGTGGGAGCAGGGGAGGGGCAGAGAGAGAGGGAGACACAGAATGGGAAGCAGGCTCCAAGCTCTGAGCTCGAACTCACAGACTGTGAGATCACGACCGGAGCCAAAGTCGGCCGTAACCAACTGAGCCCCCCAGGCGCCCCCAGGCTCAGTGATTTGTAAATGCAGTTCAAGTCTCTGAAAGGAGTAAACTCAAAACTGAGAAGAAACCGCTGTGTGCTCACTTGTAGATTTCTGGATTGCACAGTTGGCTCAGCTCCACATAAATTATTCCCGTGTTTGGATGGTATTATGATCTCAATTCAGGTCAGTGCAGTACTCATTTCTTGAGTTGGCGAACACAGCGGAAGGTTAAGAGGGCTGAGCTGAGTCAGGCTTCGGAGCCCAACCGCAGGGGCCCGGTGTGGAATCCTGGCCTCACACTTTGCGTCTTGCATAACCAGTGCCCAATTTCTTCATGTATAAGTGAGGTAACAATACTTCCTACATCATAGGATTTCAAGAGGATTAAAGGGTGTCTGCAAAGTGCTTGGAACTTGCCATGTTGCTGGAAACTCTCGTGCTGCCCACGTGCCGCCGGGGGCTCCCTGTCACCACCCCGCACACATCGGTACGGCCTACGAGGAGGGGGCGCTCACGCCAGTTATCGAGTGAATGAGTAAATGCAAGAATCTTCTTCAAGTCATGCCCGCCCTCCTTCCCCTCCCGGCTCCAGCACCCCCAAAACGGACCACGGTGGTAACTGGTCACATCGCTGGTTTGGCCGCTGGAATTAAACTTGCTCGTCCGTGTTCACACATTATTTCGAAAAGATGAGAAACAGCTCATGCCCAGATGCCTAGCTCGTGTTGTCGTGCCCTGGTGCGTTTGGAACAGTCAGATGGAAAGAGGTACCAGAAATTTTTCTTTCTTTGTCTCTGACTTTGTCCTACTGAAAATACAGCCTCCCCCCCACCCTCCAAAATGTTAAATTGCATTTCCTCTGTTTACTTGTCTTTTCTCATTGTAGCATTTTCTTTTTATTTATAAAATTTTTTTATGTTTTTTTTTTTTTTTGAGACAGAGACAGAGAGATAGGAGGAGTGTCAGAGAGATAAAGAGAGGGGGACAGAGGATCCAAATTGGCCTCTGCGATGCCTGATGCGGGGCTTGAACTCGCGAACCATGAAATCGTGACCTGAGCTGAAGCTGGACTCCCAACTGACGGAGCCCCCCAGGTGCCCCTCATTGTAGTATTTTCTATCTGGTACCAGTCTCCCTGTCCTGGAGCTTAGGAGGGACCAGCTGACAAGAGGAGGGCACGAACCAAGCGACCAGTAAGCTATGTTTTTAGTTGGCAAACATGTTGACTTCGATGCGTTTTGCAGAATCTGGGGCTTGACGCTGTGGTTTCGGCGTGCGTGTAAACACTGGCTTCCCGAGCACACCTCAACGGCAGTGACGACTCCCACTGTCGGGGAGGGAGGGCTCTAGCTAGCAGGCAGGTGGCCTGGAATGGCATTCTCTCCCGGTAAATGCACGGAAAGAAGCGTGGCCGGAATCCACCACCACTCTCCCTGCGTCTCAGATGGACCCATGAATACATTTACGTCTTTCCTGCATTGGTCTGATTTATCTCCTAAGAGATTGTAAAAAGTAATTTTCGTGTGGATTTATTTTCTTCTCACCCTTAAGTAATGAAGACTGATCTTCCTCTCCCCGCCCCCAATTCCAGCGAGGCTATACATCACAGTCCGGAGTTCAGCGAGGCAGTCCCCCAGGCTTGGGGGTGAATCGCATTATTCCAATGACAGCACGTGGTAGACACAAGAGTGAGGACATATATTCTTGCTCAACCTCTGTGCTCCAGAGGAAGGATCGGTGTGGAAAGTCAGCTTGCGAGGACAATCTCTACGGAGCCCAGTGTGGCCGTAGGTGTAGAATTTCATGAGAAAAATTCTTCCTTGGCTGGCGGTCTGTGCTGGCTTTGAGGAAAGGAAGAACATGGAATGAGCAGGGCCCTCCTGGCCATCCCGGGCAAAGAGTTCACGTGCTCAGATCTCCCCCAAAGACACCCTGCTGCCGAAACCCTTCCAAGGTCGTGAGGCTCATCTGTCTACGGCTTTAGATGGGCAGGTGCTATGCACTGAATATTTGTGTCCCTCCCTCACCCCAATTCCTATGTGGAAGCCCTCATCCCCAGTGCGCTGATATTCCTCGGGTAGATTGGGAGATCGTTAGGGTTAGATTAGGTCCTAGGGGTGGGCCTCTCATGACAGGATTAATGACCTTACAAAGGAGAAAGAGACAGTATTCCCCAGGTCAGGATACAAGGAGGAGACAGCAGTCCGTGAGCCGGGCAGTGGGCTCTCACCAGACACCAGACCTGTTAACACCTCGATCTTGGGACTCCCAACTTCCAGAACTGCGATATATGGTAAGAGCTTGTCGTACAAACTGGCAGTTTATGGTATTTTGTTACAGCCTGAACGAAGACAGCTGGGATGTTCGTGCCCACTTAGATTTTTTTTGCCTTCCGATTTCATACATTGCCTCCTGGCAAGTGAAGGCCACTTATCAAGTCCTTGCACGACTAACAGCCAGCCTCCCGGGGCTTTCCGAGATTACCCCCGCTCCCGTTCAACACCCCTTTTCAAACGTAGGTGAGTAATGCCTCTCCACTAAAATCTAGAGTGTAATACTTTGTGGTCTCGTTACTACCGAGTTTTCTGCGCAGCGCCCACGCGACCGTGTTGGCAGAGGATGGAGCGCCGCGCTCAAGCCTCAGGGGACCCGTCCCAAAGCTACCGTCTGTCCCTCCTCCCTGCACTTTAGGCTCCTACTTCCATAACTCTCAAGTAGTGAAGGAGAGCAGGGGAAAGGAGCATGAAACACAAGTAAAGCTCACAGGAGATGCATCTCATGAAAAGCCAGAGGGGCTGGGAGAGGGGCGCCTGGGTGGCTCAGTCGGTTGAGTGTCCAACTCTTGATTTTGGCTCAGGTCAAGATCTCATGGCTCGTGGGATCAAGCCCCACGTCTGGCTCCGGGCTGACAGTGAGGAGCCTGCTTGGGATTCTGTCTCTCTCTGCCCCTCCCCCCTCAAAATAAATTAATAACATTGGAAAAAAGACGGAAAGGCTGAGGGTTATTTTTCAGCTAGTTAACGTGCCTGTGGATTAGCATCACTGACAGCATTTCGGCCTGGATTCCGTTCATCGTTTGCAATCCTGTGCCTTTAAGAACAGCAAACTCAGAGTCACTTAAAACAACCCGAAGGAGACAGAGGACTTCTGCTATGCCAACAACCTTTCACTAGTTTCACTCCTTCCAAATTCCATGCTGAAAATCACGGCCTGATCTGAAACAGACATGTTTTTAATGATCTGTCACCGACATTTGGCGAACATGAAAGAATTGTGGAAGGGTGTGATGCCCCGTCACTAGAGTCATAAACTTTCACGATTCCTGGGAAGTTCACCAAATGACAATAAATCATACCTTCTTCCCTCTCACATCCGTTTCTTGGTAACCAAACAAACTCAGAATTAGACTGAATTAAACTGAACCTAGAATGTTATAGGTTACAATACACTGTGCATGTTCACAGAATACATGGATAGTACTTCCTTGGGGGAAGCAGGGACTTCCTCCCCGGTTACATCACAAAAAGTCCCATCTAGATAGAACCATCAAGCGACATAAAGAAAAAAAACCTATTTCAGAAACAGGTTTGGACATTTCCGGTGAAAATCATTTAAACGCAATGTGGTTTTTGCCCAAAGGAAGTGGGCTCTGCTTTTTGTTTTTTAACTCTCTCTTTTTTTTAAGTTTATTTATTTATTTTGAGAGAGAGAGAGATAGCACAAGAGGGGGAGGGGCAAAGAGAGAGGGAGAGAGAGAATCCCAAGCAGGCTCTGCCCTAAGTGCAGAGCCTGGTGTGGGGCTTGAACCCACAAACCATGAGATCATGACCTGAGTCAAAACCAAGAGTCAAAGCTTAACCAACCGAGCCACCTGGGTGCCCCTGCTTTTTTTTTTTTTTAATGTTTATTTATTTCTGAGAGAGAGAGGGAGACAGAGGATCCAACCTGGGCTCTGAACTGACCGCGGAGAGCCCAGTGTGGGGCTTGAAGTCATGAACCATGAGAGCAAAACCACCTGAGCCAAAGTCAGACACTTAAACTGACCGAGTCGCCCAGCGAAACCGGGCTGTGCTTTTCAAGTTAAGAGGGCACCGACGTTAATGATTTGTCATGATCGCCAGCATGGCAGTGATCCGTCGTTGCTATTCTCCTAAGAGTAAACACGAACGGAAAGGAAGGTAACCCAGCATTTGACTGAATAACCGAAATGAAAACAAACAGACCAGCAAGCGGCCAGGCTGGAGATCATGGCTTCACTACCGGAAAGCTGTTTTCACCCTCGGGTATTTCAACTTGCAACTTAACAGACACAAATATTTCTGATGAACTTTTAAGATCGCTCATGACCAAAGTGAACAAAGAAACGAAAATCATAAGATGTGCTCAAAGCTTTTAAACGTCCTGAATTATTAATTCTTCAGGAGTAGTCAGACGTTTTCTTTTTGTTGTTTTTCCTTGCTTTTGGGACTCTCCAAGCCGCAGGAAGCCACTCCACCCAGCGCGGCACTGCCCGCTCAACGCCAGGGCATTGGGCAGTGAAAGCTCACCTCCTGGATGGTTGGATATTCGGATGTGTACCCACTGGTGCACCTGTGCCCACACAATTCTCCCACACAGCATTTTACTTTTCACTCACTCCCTTGTATGTGTTTGCCTTTAAGGGTCTCCAAGGAGCCCAAAGTTTTGGGAGCTCTTGTGGTATTTTGAATGCTTTCTAGAGTATTTAATGATCCTTCAAATAGTGGCAATCATGAGGTTATAACCACAGGAAGCCATTTACAGAATTTATATTTTTTCTGCTTTAGGTTTTTAGTGGACTTTCTAAACGTCTAGAAGCCTATTCAGAAAACTAGTTTCTTATGAGATTGGATGAGTCTAAAATGGGAGTAGGAATGATTTCCAAAGGAAAGACACCTTAGAAGTAGAATAAAAACACTGGCTAAATGTCTAAATAAAAACAGTGGATAGAATGAGGCCACCTTTAGAGGACTGGGTTCCTTATCAGCTGTATTTTACAAGAGATGTTGAACATAGGGCGCCTGGGTGGCTCAGTCAGTTAAGCGTCTGACTTCAGCTCAGGTCATGATCTCCCGGTTCATGGGTTCAAGCCCCGCATCGGGCTCTGTGCTGACAGCTCAGAGCCTGCAGCCTGCTTTGGATTCTGTGTCTTTCTGCCCCTCTTCTGCTCATGCTCTCTCTCTCTGAAATAAATAAACATTGAAAAAAAAACAAAAACAAGAGATGTTGGGTGTTTCTATGGCGAAATAACACAGTGAATGGTCTAGAAACAAAGTCGTGGGATCATGAAAACATAGAAAAAAGTGTAAGTCTACTACGTGTCAGAAAATTAGATTCATTCGATTTTGAAAACGAAAAATTATTGGGAGCAAATGCCATCATAGTGCCTCTTGCTTTTTCATCATCAGACCAGTCAAAAAGTGAGATAATGTATTTTCTATTATCAGATATATTTAGATGAAACATCTTTTCTCCACGTGCGGGATTTATTTTTTAATCGAAAAGTTAAACGTGTGTTTTCCCAGTTTCCCTTCAGTGCTGGTGTTCTGTGATTCTGACATGGGTGTGGGAAGGGCTCCCAGCTTTCACATGAAGCCCCAGAATCCTGAGCGTGAGGACACAACCCGGGCTGATCCTGCCGTAAGGCACACTTAAACTTAAAACACGGAGATTATCTGGGTAGCCCCGATGCAATCACACGAGCCCTCGAAGGCAGAGAACTTTCTCTGGTGGGTGGCAGAAGAGAAAGGCAGAAAAGAAAAAAAAAAAAAGGTCAGAGATTCCAAACAATGGAAGGATTCAACCCACCATCGCTGCCTTGAATGTGGAGGATGCCAGGTGAGAAGGACCTCCAGCAAAGTCCTCAGGCCCTGCAACCACAAGGAAGTGGATTCCTCCAACCATCTGAATAATCCTGGAGGCCACTGTTTCCCACAACTTCGTGGGTAAGGTCTTGTCCACCAAGACCTTGATTTCAGCCCAGGAGACCCGGTGCAGAGCCCGGTCAAGCCCTCCTGAGCACCTGACCTACAAAACTGAGATAACCAACGGACGCTGTGTTAGCCGCTAAGTGTGTGTGCGGTGCTTGTCAGTAGAAAAGTAACACAGTTGGCCATGACATTTATTAAACTCCTAAGTGAATTAATGCCCTTTGAGTGACTTGCCAGCTCTGAGACAGGGGCTATTTATCCATCGTGCGTAATCTCTCATCTATTACGTAGGTGGTCTGGGTTTTTGCCTTTGTTTCATCTGCCGAAAGCAAACTCATATATGTGGATTTTTAAAGAGGGAGACCGAGGCAATCGTGTTGACTGCATTTTTTTCTCTAACTTGTTATGAATTCGGAGTATATTATTTTCATCACTAGCAACACAAAAGCAGAAACATCGTAGTGCATACTCCTCCGAGATTTAGTTCTGTCTGAAATGGCACAGGTCCGTTATTTCTTTTCGCAGAGTTGGAGCGTGTTCAAACTCGCCGAGATCGTGTCTCACGTCGCGATATCATTTCATTTTGGACGTTTGGGGTTGGGACGGCTTGTCCGGTTTCTCCCGCCTTTAGTTCACTGACTCCTGACGTGTTGTTCATGCTGGTTGTGAATTGACTCCGTTGTGCATACCACGTTCTTCTTTAAATGTTATTTTTTAAAAACGTGTATTTATTTTCGAGACAGAAAGACAGAGCATGAGCAGGAGAGGGGCAGAGAGAGAGGGGGACACATAATCCGAAGCAGGTTCCAGGCTCTGAGCGGTCAGCTCAGAGCCCGATGAGGGGCTCGAAGCCACAAACCGTGAGATCACGACCTGAGTCGAGGTTGGACGCTTAACCAACTGAGCCACCCAGGCACCCTCATACCATGTTCCTCTAAAAAAAATCAAGCTTATTTTAAGGTTTATACACCCCTCTCCTTTTTTTTTTTTTTTTTTTTAAGTTTTAACAATGCTCTTGCAGAGCTCCAACTCAGGTTGTGACCCAGGGGGACTCAGGACCATCAGAGAGTTACTAGTGAGCGACAGGCACCGTGGTGCTCTTCTGAGTCGGGGACCAACAGCATCGTTCAGGGCCTTGGATGCAAATTAAGAGCCAGACCAAAGATGCGTTGAGCAGGGAGTCTACCTCCTTTCACTGTGTTGGAAGAGATGGGGAAGAGATATTTTGATTGAGTGTGGAACGTACGATCGTAAGAATGATCCGTGATAGGATTCCTGTCGTTTCCTTCTCTTATTGATGCCTTGAGTGCATTTAATGAGTGTCTCCCCACTGCCTGGCCTGTGTCAGGTCTGAGACGATAAAAAGTGGTCACAAAGGGAAACTGGGGGCTCAGGAACAGACAACGTGCCAAGGGTGGTCGCAGAGCGGCCCGTGATGTTCTGAGAGTCCCAGAAGGGGTGGCCACTTGTTCTGACAAGGAGCTGGGAAGGCATCTGGGGTGACACATTTGAACATTGTTGGGAAGGATGTAGTGGAAGAGCCCGGGTGGAGAAGGGGCACTTCGGGAAAAAGGACACACAGACAGGGAGGAGCAGGGAGGGAGCAAAACAGGACACCGGGCAACTAGCGTGCCCAGAGAGGCTGTCCGGGGCCAAGCATAGGATTTATGGGAACGACGGTTGGCAGAGGGACCAGCGAGACAGGTGGGCCTGATTCGGTGAGATTTCGATGACATTCTAAGAAACGTGGACAAGGAGTCCCTGAAAGGTCTGAAACAGGTAATAAAATCTAAATACGTTAGCACAGTGCTCACTTGGCGGCACATATGCTGAAGTTGGAGTGACGCAGAGGAGATCAGTGTGGCCCTGTGCAAGGATGACACACACATTCGTGAAATGCTACGTATTTTTTCTAAACAAACAAACCAAAAAGGAAAACAAATGTTAGCACAGCTATATCCTAAGATGTTTTGGCAGCCGTGTTCCTTCCTGCGCCATAATTCTTTAAAAAATTAATTATCAGCGACATTAAGAGTGAAACGTGGGGCACCTGAGTGACTCAGTGGTTTAACCGTCCAACTTCGGCTCAGGCCATGATCTCGCAGTTTGTGAGTTCGAGCCCTGCATTGGGCTCTGTGCTGACAGCTTGGAGCCTGGAGCCTGCTTCCCATTCTGTGTCTCCCTCTTTCTGCTCCTCCCCTGCTCATGCTCTGTCTCTCTCTCTCTCTCTTCCTCTCTAAAAAATAAGTAAATATTAAAAAAAAAAAAGAGTAAAACTTAATGTTCAGAGTCATCAGAGAGCCTCTGGACAGAAGGAGAAGTGCAGGGTCCCTGGATCCAGGGACATTCCGCCTCTCTTTCCTTTTCCCTTCCTCCTTGCCCTCCCCTTGGATGATCGGTATCCTTATTTTCCCATTGTTTTTGCTTTTTTGGAAATACCCGACAAAGCTAATTCAAGGTAGGGCTTAGAAGCCCACGAGAGGGCAATGCCGAGAATGGAGACAGGGCATAAAGTTATAAAAATGTGAGTATTAGGGAAGTAGGCAAATAAGAGAAATAACTCCCACCTTCACAGACCATCTTTGTGGCCACAATACTCTCGTGGATGGCCTAGAGACAGCTCCCAGGGCACTTACTTTGT
Organism: Paguma larvata; assembly: GCA_030068075.1. Lineage (NCBI taxonomy): Eukaryota > Metazoa > Chordata > Mammalia > Carnivora > Viverridae > Paguma > Paguma larvata. Next base: position 86,714,674 of record CM057832.1, on the reverse strand, counting down.
GCTGGAGAGACACAGACATGTGAGCCGTGGCTCCCTCCTCCAGGGACCGCCTGTAGCCACCTGCCTTCACAACAACAGTGACGCCAGGCCACCGAGCTCACGTTCTGTCTCCTCCGTGAACACACTCTTATCACTCCAGGGGCATCTGTTGCTGCTTTAAACGTCTAGAGTGCTTTCTGGCTATTCTGCTTTTCTGTAAACAACATTATTTTGCGTTTACGGCACAAATAATTTCTTAGCTTGGGAGCGATAATAACTGTATCTTGTACTCTGTTTCTCCTGTTTCTGTCACTGCTGAGGGGCAAACAAAAGAAGAGAATGTGTTTGGTTAAAAGTAGAAAAAAGTATCAGGGTGGGCTCGCAGCAACAGAAAATATAATTTAATGGTTCAAGGACACATGCAGGCTGGGGGCGTAAGTCCTAAGTGAAGGCCAGCGGGTCAGCCATTGGGAGATATTTATAGGCTGTTGCATCATGTTCCCAATTGGCCACAAAAGCAAAACAATCCTGCCCTCTGTAGCATCCTCTTCCTTGTACTTCTGATTTTCTAGAACATCCTCCCGACCTGCACATCATCTCTGGTTGTACCGATCTGTCGTGATCTATTATTACCAAGTAACCCAGATAATTTTTCCTTCTTACCGATGCTTCCCACTCAACAATTATTTGGGAGACAATGGAGCCAATTACTTCACTTCAAATACGTGGAAGATAATCAGTAATTTTCGACAGCAAATTAGACAGCATTTTCTCCAAGTAAGAGATTATGATTGAACTATAACTTTCCATTTCCCTGGTAAATTCTATTATTCCAGGTTTTGTTCCTTTTAAAGTACACCGCAGGCTTAAACTTTCTGAAACTTAGGGACTCTGGAAAAGAAGCCATTTGCTTCCTTCATGTGGTCTGTCCTCAGTAATATATCTTGGGCAGGGATGGAAAACTGCTTTTATTCTTTCTATAAAATCTGATTGGTTGACTGTGGCTGCCTGAGGCCTCATCTTCACTCTGGGGAGAAGAAGGCAGTGGTCAATTAGTCATGTCTGCCCAGAATGGGAGAGGGGCAAATATGTAAGAACTTCAGACAGCGGGGTCTTTACTACCAGTGCCTGAAAATGTGGCTGCAATCCATTTCTTCTTCTTCTTCTTCTCCTCCTTCCCCTCCTCCTCCTCCTCCTCCTCCTCCTCCTCCTCCTCCTCCTCCTTCTTCTTCTTCTTCTTCTTCTTCCTCCTCCTCCCCTTCTCCTCCTCCTCCTCCTCCTCCTCCTCCTCCTCCTCCTCCTCCTCCTCCTCCTCCTCCTCCCCCTCCTCCTCCTCTTCCTCCTCCTCCTTCTTTCTTCTTTCTTCTTTCTTCTTTCTTCTTTCTCCTTTCTTCTTTCTTCTTTCTTCTTATCAAGGAACTGGAATTTTCTGGCAAGAGTCTTGGGTATGAGATTTCTACAGATGTCTCATAAAGGAACAACAGGGGACACTCCACATCGTCCCATCTGCTGGCCCATCTCCTGGGTGATGGTTTCCTCTATGAAATGCTCCTTTTGATCTTGTGACTGGTTTTGATCCTGAATATGAACTTACCTTGTTTTATTTTTGTTACCGTTTTAATTTTGTTCTCTTTTGGTTTTCCATTTGTCTCTACTTCTCTCCAGTTATTATACCAGTTCCCATCATTTTATCTTTGACCTCCTCCAACTCACACAGTTTTTAGAGTTTAGTTGGATTTTGCTTTGTGATCTCTTATGAGGAACTTTTCTCGTAAAAGACGAATTTATCCTGTTTTCATCAACTAATATGGCAGATACGTTATTTCATATCCCTGTGATCTGTTTATTTTCTTTAAAGTCTTCCTTTGTTTCCTACATATTTCTATATTGTTTTCTTTGTTTTCATAATTTATTCCAATAATTTTAAGACTTAGTAAACATATATTTGGTCGCTCTGGAGGTTAACTTTTATAATGTTAAAGTATGCACATTTTAAGTATATATGGTAGAATATGGACATAAAATTCTATTTCCTGGTTTTTTTTTTTACCTCTTTCTCCCATTTGGTTTAGAAAAAAATCTGACATTAATGACACAGCATTTGACTGAGGACTATGGAAACTAACAGATTGTGAAAAGAAAATTGTCTTTGAGGTAGACAGACCTCTCCATCAGGGCTGATGACAGATGGCCCTCTTTCTGTAGGTATAGTCTACGCCAGTGAAGTTAATTTTTATGGTTATGTTTTGGAGCATGCATCATTCGACTTTCCTGATAATTTTGATTTCTACAGAATATGGTTGACATTAGTTGAATTAACTTTTTTTTTTAGTTAAGAGGCACCTGGGTGGCTCAGTCTGTTGAGCATCCGACCCTTGATTTCAGCACAGATAGTGATCTCACGGTTCATGAGACTGAGCCCCACATCAGCCCTACATCCGGCTCCTCACCTGGTTGGGATTCCCTTTCTCCCTTGCTTTCTGCCCCTCCCCCACGCAGACTTTTTTTTCTCTCTCTCTCTCAAAATAAATTAAAAAAAATTAATAGAGCCTTTAAAAAAGCTCAGTAAAGACCTGTCCTTGCTAAAGGAAAACAACTCAGAAAAACAAAAAAAAGAATCTTTTCTATTCTTCTAGTGAAAACCTTTTCTCTCTGATTCTAAGTCAGAAAATTGAAAAGACCTGTTTGATTTTAGAAGCCTCTGGGGTGCCATTTAATGCAACAGCAATCGTGCATGAATACCATAACACGAATGTATCAGAGAACACGACGGCTATAAAACAGTATAACAAGCAGTTTTGGAGATGGAGGGAGGGCATGAAAATGGTAACTTATCAAAGGTGCTTAGCTACTGGCCACGATAAACAGAAAACAGTTAAAAATTCATACGTAACCATGTAATTGAGTGTAAGTTTTAATATATGACTCTTGACAATAATTTAGATGCAGCCAAACACACACTTTCAGAGGGAGATCTTTGTAACCATTAAAGAACAATGATCAGAAAGGAGAAAAATATTTAGATGATGAAGAGCCATTTAATGGACTCAAGAAATTGGGCCCAAATCGGATATAGAGAGGGATACTCCTTGAATTTCGAAAGGGTATTATTTCCAAATTCTGTGAGGAAGTACTTCTTTTTCTCATCTTCAACTCTGTTAGTCCCACTCCACAGGGTGCAGAATACCCGATGCATACAGCCTACGTAGTTTTCTATAATGCAGAAAAAGATGTGTTTGGTTCCTTCTAATTTAACTGAGGAGACACGTCTACGAAGTGACGATGTGCTTTCGTGTTGCTCTTTAGCTCTCGGGAAGATCACTATGCTTCGGGCGCGCTGGCTTTTTGACGGCAGTGGTTCAGCATGGCAGCTAATGAAGAAGAGTTGCTCGCGCGGCCTTCGGACATTGGGCCCATCAAACCGATCTAGCATTTACTCGTGATCCTCCAGCTCGCTGCAGAGAGCTCCTCCCTTGGCCATAAGCTTCTCCTTCCTCTGGGCACGGTTTTCTCTCTGGGCACTTCACCATGAGCACAAAGATAAATACAGGCCGACTTTTGTCCTTAAGGAATTTGTAGGATAGATAAAATGTGCACAAGGGTGAACGTAATAGTAGGTGGCATCTCCTACGAGCCACGAGTGGTGTTACTATGATGTCAAATGGCAAACTCTCAAAGATATTCACATGTTGATCCTTAGAACCCATGGATATGTACCTTACATGAAATGGGATTGCAGCTTTGAGTAAGTTAACAACTTTTTAGATGAGGTAATTGTCCTGGATTGTTTGGGTGGGCGCCATGTAATCACAGGGTCATTATAAGTGAAAAGGAGAAGAGGGATGGTCGGGTGTCAGAGTCAGAGGGATATTATGCTGTGTCTTTGGAGGCGGATGAGGGGTCACAAACCAAGAAATACAAACACTTCTATGACTTATAAAAGGCAAGGAAGCAAGTTTTCCTTTAGAGACTCTAGAAGGAACACAGCCCTGCCAACATCTTGATTTTAGTCTAGAAAAATTTGGATTTCTGACCCAAGAGAATCATTTTGGGTTGTTTTAATGCAGTGTTCATGATAATATTTTGCAGCAGCAAATAAGAAACGCATACACCAAGGAGGTGCAAAGAAAGAATCACATTTTCAGCTGGAGCAATGGAGGCAAGTTCATTGAAGGAAGAAGCATTTTTTGACCTCGGATAGGGTTGTAACATCCAAGGGGGAGCGTGCCATGAACCAATGGGCAGAGCAGCCACCATGAGGCATGTGTGGTGGTTCTTGTGAATGGTCCAGTTGGACCTGGGGATGTGGGGAGAGGAGCTCGAAGCGACCGTGGGGCCTGGATGCTGGAGCCTGGGTTCAAGGTGGAGTCACCCTGGAAGATTCCAAGCACAAAAAGGACTTAGTATGTTCTAGGAAACTCATCTGCAATAATGCCTAGGGGGAGAGGGGGAGAGGGAGAGCCGTTAAGAGGAGGAGGAGAATGAGGTGGCCGTGGGAATTGAAAGGTGGGTTGGATCCCCAAGCAGGAGGCCCGCTGTGTGATCGTTCATTTATTCATTACAGAAAAATCTTGACGAAGTCTTTTCCGATGCCAGGCGCCTAGCAGAAGCTGATACGTTAGAACACGGTGGGGAGACAGAAACTAGCACAATATCCCCACACATCCAGGTGGGAGAGGCCAGAAAGGGGGATCTCAAGCTGCACACGATAATGGTGACAAGGCAAGCTAACCCTAGCTGAGATCTTAAATCACCAGAGAATGATTGAAATCAACTGTAGATGCAGGCCCAGATGATGCCGCATTGAGAATTGGGATTTATCCCCATTCAAATGTCTCTGGACAGCTTCCAAATGCTCCCATCCCTTTTTTCTAGGGACCAAAAGCCACATTACAGAGCTGTGAAGCCCTCTCTGGTGACCCACTCTGAGAGCCAGAGTGAAGCTTCCTGCCTCGGGACCGGGTAGGGGGCCTGAAGCTCTGCTTTCTTCATCTGAACCTTCCTTAATGAAGCATCTACGGAATGCTTCTTCCAGAAAGGCTTAGAAGCAACTAGGAAGTAAACCAGGTGGCTCCTGGTTCCTGCCTGTCCCGCCTTAAAAGTATTTGCCTTACTTGAGTTCCCTTCCCGTAGGCTGACATTAAGTCCAATTGACTGATGGCCTTCAGGTAGAGAAAAATAAGCAAATGTCAAGGAGACATTGAGAATCATGTCCTTGAAAAATGTCTTTATGATTTTAGGAAGCCGCTTTCAAGTTGTCCATTATGTTACACATTTTCCACCGTCAGTTTCTACATAAATCCTTCCCTTAAAATTTAACACGAGGAAAAATCTTATCTCAATTAATATATTTTTTTGTGTTTTCATTTCTAAAATAATAGCTCCTAACTTTTTGCTATGTATATGTTAAAATTTTAAAGAGGATAAAAGATGGCGGACTTTATCATAAAGTTTCATTGCTCTTGTGGGCACGTTTTCGTCCTTCTATTAGAAGCTCTGTGTTTCTGCTTCGTTAAACTTACCAGGTGCCTGTCCTGTTTGGGATGTTAACGGGACATTTTCATCAACTGAAACTTAGTGCTTTAGCTTTCTGGTCACTTGGTGTTTACATCATACTCTTAGTCGATGGCTCCATTGTCTATACTCCTCTGCACCCACGGCCTTGGCTATAAAATAGGTTAGGGGTACGACATCATTTAAGAAACAGGACCTTAGCTCTGTTCTGGCGGCTCACACCTATTGTTAAAGAAATGAATGTTTTCCAGAAGCGATCAGTTTCGAAAAAGAGTTCTTTCGGAGATTACCTCCACAGTTGAAAACGGGGAGGTAAATCTACTTTTCAGCCTGAACGATGAGAAGTTCAGCATGGAAATGAGTGCCTTTGGCATTTTGAAGTAAGCACTCCAAGGAATAGAGTATTTCACGGGAAATCCCCCAGAAAATGATAAAAGTTCTAGAGGAATTTTTGTCCCTGTGAATGAAGATTTCTGTGGATCACAGGGTATGCTGGAACCCGCTTACGTAAAGGCGCTGTGCAGCACCGTGACCCAGGACTGACACCTGAGCACCTCCTAAAAACCCTTGAGAACACTAGCGCACAGACACAAGAGTCCTGTCATGGGTTTTGGGGAGTGTCAGCGGAGCCCAGCCACCTGTCAACTGTGCTGTGTGGTTGATCTATTCCTTGGGCTTCCGGTACCTCATCTATAAAATGAGGTTGTCAGATGAGCTTTCTCTAAAGCCCTTCCAGCCCTGCTGCCTCTCTCCTCCTGCATTGTCTCCTGTCTCTGCCTGTATTAGAAGATCCGGCATGTAGTGTCCCCCAGGCGGCCGCCCCCACCTGCAGAGAGGAACTCTGGGGAGCCCATGCATGCAGGAGTCAAAGCCCGCTCTTTGTAAGTCCCAGCCTTTTTTTCCGGACCAGTGTCTCTGAGCAACGTTGGTTTCTCTCCCATACGACACCCAGGTCTCATTCTTTTGCCTCTATTACTCCTGAGGACGTGGATTTCACACCTCTGTCTTCTGTTTCCTTTCCTCTGGAGCTACCCGTGGTCATCAATGTCCTTCTAGAAATATGGAGCCCACTCCGATGATGGGGCTACGAAAATAGTCTGATCACTGTTCGGTTGGTGTGTCTGTTCCCGTATTTCTTCAGTGGCTAGGTGTTTTACACTGTTTTCTATAGTCCTCGTGAGCCTTAAGACTGAAGGGTATACTTTCTCTAATGCTTCTTTCCTCTCCTTTAACCCCGTTATAAAATTGATTGCTTTACAGTTGATAGCTCCTTAGAATCGAAGACATAGAGTACATTCCTCTGGTATTTTCTCCATATTTTTGTGAGGTGCAGGAAACATTGAGTGCATAACACTCTTGCCAGAGTTAGTTCTAACAAATTTGCATCTGTTCCGTGAGAAGCAAGGGGGATGATTCATTTTCACAAGTACGAAATAAAAGCTGTGCTGTCTAGATAACAGTAGGTTTACAACCAGTTGGAAACATGTACGAACCGCTCCCCTGCCCAACAGAGTCCCAAACCCTTAGACACTTCACTTCTTGGTTCTTCTTCCCCTCTCTGTTTCGAGGGCTTATTTTCATGGGCTTTGCAATGAGCATGCACCAAAGAGTAGAGAGAGGAGGGACCGAAAGTCTCTGCTTACCTCAGGGAATGTGCATTTGTTCCAATCAGACTACTTTTCGCCTTCCATGGGCATAGGCAACGTCCGGGTAAGACTGTCACATGTGTATGACTCAGCCAATGAGGAGTCGGGGGAGGGACATGCATGCTGGGAAAAAATTGTCTGCTGTAGCTGCCCCGAGCATCCATCAAATAGCCGCTCTTGCGAGAACGTTGATTAAAGCCTCGCTTTACTGTGCTCTGAGTCTCTGTGTCCCTCCTTTGATTGGGTCGGTGGGCTTATTCCTCACACATTCTGTGGAGTTTTCCAACAAGGAAGAAAGGGAGGACAACCGTGATGATGGCCCAGCCTCTAGACCGGAACAACGTCCCACTGGTAAGGGATAACAAGCAAGTAAGGGACCAGCAGCGCTGGAAGCGGAATGGATGACTCCACCTGAGTGGTGCAGGAATGATGACTCCCTCCAGCCCAGCCCAGCCCAGCTCTGGAGGGGAATGCCCATGATGGCATAAGTCCCCTGCTCCCTGGCAACTCCCGCCTTCTCTGCAAGGCCCGCTCACCCACACGCGCAGGGCTGCAGCCGCTGGGATCCAGGACCGGGAGCCCGTTCTGCAGGAAACCCCCAGTGAGAACTCGAACGTGATCTTGAGCGTGATGGTTAACTTTATGTGTCAACGTGGAGGGTGCTTTTGGAGGAGACAAACATTTAAATCAGTGAAATCTGGGTAAGGTAGATTGCTCTCTATGGTGTGGGCCCTCATCCGATCCGTTGAAGGTTGCAGTAGAGCAGAAAGACTGGCTTCCCCAAGCAAGAGAGGATTCTCCAGCAGACTGCCTTCAGAGTCATCCGCGCCCCTGGCTCCCTTGAGTTTCCAGCAGCTGTCCTCTGGACCGGAGCTGAAACACTGACTTTCCTGGATCTCAAGCTCACTGGCCAAGTCTGCAGATTTTTTGTACTCATTAACCTCCATGATTACACGAGCCGATTCCTCGTAATAAATCTCTCCGTAGATGCCGTGCTCTTGGTTCTGCTTCTCTGGAGCACTCTAATACACTGGGTCACACAAGGCGGTTTCTGCCTGGAGCTGCGGCTGTCAGAGACACAGGGAGGCACAATCTGGCCAAGAAATTGGCTCTGCTGCCCCTCCCCCGAGATGCGACCCCTAGAGACCACCAGTGCCGGCGTCGACAAGGTGGAGATATCCGTGGAGAAGCTACTGGACCGAGCATGGGTCCAGGCTGTCTGGGAGCTGGAAGAAGGGCAATCACCAGGAGGGATGGGCAGCTTCAAGGACCATGTGCTGTGGACCTCTGGGCATTGTACTTTCCCTGTTGGTAGAGTATGAAACTCTTTGTGGATTGCCCCTGAGTCAGGTGAGCCAGGCTGCCATCTTGTCAGCTGCCGGAGCTCGGTGGTGGTGGTGCTGCCTGGCGAAGGCTGCCTCCATCCCATTCCTCCTGCTCCCCCACGTCTCTCTCACCTGCCCCATCATCAGGGCCTTTCCTGACACCCTTCCCTCCAAACCGTCTAGATCAGGTCCCTCTTGGTGTGAGTTCGTGCCATACCTGGTGCTTCTCCTCGATCACAATGAGGCCGGTTTGCTGCTGTGTCCTTGAATGGCTGCCTAACCACTCTCTGCCTCCCTCACTAGACTAAGCCCTCTGGAGGGGAGAAGGGAAGAGAGTCTATTTTGCTGCGTTCCCAGCATTTAACACACCGTGTTGCACAAATTAGCCATTCAATAAACAGTGGACAGGTTAAGAATGAGTGAGCCACAGGTGGATGGCGGTGTCAGAGAGAGGGTCTATCGGAGGGAAAATATCAATGAAATAATAACACGTGAGAGTCAGCAGGACTAGAGGGAGCGTCTCACCATCTCACCCATAGTGAGCCAAGTCGGGGCTGCGATAGCACCCACACAGAAGACCGCCCACCCCGTAGACCTGCCAAAGACCACACCTCCCCAGACCCCCCAGATCCTCACCTGACTTCAACGAGCCCTGAACACCGAGGTGCCTTCTGGTTGTAGACTTGTGTGACTCGAAGGTCACGAACTAATATTAGAAGGCTCAGTGTGTGGCAGATGTCATTTTGTTTGACACGAAGATTTCTTTTCACCACAGAGGTACTAAGTACGAAACCATGGCTACAGCCGGAATTGCCATCTGAACTCATTTTCCCTTGTAAATTGTTACACGAAGACACAGGAAAGGTAGCCAAAACAGGGAGAGAAGGGAAGAGGGGGGCCATTTGAAAGTTAATATGACACAGAACACAAGTTCTAATATTTGCAAGCTCCCCCAGGGAGCGAGCAAACTGGCGTGATGGCATCGGCACTGTCCTCAGCTCGAAAAAGAGGTTCCGGTGCCAGCCCAGCACTGTGGAATCTTTACAAGTTAGGACTTGTTGGCATTTTAATTATTCAATCACGGTCATTCCTTGGACTTAGAAAGCACCTGTACGTAAGTATGAAAGCAATGTTTCGAAGTCTTTTAAAAAAAATTCGGCTTAGATGTTGCACGGTGTCTAAAGAAAAGAAGTGGGACTTTCTTTCTCTTAGTGGCTGGCTCATGTGGCTGTTCAGATGAGTAGTGCGGTGACAAAAGGCTCCTGAATTATTGCTGGGTGACCTCATGGGATCAATCACAGTGCCCTGCAGCTGATGGCTCTAGTATCTGCCATGATGTCCCCCTCCATACCCCTCATCACACACACACACACACACACACACACACACACACACACTGGAAAACTATCAAAGGGAATCAAATAAGAGTTCAAGGTTCCAACTCAGAACCTTTTATTATGGAATAATAAAATAATAAAATAATAATAATAATAATAATAATAATAATATAGGTGTTTTGGGATCTTCCTTCTTCTCTTCGAAATAAGGCCCAGTGCGGTGTTGAGCAAAATAGCATCAAGTTCCTTGTGCGGTGATTTCATGGGTTAAGTTTCCCCAAGGACCTAATTAGTAGAAGGGGGCTCAGGAGTCACTCCGTGTCTCAGGCCTCCCCTGATAATGCGCACACGTACACACTCCCTGTAATGAGGGCCCGCGTGTGACCTCCCCATCGCCACTGCGCTGAAACATTCTGCACCCCCCCAAACGCATTCGAGAAGATACCGCAGGAGAGCTGAGAGCCCCTTTGTCAACATAACTTTACATTTGCTCAGGGAGAGTCTTGCCCGGGAGTGTAAGACTCCAAACTCGTTTCCTATTTCCTTGAGGAAACTGTCACAGAGCGACTTGTCCGGACAAATAAATGTGGCTCTCGGCCCAGAGCTTGCTCCCTTCACAGACTGCTTGCTTATTAGCAAAGGGTTTCTCTAGGAAGACACACGTCAAAATCTTCACCATCTAGCCACCAACCCCACCTCGCAGCGAGTGCCCTTTCTTGACAAAGCTCCTGTGAGTCGCTCAGCTCCAGACACTAAGACCCATGAAGTCCTTCCGAGGTACTAGTAAGGCTGACGGAGTGGTGAGCTTCCTCACTGCAGTTGACGCCCCTGATGCTCAGGGAATCTCAGCGTCAGGTTGAGGGCGATATTGAGCAAGTCACATAGTGTCATAAAACATTTCTGTGAAGCGTTTGTTGTAGAAGTGGTTCTCAGAAGGATCCTTTTCTTTTTTCTTTTCTTTTCTTTTCTTTTCCTTTCCTTTTTTTTTACTTTTTTAAAAAAAGTTTATTTATTTATTTTGAGAGAGAGAGAGCACAAACAGAGGAGGGATAGAGAGAGAGAGAATCCCAAGATGGCTCCACTCCATCAGCACAGAGCCCAACGCAGGGCTTGAACTCCCGAGCTGTGAGACCATGACCTGAGCCGAAATCAAGAGTCAGAGGCTCAACCGACTGAGCCCCCCAGGCGCCCTACAAAAGAATGCTTTCTGTAAACTCCACAAAGAGCAAACCTACCTTCGACATGTCAATAACATCCTCAACGGGGGCTCTGTGGCAATAGTTAGAGAGCAGAACAAGCTATTTGTTTAGGCTGCTACCGGATCAAAGTAATGACATGAAGTCATTGCAGCCAAAGATCAATTAAAAGGGAGAGGGAAGTGATGGGATGAGCAAACACGAGAAGGGAACTAGGAGCTCGGGTCGTGGCACACTTTCCCCGGCTCAGAGGCTACAGGCGTAAATTCTCTCTCCTTCCTTTTCCCTTCCTGTCCTTCCCCTTCCTCCAAGTTCCAGCCCCATCAGCGGGTGCGGGGGGTAAGAAGTGGACCACAGGCATCGAACGTGCTGCGGAGACAGGAAAGGGAATATTTGAATGGGGAGGCTGAGTGGAGCTGGAATGAGAGAAGTTTGTGGACCGCTCGCCACAGACAGAAGTGAGGCGATGTTGGGGAGTAGGTCTAGCTGAATCCGACCCTAAATCCGCCCGCCGGTGGCGATTTGCCCCTGTCGAGGATGAATGTCCTTCCACATTTGTCTCCTGTGCCCACGTCATCTGACTGTCTGCCCTGCCCCTCCGGAGCCCTCTCCAGCTGTCCACTCCCCACTGCCCCGTTGTGAAATTCCACCTGCCTTTCTTCTTCGTTTCTCCTTTCTCACCGAGAACTTCACATTTCTGAAATGCTACCAGAGCCACTTAAAAAAGTGAAACCTTCCTGGATGCTTATAATAGTCATGCTAAAGTACATCTAATTAATACACTGAGAAAAGTTATTTTTCTCCTCTTGATAATTAAAAATGAGAGTCTATTAACACCGATGATTTCCGTAACTTCAATTTATTACTTTTCTTGAGAAAAATCAAATAAAAATTCATCATATGAAATAACTATTCCTTTTCTTGTAACAGAGATCCATGTTTCTTACTAATTAGTGTCTTAATTCCCTTTGGGCTGTAATGAACATATTTTAGTATCTTTTTAAAAATCTCGCCAGGGCAAATTTTACTATAGAAAGCGTATGTATAAGTAAGAAGTAGGTAAACAAAACTCATTTTAAAGTCAAAGTCAGCAGTAGCAAGAAGGTATGTGTGACGGCTGGTTTCCTCTTTCCTCTTTGTACTGCACTGGGCTTTCATTTCTTTTTTTTTTTTTAAGTTTATTTATTTATTTTGAGAGAGAGAGAGTGAGAGCAGGGGGCGTGCCTTCAGTGAGGAGCCTGATGTGGGGCTCAAACTCCCGAACCATGAGATCATGACCTGAGCCAAAACAAGTCAATACTTAACTGACTCTTAACTGACTGAGCCACCCAGGTGCCCCTGTGGTACACTCCACAGCATTTTTAATTTATTGGTCTCTTTTTTTTCACCATCTCTTTAAATGCTGCATGGCTGTACCTCACCATGCAAACCAACTTCAGACTCTTACCTTTTACTAGAGTCTGCTACAGAACACTGAATGCAGTACCAAATGTGTTTGGATATATTTCTATCGTTTCGAACATAAATGTTCTGAATGAATTTATTCATAATTATGACAAATTGGAAACATCCCAAATGTCTTTCGAGGGGCGAATGGACAAACTATGGTATGTCCATACAGTGGAATATTACACAGCCGTGAAAAGGAACAGATTGGATTCACGCAAGCACCATGGTTGAAATCTTGAGAGCATTTGCTAAGCAAAAGAAGCCAAAGTCAAAAGATTACCTATTATATAATTCCCTTGGTAGACATTCTGGAAAACTATACTGTTGAGAACTTAGCGGTTGATGCGGGTTGGGAGTGGGAAGAGGAGCTTACTATGCAGGGCAACGGGTGGAAATTTTGGGGGGTGATGGACTTGTCAAAAATGGTTAGGGACACCTGGGCGACTCAGCTAGTTAAGTGACTTCAGCTCAGGTCATGATCTCACAGTTTGTGGGTTCAAGCCTCACATGGGGCTCTGTGCTGACAGCTCGGAGCCTGGAACCTGCTTCAGATTCTGTGTCTCCCTCTCTCTCTGCCCCTCCCCCGCCCACACTCTATCTCTCTCTCTCGTTTTAAAAAAGTAAACATTAAAAAAAAATGGTTAGAACTCACCACCACAAAGGGTAAGTTATGTTTTCTGCTCCTTCACGCTTCTCGCGGAATACTTTGCTTCCTATCTTTACTATCAGATTGGATAGCGACGTTCTTGGGTAGAAACATTTCGTTAACAAGGCAGCATGATTCTTTGGATGGAAATTTCTGGCAATGCCTTCCAGGCATTAAACATTCTATTTGTTGCAATAATATAAAGTGCATTTTTTGAGAAAGGAATACAAACACATGGGTGTGCCTCGCTTGAGAAAAATAACTTTTGCTGGAGTAGATACTTAGAAACACGATTTTCGTGGAGTAAGAGATATCCGTTTTCTGCGTTAATAGGCATTGTTCGATCGACTCCGAAGAGGTCAGCGCACAAGAGTTTCTGTTTACGATCCAAGCAAATCTGATGTCACCACGCTTGAAAAGTCATGCTCTCTTCCTGAGTGAAAACTAATAGCCCCGGGTTTTAGTTTGAACTTTCCCGATCGTCAGTAAGATAGAACAGAGTCGTTCATGGATGAATCGACGTCATCTTTTATTTTCTCTGCCGCTGTTTGCATTTCTCCCCCTCGGGACACTTGGGTTTTACATATCTTCTGCGTACTGCCCACAGTTCAGCAGGTGAAGAAAATTAAAACTAAGCGTGGTTTTAATGGTCGTGCCCAAAGTCACGTGACAGTGATTTCCAAGTTTACAGCCAACGTTTTCCTGCACGGAAGGGTTTCCTCTAACAGAGCTCATCTCCTTGAATCGCTCTTTTAAAATCTTTAAAATCTTGAATCATTTTACACACTCTCAATATGAGGGCATTATGGGATGATGATCTTCCTTGTTCAAGTTTTTTCATGATAATCACGCATTTTTATGTCATACTAATGTCAACAAGCCATGTGTTCTCGGATTGAGTGTACTCCGCTGTGAAAACACTTTAACGTCTGCCCAGAATTTGAATACAAAGTTTTAATCAGCAAGTATTTTACCAGTGTTAAATTATTCATATGCTCGTAAAGGGAAAAGGAAGCCGTCCACTCAGAAAAATAATACAAAGATGGTAATCCCAGAAACCAATGGCCAGCTCTCGAAAACGGAATCTTCTTTCAAAGCGATCAGATGACACTTGATTCAAGTTTCGGGCGGTCGCTTCTGTCCACACATCGCCTGGCATTTTGGCACCTGCTGCTGGCCAAAGACGTGGTTTCTCCAGCAGCCTGAGGCTGATGGGACACCTGTCGAGGACGACTTACAGCCTGAGCCGCTCGTGGTAGGGTAAGGGCAGGAAGGGTATCTCAGCTCCCCCGAGGCTGCAGTAGCTAACGGGCACTGTCTGCCCGCTGGCTCTGAGCGTTTGTCAGGAAAGGCAGTGTCTCTGTTTGCCTAAGGCCGCTGTAACAGAGTACCGCAGAAGGTCATTATCTCCAGGTCCCGAGCCTGCAAGTCCGAGGTCAGGGCGTCCGTCAGCAGGGCTGCCTCCTTCCGGGGCTGGGAGGGAGACTCAGGATGGTGACCGTCCTCAGCATCCTTGCCTTGCAGTCGCTTCACTTCGATCTCTGCCTTCAACTTCACACGCCGTTTCCCCCTGGCCGCGTGTCTGTCTGTGTCCAAACTTCCTCTCTTTACCAGGACGGTCATCCGGCATTACGGCTCACCATAATGACCTCATTTAACCTGGCCATCTGCAAAGACCCCATTGCCATATGAGGTCACGTTCATGGGCACTAAATTCAGATGCCAACATCTTTTGGGGAGATCCCAGTTCAGCCTATAACAACCGGTTTATTGAGCTAATGTTTAATTTTGCCCGATTTAGAAAGCCCTTCCTTGCTAACTGTTCCAGTTACTCTATCCATTCTTTTTACTAAGAATCTGTTTTCTTTTGTCTTATTCCTTCTTGGTTTTGGCTTTTGTTAGTTCTCATTAATGACTTGGCTAAAAAGCAATTCCGTCTTTGTCTTCTTAATCTGCCAGACAATCTGGTCCTTTTGATGCATAATTTTCTTGCTTTTTTTAATGACATTTCATCTTCATAAACTTTGGATGTCTCCACATCGGGTGCCGCCTCTCATCCGAGGTGTTTTGTTTTGTTTTGTTTCATCTCACCGAGTTGCAACCCACCTCTGAGCTTAGTAATGTTCCACACATAGAAATGCACCAGACATGCAGGAAAATTGGGCAAGGCTTTGTCCTAAGGAGAGGAGGGTCCCCATCGGAGTTGGCATGCACCTTCCTTACCGGCAAATACAGGGCGGTTTTGTTGGCTAAACGGGAACCATTTTGAAGTCAGCAGAAGATTAATATACAGACACGTGTGATACCCAGCAGTCTGGGGTGTTTCTCCAGGAAAGGATTGACCGGCTGTTCTCTGTGCCGTGCTCTCAGTCACCCCATTACAATTACTGGCTCATTACCGCTGCTGGGGGCTGGCCTCCATGCAGCTTCATCCGGGACTCCGGGACCTTTGGTCAACGTGCCGTGTCAGCTGGTGAGAGGTGCTTGGGACCGGAGGGCAGGAACGTGAGAACCAGGGCACCCACTCTCTGCCCTCCGGCGCCTTGCTTATACGAGGCCCCGGCGGTGGCTGTGTTCTATGGACAGGGACTCTTCCACTGTGGGCTCTGGTCGAGCTCCAGAAGCCCCTTCGGACCTGGGGGTGAACTGTCGTCTTGCTGTCGCGGGTCCCCAGTCCCCAGTCCCTGGGCGTCCATATCCCTCAGGGTCCCCTGCGCCGCGTCCAACCCTGTGACAAACCCTTTGTTAAAGGCTCTTCAGTTAGCACTTTGTGCCTGAGTCCTCTCTTGTCTATGAACCTTGGAAAGGCAACTGGCAACAGCGTCTAGACCAGGTTGGTCTTCTTTCAGACATATAGGCCGTTGTCCACTTTTCTAGAACTTTTAAGCTTAATAGTGAACTTTTATCAATACGAGTGAAACGAGGGAGACTTGGGACGAACATTTTTATTATATTCCCCAATTCAATTACATTCATGATGATATTTCCCTTTCAGGATAATTTTATCTTTATCAATTATAAAAATGCCTCTAGGATTCACTTACTTGATGTATTGATGCAATTTCCCCTGACTTTGTGAGAAAATGAAATCGCTGTTCTTTGAAGCCCTATCCAGCACGGGCATTAATTACGTCCCCAGGGTGGGGGGTCTTTCAACAAAGACGTCCATTTTGCAGAATTGTATATTATGTGCAAAGATACGAAGTAAGACTGTTGAATATGTCATTACTCTGTTGTTATTTATCATTGATGCATTCGGAGGATTCCGGACAATTCGACTGTCTATCTGGGGCAGTCCTCAAGAAATTTAAAAAAAGGCCAATCTTACTCTAATTGTTTAAAGGACTTTCCAAACAGTGAATGCAAGATCGGTCGCTTTCACGACTCCGCTGTGTTACTGCGGACCTCAGGGTCTGTTTTGGATCGGGGTCTCTTCAAGAAAATTAAAAGAGGTTGTGTTTGGATAATTGGAGGAAGACGTTGTGGTGAGAAATAAAGAGGGCGGTGTGGGTACACAGCGGTGTTGCATCCATGGTAACCGCTTCTGTCACGGGGACTTTTGCCCCACCCACTCTGGTCTCACCAGCCCAATGCGCCACCTGCAACCTTCCAGATCATTCCTGTGCACACTTTCCAAGTGAAGGTTTAGCCCCCCGGGGGCTGCGCACTCCTCAGTCAGCTGTGAGGTGCCTTCTGCAGACCCTAAAACGGCATCGGGGAGAAGAGTAGGAGGAACGTGACTTAGGAGGGACGGCACCGGCTCCTGGCTCCCCTGGCTGTGCTCCGTTCATCCCCGTGGCCCCCACATGTCTGTCCCAGGGCAGTCCAGGGCCAGTGCCCCAGGGAGACAAGAACAGAAAGGGTGATGTCATAGGGTTCTCACAAAACCAAACTTGTTCAATTAAAAAGCCCTGTCCTTAAATCTGAGATTATGCCTCCTTCAACTTTGCATTAAAATTCGCTTTCTTTTGGGGCACCTGGGTGGCTTAGTCGGTTAGGCAGTCCACGTGGGCTCAGGTCATGATCTCATGGGTCATGAGTTCAAGCCCCGAGTTGGGCTCTCAGTGTAGAGCCTGCTTCAGATTCTCCGTCTCCCCCTCTCTCTGCTCGCACTCGCCATCTCTCGAAAATAACATTAAAAACATTTTTTTTTATTTCAGCTTCTTTTAAGAAATCAGTCAGAAAGATAGGTTAATATTATTTATTGTGCTTTTATTTTAAATATTTTTATGTTCTTATTTTGCCAAAAAAAGAAAAAGAAACAGAAAAAATAAAAAAGCATCATGACTTACTTTTGGAGCCCTTAGAAGACTAGCTCCTTGTGGTTCCCAGGGACAGAGGGGTGGACAGTGGGGTCTCCTCTGACCGACTCTCAGGGTGTGGGCACGGGCGCTCTCTTGTGGACTTACACTGACATATAGCCTGGTTATACCTGAGGGGTTCTCATGGAATGGACAAAGGCCCTGTGGTTCCTGCCAAGGACCAGCTGGCTGAAGAGGATGCTAATGCAAGCAGGGGGAGTTGGGGCACCACCACGGCCAGGCCATGACCGCTCCCACGGTGGGGCGCCTCATCTGCTAAGACACTGGCAAGATCAGTGACCGATGAAGACCGGCGAGATTCTGGCGTTCCGGGGAGACTTCTGAAACGCAGCTTGACAAACATCCCGCTGCAGGGACCTGGGTGACAGGGCCTGAACTCCACGGATGGGCGCGGCCACAGTGCGAGCAGCGCTCACTACCTGTTTCTAACTCTTAGCGTTTCCGTTCGTACATTGTCCCATGGTTTGTGCAAGTATGCACAATCAAATACACATCTGTGGGGCACCTGGGGGCTCAGTCGTTTAAGCATCCGACTTCTGTTTGGGTCATGATCTCATGATTTGTGGGTTGGAGCCCCGCATCGGGCTCTGTGCTGTTGGCTTGGCGTGGAGCCTGCTTCAGACCCTCTCTCTCGGCCCCTCCCCATTCGTGTCCTCTCTCTCTCTCTCAAAAATAAAAAAGAAAAATATAATAAAAGGGTGTCTTTGGTTTCTGATAAGAGGAATCAGTGACAGCTTTGGAGCTCTGTTCTGGAGAGTGAGGCCCGTGGATCTGCTGAGGGCTCTGGTTCTGGGGAAGCCCCTCCCTGCCTAAACTCAGCTCCGCCCCAGCCCCCGCCCCCCCACCTGCAAGAGGGGACATCACAGCGCAGGGCCCCCACCGGCGTTTGGAAGCACCACTGGGAACCCTTCCTTTTCCACGTGCCTTTACCGGGGGCCTTTACTTCTCTGCCCTTCGGTGCTGGGGGCCCTCCTGAGTCCCTCACAGATGGGAACTACGTTCTGAAGTCCACAGGGGTGCCCCACGGTGGCGCTCAATGCTCTTTCACTAGAACACACCCGGGGGACCTCGCTGTCACCACTGGTGACAGTAATTCACTGAGTGCCAGCCCTGGCCCGGGGCGATGACAGGGAACACCTTTACTAAATGGCCGGATGCTGTCCTGAGCCTTGCCCGTGAATCAAGTGAATTACCGCGTCCATAGGACGCAGGGGTGGAAACCGTCAGAGGAGTGGGGCAGGCGCCTTGCCGTGAGTCACTCAGCTGCGGAGCCACGGAATTCAAACCTGTATGGCTCTAAAGCTCCAGACCGTCTCTTAATTCGCAGACACCTGTCACCACGGACCCAGCTGCCCTCGGGGCACAGGAGCAGCGCCCTAGCAGACTCTTCAAATGCCCGGTGCAGTTCCGGCTGCTTCGTCCTCCACAGCAGAGCCCGTGTGTCCCCGGGGCCCTCATGGAGCTGCGGCTGTCACCCACAGACAGGTGGCATCAGGGCCTTCCTGCAGGAGCTGCCCAGGCGCTCACTCGCGGGGGCAGATTTGCCTGCGGTCCCGAGTCCTAGCCCAGGTGCTGCCCTGTTCCCTGCGGAGTCCCCGAGACTCCGTTTTCCGCGGGGAGCGCTGCATCTCCAAAGCCGAAAGCGGTGAGGTTTTCCTTCTGCAAAATAAGCCGTCACCACCGTAGTCGTCAAAGGTACAGGTGGCCAAGGAGAAATAGGATAGTCCGTTTCAAGCGCTGCGCTACCAAAGAGTGCTCCTTGACTGCCCGGATGTTACCGCCGTCAGTGAGAAGCTCCAGGGCGGAAGTAGAAGTGGGGGGTGACTTCCAGGCATCGCCGAGAGAGCCGTGAACACAGCATCCCCTGGGCGCCAACTCCATGCAGGTGCGCCGGGCTTTCAATGACGGGAGGGTTGCATGGAGAGACTCCTGTGTTACTAGGGGCAAATGTGGAAAGTCCCTTCTTGGAAAGGAAAGAGAATATGTCTCAATAAACCTCAAATCAGTGGCTCCCCTGAGAAAGAGGGGGCAGGGTACAGAGCAGAGATTTCTCAAGTGTGGTTCCTAAAAATCACAAGTCAAAGCCAGCTTCTATGGGGTGCCCCGGCGCTGGCTTTACACGGTCGTCAATTTGGGGAACACCTTCCCGTTGGTTTGCTTTCATGGTCTTTCCAACTATTTTAAGCAAGCTCGTCTAGACTCTAGTTCCATAATTTTCCTCCTGCTCTTACCCTCTCTCCTCTTGTTAAACCCGTACCTCATACTTCTCTCTCGGATCAAAGTTGGGATGGATTTCTGATTTGCTAACAAGAACGTTTTGTGCCCTGTGTTGTTTAATATGTCTCATTGCCTCCTTTGAACAAGCCCGAGAGGCAGACAGGTGTGCAGAATGAAGAATTAAGGCAAAATTTATCAGGAGCTCACAGATCGCATATTTGTACATATCCTGGAGAAAAGAGTTGTTACCTCACACGCTTTTGTTTCCATTGTTTATTTCATTTTTTTTGGTTATAGTTTTAGCCAGCAGCCAATTTTTGTTCAATAGAGAAAAATTGAAGGAGTTAACTAGATTTTTAAAAAGCAAGTCCTATGTCATTGTCATTTAGGATAATAAGCGTATAAAAGGGAATTAGAAGCTGATTTGGATATTCAAAAAGTTAGATTCTACACAGTGTTTATGGACCCTGAAGTCCAGAGCCAACCATTAGAGGGTAGCATATTTTCACATTTAATGACAATTGAGTTATTTGAAACTTTGAGAGTTAACTTTAATTATTCAACTGGTCTTTATAATCAGAAAATATGGGTTAGTAAATCTGAGTGCGACAGCTCAGTTCGTGACAGAGAATTTGATCGTCTGACGGGTTGTTGGTAGAAAATACTAAGAATATCTTCTCCGTTACATACATAAAGGTAGTGATGAATTATTGGTGTTAAAATAAACTGGAGACCAGCTCAACGTCCAGGGGATACAACCATTTAAGCCACTAAACCTAGCTTATTTTCAGAACACAAGCAAATCTTAACTTAGGTTATTTGCTATATGTACGAACCATTCCCATGCAAACTGGGAGTTTTCAAATTCAGAACTCCCAGTTTGCATGTGAAAGGTTCTCATTTGCACAATAAACACTCACCAAATACTAATTTGCTTATCTGCTTTTAATTTTTACCATTTCAGGATTTTTGATATTAGTAATTTTGTAGAGTATTTTGCAAATGTATGTAGTAGTTGGAGCCGAGGGTTGAGCTCCATTGACACTTACAGGGAAATTATAAAAAGGGATCAAAATATTTGCATTTTTCATTTTCATTTTACTCATGAATTTTTTGGTAACATTTGGCGAGAAAAAGACATCAAAAATTCATACT
This sequence comes from Paguma larvata, assembly GCA_030068075.1. NCBI lineage: Eukaryota > Metazoa > Chordata > Mammalia > Carnivora > Viverridae > Paguma > Paguma larvata. The sequence goes on along the minus strand of CM057832.1, from coordinate 86,693,888 downwards.
TTGTTCATACTCATGGTTATTAGCACAGCTCGGTAATTTAATAAATGGTATTTATTTAATTCTATTAAATACATAGAAGTTTAATAAATATAATTTTGATTAATAATGATGTTGTACTTCATAAAATGTTTCCAAAGGCTATTAAAGATGTTTTCAATTAGTTGAGCTTTGTTTTTTTCCATTCAAGTCAGTTCCCGACTTATTGCCTAAACTTCTCTTTAAAAATTTTTTTGGGTTAATTTTTATTTAGTTTTGAGAGACAGAGAGCCAGAGTGCAAGTGGGGGAGGAGCAGAGAAAGAGGGAGGCACAGAATCCAAAGCAGGCTTCAGAGCCTGATGTGGGGCTCGAACTCGTGAGCATGAACCGTAAGATCATGACCTGAGCTGAAGTCGGACGCTTCACCGACTGAGCCACCCAGGCGCCCCGGTCTGATTTTTTAAGTATCTAATCTAGCGAATCTATCTCACAACTAACCTCAACTGCCCACTGCCTTCCTTGTATATGATTCCTTTGCTTTGAAGGTCTACATATGTCATGATATGAGTTTGAAATTCTTTCCTCAGAGAACACTTCTTTTGATGGGGAAGGAAATAGCACACACACGTTTTTGGGGAGTGCAGATTGTGGATTTAATTTTAGCTGTTGCGCTGATCTATTTGGGGCCTCTGGTATACAATCCAGACAAAAAAGTCTTGGATCACAGGCCTCTGCTCCTGGGGCCTGAGGTGCCCCTTCCCCAGAGGCCCTGCTCAGCACGGCAGTGAGGCTGGCCCAACGGGACATACAGGCCACACAGGCACAGACATCACTAGCTGTGTGCGACCAACAGCCGAGGACAGAGTCTGGGAGGACACTGAGGACATGACGGGTTAAACAGTGGTTGGAACAGACCAGCATTTCTCCAGAGAAATGTTAACAAGAGTCCTTGAGAGTGAGTCCTTGAAACCACTGGGTTTCTATAAAAAGTAATTGAGAACCAAAGTGCAGGGTACATGGTAACAGTGACTAGGATAAAGACAGGCTCTGTTGACTGGCATACGTCACAGGAGTGGATCAGAAGCCCTTGAGAAAGCAGACACTCTATGGGGAGAATGAGGAAAAAACCCAACAAAACCGAATTCTCCCACCACGGAAGGTGTCATGGTGCCGGGTAGAAACGATGCCCCCTGAACGAACCCTCTGCCGGGCTGGCCTGCGCCCACCCTCCCTCTGCGGCCAACCCTTCAGCTCCCTAGAACCTGTGAAGAAGAACACGGGGCCTGAAACAACAACACGCACGTGGACTCGTCCTTAAGACCGAGCTGCCTTGCGGACACCGAGAGAAAGTCAGTGCTGGGCCTAGGGTGTCGAGAAAAATCTTGTTCATGACATTTGTCAGAACTGCATGCAGTAGGGGAGACAGATAGATGGGGCTCAACTCCAAACGCAACAAGGAAAGGGGGCATTTAGAGTCGAAGGTGGGGGGTGAGGGTGGGTAGAATGGAAAGTCACGAGGAGGAAAGGTCAGGGGTAAGGAAGGTTCTGAAGAAACTGTCCTATCAGGATTCTTGCTGAGGGCAGGCCAGGGAGCGCAGACCTCCCCTCGGGGATGGTGGAGAAGACAGAACCTAACCAAATACCAAGGACCCAGGGTGGTCTGGCTAAACCAACAGCAGAATTCTTGCCAGAACTGGACCCTACAAGGGAGGACACAGGAGGCCAAGGTTGGGCCTAGCGAAAGAGATTGCTTAGGAATGCCTGACCAACATTTGGTCAAAGACAGGGTGTTTGTCGTGGATCTGTTGTCTCCTTCACTGACCCTGGCGGGACCAGGTCCTGGGACATGCAGGGACGACAGGAGGCTGGGCCGGGTCCCTGAGCATGGCCCTGCCTGGACGTTCGGGACCCCAGCCTAAAGGCAAACAAGACTGCACGCTACAGGAAATACATATAAGACTTCTGGGGTGACCTGGGCTCTGTCAGACCCCAGTCTTCCCCAGGGCTCCCTGCCTCCCAGCCCTGTCCCACCCTCTCTCCCAGGCCTTGGGGGTTTGGCTAGCCAGCCACTCCCTTCTGTACATGGACGGCCAGCAGCCACACAAGAGTGACAAGTATTTTTATAGGTGAATGCCAATATTACATAAATAAAATGTTAGCTAATGTTGCATAATAAAATATTATATGTTTCAGTATTATATAAATAAGTAAAGATGACATTTCCAAATTATGTAAAATTTCATACACTTATATCTTAATTCTTTTTATTGAGAATAAGAACTGCTCTTTTCAATGAACTTGGAAACAAGGTTAATTAAAAGTGAAAAAAACCTTATACATTCAGATTTGATCCCTAGGAGATGAGGGCTCCTGGATGGGAAGGCGAGGCCTTAGCCAGCCCAGTGGCGCCTGGAAAGAAGGGGTGGGTAGAATGGGCAACTCTCTTCTCTAGAGAGAGCTTTCAGGGTTGAGAGTGCACCCTCACTCCTGTCCCAAGAGGGGGCCTCCAGGAACCAACTTTGGGAAGCTGTTTGGGTCCCCCTGACATTTGGGGACCTTGGCTCCACAGTCTGACCATCCTGGAGACATCTGGGGCCAGGGGTTGCTTGTGGAAGTTCGTGCTCCCCCAGAGACAGGTTGGAGGGTGCTCCAGGGAAATCACTCGGGCCCCGCTTGAGAGACACGTGCCCTGCACCGCTGCCCGCCGGCGGGGAGACCGGGGGGACTGGCTGGACGAGGCGTTTGCCCTCGCGTCCAAGGAGCTGCAGGTGTGAGGCACCTGGAGACAGCATACAACGCCCAGGAGAGGAAGTCCACTCTCACCCCCTGCCAAGCCCCCCGGGGCACTGTCATGTGCCCGCAGCAGGGTCGTGCTGAGCACAGATGAGCTGTTGCTCTTTCCCTCCCCCTGCGCCTGCTGGGCCACGAGCCGTCGGAACGCTAGGTCGGTAAGGTGGGTGAGCAGGCGAGGGTGGTGGGTGCGGCTGGGAAGAGGAAGCAGCGCCAAGTGTAAAAGAGGAAGTTCACGGGCCCCCGTGGCATCCCACTGCAGGCAGGCCCCTCCCCCTCCCGGGGGCAGAAGCTCTGTGTTGACCTACACAAAACTTGGCGTTTTGACTCCTACCCAGGACTGCACGATTTAATCACCGAAACCACATCTCCTCTTGTTACTGGAGATAACCACAGGACCCCCGATTTCACCCCAGGGCTGGGGAGCACCAAGGAGCAGGTGCGAACAGGCAGGTGGAAAGGACAGAGTTGGTTTGGAGGTAACACGTGAGTCCGGCTTGTTCAAGTTGAAGGAAGTGACAGCTTTGGGACTGTAGAGTCCTTCACCATCAGGGTAGATTAGGAAAGCACTGTGTCGCCAAAAATGCTTGAAGATTCCTTGAAAGAATGTTGTTTACTTTTTCAGAGAGGGTTTTCGATTTTTAATATATCTCTAAAGCGCCAGGTTTTGAGTTAGAAAATTTAATTCTGTAAGAAATAACAAATCACACATACTTTATTTAGCAAGTAAAAACTGACTTGGTAGTCATCGTAGGAAAAAGTAACAGCAACGACAGCAAAATCATTAAATACTGGCCAAGCATAGCGTTGTACTATTTGAACTCCTCTCCCCTTCACTGCAACACGATTAACTTTGATCCCCGTTTCTCCAGGTCAAAGAAACGAGGTTTGGGGACACTGGGTGACTCGCCCAAGTCACAGCGCTGCGAGGTGGAAGGTTTCACTGACCCTAGGGACACGGTCTGCAGAATGAACGAACACATTCTGCAGACTCTTTATTGGCATCGGAAATAGGCACTTTTAAAGGGTTACCAGCATAACATTATAGCAGGTGTCAGAAGGACGGACGGTGGTCTGGCTTCTGAAGTTTAAGGGCGGCGCCCGAGCTAAGGGAGAGGTCTGCTTGCCCGAAGTGGTGGTCGGAAACAAATGGCAGAGATTTCGAAGCCGCAAGGAGCAGCTAGGGGGAGGGGAGTCCGGCTTCCGGACGCCGGGGAGGGAGCAGGGAGAGACTGAACAAACATGCTTCCAGCCAGAGAGCTGCGTCCCCCACGTTTGCTGTGAGAGGGGTTCCCTGTCGTGCACCCTCCCTACCGTGCCTGGCATGCACTATATTATCCTAACCGGAAGTTAGGTTTCTCTGTGGCACCGTGCGGCTGCGGAGAGCACGATCCCATGAAAAGGGCTCTCTCTGGTCACCAAGGCACAGGACGCCAGCCGGGCCCTGACCCAGGGAGGCCTCCCCAGCAAACCTGAGTGGCGGGGCAGTGCCTCTGTTTGGGGAAAACAGCAATCCACACGGCCAGGGGCACGTGTCATGGACCACGTCTATGTTTGCAGACTTCATGGCCATCCCATATGACTTTAATTCAAAAGACCGAATAATAATCCTTCTGTTAACTCTGATGAAAAGAGTCAACTCGAAAAGGATCTACTCGTTTTTGTAAAGTATTTCCTGCGTGAAAATTTGCCCAGTTGGCTCCATTTTGTTCTGATCAGTAAACTTATCTAAACTTATTTGCAGCTAAAACAAATACAATCCTATAGAAAGCTGCAAGGCGTCCACGGCCGTATCCCGTCATTTTGTGATTCAATGACATTGTGAGGGAGTGAGGGAGAAAAGTGGTTATGAGTTTGTAGGTTATGGAGAATAGAAAGGGATGTCTTTATGGAGATAAATGGGCCAAAGAGACTTCATGTTAGCTCAGCGCCTCCTAATGAAGACTGACACTGTCATCCTGACGGGTCATCCGACGGACTTAACCAGTGACATACGCTCGGCAGCTGTCATTAAAATAGATTTTAACGAGGCAAGAAAAACAAGCTGCTTATGAGCACCGAGAAATATGTATATACCCTCACTAAAACGCACCTTTTGGAAAGTGCTAGATATATAATGTGAGAATTTTGATGCTTGGCGTACATTTTTTGTGTACGTTAATGTGACCTTTGATTAACCTGTGCACCTGGATTATTAATGTACACTGTCTTCAATTTAGATATTAGGATGTCTTTTTTTTTTAATGTTTATTTTTAAGAGAGAGAGACAGAGTGTGAGTGGGGGAGGGGCAGAGAGAGAGGGAGACACAGAATCCGAGGTAGGCACCAGGCTCCGAGCTGTCAGCACAGAGCCCGACGTGGGGCCTGGCCTCGGGAACAACGAGAGCATGACCTGAGCCGAAGTCGGACGCTTAACCAACTGAGCCACCCAGGCGCTCTAAGATGTCCTTTCTAGAAATTCGATCAGGCCATGTGTATATCTCACAGATTTAAATGAGATATTTTGTAAGATTTCTAACTATTTAAAACAACATGTCCTTTTTTGAGCCCTATAATGAGTATAAAATAGAGCCCGACTGTCTGAGTCTTGGAAAATGTGCATTTTTAAGGAATCACTTGAGAAATGAATCCTCCCTAATAGTACATCAGTTTAAGCTATGTGAGCTGCACATTAGGACTTTGTCACTTCCAGAAATATGTATAATAGCATTTGAAGGCATCACCATACTTTAAAGAAAAAAAATAATTAAAAAGTGTTTAATTTTTACCAGAGGATAAAACAGAAATATTTCCAGATATCTGACTCGCCTGTAAAAATTGCACCTGTTAGTCTGTTTCACTTAAAAATAAGACAAAACCCACAAACCCGATACAGCTATTACGTGCAAAAAAATACGTGCGCGCACAGCCCCCCGGGAGGGGGAGCCCAGATGCCTCTTTTGCTGGCTTACTTTATTCATCAGCTCATTTTCTTCAGGTCTTTACCGTGGTTCCAAAGTAAGGAAGTCAGCCATCTTGAATTCAGGTCTTGTCTCCAAAGAAATAAAAAGTGTGACAGGGACGTCAGTTGACCTGACGTGAGTCAAACTGCACAAAGAAGAGATCGTCTCTCGTTGGAGGTTGGCAGCGTTTTGCTTGTGCTTCAGTTTTGTCTAAACTGTGGTCAGAGCTCGAGCTAATGAGCACCTGTGGAGGAAAGACTGGTCTACAGGTGGGATTGGTGACCCTTTTGTTCAGAGGCAATGACAGAAGGAAAAGACAAAACTTCGCACGCGTTTCCGCGAGTGGAGAGCCCCACATGGGGAAGTGCTGCCGCTGTCCGAGCGTCTCGGGACCCCAGGCGGCACAGCCACTCACACGCGGCCCGCACTGCCAGTTTGCTACGCGGTTTCAGGTCCACCGTGAAGGGCCTGTCGATGGGGGGCTGCTCGGGCTCCCGAAGAATGCCCTGGGGCCTCTGGGCCAGCTCCGTGTGGGACCTCACTGTGTCCATCTCTGTGGGGCATCTATAAATGTGAGGTCTCTCTGAGAGGGTCTGTGTGACAGGTCTTCTGCGGGTCCCTGGCAGAAGTCTCTGTGTGGGTCTCTGTGACCGGGTCTCTGTATGGGGTCTCTGTTAGAGGTCTTTGTGGGAGGTCTCTGTCAGAGATCTCGGTGGCAGTCTCTGTGGGAGGTCTCTGGGTGGGTCTCTGTGGGGTCTCTTTGGGGGTTTCTATGGGGGTCTCTGTCAGAGGTCTCTGTGGGAATCTCTGTGGGAGGTATCTGTGGGAGTCTCTGTGGAGGTCTCTCTGGGGGCTGTCCCTTTCCTGCCTTACTGCACGTGGGGCAGGTAGAGGGCACAGGGACTTGCTCCTTCCTGTTTCCTGCTGCTCCCTCAGCATCCTGCCTGTGGCCCTTCTCCCGAGGGGCCTGTGGGGTCTGCGCCCACCTCCCCGTGCCCCTGAGAGGACCCAGCAGCGGCCAGACTCACTGTCCCTGCTCTGGGCCACGTTGTCCTGAGCTCCTCAGAACCCAGGGTGCTCTCTGTCCCAGTCCACCCCCTCCCCAGGTCCTGGCTGCACTGTCACTGCTGGGTCCCCAACCCCCAGGTCCTGGCTGCACTGTCACTGCTGGCCCCCCACCCTGGGGGCTGCCTCAGGGGACAGGCCTGTGCCCACTGTGCCCTGCAGCAGGTCCCCGGGCCACATGCGGGGTCCTGACCCGCGTGGGGGCAGGACCATCCCTGCTGCCGTCTTCAGGGCCTCTCCTGGGGCGGGACTCTCCACCGCCACTGAGTCCCCACCCCGACCCCCCTGCCGGTCCCCTGGGAGCTGTCCTTGGGCCCAGAGTTAAGTCTAAGTCGGCCCTCCTCAGCCTGTGCGGAAGTGCACCTGCCCGGCTGAGCCGCCTGCAGAGCCCCAGCGGCCGCACTGGCTCCTCTCCTCGGGGCCTGCCGGTGGTGCTCCTGGGTCACCGCACCCCGGGGCGGGGCTCGAGGTCCCACGTGGCCTCTGCGCCCCCCACCCGCTCACCCCCAGGGCTGAGAGCGCGTCCTCGTCCCACGCTGGTCCGGAGTGTGAGAAAGCAGAGGGGTGACGCTGAGCTAAGGGGGCCTCCTGGCCGACCTGCACCCCAGCTCCAGCAGGGGTCCTGGGTCAGGCGATGGGGGGGCAGGATTTCTCTGGCCGCTGCCCTCGGGGCCAACCTGGCCTCCAAACTCCGCTCCCGCTCTGATGGTGAAGCCGAGGGGTTTCTGCCCCTGCAGACCCTCCCCCACAGCCGCCCAAGTTCAAGGTACAGACAGAGAGGATGGGATGGGCGGAGCCAGATCCTGGGGTGGGGTCTTCCAGGTCGTGGTCCTCTTTCCTTTGTTATGGAAACCGGTGTGTGAGGGGGGGCCTGGAGTACACCCCGTGGTCACCCTCCTTCCAGGGCCCCATCCCTTCTGGGAGCCAAAGCAGGCACTGGGGGAGAGCGTGCCTGACCCTCCCCTCCCTCCCCAGCTCCCCCGAGGGGCGCAGACAGAGGCCAGCTCCTCTGGTGAGAAAAACAAACATATATTTTGGAAAACGATAAAAACTGTGGTAGGAAGAAGCCATTAGCCCATGGAGGAGGTGCTCACCTGAGAAAAATAGGTTTTTCTCTGCACCGTATGCATTCTTTCTTGGAGAAAAGGTGTCACCCCAAGAAAGGCGTGAGAAGCACACACAGCCGAATGACCAGATGAAACATATTTTTGAAGGAGGCAGTGCCTTGGGCAGTGGGGGTGGTGAGGGCAGCCCGAGGCTCTGGCCACCATCCGCCCGTGATGGCAGGGTCTCCCTGGGGGTAGGAAGGCCCACCTGTGGTCTCTGCCTCTGACCCACTGGCTCTTGTTGGGACAGCTGTGGCCCTTGGGGGGCGCCTGCTGATTGGAGGCCGTCTCTCTCATCACTCTCCTCTGCTCTTGGTAGGAGAGAACCCTGTGGTAGCAGACGCTGGGCCCCGCCGGCGCCTGCAGCTCCCTTTTGCACCAGTTGAATTCCGAGGCTCTGAGCCCTTGGTGGGGCACCATTTTCTCCTCGAGGATGCGTCCCACGGCTGTCATGAGCACCTGCGCCTCGGTCGACTTGCCGGCCACCGCCGATCTGCCCGAGGCCGATTGCGGCCTCTGGACGGGGGCTGAGGCCGGCTTGCCCTCGTGCAGGGGACTCTCTGGTCCTTTCCCTTTTCCGGGGAAAATCCACTGCAGGAAGTGCCTCATCCTTCTTCTGAAGGCGCTTTCTGGAGGCGCGTCCTCCTTCTTCGGGGCGGGTGGCCCCGACTTGCTTCTTGAGGTCTCTGCCGGCTCCTTGTCCTGGGCGGGGCGGCCCATCATATTGGTTTGGAAGGCCTTGAGCTCCGCCAACCATTTTTCGTGCGCACCCGGGCTGAGCCTCCTGGAGTCCTCTCTCCGGTCCCCGCGGGCCAGCGTCTTGTTCTGGGGCTTAGGGAGGTCCTGCAGGCTCTGGGGCTCCAGCTGCCCCTGGCTGGGCTGCTCGCTCGATCTGAAGTGGTATATCGTCTGGGAGGCTGACGTGTCTGCGCTGGACTCGCTCCGTGAGCCGGACAGAGACCTGTGAGAAGCCAGGACATCCGCGGCGAGGAACATGTTGGAGTGACAGTCCTTCAGAAGGGTGGCGGTGGCGCAGTCCTGCAGGAGCACGCCGGTCTCGCAGTCTTGCAGGAGCACGCTGCCGGCAGGGCCTTGGGGCTCGTGGGACTCGGCCCACCCCTGGAGCTCAAACCCTTTAAGCTGGGAGCCAGGTTCTTCCTGGGCTCGAGCCCCCAGCACTGTGGGCGGTAAGGAGCCTTTACTGCTTCCAGATGATTCCGATCTTCTCACGTCCACGTGGATGGTCCGATCGTTGGCCAGCACACCGAGTTCTTCCAAGGTGTCTCCCCAAAGGGGGGCCTCCTTGTCCTCCTCCACCTCCCCGGCCTCTCTGGCCCTCGGAGACTGGGATTCTACGTTGAGCTCCAGTATCGTGATGCTGTAGCCGGAGTCCCGTGAGGTCCGACCCCCGCTCTCCATCGTCGGCTCCTCCGTGGCCATTGCCGGACTTGGACTTGCCTCCAAGCTGCTATTCTCAAGAGCCTCCCCGCCTGACTCACTGTGCCAGATTCTGCCCACGAAGCTGTATGTGGGGGTCTTGGAAAGTGGCCTGGCCTCCTGTCCGGCCGGGAGGGCCCCCGAGGGCCCAGGGCCATCGCTGGGCGAGGACTCTCGCAGGGCCTGCCGGATTTCCTCATATGTCGGTTGGGGCTCAAGGAAGGGACTCCCCAAGATGGGAACGAACTGTTCTGTGATGACCGTCTCTCCTTGATAGGGCCAAGGAGGCTTTTCCAAGAGCTTGGCCATCTCCTGGGCCTTAGATGGACAGGGCGCCAAGCAGGGAGAGGAGGACAGTGGGAGGATTGAGTTCTTTTTCAACTTAAAGAGATTGAGAGGCTTGAGGACCCTGAGGGGCAGGCCCCACGTGTGCCTCACCCGAAACCTGATAATATGTGCCTCCAGCATCCGCTGAGTGTACGGACTGAGGATGGAGAAATCATGGGAGATGTTCCCATAGGGGTCCGGATGCTTGGAAAATGCTGGATTTCCAGCTTCCCTGAGAGCGCTCGGCTTTCCGGGAAGGTCGGAGGCACAGTCGACAGCACTCCGGGAATGATGAACGCCCACAGGGATGTGACCGTCTTTGATCTGCCCCAATTTCCTGCCCAGGTGGGCTCTCAGGAGCTTTTCTGATTGATTCTGGCGTGGGCCGCTCGTCGGGTGCGTCACCAGGTCTGTGTCTGACCTCGGAGACCTTCTTCCTGCAAGCTTCGATGGAGGGCTAGTCGAGCCCTTACCTAGATCTTTCCGGTCCCTCCCCACGCTAGGCCCCGAATCCTTCCGCGGGCTTCTTCCAGACTTGCTCCTTGCTGGGCGCCTGGACCTGGTCTTCTGGGCGGCCTGGCGGCTTCTGCCCTGGGCCTGTGGCGCCTTTGGGAGCGCGCCCTGAGACTGGGTCGGCTTCACGAACAGTCGCATCTTGGGGGTCCCGCCACCTTGCTGCTTCGTGGGCCTCTTCCCAAAGTGTTGTTCCAGATGTTTCCGGACCTCAAGGCTGATCCAGTCTGCTGAAGGGAAGGGAAGGGCAGAGACTGACCCGGGGGCCTCAGAGGCCTGGCTGTCCTGGGGCAAGTCAGGAAGGACCTGGCTGAAGACTTCCTGAGACCGTTTCACCACAGAGGGTAACGTCTTGCTCCTTTCTCGTTGCTTCTTCAAAAGGTGACACTCCAGATTTTGAATTGCGTTTGGGACGAAAGGTGGTGTGTCATTCTGGACGGGAGGTTCTGAAGCCTCGCCGGCCATCTGGGGTGGGAGACACGGTGGTTCCATTGCGACAGAGGGTGTAAGGTGGGCCTGAGGCTCGACCTGAGCCGGAGGCAGGGGCTGGCGCCGGGGCAAGCTCGGGGTGAAGGCCCGGGGCTCGGCCAAAGCGCGAGGGAAGGGCTGGGCCAGCCCCGGATGAGAAGCTACACCGTCCTGGATTGGGAACGGTAAGGCGCAAGAGGGCTCGTTGAAAACGACGGAGGGAAACTCCAGTGGGGAACCCGTCACGCTGACGGTGGCCACCAGGGACTCGCTGTGCAGAATGGGGAGACCCCAGAAGAGCTGGCTGCATTTTGGCTGTAAACTGTCCCCCGAAACCCCGGGATATGGAGGCTTCTCAGGGCCGAGCAGTTGCGGGGGCTTGCCTTTCATACCCCAGAAGGATGGGCAGCCCATGGCGTCCTGCTCGCTGCGCGGCGACGTGAACACACTCCCCAAAGGGTGCGAGCGGGACTCCGGCTCTTCCTTCTTTTCCTTCTCCTTCCAGACCCTCAGTTCTGTTCTCTTGGCGATGAGAATCTCCAGCAGCTTCTGGACGTCAGGATTGAGGAAGGAGAGGATTCCAGCCTCCCCCTGTCTGCTCGAGGGGTCTCCCCAGAACAAGGCCTCTGGGCGGTGGTGGGACAGAGGCGCTTGCCGGGACTCCAAGCGTGTCGAGGTGGAGAGGCTCCAGGCTTTGGCGGCCGCCTGCCACCAGGACAGGGCCGAAATGGGACAGCCTGAGTGGCCCGGGCCCGAGAGGGCTGGGATGGGAGAGGCTAACCAAGGGGTGTGTGGAGACAAGCTCCGTGGGACGGCGTCCAGCGGGAGCGCCATGGAGTTGCAGCGAGGGAGGGCTAAGGTGGAGTCTGGCCTTGGCGGGGAGGAGGAGGCTGTGAGGGGCAGAGGGCCGGCCTCTGGGGAAGGGAGACGGGGCGGGGAGGGGGAAAGAGCAAGGGGCTGGGGTGAAAAGCCATCCAGGGGAGGAAGGGACTCTGGTGGCCTAGAAGCATTCAGGGAGGAGCTCGAATGAAGAGAGGCTGAGGAGGTCGCTGGGCTTGGTGACGACGGCGTGGAGGCCAGAGGGGTGGGGGAAGCCGACGTGGGGGCCGTGGCGGGCGCGGCATCTTTCACGGGCCCCCCGCAGGGCTGGTGGGTGCCGGCAGCTGCTGCTTTGCGCTCGTCCCCAGGGGCTTCTTGCCCTGAGGGCTGACGGAGGCCTCCCTGGTCAGAGAGCCGCCCCAGGTGGCTGCGGGAGACAGGACGCACGCACTGCAGCTGGGAGCAGCCGGGGCCGGGGATGGGCATCATGGGGCCATGTCCACGCTCTGTCCCCAGGGCTCCCCTCGCCCCCTGCAGCCCTGGGGTCCAGCCAGAGGCTCTGAGAGGCCCCCCCCCTGGGAGAGAAGGGGGCAGACCGCTTACCTCTGCAGAAGGGAGACCAGGTCCCGAACCCCATCCAGTTCCTGCAGGCAGTCTCTGCAGCCTGGAGACAGGAGACCGGGTCACAGAGGCGCGGGCAGGGCCTCGGGGGCCGTACAGGAGGCTGGGCGCAACGTCCCTTTAGGGGAGACCTTTGGGGGATTGGGCTCGGGAACCTCAAGCATCAGTGTCCAAGGCCATGTGGTCTCACAGTGACAACAAGACTCCTGGTGGGGACAGCTTCGTCCTTTACAAAGAGCTTCCCCATTCATGACCTTGTCAGGGGAGAAAGGACCGCAGTGCCTCCCAGAGGATCTTGAGCCAAGTTCCAGGACCGTCGCAGCTGGAGCTGGGGCTCCCGGGCCCCTGCTGGGCGGCACCCGGGTCCGGCCCCTCGGGCCTGTCCTGGCCCAGAATCTGGGAGGCCTCGGGGTTCCGCCCTCCCTCCCGGGAGCCTCCCCAGGGCTCTGTTTCCTGAGGGACGGACTCGGGCGTCCTGGAGACGGTGGGCTGGGCACTCAGGGCGGGAGGGACACTAACCAGGAGCGCAGGGCTGAGTGGTGGCCGCTTACCTTTCAGAAGGTCACTTTTCTTCTTGCCTCCGGGGCTCCTTCGCCGAGGTTCCCTCTGCTGTTGAGAAGAGAGAACACGGGGTTGGGGGGGCTGGGACCCCCATCTCTCTCTCCTCTCAGGCTTCGGAGGCTCCGTGGTCATGAGCGTGACTTCCTACGTTCAACTAATGGGGGGGGTGGCTTTCTTTCCTCTTACTCACTTTCAAAGGGGGTATTTTCAGTTTTTCCACTTGGAAGAATGTACACAAGGATTTTCTGGGCGAGAAATTTCTTTGTCGCTGTTCCTCTGCTCAAGAAACATTGCCAGAGGGCGGGTGCATCTGGGCTCCTTCGTGGAGGACCCTGCTTCCCGAGGCCAGAGTCGCATCCCTGCCCCTGCTCGGGGCTCCCTGGCCCGGCTCTGCCCTCCGCCAGCCTCAGCAGAGGCGAGTTCTCCTGAGACACCTGCCCTGGGAAGGCGGCCGCGGACCCAGTGCCCAGGGGCCTGTCCCCCCCCACTGCCCCGGGGAAGGAACCCTTGGCCTCCAGTCCTCTGGTCACTGTGTTTGGGATCTGGCCCTGCAGCCCTCCACCACACCTGGCCTCCTGGCCCGAGATCTCCGGGGAGAAACCCTCCTGCCCCTCTGCCCCTGCCTGGTCTGGCTCGTCCCTGGAAGGCTGGTGTTCTCTTCTTTCCCGAGATCACACGTTCTGTTCTTTCCCATCTCGGGGTCTCCAGTGACTCAGAAGAGTGGAAATAATAATGGAGAAGAAGATAGAGGGGCGCCTGGGGGGCTCAGTTGGTTGAGCGTCTTACTCTGGATTTCAGCTCAGCTCATGATCTCATGGTTCTTGGAATCAAGCCCCACATCGGGCTCTGTGTTGACGGTGCGGAACCTGCTTGGGATTCTCTCTCTCTCCCTCTCTCTCTCTGCCCCTCCCTTGCTCACACACATCATGTGCTCTCTCTATCTCTGTCTCAAAATAAATAAATAGAGATTTCAAAAGAAAAAACAAAAGAAAAGAAAATGGAATCATACCCGGCTGGGTCCGGGCCAACAGCTCCTTACCTTTCTGCTGTTTCTGTGTTTCCTACGTGGTGGTGAGGATGATGGATCAGTCTGGAAGTAGGAGATTAGCAGGAGGAAGAGCCACAGTCCACACAGGAAGGCGAAGACGATCTTAATTGTCCAGGGGGGGGGACTGGAGCTCAGCCAATCAGCACTAATGCTTTTCAGAGCCAAGAGAATATTCTCCATCTCTTTCCTCTGAGAAGCATTAGTGCCTGGTCCCGCTGCTGCCCTCACACAACTGAGCACTGAGCTTGTACTTGGGGACAAGAGCCCCAGGCCCACATCACAGAGCCTTGGTCTGGTCACAAAGGGCTCCTGAGGGCAGGGAGGGGACAGAAGTAGCTGGACCGCAGCCCCTCCCCATCGTCCATCCTGCAGCTCCCTCCTCCCACCCCGCTGCGCCTCCAGAACTGCCCTCCTGCCCTATTGGAATAGACCTTTGTCAGTGTGCTATTTGTCCCCCCTGGAACTCAGAAAATACCCACTTCCTTTGAGATTTCTACTAGCGCTCCATCCACTTCGTAGCTTTTAAAAATCTGGAGTTGGCCCTGGAACTTTTGGTTAATTCCCAGGGAGTTTTGCTCTCAGGATGCCCTCTGTCTGCAACTCCCGATTTCCCCGCATAATATGTATGGTTTTGCCTTGCAGCGCCCCAGACATGGAACTCAAATTTCTTTTGTACTCCTTCAGCCATGTGGATTTTGAAAACATCTTAAAATGCTTTATTGTCAATTCATAAATCATCTTCAGCTAGAGGGACTTAGAAAATTAAATTAATAATTTTTCAAAACCAGGGCGCGTGGCTGGCTCCGTCTCTTGAGCGTCTGACTGTTGACTTTGGCTCAGGTCACGATCTCACCGTTCGTGGGTTCAAGCCCTGCGTGGGGCTCTGCGCTGACAGTGTGCAACCTGCTTGGGATTCTCTCTCTCCCTCTCTCTATCTGTCCCTTCCCCACTCATGCATGAGTGTGCATGCTCTCTCTCTCTCTCTCAAAATAAATAAACTTAAAAAACAATTATTCGAAATTTACAAAGCTAAATATAAAACGAATTAAAATAGCTACACCTTCGAAGTTTGTTTTCCATAAGTTTCTAGCAGTTTTACTTCTAAAACTAGTAGAGAGTGAAGTGCAGAAACACTTTGAGAACATCCTGTATAGACACACACACATTCTTTTTTATTTTTAATTTTTTAAGTTTATTCACTCAAAGAGAGAGAGAGACAGAGAGGGAGAGAGCACAAGCAGGGGAGGGGCAGAGAGACAGGGAGAAAGAATCCCAAGCAGGCTCTGCTCTATCAGCACGAAGCCCGATGTGGGGCTTAAACTCATGAACCGTGAGATCATGACCTGAGCCGAAGGCAGACACTTAACAGACTGAGCCACCCAGGCGCCCCTATACTCACATACATTGTTTACAAATCTAGCATTTTCAAATCTAAGAAGTTGCTTTTTTTTTTCCTACTTCAAAAGGCTTCCTTCAGTAATTCTTGTAAGTTTGTATATCTGGAAAAATCTTTTGGTCTACATTTTGGAAGGACGGATTTGCTAGATACGGAATTCTGGGTTGACAAATTTTTTCCTTTCCGCCTTTTGACTATTGTCATCTCAAAACCTCCCCTCTACTGGTTCTGAGTGAAAGTCAGTGGTTCGTCTAATCGCGGCCCTCTGGTGTATAAAGAGAAGTTTTTGTCTTGCAATTTCAGATTTTTCCCTTCGTTTTTCCACGGCCCGACCGTGACGTATCTAAGAACAGGTCTATTCGCTCTCATTTTACTACCGGCAAACATCAAATCTATAGATTCAGATTTTCGGTCAAATTTGGTAAAATTTCAGCCACTATTTCTACAAGTATTTTGTCTTCCTCCCCTTTTCTCCTTTATGTCTGAGAACACTCCCGTAACTAGATTAGGTAAGAACTTCCAAGTGATACCATATTTCTCCAAGGCCTGCAGCAAAATGCTACCCACAAACCTGAATTCCTTAATATTCAGGTCAGCATCTAGAAAGTGGTTTAGGTTCTAAGAATTCCTTTGATACGGAGTGTTTTGCTGGCGACCGAGTCAGTGCCATCAATTCGGAAAATGCTTTATCGTGACCGGGTGCCGGCTGCAGAGAGCACGCCCTCCGACAGAGCAATTTCACTGCTGGAATAGAGAAACTCCCCCAGTTTGTAATAGCAAAAAAAATGGGGACCAACCCAGTCTAATCATGGTGAGAATAAGTACTCTATGATATGCCGTGTGTCGTGTTCAAGTTAACATAAACGAAATACAACTTAACATCGCAAGAGTAAATTATGTAGGAAGAGAAAACTTTGAAATTGCAAGACAAAAACTTTCCTTTTTACTGAGCAAGAAGTCAAATAAAACAGGGGCACCTCGGCGGCTCAGTCGGGTGAGCTTCTGACTCTTGGTTTTGGCTCAGGTCGTGATCTCACGGTTCATGAGTTCGAACCCCGAGTCGGGCTCTGTGCTAACAGTGGGGAACCTACCTGGGATTCTCTCTCCCCCTCTTTCTCTGCCCCTCCCCAGCTCGTGCTCTCTCTCTCTCTCTCTCTCTCTCTCTCTCTCTCAGAATAAATAATTAAACATGAAAATGTGAAATAAAATAAAGGCTATTTGCAGAAAAATGGTACACAATGATTCCGTTCGTTCCAATTTCAAAGCTAGACAAAATAAAATAATATGTTATTTGGCAACACATTTACTTTGGTAAAAATATAAAGAAAGCACTGAGGATAGTGGTCGGGGTTGATTTCCAGGGGGAGGGAGTCCCCAAAGATGTGATGACATTGCCGTTTTTAGGGCAGTCATCCCGTTTTAGGCAGGCTGGGATGTTTATGGATTCCTTCTTATTATTCCTCACGTCTTCTATATAATTTACACACGTTAACTTGTAACTTTTAAATGCTAAGACACAGCAGTAATGTAGACAACCCTATTGGAAATAAAATTTAACAGAACAACAACAACGACAAAAGGCCAACAGCCTCCTAGTGAAAGGAGGAGAAACACAAATTATGAGGACGCTTTGTGCTCTAGAACAGTCTTTGTTCTCAACACCTGAAAGATCCTACCGTGACTTTCGGCGTTCAAGAGCCTTTTCCTGCTGTCTCCCCACTGCCCCGTTTACAGCACGCTGTGTTCGAGGAAGCTCGCTTCTGACCGTTTCCAAACCTAAAATACAAAACGCAGATCGGTGATTCCTGGTGGATGGTACTTGCTTCCTCTTGGCTAGAGCTCTTCGGCAGAAAATGAAGAAGTTGGACTGTGGCTGTCACCCTGGCCGAGCTCTGATTGTACCAGGCAGCAGGACCTGGTGTCTGGTCGGCGTACAACCCAGGCTCTTGGAGCAAGGTGACCGTGACTCGACAGAAAACAGATCAGATCAGACCTCAGGCTTGTTAAGGAGCCTTTATTAAAGCACGGAAGTGGAAGCGCCGATGTGTCCGAAGGGCAGCGACTTTTAGGCTAGCCAGCCCTGAGCTGGCCTTGCGGCAGATAGAAAGGTGATTTTCCTGAATAAAATATGGGGAAAAGTAAAAATGGGAGATATATAGCTGCCTTTGGAGAAATTTAGGTGTGACTTGCAGTTGGCTTGTTTAGTTATAGACATTGGTCCAAATGTCTATGTGTAGTATGTATCTTTTTATGAGAAAACCACAAAGCTTCTGTGTACTTACACTGGACAGACATTCGCACCGCAGTGTTTTGGAGCCGGTGCGACACCCTGCTGGTTACGTGCTTCGTAACGACACTGATGCTTGTGGAGACAGATTCCGTCCCCACTTGCCTCCTCCTGTGCTACCTCTGATACAATATAGTATCTGGGCCTTCGCACCTCTTGCGTGAGGAATGCCAAGGTTTGATAAATGCTTTCCTTGGGAGCGCTCGCTCACCAGCCCAGGTGGTAACATCGAGTGCTTTAGTGCCTCTGTGTCAACTATCCAAATTCAGAAAGGTAAATCGAGGACCTAGCCCAAACTCCAGGCCAGAGAGACATACATTCCCTGAAGTAGACGAGAACTTCCAAAGGATTCCGCGTTTCTCCCAGGCTTGCAGGGGAATGCTGCCCGGGCAACTCAAAGTCCTCATATTCGTGTTCGTCTCTAGAACGTGGCTTCAGTCCCACTATAAATATTTTTGCAAATGAGGCCAGTTCGGTGAGATCTGAAGGGTACAATTTTCACTGTCCTTGCTACACAGAGGATGCTATTGCTGCATATAAACCATATCCCTTTAGCTCGCTACGATTAATTAAGTTGCATCCGATTTGCCTCGTTACCTGAGACTTCTCACGGACCTCGCAAGCCATCACGTTGGATGATGTGGTAATGTTTCTCCCATCATCAGACTGGCTTCGCTAAAATGTGCTTCTGGAGAAGGTGAGCAGTAACAGGCGCTCTAATGTATGCCGGCGAGGTGCGAATGGCTGTCATCTACTCCGGAACGTTCCAGGAGGAGCTTTGGAATCGTAAAAAGAGGCTTATGTGTATGTTTTCCGAGCACCGAAAAAGCGTGGGGCACAGAGAAGGAAACCATCAACAAGATGAAAAGCCAATCTACCAAATGGGCCCCAGGAAGGACAATAAAATGACTCTCAGGATCAAAATACGGTATGTGGTGACAGGTTCAAAGACACGGGTTGTTTCGGTCTTCCGGCGACAAAGAAGCGACCGTCCCTCACTACGTATGACCCTGGGAGATTTTTATGAAAGTGGGACTAATCTCGCATCCTCAGAGGACCACGCAAGTTGAAATGGACTTGAAGCAGATTTTATAAGGACATTGAAACATACCGAATATCAGGTTGAGAACACCTGCTTTGTTAATTCAAAGCATTTCGTGGCTTCAGATTCAACAGAAACGATGCATGCGTGCATCTTCCTCGACAGTGGAATGTTTACGTGCATTCGTTCGGGGCTGGAGCAGGAAGCCGCCCGGGTCCCTCTCTCCGTCACTGCTCCCAGTATGACGTTTGTGCTCGATTCTAGCAAGTTGCCTCTAAAATGCAGTTTTATGGGCAGACTTGACCCAGACTTCCCTCACCTGGCTCTCGTGGCCCCAGTCGCAGTTAGAAAGCCAACTGGTTGGCCACATGCGTTTCCACCGGTGCAGCTGACCGTATGATAGTGTGTGTGACTTTTGTCCGGTCATGTTTTATATGATTATAATGACGTTTGCCCTTTTCCGGAGAACACAGAACGGAGAGCGTCAGTTTTCAGAGATCCGATGCAGAAAGTGATAAATCAATGTCGTTGCTACATCCTCTCTTTCCCCTACTAAAAATGGGCAACGCGGGGTGCCTGGGCGGCTCAGTCGGTGAAGCGGCCGACTTCGCCTCAGGTCATCATCTCACGGTCTGTGAGTTTGAGCCCTACATTGGGCTCTGCGCTGACAGCTCGGAGCCTGCTTAGGATTCTCTCTCTCACCTTCTCTCTCTGCCCCTTCTCCACTTGCACACACGGTCTCTCAAACAAACTTAAAAAAGTCTTTTTAAATGGGCAACGTGAGCTAGAAAGGGACTGAAGCGAATTCCAAATCCTATTTCACTTAGGAATATTTATTTTGAGCAAACGTGTGCTTCCCTGAAACTCCTGGGGGTTCTTACAACTTCATCGGACCACAGAGATTCTTGGTTCCCCCACAGGTGCCCCGCTGGCGCTAAGTGCCCACTGCCCCTTCAAGTAACACGTAACATCAGAAATGGAAGATAGCAGGGCACCTGGGTGGCTCAGTAGGTTAAGCGTCCAGTTAATTTAGGCTCAGGTCACGATCTCACGGTTGTGGAATCAAGCCCCTTTCGGGCTGGACTCCGTGCTGTCGGTGCAGAGTCTGCTTGGGATTCTCTCTCTCTGCCTCTGTCCTGCTGTGCTCTCTCTCTCTCTCTGTTGAAATAAATAAACTTTTTAAGAAAAGAAGTAGAAAATAGTATTTAAACTCTTCAAAGAAAGCTCTCTCAGATCACTGCTTGACTAAAAATGTACAATTCACTTAACAGTCTGAGCTCTGGCCGTCTCCCTAAATGGACCAGAGAAGGTGAGTCACGGCAGTGACTTTGGCCCCTGAGCCGGGTCCGTAAGGAGACAGCACCCCCCAGACGCCGTCACGGTCACAGCCACACTGACGCCCAGCCCCGATGCCAAGGGGTCCCGGCACATCGCCCCGGCGACACGTCCCCCGATGCCGGGCTGATGGCTCCTGCCCGTGCTCACATTCATGCTCTGCGTAGAGGCATTCGTTACGTACCCGCGCCGTACACGTTCGGAAGAAATCCAGCGAGTAGATAAGAGATTTCCTTGAAAATACTTTCCAAGGGGGACATTCTTTGTAAAGAATGGGTTTCCCCCCAGCGAACGGCACGTTTTGGAGGATGGGTGGTTCTCTCTTTCCTTCGTTATCATCGGGGAAATCTCAGACGTCACGACGGCTCATCGGAGTTTCGTTTTCCTTGATCGCGAGGCCCTTCCTAGCGTTCTTCCGTTTAGGTAACAGCCAGCCTCGCGTTGTCACATTTACTTCTTCGCTGAGCACCTTCACCGTGTGCGGTCTGACCCACCCACACCTCCGATAAGGGTGGTAGTCAGACCTCCCACTCACCCCACGGCCAGCGACCCCGCAGCCACGTGCCCTGTGCCTGGTGTGAGTCCCAGCGTGAGCTGCCTTGCTTCCGGACTTCCTAACGAGGTTCGTTGTCTCTATGAGAGAATACTGTGCTCGTTCTTAATAATCACACTTTCGGTTGACACGGCTCTTCTTTACGCTCAGACTTGTGCTGAGCGCGTGATAGAGAGTCTGTCGACAACTCCCCGAAGGAAAGAAAAACACGGATGAGTTCTTCAGCGGGTAGCTCTCCCAGGGAGGACCAAACCCAGATTGCCTTGCTCAGAGTTTGGAGACACCTAACACCCTGCCTTCACTGCCTCTGGGGAAGCAAATCGCATTTTCGTATTCCGTTCCTTCTTACTTGCAGTATTGGATGTTTTTTTATTTGATTAATTTTATTCTTATTGTTACCTTTCTTCCTATTTCATGTAGTTGCTGGATTTTCATTTTGGTTTTTCTTTTCTAGGTTTTAGTTTATAGCCTGGTCCTTTTCTATACTTTCTTTAAAGGTAAATTATTGTGAATTTACTTGAGATTCTTGTTAGAAAGTTTGTAATTAATAACCAGGCTATGTACCAATAATTTCTGAGTAAGTAGGATGCCCATATTCTCATACTTTATTCATCTTTTTATTTTTTTAATTAAAAAAATGTTTAATATTTTTATTTATGTTTTGAGAGAGGAACAGAGTGTGAGCAGAGGAGGGGCAGAGAGAGAGAAGAAGATGCAGAATCTGAAGCAGATTCCAGGCTCCAAGCTGTCAGCACAGAGCCCGATGTGGGGCTTGAACTCACAAACCGTGAGATCATGACCTGAGCCGAGTCAAACGCTTAACTGACTGAGCCATCCAGCACCCCATTCATCTTTTTTTTTTATTATTACAAATGTTAAGTACTTTCTGTAGTAGGGTTCTAGGTTGTGTGTGTGTGTGTGTGTGTGTGTGTGTGTGTGTGTGTGTTCACACACGTGCACATTGAGAGAGAAAAAGAGGACAGACACAGAAAGAGAGAGATTTTAAAGAATTAGCTTGTGTAACTGTGAAAGCTGGCAAGTTTGAGTGCCACAGGTTGGTGGCAGCCAGGCAACCCAGGGAAGACCTGATGTGGCAGCGTGAGTCTGAAACCTGTCTGGGGGCAGAATTCCTTCTTACTCGGGGGACCTCAGTCTTTTCTCTTAAGGCCTTCAACTGATTAGATGAGGCCCACCCACATTATGAAGAGTAATCTGCATTTCTCAAAGTTTACTAATTTAAATGAAAAGCACATGTAAAAAAATACCTTCCTAGAAACATCCAGACAGGTATTTGATCAATGACCATCGCAATTAACCCTTGTCAAGTTAGCACCCAGAAGCCATGCTTAATCTCCAAATAAAGAGAATAACAAGGTCGTTCTTCTGTCTAACAAGATACATCATCCTCCACACAACCTCGAATGTACTGACAGATTCCCTCGGGGACGATACAAAACCCTTGGAGATGTTCACTCTTCTCCTGGATAACCTGTAACTTAAAAACCTACAATCTAAACTCCGTACACCTTATGTTCTATGGTAAGGGACTAAGAGAAGGAAGAAAGCAAAGATACACACAGACACCCACAGGAATCTGACAAAATAGGGAAGAAACACTGCTAAGAGTTAGAGTCCTTATTTCTGCAACTGGTCGCATGGTCGTCGCTGGTATTTACAACTCCTGCTTCTGTTATTCTTTCTAGACACTTGTTGTCAGGCAAGCACCTCGGCCAGTCGTGGCTCTTTATCTGGTGGGAATGTGACCCAAACTTTCATTCCTGAATTGTCTGGACAATCAGTAGTCCTTCCTGGATTGGGTCGTTGTACGTCTTCGATGCTCTTAACCACGGGGCATGATGGCACTAAGAGCCGCCCACGCACCTCCTGTACTGCAGACACAACCTTCCTTGCCTCCGCCATGGAGCAGCGGCCTCCCTGTTCTCTGTGTAGTCAGGATCGGGAAACACGAACTCCCATCTTTCTGTGTGAGGAGCCCGAGATGGCCGGGCAGCAGTCCTAAGTGTGAGTTCAGTGGAATCCCTGGCTTGTCTCCTGGTGGTAGGTCGGTCTTCCCTCTGAACTATGGCCTCTAGGTCTGCAGAGCGTGAGGTCACAGGAACAGGGAGCAAACATTTCCCAGTGAGGTCACTAGGGTCGCACAGGTGCCACTCTCATTTCTACCTCTAGGTTCTTTGACCCGTGAGTCCTGACTGAAGGAGAAACAGAATTATATATTGATGACTTGAGTTAGGGCACACACAGCACCCTGGAGAACCTCATCCCAGGACAAGCTTTCCCTGTAAGTTATCGCCACCCAGCTAGTACTTAGCCGAGTCTTCAAGAGGCTGTTTCACTGTGTTGTCAAGCCAGTTGCTTCAGGGTGGTGGGAAGCATGGTAAGACCATGAATTCCGCCATCATGGGCCCATCGTGGCACTTCACCTGCTATGAAATACATTCCTTGATTGGGGCAATGCTGCATACAAGACCATGCCAAAGGCCAAGACGGTAGACTTAGTAGAAGCACTGTTTGCAGGGAAGGCAAATACATCTCTAGAGCAAGTGTTTCTCATAGTAAGAATGGACAAACACTTCCTCTTCCAGGATGAAAGTGGTCCAGTGCAATCAACCCACCACCAGGGAGCTGGCTGGTCACCTTGGGGAATGGCGCCATATTGAACTCTGCTGCTGGCGCCATATTGGACTCTGCTGCTGGCAGATTGGAAGCTCAGCAGTGGCTCGTAGCCTGGTTAGACTTGGTAAGTGGAAACAAGTGTTGCTAAGCCCAAATCTAATCCCCGCCACCAGGGCCACTTTGTTCACGAGCCCTTGGCAATGCCAGGGGCGGCTAGGGAAAGAGGAAATGGAGTCCACAGAACAAGTCATCCCGTGTACCTGGTTAGTAAGATGCTCCCGTGCTGAGGCAACCTTCAGTAAGCATTCACGTGAGATATAAATACCTTTACATTTCCCAGCCATTCAGAGAAGGCCATCCATACATCTTCTCCCCAATTTCCTTGTCACCAATTTTCCAATCACGCTCAAGTCCTTGACCTTCCGGCCAGATCATCGGCTGCAGCTCCTGGCTTGGTATACAACTGCACTTCTTGCCGCTTCTTTCAAGTGAAATGAATAACTGCACTGCTCAAAGTTCTGCTCATTCGGAGTGTTTTCCTTCCTGGAAGTCCCTGGGTCGGGTTGTTTTGATGCAGCGTATATATGCCAGAACCATCTATGAGCCAGGTATGACTTTTCTCTTCCCCCTTCAACTGATCACGTAGCTCTCCATGAGGAAGCCACAGGTGCCTATGGGGAGAGAAGGCAGCAGAGCAGAGGAGGGGACCATGCCCACTCGAACCACTTCCTCGTGTAACTTCTGTGTGCCCTCCGGGACTTCCGGACCCAACCGAGTATATATCAGTCCCACTGGAAGAAGGACGGCTGCTTTAAGTGTTCTACTTTGTGGCGTGGTGGGTCAGGTGACACCCAGTTCATGACGGGCAGTTCAGGTCACAGGGTAAACTCAGTGGCCCAAGATTAAGCATCTCTACCAAGGCCCTCTAACAGGTCATTAGCTGTTTCTCAAAAGAAGAGTAATTAGCCAAAGAGGATTTGTCCCCAGATCCTAAGGTCCTGCACCGCAATTCACGTATAAGACGCTGCCAAAGCTCCAAATAGCAACGCTCTCTGTCGCCGACGCTCCCGGCACCGTCGGAACTACTGGGTCACCTGGACCGAGTGACAGAGCAGCTCATGCGTGGCAGCTTGGACCTGTTGCAGAGCCTTCTGTTGTTCTGGGCCTTGCTCAAAACTAGCAGCTTTGTGAGTCACTCGGTAAGTGGCCTGGAGTAACACACCCAAACGGGGACTGTTTGTCTCCAAAAGTCAAAGAGGACTACGGGAGGGGTCCGATGCGGCAAGTTATCCAAGTGAGAAGGCATCTCCCGTCACGCCTCACACCCCTGGGCCCCTAGAAATTAAGGTCCTACAGTATTAATGTACTAAGGTAAAAGGCCTCTGAATTTTGTCTGCTCTATTTCCCACCCTCTGACACACTAACGCCCTGCCAGTCGTTCTAGAATACTTGCTACTTCTTGCTCACTATGTCCAATCAGCATAATGTCATCGACCTAATGGGCCAGCGTGATATCTTACGGAAGGGAAAGGCGATCCCGATCCCGTGAGCTACACTGTCACGTGGGGCTGGAGGGTTGATACCCCCCCGAGGTAGATCAGGGGAAGGTGTATTGCTGGCCTGGCCAGCTTCGGGTAGGGTTTCCTGACAGGTTGGAGGAGAAAGCTTTTTCAGGTCAGTGGCCGTATCCTAGACAGCAGGGGAGGAGAAAATTTGTTCAAGTAATGAAACCGCATCTGGTGCGGGACCACAGAGTCACCATCTGGTTAAACCTTCGAGACTCCACGGCCATTATTAAGGATCCATCTGTTTTCTGCAAAGACTGAACAGGAGAGTCGAACTGGAGAGGTGTTGACTGTCACCACCCCTGTGTCCTTCAGGTCCCTGATGGCGGCCCTAATCTCTGCAATCCCTCCGGAAATGTACCATTACTCATGGTTTCCTGCTGCCCCAGGGAAGAGGCAGTTCTAGTGACTTCCACCTGGCCTTCTCACCGTAACGGAACTCACTCAACGGACCTGGGAATCAATACAGAGATTCCGCCAGGTGCCGAGAATGTGTTTCCAATTATGCGTTCCAGGTCTGGGAAAATGACCACCAGATAAATTCAGGGACCCACTGAGCCTGCTCCGAGATCGACTCGAGATAGATTCCATTGACCGTCTGATTTCCATAAGCTTCTACTCTGACTGGTGGACGACAGCGATGTTCTGGCTCTCCTGAAACTAGTGTCAATTCGGAGCCGGTGTCCGCGGTCGCTGAAAAAACGGATTATTTTCTTTTCTGCGGTGCACAGTAATTCTGCAGGAGGCCCCAGGTTCCTGCGGGGAGGCTTGGGTGAAAGATTAACTGTGAAATTTTGGCCGTGTGGCCACCTGGCCTTCCATCCCTTCTAAGGGTTTTGGGTCCGTGAACTGGCTCGCGTCTGGGAATTGACCGAGAAGCCACGACTCTGTTTTTATGACTCAGGTTAAGGTTTATTCGCCTGGCCTCGTATTCTTCTGCTCAAACAGTTAGAGTATTGGGCTTCCCATTTCTTTCATTCCTAGGAACACAGTGATCAGGTGGCCAATGCCACGGGTCTCTCTGAGTCTCTGCTCTGACTGCTGCTCTGACTCTGCTGTCCGCTATGGTCTCTCCACTACGGCCACCACGTCTGCATTGCTTTTGGTGTGGAGTCCCGCCACTTGGCCCTTGCCACCCCAGATCCAATTAATTCTATTGCGTTTAGGTTTCCCAATTATCAGCACATTCCCACTGTCAGATCTGGCCTCCAGCAAAGAGCCATCACAGAGGATGGATTCACGGATTTGGGGCCCCCGTCACTAGTTTATGTCTCACAGTCCTGGTGAAAGGGGAGTCTTCTGGTCCCTCCCAGAGCAGGCTAGAACACCTTCAATGACAGCTACACTCGAACTTTCCCATCCCTCTGCAATGGACTGGATGTTTATGTCTCCTAAAATCCATATATTGAAATTCTAATCCCGAGTGCGATGGTCTTGGGAAGAGGTCCTTGGGGAGATGATTAAGTTGGGAGGGAGGGCCACTCAGGAATGGGATTACAGCCCTCACGAGGGAAACTCCAGAGATGTCCCTTCCTCCTCTTGTCATATGAGGTCCCAGAGGGAAATTGGTAGCTTGCAGCCCGGAAGCAGGCCGTCACCAGAACACAGCCACGCTGGCCTCCTGATCTCGGCTTTCCAGCCTCCAGGACTGTCAG
The DNA here is from genome assembly GCA_030068075.1 of Paguma larvata. NCBI lineage: Eukaryota > Metazoa > Chordata > Mammalia > Carnivora > Viverridae > Paguma > Paguma larvata. The sequence continues at coordinate 86,667,747 of CM057832.1, read as the reverse complement.
AAAGAAGTATCTGTTGTGATGACACCACCCGGTCCGTGGTGCTTGGTTACAGCAGCCCAAACTGGCTGAGAGACTCCCTAAGCTTTGAATCCTTGCCTTAGCAAGACCCCCAAACGGGTCTGGTACTTTATTTAAGGTCAGCCACCTGTTGGGTTATGTTCCAGCCAACCAGCCAACGGAACAAACGGTGAGGACCCGTTCCAGCCCACAGCTGCCGTGTTAAGTCCAGCCTGTCCGCCTAGCGGGCCCCTATCGACAGATCTCTCCTGGTCCGCTTCCTGGTCCTTTATAGCCATTTCCACACACACTCCTTTTCTTACGTGTGGATGTGCTGGAAAAGCCACGTGGTCCTTGAGGAGCTCAGCGTACGTCCCCAGCGGTCACACTCTGTACCTTCTGGAGCCTGCCGGGGCTTGAGTCTAGTGACGGGTCAGGGAGCAAAGAGGGCCGGTGGGGTCGGGTCCTGGGAGAATCAGCAGTGTCTCTCAAGGCGACTAGCTCAGGGAGACATGATAGCTTATTTTTAAGCAAAGCAGGATAAATGTCCCCAGAGGGAGGAATAGCAGCTCTTCTTTTTTAAATTTAATTTTATTTATTTTGAGAGAGAGATAGAGAGAGAGCAGGAGAGGAGCAGAGAGAGAAAGAGACAGAGAGAATCCCAAGCAGGTTCTGCACTGTCAGCGCAGAGCCCGACGCAGGGCTTGAACTCACGAACTGTGAGATCGTGACCTGCGCCGAAATCAGGAGTCGGACGTTTAATGGACTGCGCCCCCCAGGCGCCCTGTGGAGCAGCTCTTTCCCCTGGCCACGCGGACTCATCGGAATTGAGGGTCTCAGTTCCCAATTTCGCGGCTACCTTCCCACCTGTCCCCACGGCAATTCCAGGATTCCTTTCCTTCCATAGCAGACACCCTGCCAGACTGCAAATTCAGTTTGCCTTGTAATTCAGCCCCTGTGGGGACAAGAGGCTGGGTTTTGATAAGTAAGGGAATACTGTGCAGTCGAGGCCTTAATGCCCGTACGACCCAGGAAAATATGGCCTCTGTCTTCTGAGTTGTCAGGCTCTTCCCTGGGCCCAGGAAGCAAATGTACTGAGGAATGACCATGCATCAAGGTTGCACTGTTGGTGACAAGCATCCCTGAGACACCTCCCCAGAATGGCTGCTGGTCCCCTCCTGGGCCCTGTCTCGCAGATGGCCTTTCTTCTGAACCATCCCTGGAGATGGTAGCCTTGGTTTTTTCTCATGTGACTTTGCTATAAAGACTCTTTTAAACGTTTTGTACTGGGGCGCCTGGGTGGCTCAGTCGGTTAAGCATCTGACTTCGGCTCGGGTCATGATCTCGAGGTTTGTGAATTCGAGCCCTGTGTCTGGCTCTGTGCTGACAGCTCGGAACCTGGAATCTGCTTTGGATTCTGTGTCTCCCTCTCTTTCTCTGTCCCTCCTCTGCTCACTCTCTGTCTCTCTTTCGAAAATAAACAAGCATTAAAAAATTATTAAAAAATGAAATAAAGCCTTTTGTACTTGCCCCTGAATAAAATGTGGCAATATTCAGGGGTGCCTGGGTGGCTCAGTCATTTAAGCACCCAGCTCTTGATTTCAGCTCAGGTCATGATCCCACGGTTTGTGAGTTCAAGCCCCACACTGGAGACGCTGCTGACAGTGCAGAGCCTGCTTGGGATTCCCTCTCTCTCCCTCTCTCTCTCGCCCGCCACCCCCTGCTCATGCTCTCTCTCTCAAAATTAATAAAAATATAAATAAAAAGAGTGTGGCGACTTTCATAGCAGCTTGGCATACACTGTAAGTGCCTGTGAAGTTTTAAAACTCCTGATTCCCAGCAAGGAGCCAACCCCATTGGTCTGGGGGGAGCTGGCCTCAGGACATTTTAAGGCTCCCCTAGTAATTCCAGTCTAGTGATCCACACTAAAGAACGAAGACGAGTGAGGCACCCGTCACCCACGGGGCGGTCGGTCCCAGTCCGTTACGTAATGACGCCATCGTTTGCGCCCAGGGTTAAAACATCAGTCCGACTTGGGTTTCAGGGATCTTGTACCCTGGCCGTCCTGGCCCGGTTCCAGACGTGAGCCCCAGGCTCATGTCTGCTGTCCGTGCTCCTGCACCCGTAGCTTCTCAGCCCGAGGTCCTTTACTCTTCCCCTGGATGGAGTCTGCAGCCCGGATCACAGGCCCTGACCCAGAGAAGCAAGGTTTGGATTCGGAGAACCAAGCAGAGTCATGAAGGTACTGAAACCCTTCAGACGCAGCACGTCGGCTGGTACTCCTGTGAGTCCCGGCGATCGGACGGTCCCTGCGAGGCGTCTTCTGCTTGAGCCTGCTGAGACTCGGGGACCAGGGCGCCCTCTTAACCATGGATTCGGTCTCCGGTGCATCGCGCTCACGCCGCAAAAAAAAATCTACTCCCTCTTCCCCTGAAGGCTTGCTGAAGGAGATCGACGCATCGCCGCGTGGCCAGGTAGACTATCGCCAACTCATCTCAGATGGGAATAAATCTCACGGGGCTTCCCCCGCTTCGCAAGCCTGTTGTCCTCATAAAGCTGAAACACCACTCTCCTCTCAGTCCCCGGGACCTTCCCCTGCCCAGCTTCCCGTGGTACGGCTTGCCTTCTGGTTCCTGGTACACCTGAACCAAACCGTGAGTGCTCCGAGAGCCGGCGCGTTCGTCTAACGCAACTCTGTCCCTCGTCCTCTTTTTTCTTCTGTCTTCTCTCCGTGGGTCCTGTTCTCGTGGGTCAGCAGATGATTGCTGAGCGGAGCTGCGGTGACTTGAAGAAGCGATAAAGTGAGGGGGACGGGAGGAGAGAGGGAGGGCTCCGCGGCTGGTACGCACGGACATTCACACGTGGGAGCCAGCTTCGGGGATTCCCAGAACCGCCCCACATTCGATGATTTACAAAGAGGACTCACAGGGCTCAGCGTGTAGTTTTACTCACAGCTGTGATCTAACACCTCTGAAGGATTCAAAACTCGACCGGCAAAGGGAAAAGGTACACGGAACAAAGTTTGGGGGAAACTAGGCCCAAGCTTCCAAGAGTCCTCTCCTGCGAGAGCCGCACCGCACACGCTCGGATCTGCCAGCCGTGAGTTATGACAACACGTGGTGTGAACTTTACCGAGACCACGGACGCTCGCTTGAGCCTAGGAGGCCAAGAGTTTCCGCAGAGGTTAGTCACACGGGCACCTTCTAGCTGGCCCGTGCTGAAATCCCCGACTCCCAGAAGGAAACCGATGTTCTGCCTAAACCACTATGGCCCCTGGTGGCCAGTGCGAGCCGCCGTCGCCGGCGTTACAGGGGGAGCTCTCCCTGCCCGAACGCAAGTACCCAGACTTGTAAGTGGACACTTCTAAGGGCAGCAGGGGCTTGCCGGGTCTGCTGTCCCCCGCTCGCTCGCCAGTCCCTTTGGTGTTTACAGATCCAGCACGTTCGTCTGCGGTTCGGCCTGTTTTCAGAGGATCTCCTCCACCGCCTTGCGTGTGGGACACGGAACTGCGAGCAGATGAACGAAGTCTTTGTCATCAAAGAGCTCGCCGTCCGGTGGGGGAGACCGACAAAGAAAGGGAGAAATAATACCGTGAGGTCAGTGCCGATACTGTCGATACATCTGAGGATGTAGGGACCTGGTTATTGACGTTTATCTAATGCACAGGATGAAGGAGACACGTGAAATCTGACAGTCTGATACATTCCTACGGAATGCTTTACGCCTTTATATATTTATATTTTATTTGATACGTGCAGAGGAAGGAGAGGTACATTCTCTGAAAGCTCACAAGCCCTAAGGAGATGGAAAGCAAAGGACTGTGGGATCTCCCCCTACAGGGCGTGCCTTCTGGAATCAGAGTTGGCCTCTTGCAGTGTTACTTTTTAATGGAGCTTAACACAGGAAGTTACCTCCGGCTTCCGCCTGGTTCGGAAAAGCCTAGGCTATTTGCTAGAGAGATGGGTACCCGTCATAGCTCATAATTAGAAGATGCCGAAAGGCTTGAATCGGTTGGGTGATATTCAAATATGACTTCAAGTTTGGATTAAATGTTAACGCGTATCTGCCTTTAACTCAAATGTTGGTGTAAAACCTTAAATCCACCTAACTCGTTCCTCCCCTGAATCGTTCACCAGAAATGGGTGCCGGTTTCCCTTTAAAATCCAATATCCAAATAACCCATCCCCTCCGTGCCTCAGGCTTCGGTTAACACGTGTGAGCGGAGCGATCGGTACAGACGCAGCCTCCGCTGGGAAGTTCTGACTGCTTTTCAGCCACGTCAGTAACCATCAAACACACCTCACACCTGCCAGGTTTTACTCCGGGCCTGGATCTCACCCCTGGCGTCGACATCTGGTCCGAGAGCTCGGCCGGAGTCTCAGCAGTCATCTCTGCCGTCTCTGTCTCTCAAGACCCAGTCATCGTGGTGCTCCCCTAAGGGCAGTTCGGATCCAGCCACATGAGTCTTTCTCCGCTGACATCGGCCAAATCCACGTTACCTGTTGTCCTTGGATTCTTCAGAAGCCTCCTCGCTGACACCCCTGCACCCGCGTTTGACTCCTCCTGTCTACCCTCCTTCCGCATACAGTCAGAGCAGCTTTTCAGAATGTTTATCGAATGTCTCCATCCTCGCCTCAATGTGTCTTACTGGCTATCCAGTGTGTGTGTCTACATGATTATAATATATGTTATGCTTAGTGTATAATGTATAGAATTGCATACACAGTGTAAAATTATATACAATTCCATGTACAATATATATTATAATTATATAAATACACATAATATATAATTATAATTTTGTAATACTATAATGTAGAAATATATTTAATATATATTTAATATAATAACTACATATATCTATCTACAAAGAAGTATTAAGTGTTATTAATTAGTAACATAACGATGCATAGTCGAAAGCATTATTAAAATCCATTATCCGCTTCCCGGTCAAAGTGCGGGTTCTGAAAACTTGAGAAATATTTGGTCCTTCTGCTGTAAATGGTCACTCTGAGAGATGTGCCCCCCCCAGTTTGCAGGCCCGAGACTAATTATTTAGTAAATTTGGATTTATGCCAAGGCTGTGTCCCTTCAGAGACGTGTTATCTGTCTTTTCCCTGATGCTGTGACGATTGCATTTTTATTGAAGTGAAGTTCAGACCACATATAAGTTACTGTCTTAGAGGCCACAACTTACTGGAATTTAGTCATTCACAGTTTTGTGGAACCATGACCTCTCTCTAGAGCCAAACACTTTTATTGCTCCGAAAGGAGATGTCAATTCCATTAGGCAGTCGCTCCCCTCCCCCCCCCCCGTCCCCAACCGCACCCCCTGGCCACCGTGAATCTGTTTTCTGTCTCTGTGCATTCACCCATTTTAAATACTTCATATAAATGGAATCGCGGGGTACATGACCGTTTGTGTCTGACTTCTTGTGCCGATCGTGATGTTTGCGGCTCATCCGCGTTGTCGCATGCATCACTACTTTATTGCTTTTCTCTTTTTGAGTTTATTTATCTTGAGAGAGAGAGACAGACTGAGAATACGGGAAGGGCAGAAAGAGAGGGAGAGAAGACCCTAAGCAGGCACTGAACTGTCAGTGCAGAGCCCGACTTGGGGCTGGAACTCACAAACCGTGAGATCATGACCTGAGTCGAAACCAAAAGTCAGACACTTAACCGACTGAGCTCCCTGGGTGTCCCAATACTTTATTGCTTTTTTATGGCTGAATAATAGTCCGTGGTATGAATAGACAGCATTTTGTTTATCTGTATCCTGAATATACTGTCTGTGGGATTCCCTGTTTTCACCTCATTCCCCTTTGGTAACAGTCTCTTCTGTGCCCCAGGGCATTTGCACATCACTGTTTCCTAATTTAAAAAAATTCAGTGACTTAAGCGAGTTGCCTTCCTCTGTACAGAGATTAACATAACCCCTGGTCCACCAACACCTTTCTCTCCTTACAGTATCTTCCCCTCTCATTCCATCCTGTGATAGTTTTCTCTGCAAATCTGTGGAGAAACTTACTATGCTTGGGGGGTGTTCTTAAAGATGCCTGCAGGGGCGCCTGGGTGGCTCAGTCGGTTGGGCAGCCGACTTCGGCTCAGGTCATGATCTCATGGTCTGTGAGTTCGGTCCCCGCGTCGGGCTCTGTGCTGACAGCACAGAGCCTGGAGCCTGCTTCGGGTTCTGTGTCTCCCTCTCTCTCTCTCTGCCCTTCTCCTGCTCACTCTAAGTCTCTCAAAAATAAATTTTAAAAAATGTAAAAAAAAAATAAAAATAAAAATAAAGATGCCTGCAGCCTGGTAAAATATGTGAAAGCTTTGAACATGTTGCTTTTACTTGATGTGAATAGTTATTGGCTAGAAATCTCGTTCTGCATCGTACCCTCTTCCTGCGCTCTCTGGGTCTGCCTGTGTGGCTGCCTGTACCTCCTTCTGCTTTGGCTTTTCCTGGTTCCAGAGTGTTCCCAGCATGCTCCAGCTCTTTCTCGTCTCTTCACTAATTATATGAAGTAGGTCATTTCTAGTTCCCTGCTGCAACAAGCCAGCCCTTTTGTGTCTCCTTACGGACACATTTAAGAGGATCTCTCAGATACACGCCCGGGAATGAGAGAGCGGGTCACAAGACACACTCTTACTTGATTTCACTGAACGCACCTCAGATCCCTTTCCAGAATGCTCTGTGAGTTACGCTCACACAGAAGGGCCTGAAGGATGGTCTCCTCACATCTTGGCCAACACAGAGTATTGTTACCCGCCGTGTTAGTCACCTCGAAGAATGTGAAGTATATCTCACCTGTGTTACTGGTGATTTGAGGATCTCTTCACCTCATGGACTGTTAGTGTCCTTTTCTGGGAATTGCCATCCTTACCTTTTGTTGATTTGTAAAAATCAGAGCCCCTTAGCTCTGTTGCTGCTGTCGCCTTCACAGTTCATTCGTAAGAATCTTTGGATATGCTAGACTTTGACCTGTCGTCTTTTTTTTTCTTTAAGTTTATTTGTCCATTTTGAGAGAGGGAGGAAGAGGGAGAGAGCAAATGGGGAAGGGAGGGGCGGAGACAGGGGGAGACAGAATCCCAAGCAGGCTCCGTGCTGTCAGTGCAGAGCCCGACACAGGGCTTGAACCCACAAACCGCGAGATCGTGACCTGAGCTGAGATCAAGAGTCAGATGCTTAACCGACTGAGCCCCCCAAGTGCCCCTATCTAGTGTCTTTTAGCTAGGTTTCAAAACTATACGGTTTGCCTTATGCATGTTGTACCCTGTGTATCCAAGTTTCTTCTGACACCCTGTGGGTGTCTAATGTTGATTGGAAATGCTTAATTGTCTTTAATGTTTTTGCTGTGTTTATAATGTTTCCCCCATCCCTAGGTTAGCTTTATATTCTCATCTTTCTTCTTTTGATCTTTAATCTATTGGGAGTCCAGCTCTGGTTTCAACAGCTGAATTAATAAATAAACAGGGGAAAAGGAGCGAACCACCCTTACAGAAGAATTCCAGTTAATGACTGCAGACGGAAAGAGGGAAATAGAAAATCACCATTAGAACATCACAGTGATATCAGCACAGGCACTCATGGATGAGTGCCAAATATTTATTAATTACGATGACGGTTTTAACATATGTCCACAAATTATTTGATATTCCTCTTTCCAGGGGGTGAAGCTTAATTTCCCTTCTGTTGAGTGTGGGCTGGAATTAACGACCCATTTCTAAGAAAGAGTGAATCGAAAGGGAAAGATAGTAACTCTACCGTAGAGAAACCAGGCAGGCACCAATGCGATGAAGGGTAATGTCACCAGGAATAAGTCGTGTCGACTCGGAATATCATTATATGTGGGATGATGTAGTGAGGCGGTCACACCGCCTCTGTGGTTATCCTTCCAAAAAGCCATGCTCCTCAAATCTTCCCGGAAACCCCATCTTATCACCAGAAAACATTAGACAAATCCAAACCAGAGGGCATTTTGTAAAATACTTGACCAGTGCTCTTTGAAAGCATCGGGACCAACAAAGACAGACTGACAAACTATCTCATTGCAAAAAAAAAAACAAACCAAAACAAACCAAAACAACAAAACAAAACGAAATCATGATCACTAAATGCGATGTGGAATCTCGGGACGTCAGTGGAGAAACTAGTTACGTGTCAGTCAAGCCTGCAGTTTGGTCGATGATGTATGAGTGCTAGGTACTTAGTACTGGCGAATGTACGGCCATTATGTTAGATCACATTAGGGGAAACTGAGTCAAGCCTATTTGGGAATTCTGTGCCCTTTGCAGCTTTTCTGTAAACCTAAATAAAAATTAACATTCATTTCAAAATAAAAAGCAAAACAAACAAACAAACAAAAAACACAAAAGCAATTTAACCCTGACAAATAGTATAAAAGACCGGAGAGAATTTTTCCTAGCGATGTGGTATGGAATGTATTTGTATGACTGACAGATTTGGCTACACGGTGGTCTTTCAATAGAGCAGGAGAGCAAACAACATGCTCTACTTAAGACCAGTAGTTACAGAACAGTCTGGGGGGGCTACAACGTCACACACAGAAAAGGATCCTGGGTACACAGCGACCTGGACCCTAGGCACACCCGTGGGTACAGAGGTGCTTTCAGTGACCCTAAAACAATTTTTATCTTATTTTTCAAACATTGATTTATTTTTAGAGAGAGAGGGAGAGGAAGAGAGTCTTGAGGAGGCTGCACGCTCAGCACAGAGCCGGAGGCGGGACTCGATCCTACGACCTTGGGATCATGACCCGAGCTGCAATCAAGAGTTGGATGCTTAACCTACTGAGCCGCCCAGGCGCCTCCATCTTGAAACAATCTTCCTTCAAAGTCCACTGTAAGTGTATCTCTGCTTTATTCTGCCGCTGGGTGCTGGGCATGTAGGATGCTGAGGAGGGGTCCCTGGGTGCTGGCTGGATGGGTGGGTGGGTCTCATCATCTAGGTCTTTCCTTAAATCCTTGATTCCAAGCCCGTGGTCCTGAGGGCCGAATCAATGGCAAAGTGACGTAGGAGCCTTCAGAATTTTGCGTGTTGACGTCGCTCACCCGCTGCCCGTGGCATTGTCTGTTTCTCTGGCATCCGCGGCGCTCAGAGCGAAGCAAATTGACCTCTTGAGGACAAAGTGCCAGAGGGCCCTGCCTCTCACCTGGTTCTAAAGACCTGGCCGTTTTCCGAGAGGGATGGGGGCCCGGCTCGGCGCCGCTCTGTTGGACCGCGGGTGCTGAGAGGGTGGCGTGCTCAGCAGCACTGTGTGTGGGCCTCACCGGCCCCTCCTCCCGTCGCCAAGGTCCTCGTGACTGTCCAGAGGGAAAGGCCAGACGTGCCTGTGTCCTTGGGAAACCCTAACCGGCGTCCCCCCACCGCACCACGTCCTGTGCTTGCTCAGTCTCTGACACGTGAGGACATTCTTCAGGAGACTTCCAATCATGCATCTCTTCTCCCTTTAATCCACTCCTTATAAATCCACGTAAAACCCGCTTCTGAGCTCCGTGGCCTCTGCTCACATTTCTCGACTCAAAGGCGCCACGGCAACTTACTCCGCCGTCTCACTGTTTTTAGCTACTTCGGTCCATCCTAAGCTCTGCTAAACAAACAACAAACAACTTTTTGCCCTAAAACATGGCTTGATCAGCTTATTAGTTTTTTAAGTTTACTTATTTATTTCAAGAGAGAGACAGAGAGACCAAGAGGGGGAAGGGAAGAAAGAGAGGAAAGAGAATCTGCATTGTCGGCATGGTGCCCAACGCAGGGCTTGAACTCACGAACCGTGACATCATGACCTGAGTCGAAACCGAGAGTCAGATGCTCAACTGACTGAGCCGCCCAGGCACCCAAGAATCTGCTGGTTTCCCTGGTCCAAGCTCTGTGAGACTCCCTGCCGTGCAGCAGGCACTCAGTGTCCAGCCCACTCTGTGCTGTCTCCGCCCCTGTCTGCCAACTTGGTGTCCACCGCCTCCCAGCCTGGTTTGCCATGTGTCACCTGAGGAACCCGCAGTGGGGAGGAAAGGGGACATACTTATCCCAAACATGTATACAATTTTGAAAACCTCTCTTTTCCTTTTTCTTTTTTTTTTTTTTAATTCCCAAAGAAAGTTTTGAAAGACTTTTCTAAGGGGGCCAGGTCCAAAGGACTTTAAGACTCACCTGGCTGAGTCCGCTCGTTGCTCCCAATAAAACTTGTCTTCAAACAATTAAAAGCGTAGGTGCCCGAGGAAAATCAAGGGCCCCGGCAGAGGCCAGCGCGGCGGAGCGTGAAGGTGCTTGGGGTGGGGGCAGTATGTGAAACTCTCCGCAGACCGGAGGGGCATCTTGGGAATAGGGTGTCGGCGGGCGGGTGAAGTCAGGACAGTCAGCGAAGAACTGAAACACGGAAGTCCTTTTACACAACGCCCAATATTGTAGACCTTGACCGTGGGCTGGGCCTGTTAAGTAAGGGGAGTCCCCAAAACAGGGTCCGGACAAGCAGTACGGTGAAATGCAGGGGGTCCCGTGAAGAGACTTGCATAGGGGGGTGATGCAACCTACTCGTGCAAGAGCAGCATGGTAACTGTGCACCGAACAGTGGTCCCTTCCCCCTCGCCCGGCCAGTGGGGGCACCCCAGGCGCAGGCTGAGTGGGTGTCTGCGCGCGTCTGTGCTGCCGAGGAGGGAGGGAGGGGAGGAGCGGGGCTGTCTGGGCGTAGCCCACTGGGACTAGCTCCCCAGGTGCCAGTCGTTGGCACCCAGAGATGAGGGTTGACCCGTGAGACGAAGTCCTGACTCCCTGTCCCAGCGAGTAGATGTGGCTTTAAAAGGCTGTCCAGAGTCAGTGTTTGTATCCCGATCAAAATACATCTTCTTTATCGGTGGGAACAGGCCGAATACTAGGACAGGGGGTGGGGCTTTCCCGTCACCCACCTCACGCAGGTACCTGCGGCCACGGGCGTTTCTGGGCCGGAACAAGTGACAGTCAGGCGGTGCTGGTGTTACAGGAAGACTGCAGCTGGAGGGGAACTGCTCCGCATCGATCGCCCTGTGGGGAGACACAGCCCGCCTCGCAGTCTGGAATCTCCCTCATGTTTGCGGCGGCCGGAGCACGACTCCATTCATCAGCGCCCTGCCGCCTCCTCGATTTCTTCCAGCCGGGGGAACGTTCCGGCCCCTCACACGCAGGGCTCCCGCCTGCTGTGGTTCTAAATAATGAACACTCGTGTGGTTTTGTCTTCCCGTTGGCTAAAGATTTTATGGTCTTTCTTACAGTAAATACAAAGATTCCTAATTTTCCTAGACCTCGTAGCATAAGAATACGTCATTATGGGGCGGACGGCAAAACACGGGTGTTACTGATCCCGGTGTCTGTTATTTATGATATTTGCTTTTCGCCCGAGCAGTAGTTGACTGATCACGAAGCACGTAACTATTTTTGGCCCGTGTCGTTTTTGCTAGCACTCGAATAGAGGGAGTTGGAGTTGTGGGCGTCTCATATTCTGGTGTTAACGTCGTCTCTTGATAATCGGATTTCTAATTGCCCGGCACTTTCGAGAAGGTCTGTCACCTTCCAAATCCATCTACAGGAGACCACGCATCGCTTTCTCCACCAGTAGGGTTCGGAACAGCCACCGGCCAACGGTCGTCAAAGTGCTTAGTCAAGGCGTGACTCGTGTTCATCGTATCAATGAGCAAACCAATAAATGGATAAAATCAAGGGGATACTGCTTCGATGTGATTTCTGACGTATCAAAGATGCGCTAAGTTATTTTCTTTATATTGTGGCATGGGTAGGACTTGCGGTCTATTTTTCGTTTAATCTGTCTATGTGATTACAACTCGTTAACCAAATGCTAGATTTTCTGAGCCATGATAAGCCACGCACTGAACTTGCACTTCTGTAAAGTTAAGAATACAAACACGGAAAGCCAGATAAATTAAGGAGTTAGTCTTCACATAAAGCCATTCGTCTCTCGTGCTACGCAAACGAAAGCACTCCTGCTGGCTTCACACCTCGGCGGAACTTATTAATGACTTATTTTTGAAAGCAGTAACAGCTCAAACGGAAAAGCTGAGAGGACACTAATGGGGATGGACTGCGGAGATGATGTCTCGGGACCAAGGAGGGAGGCGCGTGATGCGAGAAAAACAGGACCGGTCAAGAAAGTCAGACAGAGCAGGAAGGCACAGAGACACTTGAAAAAAAAACACAAAGGAAGATGTTTGTGTAATCCGTGCTTTTTGAAGGATGGGTGGCAGGGAGCCCGGGTGGCGCAGTTGGTTAAGCATCAGTCTCTTGTTCTTGTCTCAGGCTGTGATCTCACAGTTCATGAGTTCGAGTCCCGAGTCAGGCTCTGTGTTGACGGCACTGATCCTGACTGGGATTCTGTCCCTCTTTCTGCCTCTTCCCCGATTGTGCTTCCTCTCTCTTTCTCTCTCTGTCTCAAAATGGGTAAGTAAAGTCGAAAAGAAAAAGAATTGGTGGCTATAAGTTATGAAGAATTGTGGATCATTTATTTATTTAGTTAGTTTATGATTTAAGTAAGAAAACAGGCTCAGGGTTTGGTCCAAGAATCAAAGCCTTTGCAGCGATCCAGGGGGAAACTTGTGCCTTCCAGTACCTCCGCGTGTGCCCAGCATGGGCCCCGCGCACGACAGAGGCATACACTGCAGAGACTGTATTGGGAATGACACCCGAGGGCTGTGGGAACCGTGAGGACCAGGTGGAGTGCCATTCCGAAGAGGGACAGCCGTTCCGGGCACGCTCAGAGTCAGCCGCCTTCACCTCCATGGGGGTCTGCCGGCCCTGGGCGCTGGCTGAGGAACAGGGGCTGGCCAAGGCCAACGCCCACCTCGGGGGGAAAGAGAAGCCCCGCAAAGCTCCCACGGTTTTCCTTGAAGACATTGGCCGGATTTTGCACCGAAGGTGAAAGCATGATGGCAACGCAACTGAAAGGCAGAGTAAGGTCTCCTGTGGCATCAGGGTCTGCGGGACACCAAGACCTGGGCCAGTAGGTGCCTGAGAAGGGGCCTCTGGAGGGAGACACGAGTCGACCCTGGGGGTCCACCCTTGCTTCTGGCCCGAAGGTCTCTACTGCATTTGGCGGAAGACGTCTACAGGGGACATTTGCCTGAGACTAGAGTGACTTGGGGAGCCTGAAACACACAGCTGGTTCTTCACTCAAGACCGTCCTGAGATTTTGAAGCTGTTGTCTGGTCGGCCCAAGAGGAAGTCAAAAAAAGGAAGCGGATCTTCTACAATCCCCCGGGTGCATCATAGATTCTCAACGGACGGGACGGGAGGTGAACTGGAGGGAGACTGAATCTCACTCGAACTTACCCAAACTGCCACCCGGTTCTGATGGAGCTTAACTCTGACTGCTCCTAAATACCAACCTGGGGAAAAAAGGAAATTTAAAAATTTCCCTGGTGCCTAAGGGAAGGTGAACTCTGTTCTCCTCACTCCTCTTTACCAGTTTCTTTAGGAATTCCGAAGCCGCGTGTGCTCTCTCTGCCTTTATGAGATGTATATAAATCTATTTAAAAGCCAGGGACACCTGAGTGGCTCGGTGTGTTAAGTGTCTGACTCTGGAGTTCGGCTCTGGTCATGATCTCAAGGTTCATGGGATCAACCTTGCATCGGACTCTGTGCAGAGAGTGGAGGGCCCTGTTGTATGCTCTCCCTCTTTCTCTGCCCCTCCCCTGCTCTCTTTCTCTCTCTCGCTCCCCAAAAATAAATTAATTAATAAAAAAATTAAAGGTAAGTCAGACTCTTTGCATCAGGGAATATCTTTCTTGGAGATCTTGGAGAAATCTCTTTGAAATACAGACAGCCAAGGAGTGTGACACCCTGTCTTTCTGTCTCTGGGGGTTTAAGCTTAGACCCTTAGCTCCAAGAGGTAACTTCCTGCTTATTAAAAAGACGCCAGAAGTTCTAATTTTCTTTCTGATAGACACAACTTACCAGAATGCGATGGGAGGTGTGTGTGGCCATACACAAGAGCGAGAGTCTGTTCTGTCTTTGCAACCTCTGCAGTGGATTGCCGTCTACTTTAATGTTTATTTGATACAAAAACAGTTTTCTCGCTCTTTTTTACATTTGTGGAAATGTTTCCTGGGTTGGCGGCAGGATTTATTTTTAAGTGTTTCCCCGACAGTAGATGTGGGGAATCAGCCCCCACGAATTGTCTGACAGAGGAAAAACTCCCTCGATCATGGAAGCCATCTTCAGGTCCTCTACGGATTTTACAACTGCCTTCTCAGAATGTCCTCATGTAAAGAGGCAGGTGATGTAACCAGGTAGCAAGAGAGACAAGTGATAATAGAAACAGAATCACAGATATCCCAGCTAGTGAGGGCGGAAGACAAAGGCTTTAAAATAACTGACCGATGAATTCAAGAAATAGATGGAGACAACCAAAAATGGAGGGCTTTATCAGAGAATCCGAATGTATAAAAATCAAGTGAGCATTCTAGAACTGAAAAAATAGAGTATCTTAAATTATGACAACAGTGGACGAACGTCAGAGCAGCCCGGACAGGGTTATTGAACCAAAAGGCAAATCAACAGAAAATAGCCAAAATAAATGGGAGAGGCAATAAGGGTAGGGGAAGGTAGAATCATAAGAGACTTGAAGAACACACTCAAAATTTCTAAGGGATGGGATTCTAGTCCCAGGAGGAGAGAAGAAAGAGAAGAAAGCAGAAGCAAAATGCAGAGCATTGAAAGAAATACTGGCCATGAATTTTCCGGAACCGATGTAAAATATTAACCCAGAGAGTTTTGGTGAGACAAAACCAAACCAAACAAAACCCAGCACCAGAACTTGGTCCTTTTTAGTAAAACTATTAGCAATCAATGATAAAGCGGGCCGCCTGACTGGCATAGTCAGAAGAGCGTGCGACTCTTGCTTCCAGGGTTGTGAGTTTGAGCCCCACGTTGGGTGTAGAGATTACTCATATACATAAATAAACTGAAGAAGAATCAGTGCCAAAGAGAAATCTTTTAAGCAGCTAGAAAAGAGTCAAAACTTTGAAATATTCCCTTCATTTCTAATTACGCCATCAAACCATTTAAAATATAATTCCAAATGGAACCGCCACGCTAAAAAACTCTCAATATTCTATTTGAAAGTCACAGACTGTCCTGATGAGCAAGAATTTGTAATTAAATTTGTGGGTTTGTTTTACTCCCATGAATATGGTTCTGAAAGCAGGGCCTACAACAAAAATGGCTCCTTGGAATGAGAAGTTAGGATCATTACAGCAGAGATGCTATCAGACGCAAATACAAACTGGAAATACAAACTTCCATGTGGAAGTGTTCAGCAGAAGAGTAAATATGATAAAGCAGAAGCGGAGGAATCAGAGTTGGACAAAGAACAGGTATTTATTGTCAAATTGGTTTCCATACAACACCCAGTGCTCATCCCAACAAGTGCCCTGTCAAGGAAACAGGAACTACTCAGCCAGGAAGGACGTGGTAGTCTTGCCTGTCATTAGGATTGATGCAAATACAGATACCTGAAGTTGACTGAGTCATCTCTTGTGTACGTTACCCAGATTAAACAAGACCAAGATGACACCGGTCTTTTTGTAATTCATTATCAACATAAAAAAATATATAAACAAATAAAAAATTTCACAGCAGGGGCACCTGGGTGGCTCAGTTGGTTAAGAGTCCAACATCAGCTCACATTCTGATCTCAAGGTTCATGAGTTCAAGCCCCACATGGGGCTCTGCGCTGACAGCTCAGAGCCTGGAGCCTGCTTTGGATTCTCTGCCTCCCTGTCTCTCTGCCCCCGCTTCTCAAAAATAACTAAACATTAATAAAATTTTCAAAAATCTCTACTCCATTAAAATTGTCTCAGAAACTGATGAATCAACTAAATCAACTGTTATGAATCGACCGAAATCAGTTCTGTGAGTCATACATATCCTTGCTGAGTCAGTCTACTACACTTTTTTTTTCTTTTTAAAGAGGCCTCTTGCTGGAGGATCTTGCCACGAAGAACAGCAGTTCTAGGGGGTCAGCCCCCTGCAGAGTTTGCTGGGATTGCACGACTCACACGGGCACTGGACGGAGCGGTGCTTTCCTCACATAGAGAAGAGACAGGGCAAGACCGGCTGCAATAGTGAACACCGGTCTCCATGGGCAGGGGGTCTAACCCCTGCGTCGACGGTCTGCACGCACCCCTCTTGGGAAGCAGCTGATTTCCTCTCCAGTGGGAATAGATAGAGCAGGGGGGTTGCCCAGGTGCCATACGACACATATTCACACTTGAGCAGAACAAAGTGTTACTTATCAAATCTGGAACAGGAGAAGATACTCCCAAACAAGATGGTAAGCCCAGCACAGGCTATGAGGGCCCCTGTTTCCATGGAAGGCAGTGTCCCAAGTCTGAGGCCACTCTCTTGATTGAGAGTTGGTCGGGACGCCTGGGTGGCTCGGCCGGTCAAGCATTCAACTCTTGATTTCAGCTCAGGTCATGATCTCATGGTTCATGAGTTCGAGCCCCACATTGGGCTCTGGGAATGACAGTGAAGAGCCTGCTTGGGATTCTCTCTCTCTGTCTCTCTCTGCGCCCCACCCCCACTCACTCGCATTCTCTCTCTCTCAAAATTAATCGATAAACTTAAAAAAACAGAGTTGGCAGACGGCACAATCATCTTTCCAATAATTACTATTTCATGAAGTTAGAGTTCTATTTTGCTATTATTAAGTCTAAAAAGATTTTTTTTTCATTTGAAGGGAATATATGTAGGGCGACTTTTTATCAGGCCAAATAGTCAGTTATAAACAGTTAGAAATATATGTCATAAAAACCTGATGGTTGTCACACCGAAAACTACCCAATTTGTAGTAATTTGTGCTGGCAGAAGAAATCAAGAAAAACTAGAATTGGTATTCATTGGTCGTAGCAAAAATACTACTGAGTCACATAATTTGATAATATTGTAAATGGCAATAAACATGCAAACTTTTATAATTGGTGGAAATAACTGTCCTGAAATACTATTGAGAAGAGATAAAATGGCAAGTGGTGAAATAGTTTATTGAGTAAAAATGGACAGATCTTAAACCTATATTAAGACATTGGATAATTTTTTTTAACTTTATTTGTTCATTTATTTGAGAGAGAGAGAGCAAGCAGGGGAGGGGTAGAGAGAGAGAGGGAGAGGGAGAATCCCAAGCAGGCTCTTTGTTGTCAGAGCAGAGCCCGACGCAGGGCTCTAACTCACGAACCACAAGATCATGACCTGAGCTGAAATCAAGAGTCAGATGCTCAACTGACTGAGCCACCCAGCACCCCCGACGTTGGACCATTGTTAACTGATTGATCAAAGTAATGACCATACAGAAAAAAGCCACAACGACAAAAGCTAGACTTAGTAAAATATTATGTGACACTGCACAAGGATCGATAAATCTATTTCTATACAATTAAGATAGCAAAGAACTGAAATTAGTGAAACCCATTGAATGGCATATAAATAATGATATAAAAATTTCAAAGTATTTAACCTGTACTGCATAGACTTTGACCAAAGAATTAGTAGGAAATAGACAATAGTTTTAGTAGAAAATAATCATTTGAGATCATTGCCATTGCATATTTTATATACAGTACGCTCAAGGTAGAAATAACAGGTCAAGCCCGAATTGGATGAAACCGGCAAGACAGGACCGGAAACCAAGCATCTTGTAACAGCGGGTTTCCCACCACCGGCCTTGCCTTGTAGACACTTTCATCTTTCTGGGATAAAGTAAACAAACTTCAAAGGGACCAGAGCCCTTGACTTTCCTGTGAAAATATGGAGATCACTTTTCTTCCTTCCAAACCTAATACACCTTACGGTTTCTTCTCTCTTTAAATGAATTTTCAATTTTGGCATCTTTCGAAGGATTTTTTCCATGTTCAACTCGTTACTGTGAATTTTGGCCTCAATTCCCAACTCCTGTTTTTCCAAACTGTTTGCAAGAACCTAGAAGTATAAGGTTGCATTTTGGAAATGGCAATGGTGAGTCAGATTTGACTGAAAATCTGGCTAACGACTCACTTACTCTATGACTTTAACCATTAACATTTCTCAATTCTCAATTTCTAAATCTCTAATAAGGAGATAATAACTCCCAATTTATGTGTTTGTGGTGAGGATTATATTAGATCGCCCTTACAAAGTGCCTTACATATAATTAATATTCAATAAAGTGAGCATTTGTCTCCTTTCCCAGAAGGTGAATTGTGAACCAATTCTTCTTTATTAATTCTTTCTTTAAACATATCTTCCTTCACCTTTGTACTCCAGATGGTTTGCTATTCCCATTCGGGTTTCACGATTTTAATTCACACGGCCTATTGTTAAAGGCACGGACTCTTATATATATAACCCTGGGTTCAATGAGCTCTTTGGATTCTGAAAATCTCATTATTTCAATGGGTATTTGATGTAGAGGGATGTGTGTGTAAGGTCAACAGATCGGAAGGTGACCGCCATTGAAAGATAGTCTATTAGACTCACAGGCCCCCACAGAAGGGGCCCAGACCACTGGGGGGCCATGTGAAAATCACAAGGCTCAGGTAGATAGGCAGAGGGAGTGAGGGGAAATGTGAACAGGGCCTTTAATGTGGTTTCCATGAGACGGGACAGGTGAGGTAGGTGGGAGGCAGGCTTAGGATTGGCCATTTTGAACCATTTCAGTAGACTGCGGAGTATCACTCATCTCCTGGGAGGCAGGTTCTGAAATCAAGTAACTCAGGAAACCCAACGAAGCTGGAGGTCTTGGGCCATCTCACTGTCCCTTTGCTGGGGGAGCGTGCCACCATCGATAGTCACAAAGTCATATAATAAACAGTCAGACTCTTGGTTCACGCCATGTGCCAGAGAGTGTGCCAGCAATTTGGAGAAGTCAGATTTCTACTTCAGAGGGGACCGAATGTCCTCCTGGATTTTCACATGAACCAGAGCACACAGAAGCGTGCAGGAGGTGGGAAACGGATCAGCGCGCGCCTCTCCAGAAAAGTGTTTCCTGGTGAGGAAAGACCTGTGTGGGGGTGATGGCTGTCTTTCCTGGGTGGGTGGCCGCTAACTCTAAAGACAGCTTCGGTGACAGCAGGGATCAGCCCAAACACGGTGTGACCAAGGAAACTCTTGGCCAAGTCAAAGAAAGCCGTACGAGGTAGCATACTCCATAGCACCAGCGCTAACGGCACAGTTCAGCCTCCAGTTCTAAGTGAGACCTAAGAAATTTAGTGTACAGAGGACAGAAATGGAGGTCCAAACATCCAGGTTGCATTTTTAGCTTTTTCATCCAGGACCTACTTATCTGTGAGGTACAGCAGGCTGACAAAAAAAGCTTAACTTTAATTTCTTTTAAAATTATGAGAAAAATAATGAACATAATAATAATGAATACATTAAAAAATTGGGCCTGAATTATATTTGTCTTTATACTAATACAGTCATAGGATGGGACCTTTAATACTTTAGGGAGCCCTGGGTGGCTCCAACTCTTGATTTCAGCTCAGGTCATCACCTCATGGTTAGTGAGTTTGAGCCCTGCATTAGGCTATGCATTGTCCGAGCCTGCTTGGGATTCTCTCTCTCTCCCTCTCTCTGTCTCTGTCTCTCTCTCTCTCTCTCTCTCCTCTCTGTTGGCCCCTCCCCTGCCTGTGCTCTCTCTCTCTCTCTTTCAAAATAAATAAACATTAAAAAAAATTAAAAAACACTTTATGATGGAAGAAATAGTCCACAATGCAAACATGCCTGTTATGCTGACGAGAAGAATGGCTCCCAAGATGTCTGCATCCTAATCCCCAGAACCTCATCCACGTCACCCCACGTGGGCAAAAGGGACTTGGCGCAGTAAGGGGCCTCATACGACGGACGGATGTCGGAGAGCGAGGGAGGAGCTGTGGCCTCAGAAGCAGGGGCGGAGTGATGTGTTTCAAAGGTGGAAGATGTGGCCACGAGCCAAGGCACGTGGGCATCTTCCGGAAGCTGGAAAAGGAAGAGAATAGATTCTCCACTATTAAGGAACAGCGGTTGCCTTAAAGCACTAAGTTTATGGATCGGGTAACAGCAGCTGTTGGAAATTAATACACCCTTGGGCGTCACAGATGGTCGTGGCACCTTGACAAATGTCTTACGCGCTCCGGCTTTCGTTCCCACCTCTGTCAGATACAGGGACCGAAGCACCTCTCGTCAGCACATCGGAGGATTTCAAAGGCCAGACATGCAGCAGAAAGCGGTGACTCTAGACCCATGCTAGGAGAAGGAAGCGAGCCCGTGGCCACCCGGCACTGGGCTGGCCCAAATGCACTCACAAACATATGTGGGCAAGGGCTGCGAGGAGTCTCTCTCAAAGTCCCTTCAGACGTTTCAAGGAGGCAGCTCAAGGTCTTGAAACTGTAAATCAACTTGGAAAAATTTCACTTCCTCTATTACCTGGTAAATATACACCAGCTCAAGATTTTGCGGTTTGTTATCTGTATATAGAAAATGGGTTCCGAGACCTGGCAGAATATTCCACACACGTGGCTTCCTGAAGAGATTGCTTTGAAAAGAGAAACGCGTCTTTAGATGAAAAGTTCTGAATTATCACAAAAGTCAGTCCTTTCCCATGAGCTCCTGAGGTCCATCTAGCTTGGTTTTGTAAAGGAGAAGTGTTTGCTTAGTTGTTTTTACAAATGTTTGGAATCCACGCACTTCTGCTCCTTTAGGGAGGAAAACGGATTCGCTCTGCCCGATTTCCTCTGTAATCTCCCTTCCTTCCTAGAATCAAGATTGCATCGACTTTTTTTATGTCATGATAGGACCAAAATGCCTCCGTCAGTATCGGCCAAGCTGCTTCCTGCCGGGGACCGCTCTGCGCTGCAGAGAGATGTCACCGCTATGTTCTTTGTCGGAGCTGTGGGACATTTTGACCAGTAATCCCAACCTCCCTTCAGAGCAGTAAAACCGATAAACTGTATAATTGTTGCCTAAAAGCAAACAATCCTCAAAGTCAAATAATTCTGAGACCGTGTACTTTGCCATTGTGGAAAAAGATTAATCGATTTTCATCTTCGGGATTTTCCCTCTTTCTTTAGAAAAAAATCAACGATCCCAAAGCTAGAGGAGAGTTGGTACAAGTGGCTTATTAAATTTTTGCAAAATACTTTCCCCCTAATTAAATCACATTATATGTATACTGTTACATCCATATTCTCCTAACCTATTTTGCACTTAAAATGTAATTATAGTAATGATAGATATTTTAAGCCAATGTGATTTCTCACAGGTCTATAAAAAGCCAATTACCAATATACATTAACAACCAAAATTAAATAGGTATAATAATGATAAGAAGATACTTGTTCAGAGCAATAACCTAGTTAACTCAGAAAATATCTTCTTAAGTCTCAAAACTTCAATTATGAGTTTGTTTTTCATTGATTTGGAAGATTTTTAAAAGTTTTTATTTTAATTCCAGCCAGTTGGTATACAGTGTTATGTTAGTTTCAGGTGTACAATATGGTAATTCAAGATTTGGAAAATTTGTTATTAAGCCTTTTAGCACTGGAACTTTTTTATTTTAATTTTTTAAACTTTTAATTATTTTTTGAGAGACAGAGAAGAGCGGGGAAGGGGCGGAGAGCAAGGGAGACACAGAATCTGAAGCAGGCTCCAGGTTCTGAGCTGTCAGCACAGAGCCCGACATGGGGCACAAACTTAAGAATCGCAAGATCATGACCTCAGCCGAAGTTGGATGCTTAATGGTCTGAGTCACCCAGGTGCCCCATGCAATGGGACTTTTGGTCAGAATCAGAAAAAATGGAAAAAGGTATTATTAGAGTTTATTTTCAAAACATCTTTGGGGAAAATGTAGTTCTGCCTCTACCAAATTTATTTCAAGATTCGACATTTAAAACTCAGTAACATGGTGATCTGAATGTCAAAGTGAATAAACGTAAGGAAACTCAGGGAAACAGCAGGAGTAACTGTGACTCTCTCTCTCTCTCTCTCTCTCTTTTTTTTTTTTTTACCATAACTCTCTTAAGGTAGCCAAATGCCTCGTCATCTAATTAGTGACGCGCATGAATGGATGAACGAGATTCCCACTGTCCCTACCTACTATCCAGCGAAACCACAGCCAAGGGAACGGGCTTGGCGGAATCAGCGGGGAAAGAAGACCCTGTTGAGCTTGACTCTAGTCTGAAATTTTAAAAAATAATAAAGAAATTAATAAAAATTTAAAATTAAAAAATTTTTTAAAGTAAAAAATAAAAAGAACTAGAATTCAGTCACAGATGAGTGGAAAACCAACAGAATCTAACATATACAGTCGGAGTTTCACTTAAATATCATGATCGAACGCAGATCCTAGGGGATGAGTTTGCAGAAAATGAATAATAAACATCTGAGAAATATGCTTGTAAGCCATACCTGTGTCGATAGTATAAATCAGACAACGGAGGTGCAATAATTGATAGATGCCGATTTCTAATCAAAGCAAAAGGTCTGTATTTGAACAGTTATTAACCAAGTGTTCTGTCAACCAGACATAAAGAATTCACTGGGAAGCAAAAAATGAGAGTTCCTGTCCCCATGTGATTATCAACTATGGGGTGAGATAGCTTAGGAAAGCATATTTTTAAAAAACTACAAAACACGCAAACGAGTTATTTTAAAACCCAAAATGATCTGAAGGTGAGAAACTGGGTTTGAGAGGAAATTAGAGACCCACGTTTGCACAAGAAGAGGCGGTATTGGAGCTCGGAGCTGAACGCCAGTTGGCGCCAGCCAAGCCAGGCTGAGGAAGCGCATTCTAGGTAGATGGAATAAAAACTGCATGCAAAGAGCCAGGCTTGTTTTAAAAATTGGACAAGTCCCACCATGAATGTGGCTGAGTAAATGAGGGCATGAGAAGCGGCCAGGTGAGTGGGAACTGGGCTAGGGAGGCTTATGCGCACAGATCAGCACACTCATGTAGGACAACTACCCAAGACAGCGCGAAGAATGACTTCAAAAGGTCAGAGGAACAAGATCCACACATGGCTGAGAAAGATGCCTGGTCTCTCCAGCCAGGATGGAAAACTGCTCAATACGTCAGTACTCAGAATAGTACTCAGTCCTGAAAAGTGGGGGCGCATTAACACCAACCACGCATTGGTTGGACCCCACCTAAAAAGCTTAAAAACAAGACCCAAAAAGACAAAATTATTTTCAAGTAATTTCATTGCGTCCCAGGACCAAATGTTAGAATATTTACAGAAATACTAAAATATTTTACCAAAAAGGTAAAAATTGCAATGACTGGCATCCAGTTAGAAATTACTAGGTGTGCCGAGAAGAGGGACAATCAAACCACAATGAGAAGGAAAAACAACGATCCATTAGAACTGATCCTGAAATGGAGAAATTAAAGCATTAGATGGAAATTAAAATGGATATTATAATTACATTCTATATTTTTGAGAAGTTGTAGGAAGGATTGAACATGTTCGGTAGAGAAAGGAAGGTATAAAAAAGAGGTAAATCAAATTTCTAGAGATTAAAATTAAAATAGCCCAGATAAAAAGTACATTGGATGGGATCAACTCCTGACTAGGTACTGCAGAAAAAAGTAGTGAACTTGAACAAAAAGCAATACATATTATCCCAAATAAGCTCACAAATAAAATTTTAGAAACTTAGAAAAGAAAAGAATACCAAGGGGATGAGAAGACAGGCCAAAGATAAAGAGAAAATATTTGCAAAGGAAAAATCTAAAAAAGACTCATAAAAATATACAAAGAACTATTAAGGCTCAACACTAAAAATATTTAACAGTTTGATTTAAAAATCTTAATGAAAGGAAAAATTTAACAAAAAAAACTCAATAAACAACCTCAACAAAGATGTGAACATGTCAGGTAAGCATATACAAAGATGTTCAAGGTCATACAATTAGGAATTACAAATTTAAACGATGATAAAATACCATAAAAACGCACCCATTAAAATGGCCGAAATCCAGAACACTAACGACATCAAATGTTGGTGAGGATGTGGAGCCACAGGAACTCTAGTTACTGCTGGTGGGAAGGCAAAATGGTGCAGCTACTCTGGAAGACACTGGCGGTTTCTAAAAAAAAAAAACAAACTAAATATACATTTAACATGCAATCTGTCAATCAAACTTCTTGGGGTATAGTCAAATGAGTTGAAAACTTATATACATACAAAAGCCTTGACAAGAATGTTTGTAGAACTTTTATTCATAAATCCCAAAACTTGGAAGGAACCAGGACGTCCTTCATCAGTGGATGGGTAAATAAGTCATTTGATATCCATGTAATGGAATATTATTTAGTGATCAAAAGAAATGAACTATCCAGCCACGGAAAGACATGGAAGAACCTTAGGATGCATATTCCTAAGTTAAAGAAGTCAATCTAGGGGCGCCTGAGTGGCTCAGTTGGTTAGGCGGCCAACTTCGGCTCAGGTCTGTGAGTTCGAGCCCTGCGTCGGGCTCTGTGCTGACGGCTCAGAGCCTGGAGCCTGGTTCAGATTCTGTATCTCCCTCTCTCTCTGCCCCTCCCCTGCTCATACTCTGTCTCTATGTCTCTCAAAAATAAATAAACGTTAAAAAAAATTTAAAAAAAAAGAAAAAAAAGAAGTCAATCTAAAAGGGCTACGAGCTGTCGAATTCCAACTATAGGGCATTTTGGAAAGCAGAATTAGAGAGACACTAGAAAGATCAGTGGTTGTCGGGGGTTTGGGAGGGGAGAGGGATGAGCAGGTGGAGCACGGGGAATTTTGGAGCAGAAACTATCCTGTATGACATTAATGAACTAATACATGTTGTCAGGGGTCTCCAAAGAAAAAGAACTTACACGGGGCATGTGTGTGTGTGTGTGTGTGTGTGTGTGCATGCGCGTGTGCGCGTGCGTGTGATGGAGAATTGACTCACACAGTAATGGAGGCTGAGAAGTTCCGCAGTCTGCTGTCTGCAAGCTGGAGACCCAAGAAAGCAGGCGGTATAACTCAGTCCCACCCCAAGGACCTGGGAACTAGGGAAACCAGTGATGTAGATTCTAGACTTGGCAGCAGGAGATCAGAGGAGACTTTCCGCCTCAACAGTGAGGCAGGGAAAAAGGGACAAATTCTTCCTTCCTCTGCCTCTTATTCTATTCTTATTCTAATCAGGCCTCAACAGATTAGGTGATGCCCGCCCACACTGGCAGAGAGCAGTCTGCTTTCCTGAGTCCACCAACTGCAATACTAATTTCATCTGGAACACCCTCACGGGTACACCTGGAAATAATGTTTAATCTGGGCATTTCGTGGCCAGTCAAGTTGACATGTAAAATTAATCATCACAAATAACAAACTCTGTGTCAACATGACACTCATGAATCTCCTTAAATAATACTTAACTTTGAAGAAAGACAATAACGAGATTATAATTCAACCTGATTCCAACGTGATGCAACAATCTTACATTCAACAGGGAATGCGCCAGCACCATCCTCATAAGAAGAGGGAAAGTCCTTGAGGAATATAACGTAAAATCAATAGTGCTTATGTGCTATGATATAAAATCAATGCATCTTGATGTTACATGATAAGGGAATAAGAGAGGAAAAAAACCACACACCCACCCACACACACACACACACTCATAATGAAAAAAGGAGTAAATACTCCAGGCCATGATAGTCCTCATTTCGAGCTGGTCATGCAATTGTAGCTAGTATTTGGACTACTTTCTTCCTCTACCCATACTGTCTTCCTTTAGCTTTCGCAGGCACCCCAGCTGATCTTGGTTCTTTAGCTGGTGGGGGGACCCAAGCCTTCATTCCTGAATGGTCTGGGTCATTGGTAGTCACACCTAAATTAGGTTGTCGTACGGTTTCTACTGAACCTAATCGCAGAGCATTGGGCCTCACTAAGAGATGCCCTAAGGAATCTCCTGTATTCCAGATACACCCTCCCACCTTCACCATAGAATGGTAGTCTGCAAGCAGTCCCCTTGGTAGTCGAGATCAAGAAAACTTACCTCCCTTCTTTGCCTGCCTGAGGAGCCCAACGTGGCTGAGTGGCAGTCTTAACTTCACAGTTCAATGAAATCATTTTTGTGTCTCCTGGTAGAAGCGTTCATTCCTTTGGATCTAAGAGCAGCACGAAGCATAAGATCACAGGAACGAGAAGCAAAAACTTCCTAAAGGGTCACCAGGGGGTAAGAGTGGTACTACTTCCATTGCATCCCTTGGATTCCTGGACCTTGAACCCTGGCTATGGAAGAAACAGCACTACTAGATACTGATTCAGATCACATCAGCCCTCTGGAGAACCTTATGCCAGGACGAGCTTTATCTGAAGCTTATTGTCACCCAGCCAGCAGTTAACTGAGTCTTCAAAAGCCACTTAATTGTTCTATCAAGCCATTTGCTTTAGGATGGTGGGGAACATGCTATGACCATGAATTCCACAACCATGGGCCCGTGGCCATACTTCATCTGTTATGGTGTGTGTTTCTTAATCAGGAGCAATTCGGTATGAAATACCATGCCAATGGCTAGGGCATTCTGTAAGTCCAGAGAGAGCAGTTTGGGCAGAAGTATTGCATGCAGGGAAGACAAATCTGTATCCTGAGCAAGTGTCTATTTCAGTAAGCACAAAAATGTAGCCCCCTACATAACGGAAGCTATCCAATGCCACCGATCTTCCACCAAGTAGCTGGCTTATCACCCTGGTGAATGGGGCCATATTGGAGACAGCGTCGGACTCTGCTGTTGGCAGATTGGGCACTCAGCGATGAGCACGGCCAGTTTGGCCTTGGTGAGTGGAAGTTCGTGTTGCCAAACCCAAGCATAACCTCCATCATGCCACCACGAGTTGATAAGCTCATTGGGCAATGACAAGGGTGGCCGGAGAAAGAGGCTGACTGGCATCCACAGAATGAGTCATCCTATGTACTTGATTATTAAGATCCTCCTGGACTGAGGTTATCCTTTAGTGAGAATGTCTTAATGTCCCCAGCTTCATCAGAATCTTCCCACAAGGCCCCACATCAACTTACAAGATCTTACACTTTCCCAATCGATGGCCTCATTTTAACAGTAGACCCCTTTCAAGGCTGGAAGTTCAAGTTGCACTGTAATTCAATCAGTTGCATGATGAGCTTCTGTGCTTGTGTGCCCGCCCTGTAGCAACAGGAAGTGACGGTCTCTTTTAGGACACACATGGACACTCTTAGGTCATTTATGTGGCCCTTGAACTGGAAATTCAAATCGTTTAGCTCATTCCTTTCTTTCAGCATTTTGTCCAATGACCTTAGGAACAATCAACCAAAATCATATACATTAGTTTTCCAAAAATGTCCACGAGTGTTATATACAGAGTCATTTAGCTCTTTACAATGTTAGGAGCATCCAATGCAGATATTTTTCATATCTTTAAAAATATTTCACACTATAGACTATCAGTGCTCTCCTTACTACTGATGTAGATTCATTCACATCTTAAAATCTAATGAGATTAGAGAACCAAGGCCAGCAACTCTAGAAACAATTCAGAAACCTGTCCTTTTAATTCTGTTTCTCTAGAACCACTGTCAATACCAAACTCTATGTTCATCGCGTTTCGTTTCTGTAGAGAAACAAAACCAATAACTGAGATATCTGTATATACATATATCTATCTATCTATCTATCTGTCTATCTATCTATCTATCTATCTATCATCTATCTATACATATATGGAAATTTATTATGCAGGATTGGCTCACATGATTCTGGAGGCTGCGAAGTTCCACAGTCTATCTTCCACAAGCTGGAGACTCAGGAAAGCTGGTGATGTAATTCAGTCCAAGTCCAAAGACCTCTGAACCAGGGGAGATGATGATATAAATCCCAGTCTAAGGGCAGGAGAAAATGAAATGAGATGTCCTGGCTTAAGAAATGAGACAGGAAAAAAGGATAAATTTCTCCTTTCTCAATCCCTTGTTCTATTCAAGCCTTCAACAGAGATTGATATTATGTAAAGATTAAAGGGTCAATTCTACCGAAAAGACATAACAATCTTAATTGTATATGCACCAAACAACAGAGTCATGAAATATGTAAAGCAAAAACTGATGGAACTTAAAGGAGAAATACACAAATCAACAGTTATAGTTGGAGACTTCAACATCCCCCTTTCAACAACTAATTGATAGAAAAACTGGACAGGAAATTAGCAAGAATATAGAATAACTCAACAACACCATGAATTAACGGGGTTTTATTGATATTTATACAATACTCCACCTGCCAATAGCAGAAAACACATTCTTGTCAGCATGTAAACAAGAGTAGACCATACCCTAGGCAACAAAACTAATCTCAGCAAATTTAAAAGAATTTAAATCGTGTTGGGGCACCTGGGCGGCTCAGTTGGTTGGGCATCTGACTTCGGCTCAGGTCATAATTTCACGGTCTGTGAGTTTGAGTGTGCTGACAGCTCAGAGCCTGGAGCTTGCTTCAGATTCTGTGTCTCCCTCTTTCTGCCCCTCCCCCCATCATGCTCTGTTTCTCTCCATCTCAAAAATAAATAAACATAAAAAAAATTAAAAAAAATTTAAATCAGGTACAATGTGTCCTTCATCCAAATTTTTCACTTAGAAAATTTTGCACTTAGAAAATAAACAATACACCTCTAAGGAGGAATTTCAAAGGAAATAATAAAATAATAAAAATATAAATAAAGAGAAAATAATTAAAAATAATAAAATACATTAAACTGTCTAAAAATAAAAATGTAACATATCGAACTTTGTGGAAAGCCTTTGTTGAGAAGGAAATTTATTTTTTTAAATGCATATAATTAGAAAAGAAAAAAGTGTCAAAAAAATCTAAGCTATCGTATCAAGAAACTAAAAGAATAGTTGCAAAATAAAGTCAAAGAAAGCAGAAGGAAGGGACTAATAAAAGCATAAATGAATGAAACAGAATAAGAAAATAGAGAAAAGCATTGAAAACAAGCTGATTCTCTGAAAAGATTGGTAAAATTGACAACCCTCTACTAACTGACATACACGAAAAAGAGATTTCACGTTACCAATATCTGGGATATGGGCTATCACTACAGACCCCGAAGACGTGAAAATGATGCTAAGAGAATACTTTGAACAGTCCCACCCACGTAAATTTGATAATTTAGAGAAAATGGATCAATTCTACAGTAACCCCCCACCCTCCATAAACCAGACATTACCACAACTCACCCAATGTGAAGCACCTCGTTTGAATAGCCCTAAGCCTATATTAAGGATATTTAATTCATAGTCGAAAAAACCTCCAAAAGTAAAAACTCCAGGCCCAGATGTTTTCACTGGAGAATTCCACCCAATGTTTGTAGAAGAATTAGCATCAATTTACAAAATCCCTTCCAGAAAGTCAAAAAAGAGAATTTGGTTTCAAATTCATATTATAAGGTTACTATTACCTCAATATAAAAGCCAGACTGTACACAGACTCTTAACTGTAGAGAACAAACTGATGGCCACCAGAGGGGAAGTGGGTGGGGAGTGGGTGGAATACACGATGGAGATTAAGGAGTCCACTTGTGATGAGCACGGGGTGATGCATGGAAGTGTTGAATCGCGATAGTGTACATTCGAAACTATTATTACACTGCATGTTGACTAATTGGAACTTAAATAAAAACTTAAAAAAAAAACAGATTGTACAAAAAAGGAAAACATCAGATCAATAGCCCTTAGAAACATAGATATGAAAATCCTTAACAAAACATTAGCAAATAGAATTTGACAATATATAAAAAGAATTATACACCATGTCCAAGTGGGGTTTATTCCGGCGATTGCACTCCTAGGCATTTATCCAAGTGAAATTAAAACTTAAGTCCGTGAAAATATCTGCACATGATTGTTTATGGGAGCTGTATTTGTAATAACCGTAAACTGGAATCAACCAAATATTCTAGAAGTGAACGGTTAAACCATAGTGTATGAATACCACGGATCGCTATTCCGCAATCAAACGCTCGGCAATTGATATGTGCAAGTACTTGGATGGATCTCAAAGACGTGATGCTGAATGATAAAAGCGAAATTTTGAGTTGGCTTTTGAAAGGCACGTATTGAATGAGGACATTTATATAGCGTTCTTGAAATGACAGAGTGACAAAAAAGGAGATGGGGAAACGTTTGCGGGGTTGTGGGGATGGTGGATGGGGCTGGGGTGGGGAGGAGGGTGTGCGTGACTGTAAAAGGGAGGCAGCGGGGAGACCTTGGTGGTGATGGAGCGGTTACGTGTCCAGATTATGTGAGAGTAACCACTTGGCGAACCCGGATGAAGATTATCTGGAACTTTTCTGCCTTGATTTTGCAACTTCCTGCCGATCTCTAATTCTTTCCAAACAGAATATTGAAAGAAGCAATGCGCAGCGCATCTGGGCGGCTCTGTCAGTTGAGAGTCCAGCTCTTGCTTTTGGCTCAAGTCATGATCCCAGGATCGTGGGATCGAGTCCTGTGATGGGCTCCATGGAGCCTTCTTAAGATTCCCTCTCTCTCTCTTCTCTCTCTCTCTCTCTCTCTCCCCCCACCCCCTGCCCCTCTCCCACTCCTGTGTGTGCTCTCTCTCTTAAAAAAAATCTGCTAAAATAAGAAAAAGTCTATGTAGAAGTGTTTTTTTTTGAGAGTGCTCACCTGTTCAAGAGAATTTCAGCTCCGAGGCAGACAGTTTATCACTGGTAACCTAATCAGAGAGGCACAATTTTTATAAGAGGCTTATATTTCAGGGAGAATTTAATGTAACTTTTGACACACTGTATTAGAAATATTGATGCGCTGAATAATATTTGCTCACTTCTGCGCTAGGTTAACCATGTGCAGATAACTCTGGTCCTCAAAAAGTAACGTTAGGACAGGAAGGCAAGTCTCTTCAGATACGCGAGTTTGGGCTATATGGAATTTTTCATTAATTTAAGCAACTCTGTAGAGCTCCGATGTCCAGATCGGTGACAAGCCCAATGCTCCTGAAATTTCAAGAGGACTGTAAAAGGTTTACACAGCAAATTGCGGCAAACGGATTCGACGAGGAACGCAGAGCCGTGGACCTGGTGGAGAATGTCGCCTTCACGCGCGGACATTTTCTGAGACGTTCTGAAGAGATTGAGTGACGTTTCCAAGTTCACCCAGAACTGGGGACCGGCCAAATGCAAGACTCTTTGGTCCCCGGCCCGTGATCTTCCCTGAGAGCTGCCCTCTGTTCCCCCCTCCCATGCCTCCCTCTCTCCTCACCCACTGCCTGCACACCTGTGTGTGAGGTTTCTACCAGACTTCAGGGCTCACAGAGTCTGCCTCGCACACGTCCCCCGCACACGTGCCTGATGGCTGGCTGGCCACGTGCTGCCTCCGAAGAATTAGTCTTCAGTGAGTCCCATTCCAGCTAACGAGCTTCTCGTGGCTTAAAATACTCCAGTCAGAAGAAAGAAAAATATTTTAGAAAGTGTCTAATTGGAGCTATTCCAATCACATTTTTTTTTTTTTTTCATCAGGAGCCTTTGTTTTTCAAGCTTTTGTAAGCCCGGTTATTCCGAGACACGCTTTTGCCGAGAAAGGAGAGTGGTTGTTTTTTTTTTTTCCTCTGCTTTCATTGTACCCCTTCGGTCTCTTGGTTGCGTATTATC
This sequence comes from Paguma larvata, assembly GCA_030068075.1. Lineage (NCBI taxonomy): Eukaryota > Metazoa > Chordata > Mammalia > Carnivora > Viverridae > Paguma > Paguma larvata. The sequence goes on along the minus strand of CM057832.1, from coordinate 86,636,102 downwards.
GAGTGTACCGTTCACATATTCATATATACACGGGGAAAGGTTTACTTTAAAAAGGTGGCTTTGGGGCACCTGGGTGGCTCAGGTGCTTAAGTGTGTCCAACCCTTGGGTTTGGCTCAAGTTCTGATCTCTCCATTTCATGAGTTCGAGCCCCGTGTTCGGCCACACCTTGATGGTGCAGAGCCTGTGTGGGATTCTCTCTCTCCCTCTCTCTCTGCCCTCCCCACCCCTGCTCGCGCTGTCTCTGTCTCTCTCAAAATAAATAAATAAATTTAAAGAATGTTGTTTTCATGCCTTCATCGCTATCAAAGTTACAACCGTAACTCCCGCAAGAGGGCAGGAAATGTGACCGCTATTTCTCTGTAAAATGCGATGCTGGCTGGGTGATGGGGACTTGATGATTGTGGCCTGAGACCAGGCCTGGGGACCAGGTCTGGGATGAGCCTCCGAGGCAGCTGGCCTCCACGGCTGCTCCCTCTTCTGTGTCATTACTGGCTTGGCCCAGAGCCCGCCCAGCTCTGGATGCCGTGATTCTATCCCACCAGTTGCTGGGGGAGGGAATGACTTAAAAAGCAGCTCAAGAAGAAAACCCTGCCTGACCACCTGGGGGAGGATGCCTATTCCGATTTTGAATGCCATCCCCAAAATCCCTGCCAGCAGTTGGCTGTTGAAGCGCTTCTCGACCAGCACCCCCTCCGTCACCGAGGTGCTGCCTGGGAAGAACGCACAGCACTACCTCCGTGTGCTTGTCCTCTGCCGAGCGTCAGAGATGAAGAGCCTGTAGTGATTCCACTTTTGCAACAGCACCCGAAGAGCCAGACTGGGTGGCCCTCCCGTGTCCTCGAGGGGTGGTCTTCACTCCACTTCTGCCGTGAGGCGACCAGTGAGCCCCTTGGGGTCTGCCTCCACGGCGCTAAGAAGAACCATGACAGCACGTGGCCGGGAGCTCTCCGAGGTCCCAACTTGCTTCTGTGAACCGTGGGGGAATAAGGAACAGATGTGTCAACTGTGGGATCCGCCATTATATCCTAGAACCATGACTTCAAGCCTGAATCCTCTTCTGGGCACGTCTGACGGCCACCAGCTAGAAGGCATAGGCCTTGGACTCAGCCAATGCGACCCTGCAACTCAAGACACCGTCAGGAACAAGCGGGGCAAAGATAAAGGAAGAGGAAGATAAAAGAAGATATCGTGGAGAAGGCCGCTGCTCTCCGAGTGCGGGGGCAGTGGCCCGTCCAGCTGGGTGGCCCGTCCAGGTGTCAGTGCCCTGGCCGTATTGTTTCCTAGGAGCAGGTTAAGGCTTGAACTAGCAACCGCTTCATATGAACCATTTAATGACCTGCCCACAAACCCTTTTCTTCCTGCCGCTAAGTTGGGGACCCTGGATTTAGAAAGTGCCGGATCCCCGGGGCGGGGGCTGCTCCCAACGGCAAACACCACAGTGCTTCTACTGCCTTGAGGCCGAGACTGCCTCCTGGTATCCCAGTCACTGCAAATCACTGGGTAAGTTGAGGGAGAGGGTTATGGGATGGGCAGGAGGAATCCTTCCCCATGATCAAGGGCATCCCTACAGTCTACATCTTATCAACGTTAGTGAGGCAGCGGCGACACCATGTTGGCCCGACCAGGAGGCGTCACAGTCCTCCAAATCGAAGGCGTGGGTCAGATTCCCAGGGCCAGAAGCCAACGAGCTGCGTGCTGCCTGAGAGCGGCATGAGCATGGAGCCGAGCGCGGCGGGAGGGCGTCTCGATGCCGGGACTGTTGCAGAAGTACGTGCCGAGTAATATTTCCCTGCTTGCTCCAGAACTAACTTCCCCTCCCCCTCCCCTGGCTTCGTAAAACCATCTCCGCAGACTTCTTTCCGGATGGTTACATTCTCTGTCACTCTGTGGGTTTCAGAGGACGGACACGTGCCCGTGACCATCTTGGCGGAGAGCACTGGGTGGTGCCCAGGGATGCTAGCCCCGGGACAGGAAGCAGAGACTGAAGGCTTTCTGCCCTTGGCGAATCAGGGCTGCCCTTTACTGTTTGAAGGATAACGATGCTGTTGAACCCGAACGTTTAGAGTGTCTGTAGTTCTGTGTATAAGCATGTGTGTGAATTTTGGGAGGCTACGCCTGTTATTTTTTGACTGTCCAGGACCCCCCTGCCTCCTGACTCTGAGGAATTTCCTCAGAAGTGTCCTCCTAATGAGAAGTGACGTGCTACCTGCTACAGAGAAAGCCATTCACCCCTCTACAGGTGGTGGAGGGTGGGGTGGTCCATACTCCGTGCTAAGTGGGGCTACTTTTGTTTTTTTTTCTCCTACTCTCTTTATTATTATTATTGTTATTGTTATTGTTATTATTATTTGATAAGAATACTTAACAAAAGATCTATCCCCTCAATAATCTTTTTACATTTTAGAGAGAGAGAGAGAGATACATGAGCAGGGAGAGGGCAGAGAGAGAGAGAGAGAGAGAGAGAGAGACTCTCAAGCAGGCACTACACTCAGTGCGGAGCCCGACGCAGGGCTCGGTCCCAGGACCCGAGCTGAGATGGAGAGTCAGATGCTCACCCGTCTGAATGACCCAGGCATCCCTCCCTTCAGCAAAGTTTTAAATGCACAGCGTTTTCGATTGTAGGCACTATGCCATACAGCAGGTCCCTAGACTTAAGTCCCTCTGCCTCTGCGTAACCGAACTTTGTATTTCTGACTAAATCCTCCCAGTTTTCCCTCCCCCGGCCTGGGGCGTCCACCGTTCCGACCCTCCGCTTCTGTCAGTTCGACTACTTTAGATTCCTCGCCTACGTGAGCTCCTACAGGGTTTGTCCTTCCATGCGTGGCCTTATTGCCCTTAGCACGATGTCCTTCCTGCTCGGCCACGTGGTTGCAAACGGCAGAATTTCCTTCTTAAGATGGAATAACATCCCATGCTATTTATACACAACATCTTCTTTATCCCGTCGTTTGTTGACAGACCTTTATGTTGTGTCCATGTCTTCGCTGCTTTGAATAGCGCTGATGAGTGTGGGAGTGCACACATCCTTTACCGATTTCAACTCCTTTGGACGTGCACTCGGAAGTAGGGGAGACTCCTTCGAAACTTAAAAACAGGTCCTGGTTGGTGCTAACCAGGCAAAGTTAAGGGGGGCAGCAGACTCCCACGAAAGGTAAATATGGCCCTGCCTCTGCACCCACCCCAACTCTGGGGATGTTTGCCTCCTACTTCTTTATTTCTCAAGCAAAGTCCTGCAGCCAGCCACTGATTCCGTGAGCCCTCTGTGTCCTTTACTAAATCCTTCTTTGATTAAGACAACTTGTCAAATTATGTTGCTCACAACTGAGAACCCTAACAGCCCGAAGGAATTGCAGCACTTAGAGTCCAGGGCTTACGGGGGTTGGGATTTGGTGCAGTTTCCTTACTATGGAAATCACGATTTATGCCCTTAAACATTTGTAACTTAAAACACGAGTTGAATCGGATAATGACGGGCAACAAAGAGGAGTTTTGTTGCTGTGGAGTTTTGATAAACACCTCGAGAAACGGAAGGACATCAAAGTGATCCAAAGAATTTCAGTAATGTCCCAAGAACAGTTTCCTGCATGGCATCCCTTACTCTCAATTGGGATATTTGTAATGCGGTTGTATTATTTATTTTTAGGAACTTTCTTTTTTGTTATTATTATTATTATTATTATTATTAGTTTATTTATTTTTTGAGAGAAAGACAGCAGGGAAGGGGCAGAGAGAGGGGGAGAGAGAGAATCCCAAGCAGGCTCTGCACTGTTAGTTCAGAGCCCGAGGTGAGACTCTATCTCACCAACAGTGAGATCACGACCTGAGCTGAAATCAAGAGTCAGCCACCAGGCGCCCCTGTTTTCAGGAACTTTCTGAACACGAAACTCCATCTCCAGTGACTTGTGGCTTCTCCGTGGAACAAAAGTCCCTCTCCTAAAATGCTGGGTGGGTGGAGTGCTGGGATCCTGGTGCAGCAGATGGATGCCTTTGTTTTATTTTATTTCTTCTGTCTCTTCTTTATCGCGTGAGTTCCCTACAGCAGGAAACTTCCAATGTCGAGTAGGATCTTGGGGCTCCCATGAGCTAAGTCAGGTGAGGATCTGGGGCAAAGATGAATCCTTACCCTCCCACCAGCACCAGCAGAGGAACCACCTCCTAGGGTGTGAAATAGACAGTTTTGGGGCAAGGTATGTTTCCATTTCCTTCTAAGCTCTAGAGAAACACAGGTGTACGAGAAGCCACGAAACCGAAGCAGTGGTTTATGTCTGGAGACTACATTCCGAGAGGGAAAGATACACGCCTAACCCACTTGTAAATTCAGACTCCCTTCTGAAAGATGTTTATGATTCAGATACTGAAGATGTTTTGAGGGGTTTCCGTCCAACCCCCAGGGAAACAAGAATCCCATATTCTTTGAAGGAGGATGAGAAAAAGAAAGCACGCGGACGCCTTCCAAATTTTGAAATCGTAACTGCAACCAAATGTGAACATGTATCATATGCTTCCCTCCAAACAGACTACATTTAATTGAGAGTAGGAACTCAAAGTCTGTTCCGAGACGGATGGAGGCTATTTAGAGAAATCAAGAAGGTCAATTTATTTTATTTTATTTTAGTCCTGAGTTTCTTACACACCAGCTCCTCGGATCCTCACCGCGTCCCCGTACTCATAGGGACACCATGTTGACTCATTATTATCCCCGTATTTCAGATGAGAACCGGGTACACAGCGAGGCCAAATGACTCCAAAGTCACACACCTGCTGCGAAAGGTTAATTTTCAGAGTAAACAGCTTAGTGCTGTTTGACTTTTAAACCACGTGCCTGTATTTTTTTTGTAACTCAAAGTTTTAAAAATTCCACTTGAAGATAGATTTATTTTCCCGCCATTATGTTTTTCTGGGTCTAAACGTTGCAATGTTATGCTTGCAAAAGTTGATGCAAAATTTGATGCAAAGATATTATGCCGTATTTTAAATCGGTGTTGGTAATATCAGGCACGAGCTCTGAGAAGTGACCTTTCTGTTAGCCAGAACTCCTCGAATTAAATTCTCTCCGGGAATCACAGCCTATTGTCTTAACGCATCTTTAAATAGAATTACCAGCGTGGCTGGGCACACCTGTACTTGAAACATTATTTGTCTGATTGCTTCTACTTAATTAAGCAGTACGTATTGCAACAGATTTCAAATTGATTTTAAATTAAGTAAGATCTCGTAAAACAAGGACTAACATAAACTGGATAAACTTGCTTCTTGTTTTTGCTTGGGTTTGTTTGTCTTATTTCCTTTTCTTTTCCTTTGAGGAATTTCATGTCGATTTTTTCAGAGGAAACCAGGGAAACCATACACATATTAAATAAAGTCCTATCCCTATCACAAGATCTGGACTTCAGATGAAAAAGGCTTTATAAGTAATCTTTCCTTTTTGAAATGTTTGTAATAATTCAGGTCATTCCTTCTGGCCAATGGTATTATCTAGATAAAAAAATTTCCAGTTTTTAGTATTAACTGAGTATTTACAGAATGTTACGTAATGCAATGCAGTCCAGTTTATGGGATGAAACACAAATTTAAATAATGCAATATGGTTTATTTCGCCTTTATTTCTTCTACACAGATATGCATACGTTTTAAGAGCTGGGCCTAATTGACATTGCATGGATATATCTTTTTGGAGGAGCGGTACTGAGTCTGATGACTAAAATAAAAGTTCAGAAACAGATTTTGGCTAACAAGTACGTTTACATCTATACATATCTTATAAAAATACTTTTATTCTATTCTCTAAAACATTACGTACGTGTCTTTTTCCTGGAGACGCTTCCTCTGTGAGTCGGCGTTCTTAAAATATATGCTAATAGGTAATGTTCAATGTGCTACGAACATCATTGAGCTTGCCTTCCAGTTACCTCATTGCAATTTTTGTAGATTATAAGATATAAAACACTGCATTTTGCCCCGTGCAGACTTTCCACGCACAAGCACTATCAATTTTAGCCCGCGGGGCTTCTTCCAGCATGTCCGAGAAAAAATATAAAGTATGAGCTTATATGCAGAAATTTCTCCAACCCTCCCAGAATGTAAATAGTTGATCTACATGCATTTGTAATAAGAAAGCTTTAAAAAAGGTACCTTTGAAATTCGGTTGCTTCTATAAGTGTTTCTAGAGTAAGACGTTTGGAGAATATGACTAGTCTTTCTAAGAGCAGAGGTTTTTATTGTCAGGTGGTTAAATACCTTGGTCATAAAGTTACTGCAAAGTCACACCTGCAGAACGTGTCACGAATGGGCGTCCTCTCCTGGTGACATGACTGCCGGTGTCTCTTTTAGTCTCTTAAATTCAAATGGGTAATTGACTGACTCTCTCAACCGTGTAGGAGGGGGGGTGTCCTACAGAGCTGAAAGTACACTGCCGTGTGATTTTTCGTTTGATGGAATGGAGGTGAGCTTGAGCTGGAAACGAGGGCAGAAAGCATATGAACCGCCTCGGAATACCAGCTGTCTGAACATCCCTGTTAGATTCCCAGGCTAAAATTCACAACTCAGGAAACGGCAGATGTCGGTAAGGATGTGGAGAAGGGAGAACCCTTTTCCATTGCCGGTGGCGTGCAAACTGGGGCAGCCGCTCCGGAAAACAGCATGGAGGTTCCTCAAAAAATTAAAAATAGATGGGGCGCCTGGGCGGCTCAGTCGGTTAAGCGTCTGACATCAGCTCAGGTCATGATCTCGCAGTTCGTGGGTTCAAGTCCTGCACTGGGCTCTGTGCTGACAGCTCAGAGCCTGGAGCCTGCTTCAGATTCTGTGTGTGTGTGTGTCTCTCTCTCTGCCCCTTGCCCACTCAAGCTCTCTCCCTGTCTCTCAAAAAATGAATAAGTGTTTAAAAAAATTTTTTAAAATTAAAAATAGAACTACCCTATTACCCAGCAATTGCACTACTAGATACTTAGGATACAAAAATGCTGGTTTAAAGGGACACATGTACCCCAAAGTTTACAACAGCGCTATCGACAATGGCCAAACTATGGAAAGAACCGAAATGTCTAGCGACTGATGAGTAGATAAAGAAGATGTGTATATATCTCAGTCACCAAAAAGAATGAAATCTTGCATTTGTAATGATATGGATGGAACTAGAATGTATTATGCTAAGCGAAATAAGTCAGTCAGAGAAAGACAAATATATGATTTCACTCATATGTGTAATTTAAGAAATAAGACAGATGAACCTAGGGAAAGGGAAAGAAAAATAAGATACACGCAGAGAGGGAGGCAAACCATAAGAGACTCTTAAATACAGAGAACAAACTGAGGGTTGCTGGAGGGGTGGTGGGTGGAGGGATGGGCTAGATGGGGGATGGGCATTCAGGAGGGCTCTTGTTGGGAGGAGAACTGGGTGTCGTATGTAAGCGCTGAACCACTAAGTTGTATTCCTGAAACCATCATTTCACTATCTGTTAACTAACTTGGATTTAAAGAAATTAAAAAATAATAAGCTAGTTTATATGATAGCTTCGGTCTAAAGTAATCACGCTCATTCAATTTCAGTCACGTAAGAGAACGCAGTTCTGTGCGAATTGTCACATCCATCCCGCAAAATTAAACGACCAAATAAAGTAATCAGGAGAATCCATTTTCCAACCCTCTTCCTCTCTGTTGCTCTCATGTTTCTTCGCTCTAACATCTAATTTCTTGTCTTGGCGACTCCCCCACGTAAGACAAAGCTTATTTTGTGAATCCCTGTAATCTGAACCACCCTGTCCTCTTTCATTCTTTCCATGACTTCAGATGACAAAGCCACCGTTGTCACCGAGCTGATGGCAATAATGGATGTTTGTACCGGGCGCTGTCTTTTGTATTCTCTTCTTTGAAGGGGCGTTCAGTTGAGCTGGGAGCCTGGTGAAGAAGATCGGCTCTCTTCCTGGGGGGGCGGGTACAGTAATTTTTTTTATCCAAAAATAAATGCTCAAAACTTCACCCCCAATTAACATTGTAAACAGTTTCCGCGTCGTCAATAATGACATTGGAAAATCTTGTTCTAACAGTCCATGGAAGGAAAAGGAAAGGAGAGGAAGGAAGACGTTTTAAGGGCTCTTGCCTCTTGCACCTGCGATCGTCCCAACCTTTGCTGAAATCTGTAAAACACTGACCTTCACTCTGGAGTTTCAGACTTTTAAACATTATCGACTTTCTGGTAAGAAGTCAGATGTTAGGACCTTAGAACATGCACTCTGGCAAGAGGCAAACTATTAAATGCCGTTCACTGAACTTTGTAACACAGATCTAGGGCCTTCCATTTATTTTACCGTCTGTATTGAGATATAATTCACCTATCACCCAGCGTACCGCGTACGGCGCACAATCTGGTAGTTGCTGGTCTATTCGCAAAGTGGGCAACCATCCCTACGTTAATTTCAGGACATTTTCAAACCCCCAGAAAGGAATCTCGTACACTTGGCTGATCACCCTATCATCCTCAAGTCCCCGAGCCTAAGCCGCCACTAATTCACTTTGTTCAAGCCTCTGAAACCTTCTCGAATCAGCCCTTTGACAGAAACCTCCGACTCTCTCTGCCACTATTATTTGAATTTAAGCACTTTATTTCTGAGCGGTTTTGGATTTAGAGAAATATTGAGCAGCATGGACAGAGTTTCATATACTCACTTCAGCCTTGCGACACCCCTGTCCCCTCCCCCCTCCCATTATTGACGTGTTGTATTAGTGGTACATTTGTGACAATCGATGAGCCAATACTGAAACACTATTGTCAATTAAAATTTACATCAGGATTCACTCTGTGTTGTACATTCCGTGGGTTTTGACAAATGTGTAAGGTCATGTATCCACCATTGCAGTTTCCTGTAGAGTAGTTTCTTTCTTTAAAACAAAATGTTTATTTATTTATTTTGAGAAAGAGAGCAGGGAAAGGGCAGAGGGAGAGAGAGAGAGAATCCCAGGCAGGCTCTGGGCTGCCAGCGCAGAGCCCGACTCGGGGGTCGAACCCACGAACTGTGAGATCAGGACCTGAGCTGAAACCAAGAGTCAGACGCTTAACCGACTGAGCCACCCAGGCACCCCCAGAGTAGTTTGACTGTCCTAAAAATTCTTGCATCCATCTGTTCATTCCTCCTTCCCTTGCTCTTAGTCCCTGGAAACCACTGATCTTTTTACTGTCTTCATAGTTTTGCTTTCTTCCACAATGCCATATGGTCGGAAGAATATAATATGTAGCCTTTTCAGACAAGCTTCTTACACTTAGCAGTATGCATTTAGGGTTCCTCTATGCCTTTTTTTTTTCTCTCTCACTTGATAGCTCTTTTATTTTTTATTGTAGAATAGTATTCTGTTGTCTGGATATAACACATTGGTTTAGCCATTCATCTACTGAAGGCACATACAGAGGAGTGTGATTGGTGGATTATATAATCAGAGTATGTTTAATTATGTAAGAAACTGACAAACCGTCTTCCAAAATGGCTGTACCGTTTTGCATTCCCACTAGTCTGTGGTTTTCTAGTGAAATCCAAACCATCAATCTTTTCGTTCGAGAATTGTGCCTTTAGTACTGTGTCTAAAAAGTCATTGCCCAACCCCGGGTGACCTAGATTTTTCTCCTCTGTTAAATAGCTTCATTTTACATGAGGTCTGTGATCCTTTCTGAGTTAATTTTTATGAAAGGCAGAATTGCCTTTGCTCCTTTGTCAAAGATCAGTTGACTGTATTTGTGTGGTTCTATTTCTGGGCTGTCTATTCAGTTCCATTGATCCATTTGTCTCATCTTTTGCCAATACCATGTGGTCTTAATTACTGTGATTTTTTGGTAAGTGTTGATGGCAGCCCTCCAGCCTTGTTTTCTCCTTCAATATTATGTTGGCTTTTTTATGAACTTTGAAATACGCTTGTCAATATCCAGAAAATAAGTTGCTGGAGTTTTGATTTGGATTCATCGAGTCGACAGATCAAGTTGGGAAGATCTGACACCTTAACAATTTTTAATCTTCCTATAAAAGGAAAATGAAACATCTCTCTATTTATTTAAATATCCTTTTTTTTATCAGAAGTGTGTGACTTTTAATCATGTGTATCTTGTACCTATTTTGTTAGATTTATGCCCAACTATTTCATTCTTTTGGTGCTAATGTAAGGGATAGCGTGTTTTTAATTTAAAGCCCAAATGTTCAATGCTTGTATATAGGAAAGCAATCAACTTTTATATGTGAAAATATATTCTGCAATCTTGTCATAATTGTTTTTCAGTTACCAGAATTTTTTTGTCGATTCTATAAGATTTTCTGCATAGACGATCTTGTCATCTGGGAACGAAGACAGTTTATTTCTTCCTTTCCAATTTATTCACATTTTATGTTCTTTTTTTATCTAGTGGTATGGGCCTTGACTTCCAGACAAGGTTGAAAAGGAGTGATGACGGGGGATGGAGTTGCCTTGGTCCTGATCTCAGCGGGAGGCACCTAGGTTGTGAGCGGTAAGGGTGATGTTTGATGCAGGCTTTTGGTAGATGCGAGTTACCAAGTTGCAATAGTTTCCTCTACTTCTAGGTTGCTGCAAGTTTTCGTTTTGAATAGATGATGGATTTTGTCAAGTGCTCTTTCTGCGTCTTCTGCTATGATCATATAGTTTTTCTTCGTTAGCCTGTTGAAATGGCAAATTTCACTAACTGGCTTTGTAACATTGAACCAGTCTTGTGTATCTGGAATAAATCCCTCTTGGGCCTGGTATAGAATTCTTTTTATACATTGTTGGATATGATTTGCTAATATTTTATTGAGGACTTTGGTATCCATATCCATGAAAGACATTTGTCTGAATTTTTCTTTTTTTGTAAGACTTTAGATGTTTTTTATTTTGAATGAAAGAGAGAGAGCGCATGTGGGCACATGCGGGGTAGGGGCGAAGGGAGAGGAACAGAGGGAATCTTAGGCAGACTCCACGCTCAGCGCACAGCCCAAGGCGGGGCTCAATCTCATGACCCTAGGTCCATGACCTGAGCCAAAATCAAGGGCTGGATGCTTAGCCGACGTCAGCCACCCAGGCGCCCCTGTGTGTCTTTGATACTAGAATAATACTGACCTCATAGACTATGTTAAGACATATTCATTTTTGTTCTATTTTTTTGGAAAAGATTTTAGAAAATAAGCATAATTTTTCCCCTAAAATGTTTGGTAAAATTCACCAATGAACCAATCTGGCCCTACCATTTTCTGTTTGGCAGTTGGTAAGTATTGATTCAAATTCTTTAATAGATAGAAACCTACTCAGGTTGTTCATTTCTCTTTGTGTGAGTTTTGGTCCTGGAGCAAATGGATATTGATATGCAAGAAAGTGGTCTAGACAAAGACTTCATACCTTTCATATACATTGACTCATAGGGGTGCCTGGGTGGCTCAGTTAAACTTATGACTCTTGATTCAACTCAGGTCATGATCTCATGGTTTGTGGGATCGAGCCCTGCGTAGGGCTCTGTTCTGACGGCGTGGAGCCTGCTTAGGATTCCTTCTCTTCTCCCTCTCTCTCTCTGCCCCTCCTTGCTCAGTCTCTCTCTCTCTCTCTCAAAAGTAAATAAATAAATATTTTAAAAATAGATCCTGGAATTCAATATAAAACACAATGGACGTTTATTAAAATTAAGTATTCTTGCTCTGAGAAAGATACTGTTAATAGAATGAAAAGTCAAGCCATGGTCTGGGAAAAGCTATTTGCAAGAACATGTACCTGAATAAGGACTGATATCCAAAATATAGGAAGAACCTTCTTTTTAAACATTTTTTTAAAAATTTTATTTATTTTAAGAGAGAGAGAGAGAGAGTGAGCACAAGCAGGGGAGGGGCAAAGAGAGAGAGAGAGAATCCCAAGCAGGCTCTGTGCTAACAGCACAGAGTCAGACATGATGATGAATCAACTGAGCCACCCAGGTGCCCTCCCCCCTTTTTTTCAAGTTTATTTTATTTATTTTGGGAGAGAGTGAGAGAGAGAGCATGAGCAGGACAAGGGCAGAGAGAGAGGGAGAGAGAGAATCCCAAGCAGGCTACGCACTGTCAGCACAGAGCCTGATGTGGGGCTTGAACTCATGAATCATGAGGTCATAACCTGAGCCGAAACCAATACTCTGATGCTTCGCTCTCTGAGGCACACAGGTGCCCCCAAAATATACAAAGAACTTTTAACACTCAGCAACCAATTAAAAGTAGGCAAAAAAAATCTGGAGAGACATCTCACTAAAGAAGATACACAGATGAGGAATACATGTATGAAAAGATGCTTAATATCATATGTCATTAGGGAATTGAAAATTAAATCAACTGTGAGATGCCACTACACACCTATTAGAATTATGTAAAATCCAGAACACTGACAGCATCAAACGCTGGTGAGGATGTGGAGCAACAGGAACTCTCGTTCATTGCTGGTGGGAACGCAACATGGTGCAGCCTCTTTGGAAGATGGTTTGGCAACTTCTTACAAAATCCCCATACTCTTCCCATACCATCCAGCGGTTGTACCCAAATGTGTGGAAGGCTTATGTTGCACAAAAACCTGCACACGAATGTTTGTGACAGCTTTATTTATACTTGTCAAAATCAGAAGCAGTCGAGATGTCCTCAACAGGTAAGCGGACAACTAAATATCCAGACAATGGAATAGAAGTCAGCGGTAAAAAGAAAGGAGGCAGTAAGCCACAGAAAGCCATGGAGGAACCTTAAAAGTATAGTAAAAAGGATAAGAAACAATCTGAAGAGACACCATGGTTTCAACTCTATGGCATTCTGGAAAAGACTGGTAGAAGAATCGGGGGTTGCCAGGATGAGCCTAGGGGCTGGAAGGCAGTGGAACTATCCTCCTGTGTTTATCCTGGTGGATGCGTGTCGAGTTTAGAGAATATTCAACACAAGGAATGAACCCTAATGACAACCACGGTAATAGCAATGTATTAATATTGGTTCATCTGTTGCAATAAACATGTTCCATATATACGTTTATATACCCGATATTTCTTATATATATTTTTTCTATGTAGAATAATAGAGAGAGAACAAGCTAAAGACTATTTTTTTTAAAGAAGGAAATGTTGATAAGAAGAGCTAAAAAAAGTGTCTTACTGCCTTGCACAGTGGCAAATGTGTTAACTGCCCAAAACGGTAAAATCTTAGATTGATGGAACTTATTTTGATTCTTGAAATTCTGGAATATCAGTATATATCTGAAAAATTAGAAAAAGTACATATTTATATATGTTACACAGTAACTATAGAAATATATAACAAACCAGTATTTATAAGTAAGGTTTTGAATGTGATGTAAAAAGCTGTTCTTTGGGGGCGCCTGGGTGGCTCAGTCAGTTCAGCGTCTGACTCTGGATTTCAGCTCAGGTCATGATCTCAGGGTTGTGGGCTAGAGCCCCCTATCTGGAGTGGAGTCTACTTGCGATTCTCTCTCTCCCTGTCTCTCTGCGCCCCCCCCACCACACACACATGCACTCTCTCTCTCTCATAAATAAATAAATAACCTTAAAGAAAAAAGCTTTTCTTTGATATGTGTCTACATGAGGTAAACAGTCTTTTTTGTTTGTTTGTTTAATTAAAACTATCTCTGTAGTTTGAAAATAGTTTTTAGTATCAGTAGTCGTTGAAAGCCAACCAATTCCACATCAACCTTTATTCATTTCAATAATACTGATTCCTAATATAATATTTACAGAGAAAAGACCCATTTATATTTCAAATGAGAGCAAGGACTTCCCTTGGGAAGAAAGCCTGGGAACCACGGATCTTAATCAACACAATAATTCATATTTATTAATAATCTATAGTTAACTGACTGTTATACTGACATTATGATCAATAAGTTTAGCTTTGGAAGAAAGAATAGTTTCGAAATAATGAAAAAAATCGATATTCTGGACTTCGATATCCGTATGATGAATTAGACAAATTCGAGGGCATAGCTCCCCAAACGTCACCCTCCTACTCTGACGTACGCCTCGCTTTTACGGAATTTACCCAGTAATGCAGACTGTCTTTGTAAGAAACCTAGCTTTGAATCAACACTGTTCCTCTTATTGTTATCTTCCTTTGATTCTGAGAAGTCTATTATGACACAGTCACAGCTTTTTCACTTATGCGCTCTCGATTTTTTTGTTGCTTTATGTGTTTTACGAGTGTGAAATAATGGCATAAGGACAGGGTGCAAACTTTCGAAAGAGCGGGTGTTACGTCATTGTCGGCAAGTGTGGGCGGGAGAGTACATGAGGCCGAGCTGCAGGAGAAAGCTGTTCCCCTGAAGTCGCTGTGGGGCTTGGGGACTGGCTGCTGGCACAGACTCGCTTGGTTTGGGCAACCTGAAGTACGTCACCCAGAGACAAAGACTTCTGCAGTTCGCCTAACCTCAGAGGGTATGAGCTTCGTAGGTAACAGGTCACACACTCTCTGCTATACTTACTCTTGCCTTGGAAGAAAGAAAACTTCATTTAGAGTCTTTCCAGGGTCCTGGATTCCTGAACCCACTCGGCATTAACCGAAGCAGTCTCCGAGTAACCACTCGGTCTCTGAGCAAAGGAAACGCCATGCAAACTAAGATTGAATATAGGACACCTATGAAGCTACAGAATTTCTATTGGTTTTCTTCCCTTTAGTTTTAATTTTTTTTAATGTTTATTTATATTTGAGAGAGAAAGAGACAGAGCACAAGGCAGGGAGGGGTAGAGAGAGAGGGAGACACAGAATCTGAAGCAGGTTACAGGCTCTGAGCTGTCAGCACAGCCTGATGCGGGGCTCGAACCCACAAACTGTGAGATCATGACCTGAGCCAAAGTTGGACGCTTAACGGACCAAGCCACCCAGGCGCCCTTCCACCCCCATTCATCCCACTTCTGCCCAAGACAAGCCTTGTATGTAAGTTCCCTTTACTTATTGAAGCTGCCACCTTCCAACCTAGAGTGACCTGCCTCTTTCTTCGGTTTCTCCCCGCCCTCTGTGTACAGGAGCCAGGCTCAGATCACACCAGCTCCCAGGAGAGTTACGAACCAACAATAAGTTATTTAGACAGATGCTTCTATTGATGCAAGGGGGCCATCATGAGGGGAAAATATGTGGGCAGCTATTTTATTTTTAGGGTTCTGGGTAGTGTCACAAGTGTTGTTACTTGTATTATTTTTATATGAATATTTAAAAATTTTTAATGTTTATTTATTTTGAGAAAGAGAGAAAAAGAGAGAGAGAGAGAGTGAGCACGTGGGAGTAGGGGCAGAGAGACTGGAAGGAGAGAACCCCAACCGAGCTCTGAGCCATCAGCACAGACCCCGATGTGGAACTCAATCCCGTGGGCCACGAAACCATGACCTGAGCCAAAACTGAGAGTCAGATGCTCTACAGACTGAGAGCATCTGCCACCCAGGCACCTCTATGTGAATATTTTAACACTCATTAAAATATAATTTGTTAACAAATCTATTCAAATAAATAAAACTAAGTTAATAAAATCAGGCCAACACATGAACCAATGATCAGCAGGCTCAGAGGTGAACACGAAGTATGCATTCAGTCAAAGGAAAATCTAGATTATTCTCTGTGCTTCAAATTCTTTTAATAAAAACGAAGCTAGGTTTCCAAGAGTTTCACTTGGCAATTGTTTTAAGTTTTTTTTTTTAACGTTTTTGTTTATTATTGAGAGACAGAGAGACAGAGCATGAGCAGGGGAGGGGCAGAGAGAGAGGGAGACACAGAATCTGAAGCAGGCTCCAGGCTCTGAGCTGTCAGCACAGAGCCCAATGTGGGGCTCCCACTCAATAACTGCGAGATCATGACCTGAGCCAAAGTCGGACGCTCAACCGACTGAGCCACCCGGGCGCCTCTCACTTGGCGATTGTAAGCAGCACAGGCCGAATGGGACCGGAGTCTCTAGGGCTCAGACTGGCTCTGCCCGACTCCTCCCTGCTCAGGGGCCCTGGTAGCGCCCTTGATGTCCTCTGCAAAGCCTTGCTCCACTGTTGGCGCCATATGCATTTTTATAATGTTTGCTTTTATTTTCCAGGATAGTGAGGGCACAACTTAACCCCCCGTAGTTATGATCCGTTCACCTGTCATGATCCTGCTACCAGGATGTGCAGTAGGTAGGATCTCCCCGAGCCCCTGCAGGCTGGCGGAACCCCCCAAAACCCTGCTGGAGGACAGGGCAGCCCTCAGACGGAGACACAAAGGAACCTCCTTTTAGAGGTGCCATCCACAATTGAGTACTGACAGCATGCTTTGTATTCACAATTTTAGCCTAATTCTTTATAAACGACAGAGAAGAATGATTCTTAACCCCAGGAATCTATGAAGATGGGACCGAGGGAGTCGGACACCTCCTGAGAATGAAATTGCCTTCCAGTTTCTAGATTTCGTGGATTTTTATTTGGTCCAATAAAAACACCACCACGAGAAGAGCTT
This sequence comes from Paguma larvata, assembly GCA_030068075.1. Classification (NCBI taxonomy): domain Eukaryota; kingdom Metazoa; phylum Chordata; class Mammalia; order Carnivora; family Viverridae; genus Paguma; species Paguma larvata. The sequence continues at coordinate 86,619,662 of CM057832.1, read as the reverse complement.
TTGTTTTCATAATTACGAGGCGGCTGCCTGTTCCTGTACTCCCACCCCCCGCCCCCCCCTTGATGGGGGGCTTCCTTTGATTGAATGGATATGTTGTAATTACCTCTAAATCCTCAAGGGAAACGCAAGCTTAAAGTCAATCACATTTCTTTTTTTGTTTTCTTCTGTTAATTTGCCGGGAGGAAAGAAAATTACCCTCTAAGGACTTCTGAACTAAAAATAATGAATACATCAAATAAATAATAATATTTGATTACGTAGCCCATGGGGTGCTCAGATTTTTGTCCAGGCAACTGGAAAGTCATCATGAGCCTTGCGACGCTCTTCCTCGCTTCTTTCAACAGATGCCAATTTACATTTTGGAATACGCTCGCTCTACCCGGAGTACGGCAGACCCCGTCACAAACACCGAGAATAATCTTGGAATTTTCCCAGACTAATTTATGGAAACGTTAAATCTTGCTTCTCCTGCCCACACCTCCCCCCTCCCCTCTCATTTTATTCTCGTAACCCTGTAATTCCCTGCCCGCGGCTCTCCACCCGGCTTCCCGCAAGACCAGAAGCCTGACGCCCGTCTCTAGGAGCAATTCTGGTTTGTGCGAGGGTAAGAGAGAGAGAGGAGCGAGAGGGGCAGGGGACAGCAGTGCCCGAGAAGGTGACAGGGTCTCAAAAGGAGGGTGGCCGGTGCACCTGCAGGGGCTGCGTGTGGACGGGACTGGCTGGGACCCAGCACAGGGGCAGCTGGAGACTCGGTGTGACTCCGGAGCCGGGAGGGACGGGAACAATTTCTGCCGCTGGGGCCTGGGGTCTCACCGAGGTGCCTTTACAGAAAATAAACACCCAGAAATGCTGTCACCTTTCCTGCACCCCCGAGTCTGGGAAGCTGGGGCCGACACCTGCTCAGGTGTTTGTAGCTGCGTGGCTTCCCCGTCCTGGGATTTGCTCGCCTCCAGCGGCGTCCTGCGTGTCCCCACCCTCCTCGGAGCTGCGACCCCCGACATCTCCTTATCCGACAGTCCAGACTTCAACCGAGGGATTTTCTGTCCCTCCGGCTCAATTCAGCAGCCCCCATCCCACGTTTTCTAGATCACTGGGAAGCCAGCACTTCGCGGCCGGTTTCAGCCACTTCTTGCCCTGAGTTTCCTCCTCATTCAGGTCAGACTCCAGCATGTGACAGGTGCTACGCACGGACCCTCCACAGTTCGGATCCTTTCTGCCTCCTTGCATTTGCCTCCCCCTACCCCGAACCCCACCTGACACCCGCGGAAACCCTCCTGTGAACACAAGAGCAGGAGCGAATCTAGTCCCTGGACTCGTCAGGCTCACTTTGAGATTTCGGTCCCTCAGGAGACGCGGACATCAGACACTCGCCCGCAGGCCACTTGCTCAGCGTCCGGGACAGCTTCCCACTGACCACCCTCCCTTCCCCTCCGCTGGTGGCTTTCCATCCTACTTAATTAAGAGAGTAGAAGCGTTTGGAAGGATTCTCTCTTCTCTCCACGGGTCACCTACTTCCTGGCAACCCCACGCCTCTTCTGTCCCTTCAGAGGATAAAGTCCCCCTCCTCCTGTCGAGAACAAGCCTCGCCTGACGCTTCTGCTGAGTCTCTTGCCCACTAAGGGCGTCCTGTCTCCAACTTGCTGTGCTCTTTCTGGAATCCCTGAATCTCCTCTCTGAACTGGGTTCTTCCCAGCACAACATGGACATGTTCCGGGGTCTCTTGAAAAAGTCCATTGTATTTCCACAGCTCAGCTGTCCAATTTCTCTTCCTCTTTCTCAGTAAAATTTTTACATAATAATTGCCCATATTTGCTGGGTCAACTTTCTCATGCCCTCTTTTTGTTGATTGATTGATTGATTGATTGACTGATTTTGAGAGAGACAGAGACAGCATGAGTCGGGGAGGGGCAGAGAGAGAGAGGGAGAAAGAGAATCCCAAGCAGGCTCCATGTTGGCAGCACAGAGCCCGATGCGGGGCTCGAACCCACGAAACCGTGAGATCATGACCTGAGCCAAAGCCAAGAGTTGGACTCTCAACCGACTGAGCCACCCGTGTGCCCCTTTTTCACCCCCTCTTAATTCTTCACCTTCCCCAAATCTGGCTTGCATCCCAGCACTCCCGGGAGGTGACACAGTCACTGATGGCTTCCCTGTGCCAAGCATATTTCTTTCTCCCTCATTTTACTCAGCCCATCCCTAGCGACACGCCCAGTTAAACACTCTTATCTTCTCAAAACATCTGCGTGTCGTGCTGCAATGCAAACGAACACCATCAAAACAAGGAGTAGCTGTTGATACTGAGCTCCCGAGAGCAAGGGAGTCGGCCACCATCGTTCAGGTCTGGCAGAGACTCAAAGGCCGAAGGGCGGAGTGAGAAAATGTTCTAGTGGAACAAAAAAGAAGGATCCGGTGCACCCTGGGCAGAAGCAGTGGCCTGGAGGGAGCCGGAGACGGCTAACTGGCAGGGGCACGTCCTGGGGACTGGTGTTCTCCGGCGCATTTGGCCGTCTCTGGCTCGTCCTGAGTTGGGAAGTAGGACCAACGCTAGCAAAGCTGCCAGTGATTAGTTAAGTCCTGGCCACTTTGGCCTCCTTGTTACAGAAGTTATTGTTTCGCTTCCTGGGGTGTTTACAGAGTTACCAGCCTGGCTTACAGCAGGCGGCCTTGCTGGGCCAGTTATTCCAGAGAAAGCGTTCAAACTGCAGGTTTGGGGTCAGAGTTCAACGTCGGCCTGTGCTCTGTCCATGGTACCTGTGGAGAGCCAGGCTCTCGGGGTCGTCCAGGCTCCCGTGTTCCTTCCCGAGTGCCTTCTCCAGCTGCGCTTCTCGACAGCCTCTGTCCCCTGCCCTTCTGTCCATAGTGAAATGCCTTACGGATTTGCTGCGTCCCAAGAGCTGTCCTGCTTTCTCTTTACACACCCCTTTCCTGGTCACCTCCTGTAATCACGCGTCTCTCAGCAGAGTTCAGCAGCAGCGCCGCAATCCAGGGCTCTCTGAGAGCGCCCAGGGTCCTGTCCGTAGCCCCTCTCCAGATCTCCGGACCGGCACCTGCCCCAAAACACTCTCATCCCGCCCGCCAACCGCCCGAGGCTCCAGTCCGTGGTCAAACGCAGACTCCACCCTTCTTCCTCTGGCTTTTGGCCGTCGAGGTTCTGATGACCTTTGGAATTCTCATGATTTATGAACGATTCGTGATTTGGGAAGCAATCCGAGAAGATGAATGAGAACGCCAAACATCCCACGCGTGTCTTCGAAGGCTAAGAGGCTCTGCTCCCCCCTCAGCGCACCCTCAGGGACCCACCCTTGAGGCTGGTGGGTGACATTTCTCGGATGGCGGTGAGCTCGGGAGGAGGCCGGGCGGAGACAGGAGCTTGCTTGGAAATCAGAGAAATCACTGTTTTTGCTGTACGTCTTTAAACGGGTGCCCGTTCGGAAAAGCTGCTTGTGAGCAAAAGCAAAAGCCGATCCCATGTTGGAGGGAATCTACTTTGAATTTAGCCTCAGTCTACCCTAAACATTTTATTTTTGGTAAAAATAAGTCTTTCGAGTAATATCATATCTAAGTAACGACTGCCAGTGACGGTGACATTTGTAGGGGTGCGGGAAAGACACAGGCTCTTCCTTCTCAACAGGTTGCTTCCTCATTCGGGTCTCCTTTCTCCCCAGGCCGATTTCGACCTGCCCTACTTGAATGGACTGTGGAAAGCCCAGTTAAAACTTAACACCCCAAGAAAGCCTTGGAAGTGTTTCTCCCCGCTCACGCCCTGTTTCCCCCCGGTCTCTACCTCTCTAGCACTTACGAGGCAGAGCCTCTATTTCTGCGTGTATGTCCGTGAACCCCGTGGGACTGGGGCCTTCTAGAGGGCTGCTGGGATGGCTTCTCCATCTCCGGACCAAGTTCAGCACGTGTTCTGGTGCCCAGTACTAAGTAGAATACATCCTTTGACTTGAATAACCCAGAATCTTGGTTAATTGGAAATTCGGTTTCGCTGATGGACAAGTACCAAGTGGTGCGGGGACGCAAAATGGTTTACTGGCGTAAACTTCACCAGGACGCTTTCGAAATCGGTCTTGTCTCACCTTCCCTTTGCTCATGACAGCAGAATCGATCTCTGTCCACCAGGGCTGGTATTCCATTAGTTCTTTTCGATAGTGGGATGGCGCCAATATCCCCCGATCGGAGTCATTGCAGTGAAATTGATTGTAAGGGAAATAGTCTCTTTATTTTTTTTAATTAATTTTTTTTAATTTTAGAGAGAGAGGGAAAGAGAGAGCACTGAAAGGGCAGAGAGAGAGAGAGGGAGAGAGAATCACAAAGAGGCTCTGTACTCTCCGCCCAGAGCCTGAGGCGGGCCTCAAAATCACAACCCTGGGAATATGACCTGAGCTGAAATCAAGTCAGACGCTCAACCAACGGAGCCACCCAGGCACCCCAAAATAGCCCCTGTAAAGGAGGATGGTTAGACTTGGTTGGGGGGGCAGCTACGGGGAGGGAAGGAGAGAAGCTGAGATACATGAGCAGCCTCCCCAGGAAAGTGAGGGGACCAGAAGGAAGGGGGAGTGGTTCTCTCTCTGGCAGACAGTGGGAACAGCCAGGGCAGGGAAGGGGTGTCATGAGGCTGTCCCAACATTCAGGAAGTATGGTTCTAACTTTCTAGAATGCATCTCAGCTTTAGAGGAGAGCCTGTTATCAGATCCACGCGCAAAGTACTAGGCATTAAACTAGGAGAAACGACGTGGCCCAAAACTGTGATGGCGTAGAAAAAACATGAGCCTGTATGTTTTTAACAGAGAAACTTAACATATTTATTTTTTATTTTTTATTTGAGACAGAGAGAGAGAGAGTGAGCGGGGAGAGAGGCAAAAGAAGAGAGGGAGAGAATCCTAGGCACGCCCCATGCTTAGCACAGAGCCTGACACAGGGCTTCAGCCTATGACCCTGGGATCATGACCCGAGCCGAAATCAAGAGTTCAACGCTCAATAGACTGAGCCACCCAAGTGCCCCAAAACGTAACATATTTACTAGATATTGTGATATCTTAGCTCTTCTGAACCAAAATAAAGGCAGGGAAAGATTGCAGAGATACATTTTTGCAAGGGACCAGTCTTCCCGCCTGTGTGCATCTGAGCAGGTGACTCTTACCCCACGCGCCCTTAGCTTTCTGACCGGTGCCTGCAGTCCGACTCCCCTTTGCTCTTTGTTCAAGTACAATTTTCAAAAGTTAAACCCATGACTCTCAAGCAAATGTAACATGAGCATATGTCATAGACTTTATTAGCTCATTAATAACAGAACCAGCATGATGACAACACTGGTTCAAGGGAACTGGATGGAGTAGAAGCCTTTAGAGTGGCCAGAAAAGAGAATTCTTACTAACTTTAAGTACAGAACCAGCTAATGTTCCGTAGGGAAAACCAGCGAAAATTCTGAACTCTGAGGATACTCTCTCCTTTCAGACAGGAATCACTTGTACTAGCCCCGGACAAAGTTCGTTCGGATTGCTGTCTGACAAGAATCGTTTTGGGACGCCTGAGTGGCTCGGTCGGTTAAGCATCCGACTTTCGATTTCACCTCAGGTCGTGATCTCAGTTCCTGGGATCGAGACCACATCAGGCTCTGCGCTGACGGTGTGGAGGCTGCTGGGGATTCTCTCTCTCCCACTCTCTTTGTCCTTCCCCTGCTCGCCTTCTCTCCTCTCTCTCAAAATAAATAAATAAACATTAAAAAAAAAAGTATTGTTTTTTTGCAAGCTGGCATTGACCCTTTCAGAGTGATAACAGACCATTACCAATATGGAGTCGTAAGTCAAGTAAAGAAACAAAGGTGGGTGCCCGGAGCCTCCGAGAATCCTCAGGCTGACCTGATGATTAAGCCCTAGCCTGACCCCGATGGAGCAAGCTAAACTTCTTTAGCTTTTTTTTTTTTTCTCCAGGTTTTTGGATTTTTCTGAACACCAATTTACAAGGGATTTTCTCTCTCTCTGTCTCTCTCGTAAATGTCTATTTATTTTTGACAGAGACAAAGACAGAGACAGAGCATAAGCAGGGGAGGGGCAGGGAGACACAGAATCTGAAGCAGGCTCCAGGCTCTGCGCTGTCAGCACAGAGCCCGACGCGGGGCTCGAACTCACGAACTGGGAGATTTTTCTCTTCCTTATCCCGGGTTTTGCTCGTCCTCATCTGACCAATAAACCCCTGGGGGACTACATATTGCCGGGGTGGGCATTCCCAGATACATACCCAAGCGGCCCTCTGTGACAACGAATCTTAAAACAGTTCACATGACTTAAAAAAAAAAAAAAGTATATTACATTGGGTATAAATGGGAGCGGAAGCAGAAATTGCTCTCAGGGAGCACGGCATTGGTGAACCGTTACAAGCTCCCGGGAGCTCCATCACTGGAAAGAATGAAGCACCAACAGACATATAGGTCACTCATGTTTGGCCAGTATGAGGGAGAGAAGCATTTTCTGCTTTTTGACACAGTCCCGGGCTGGATATTGAGGGCACCCCTGAAATCCATGGGCGTGTGTTGCCCTTTCTTGAGGGTCTGCCTGTGTGCTGAGCCTCTGTCATGCTTAGAACACGAATGTAATGGCTTTACCTTGGATGCGTTTAAAGGGAGATATGGAAGTAGTTTCTAAAATAATGTCTGTATGTAGGACTCACATTGCAGAGAGCACATTACGGTCCTGGACACTGCGGCTCTCCCAGGTGTCATGAGACACAGAGTCAGGACAAGGACCCCCAGGGAGGGGTGCTCAGGATACAAGACTGACGGGACTCGTGATGACTTGATCAGCTCCCAAATTTATTCTCATCTCACCATTCGAACACATTTTCTCCTTTCTCGCTAATGTCCAAGAAAATCGTTTCCTCTACCCGCTTAGTCTCTACCCCTGGAGGGGTGCAAATTAAAGTAACAAACTACAGATTAATGGGAGAAAAGACGTAAAATTTTTATTGATATTTTATTCTGGATGAGAGTCCACAGACAAGAAGTGAAAAATCGAAGCATCGGTTCTACTAGGGTGGTAGTGGTGGGGGGGTTACATTCCATTTTTAATGGGGGCTTAATGGTGCGGGCTTCGGGCTTCAAGGGATGATAAATTGTGGGAAAGCGACTAGGAAATCTATGAGGGAAATTCATGGGAGAGAAGAGTTATTTTGGTAAGGTTTGTTTGCGTGAACTCATCTCCGGTGATGGGTTGCCCGGAAGCAGGTACGCCTTCATGAGGGAAATTGAAACTCTGATTTTAGGCAAAAAAAGGGGGAGGGAAGAGTTCTTGCTGCAGCTGCTGATTTTCGATTGCCTTTAGCTCAAAACTAACTTGATGCTAACGTGGCATATTTTGGGGTGGCGTGTCCCAAATGCCTTTGCTAACATTTCAGCTCCTTCGGGGACGTGGAGGAAGCCTTTCTGCCCTCTGACAGACGGATCAATTCGATCTGCTTTCAGGAACCCTTTTTGAGGGTTTACTAGTGAAGTTAATATATATTCTTTAATTCCACCACTTGCCCGCAAAGAGGAAAGGTTCCTGGGCGCGGTGTTGGTCTTTCTCAATAGGCTGAGTTCCTACGAGCCTCTTGTTTTCATTTTACAAGCTTTGTCCCCGGTATGGTGGTTTGTTTTTCCGAGTGTAAGAGACACTTTTCAGAGCAGTTTTTCCATCAGTGCACGGGGGTGGGAGGACGGGGGGAGGCCGAGCATTCTTGAGGGTATTTTTGGACTGCAGTATGTCTTTTCTATACTCGTATTGGGTAGATATGTGTTTAACGGTGGAGCAGCATATGACAAAAAGAATAACTGGAGTGCGTTATCTTTTTTTTTTTTAATGTTTATTTATTTTTGTGTGTGTGATTGAGAGAGCACGAGCAGAGGAGGGTCAGAGACAGAGAGGGAGAAACAGAATCCAAAGCTGTCTCCAGGCTCTGAGCTGTCAGCACAGAGCCCGATGCAGGGCTCGAACTCACGAACCGAGATCATGACCCGAGCGGAAGTCGGACACCTAACCGACTGAGCCACCCAGGCGCCCCTGGAGTGTGTTATCTGATCCTTTGAAATGTGTCTTAGCAGCTGATTTTTTTTTTCCACACCAAAGAGGACTTATTTCACTGAAAAAGTCCCATTTGACAAAGCGGCTTTGAGAATTCTAACTCAGTAAAAATAATAATGCTCATTAACTAATATTTTTACGTTCTTTTTTTTTGGAGGAATATATTTTTTAAACAACTTTATGAAGGTATAATCTATGTGACAGAAAGTATTTTGAAGTGTATAATTTGACACGTTTTGAGATATGTATACACCCATGACGCCACCTTCAAAATCCAGATAATGAACATATATCCATCTCCCCCAAAGATTTTTCTTACTCCTGTATAAACTTTTCTTGTAAACCTCAGCAACTGACCAGGACTGATCTACTTTCTGCCACGATATATAAGTTTGTGTTGCATATAGAATTTCACACAGAGTTCACGAAATGTATATTACTTTTTGTCTGGTTTCTTTCACTCTTTGTAGTAATTCTCTGATTCCTCTCCCTTCTTATACTTATCTATAATGCATTTATTTTCATATATTCTGTACGGATTTTTGTCGTCATTGATTCTGTATGAATATGCCACCACTTATTTCTTGATAGATATTTCACCTACTGACAGACATTTGTGTTGTTTCCAGTTCAGGGAAAAGAGTTTATTGCAAATCAAACTAAAATTGCTTATCGTCTCTGTCTTTTTAATTTTAGCCATTCTAATGAGAATGTAGAATACGTCCGTTGTGAATTTTATTTACATTTCTCTAACCACTATGACTCAGAGCATCTTTTCCCGTGCTAATTTGCATTCTCTCCTTCCCTGGTGAGGTGTCTATTCAAATTTTGGGGCCACTTTTTAATAAGCTGGGTGGTTCAATTATTATTTATTTTTTTATTGAAGTGTCATTGATATCCTGTAACATTATATCAGCTTCAGATATACAGCCTAATGATTCAGTATTTGTATATACCGCAGGGTGATTGTTATACTAGGTCTGCTTAGCACCTGCACCGTATATAATTAACACATTTTTGTCCTCGGGATGAGAACTTTTAAGGTGTACTCTCTTGGTAACTTTCAAGTATACAATACCGCGTTGTCAACTGTAGTCACCGTGTTGGACCTTACATGCCCAGGACTTACTGACTTACTTATTTTATAACTGGAAGTTTGTTTCACTTGACCCCTTTCACCCATTTTTTCTCCCTCCTACCTGCCCCTCCCCCATCCTCCCACTCTGGCAACTCCCAATCTGTTCCTTGTATCCATGAGCTCAGCTTTTTTGTTATGTTTTTAGATTCCACGTACAAGTGAGATCATTTGATGTTTGTCCTTCTCTGCCTGATGTATTTTATGTTAGCACGGTGCCTCGAGGTGCGTCCCTGTCATCACAGATGGTGATATCTCATTCTTTTTCACAGCTGCGGAATATTCCAGTGTGTGTGTGGGTGCCCCCCCTCACCTTACTTACACACACATATTTTTTAACCATTCCTTTGTGGATTGACGTCTAGGTGGTTCCTACATCTCGGCTAGTGTAAACAGTGCTGCAGTCAACATGAGGGTGCACACACCTTTCCGAGTTAGTGGGTTTCGTTTGGATATATATCCAGAAGGAGAATTGCTGGACCATATGGGAGTTTGATTTTTAACTTTTCAAGGAAGTTCCTCAGTGTTTTCCGCAGTGGTTTGCGTTAATTTCCATTTTCACAAATAGTACACGAAGGTTACCTTTGCTCCTCATCCTCGTCAACACTTGTCACTTCGTGTCTTTTTGACAATAGCCGTTTTAATGGGTGCGAGGTGATATCTTATTGTGGTTTTGATTTGTATCTCCCTGATGATGAGTGACGCTGAGCATCTGTCGTGTGTCTGTCGGCCATCTGCGTGTCTTCTTTGGGAAAATGTCTGTTTATATCTACCTATTTTTATTTTTATTTGAGAGAGAGAGAGAGCACACATGCACAAGTGGGGGAGAGGGGCAGAAGGAGGAAGAGAGAGACTCTTAAGCAGGCTCCATGCTCAACACAGAGCCGGATGTGGGGCTTGATCCCATGACCCTGGGCTCATGACCTGAGCGGAAATCAAGAGTCAGTTGTTCAACCGATTGAGTCACCCAGGCACCCAAATTCTACCTATTTGTAAATTGAACTGTTTGCCTTTTTGCCATTGAATTGTAGAGTTCTGTATATATTTTGACTTTTAATCCCTTATCAGACATAATATTTGCAAATATTTTCTTCCATTCCTTAGATTGCCTTTTTATTTGTTGATGGCTCCATTTGCTGTGCAAGAAACTTTTTAGTTTGGTGTAAACCGTCCTTACTTATTTTTGCTTCTATTGCCATTTGTTTTTCATATCAGACCTCAAAACTCATTGCCATGATTCATGTCAAGGAGCTCACCATCCATGTTTTCTTCTAGGATTTTTATGGTTTTAAGTCTTTCTTTCCATTTTGAGTTAGGTTTTGTGTACAGTATAGGCTAGTGGCCCAGGGTTATTCTTTGGTATGTGGATCTTTTTCAACGCCATGTATTGAAGAGACTTGTCCTTTTCCTCTAATACATTCTCAATTCTTCCATCATGAATTAGTTGAGTCTATGTGTGTGGATTTATTCCTGGGGCTCTGTTCGGTTCCATTGAACTATGTGTCTGTTTTTATCCCAGTGCATTACCGTTTCAATCACTCTAGCTTTAGAATACACTTTGAAATCAGGGAGCATGATGCTTTCAGCTTGTTTTTTCTCAAGATTGCTTTGTCTCTTCAGGGTCTCTTGTGGTTCCGCACACATCTTAGGATTCTTTTGTTCTCTTTCTATGAAAGATGCTACTGGAATTTTGATAGAGATTACCTTGAATCTATAACCCATTTTGAGTAGTGTGGACATTTTAGCAATGTTAATTCTTCCAATCAACAAGCATGGAAAAACTTTTATTATTTTTTTCCTTTTCAATTTCTTTCATTAATGCTTTGTAGTTTTTAGTGTATAGGTCTTTCACCTCCTTGATTAGATTTATTCTTAGGAATTTTATTATTTTTGATGCAATTTTAACTGGAATTGTTTTCTTAGTTTTCTTTCTGCTAGTTTGTTCTTGGTGTATAAAAACACAACAGATTTTTGTATATCGATTTTGTGTCTTGCAGCTTTATTGAGTTCATTTATTAGCTCTAACAGGTTTTTGGTGGAGCCTTTAGGCTTTTTTTTTAATATAAAATCATATCATCTGCGCACAGTGACGGTTGGACTTCTTCCTTTCCAATTTGGATGCTTTTTATTTCTTTTTCTTGCCTAACTGCTGTCGCTAGGCCTCCAAGACTATGTTCAATAAAAGTGGTGAGAAGGAGCATCCTTCTTTTGTTCCTGACTTAAGAGGAAAAGCTTCAGGTTCTCACCATGAGGTATAATGTTATCTGGGGGCTCGTTATATACGGCCTTCATTATGTTGAGATATGTTCCTTCAATACCCGCTTTGTTGAGAGCCTTTGTTATGAATGGATGTTGACTTCTGTCCAATGTTTTCTCTGCATCTATTGGATGATGATATGATTTTATCCGCCATTTTGTCACTGTGGTGTGTCACATAGATTGATTTGCAGATGCCAAACCATCCTTGTGTCCCTGGAATAAACTCCACCCATCAAGGCATATGATCCTTTTAATGTATTGTTCTATTTGGTTTGTTGCTATTATGTTGGGAATATTTTTGCCTGTATTCATCAGGGGTGTTGAGCTCTAATTTTTTTTGATAGCCTTATTTGGTTTTGGTATCAGAGATTTTGTTTTTCTTTCTTTCTTTCTTTCTTTCTTTCTTTCTTTCTTTCTTTCTTTCTTTCTTTCTTGTAAAATGAGTTTGGAGATGTTCCCTACTTTTCTACTTTTTGAAGATATTGGGGGTCGGCATTATTTCTTCTTTGAATGTTTGGTTTAATTGGCCAGCAAAGCTATCTGGTCCTGGACTTTTTGTGGTTGTTGTTGTTGGGACGTTTTTGATTCCTAATTTAATCTCCTTACGAGAAATCGGTCTGTTCAGCTTTTCATCATTGAGTTTTAAGAGTTATTATACATACAATTTTTTAAATAAAATCTGTTACTCGCAGGTATTTTTCTAAACCAGTTCATAGATTCTATTTCTGTGAAGTACAAATAGTTCCTAGAAATATGAACCGTGAGTGCTTCTATCAAAGGGGAGGCATTTTTATCTTGATACAATCCAGTTCATTGATTTTTCTTTTATATATCGTGATTTTGGTGTCCTACCTAAGAAATATTTGCCTAATTCAAGGTCACAGAAATTCTCTCCTATAGTTTCTTCTAGAAGTAGTATTGTTATAGTTTTATATTGAGGCCTATGATCCATTTCGAGCTAACTTTTGTATCCAGTGTGAAGTACAAATGAAAGTTCATTAAAAACAACAACGCAAGGATCAAATCGCTCCCGAGGTATGATTTGAAAACGCTGCCCTGTTTCTCCTGAATTGCCTTTGTCCCTCATCGCAAGCCTCAAAATCCTAAGTCTCACCTCAGAAGATTTTCCCAAACCCAGCCAAGATTCCCATCTTGACAAATCCACCTCAAACCACTTGAGTTCGCCTTCCGAGCCCTGTCAGCAAGCTCCCACGACTTCTGCGTCGTGACTACCATTCCGTCAACTACCATTCTGTCAAGATGGTCTTCTTGCTCACTGCTGGAGGTTTAATTAATTTAGGTGCCCTTCCCCGAGAGATTACCAGCTGGCAAATTCCAGCCCGTCTGATAATTCCCCATCCCACGTCACATTAATTATTTAGGAATTTGTTTAGACGGGGCGTGTTAGGTTTAATTAGAGTTCTTTTTGTCAGGTGTAATTTCCACAAGGAAGGTTTCTACCCCAATTAAAGTTTTCTGTTGTGAAAAGATCCTGGAGCAGCTTCTGAAAAGCACCATCGTCAGATTGTCGCTTATAATCGGAATTCTTTTATTTGGAAATTAGAATTGCTCAGGCTTTAATATTTAATATGGATTTTGTAGGAGTGTTTCTTGCTTTTAATTGTTTATTCATACAAAAATACTCTTGAGAAGCCTCTTTCTGTAACACTACAATGAGGAACTACAGGACTATAGGGCCAAAAACCGTAACATTTCATCCCGGCCTGTCCCAACAAGCGTAAGATAGATGGCGGGTTAGAGGCCACGGTAGGATAGACTAAATCCTTGGGGTAGAAATGGGTGACCCTCACATGGAGCCTACTTTGGATCCTCTGTTCCCCTCTTTCTCTCTCTCAAAAATAAATAAACATTAAAAAAAAGAGAAAAATAGAGTGCCTGGGTGGCTCAGTTAGTTAAGTGTCTGACTTTGGCTCAGGTCGTGATCTCAGGTTTCGTAGGTACGAGCCCCATGTCGGGCTCTGTGCTGACAGCTCAGCATATTCTGTGTGTGTGTCTCTCTCTGCCCCTCCCCTGCTCATGCTCTCTCTCTGTCAAAAATAAATAAACATTAAAAAAAAATTTTTTTTAAAGACAATAGAAATGGGTGACTCAAATGTATTAGGTTATTAAACATGTTCTTATGAGATTCTTATAGTTATTTCTATTACTAATAATGTGTGTCAGTTGAATCATCTGTACATTCTGTTACTGGCTCTGGCCATTTTTCTATGAAGTGTTTTGGTAAAATACAGGTGCTGTTACTTTCACATTAGAAGCGTGGAGACGGGTTTATGGGGCTCCGGTGAGGGGCCGAGCACCGAGGTGTCGTGTCCTGGCTTTCGGACTCTGTACCGTCTCTGTGCACAGAGACTCGGGAACCTCAAGCCTACCGGCTCTGATCGGGTCCCCTCTCCTCGACGCCAACCAGCAGGTTTCTTTCTTTCTCCTTTGTTCTCGTGCACTCTGCAGGTCACGCCCGGAGGACTTATTGGTATGCAGCGTTGTTTACCGTACTCGCCCCGAAATCCCTTCGCGTGGGTTCCCCGGTCGCTGGCCCCGCCGCTGGCGGGGGTCTGGGTTCCTTCCTCACTGTCACTGCTCGGCTGCCGAGTCAGGAGTCCTAGCCGCCCATGCGCCGTGAGGCACCGCTCCTCCTTCGACACCTCACAATCTGAAAATTAAATGTGTACATTTTACAGTAGATTGGAAATAGAATTTTCTTCTCTTTTATCTGCAAACTAGATTTTCAAACCTGGAGGCGCTGGGTGAACTTTGTCTTGTTTCCACCTGCCATCCGCCTCAGCGGATGGGGGGACTTTGGTCCCCAGGCCTCTTTCGTGTTGCCCACCCACCAAGTGGCTTCAACCCTGGGCACCGGGCGTGTGTTGGTTCCCTGAGGAGTAAAACCCCGCTTTCCAAGTGAAGGCTTACTTCCAGCTCCTCACTGTCACTTTATGGACTTTGTAAGCCTAACTTTTCTTCTTGCTACTTGGAGATTAATTCTACAGTTCCCTTGTTCCTCCAGAACCATAGTTATCCGCATGAGAATTAAACTATTGCTTCTTTAAGCCACTTTGAACCACTTCGGGTAGGAAATGTTCTGCGGGAGACCGGAAGATCTAGTTGGTGAGTGGATTTGATTTCCCCGAATCTTCTCTAATATTCTCCGCCTCACTGTGCCGAGAGACTGGAGAAGTTTGCCAGGAGGCTGTCTGGAGTTCCGAAACACAAACGTGGCCAGAGATAACAATGTCTCAAAGCTCTTTTTATCGTTCTTAAAGTAACGTGATTGACTTGTGTTTAATTCTGATGAGTAAAATAAAATTGCTTGTTTAATATCCTACGTATTTTTAACTTTCTAACTAAAAGCGTGCTTACAGAAAGAAATATTTCATCCCAGATGAGAATCACGAGTATTTACGCTACCAGCTGTCCTTTCAGGAATTTACCTGGGACAAAAGTTTGGTCAACCTATTCCGTAGACGTCAGATGGTAAATATTTCGGGCTCTTTGAGCCATGCTGTCTCTCTGGCAACTACTGAACTCTGTTGGGTGGGCGCCGCCTCAGACGTCCCCAGGGAATGGGTGTGGTTGTGTCTCAGTTAAACTTTGTTTAAAGTTTAACTCTAAACCTTTATTTAAAGGGCAGGAGTTCGCGGGCCCTAGCCCTAGGCAAAACAGTGAGGTATCATGTTCATTTCTGGTACCTTTCATGCCCTTTTTTTTCAATGACCCTCCATCCCTGTATTGCACCTTAATGGAGAGTTGCCAGGTTTATGTTTGTTCGGTCTAGCTTGTGTCCCAAACCACATGTCCTCTGACATTCGAATCCCTCCGGGCACGCTATATTTTATCTTGGCAAACCCTGTCCCAGTGACCTTTTCTTTACACATGTTAGCCTTTCTTGGGGCTCCACGTCCGTCCCCAGATCAAAGTGGAGGGATGGGAGGAGAGAGAATTTAAAACAACATGGCCTGCCTTTGCTAGTGCTTGAAACAATAACGAGGGAAAGGAAACACGGTTTTTGTGTCGTGCTAGATATTAGCAAGCCTGTAGCAAACGAGAGAGATTGGGTGGGGTCAGAAGTTCGTTTTCCTTCCCTGAAAACCTGCAGGACTCGCAGGCACCGGTTATTTCCGTATAAGGTTAGTCCTGACGGAGTCTGCATGGAGGACGATATTTCAAGAAGAGAGGGCACAAGGGTTAGCTTTAAACTTTAGGGGCGGTGACGTCATGATGTGCTACCCACAAGCGATGAAATCTACATCACGGAGATGTGGAAAGCACAGGTACGTGCCTTTGCACCTGCCCCATTCTCGCCCGTTAGTCTTTACGCCCGATTATTGTTGTTCATTCAGCATAAAAATTTCAAAGAAACGCTCTGCTCGTCGACTCTGTATTTGCCCGATTAGTAAACGATTTTATGGGGGATGAAATGACACAGTTTGCTGATTTCCCAAGATGAAGGACTTTCCTGACTCCGCTTAAAAGGCATCTGGCTTTGTATCCGAGCTCCCATTACCTCCCAGGCTGGCTCTGAAAGGCCCAAAATTGTTTTCCAGAAAATGAGGGCCAAGTTGTGCTCGGCCGGGAGAAGCCAGTTCTCATGTTCTGTGGGGTGTGAGAGAACATTCTGTCTTTCCCCATAAACACCGAGGGAAGGAACGGGCTCGGGGGCTTCCTGACGCTGCCAGTAATGAAAGGCGCCTTCATTCCTCTGTTGCTCAGCACCATTAACCTCCCCGGTAATTGGAACACACGAACGGGGGAGGTGAGAGAGAGGCAGGGCTCTAGTCCATTTCCTGGCAGGTACAATTACTTAAGCCTCCGAATAAAGGATCGGCTTGAGATTCCTACCTGGAGCCACCACGTTTAAATCACTCCCCACAAAAGCAACCACAGGCACCACTTTAAAAAAAAAAAAACTAATGATAGAATCATTTCTTTCTTCGGATCCTTGCCCGTGGATGAAAAGTATACCCAACACGGGAAGGCGGGAAGGCGGGCACTTGTTCCATAATTCATGTAACTGACAGTCCATCACGCGGAAAATGCGACAACAAGAAAGGAGGTCTTAAAGGCTGACCATGTGGGACCCATTTAGGATTCAAAGTCGCTTTTGACTGACAGGCCAAAATGGGATTTCGTTTTCCACGTAGGAAGCCGCTCTCTGGGAATAAAAGGCGCAAATCCAAAAGTTGAATTCAGAACAAGATGCAGAAAACCATCACGGTCTAATTACAGCACAAAGAGAAGGAGCCTCGTGCGGTCAAGGAGCACAAAGAGAGCTCTCATCTGTTGTCTGGATGACAGAGGAGCTTGATCCCCAGTCTAGAACTGTGGGGGTGGGGGGGCATTCTCCTAGGCCAGTTAGACTTGGGCATACAGGCGTGTATTTCGGTGATAAGACAAGAATATTTAGAAAGGCACTTTAAAAAGTAGTTATCTTTGTAGAAGCTAAAATTTCCTATAATTAAAAGGCAAGTCATCACACCGGGTTCTCCGCAGTCTGGCCCTAAGCATCTTTGCCACAAGCGTTTTTGCTTCAAACACCTCTGCTATATCCCTAATTGGCCCTAAGGCGATTTTGCCATAAACGCTAAAATCACGAAAAGATTTCTAAGGAGAGACATTCTTTAAAAGGGACACAATGAAACATAGAAAAATCAATGACAGAGTTAAAAAGGCTTTAGTGAGAAGCACGAAATATTCGAATGCGTTTAAAATGTGTGTGGATTCGTGGTAACACAGTGCAAATGACGGATTTCATTTTGCGGATTGCACTTAAACACTTGTCTTTAAAGACTTCGCTCAGATATCGTATATGTGTTATTTGCTTATCGTTTGGCATCATTTTTTTTCTCACTAAAATTCCTTCCTCCCTTAAGAGGAGTATCAGTTTCCAAACACTAGGATGCACATTTGTAACTGAGTTTGGTAGCGCGTAGTGAAAGCCTTCCACACTGTGGCTGTCTTGGCGTATTGTCAGCAAGCCCATTGGTCAACGTCCCAAAGTTCTAACGGAAACGTGGATTCAAATCCATGCCTCCGTATGGACCATCGTGAGGGCTAGGATTTATAGGCTGCAAAAGCGAGAGTTTCATGTCCATGGAGCAATGAAACCAAACTGTCAACCTGTTTTTTTTTTATCTCTTTAAATTTTTTATGGCAAAATTGCCTCACTGCTAAGGTACGCAGCAAAAAAGCTCCGTGGTAAAAAAGTACTTGCAGCAAAGATGCCTGCCACAAAGAGGCTTTACGGAGAGGATGCCAGACACAGTCACGGCTCCCGTCACACACAAGAGTGTCCGGTGGCATTTATGCCAGAATGTGCTATTACAACCTAGATTCTATTCGCTTTGAAATCTACTTGAATTATGCAGTCACGATCAAGTTGAATCACAAAAATGTTAAATGGTTCTATTATTTAAATAAAGATTAGGGGCGCCTGGGTGGCTCAGTCGGTTAAGCGTCTGACTTCGGCTCAGGTCATGATCTCGCTGTTCCGAGTTTAAGCCCCGCGTCGGCTCTGTGCTGACAGCTCAGAGCCTGGAGCCTGTTTCAGATTCTGTGTCTCCCTCTCTGTCTGTGCCCCTCCCCTGCTCATGCTCTGTCTGTCTCTCTCTCTCTCAAATACAAATAAACATGAAAATACATACATAAATAAATAAATATTAAACTGAAAAAAAAAAACCCAAAACCAAGATGTCTCGAAGTTTCTGAACCAATTGTAAGTAGAAGCGGGGAGGAAATAAAGATAGGCAGAATTTGCTCTCCTGACTCTGGCTTCTGAGGTAGGCCCTGAGGTTTGCTTTGGGCAGTAGAACTCTGGCCAAGGGGATACAGGAGGAGGCTTGGGACAGCCTTGGGTTTTTTTCCCCGTTTCTGCTCTTACTTCTGCACCACCACTGGAAGGGGTGCCTGCGTTTGTTGGCCCCATGGTGGGACGGAAGTGAATCATCCCAGAGGGGGCCCTTCTAATCAGGCCAGATTGGTCGGTGTCCCCAAGACCGGGGTGCCGATCTGACCGTGGCCCTGAGGGTAGGGAGCTCGGGACGGCAGTGGCTGCCCCTCAAGTCGGAGGCTGACAGCATTATTATGGCAAGAAATAACTGGCAGATCTGCTTATGGTTTCGAACTCTCGTTAAACTTCTATTTGGAACAGCTGTGGTAACGTAGATCTTAATGGCTTCAGCGTGTTTCCAGAGCTCCTGTATTCTTTTTTAAAAATAGCTTTGAGATACCTACCACCCAATCCAGCCCTTCAAAGTGTTCAATTCAATGGTTTTTAATATATTCGCAGAGTTGGACATTTCATCTCCCACAATCCCTGTCAGAGTGCTTTTGTTACCCCAGAGAGGACTCTGAAAATGGCTGCTCCCCTTAGCGGTTATTCTGCTATCCCTCCCCAGCCCTGGGCAACAGCTCGTCTGCTTTCTGTCTCTATAGATTTGTCTTTTCTGGGGAAGTTCCTATCCATGGGCTCCTGTAATACACAGTCCTCGTGGCTGGCTTTTGCTTACGTGGTCAAGGTGTCTCCATGTTGGAGTGTGCCTCAAGACTTCATTAGTATTTTTTCCCCAGGCGGCATTTTTGTAACTGCAGTCAATCCAAATTAAGATCTATAAATCTACTAAGCTTACCACTTTTTGTGTCTAACGAAGCTCTATTTTCTTCCTTTTTTTTTTTAATTGGGATACAATACGCACAACACGAAATTCACCATGTTGGTCATATAATTCAATGGCATTCCAGTCACAATGTACAATGCAACCCTCCCCACTGTGCCTTCCGGAACCTTCTGATCTTCCCCAGTTGAAGCTCTGTACCCATTAAACACCCTCTCCCCATCGTCCGTCCCCACAGCCTCTGGTGACCGCTCTGCTTTCTGCCTGCATTTGTCTCTCCCGGCTGTCTCGTAGAAGCGGGGGCATATCTGGTTTTGTCTTTTTGGACTGGCTTGTTCCACTGAGCGTAAGGCCTTCCAGGTTGCCCCGGGGTCGGAGCGTGGATCAGAATTTCCTTCCTTTTAAAGGCTGAATAGTATTTAATTACGTGTCTCGGCCATATTTTATCGATCCGCTCATGTGTGGAAGGACATGTGGGTTGTTTCCCAAATGGCTTCTGTGAATCATGCTACTATAGACACTGGTGTACAAGTTGTGTGTGCGTGTTTTCTCTTGCGTACGTACCTGGGAATCACACTGCTCCGGGGCATGGTAGTTCTATGTTTAAGCGTCTGAAAAAGCCCCGGGTTTCGTTCCAAAGAAGGTGCACTCGTTTACATTCCTACCAGCCGAGTATTCCCACTTCTCTGCATCTTTACCATCATTTCTGATCATCTGTCGTTTTTTATTATTATTATTATTATAGCCATCCTTGTGGGTGTGGTCTTTTCGTGGTGAGTTTCAGTATTCTCCAGTTTTGTACGGTTTGGGGCATGCTTTATTGTCAAAGTAAGGGTCAAGTACAAACTAATCAAACATGGTCACATTTCTTCCCTGGTGATCGTAGCAACATAAATGGCATTTAGGACCATCGTTTCCATTACGGGACTTAAGCCCTTTATCCAAAAAAAAAAAAAGAAAAAAAGATGGTAAAATTAATACAGTTTCTTATCCAAGTACGAACCTAAAAAGAGAAAAAAATGCAACAATTTTCATGCTTCCTGTGTCTCTGAAGCACGAACCTTATGCTCATTGGCTACGGCGTACAAATACGGTGCGTATCCCCTCCGTGAACAACTCAGTACCTTCTGGTAGATTTCGCACGGAGGCTGAAGCCAATTTTATTCTCAACCAGATTTAGAAAGTATGTTCTGTACCTGGAATTGGATGCTCACGATGACCTCCTGACTTGTCTTACCCTGTAATAAAACTTCACACACACCACGTTTTCTTCTCTCTCTCTCTTTCTTGTTTCTTGTCTTACAGTCTTTCTTAACTTGTTTGAGGCGGCCACTACTTAGGGAGTAAGTATACACTTCTGAAAAAGAGTTTCTTAGCTTTTCACCAGGAAGCCTAACAATTTCAACAGCTAACCGCGTCAAAATTTTTTAACTCTCTTTCAGTTTCTACTCACGCTCTGCTCAAACTACAGTATATTAACTGGTATTTTGTTCTTGGAAAAAAAACCTCCATTTAGTAAATGAGATCTCTCGTTCTAAATGCCTTTATTTCTTTATTTATTTGCTTGTTTATTTATTTTTGCTTTCTATATTGAAAGAGGTATTGAGAAATTGTGTAGAGTTCTGAAAATTCTTATGTCCAGATCAGATGTTGATTTTAATTTTAAGTGAAAAACAACAAAAGCAGCTTTTCAGATGCCCTCCGCCCTGCCTCCTTCCTCCTCTCCCCAAAGAAGTGAGGAAAAAACCCAGTTATCTTTTAATGCCTTCCATAAAATTAGAAATTTGGTTCTAAAAGTACAAAGAGATCTCAATCATTTTTTTTTTTAAAGAAAAAGAGAAATGTTTGTGGAAACTCGTGCATCTGATTCCATGACCGTATTTGCCTGCGTGTTGCGATGGAAGGAAATTCCAGCACCTCCCTTCTCTCCTAAAGGGTGTGCCCTGGGTGTCTGAACTGGGTGGGATGCTGGCCAGCCCACTCTGAGCTC
Source organism: Paguma larvata (assembly GCA_030068075.1). Lineage (NCBI taxonomy): Eukaryota > Metazoa > Chordata > Mammalia > Carnivora > Viverridae > Paguma > Paguma larvata. Next base: position 86,598,593 of record CM057832.1, on the reverse strand, counting down.
CATTTTAATTTAGTTTCATTATTTCTTTTAAAATTTATTTATTTTGAGAGAGAGAGAGAGAGAGAGAGAGAGTGCATGCAGGGGAGGAGCAGAGAGAGGGAGAGAGAGAATCCCAAGCGGACTCTGTGCCACCAGTGCAGAGCCCGAAGTGGGGCTCGAACTCACAAACCATGAGATCATGACCTGAGCCGAAACTAGGAGTCAGACACTCAACCATCTGAGCCACCCAGGTGCCCTTCCATTTTTATTTTAAGCTTCTCTGATTCTATCTGAGCCTCAGTGTCAGGGAAGGGGCGCGTGATTATCTAGAAGTCGTCAGGTGGAATGCTTCCTCACACGCTTCGGGAAATTCCATGCGGTATTGTTTTTTAGACTTCAAGTTCCTTAGTGGTGGCTTGTTTTGGGTTGTCTCAGATACCGGTGCTAGTCACAAAAAAAGTCCTACTGGCTTGAAACAGGCTGAATTTGTAAGAAATATGAGGTGGACTCTTCCTGTAGCTGAGATTTATGGAATCAGATGCATAATCCTTTGGCGGTTAAAGCCCCTGCTTTCCAAGGACTAATTACAGGGAACACAGCTCATCAGAGGGAACCTGAAAAGACGCTGTGCAGTGTGTCCTATATCACACATGTGACATTTATGCTCGCTGGAGTCTGTCTCTCGATAATTGTTCTTCAGGATTTGTTGCTCAAGGGCTTATGGGAAAAATTACTCCTAATAGAAATACTATTATATTTTATTCACAGTATTCTAACTTTCAGAGGATTTAATGACAAATCTGTTCCCATTATGAGAGTAAAGTTAAATGTATTTCTAGATTTAAATAAAACATGCAGAAATAAGAATTTATAGGGAAAAAATTGCTGAACGAAGAGGGGGAATTGATGGAATGTCGTTTTCATCTGCCGAGAGCCTTGAGATGCGTCTTCACTCCGGTCAGGCAGGTTGGTCCTTCCTCTGCTCGGGATGGAGTGGACCCGGGATGCCGGGGGGACAGAGGACATGGGTCAGGAGATGCTACGGGCTCGATTTCACCTAGCGTAGGCACCGTGTCCGCAGTTCCCTGCCTGAGTGTCCGCGTACCTCTCAGCATCAGCGGCGAGCTCCTTCCTTGTCGTTTGTCTGTGACTCGCGCGGATATGACGTTTTCTGGGTTTCGTACACGCTCTGACCTCAGCCACATCCGCGCGCGCAGTTCGTGGGGCTGACTCATCAGCTAGAGGAACGGGCGAGATCGCGTCTCCACATTTCTTTCTATCCTTCCTGCCTAAAATAGCCAAGAGTTGTGGACGTGGGTCAGGGACGGGCCGCGTTAGCTTCCGGTGTGACCCTCGTCGCACAAGCGAGAAAACCCCAGAGCGAGCCGCCGAGTCTCCTGCTCTGGGAGACCGCTGGAGAGGGAGAGACGGAGGAACCGGTCGGGCCGCCGGCGAGCAGGTCTCTGCTTTGGGTGCTGCCCTCCTCCCCCGACCCCCCTTGTCCTGGGACCATGCAGTGACCCCGTGCTGACGTCCAGCCGGCATTCCGTCAAAAAGAAAACCACAAAATGGAGTCACTTGGGCTAGACAGAGCCAGCAAGCCGGGGCTTAATATCTAACCTAATTACAGTTTCTACCTCCCCCCGAAAATGCGGTCCTCACTGGCCAGACAGGGCTTTCCCGGGCAGCACGAATAAGGTAATAAGGTAATCTGTGCTGTGCGCCCTCCTCTCCCGCCCCCGGAAGGAAGATGAAGTAACGCCCCTCGTAAGACCCTTTTCCCTGAAGAAGATGACCTCGCCCAAAATAATCCCATTTTTTCTGTTTATGACTTCCTCGGCCTCTCTTTTAAAACCCTTTCCCTTTCTAGAGCCCTCTGGAATTCCCCTCCACATGCTAGCTGGCATGGATGTGGCCCAATTCCGGAATTGATTTAGAAAGACAAATAGGGGCGCCTGGGTGGCTCAGGTGGTTAAGCGGCCGACTTCGGCTCAGGTCATGATCTCGCGGTCTATGAGTTCGAGCCCCGTGTAGGGCTCTGTGCTGCCGGCTCAGAGCCTGGAGCGTCTTTCGGATTCTGTGTCTCCCTCTCTCTCTGCCCCTCCCCTGCTCACGCTCTGTCTCCAGGTCTCTCAAAAATAAATAAACATTAAAAAAAAAGTCAAACAGACTTTAAAATGGACTCGGTTGAGTTTTCGTTGACAGGTCAGTGCTGTGCACGGCAGGGGGAAGGCCACCCAGGGGCCTCACGCCCTTCTCTTGCTGGGTCTCGTCTGACTTGTAAAAACTCTTCCTAACGCCTGCCCAAGTGATTTACTATCGCTGTCCTTTACGGCTATACCGGCATCAATTATCGGGGCGACTACTAATGCCTTCTAAATGGGTTTCCCGTGACTCCCCGAGTACGGGGTTCACAGGGTGACACCTTTTCTGTTCCAGAGACACCGAGTCTGTGTGAGAAGGAGTTTTCGGAGCTTGGTTAACCTGGCTTCCAGTCCTGACCTGCTGTGTGACTCTGGACACGCCTTTTATACTCTCTGAGGTCCGGCCTATGTGTTATATGGGCACAGTATTGACTTCAAAGGAACGTTGTGACCATTTATTTAGACATGTGCGCGCGCGCACACACACACACAGACAATGCTTGGTCTATGGGTTGTTTAAAACATATATTACATCCTTAATGTAAATCGTTAATTTATATTTGCTTTACAAAATTAGAAACACACAATGCCTTCGTCCCAGGACGCCTGAGGGGCCCTGGAGAAGAGTCTGATGAATGATTGAAGCTTACTCCACTGCCTGTGGCTTTCGCAAGCTTCCGAATACACTTTCTGAACGAGTTTGCTGTCAGTGTTTCCCTGCCACTGCCTTTCACAGGGGGTGGGACGGGAGTGTTCCGGATTCTCAGGGAAGGGCCCACGTGGGGGTGCAGGAGGCTGTACACTTGGGATCAGAATCTCTATATTTCGGTCTAACTCTTCGCACTTCTGGCTGTTACTTCTATGACTTTGCCAAAGCCATTTAAATTTTCTATTTCTTGTTTGTGTCTATATCCCAGGCTGCAAAATAAAAATAATGAAATCACCTCTTCTGCTTGTTTTTTGGTCAGGCAAGTGGCACTCTGTTAAAGCTTAAAGTTCCCTTTGTATTCCGATCACTCGGGAAGGTACAGGAATGCCCGGAGCCTGTTTTCCAATCTCAGCACATTTGTGGGGAGTCTGATCACAGCTGTAGGAGAGTATTGATCTGGGCGATGCCGGGCTCACCACTCCTGGCCTTACATCTGCCGGTAGCTCTTCTGGGGAGTAAGCACTAATGTGGCAACGGATTTTTAAGTCTGGGGTCTTAAAATCCTTTTCTCCCCACGGGCCTCTGGCTTCTGTCTCTATGCTGCAAAGCACCCTCTCCCCCACTTTGTTTTGAGAGGTTTTTCCTTTTAATATTCTATCTTTTAAAAATATGTCCCTTTTGGGGATTGTTACGAAAGAATCTGAGTGGAAAGCAATACACCTGCAGTAAGTGCAAGTTATTTCAAAATAACTTCATTTTTCAATGAAATCTATTCCTGTCACCTCCTTGGTATAAAGTCACTTCTGCAATTGTATTTGGAACAACATTCCTTCATCAGGATGCCAGCTTACGGTTTCACCTCCCTGCCGGTCGCAGCCCTCAAATTCCCAAACAGGAATATACATAATACAACGCTGACCCTCTAGCGGAAGTGGGGTGGGGGTATTTAAAATTTAAAAATAGACATATTCGAATGTTTTCCAGCGTTATTGAGCTCTGCCTGGACACACATCCCTGCGACTGTCTACACGGTTCGGCGCGATGCTTTGATGCACGACTATGGAGCTCAGTAGGGCGTTTTTACTAAGGCATCGTGAAATGAGTTCAGACAAGAAATCTTTACAATAGTTTCCGATGCACGTGACTATTCTCTCACAACCTGCTTCGTCGTTTCTCTCCGAACTTTACGTTTTCTACTAAAACAGAACAAAACAAAACAAGACAGACAGTTTTCCGCGTCTGGGGAAGGCGGGCCCGCAGGGGAAGGAGCCGGAGTCGCCGACGCACCGGTCCCAAGCCTCCTCCCCGGCCCCGCCCCGGCCCCGCCCCCGCCCCGCGCAGGTAGCCGGCGGGCCGCGCGGCCGAGCGCACTTCCGCCCGCCGCCGCCAGGGGCGCCCGGGGCCGCGCGAGCCGGCAGCGCGAGCGCGGGCGCGGGGAGGGCGGGGGTGGGTGTGGCCGCAGGTGGGGCGCCCGCGCGGCGGTCGCGCGGCTCCGCAGAGCGGCGGCGGCGGCGGCGCGACCCCGGCCGGGAGCGAGCGTGCAGGCCCGCGCCGAGCCGCTGCCGGACGCCGCGGGTCCCGGGGCGGGGGGAAGCATGGAGCGAGCGGCGGGAGCCTTCCTCGGGATGCTCTTTCTTTTGTCTGCGCGGCCGTGGAGCGCGGCGGCGGCAGGGAGCACTTGTGAGTACGGCACATCTCTTACAACTTGCGGGGACAACTTACCATTTGTGTTTGTATTAGTAGCGAGTATTTGCAGACGGAGTCGCTGGCGTGGTTTGGAAAAGGAGGCATTAGCAAAATCTCTCCAAGTACCAGCGCCAAGATAGGATGGTTTCCTCATGCTTTTTTTTTTCTCCCCCTCCTGCCAAGTCTGAGATCCAGCAAAAGCCTGTATTTGACTTTTTTTTTTTTTTGTCTGCGGGCTGAGTCTTCATCGAGGAAGCTCAAGTTCTAGGAGAAGCTGCAGCGGGCATGAGAAGCCTGAGGCGCGGAGAGTCCAGCGGGGTGTGGGGGGGGAGCTTCGGAGGGAGGGGAGGCCAGCAGGCCGGCGTGGTCATCTATCTCCTTGCGGTGTAGATGTATTCGGTGGGAAGCGTGTCGGTGCGAAGCGGCGGGTCCTGCATTAGCGCACACGTTTGCAGTGGGCGCTCTGCGGAATCCGGGGCTCCGCGGCGCAGTCCGCCCTGCCCCGGGGGGTCCCCGGGATTCGGGTGGAGGGGAAACCAGCCTGCCATCCAGGCTCACGGAACTAGGGCGCCAGCCTGTGTGTCGCGATGTGCGCGTTTCCGATTTTGTGGGTTCGTTGGGGCTGCGTTAGCCTCCAGGTCCCGGGCTCGCTGACGCCGAGTCTCAGCTGGAGACCCTGCCAGCCCACCTTGAGGTGTCTGACTCTGGAAGTCAGAAGTTTTCAGAGCGTTGTTCAGACTGCAGTCTCCATCCAGGGCTTTTGTTTCCTTGAGGGATTTTAAGAAAGTCCCCCCGGTCGCCCCTGGCTGCCCCATCCGCCTAAAGAAATTAAAAAAAAAAAAAAAATCAGGTGTAGGGCTCAGGGCAAGCTAGGAATGCATTTCAGGAAAGGCTAGTAGGTATGTTCAGCAAACATACCGGGTATCCGGATTCAGCTCTTGGAGCCCCAACTCTGCCCTCCCTGGGAAGTTTGCTGAAGTGGGAAGCTACACATAAAGTTACCTTCCCACCCATTCATGCAGGGGTGCGCAGGGCCGTGATGATTTCGCGGTATCATCATCCAGTATCAGCTCATTTAATGCCGTATGGTGTATGAGTCACTCCGAGAAACGAGCCTTAATCTCCTTTAAGCAAATACTGCCCTGTGTTTCAGACACAGTGTTAATTTAGCTTGGGACAACTGCTCTGAATTAATTAAAATGGGGGCATTTCCATGCAATCAAATCCTTCAGTCCTGCAGTGGAGCACTTGTCATATTGCTAAGAAGTCAAAACGACTAGTACTACATGGTTTGCTGATATGAATACATTGGAGAATAACCAGACGTACTTACTCCGAGGTGCCATTAAAAAGTCACCGGAGGTCACTTAAGAAACGTGGCTTCGAAAATCCTTCCCACGAGAGAAAGCAGAGCGCCGGCTCGCCTTTCTTGTTTCCTTTGCTGTGATTGCAGCATATTGGCAAGATCAGCGGCGTTTATTTTCACTTAGTATTTTATTCCCTGAAGTCCCTGGAGGTATCGTGTTCTTTCGCACTGAGCATCCTTCTTACAAAGCACCTGCTCCGGGGTGCTCCGTGTCCGATTACCCGTGCAGGTTCCCGTGTCTGCACCGGACGTGTCTGCAAGCTCCGTCTCCCTGGGACTGAGTCTCCGGCTGACTCTTCAGATGTTGATGCTAGTTTTTGCTTTTCAGCCTCGTGCAGTTAGGCGCATTTGGTACTCTTATCAAAAGTTCAATAAATTAAAGAGCCTATGTAAATTTGCATTGCTAAGGACATTTTTGACAACTAAAGTTAAAGTCCTGGATGGGACCACCACAAACATGACCCTCTTCCAGGGGCAAGTATATATTTAAATGACTTTGCAGATTCAAAGATTCATAGAGGCCCCCCAGATGGCGTGTGATAAAGTCCTAGTGATCGCCTCCTGCGGTATCATTTGTAGCCGTGGAAGTAAGTGGGGAGTGAATCTCATGCCTGAATAGCTCATTTGGCTGATTCAGTTTTTCTTGAACTCCGGCGTATTTGGGAAGTGTGTGTTCACTGTGTGTGCAAGCAAGGTATGTCAGACATGGATTTCTGATCTGTTACCACTGATTCGAGGCAGAGGGGTCTTTCTTTGTTGTGCCCCATCATTCGAGAAATTCTAGAGAGGTGTTTGCCAGTTTGCCAGCAGGGCGGGTTTCAAGCTACGAACAAGAAATCACGAACATCAACATTGCTCAGTTTTTTGTTGGCTATCCTTTTTTTTTTCCCTCCCTGTTTCAGGAGCTCAAATAACCCGTTCAGACGGGACTTTAAAATGAACAAAAATGAAATATCCTTGAGCTCTAAACATATTCATGAGAGGCGTAAATGAGTAACAACAGCAACAAAAGACAAAAAGCTTCTCCCCAAATGGACCCAAAGACGGATCGACTGTATTTCCAGTTGGTTCCTAGTAGGAAACTGGCCAGCCAGGAGTCAGCCCGGAGGAGATTTCCAGACTGAGACACCGTCTCCAGGATCAGGGCTCGCTGTAAAGCTTTGACGTCTCAGAGATTACATACGTGTGATACAAATCTTTTTAATCAGTGCGAAGTTCTAAATCAGGAAGATGGTACTCTGGAGGGAAAACGTCCCGTGACCGTGGGCTTGTTTTGTTGTTCTATACTCTCTGTCTTAATGAAGATAAAACGAGTTGAACAAACTGCATCCTCCAACACACAGCCGAGGACTTGATATTTAGGGGAAAAAATGTGAGCCTCTACCGGGGTGTGCCTTTTAGAACCCTCTGTCCTGACTGGAGGCGAGCGTGCTCTCGTGTGGATGTATCCTCTTAAATCACTCAAGAGGGAGTTATCCTAGAGGTGTCCAAGTTCGAGCCCTACTTTCTTGTTATGTGGGCTGTTGGCGCCTTTCATTCTTCCCAAGAGCCACAAGTGGAAGAAGGGGAGAGCTCTCTGCTTGAGAATTCTTCTTGTGGTCCACAGCTCCGTTTTGAATTTCAAGACCTTGCGGGAGGCAGAAGAGATCCAATCAGAATATGAAAACGTGAACATCTTGATCGCGTGTCTAGTGTCGTAAGCCTGTTTCCTGGAAGGTGCCTCACTCTGAGGAGTAACGTTCGCCCCCTCCCCACTTAGGAACGACACAAGTGAAAGTTGATGGACAGCTGGATTATCTTCCCTGTGGAAGTAAAGTACAAGCCATAGCCAATAGCCGCTGCACCCCGCCCCCCCAGTCTCCCCTGAATCAGGATGGACGCACATGTTAGAAACTTCAGTCATTGATCGTGATTCTTTGTGATGTAAGTGGTGACATTTTTACAGATCCGGGGATTCCAGTTAGGGAGTATGACTGCCTTGTTCTCGCTTTGTTAAATCTCAGTATTTGTAATTTTCTCTAGAAGCTTCCTTGTGATTCCTTCCCCTGTCAAAAGTGCCCTTCTTGTTGCAAGAAGAAAGGATCTATTTCTGGCCCACTGCAGGTGGGGTAAACCCTTTGAGTTGCCCTCCTAGGAGTGATAATGTGAATTTGTTTTTATATATTGACACCCGCCCTCTTCCCCATTAAATCCTAGACCAGAGAGGTCTCTGACGGTGAAACGGGGGTGCAGCTCAAGCTAACGTGGGAAACAAACCCATGAGCTTCTTGACTACCTGCTGTTTGATCCGAGCAATAAACATGTTAGCACCTCAGTTTGAAGGTTGGGACCAGAGCTGAACCCTCCCTTCATTCGACCCTGAGCTTCTCTGCGTGCAGAAGCAACACTGTATCTTCTTTCACGCAAGTGTGTTAATACAATCCTGTGCTAGAAGTTATCACACAATAGTATCCTTTTAAACTGTGAGTAAGAGTTCGATGGAATAGTGAGACGCTTGTAGCCTGGGAAACTGTCCTAACCCGGTGACATGATTCACCTTAATCATTCGGTATAAAAATATATGCATGCAGAACTGGGTAACTGGACATAACGCTACGGTCGCTAAGAACTATGAAATCACGAGCGTTTATTTAAGCAAACGTGTTCGTCATGTGTCTCTTCTCGAGGGTTTTGTTTTTCAGAAACAGTGGAACCATTCTTTGTAATTATTTGCTAAGTGTCATCAAAACTATTGCCGACGGAGCCTATACGATCCTCCAGTAATGTCATGAGTGCTAAGAGGCTCAGTGTCGTCTATAAGGGAATTTCGCTTGGCTAGTATGGACTAAAATGATTCCCGTATTTTAACACTTGAGGCTTCTCTTTGCCTTAATAGCATGCTTAGTGTTCGTCTGCAGTGAGTCTGGTCTCCCAGGTTAATCAGCCCGGGGTGTCAGAGGGCGTACCCGGGGAGCAGGTGAATGGGGAGTCCCTTCTCGATGCAGCGAAGCGTGTTGGGGAAACTGAACACGGAGCGTAGGGGTATGTGCTTGAGCAAGAGCTGGAGCTGAGACTTTTTGGACAGAGCCTTCAACAACCTGGTAAACAGATCCTTAGTTACGGTATTTGAATACGATTCCCGGGAATACCCAGGTGAGGATGCTTTTGGAAACGGAGAGAAAACAAGAACAGCTTCTCTCCTAAAAACTTACAAAGTCCGTGGTGACGACCGGCACAAAGAGACAGGCAAGAACAGAGCCCGGTTTTCTGGCGCTCGACGCTTACATGGTTTGGGGAGACTCTTTAAGCAAAAACAGACGACAGGACCCTGAGGACACAGCCTCAGTGACCCTCCCAGGCCTGGAAGGGTGTGTTTTGGGGGGAGGACCAGAGGTCGTGAAGATCTGTGTCTTTGAGTTGATTTTGGGGGAAAAAAAACGACCCCAGATCATTCCAAAGTCCTTCATAAGCGGCGTATTCACTAACAGAAACGTCTCAACCGAACCAATTTCAAGTTGAAGTTTTCTCCTTAAATCAAAATTAGACTTTGAATATAAAAGTATGAAATAGCTCCAACAATTTGGGAAGTGATAGATCCAAGGTTCTTCCCCCCACTTCCTTTTAGAGCCTTAAAAAGGCGTGGCTTCCGCATATAGAAGTCTGCAGAGTAACTTCTGCAGGGTCCCCTTGCCACCCGCCTGCCACCTGTGGCCTGCCGTGCTGCCGATTGCTTCAGGCGTCGCTTGCTTTGTGTCGAATAACTTTCAAACCCTGAATTATTTATGTCGGCCTATTTCTGAAAGGCATTAGACTAAGTGTAACATGTTCCTTCAAAGTAGACATCCTTGTGATTCCTAGTTTGGATTTTATGGCATAGGATTACAGATGTCTTGGGGCGCCTAGGTGGCTCATTTGGTTAAGCATCTGACTTCAGCTCAGGTCATGATCTCACGGTCTGTGGGTTCGAGCCCCACGTCGGGCTCTGTGCTGACAGCTCAGAGCCTGGAGCCTGCTTTGGATTCTGCGTCTCCTTCTCTCTCTGCCCCTCCCCCTCTCAAAAATAAATAAATATTAGAAAATGTAAAAAATGTCTTTTATCATATGTTAAGAAAAATATGCAAAAACGCTGCAAACAGACGGTGTGGCAGCCTGACCGTTTTGCGCAGAGCCTTGTTTGATGCCCTCATGATCGTTTAATTATTCAAAAGAACAGAGACCCGCCTCTGACTTGGTCATTTACTGTTTGATCAGAGCTTAGACACTAAGATGTTACAAGTTAAATTGATTTTTGTTCAGGTTCAAAGGGTAACTACAAAGGTTTTACTGCCCTGTAGCATCGTCGTAGGACAAAAAAAAATGGTGTGATGTATCTTCTGTGGGTTGTGGCTTTTATCACCTGGTAGCACTCTGGATAAGATGCTCACGGAGGGTGTGTGACATCTGACCCAGAGAGAGACTCACGAAAGAGCTCGCTTTTGAACTGGCAAAGACAATGTTTTTGGATGGTCCTTTCGGAGGGTATGGTGAATGGTGTGTCAGGTTCTTAGATTTATGTCTCCCTGAGTTTTATTGAGATGTGCCTTCCCGAGAGCGTGTCCCTGGCTAGCCTGTGCAGTTGCTGTCCACGGAGGAGGGATTCCTATGCCAGTGTTCGCTGGGCCGCTGCGGGACGTGGCTGGAGGACCTCGTCTGGAATCCGTGGTGGGTCAGTAACCTCAGGCAGTTGTGCCCCAGACCTGAGGTCCCCCAGGCGCCCGGCATCCTCATCCCGTTGCTCGGGGTGTTCAAGACCGAGCCCGAGATTTCTCCGGAGCTTGTGAGCAAGCAGGGAAAGTCCAAGCTTGCGTGACAGCAGGAGTGACCCGCTGCCTCGAGACATTAAATTAGGCGCTGCCTGCAGGACTCGCGGTTCTAATTAGTTTTGTGTGGTTTTTTTTTTTTTTTTTTAATTTTAACATCTCTAAATCCCCAGGCAACCAGAGAGCTTGATAAAGTTAAGTTAAGCACACTGTTCCTGGGAGCGAGGAACTGCCGGCAGGGGGTGGCAGAGTGACCGCTGTGTGCCTGTCTGTGTGTGTGTGTGTCCCGAGGATGTGGACAGGCAGAGAGAGCTGCCGGAGGGATTAGGAACCCCTGTCAGTCGTTATAAGCGAGTCATGTGGTGGATTAGGCGGCAATCCAGTTTTGTGGAATGGAGTCATTTCTTATCAGCCGTTGTGTATAATGGGTGTTCTTCAGTTTGGATTTCTGAGCGTGTGAACGATTCAGACATATGACATCCGCCCTGTCCCGGGTCATCCCGAGGCAGAGGTGCTGTGTCCCCTGGAGTGGGGACGCAGCTGTCCCGAACCCGCAGCCCCCACCCTGTCCTGGTCCCTGGGAAGAGCTTACTAGGGAATGGCCGGTAGGCTTTAGATTTAAAAGCCAGTAGATACACGAATTTCCAATTAGCATTAGAAAATAATGCAGTAATTTGATTCAGATCAAAGAAAGTCATTTTAATCAAAACCATTATTATGGAAGAAAATATTCAAAGAACTGGGATCGATTTTAATGTCTCAGATTTGGCAGATTTAAGAAAAATAATACGTGTCTGTAGACATCTGTTCAAATGTTTGGAGATTATCGAGATTAAGGATTTATTGTGTAGCTTTACATTTGCTGTGTTTTTGATGTCTACAACTCGAGAAAAAGGCACCGGGGTGGCTCAGTCGGTGAAACATCCGACTTCGGCTCAGGTCATGATCTCATTCGTGAGTTTGAGCCCCACGTCGGGCTCTGTGCTGACAGCTCAGGGCGTGGAGCCTGCTTTGGATTCTGTGTCTCCCTCTCTCTAACCCTCCCCTGCTCACGCTCTTCCTGTCTCTCTCTCTCTCAAAAACTAAAACTTGAGAATTAGAGCATTGCCCCACTAACGGTATTATGACATGAAAAGAAAATATAACTAGCTGTGTACTGTCACCAGGCCAGCCAGCCGCCCTGCGTGTGTGAGTCTTAGACTTCTGGTTGTGTTGGTTCATGGCAGTTCTCATCGAAAAACCTGTGAGCCTTGACATCCCCAAGAACGTCCTTTTTTCCGATGTGGAATGTGTAGGCATTGCTAAAAGTTAAAAAAAAAAGATGGAGGGCTCACGGAGGGCATGTTGATAGAGCTTAAGGTGTGTCTCGGGGAGTTTAGGGGAGCCAACACCAAAACTCGGCTTTCTTAAAGTGTCACGAACATTTCCGGAAAGAAGTTTTGCAGACACAGACCCCAGGAGAGTCGATGGATACCAGAGTCTGTTCCCTGTAAGGGAAAGTCAGGCGGTCCCTTCTGAATTACAGCGCACGGCTGAGAAAACCCAGTGTTGGTTTTCCGGATCGCCAGAATGAAGCTTCGATCGTTAAGAATTTATTATTACTGGTCACCATGAGCCACTGATCCGCTTTAGTAAGCCCCGAAGACCTGGTCTTCGAGAAATTTACATCACCGCTGATGACTGATTTTACTTGTTCTCCTTGTAAGTGACGGGACTCGTTTGTTGGAGGACAGGTTGCACGTTTGCCTGGCAAAGGATCCTTTTCCTCGTGAATATTGTTAGCAAGGTGAGGCAGGAGGGAGTGGAGGGCTAGCGTGTGCTTGAACGTGAAAAAGACACCTATGTCATTAATCATGGCCTGTTCCCTAGGGTCCCCCACACCCCCATTCCTAGAGCCTCCAGGAGCCTCTTCCTCGTCCACTGTCTTGGACACAGGATGACTTGGCTCTTAGGCCGAGCATCTCCCCGGGTTGACTTGCGTGGATTGGGCTGGCCCAAGAGGCGTCCCTCTGCCTGCACTGCCACCTGCAGGGACCAGCCCTGGGTGGGAGGGTGGCAGGGAGGGGGAGAAGGTTGCGCTGCGCCCAGGAACACTTTTCAAGACTCAGTGGTTGTTTGATGTTGTACGTCAACAAGTGAGAAACGGGGCGTCGGGATTAGGTATCGGCAGGCATCTTTCAGTGACAGGTGACCAACAGAAAACCCAGCCAAATGGACTTAAACCAAAAGGGGACTAGTCGGGGCACACTGCTTCATTTCAGGCACGTTGGAGCCACTTGGTGACGCTGGGCCGTGAGGGCCAGGGCTCTCTTCCTCTCTCCGCTCTGACTTCCCACGTTGGCCAGGCACTCTGCAGCGTCCTGTGTGGCAGCTCCGTGGCCAAGGTCGAGCCGTCTGGGCAGCACTGCCGGAGAGAATGCTCTCCCCTACTTGGACTTGGCCCTTGTCGCTTTGAAGTAGTGAGCATTTACTTATTTGTTCATTCCCTTGTTCCAAACTCCAGGCGAACAGGGACTTCTCGAGGGAACAGGGGTAGTCCCGAGACAGTGGGCTGGTGAGTGAGTAAAAAGGTGAGTGATTCTCTTTCCCAAAACACCCAGCGGAATCCCTGGATCCGACCTCCGTGGTCTCTGCTGGGTAGCGTAACTGTTCTTCCCTGAAGACTGTGACAGGAGGGAGTGGCCTTCCGACTGACCAGGAGTGGGGCTGGCAAGTGACTGGGACTTGGTCCCTGACCAGGTGCTCCGCCTGTCTCTCTTGACGAGGAAGCGAAGTGCACCATCCATTTAGGTAATTAGCTTAACATCTATTACGAAAGCACTGGCTGTCGGGCTCTTATCTGCTTCGTACAACAGATGGCTGGTTACGTGTACGCCTCCTCCATTAGATTTTCAACGTCCTGAAAAGAGAATCACATTTCTTTGTCCCTACAGCTCTGCTGATGGCGCTCCATAAGTATTTACCAAAAATAAAAATAAAAAAAGGAGAGAGAAGAAATTAATATACTGAAAATACGCTGGTTTGAAAGTATACGGTGAAATCATGGAGAACCCTCCTGGGTGTTTTGTAATCATTTTGCAGGTAGCCTAATAAAAAATTAATTTTTACGCGAGTGTCCCCGAGCTCACCCTTTGTCCGTGGAAAGATCCACCGGCTGATTTTGAATGTTTCATTTTCTTTCCGAAGCGAAACGCACGACATGATTTCTGGCCCGAGGCTTTGATGAGAAGCGTGATGCAAGTTATAAAAGCTGCTGGGAGGCCCCCGAGGGACCGCCGAGCTGGCCAGGTGTCAGGGGCGCTCCCCAGGACCAAGGAGCAGGAAAGAGGGGGCCGTGAGACAAGATGTCTGTTTCCAGGGAGGTCCCGGGTCAATTCCGAGCCGGGCTCCACAGTCAGGGTCTGAAGTGGAGGCGCCTGGGAGCAGCGTGTAGCTGGAGTTCTCCAGAAGCCCGGTTTATCAACTAGACAAGTGAAGGAGGCAGCATTTAATCCCGGCGGGAAAGGCTGGGGGCGGATCAGGGCAGACAGATGGCCGTCGCACCTCAGCGTGGGTGTCCAGTTCTCTCCTTGGCAGCCAGGAGGCTGAACTCATTTGAGTCGCAGCTGTCTCTGGCGTGGCGGCCGGGGACTCTGTGTCCGGTAACCTGGTGTGCCAAGACGAAGCTCCCTCCCGTCGTGCCTTCGGACTTGACACCCCTGGTCTGGGCTGGGGATTTCGAAGTCGATTCTTGGCTGGGCCTTCCTGGCGACAAAACCTACTATTACTGAACGTTTTTACGACTGGCAGGCTCAGAAGCGTGATGACGTGTAAAATTACCTCTGATTTCAAACGAACATTGTTTCTAATTTTGTGTTCAGAGTTACGTAGCGGGGGCACCGTGGAGGTCTATAAACAGAGGATTCCAGCAGCCTGCTTTCAAATAGCATTAAACTATGAAATTCAACACATGTTTTAAAGTCATGGACCGCATTTCCAGATAGGTGAGAGGGAGAGGTCGTTTGGAGTATAGCTGACTCACCGTGTTCCGTCTGTTTCAGGCACACGGCGTGCTGATTAGGTGACTCCATGCTTTGTCCTAGGCTAACTAGAAGTGTGGCTCTCGCCTGTCACTGTACGGCACTGTCACAGTACCGCCCCCAGGCTGCACCAGTCAGCTCATAACTAATTCATCTCATAACTGGAAGCCCATCCCTTCGGCTTCCCTTCACCCATTTTGCCCTTCCCCTCTGGCAACCACCAATTTGTTCTTTGAATTTCTGGGTCTCTTTCTGCCTTTGTCTGCTTGTTCTTTTTTATTTTTTAATTCCACATATAAATGAAATCATATGGTCTTTGTCTTTTTTGTCTGATCTATTTCACTTAGCATGATACCTTCTAGGTTCATGCATGTTGTCACAAATGGCAAGATCTCATTCTTTTTATGGGCGGGTAATATTCCATTGTACATATATGTGATACACACACCAGCATACCGCATCTTCTCTTATTATTTTTTTAATGTTTATTTAATTTTTAAGAGACAGAGCGTGAGCAGGGGAGGAGCAGAGAGAGAGGGAGACAGAATCTGAAGCAGGCTCCAGGCTCTGAGCTGTCTGCACAGGGTCCGACGCGGGGCTCGAACCGACGAACTGGGAGATCATGACCTGAGCCGAAGTCGGACGCTTAACCGACTGAGCCCCCCAGGCGCCCCCACATCTTCTTTATACATTTATCTATTGATGGACGCTGAGGTTGCTTCCATATCTTGACTATTGTAAATAATGCTTTTATAAACATGGGGGGGGAACATATGTTTTGAATTAGTATTTTAATTTTCTTTGAGTAAATACCCGGTGATGGAATTCCTGGATCATATGGTATTTCTAATTTTAGTTTATCTTCGAGGAACCTCCTTACTGCTGCCATAGCGGCTGCACCAATTAATATTCCCACCAGCAGGGGGTGAGGGTCCCTTTTTCTCCACATCCTCGCCGACACTTGTTGATTTCTTGTCTTTCTGGGTTTGGCCATTCTGACAGGTGTAAGGATCTGGTTTGCATTTTCCTGGTGATGAGTGATGTTGAGCATCATTTCATGTGTCTGCTGGCCATCTGCATGTCTTTGGAGGAGTGTCTCTTCAGGCCCTGTGCCCGTTTTTAATCGGATTACTTATTTATTTATTTGGTGTTGAGTTGTATAAATTCTTTATATATTTGGGATATTGAGCCCTTATCAGACATTTGCAAATATTCTCTTTCATTCGCTAAGTTCTCTTCTCATTTTGTGGATGGTTTTCCTTTGTTGCGCGAAGGGTTTTTTGTTTTGGAGTAGCATCACCTGTTTTATTTTTGCTTTTATTTCCCTCGACGCAGAAGACGTATCTAGAGAAATGTTTCCGTGGCGCCTGGCTGGCTCAGGTGCTCAAGCACCTGGCTCGTGATTTCGTCTCAGGTCGTGATCTCACAGTTCGTGAGTCGGAGCCCCGCATCAGGCTCTGCGGTGACATGGTGGAGCCTGCTTGGGAGTCTCTCTCTCCCACTCGCTCTCTGCTCCTCCTGTGTGCTCTCTCTCTCTCTCTCTCAAAATAAATAAACTTAAAAAATTATAGAAAAATGTTTCTAAGGTCGATGTCCAAAAGATTACTGCTTATGTTTTCTTCTTGGAGTTTGATGGTTTCAGGTCTCACGTTTAGGTCTTTAATTCCTTTTGAGCGTATTTTTGTATATAGTGTAAGAAAGTGGCCCAGGTTCATTCTCTTGCATGTAGCTGTCCAGTTTTCCTAGCACAGTTTGTGGAGCAGACTCTTTTCCCCGCTATATATTCTTGCCTCCTTCGTGGTAAATTAATTGATCGTAATCATGGGTTTATTTTTGGACTCTCTTTTCTATTCTCTTGACCTCTGTGTCTATTTTTGTGCCAGTACCATGCTGTTTTGATTGTTAGAGCTTTGTACTCTATCTTGAAACGGATTGTGATACTTCCAGCTTTTTTCTTCTTTTTCAAGATTGCTTTGGCTACTCAGAGTCTCTTGTGTTTCCATATAAATTCTAGCATTATTTGTTCTAGTTCTTTGAAAACCACTATTGACATTTCAATTGGGATTTCACTGGTAAAGTGTTATGACATTTTAACAATATTAATTCTTCCAGTGCCTGAACATGGGATATCTTTCTATTTTTTGTGTGTCTCGTCTTCAGTTTCATCCGTCGTGTTGATAGTTTTCAGATCGCAGGTCTCTCACATCCTTTGTTATTTGTGGGTATTTTATGCTTTTAGGTACAATTGTAAATGGAATTATTTTCTTAATTTTTCTTTCTGCTACTTTGTTATTTGTGTACAAAAATGCAACAGGTTTTTGTAGATGAATTTTGTATCCTGCAACTTTATTGAATTAATTTATTAGTTCTAATAGTTTTTTGTGCAGTCTTTAGGGTTTTCTATCTATAGTATTATGTCATCTGCAGATAGTGCCAGTTTTACTTTTTCCACAGCAATTTGAATGCCTTTCATTTTTTTTCTTTGATTGCTATGGCTAGCCCTTCTGGTACTATTTTGAATAAACGTGGTAAGAGTGGACATTCTTGTTTTGTTTCTGATCTTAGTGGAAAAACTCAGTTTTTCACAATTGAGTATGATGTTAGCTGTGGGTTTTTCATGTGTGGCCTTATTGTGTTGAGGTATGTTCTCTCTAAGCCCACTTTTTGAGAGTTTTTATCATGAACGGATGTCGAATTTTGTCAAATGCTTTTTCTGCATCTGTTGAGATAATTATATAATTATGGGGGGATAGTTTGGATAGGAATCCTCGAATGGGAATTCCGCTTTGAAAAGTTAATGTCCATTTTGTGATCGTGGGTAATTTACCTCTTCTCTTGGTATCTCAGTTTATTCATCTCTAAAAATATAATTAGTAATAATAACCGGACTCATAGAGCTGCTAGGAAGATTCCAGTCATTACTGTATGTAAATAATGTCTGGAAGATAGCAAATCCCGAGTAAATTTTCCCATTATTGTTGCCGTTGCTGACCTCCAGTGTAAAATCAGAAACGTGACTTTATTCCGTGATCCTGGGTAGAATAATGAGACAAGCAATATTTTAAGAAAACCATTTGTACTAGGTTTTTCCATGATCCAAAATATCAATATAATCAAGATTAGGATAATATTATGTAAAAAGAATATTAAAAATAACAAAAACCCTGATACATTTTGGCTTTCTGTAATATCATATCTCTGTAAGTAATAAAGTTACTGAGATTTAGCTCTTTGGATCAACTTGCCATTAGCAGTTTTAATCTTTAACTTCTTTCAATTTTATATGTTTTTTCTTTAGCCAAGAAGGATTCCCCAGATCAAGATAGCATGCCCCTGAGACGGGTACTGCCTGTTATCTGGCTATTTTCGCTGAAGTCTTCTAGGATGTATAGTATCTGGCCATTGACACGATTGCTGAGACTTTATGATTGTTAGATGAATGTTAGTCTCAAGCCAAACATATTCGCCTGTGCTCTGGGATGCAGTCTCAATTCGAACGGATATGAAGACATCAGTGTGGATCCTTGGAGAGGGAGCATTACTGCCTGATTTTGAAAGTTTAGGTTTAGCTCTGTTTCTTCAAGTTGTTCCTGGTCCCTTTCTTCCAATTATCCCCGCCCCGACTTGTTCAAACCCTTCATATCTCCAGAATTTGCATACTATAATAGTCTCCGTGGCTTCCCTGTCACTAACTTAACCTCCTTCTAACCCATTTTATCCTGTTGGCAGAGTTATCTTTCTAAAGTTTGTTTACCTGATGATCTTACTTTCCTCAGTAAAACTTGCATACATTTTCTCACACACACACACACACACACACACACACACACACGGGCACCTACACTCCTTGAAAGGTCCCTTCTCTTTGCTCACTGCTTTCATCCCCTGGTTTAGCTGACCCTGAACTCCAGCCACCTCACCGCACTGGTTTTCTTTCACCATGGCCTTCGCTCCCCCTCCCTCTGCCTCCAGCTCTGTCTCCCCATGTCTCGTCTTCCTGTTGGATGTGTTTTACTTCTGCAGACATCGAGGGTCATGGATCCATGTCCAGGAAACACATGCTTGCAGTAAGAGGAAAAACATAAAACACATAATAGAAACAATCCACCATGAGGGAGAATCAGAAGAAATAAGAAACTGCACAATCAGATGAAAATAAATATAGATATGGAAAGCAATTTAGGATGTACAATTTGTTGTGTATGTGTAAAGAAATAAAAGATGGGAAGAATGGAAAGAATAAGAGATGAATAGCAGAAGTGTAAAAGAACAGTGCTGAGAAATTAAAACTGAACACACTGGGATGAAGAATTCAATGACTGCTGACGCAGCAGGTTAGACACAGGTGGAGAGAGACTCAGCAAATTAGAAGACAAATATGGAATAAATAGCCAGCATGCACCATAGGGAGACTGAGACGTGGGAAGTATGAAAGCCAGACCAAAGGGAAGAGTGAAGAGTGTGACAAGATCTGTGTGTCTCATAGGAGTTCTAGAAGGAGGAAATGTGGGAAGAAGAAACACTTAAGAGGTAATATATAGAAATTTCCCAGAATAGGGATGCCTGGGGGGCTTAGTCGGTTGAGCATCCAACTTTGGTTCAAGTCATGATCTCACAGTTTGTGATTTGGAGCACCATGTTGGACTTTGCACTGATTGCACAGAGCCCGCTTCGAACTCTCTGTCTCCCTCTCTCTGCCCCTTCCCTGCTTGTGTGTTCTCTTCTCTCTCTCAAAAATAAACAAACATTAAAAAAAGTTAAAAAAAAAGAAATTGCCCAGAATTACAAAGCGACCAATCTTTAGATTCAGGTAGCCTCTCCAAATCCCTAGTCATACAAACAAAAAGAAATTCTCAGTCACCGCAACACTTTATGCTGGAACTGCTGAAACTGGAATTGAGAGATGATAACAGCAGCGTAGGAAAGGAATAACAAACAATAAAAGCAGAGACATGAACAAGATCTTAAGGTTCTGACAGAGAATAATTACCAACCAAGAATTGTAGACTTGCTGACTTTATGGTTCAAGAATGAAGGTGAGATAAAATCATTCATAGAAAAAATAAAATCCAAGACCATTGAAGACCAACAAACTTTCACTAAAGCAATGTTGATGGAGGGGCCCCTGGGTGGCTCAGTGGAGCATCCTACTCTTGATTTTGGCGCAGGTCATGATCTCATGGTTCTTGGGTCAAGCCCTTTGTTGGGCTCCATGCTCAGTGCTCACAACACAGAGCCTGTTTGGGATTCTCTCTCTCCCTCTCTATCCGCCTCACCCCTCCTTCTCGCTCTTTCTCTCCCTCTCTCTTTCAAAATGAATAAATAAAACTTAAAAAAATGTTGATGGATAAGTTTAGCAAGAAAGAAAATGATTACAGAGGGCAGTTATGAGAGGTGAGACTAATAGTGTGCAAATGTAATCGCATATTTGAGCAATAATAAACCTGTATGTACAGCATTGGTGTGGAATGAAAGTTGATGGAATGAAAAGAAAGAAGACATGATAAATTTACGTAAGCAACTGAAAATATACGTGGAAAGGGGTGACCAGACAGAGCATCCTATGCTCCTTGAATTACTTTGTGAAGGAATTAAAATCTGTGTAATTGTAGACTTTGGTAAATTGTTAACCAGAATGCAGTGTAAAATTTTAAGGAGGCCCATGAGGAGAATTGTAATAGGAAGTATACATTCCAACCCAGCATAATAAAAAAAAAAATAGAATAAGTCAGGGGGAATTTTCAGTCTATTCACTAGAAAGCAAGAAGAGAGGGGAAGACAAAAAACTTTGGATAAAATAGGCAAATAAGTACATAAAGTACATACACCAAAGTGATGAGGATATAGAGATTCGAGGGGCGCCCGGGGGGCTCAGTCGGTTAAGCATCTGACTTCAGCTCAGGTCATGATCTCGCAGTTTGTGAGTTCAAGCCCTGTGTCGGGCTCTGTGCTGACAGCTCAGAGCCTGGAGCTTGCTTCGGATTCTGTGTCTCCCTCTCTCTCCCTCTCTCAAAAATAAATAAACATTAAAAATATTTAAAGATTTGAATAAATTATTTCTAGTTTTTATTTTTATGGGTTTATAGTACATTGGATAGTATTATTCAGACTTTCAACCAAATAGAGAATATTTGCATTTTTACTCGACCAAAAAGCCAATTTTAATAAATTTCAAAGTACCGTTACCCTACAAAGAAAGAAGATTTCCTAAAATGGAAAAGGAATAACGCATTTCGATCACAGAAGCCCATGTCGTGCTGGGTTAGATAAATGGAGAACAATAATGGAAATTGTCAAATGAAAATAGTGGAAATGGGGAAAAACAGGGAAACATGGCCCCAGGTTTGGCCACCGAAGAGCGTGACGTAAACCGATCTGCTGTCTTGGACCGAGAGCTTGTCTGACTGCCACGGAGCAGTAAGACCAGAAACCAAAGGAGGGGCAGAGAGAAATCTAAGTCAGGAGGGAAAATAACTTTTACACTAGAAATTTACAGTCCAACTATTATTTAAATCACCATAAGCCATGAGTGGGAGGATGACAAGGGAGAGGAATATATTTTGGGAAATCAGTAGAATTTCACCTTAGATGTCGTTCAAAAGTTGAGGTCGAGCATTGTGTTCAAAATAGAAGGATAATCAGTGGAAAATGAATTAAATGCGATATTGTGCGTGCTGTTCAACGTCACGAAACTGATTTTCCCCTTTAGGAAAAAGCCATGTTTTCCGTTTCATGGTTTGATATGAGTGTATGTTTATTCATTCATCTGTCCTTTATCCGATATCAAGAATATTCTTCAATAAACAAGGAAAATGTGTTTGTACTTGAGAATGGGTGAGTGGGATCATTTAAGTGTGTCGAGTTTTTCATCTAATCTCCTTTCCTTTTCAAAGTTTAGTTATTTAATTTGAGAGAGAGAGAGAGCAAGCTGGGGAGGGGCAGAGAGGGAGAGAGAATCCCAGGCAGGCTCCGAGCTGACAGCACAGAGCCTGATGCGGGGCTCAGACTCACGAACTGTGAGATCACGACCTGAGCCAAAGTTGGGTGTTTAACCGACTGAGCCACCCAGGCGCCCCTAATCTCCTTTCCTTAGGTAGCGCTGGTGGAGTTACAGTGATAATTGTAAAAATGACAATTGGCACTACTGGGGGATTTGGGTGGCACAATTTAATTCATGCTCCTAACACCTTCTCAGTATACTCACGACCTATGAAGTTTCAACAGTTACTATTGGTGATAAATTACTGGGACGTTTGTCCATGGGTGATTGAAATCTCGAACTGTTCCTCATATTTTAAAAGAGAGCAAAATATTGGATTTTTATCATGCATTTTTTCTGTTAAAATCTGCAGTTCCCTGAGGTTAGCAGATTTGTATCTTGTATAAACTAATTTTAGGTTCTGTGGTTTTATATAATGTTTTACACGGTGCAGAGATAAGAGTCAGGTTTATAAAAGAAAAGGCAGTATCTATACATGGTATAAGTCAACACATGCTGTGAATTTTAAATCTCTACTTGCTGCTGAATTAAAACATTTCCGCTCCTTTTTGACATGAGTGCTGCATATCAGCACAGCTCAGAAGGTTAGTAGAAAACCCCACCCTCTTCGGGTAGACTTTTTTAAAGAAATGTTTAGTTGCACCCTGTGAAAATAACACCAAACAGCTATATGATCTGTATAAATGTGTCTAATGAGACTTCTGAGAACATAGTACTCTATCAGTAGTGATCTAAGTTTGATGTATGTGTACACACTCAACACACACGCGCGTGCACGCTCCCTAAAAACGTTGGGATTTTCCACTTGTGTAACCACGGTGGCCTCTAGTTTTGAATAAACATGAACAATGAAACCAAATGATTGTTTTATGGAAATTTTTTTGGCAGAGACCCAAGTTTCCAGTGAACTGTTACTATTTAAATTTAAATAATTTCTAGGTAAACATTACATTGAACAGCAGTGCCGTAATATCCTAGAACCTCAGTGGATTTAAACCAGAAAATATTTAACGGTAAGTGAATTGTATTCACACCATAATATCATCGGAATTCTATACTGTATCCGATCCCATCATGTCAAAACCTTTCTATTCCACCCCCCCCCCATGTATTTTGTCTACATTCTTGGGACTCTACAAAGACATTACTGTCCCGTGCTTCCCTCACCCCCCAACAAAATGGGAGAAACGGGATTTTGTGGAGGGATGGTGTTCAAATACTCATGCTTGGGACACACTGAGGGTACTTCCTGCCACTGACTGCAAAGTTCTTTTGAATAGCTGCCCTTTGTTAACTCTCTGACAGGAGAGAAGAAGGGAGAGAGGGAAGGAGACAAGGAAGAAGCAGAGGAGGGAGGCAGGGCGGGATGGAGAGCGAAAGTCAAGTGTATCCAAATTACCCAGCAGAGCTTATGGCCAGACTTTTGCCTGTAGTCACACCAGCCTTTTAAAGCTCCCAGTTGATTATTTAAACAACAAAATACATATTTCTTTTCTTAAAATTTTTTTAAAGGTTCATTTATTTTTGAGAGACAGAGAGAGAATGCGAGCAGGAGAGGGGCAGAGAGAGAGGGAGACACAGAATCTGAAGCAGGCTCCAGCTCTGAGCTGTCAGCACAGAACCCGACTCGGGGCTCAAGCTCACGAACCGTGAAATCATGACCTGAGCTGAAGTTGGACGCAATGCAGGTGCCCCAGGAGATATATATTTCTTAACGATGGCGTGTTTTCTGTTTCTCATTCTTATAAAGCAGTGAGTCTTTAGCTTGGGAATACGTTAGTTATTTTGTTTATATTGTTTTAAATCCTTTCCAGTGAAAATGCCCAGACACCAGATATTCTTTCCAAGATAGTATAAAAAGCTGTCATGTAACCTAAGTCTTACCCTAAAATTCCAGCTGTTTGTTACAATATTTATGGATCAAATACGACAGCGTGTCGTTAGGATTTTTTGGTTAAATTTTGTTAAGTTTCAAAAAAAATTGTGCAACAGTTTTCAATTGTTTTACAATCATATAGCCTCAGGAAATTAAATAACTTTGGGGGCGCCTGGGTGACTCAGTTGGTTAAGGATCCAACTTTCACTCAGGTCATGAGCTCACGGTTCATGAGTTTGAGCCCCGCGTCGGGCTCCATGCTGACAGCTCCAAGCCTGGAGCCTGCTTCAGATTCTGTGTCTCCCTCTCTCTCTCTTTGCCCCTCCCCGCTCATGCTCTGTCTCTCGCTCTCTCTCTCAAAAATAAACATTAAAAACATTTAAAGTATTTCGCTTCCAATTCTTACTGGAGAAAATTGAGAAACTTTAAAAAATTTGTCTGTTTCAAAAGAAATTCTTCCTCACTCAAGAAACGTTTATTAGGCACTTGCTCCAGGAAGCAGCTTCTATGGAAGCAACATTTATCGAATGAAGCTGTGTGATCTTACGACAATTACAATGTTTTTGTAATTCATGTGAGCGAAGTGTGAACAGAAATATTAAGAACGGGCATACGCGATTGCTCTGTGACCATTTTAACAATGTGAGGATAGTTCGTGGGAGATTAGACTTTGCCCCTTGACATGGAGATTTTGGATTTACGTGCGAGCAGTGAGTTCTCCAGTTAATGAGCCATGGACGGCTAACATCTTTTTAACCTAAACACTGAGGGTGAAATCAACACCAACATGAGCCGACAGCTTCGTTTCTCACGTGCGTCTTTCCGGGCAGTAGCTTGATAGGGTTTCAGACTTGCGTCTTTCCGGGCAGTAGCTTGATAGGGTTTCAGACTTTTGCAGTTGTGTCTTTTACGCTGCCCACTCGCCAGTACTGGCTTAAGTGCCACCCACAGAGCAGGGCACTGATGCCGGGGCTGCTCCCGAGACGCCCTCCCTACAAGGGAGGCTTTCTTGCACGGCAGAGGTGGTGTGCGTTTCCTCCCCTGAAGAGCAGAGTATGTCTGCCCTGAGGCCACAAATATCATCAGCTGTATCTGAGGTACCTGGTTTGATGGGGCTCAAGGTAAAACATGCTCACTAAATCAGAATTCCCCGGGGGTGGGGCAGGGAGAATGCCACTTTTCTTTATTTTTAATTTTTTCTTTCTTTCTTTCCTTCCTTACTTATTTTTAAATGTTTGTTTTTGAGAGAGAGAGAGCGAGAGAGCACGAGCAGGGAAAGGACAGAGAGAGGGAGACACAGAATCCAAAGCAGGCTCCAAGCTCCTAGCTGTCAGCACAGAGCCCAACGTGGGGCTCGACCTCCGTGAACTTCGAGATCGTGACGTGAGCCAAAGTCGGATGCTTAAGCGACTGAGCCACCCAGGCACCCCAATGTTTTATTTTTATTTTTTAAGTTTATTTATTTATTTTTGGAGAGAGAGCACACGAGCGGGGGTGGGGGGGGCGGACAGAGATAGAGGGAGAGAGAGAATTCCTAGCAAGATCGTTGCTCTTAGCGCAGAGCCCGATGCGGGGCTCGAGCTCATGAACCATGACATCGTGACCTGAGCCGACATCAAGAGGTGGACGCTCAACCGCCTGAGCCACCCACGTGCCCCTGAGAGTGCCAGTTTTTAAAATGCCCCGGGTGCTTTTCACTGGTGTTCGGGTTGGGTGACAGTTGCTCACTGATGTGTCAGGGATTAGTGGGTCCTGCCGGGGCCCTGGGCGACTCCCCAGCAAGTGCAGCTCGGGACCCCCCGCCACCTCCTAGCCAGAGCGCCTCGGTGTCTTTGGGAGTCCTATCAGGAAGTCACAGAATTTCACATCTGAAGGAAGGTCTCGTGGGCATCGGGGTACGAGAAACTATCGCTCTGCCCGCTTCTGCCCGAATCACATTGCCCGAAGTTACACAGGCTTGACGCATCGCGAGACGTTACTTTCTTCTACTGCGGGGATGCTCTGCTCTTTCCGTTCGTGACTTTCTTTCTGAAAAACATCGGAGTGTGGAGGGTAATTGACTACGACGGATGCGCCGCGTGGAAGCAGGAGCTAGAACGTCTCCCGAAACGAATCCTTGCTGCGCGATCGCCACATGCCTGCGCGGACCCTTCTTCTGTCCCCGTGTTTGCTCGCGTCCCCCTGTGACACACCTGTCCCGCGCCAGGCACGAGAAGGCGTGCTTTTCCTCTCGGGATGAATTCGGCCGTCTCCGTATGTGTCGGAGAGGAACTAAGACTTCGGTGGGGAGATTTAAGGAAGTTTTTCCCCAACTCGTGGCCAGTTTAATTCAGCGTGCGTTTACCAGATGCCAGGCGCAGCGCTAGAAGCAGAGGAAATAAAGATAAATATTGGTTCTTTACGAAACCTGCTGACCCTACACGGGAGGCGGATGATTCAGGAAAATGACGCCCGTTGTAATTTCAGACCCGCAGTTGTTGTCATTGGGCGCCTTTTGCTGACTCTAAGTTTTCAGGGGCCTTGGTGGGTGATCACTGGGATTGTGAAAATTGTGTCTTCCAATTGGGTCCCAATTCTCAGCTCCTTTTGGGGGCGGAAGCAAGGAAATCGGGAGCAGTTCTCTCTCCAGAGCTGGGATGCCTCTGAGGTTTGGAACCCACACAGTGTCGCGTACTCTTAAAACCAGGAAGGAAGAGACTCAGTTCTTTCCGTGGCCAGGCCAAGCGCTAGAGCTAAATTTCACCAGGAGCCTCGGTGACATAGAGCTGGGATAAAATCGGTGTAAAGAGGAGGCGTGTACGTCCTTTCTCGGGGAAGTTGTGTGAATCGTAGCCTTTGTTCTTAAGTGAATTCTCAGCTGTGGATAAAAAGAAAGCCTTCGTTATTTTCATGGACACTATTTTTTAGAGCAGTTTTATGTTCACAGCAAAATTAAGCCGAAAGCACAGTGATTTCCCATACCTCCCCATTCCCCATGCTCGCGCGGCCTTCCTCGTTATCAGCGGCCGTGGTTCATTTGTTCAGACAGGATCCCACATGGGTATGTCATCATCACCTAAAGTTCACCCAAGTTCGGGTTCGCCCTCGGTGTGTATTCTCTGGGATTTGCCAAGCATACAGTGTCCTTTATCACACAGTAGTGTGTCATACAGAATCCCCCATGTCTACTTCCTAAACACCGACAACTACTCATCTCTTTATAGTCTCCAAAATGTCATATCGTTGAAATCAAACTGTCTGAGCCTCTTCATATTAGCTTCTTTCGCTTAGAAATATGCATTTAAGGGGCACCTAGGTGGCTCAGTTGGTGGAGCGTCTGACTTCGGCTCAGGCCATGAGCTCATGGTTCTTGAGTTCCAGCCCCGCGTCGGGTTCTGTGCCGACATCTCAGAGCCTGGAGGCTGCTTCGGATTCTGTGTCTCCCTTTCTCTCTGCCCCTCCCCTGCTCATGCTCTGTCTCAAAAATAAATAAACATTGAAAAAAGTGGAAAGAAAAGAAATAGGCATTTAAGTTCCCTTCATGCTTTTTCATGGCTTGACAGCTCGTTCCTCTTTATTGCTGAAAATATTCCATCGCCTGGTTGTGGCACCCCGCGTTTGTTTTTTATCCATCCACTTACCGAAGGACATTTTGTTTGCTTCCAAGTTTTGGCAATCAACGAAGAAAGCTGCTATAAATAATGCATGCGTTTTCTTGTGTGGACATAAGTTTTCAACTCCTTCGGCCAGATGCCAAAGAGTGCAATTGTTGGGATGCGCGGTAGGAGTGTATTTAGTTTGGCAAGGACCTGCCAACTTGCCTTCCAGAAAGACCGCACCATTTTGCATCCCCAGCAGCGGTTAATGAGAGTTCCTGTTGCTTCACGTCCTCGCCAGCATGTTCTGTTGGGAGCGTCCCCGGTGCTGGCCATTCGCACAGGTGTGTGGTGGGATCTCATTGTTTTGATTTCCACTTCCCGGATGACAGATCTTGTCGAATCTCTCGTTACATGCTTATCCGGCATTTGCGTATCTTCCTTGTGGAGGTGCCTGGAAGTCTTTGGACCATTTTTTAGATGGAGATTTTTTTTTTTTAACGGTTGAGTTTATGAATTCTATTTATATTTTGGAGAACAATTCTTTGTCAAATGTATCCTCTGCAAATATTTTCTCCCAGTCTGTGGCTTATCTTTTCATTTTCTTGCCAGCAGAAAATCTGTCTTTTGCAGAGCAGAACATTTTAGCGTTGAGGAAGACCAACCTACCAATTCTTTCTTTCATAGATCGTGCCTTTGGTGTTGTATCTAAAATGTCATTGCCAAACACAGGTCGTCTGGATTTGCTCCTCTGCCATCTTTGGGAGTTTTATCATTTTGGGCTTTCCAGTTAGATCCGTGGTCCATTTGAGTTAATTATTATGAAAGGTGAAAGGTCTGTGTCTAGGTTCATGATTTTGGTTATGAGTGTCCACCTGTTCAGGCACCATTTGTTCAAACGACTGGCTTTTCTCCATTGTGTTGCCTTTTCTCCTTTCAAAGATAAGGCGGCTACATTGTGCGGGTCTGTTTCTGGGCTCTGTTCTCTTCCACTGATCTGTTTGTCAG
Source organism: Paguma larvata (assembly GCA_030068075.1). NCBI lineage: Eukaryota > Metazoa > Chordata > Mammalia > Carnivora > Viverridae > Paguma > Paguma larvata. The sequence goes on along the minus strand of CM057832.1, from coordinate 86,570,513 downwards.
TTCTTTCGCCAAGAACACATTGTCTTGATCGCCGTAGCTTCGGAGTAAGTCTTGAAACCAGGTGGTGTCAGTCCTCCAACTTTAACCTTCTGGTGGCTCTTCTGAGTTGTTTTTTGTCTCCACATGAACTTTAGAATCGGTCTGTTGATAGTCACAAAATAATTTGCAGGGATTTTGGTTGAGACTGTGTTGGTCGATAGATCAAATTAGAAGAACTGACATCCTATCTTGAATATGGAATATCTCTGCATTTATTTAGTTTTTTTTTTTTTTTTTGATCTTCTGCATCAGCGTTTTGTAGTTTTTCTCATATAGGTCTTGTACGTATTTTGCTACCTTTATGCCCAAGTATTTCGTAATTTTGGGCAGGTGCTAATGTAAATGGTGTTGTGCTTTTAATTCTAAATTCAGCTTGTTCATTACTGGTGTATAGGAAACCATTTGACTTCTGCGTATTAACCTTATATCCTCTTGGCTTATTAGTTTCAGGGTTTTTTTTTTTTTTGTCAATTCGTTTGGATTTTCTACATAGATGATTGTGTCATTTGTGAACAACAACAAACTTCTTCCTTCCCAATCTGTATCCCTTTTATTTCCTCTTCTTGTTTAATTGCATTAATTAAAACTTCCAGTAAGATTTTGAAAATCAGTGGGACATCCTTGTCTTGTTCCTGATCTTAGTGAGAAATTTTGATGTTTCTCACCTTCAAGTAGGATTTCACAGTACTTTTTTTATAAATATTCCTTTTCCAATTAGGAAGTTCCCCTCTAGTTTAAGAGTTTTTACTATGAATGGGTGTTGGATTTTGTCAAATATTTTTTTTTGTGCATCTATTTATATGACTGTGATTTTTCTTCTTTATCTTGTTGATGTGGTGGATTACATTAATTGATTTTTGAATGTTGAATCATCCTTGTATATCTGGGATAAATTCCACTTGTTCATGGTATATAATTCTCTTTATCCATTGTAAGATTCAATTTGCTAGTATTTCGTTGAGGACTTTGCATCTATGTTATGAGAGATGTTGGTCTGTAGGTTTCTTTTCTTGTACTATCAATGATTGGCTTTGGTATTATGGTTATTCAGTTGTCATAAAATGAATTAGGAAGTATTCCCTCTGCTTCTGTCTTCTGAAAGAATTTGTAGAGAATTGATAAAATTTCTTCCATAAACATTTGGTAGAATTTACCACTGAAGCCATTTGGACCTGGTGCTTTCTGTTTTGGAAGGCTATTAATTATAGATTTGAATTCTTTAATAGATATAGGCCTGTACAGTTTGTCTTCCTTCTTGTGTGAATTTCGCAGATTGTATCTTGTCAGGAGTACATATCATCTAGATTATCAAATTTGTGGGCAATGTGTTGTCCATATTATTTCTTTATTATCCATTTAATGTCCATGGGATCTGTAGTGATGTTCTTTCTTTCATTTCTGATATTGATCATTTTTGTCTTCTCTCTTTCTCTTTTTAAGCCAGCTTGCCTAGAATCTTTTACTGATCTTTTCAAAGAGCCAGCTTTTGGTTTGGTTGATTTTCTCCATTGATTTCTTATTTTAATTTTATGGATTTGTGCTCTAACAAGAAGACTTTTTCACAAGCGATTTTGCGTATTTGAGTTACAGATTTTCTGGAAGTCGAAAGTCCGATCAGTAGGCAGGAATCTCCTTTTATTAACAGATATTTGCCCAGCTACATCTGGTCTCCCATTTGGATTTCAGGGTTTGGAATTTACTATTTTGTAACTGAAAATTTTCTCACAAATAATGTAAGGCATTTTACAAATACTTTGATCTAAAAGAGGAAACACTACCAGGAATGATTGACTCAACTGGAGGGAATATGAGGCATAATTTATGAGAACGATGATTATTTCAAATCTATACCTAATAATAGGTGCAATTAATGGGTATTAATTTGCTATATCGTACCACTAAGATTAATGGCAAGTTGTTTTTGTAGTGTTACTATTGGATGTACAATAAACACCGAATCCTTCAGTGCTTAGGAATAATTTCACAGCCGACACCTGATCTCGATGTATCCGTTCCACAGCTCTGGTTCCATACAGCGAACATAATAAACCAAATCTTTGAGATAAGTCATGACATATGTTACGATAAGAGAAGAAGCCTAGAAGTAAAAGCAAAAGTGCTTCACTTTGGACCGAGCTAATGGACAGGTGTGCACCCTGTGCAGGTGTGAAACGAATGAAGCAGCCAGGCACTTGGAATAATGTGCCTTTTCAGACTTTATTCTCACAGGGATATAACTGTATTCTGTGGTTGAAACGCGTAGCTTACTGGAGCAGACAAGAAATCTGAAATCACCTCTGCTTTCCTCCACCTGAATTTCTAACAGGCTGGGCCTTGAGGGTCATGCGGTTAACCAGCACAGACTGGTGCAGTTGTTCAGGCTCCTGGAATGCCCAGTCGGTATTGCCAGGCGTAGCCCCATATGTGGTAATTGCAGGTCTGAGCAAACAGCAGCATACGTTTTCAGGGGCAAGGGAGGGTAGGAGTGGGTGGGATGGGGCTGGAGAATTATGCACCCCGTATGCCATGCGTCTGGCAGATTCCGGGGAGTCATTACCTCCTGTCCACTGTGTGTGTATGCAGAGGTTGGAAACTGGCCCGTGCCCCAGAACATTTGGCCAAGTTCAGAACTGCAGTCCAAAGTAGCGGAGACATGGATTGGGAATCTGCAAGCACACACCTCGGGAAGGGCGGGGAGGTGGCCCTGGATGGTCGCAAAGTTCTCAGAGGCCTTGATGAACCGCCAGGAATGGTGGATATTGGAGTGACAGACCAGCTCCAGGCCTCGCCCTCTTGATAGAGAAAGGCGCCCAGGTATCATCAGGCTCTTCTGAGTCCAGATGTTCTTGCTGGTCCAGCAGCCAAGGGGCGCCATTGTGTGCGTCTGGGCCTTGATTCAAGCTGCCCACTTGGGAAGAGCCAGTAGGGCCAGAAGGCCAGCTCTCTTTTCCGTTCCAGGGACCAGAGTCCATTATGATATGTTGAAGTCTGAAAAACAGGCAGCTAGCAAACATGAATTTTCTGTGTTGAGGAATTGTTAACCTTGTCCAAAAGGTCATGCATCTGGGGCGCCCGGGTGGCTCCACTGGTTGAGCATCCGACTTCGGCTCCGGTCATGATCTCATGGTTCATGAGTTCGAGCCCCGCATCAAGCTCCGTGCTGACAGCTCAGAGCCTGGAGCCTGCTTTGAAGTCTCTGTCTTCTTCTTTCTCTGCCCATCCCTGGCTCACACTCTGTCTCTCTCTTCTTCTTAAAAATAAACAAACATTAAAAAAATTAAAATAGGGGCACCTGGGGGGCTCAGTTGGTTGAGCATCCAACTTCAGCTCAGGTCATGATCTCGGGGTTCGTGGCTTTGAGCCCCGCATTGGGCTCTGTGCTGACACCTGGGAGCCTGGAGCCTGCTTCAGATTCTGTGTCTCCCTCTCTCTCTGCCCCTCCCCTGCTCACACTCTGTCTGTCTGTCTCTCTCTCTCTCTCTCAAAAATAAATAAACATCAAAAGGTAATGCATCCTGAAAAGATACTATTTATACACAATTGAGTATAAACTGAGGTTGAAGTGCCAGAGAAACCAGAGCGAGTAGATTCCCGATGGGGTGTGGTTAACCAAGGGAGTCTGTCTGGAGTTGTTTTCTGTTTGCAGGGAGGGGTAGATTTAAGTTGTTTTAGGAGGTCAAGAGCCCAGAAGACACTCGGATCAGCTCACTCAGATTGACTATGTTCCCCAGTCGTGGGAATTTCCAGATTTCTAAGATTTCACCTGGAAAAAAAAAAGACATGATTTTGAAAAGCAGAAGCCGAAATATTGTTTTATAATTTCAGTCTAAGGCTGTCCTTTTGGTAAGACAAACAATAGGCTTTTGATTAAAATGGCATTGTAATAGGGACAACTACTGAGACCAGGTTTGAGCATTTCATAAATATGAATTTATTTTATCAGAATGCACACAAGGGTGTCCCTAGCATTCTGATCTGAGTCGTACATAAATCATGAACAATTGTGGTATGTTTGGGTTTTTTTTTCCTCTAAAACGCATGATAGTAGCTCATTGCTTTTCTGTTAGAGTCCTTAAGCTTCTCTGAGCACCTAACTTGGAGTACATCTGAGCCACCGAAAGATGAGTGCATTTCAAAATTAAGATTATTCCATAGAATCCCTCTTATTAATACGAGTGGTTATTATGAGGGAGAATAAAAATGCTTTAGCCTCTTTAACTGTAATAGTCTCTATTTTCATATGTTAATTCTTATAAGCTCATTATTTGCACTCAAGTTGCTTCTCCCCCTAAGTGATAAATCGTGGTTCTTTCAACTTGTTTTACCATGTCACTTGTTAAAAACCATAATTCGTGAACAATTCTCGTAGCTTTGAAACATTTCAGGGATCCTCTGTTTTTCTGGACAGCAAAGGTTTTTATCAGATTATTCGTAAGAATGATATTCATTTCATGGGATTCAAATGTCTTTTAACGATGCCAGAAAAAGAAAATGAAATTGGGTCTTGACATTTTTTTTTGCTCCAGGAATCTCAGTAGGAAATAGAGACATTTCAGATTGAAAACCGTAGTTCCCGGAGATTTGGGATGGTTCCTGAGCCTTCGCCTTACGTGGATGTAATTCAGTTAGAAACACACCGAACGCGTGGAAAACGCTGTCCAAGGCCACAGCCGCTCCTCTCCACGTGCCTTTTAGGATGTGACCACCTCGTTTTAGACCACACGTATTCTCAAGTTTCACTATGTTGGAGTAAATTGGAACACCGCTTTTAGAAGCCTCTCAGTTAGACTGATACAGACAGTTGTCATTTTAAAATAAATCTTATAAATTGTTCTTCCAAAGGAAGGATTACATCACAAAAGCTATTCCTTCTTTTATTTATTTATTTATTTATTTATTTATTTATTTATTTTTAAGACGAAGCTTCTTATGCCTTCTTTGAGGAAAGAATAAAAAATGACAGTATGGTTTGGAACTCTGAACACTGCCTTCCACATATACAGGAAAATGTCCTTCTAGAATATTTTGAAGGAACTTACAGAGTATCGACTTGCTTTATGATAGTCGGAATAATAAAAGCAAATGCTTTTCAACCTCATTGCAATCCTCTTGGTGTGTGAGTCCCCATTGATACCTTAAGTGACTCCTTGCTGCATTGCCGGGTGACTTCCATCATGTAGTGTGTAACTCCCCACTGTACAGTCGTGGGCGTTGACTCCCCATCGTATAATTATGTGATACCCTCGTTGCACAGTTGTGGGGTCCCCCAGTGTATGGTCGTGTGTCTCCTCATTGTACGGTCGTTTGACTCCCTGTTGTACAGTTGTGTGATTCCCATTGAACCGATGAGAAAACCGAGGCCCGGGGAAGGGTGAGGGACACGCCAAGAGTAGGCAGCCTGGCGAATGCCAACCCCACCCAAGTCTGGCTCCAGAATCTACGCAAGGTTCTCATTAGGTTTCCAACTTCAGGGGACACCGCAAGTTGTGAGATGACAAGTGCGTGAGTGGCGGGGGGCTGAGTGGGTAGCACTGGAAAGACTCCTGAAGGAAACTGTGTGGGGGCCAAGGATGGGAAGACAGCAGGCTTCCCAAGACAGACAGTTAACGGAAATAACCCTCTCTTGCCCTCAACCTTCAAGGTCGTGGTGAGGCCCCTGGGACCCCTTTACATCCAGGGAGAGGAATGCAGGCCTGGTCTGCTCAACATGCTGGCTTCCCCTGAGAAGGTTCTGAGCCAACACCGAACTGTTGACTGTGAACTGTAGACAACCCCCCTCCTCTGGAATTTTCTGAAATATTAATGATGCCCTAGTCATAACTCAAGAGCCGTGTACTTTCAATGCACATACCATATATATATGATTGTAAAGAAAGCCAATTAGAGTGAAATGCTGATATCAATAAATTAGAAATTATAATATAATAAGTCTCCTTAGTTATTAGCACATTAAATAACAAAATCTGGTGGTGAGTTGAATACTGTTATTTTGAAGTAATGAGAATCGTAAATAATATTTCTAGATATCTGTGACTTCCATAAACATATCTGTAACTTAGGATGGCAACAAATGCGTGGGCACTACTGAAAATCTTGTGGTTTGTTTATATTCATGATTAAAGGCAAAGCTGAATTTTAGCTAGAGGGTAATGAAAATGAAGATGTAGTTTTTGTTTTTGTTTTTTCTATCTGTCTTTACGGGTCTCTTAAATCATATTTGTATCCCATGTTATGAACTGGGCCAGGGTCCCTCGATTTGGTGTCTCTGAAAAACCGTCTTAGGCTTTTGATTGGACTTCTAATGAATCTTTACATCAGCCTGGGGACGACCGATCCTTTAAAAATACTGTCTTCCTGTTGGCGATGACTGGAGTCTGTATTTTATGTAATGCCTTTCAATACAGTTGTTATAATAATCCCCATAAATGTTTTGCAGTTTTGGAAGATTCGCTCTCAGATATTTTATGTGTTTTGTTATTATTCGATATTCTGGTTAATTTATTTTCTCACTCTAGATAGAGTTTAAAATGAAATCAGTCTTGGGATAGTGAGCTATTAAGCCAGTCAGTTACTTTTGGATTTTCTACCGGCACAATCATATCGTCTGGAAGTGATGACAGTTCTTTTTTTTTTTTTCCCCAATTCTGTGCTTTTAATTTTTAAATGTTCTCTTACGTACTGATAGGACTTTCAGAGCAGCATTCAGCAGAAGCAGTGATGCCTATTAAAATCTCCTTTTTGATTTTAAAGGGAATTCTTCTAAGAGTTCCCCGTTGAGGAGCAGTGGGCTGGAACCAACTGTTAGCAGCTAGCAAGAGGCAATCATGAACTCTTCATGAATTTTGTAAGCCAGCTGTTAAAATACAGCCATAATTAAAGATTAAATTATATACAGTTACAATTAAGTAAACCATGTTAAAAACGAAGGTAAATTTTCCAATCACACCACTTAATTGCTTAGTTTCATGGCGTCTTTCTGTTTATATTATCTAGTGTCTATTTATTATTGATGTTCTTTCCGTATCTTGTATCTGCATGGTGGAGATACTGTATAATGACGTGGCATGTGTGAGTCTCTTTCCAGTTCCATGGCCGATGACGTCATGTTGACGGCTTTGAAGTGGCCACGATGGGAATATTTACACCATGGAAAATGGCAAATGTTCCCCAAATCAGGGTTTTTCTTTGCTTTAAGAGCCTGTGGTTATACATTTACTAACACACTTCTGATTAGGACTGATGTTTGTTTGCTACAGGTTCTAGCTTTTTCTTAGCCTGCTAACTAAAAAGAAAAGAAAGAAGGAACGAAAGGAGGAAGGATGGGAGGGAAGAAGGAAGGGAGGGAGAGGAGAAGACAGAACAGCGTTGAGCAGTGGGTTAACCTGAACTTGGTGTTTCCCGCACAGATAGCTGTGACGCCCCGCTGGCGTCCACCTTGCCTCGAGCGTCCTTCAGCAGCTCCTCGGAGCTGTCCAGCAGCCACGGCCCTGGCTTCGCAAGTCTTAATCGCAGAGACGGTGAGTCTGATGCTGCCTTGTTGCTAATCCATCATGATTCCTTCTCAGAGAGAATACTTATCCTTCTTGGTTAATGTTCATTCTTACAGTTCAAAAAATAATTACATTGCAGTTGAATGAAAATGAGGAAGCAGGTTCAACATGTTATCATTTTGCTAACTTCCTTCTTCTTTAGTATTAATCTTTTTTGTTTGTTTTGACATCTCCCTTCCCTGTCGGTTGCCAGCAAATGATCATAAATGAGATTGAAATCAGAAGGGAATTCTCGGAGGCTGTAGACTAGTTCTGATTTTATCATCCCTGTTTAGTTTTAGAACGCTCTGTGGACGGGTGACTAGTCAAGTAGGCATATCGTGGGTAACTGAACCAACAAATGCATGAGCCAGTGTCATGGGCCCTGGAGAACACTTAACAAGCCACCGCCTGGCATCCGTGAGATGTGACGCCGCCGTGGGACCGTGATGGGGAAACGGCTCCATCCCGGGACGTGGCCAGGCAGGGGCCTGGGCGACAGCTCCTGCCGAAAACAGATTCCCTTCCTCTCAGTGGGAACGGAGCTAAGGGCTTACTTTTTGGTCTTGCTCCTTGAGCGCCACTGACTAAATCACTTTATCTTTTGCACAAATAATAGTTTAGTGGATTAAATAAGTTCACACGCACACTTAAAAGTCAAATATTTTACTACTTTTTAAAGGGATAGAATAGGGCCACCTGGCTGGCTCAGTCGAAAGAGTGTGTGACTCTTGATCTTGGGGTCATGAGTTTGAGCCCCACGTTGGGTGTAGAGATTACCTAGAAATAAAGGGATAGATTAATTTTTTGGTGAGAGATGAATTGAGAAAGTAAAATTTTGAATTAACCAGTGTCCTTGTAAATGTAAAGTCTGGAGATATTACTAAGGAGCTGAGTATTTTTCTCCCTTCCTTTGGTATTTCTAAGATCATAGTTTAAGTATAGCTTGAATTTTATTGGGTCCCTAAAAATCGAGTGTGGGACCCCAGAAAGACTAAGACTTAGTCCAAATAGACTAAGGACACAATGAAGACTTTGGGCAAGTTTCAGGGTGGGAGAGTGTGCCTGCCAATGACCTGAGGGCCACCTGCACGGCCGTTTACTGTGAAGAAGCATTTCTGGACAGATATTTACTGTACTCCAGTAAAAATATCTTCTAATATGAAGCCAGATTTCAATTAATAATTAAATGATCAGGGGCATATGGGTGGCTCTGTCAGTTAAGTGTCTAACTCTTGATTTTGGCTGAGGTCGTGATCTCACCGTTTGTGAGTTTGAGCCTGAGTCGGGCCCTGTGCTGACAGCATAGTGCCTGCCTGAGATTCTCTCCCTTCTTGTGCTCACATGTGTCCTCTCTCTCTCTCTTTCTCTTGATAGTCAAATAAAAATCAAAAAAATAAATGATCAAATTTACTATTTTTGGTCTGGTGGTTGCTCTAATAGCCAGCCTAACATCTAAACTTTCCAGTGGTTGCCCAAAGACTGTGTAAAAACTAAATAAACACCGTATTTAATTAGTTTAAAGGATCCCAAGGGGCCTGCGTGTTGTGTTTCTGATTTGCGTGGACAGAATATCTTTATGATTCAGGCCTCTTGTGCCGTCGGTACGGTGGCGCTGGGAAGTTTATAAACGTTAGAAGGGAAAATCCTGATGTTTCAGATGAATTTATTTCCACTACATTTAATTAAGAAATCAATAACTTAGCATATGATCAGCAGCCTTTATGAAATGGTAAGTATAAAACTTATTGATTATATTCAGACCGCTCTCTTGCAAATTTAAATTGATTTTTTTAAGAGAGCAGCAATCAAGTGATGAGGTTGTTGCTGCTCTGATTGTATACAGTGCCCATTTCACTGAATATTCCTTCATCTTACCATCTCGTTTCGTACCCATTCCTAAAGCGGGATCGAGATACACACTTTATCAATATTCCTTCTGAAGGATCATCTATGGATATTTTCTGTTAAAAGCCAGCATCCCAGATTCTTTCCTGGCATTTCCTTGGCCTTCCTAAATGCTGGAGAACGTATTAGTTCGCTTCAGTTTAGGATATTTTGATGCAAAATGTGAATTGTATAAAATGTGGATGATTATAATGATGATGATGATTCTTCATATATAGTAGTTTTAGCTTTTTGGAAAACTCGGTGCTGATGAAGATTGTGTTAGACTACCTGATTGTATGATTAGAGTTTCCTTGTTCTATGTGAAGGTACTTGGAGGTTTTAAAGAAGGTGGTGTTTCTTCCCTTCCTAGTTTCTTACTTTGCATAGAAGCCGTTGAGCTTTTTAAGACTTTTTATGAAAAATTAGAAATATCTGAAACATCATCACTTCTGCCAGGAGTTTTATATACAGCGGATCACTGTGTCGGGGAGTAAGAATAGTCAGTACCTAATTTTACTTTGTAAATATTTAGGTTGTATCTGCAAGCCAAAGGGGAGAGGAGGGTTCAAGGGGTTCAGAAAGCCAAGACTCCTGACTCCTGTGTAACCACATGCTTTTTAGTGTTTTTTTTTTTTTTTTTTTGTGAGTTCCCTAATGGAAGTGCCTCCATTATCTTGTGACTCCACAATACGGAGTTAGTGTCATCTCTCAACATAAGACTAACCGCTCCCGGAATTTATTTTTGAAATCTCTATTCGGGTTTCTTTAAAGTTCCCATTTAGACGTCCGGAGTTGGGTTCCCAATAATCCTTGCACAAAATACCCACACCGATGCAATGCACACCACTGTTTTATACCAAGGGACATAAATTGCTGAAAAGTCAGCATCCCCACATGCCTGAGTGTGTAATTTTTTCAAAACTGATAGATTTTAAGAAGTAAATCATAGACACCTACACTTATTCATGTACCTGCTCCAGAAAATTGATGCCATTAGAGAAAAATGTAAAGTCTGCGGAAATTGGGTTTCATCGTTCATATTGGCCGATTTTGTTTCCATCAATATTAAACTGAATATTTCCTAAAATTACAAGTTATCTAATCTTTCTTATGCAAAATCAAGATTGCAGAAATCCGGCTCTATAGTATAAGTCAGAACACGCTTGACTTCCTGTCTCTTCTCAAAAATCTCCTAAACGGTCTTGGTTAGAACTCCAAGTTTCTCCAGACAAAAGTTAATTGACAAAAACAACCCTTCCCCCCACTATGTTCTAGTGAGCCGTGCTGGACTTGTGTTCTGCATTTTGCTTGTGAAATAGCCTACTGTGTTTTTCCAATTATTGTTACTCCCGGCGACCCTTCGTCAAGGGTCGGTGGCACTGCAGAGGCTGTATCCCAGCTCCGGACACCGCGTTCTTTTCAGTCATGTGATCTGTAGTGCAGGCGTGAGGGTGAGATGCATGGTCTTGCCAGAAGCTATTGGAAATTGACCAGGAAGAAACACACACACAAGTCTTCCTCCCTGTTTGTTCCCCTCAAATGCTTGCGTGAACACTCATTTTGAGAGAGACGGGCTGGCTCTGCTCCTCACCCAAGTGCTGAAAGCCGTGGGTTTTCGTGCAGTAGGTTACCTCATTGGTGACAGTGCAGTGAAATTCCTTTATGGTTAACTTTATTGGGGCCCCTGAGTGGCTCAGTCAGTTAAGCGCCCAACTCTTGATTTCAGCTCAGGCCATGATCTCACACACTTTCTGAGATCAAGCCCCGCGTCAGGCTTCATGCCTGGTTGGGACCTGCTTGTTCTCTTTTTTTCTCTCTCAAAGTAAATAAGCTTTAAAAAAACAATTAAACTTAGGGGCACCCAGGGAGCTCAGTCGGTTAAGCATCCCACTTCGCTCAGGTCATGATCTCGCGGTCTGTGAGTTCAAGCCCCACATCGGGCTCTGTGCTGACTGTCTCAGAGCCTGGAGCCTGCTTCAGATTCTGTGTCTCCCTCTCTCTCTGCCTCTCCCCTGTTCACACTCTGTCTCTCTCTCTCTCTCTCTCAGAAATAATAAACATTAAAATTTTTTTAAAGTAAATAAACAACCTTATAAAAAAACGGCGTTTCAGAATACTACGTGAGTTATTGCACACAGAAAGTGAATAGGGACAAACTTAATGGACTCGGGGTTTTCTTTTCTCTTTGTATTTCCCGGCTTTCCCATATTGAGACATTGAGCAGTAAAACGCAGACCGTGTTACCAGTGGACAGAGCCAGGGAAGGTTTTGTCTAATGATGCCAGTACCACTCGCGGCTGGGCGTTTCAGAAACTGTTCTCAGCCCTACCGTATTTATTTCTCAGCAGCGAAGTTCAGTGACAAGTACAAGTTTATACTGGAGGTTTTAGCGAGAAAAATAAAGAAAAATGGTTACATTAGGAAAAATGCTTAGATACGCTTTCTTGTAACCTGGGGACTCTGATTGCTTGAACTCTGCAATCTTCTAAATAGGACATGATGCAAAAGTCCTCGGTTCTTAACAAAGAAATGTTTTTAAAAATTGAAAGAGTAAATAAAGTAAAAGCGTGTCAACTCCTGACATGAATCAGAATATTACATCAAGAAGGTTTGATGCAAATCTCATAATAGGAAACTTTTCTGTCATATTTTTTTCATTAAATTGCAGTTCCTGTATATTCCTTTATTTTATTCTCAGGCCAGGAGGCTGAGGGAATCGGCCAGTATTGCCAGATGGTAGACCGAGCAATGCAAATTGCAGTGAAGGGTCCTGGACACCTGATTTTTAGAAGGGCACGTGAATGACCTGGGAAAGTTTTGCCTCTGGGCAGCAGATTCTGAATTCTGTTTATCTGTCCTCAAAAATTTTTAGACCTATTAGGGCTAATACGCATTCTCTTTTTAATTTTTTTAATGCTTATTTATTTATTTATTTATTGAGAGAGAGACAGAGTGTGAGCAGGAGAGGGGCAGGGAGAGAGAGAGAGAGAGAAAGAGAGAGAGCGAGAGAGCACAAGCCGAGGAGAGGCAGAGAGAGAGGGAGACACAAAATCCGAAGCAGGCTCTAGGCTCTGAGCTGTCAGCACGGAGCCCAATGTGGGGCTTGAACCCACAAACCATGAGATCATGACTTGAGCCAAAGTCAGACGCTTAACTGACTGAGCCACCCAGACACCCCATACACATTCTCTTTTGAAACTGCAATTTATTTTCCTTCGCTTCCCTTCCCTTCCCTGCTCTGCCCTGCCCTGCCCTGCCCTGCCCTGCCCTGTGTCTTTCTTTCCCCTCCCTTCCTCCTTCCTTCCTCCTCTCCCCTCCTCCCCTCCCCTCCTCTCTTCTCTTCTCCTTTCCAAAATAACTTCGCCGATGCACTGTGGGTGCTGAGTGCATGGGCAGGCCCATCGATCTCGGCGTCGATGCGGAATACGCCCGTGTACTAAAGCGGAGAGCGCTGTCTCGGTGGCCGCAGCTTTGCTAGATCACAGCTGGTCTGAAAGGCCAGATGGCGGCACTTGGGGAGAGAAGCCGAGCAGCAGGGCGTGTGCAGCCCTGACTGTGGAGCTGTCACGCCGACCGTGCGCAGGGCGGCTCCGATCCTCCCAGAACCCTTCTCACGCTCCGGAGTCTCCAGGTTCCTACCAGGGAATCGATGGTCCTCGATGAGACAAACCAGAACAAACCCAGCATTTTCCGGTGTTGGGGGAGTTCCGTTCGGGGGGGCGGTGTTGGTCATGTTCTCTACCAAGCAGCCCAAAGTCTGGAATTGCCTAGGAGAAGGCAGTCCTCCATCTCTTCCAGATTCGAGAGCCTCGAGTGGGGGGGTGAGTGTCTCCTGGCCACGCTCAGATCGCTGGGTGCTTTTCCTGCTCTTTTCAAGACCGCGTCTGGGCGAGGACGGGCTCACGCCCTCCCGGAGCTGCTGGCGGGAGGGCCTCCCGCTGCCCTCTGCTCAGCGTAGGCTGTTGGCTCTTAACCCTGCGGGTTAGTCGGCATCCTCTCCCGAAGCCCACGGTGGCTATACCTCATGGCGCTTTCTCGGCCAGGCCGCGCTCCCGGGGTCACCTGTCTCTTGAGGAATGTACGTCCCGTGTCACTTCCCGTCTCCCTGAACTCTGACTGCGAGTCCCACCTGGTTTCTGGCCTGAGCCCTCCGTTACAGGTTTAGTTTGCTCTTGCCAAGTTGAGACCTTCTGTTCAGATCGAATCAGACTCTCCTTGTAACTTCTGGGTCCCTTCTGATGGCCAACGGGGAATTCTGGGTCACCGTGCCGAGGGGAAAAGAGCATCGCGTGGTTTTGTCCTGGCAACTTAGGCCCAGAAGTGACCTGTGACTTCCACTCACGGCTTGGTGGCCAGAGCAGTCACGTAGCTCCCCCCCACCCACCCCCCGAAATGGGGCCTGGACTGCGGCCCTCCACGTGCCCGGAAGGGAGGAAGCAGGTGGTGTTTGGCAAACAGTGTAGTGATTGCACGGCCCCTGCTAACGCAGTTCCCAGAATTCCAGTGGAAGCCAAGCCAAAGCCTGACCTCTGCTCTGTTTCTTCCTCTCCCTCGTCTTGTCCCCTGGAGCTCCGTTCCCCAGCAAGGTGTCTGACTCCCCTTGTGCACCCACCTTCACTCGTCCTCCGTTCCGGCCCTTTCCAGGTTCCCCCGGTTCCCGCCTTCTCTTCCTGTCCCACACCGACTCTACACACATTGGGTTTCCAATTTTCCGAGTTGTACTTTGCCCTCCTGGTTTCTCTGGGGCTCAGTAATATCATGGTCACTGGCCACCAGGATTTGCGGGACGAAAAGAGCGAGCAACACAGCACTTAGCTTTTCAGAGTTCTTTCTGGTGTTTGTAATCTGCATAGTAAGCGCCTCACGGCGGCCGTAATTTTGTCAGGAGAGTTTTCACTTTTCCAAGAGTAAGCAGTGCCTGTGACGAACCGGGCAACTTCCCACATGGTGTGTGGCAGCCTTTCTAAGGGCGCGTCACATTCTAAAATAGTGGTAAAATAGTGGTCAGAAAATTCTAGTCTGGGCTCTTGTCAAACTAATTCACTTTTATATCACTCAGAATACACGGAGAGGTTCATGTAAGCTATTCATTTAACAGTATGTACCTTTTTTAAAAAAAAGTTTATTTTGAGAGAGAGAGCAGGAGTGTGAGTGGGGGAGGAGCAGGAGAGAGAGAGAGAGAGAGAGAGAGAGAGAGAGAGAGAGAGAGAATCCCAAGCAGGCTCTGCACTGTCAACACAGAGCCCAATATAGGGCTCGAACCCATGAACTGTGAGATCATGACCTGAGCTTGAATCAAGAGTTGGATTCTTGGGGCATCTGGGTGGCTCAGTTGGGTAAGCGTCCAACTTCGGCTCAGGTCATGATCTCACGGTCTGTGAGTTTGAGACCCTCATTGGGCTCTGTGCTGCCAGCTCAGAGCCTGTAGCCTCCTTCAGATTCTATGTCTTCCTCTCTCTCTGCCCCTCCCCTGCTCATAGTCTTTCTCTCTGTCTCTCAAAAATGAATAAATGTTAAAAAAAAAAAAAGTTAGGGGCACCTGGGTGGCTCAGTTGGTTAAGCGGTCGACTTCAGCTCAGGTCATGATCTCACAGCCTGTGAGTTTGAGCCCCGCGTTGGGCTCTGTGCTGATGGCTCAAAGCCTGGAGCCTGCTTCCAATTCTGTGTCTCCCTCTCTCTCTGCCCTTCCCTGCTCACACTCTGTCTCTATGTCTCTCAAAAATAAACAAAAATGTTAAAAAATTAAAAAAAAAAGTTAGATGCTTAACTGACTGAGCCACCCAGGCCTCCCAACAGTAAGTACCTTTGACATACACCATGATGTCTGTGTTCACTTAACTTTTGAATACGCGTCATCCCTACAGGGATGTATTTTGCCTGATCCCCTTGTATGCCTCTCCAGGGTCTCCCATCCACGTACATTCAACTGTGTTGCCCCTTCTAGGGATTTCTTTCTTTTTTTTTTTTTTTCTTCTTTTTTTTCCGTGCCAGGCCCCTGGTGAAAGTGTACCTGCTAAGGTGACCTTCCTTTCTGCCAAGGCGCTAAGGTCCAATTAGCGATCTTTCATGAGGCTCCTGGGATCCCTAATGGTACCGAGATGCCACGTCCAAAGCAAAGCACACGGGAGTCCTGAACTGCACGTGTCTCTTGTGTCGCAGGGAGATCATAGCCCGTGACGAAGGCCGATGGGACCTCAGGGTGGGCCCTGTGGGCAGCGGCTCCGCTGCTCGGAAGACACCCGCCCGGACCGGGTGGTTCAGCGGCTCACTGTTCTCCCGAGTCTTGCAGCTCGGCTCCTTCTCTGTCGCCGCGTTTCCTCCAAGCGAACCGAGCGGAGCAGGCTTCGCTCCGACATATTCAAGCGCCTTCTACCCCGCCCTGAGTGCTCGCCGTGAGCACCGTGCACACTCCCGATGCCGGGGCCTCATCTCGCTCGCGTTCATTAGAACGCGCCATTCTGTAGAACAGGTAATCTGTGCGTGACTGTCGTCATCCGACGCTCCCACGGCGTGCTTACAGATTGCTATGAATTAAGCTGTACCACATCCTTAAACAAAATGTAAGTTTCAGCCTCAATGGAATCTTTTTCCAGAAGCATTTGGCTGGCCGAGCAGCCGCAAATGGGTGGATAATTTAGTTGTCTTGGTTTTATTTCTGAGCCTGTCATCCTCGCTTCTCCTGACATGATCCTGCGGCGTATTTAATTCTTAGGAGACGGTGTCTTGAGAGAAGCAGTGGAAATCCTTGGGGGGCGGGTGGGGAAGCACAGTGCCTTGACCTCTGCCCTTCCGGGCCATCCCGACGCAGCAGAAGGAGGCCCCGCTGTTCCCACCGGCCTCGAGGATCGACCGCTCTCCTGTCCGTTCTGAAGAACCCAGGGGACCTCTGGAGCGATGCTTTCACGGAACGAGGACACGTCTCAGAGCTGCCACTCCTTGTCCACGTGGAGGTTTCACGGGATACGAGGAGGCTCAGTCCCGCATTTTCTTCGGTCGTAAATGAGGGGTTGATTACATGTTCAGATGGTGATGGGCTTGCTGGGCAATTCTCGCTCTATTTCTAAGGTGAGAAATTAGCAGAATCGTCTTACCGTCCTGTCAGTGCAGAACTCCAAACAAATAAGACCTGCAGAGGCTCAGATCGATTCAGATCTGAGTGCTTCCCGAGTCTGCGTGTTCCCCCGAAACCCGGTCAGGAATCTGTGTGAGCCCAGCCAAAGGAAAGGCACAGTCTTGGGGGGCGTAGGTTTATTTTATGCAGAAAGAGCTGCGGTGACACGTGAGGTCGAGAGTTTTCCCTGGGGTTGCAGCACGCAGAGAGGGCTTCCGGGAGCCACGCGTGGATGGGTCCCACGGTGTGCTTTCTTTTCCTCCGTGTCCCTGGCATTCCATACGGATCTCCAGCTGACCAGCGTCCACCTGTTTTTACTTAACTTTGGAACCGTCTGTTTACAAACCGTCACAGGGGCCTTTGTGTTGCGTATGGGACTGTGGTCTACAAGCAGGCAGCTGCGTGTGACTTCTCCCTTAGGGATGCGCTTTTTGGGAAACGTCCCTTCCCATTCGCCGCCGCCCACCTCCTGCCTCCCCTTCCTCCCCCCTGGCTCAGGCTGCCTGGCAGGAAGCACGGCAGGAAGGGGCTCGGAAGGGGCTCGGAGCGCTCCCCGTCGGGCCAGAGGTGGGTTTCTCCTGCACCGGCTACTTCCCGACAGCCAGAAATGCCCCTCGTGGGTAGCTGGGATTGCTTCCAGACGAATCGGCGCTGCGGCTGATGCGGCCAGCCCCCTCGGCAACATCGGCAGGATTGCGACTCCGGCCTCAGCGGGTCAAGCCCCGAGGCCTCTGCGTGGGGAGATCCGCGGGCGTCTGTGTGCCGGCCCTTCTTGGCGGGGGCCCTCGCGCCCTGGGCCCCGCCTGGAACCTGGAGTAAAGCTTCTGTGAATTAGGATGTGTGTAAGGGAGAGACCCCATGTGAGGCAAAGGAATAATGAATGACCTGCGGGGGGGGGGGGACTTTCCTGGGCAACAGGTTGCTAAGTTCACCGCTTACCTGCTTGGCGTAGGGAAGCCCGGAGGTGGGCGGGTGTGGTCGCCTCGAGTTAAAGCACTTGGCCTTGGCTCACTGGGCTCTCTCCTGCTCTGGAACTCACTGAAACTTGAAGAAGGCACAAGCTTTTGCTTTTCACCTCTGGGCGATGTTCTTCTCTGCCTCCAGCCAGCAGTTATGAGCGTGCATGCCCCGTGGCCACCGGGCACTCGGTCACTATCGTCATGATCCGTGGACAGAGTGGTTAAGGCCCAGGTGAGAGTTTCCTGTTCAGCCTTTCCTCTCCCCGAGGACTTGGCGCTGCCTGTGTCCGAGCCCACCAGAGGGGCGGGGAGCAGTCACGCAGGAATCACCAGAGACAGCCGCCTTCCAATACATCGACATTAAATACAGCCTGGTCGTTGGTGGGCAACCGATACTGCATAACCGACGAACCGAGGGGGTGTTTTCTTGGAAGGGGTGGAGCACGGCAAGGGGGCCGAGCTTTAAGGAGGCATCCTCACGGGAACCTAAAGGGATTGTGTTTTCCTTCTATGCAAAGCGGAGACGGTCAGGCCAGTCCCGCCGGCTGGGCGTGTGCGGGATTGCGGGGTAACGCGTGGGGCCTCGGCAAGGTCCTCAGCACACTGCGTGTACGCAGGGCAAGTTTTGTTTGTCTTCGCTTTCTTGCCTTTATCTGCTACAAAGTGGCAGGCATCAGGCCATTCGGTAATAAGATGACTGAAAAGCTCAGCACCCAGGCCGAGGCCCCTCCCTCACCTGAAAGTGACACCGCGTGATGACCGTGACTGCCTTCCAGCTCATGGCAGCGCAAGGGAGGGAGAGGCCTGGGTGCTTAACCCCTCTTCCGGCCGAGCCCTCCTCACAGCCCTGACGCGCACCTACCGAACTTGCCCTGGGGGCGAGAAGGCTGCATAGCGATCCAGGCACGGGACCCTCGTTCTGGGCAAGGCGGGCCTCCTGGATGTTTTCCGTGGTACAAACTGGGACACCTGATTAGTAGGGGGCTGAGGTGGGAGGGAGGCAGCTGGTGGTGGAAGAAGACAGTCGACGGTGCCCACGGGAGGGACTGCCCGCCAGCCCACGTCATCCCCCAGCAGTGACGGGGAGGACCAGGGACCGTGCTCCCTGCTGAAGGGAGCCGCCCCACGACACGGGGCATTCTGAAGCCCCATTCCTTTATGGGAGGAGCCGGAGAATCAGATAGCCTAATCTGCATGCCGGTAGCGCCTCCTCGTCACATCGGGAGTCCGAAGTGTTCGGTGTTTCCTGTAGGTCACGGGCGGGTGTCGAAGCCTGCCTGGCATGTGGTCCAGGGTGACATGCTGGAAACATCACCGTATGTTTGCTCCCCTGCGTTCCTCTGCGCGGCGGTACCATGCCAATGGTATTTCCTGGCTTCAAGAGAGACTAAAAATGACACAGAATGATGACGAAATGCCACAAAGGGTATCGTTAGTACCTTCTTTAGAACTTTAATGCCAACCAGCCTGCGCTAGCAGACAGGACATTAAGTGGTTTCTCGGAGATTTGAATTGATTCGTATAAAATTTCCAACATGGGATCTCCAAGTTAAAATGATCCGCTAAATGCCGACCCCGAAGATTTAACTTTATTTTTGTGCTGATCATAAAAACCACCCATAGTGGCAGAGTAATGTCCCCAGCGCTCTTAGTTAGTTCTCAGCTAGAATCCAGAAGGAGGGGCGCCTGGGCGGCTCAGTCAGTTAAGCATCGGACTCTTATTTTCGGCCCAGGTCATGATCTCATGGTTCATGGGTTCGAGCCCCCAAGTCAGGCTCTGCACCGTCAGCTCGGAGATTGGGATTCTCCCTCTCCCTCTCTCTCTGTCCTTCCCCTGCTGTCTCTCACTCTCTCTCAAAATGAATGAATAAACTTAAAAAAAAATCTGTAGAATCCAGAAGGACTTCCATTTCTCAACCGTTAGCGGGACCCTCAGAGAAGGCAGTAGAACTGTAGGTGTGCTGGATGACGGCCAGTCTTGTCATTAGAGACAAGAGGAGACTGAGAAACGGTCCCGGGTCGGAGGACACGAAGGAGACACGTTGCCTAAATAGGATCCTGGTGCAGACGAAGGGAGTTAGTGGGAAAACTGGGGAAATCGAACTGAAGTTTGTCATTTCATTACTGTTGTACCCGTGTGGCTCTCTTAGTTTTAATGTTTATTTTATTTTGAAAGATAGTGAGCATGAACGGGGGAGGGACAGAGAGAGAGGGAGAAAGAGAGAGAATCCCAAGCAGGCTCTGGGCTGTCAGCACATGGGCTCGATCCCATGAACTGTGAGATCACGACCTGAGCTGAAATCAAGAGTCGGACGCTTAACTGACTGAGCCGTCCAGGCGCCCCTGTAAGTACCTTAGTTTTGATAAAAGTACCACGATGATACAAGGTGTTAGCTTTGGGGGAAACTGGATAAAAAGCAGACAGGAGTCCCCTGTACCACGTTCGCAGCTCTTCCGTCCGTGGGAAATTATTTCAGAATAAAAAGTTAAGAACTGCATTACAGAACAACCAAAATTGCAGCGTATTTAGGATTCTGAGTCCAAGGAAAAGGCATCGTGGTTGTGGTACGTCGAGAGGAAAATGGGGAATATTTGACCAAAGAGTCACTGCAGGAAAATGGGCAAATCTTAGAAAGAATCCGGGTTCGAAAGAGCTTGGAAGCTTTAGAGTTTGCTAAAGGTCACACACAGAGTGCTGCCGGTGGAAGACGCAGTGAAGAAGCGTGCGCGCTCACCTCCTAGCGATGCCCCCCCACCCCGATGCCAGAACCCTGCTTCCGTTCCCCTCCCAGCTGCCCCGCGACCGCGTCACACCCCCCCTGACCCACACCCAGTCCTGGCGGCTCCAGCAAAACCGAGTGTGGATGTCAACCAGAGCTCCTGACGAGAAGAGAGTAAATGTTGGCTAACGCATCAGACCTTATCACGAGGACCTCAAGTTAGGTGTTGGAGCAGCGGGGGAAATGAAAAAACAAACAAACCACTTTTGTCATATTACGGGTGGTTTACATCACCCGCGTTTTCTAGACATGGACGCGTAGCAAAATGTGAATTCCAGAATGCATTTCAAACCTACTTGCCAATTTTCTATCGCATATTCATTTAAAATCAGAAAACTCGATGTGACCTCTAAATCCAAATTCAAAACTCACGTTTCTGTTCAGCTGGAAGACCAAAATATCTCAACACGCCTTCGGTAGCTCTAATTTTTCTGTTTCTCATCGGCACGGTTCAGAACCAAGCACGGTGATTTCTGCTCTGCACCTGTTGTCTCGAAACCTAAGAAGGTCCTTGCCTGTCACTCACTCTGGGCTCTCCCTTAACCCCCCTGCTGCCTCTTGGGGCTCTCCCTCCCTGCACAGAGAAACCGTCCCCTCCTTCCCCACGCCCCCTGCCACGTTGGATTTTAAATCGTTCCTTGAAATGTCTGTTTCTCGCATGCATCTCTGAGCACATTGAGTGTAGGGCTGTGCCCTCACCACCCTCCTTATCCCAACATTTAATGCTGTACTTCCTCGCGTTGGGATTCCAGAATTAAGTTTCTCTAGTTCTACCACGGTCTGAATATTTTCCTTTAGGTCCAGCCAGGGGTAGGTCATACATCAAGGGCAGTAAAGACACAGTTTCAAACGTCGAAATGGCAGGTTCCACCGTCCACCTGTTGCGTTAAGCACTTTCACTTAGTGGGAACCACCAGGGTGTTAGGGGTTATGAGCCAAAATCCAAAGTAATTTATGTAGAATTCATCTATTTACTTAACCCATGGGTTTTGAGTCTCTATGTGTGTGTGTGTGTGCGTGCACGCGCGCACACGTAATTCAGAGCAGTTGTATGTTCCAGAATTTGAAACTATGATTCTCATAAATTTTATTCATGATCTGCTTCTTACAGGGTAATACAGATCTCAGAAGATTTCTTTCCCTTTACCATTTTTTTTCCTGTTTCTATTTCCACTAAAAGGGGCCGGCGGCTGGTCTCCACTTGTGTCCGATAAATACCAGTGGCTGCAGATCGACCTTGGAGAGAGAATGGAGGTCACCGCTGTGGCCACCCAGGGAGGGTACGGGAGCTCCGACTGGGTGACCAGCTACGTCCTCATGTTCAGCGATGGCGGGAGGAACTGGAAGCAGTATCGGCGAGAAGAAAGCATCTCGGTACGTTCCTCCCCTGAAAGCCGTCTGTCAGAGCATGAATTATGCCAATTACTGCGTGTTGCTGCAAATCTGTCAGATCAAGTCTAGAAATGGAGCCTCCTAAATTACTCGAAAAGTGTTTCCAAGCGACTGTAAGACACACGTGGCATTTTAAAATGTGCTGCCCATGTATAATTTATGAAATAAGTAAAAGTAAAACAATCTTGTAATGTAGTGAAATATTGAAAATGTCTTCCCGTCACTCCGTAACATAGTGTGAAGTCTGAGGAATAAAGCCACATACAACCTACTTTATTTTTGGTTCCATAGCCCAGGAGTTGGTGGTGCCTTGCGTTGGATTAAGTAAATTCAGTCTTCCGTGTCCTCTGATTCAGTGAGGTTTCTGGAAGACCCCAAATATTTAAAAATACGTGTGATGGACAGTCTCCCTGCGGACGGCGTGTTGGGGGTCACAGGTCCGCTCCAACAGGAAGCTGGGTACTTGTGTGGCCCCTTATAATTCATGGGGGATAGATCTCTGGGATTCTTCGGAATCATAATTATTTTACATCTGTGATCTAGTTTCGACTTCCGATTGCATATCGTGTTTCTTTCGGAAGGATTAAATTTTGCTTGCCTTTTTACAAAATATTTAAATATTTATTTTAAGAGAAAGAGAGTGCGTGCATGCATGAGCGGGGTGGAAGGGAGGGAGAGAGAGAGAGGGAGAGAGAGAATCTCAAGCAGGCCCTGCGCTGTCAGTGCAGAGCCCACTGTGGGGCCCAATTTCACAAAGCATGTGATCGTGACCTGAGCCGAGATCAAAAGTCGGACACTCAGCCGACTGAGCCATCCAGGCACCCCTTGCCTGACTTTTCGACTATGACAATACATGAAATTTATTCTCTAGTTAGCATTTTGTGTCTTTAACTCATAGTCTGCCCTGAATGAGAAGCTCTGCGTGCCTGCGCAGTGTTTGAGCTCAGCTGGAGGACCTCTGATGGAGGGCGTGGCCTGCAGGAGATGCCAGGGGCAGAAGGAATTACGCTTCTCTTTCTATTGCAAGTGCAGTTTAGATGGTCGCCCGGGGCTGGGGGACCGGGGAATGGAGAGTCAGTGTCCAGCGGGGACAGAGTTTCAGTTTAGAAGATGAAAAGTTCTGGAGGCGCAGGGAGGGGATGAGGGCACAACAGTGTGGATGTTCGTGCCACAGAAGGGCACACTTAAGAGTGGCCAAAGTGGCAGATTTTATATTGTGACTATTTACCCACAATAAAAACCTACAGTTTAGCTTCTATTTAATTTAGGCTAAGGATATTATGTAACTCTTTTTTTAACATATTTTTTTAATGCGTATTTTTTTTTATTTTTTTTTTTAACGTTTATTCATTTTTTTGAGAGAGACAGAGTGTGATGGGAGAGGGGCAGAGAGAGAGGGAGACACAGAATCCAAAGCAGGCTCCAGGCTCTGGGCTGTCAGCACGGAGCCCGAGGCGGGGCTCGAACCCACAAACTGTGAGATCATGACCTGAGCTGAAGTTGGACGTTTAACCAGCCGAGCCAGCCAGGTGCCCCTTTAATGTTTACTTTTGAGAGAGAGAGTGTGTGTGTGCAAGCAGGAGAAGGAGAGAGAGAGAGAGAGAGAGAGAGGGTCTGAAGCAGGCTCTAGGCTGTCAGTGCACAGACCCCAACTTGGGGTTCCACGCAGGGCTCAAACCCACAAACTGTGAGATCATGACCTGAGCCAAAGTTGGTCCCTTAACCAACTGAGCCACCCATGTGCCCTGGATATTATGTAATTCTTAACAATTTTTCTCATTATAGTAGGAGGAAAAGTGTCAGCTAAGAAGCCATCACTTGTTAGCACGTAAATAACCTATAAAACTAACAAGCGACAAAACGATCGTTTTCCCTTCATTTGCCCCCGAATCGCCCCCACTTGCACGTCCTTAGAACCCTGTTACTCACTATAACTTCATAGATTCTGGTCTATTTAACTTTTAATCTCTGGACCTCTTAATAGTTCATCAATAAGTGCTGATGGAAATTGAATTAAGAAGAACTATTCAGTTGTCTTAACACGACGTAAAAGAACAGAATATATTGGAGAGAATCTGGGTTTTTAGGGCTGGCCGACTTCCCGAACCAACAGTTGCCAACTGTGTGATCAGAAGTAGTATTGATGTTGAGATAATTACAAGAACACCAGGTCCAAACAGGGTTAAGGTAAACATTAATTAAGAATGAATAACTGTTCGGGGCGCCTGGGAGGTTCAGTCAGTTGAGTGTCTGACTCTTGTTTTTGGCTCAGGTCATGCATGATCCCAGGGTCCTGTCGTTGAGCCCTGTGTCGGGCTCTGTGCTGAGGGTAGAAGCCTGCTTAAGATTCTCTCTCTCTCTCTCTCTCTCTCTCTCCCTCGCTCTCTCCCTCCCTCCCTCCCTCTGCCATCTCCCCCACTTT
The DNA here is from genome assembly GCA_030068075.1 of Paguma larvata. Lineage (NCBI taxonomy): Eukaryota > Metazoa > Chordata > Mammalia > Carnivora > Viverridae > Paguma > Paguma larvata. The sequence goes on along the minus strand of CM057832.1, from coordinate 86,546,391 downwards.
CTCTCTCTTACAAAAAAGAAGAGTGAATAACAGTTAAAACTTAATGAAGCATCTACTTATGTAGAGAACTTTAATCAAAATTAAGTCTTGCGTTTTGAAATCGGGTAACTGATAGTTAATGCATGCTTATTTTTTTTATTTCAAATTTTAAAATTTATTTTGACAGAGAGAGAGAAGGAGAGAGCACACATGGGAGGGACAGAGAGAGAGAGAGAGAGAGAGAGAGAGAGAATCCTAAACAGGCTCCACACTGTTAGTGCAGAGCCTGATACAGGGGCTCGAACTCACAAACGTGAGATCATGACCTGAGCAGAAATCAAAAGACAGACGCTTAATTGACTGAGCCACCTGGACGCTCCTGATTTCGAGTTTTTATTTAAATTCTAGTTAGCTAACATATACGATAAAATCGGTTTCAGGTGTAGAGTTTAAGGCACGCGGTTCTCAAGGTTCATGTTTTTACCCCTGTCCCACCCCAATACATGGCTGAGAAATCGTGACAGTTCCTGCGTTGCAGCTAAGCAGCTTGGGGGAAACCATCTCCAAGCGTCACCATCGGCCTTTGCTTCAAGGAGCCCAGGGGAAGGAGGGGCGGGAATAGTGGCATTATTGGTCCTAGACCACGCAGGCGAGGACAGATGTGGAGCCCTGCGTCCTGCCGGCCCTCACACGGTAACGACCGGCGTGGTGGCCGACCTCCCCCTCCTGGGGAGCTGGACACCCGCCTTCCTCCTCTGTATCCCCAGAACTTCACGGTGCCTGGGACCGACAGTCGGGAAGTGTTTGCCAGAGTCGTGTGTGCGTGGAGTCTCTCTTCCGGCAGGATGTCGTCATGAGTTCCCCAATTCGAAGCCCTTTGTCTCAGCTCAGGGGTCTCTAAAGCTCCGTTGCAATTATTTCTTTTGCGTCTTGATCTCCGTTAGGAAAGGGGGCTCATCCTTGCTTCTTCTTTGTCCATCACGACGGCTTAAACGGATTCATTTCCTGCTCTGGACCTGCCCCGATGTTCACGTGACTCTGACAGCAGGAAGTCACACCAGTTGATAACTACAAGATTATACCTACGGTTTCTGGAAAAGGATCAGGCTGATTGGGCTGCCCTCTGGCCCTCGCACGTAGAGTCAGCGGCTCTTAGTGATAAATAAAGCACATACCAGAGGCTCGACCCATTCTTCCGGGTCTGGTCTTCATTACGAATCGCTGACATTAATTGGAGAGTGAACTTAAGAATCTAAAAAATTCCCTTGAAATGTTTACACTCTTTATTAGCTAACGTAATATTGCCATTTTCTTAGTTTTGTACGGTCACCGTAACAAGTCACCATGCCCTTCGTGGCCTAATGCCAGACAGAGCTATTAGGTCAGAGTTTCTGCGGGTCTGAAGTCCGGGTATACCTGGCTGGGTCCTCTGCGTAGGGCGTGGAAAGAGCCGCATTTTTTTTTCCCCTGGAGACTCTGGCCAAGACTTCTCCTCCAAGGTGTCTGGAGATCCCCAGAACCCTCTTCAGGTTCTGCGATTCACTGGGGGGGGACTCACAGGACCAGTGTGTAGTCCTAAAGCTATGACTTTCAGAGGATACAAAGCAAAGTCAGCGAAGGAAAAAGGTGCCTGGGACACAGTCCGTTGCAAACCAGGCACAAGCTTCCGCAGGTTCTCTCCACGTGGACACCTTTACGACATGCGTAATTCCTCCCCAGAAAAGTTCTAGCAATCTACGTGGCCAGCTGTGGAAACTCATCAGAGACTCAGCAGCCAGGGTATTTATTGGGGGCTGGTCGCGTAGGCACCCTCTGCCCTGTAAGACCCCCACAAGGAAGACGGTGTTGAGTATAAACTACACTCTTCACACAGACCTTAGGCACAATGAGCCGCTCTTATCATTAGGGTCTTGGGAATGGGCCAGCCTTGGGATTTGAATCAGTCCAGGTGATTTGAGAGCCCAGCCACACTGTAAGGAGGGGGATTCAGTGGTCTCTGGCTTGGCCGTACCCCAAGAGCTAGCCCTGCCCCTCACCTTCCTGGGGTTTGCTCCTGGCAAACCCTGTACAGAAAGGCGGGTTCAAAAGTCCGGCGAGGCGCTCTGACTTGCCCGGCTCTGCCGAGGGGCCGTCTGAGAACTCACGTCTGCGGTCGTCGGAAGCGCCCATGCCACCAGGTGGCTCCATCTGCCCCAAACCAGGGACCAAAGCCCCTGGGCCATGGGTGGAGCCACGTAAGGACCTAGTGGCCACCCTAGTGGGAGGGCTGTATTATCAAATTTCTTGTTCTTCAGCCCTCTCTCTCCTTCAGCCTTTACTTTCTTACAGATTTCTCTGCTTTCGCCTTTTATATCACACACTTCTCCTCCTGTCCTCTCCTTCTCTACAAGAGAGAGGCCCTAGATTAGCCTGGGCCCTACAACTCTGCACGTGACCCACAGCCCATCAGCATCAGCTGGGATCTCGATAGGAAAATGGAATCTCAGGGGGGCTGAAGCTGGCCCGCTGAATCCGAATCTGCATTTTAACGCGATTCTCAGGGGATCCCAGAGGTGCCGACGGAGAGGACCACGGACATTGTTGTGCTCCTTAACCACCTGAACCCGCCTGGCTCACAGGCGACCGTGCCCCTGCTGGAGGGTGCAGGTGTCCCGCGCAGTGTCCGCCTGAGCAGGCCGGCCTCCCTGTAGGAACCTCGCTCTGCGGTCCTGTGGCTGGAGAACACCCTCTTTCTCCCCAGTTGTCACCCACCTCGGGGCACACAGCCCAGAGTGTCGTCTCGTTGCTCTTTATTGATGAATCACAACCAAGTGCTTAAAGTGAGTTCCATCTTTGAGAACCACATTATTTCCTGAATCTGTACATTCCGCGTTAATTAGAGCTTTCTCCTTTCCATTGTGAACTCGTCGGAACTCAAATTCCAAGGTTATATCCCCCGGGAATTCGAGATTGGGTTGTTGCTCTGAATGCGTTGACAACTTAGAATCTTCCTCCTCTGCAGGATGCATGTGTGAAAAAGGCATTCTTCTTCTAAGAACAGACTGGTAAAATGTATAAAAAGAAAAGAAAAGAAATTATTTGTTATAAACGTAGGATTTCGTGTCAATAATTCTATTGAATAGATTTCTTTTTCCTTGAAAGAATGTGTATCAGTAGGTCCGTAGCTGAAAATAAAATAGAAACAGGAAGCCATTTGAACCTTTCTTCTACTTTGGGTAATTTATAGCCTAAGCCAAGTAGAAAATGTAGACTCATTAGTGAGGCTAATTAATATTGTGTTGAAAGACACAACAACCTCACAGTGCTCGACAGGAGCGACAAAGGTGACCCCAAGGGTTTAGGGTAGAAGAAATGACAGGGAAATATTGGAAGCAAGACAGATGGGACAAGGGGGGGTGTTCATTTTGTCTGCAGTGGTTTATTTGTCGGGGAGAAGGAGCTGATGTACAGATAACAAAATATTCACCTTGCTAAATCCAGATCACAGGTTCGTGTATGTATGGGATGTGTTTGAAATACTGTGTAATCAAAAAAAAAAAAACCCATAAAAAATATTGAATTCGGGCTTAGAGGAACCATGGCTGCTTGGTATAAATAGGAAGATCACGTGACCCGCCCGTGATTTCAGAAGAGAGAGGGATAAGAACCATGCAAATTTCAGTCGGAACAACTCGAATCAGAATTAAGGAAGAGCGTTTGTGTGCAGGGAAGCAGACACTCTGCTATGGAGGAAGCTTCGTTGGGAGAAGTGGAAATTCACCTGACAGAGGTTCGTATTAATTCAGTCATTTAAAGGTGCGTTGGTTTATCTCAGGTCTAGGTTAAGACATGTTTTATTGAGTTCATGACTCAACTGGTCCGAGCCTCACATCACACGGATGTTGCCAAAAAGCCCTGCGGGTCTGCGAGGTGGGACACGAGGCCCGAGCCAAGAGCATGCCCACCAATTCCAAGTTCGGCCCTGAGACCCATCGGCTTTGAGCAGAACGAGCGGGAGCAACACTTCGACGATTCTGTTATCCATCACTTCTGTGTAGCCAGCCTCGTTGGGGACATGGCTGTCCCCTTAACCAGCCGCCTCCTCACGTACAGCACGCCGATCGCCACGGCAGTGACTTTGTACCCCACTTTGCTGGTCGCGGGTACCACTGTGGACCACAGTTGCATTTCCTAGACGTGGCTCCCCCTCCTGGGCTCTGAGAGCCATTAGGTCAGGGATGGATCTCCCCGGAGGCCCAGGCCTGTTACGGCTTCTCAATAAAGGGCCGTTGGATTGAATTAAGGAAAAGTTGCCTTTTTCAAGGAGACCTCAGCCAGATGGGTAGTTAAGGCATCTCGAAGCCTCAGCCACCCACGTGATGTTGCGAATGCAGTAGGAGGCTTCGGGTGCCAAATCTGGACTTAAGAAGGTTAACTCTGCTTCCACCAAGGTGGTGCAGGAATGGTGTCCTGTTGAACCGAAGGCGGTCCCATCTGCCCTCAACTGCAGGCGCCAGTGACAATAAAGATAAATGCTGGATTTGATCCATGGAAAACTCTCAGAGCAGCTGGAAAGGTTGAGGCAAAGAAGGAAACGAGCTTCTGAGCTTCAGACACAAAATAACCAAGGGCTTCCCCAGAGGCAGGATGTCCCGTACCAACAGCCTTGCGTCCGAGCTCCCGGCTTTCTGCGCAGAACGTCCTTCCTTCTCTGTCACTAACACCCTTCCGCAACCCGAAAAGCTTCCCTGTGTACCGGAATTGGCAGAAACTCCCTTCTTTTTCATGTCTTGCATACTCCTTCCTTTGACTATATTTTTAGCACATCTCATGCCTTTTTCACGTCAGTTCTGGAGTCAGGGACTAAGGCTTGTTTATCTCTGTATCCTTTGTACCTACTTCACCGCTGTGTACAAGTGAACGATTTGGCTTATTTGAATTGCCACACATTATCACCTGGGGAGGGAGGGAAGAAGGATCTTAAATGTGGAATGCGACAAGTAGGAAACCCGGAGACATATCACAGATTACAACTTGACTTTTCGTATAACCAAGCGGTTGTAGGAGTGGTGTGGTTAGCGATCCATGGAAATTAGGATCGAGTTTCTGAAAAAGGTGTATTGTAAACTGTAATCCGAGTGGAGGATGGCAGAGTCCTGGGGGAGATGGCTTGAAAAGTAGGATTATTTATTCATTGAAAGGGCACAGGAAGACTCTTTTTTGTCTTCAGCAAGAAAGGCGAATGGTGGAAAAATTAAATTCTTAACAAAAAAGCTTCTCCAGCAGCACAGTCATTGAAAGGAAATGGTGCTGAACCGAGTCCCAGGGTGGGTGGGAAGGAGAGGGGCTCAGGGAGCCTGTCCATCAGGGGCTCCTGGAGATTCGTCCCAGCCTGTTACACCTCGGGCAGCTCAGCTGCAGAAGTTGTTGTACGAACACTTGGCCTCCTAGGCAACGTCAGTCAACTCTACAGATTCTATAGCTTGCACACAACTGTAGCTACACAGATTGCAGAAGTATGGCGTCTATCCACGGAGGAGTTCCTGGACCTATGATTTGGGCATTAAAGATTCAAGAGTGGCTTGGTGCCAGGCCGACTGGGGTCTTGAGGAAATGGCCCCTGGGGGCGGGAGTAGTGGTTGAGAGCACCGTGGTGTGCACAGCTCCCCATCGCTCCCTTGGTTTTATGCACGGTGCGGCCGCACGCCCCCCGCGACTCAGACAGCTCTCTGCCCCTGATGCAGAGCACACTTTTAAATTTGTATGGCCACGGGCAACAGTGAAATAAATAATAATATTTTGCAACAAAGGATAACAAGCTTTGAGTATTAAAGAATTCTCACAGTCTCAAAACTCTGAGAGGACAAGAATTTCTAGTTAGCAATCCTCCACCTTTCTGAGCAGTAGAGTCGGGCCACAGTCGAGAAGCTGGTTGTCATCTAAGTATGTTTAAAGCTCTCAGACCGAGGGAAACATTGGTGTTGACAAGGGGTCTGCAAACTTTTTCTGTAAAGGGACAGGTGGCAACTACTTCCAACGTTGTAGACCGTACGGGACAGTCTCTGTCATGGCTACTTAACTCTTCTGTTGTGTGAAAACAGCCACAGGCGTTACATAAATGAACAAGCGTGGCCGTGTTCTAATAAAACTTTATTTACAAAAACATGGAACCGGCTGCATTTGGCTCTGGCTTCCAGGTTGCTTGATCCCTGGTTTAGTTCATTTTGTGTCTATTTAAGGTGTGAGGTAGGGATACGGCTTTATTTATTTTTTTTTCCAGACGGCTACCTAGTTATTCCAGTATCATGTATTGAACCGTATTAAGCAGGAAATAGTATTAACACTGATCTCAAATGGACGCCTATGGGTGAGTTGTCTTCATAAACAGGTCGTGTTATTTAGGTAAAAAGTAGTTTTTCCCCTTATTTTTTGTTCCTCTCCGGATTAAATCCTAGACTTCTACTTCTGCCTTATTTCAGAACTTATCCCAGGAAGAATCAATTTGGAGTTTCCCTCACTTTTGAGACTGTAGAGGGCTTTTAAAAAACGTTTATTCCATATGACCTTAAAAGATGAAAATGTGTTAAGCCCTGTCTAAGTCTCTATCCTTACGTTCTCAAGTTACCAAGTACATTCAGGTGGAGAAGGAAATAACACAAGGGGCACAAAAATTAGAACTGAAGGTAAATTATCGTTCTATGCTCTTTGAGACCGTAAGAAAATCTCCTGAGAAAAAAAAATTTAAAACGATAACTCAGCGACGTACCGCCTTATGAAAGTAATTTCCAGAATTAATTAACTTCTCTTTACACCTATAAGTAATTAGCTGACAGATAAAGGAACTGTGGGCCTCATTTATAATAGAATCACCACCAACAAAACTGACAAGAAATGCTCCAAAAAACATTGAACACACCACTAAGGGGCATGAAAGAAAAGTGGGGTTAATCCTTGTCCTTGGGTATCCAGACTTGATAGTGTAATAACGATGTAAACTTATCCTAAACTAACCCCGAAATAAAAGGAGGTTTTTCTAAATTTCATCTTAAAGTGTTTGCATGCAGGAAGAGCCACGACAATTGGTAATAAGAATAGTATTAAAGGTAATTATTCCCGGTAAGCTAGGAAAATGCCTTATAAAGCTTAAAGCTAGCTAGCTAGCTGTTTGAAGTTACTTAATATTAATATTGTTTATAATAGCATATTAATGAAAAAATTAGTGAAAAAATAGGGTTCATTAATAACTATGTTTGTAGAATTAGCATGAAATAAAGGTGGCATTTCAGATAAGTGATAAAAAATGGATTGTTCAGTCGATGACACTGGGATAACTAGGTCACCAGCTGGAAAATATCAATAAAGCTAGATCCCTACCTTAAATATCTGAAATAGATACAGTTCAAAACAAGCCACAGAAAAAGGACTAGACACCATTAGAAAATGTTTTGTGTTAATTATTGGAGAGAGCATGCTAAGCAAAAGCCCAGAAGCTACAAAAGAAAAGACTGATAAATTTGATGAATTTAAAAATGATGTGTGGGGGGAAAATGCTATCAGAAGAAGACAACGAACATACTCGGGGGGAAATTTAAATATCTACGACAAATACACAGCTTTTTAATTTATTTAATTGTTTTAAGTTGGTTTATTTTGAGAGACAGAGTGTGAGAGAGTGGGGGAGGGGCAGAGAGAGAGAGAGAGAGAGAGAGAAGGAGATCTAGAATCCTGCTTGGGATTCTCTCTCCTCTCTCTCGGCCCCTCCCCCACTCACACTCTGTCTCTCTTGTCTCTCAAAAAGAAATAAAACGTTTTAAAAAATTAAAAAAATAATAAAGCAAGGTGCTCCTCTTTCAAGTCCCCAAGGCGAACATATACATACGTACACATGGAAACGTGTGGAATGAGTCTGGAAAAATACGCAACAAATTATTAATAGCATTTCTCACTCGGGGTAAAGGGCTAGAGGCTAAAAATACACAATAATTGTTATTTTTAAACTACAGGCATATATTGCTGTTCAATTAAATACTAGGTGTTGAAACAATGAAAAAAAAAGAAAATACATAATAGCTCTTTTCTTTTTTAAATTGTGGTAAAAGGCACAGAACATTCAATTCACTCCGGGAACCATGTTTAGGTGTACAGTTCAGTAGTGTTAAACATATTCGTCCTGTGCACACATCTCTAGAAGCCTTTCATCTTGTGAAACACAGTGAACACAAATTCCCTTTCCCTTCTCTCCCCCTAGCCCGTGGCAACCACCTTTTTACTGTATGTTTCTGTGATTTTGACTCCTTTAGGTTCTTCATGTAAGTGGGATCATACAGTGTCCGTCCTTGGGTGACTGGCTTAGTTCGTGTAGCATAATCTCCTTGAGATTCATCCACAACGTAGCGTGTGACAGGATTTCCTTCTTTTTAAAGAATTTTTTTAATGTTTGTTATTTTGAGAGAGAAAAAAAACGAGCAAGCAAGGGAAGAGCAGAGAGAGAGAGAGAGAGAGAATCCCAAGCAGACTCTGTGCTGTCAACACAGAGCCCGAGGCAGGGCTTGAATGCACAAACTGTGAGATCATGACCCAGCTGAAATCAAAAGGGGGACGTTTAGCGGACTGAGCCCCCCAGGCGCCTCTCCTTTTGATAGGCTGCGTAGTATTCCATCGTACTGGTACTCCGTATTTTGTTTATCTGTCCCTGTGGTCTGAATGTTTGTGTCCCACTAAGGTTTGTATGCTGTAGTCCAAACCCCCAAAGGTGATGATGGTCTTAGCAGATGGAATCTTCTGGAGGGTGGAGCCTTCTAGAAAGGGACGGCATCTCATAAAAGAGGCTCAGAGGGATCCCTACCTCCTCCTGTCCGGTGAGGACAGAAAATGTGCATCTCAGAAGAGCAGTGTCACCCACCCGTGCGGGCACGCCAGTCTCGGACTTCCGGCCTCCGCAGCTGTGAGCAGTTAAATTTCTGTGGTTCATCAGACACCCAGTCTGGGGTATTTTGTTACGTCGGCCTGAATAGATTAAGATGTCAATTCATCCATCAGTGGCTACTTGAGCTTCTATTGTGAATAATAGTGCAAGGAACGTGGGTGTGCCCGTGTCTCTTGGAGAGCCTGCTTTGAATTTTTGGGGGGGACGTAACTCGGAAGTGTAATTGCTGGATATGGTAATTCTATTCTAATTTTGCGAGGACCCGCCAAGCTGGTTTCCACAGTGGTTGCACCATTTTGTGTTTCCACAGACAGTTCACCAGGGCTCTCATTTCTCTGCATCCTCATCTGAATAGTGTGTTTATTTGGTTCTGGTACTCTTGAGACTTGGAAGGAGAGGCTATCCCACGTGGATCCTGAGCGGCCCTATGCGTCCTTGCTGGGTACGCCAAGAATGCAAGTCCTCGGCTGGGCTGAATGCAGGCCATTCTCAGGGTGTCTCTGAGACTAACAATCCTGAGAGATGAGAGGCTGCCCCCTGCCGAGACAAAGTCCAGGTCTGCCACTTCTGCTCGCTGTCAGTGGACCCCCAAGTTCCTTGCCCTTGCCCTCTAAAGTAGCCTACCACACATACCGGCATCCACTGGGGACCCTTTGCATCTCTGTGGTGCTCAGGAAGGCGTGATCGGCTGGCCCAGCCTTCACTAAGCTGTGTCTTCCTGGTCAGATGAATGGCTTCCAACATGGCGTCACTTCCCGGATACTTTTCTGGGTGACCACGACTTACGTGATCCCAGTCTCTCCCTGCCTTCTAGAAGGTATCTGGAATGCCTTCAGGCATTGACTTTCCTCTTTCATGGCACCTCTATGCTGGCCTTTCTCACCAGCTTGTACCCTTGACACAAATTCTGTCAAATCTAAGATCTACATGCTAATGGCTAAAAGGCATATCATTCATACTGTCTTTTCAGTAAGCATTAAAAAAAATAAAAATATGTTCAGCACTTACTTGAGATTATCAGCTGAAAAGACGATTTAGGCTCAAGTGTAAATAGAATCTCAAGTCCTCTCCGCTGTGAATATATTCCCGATATAGGCTTTTTGATGGCATAGATCAGAATAAATACTATTCCAGTTTAAGGGAAACTTTCTGAGGTGACGTTCTTCTTGAGTTTAAGATGACAAGTGGCCTCTGGGATTACGGTACAGACGTTTGTGTGCACGGAGACAAGTTCATCTGTCTGCCGTGTGTCTGTCTGCCAGGTGAGCACCACACCTGAGAGGCACGGCCCCCTGCCAGTCGTGTCCCGGTCACCCTGGGCTGTGCTGAGTTCTCTGTTGGTTTCCTTACCGGCCTAATCTTCCTTTCCTCATGCCTTTGAGGAGAAATCACTTCAAACGATCACGAAAAAGGTCCAGTTTTGAAGAAGAGTCCAAGCCCAAGGTCTCAGCCGTTTTCCAGAAGGAGCTGTGAGCAAGAAAGGAGAAGGGCAGGCAGTGGCAATTCCAGAATTTAGCCTCCCGTCACGCCCTCGGCCAAGAAAGAGAAGTTTAAAATAAATCCCGTTGGATGTGCGTTAGGCAAAGGCACTTTATTTGGATTTGAAGGCCTGTCTTCTCTTGTGTATTTTTCAGGGTTCCTCGTCATCCAGACCTGAGTGGTTTATCTTCCTTTCAGACCTTTGAACGTTTTTAACGATTCAATATCCTTCTTTTTAAGAGAGAAGAGAAGAATTTCAGGAGCAGTGAAAAAGGACCCCCGGGAAGCTTGGGTGTACGCTGCAGCCGAAGCTTTAGTAGCTCAAGTTCCCACTGAGGGAAAATGCAGACGCACAGAGAGCTCCTGTTTCCTGTAAGGAGATTTGAGGGTTAGCAGAAAAGTCTCCTGAGAACGGAGCGGGAAATTACGGCAATGCTTTTTCACCTGCACATCCCCAAATCACAATAAGTGAGGTGGTCAGTGCACGCGTGGCACTGCCAATGCATTTTCTACCCTAAAATTAATTACATACATCAATCAGTTATTTGAGGAAGCTCCCTGGCTCTCTTGAAGACCCTGCCTCTCAGACACTCTTGGGCACCTTTAGTTGGAGAGGAATTAAGTCTATCCCCGTAAGCTTTTCCTAGGGTTGCCGTTAACTAAGTACCTAGGGTTCAAGACAACAGATATCTAGGACCTCACAATTCTGGAGGCCAGAAGTCTGAACTCGGCCCGTTGCGTGGGGGCCACACTTCCCCCGAAGGGTCTAGGGGAGACTCTCCCGTAGCTTTCTCATAGCGCGTGGTGATGTTGTTGGTGACTCCTGCAGATGCGTCAGTCTGACCTCTGCCTCTGTCACCACCTGGCATGTTTCTGTGTGTCTTCGTGTCATCTCTCTGCTCTTGTCTCTCCTCCTCTTATAAAGACCCTGGTCCTATTGGGTGAGGGCCCACCCTGATGGCCTCATCTTAACTGGATCGTTGCGAAGACCAGATAACCAAATAAGGTCCTGTTCATGGGTTCTGGAGTTCGGACTCCGACGTATCTCCATGTGACAGTGGCCGGGAAGAATGGAGGTGGCTGGAGTCAAATGATATTTATCAGACAGGAGGAGAGATACTTTCTCATTTTGTCTGTCGCGACTATTTTCTATAAGGGAGGAAGAGCAATAAGCTGGAATTAACAAGAAATTGAAAGAAAAAAAAACACACAAACTTTTGGACTCACTGGCAAATAGAACGCGGGAAAATGAGCAAACAGCACCCCCAGTGCTACAAGGAGTGGGATTCGGAGAGGGGAGCTGGCGTCTGAGTCAAGGTAAAGCACAGTGGCTGGTGTCCAACATTGACTGCGTGTTTATTGTGAGCCCGCCATGGTTTTCAGCCTTCTAGCTGCATAGATCTTTTTGTCTTTTTCAGCGAGTGTCTTCATTTTACAGAACAAGAAACTGAAGGTCAGAGTTCCCCAAAGGGCAGTGTCTCTGCTACCCTGGAATATTGTAGGATACGATTGAGCTGGCCCTTTATTCTCCTTTTCATTATTACTGTTATTGTTGTCATCTGCTCTGAGATAGATTCCCAGCAAGTCAAGAAGAAGGCGTTCGAGAATGGGAGGGGGGAGGCATCGAAGATGGCCACGCTCTTGGAGAGGTAGAGGCAAATCTGCGTCATCCAGAGCTTGGGTTTAGCAGGTGAAGGTGCACCCGAGGATGGTGGTCAGGAGATGTTTGGGGACTTGCTGGCCTCAGGATCCTGGGCGGTATTCAAAACGATGGGGTTTGCTGCCATCCAGCCCAGACTCTGCCTCCATTCCTAGAGGTCCGCCATCTTTGTTCCGGGTTCAGGGTCCCTCTGTGGATTCTTTGTCTCCAGTCAGAGTGAAACGTAGACCGGGCGTGGCTGTTCCTTCAGGTGTGGGACCCAGCAAAGAGCAGCTCAGCGTTGGGAAAACCCACCCAGCTTTCTACAGCGGTGTGGACTCGCTCGGCATCTTGGGGCATCTCGGTTCGGGGAAAATGGAAGACGGTGAGGACTGCCATACCAGGCTTGGCTCCTGTCTTCTGTGGCCCGTGTCTGGGCATGGTGTCTTTGAACTCAGTTCTCTCTCTGCCTCTCTGCTGCTCACTGGTCCTCTCTGAAGCCCCTGCCACAGGAGCCCCTCCTCTCCAGCCCTTCCGCATCTTGTTCTCAGACTCACTCCAAACCCAGAGCCTGGTCCTAAAGAACCACCGCAGGCCAGGAACGCAGGAGGAGACGGGAGAGAGCAGGGAGGGGGGGTGCAGGTGGGAGGCGTAGGAAGGTCCTGGCGCCGTCCCCACCCGCAGAGCCTCAGAGCGGGCTTGCCGGGCCTCACTCCGCCCTCTCCGGGCTGGGAGCCGGCCAGTGCCCCAGATCTGGGTCTCTGCGTCATTGTCAAATCTCAGTTTTAAACTCCCTTTCTCATTTACACTTTGCGGGGGAACAGGCTGTGGTTGTGCTTTCCACTCCTGCTTCCTGATTGTAGCTTTACGACTTCCAAGTTCCACTTTTTTCTTCACTCGCTGCTCTCCCTTCTGAATGCCATCTTGTGGTGTTTGCCAAAGCCTGATTTTGTGGCCTCAGTCCCGTTCAGCCCGGTTGGCAGCCTGCAGAGGCGGTCCCTTTCCTACTCTGTGGTCCCCGAGAAGCCGGGGCGGGGCGGGCTCGCAGGCAACCTTCCGGGAGAGGCCTCGACCTGCCCTCAGCGCAGGGCAGTGTCAGCCAGGCCTGGTTGCCCAGCTCCATGGACTGTAACCCACAGCCCAGCAAATCAGAAGCGGGTGGGAGGTAGACCTTCTGCTTTTATCCGAATCGAATCCTGGAATGGTAACTTTCTGCTTTTCAGGGGTTTATTTAGATAAAGGTTTTGGAGTTCATTAAAAAGGTGTTAGTGCTGGCAACACGTAGTTACAAGACTGGGCATTTGGGGACTCTCCCTGTGTGAAGTCGATCGTGAGTCTATCCCTTGGTACAGATGAGATACCGTGTCCTGCGTCCTGACGCTCTGTGACTCCAAAGGGGGCACAGTGGGCGGTGGGTCACTGGCCTGAAGTTGGGGATGGGCATGGCGGCCGAGGCCCTGGAAGCCCGCGCCTGTGACTGGGATGGGCAGAACGCCCCGTCACCACGGCGAGTTTAATGCAGGAACTGGTCACAGATCGGTCTGGGTCTCATCGGCAGCCTTTACAGTAATGAAAGTGCACTTTTAATTTTGTTTAAAAATTTTCATTATGGGAAAATATACACACCATAAAAGTTACCATTGTAACTACTTTCTTAAGTTTTATTTATTTATTTTGAGAGAGAGAGAGGGCGAGCAGGGGAGGGGCAGAGAAAGAGGGAGAGAGAGAATCCCAAGCAGGCTCCACACTCAGCGTGGAGCCCGGTGTGGGGCCCGATCTTATGACTGTGAGGTCATGACCTGAGCTGGTATCGAGTCCAGTGTTCAACTGATGAGCCCCCGCAGGTGCCTCCGTTGTAACTGTTTTTAAGTATACGGGTCAACATTCCCAGTGCGTGCCGCTATCCCCACCATCCATTTCCAGAATCTTTTTCATCTTCCCAAACTGAAACTCGCTGTCCATTAGATCCCAATTCCCATTCCTCCCTTTCTCCAGACCTGGGAACCACCATCCCACTGCCTAACTCTGCGAATTTGGCAAATCAAGGTATCTCATGTACGTGGAATCATACGACTTTTGTCCTTTTGTGACCGGCTTATCCCACTTAGCATATTGTCCTCGAGGTTCATCCGTGGCGTGACATGTGTCAGCATTTCCATTTTAAGGCTGAATAATATTCTACTCTGCGTATATGCCACAGTCTGTCCCCTCATCTGCTGATAGGTACTTGGATTGTTTTCCTTCTTGACTCTAGTGAATCCCGTTGCTATGAATTTGGGTGAGCAAATATCTCTTTGAGACCCTGCTTTCAACTCTTATGGGCATGTCCCAAGAAGTGAAATTGCTGGATGATACGGTAATTCTATTTTTAACTTTCTGAAGGACTGTCATACCGAACTGCACAATGCCTGCACTGTGGTCCGACCCCTCCGGCAGCGCACGGGGGTTCCAGTCCATCCTCGTCAACACGTCTTATTTTCCATTAAAAAAAAAATTGCCATCCTAAAGGGCATGAAGTAGTATCTCGTTGTGGTTTTGATTTGTATTTCCCTAATGACTACTGATGGTGAGCATCTTTTCATGGGCTGTATTGGACACTTATATATCTCCTTTGGACAAAGGTTTGCTGGGTACTTTGTGCATCTTATTTTTTTTTTAACTTTTTAATTCAATTTTTTAAAAAATTTTTTAATTTTTATTTTTGAGAGAGAGAGAGCATGAGTGGGAGAGGGGCAGAGAGAGAGAGAGGGAGATAAAGAATCTGAAGCAGGCTTCAGACTTCGAGCTGTCAGCACAGAGCCCGACGTAGGGCTCGAACTCGGGAACAGCAAGATCATGACCTGAGCTGAAGTCAGAGGCTTAACCGACTGAGCCATCCACGTGCCCCACTTTGTGCATTTTAAAATCAAGTTATTTTATTTTTTCTTGCTGGGATGTACGAAGTTCTTTCTATATTTTGGATACACACCTCTTATCAGATATATGGTTTGCAAATATTTTTTGTTATTCATGGGCTGCCTTTTCGCTCTGATGATTGTGTTCTTTGATGCACTAATGTTTTAAATTTTGATGTATTTCAATTTATCTATTTTATCTTATGTTGCCTGTTCTTTCAGTTTCGTGTCCAAGAAACCACTGCCAAATCTACCTGTGATGAAGCTTTTTCTCTGTTTCCCCCCGCCCCTAAGAATTTTATAGCCTTAGGTCTTATGTTTGGGACTTTGTTTTGTTTTGACTTAAGTTTTGTATATGGTATAAGATAAGGTCCAAGTTTATTCCTTCGCATACTAATATCCAATTCCCTAGTGCCATTTCTTGGAAAAACTGTCCTTTCCCTATTGAATAGTGATGGCACTGGTGTTGAAAATTACTTCTAGATCACTTTGAGAAATACCGACGTGTGAAAAATACAGTTTTCCAAAACATGAACATGGTGTGTCTTTCCATTTATGTGTGTCTTCTTTAATTTCTTTGAGCAACATTGTATAGTTTCCAGGGTACAAGTCTATTGCCTCTTGGCAAAGATTATTCCAGTGTATTTTGTTCTTCTGGATGCTGTTGTAAATGGAATTGTTTTCTGAGTTTCCTTGTTAAATTATTCATTGCTAGCGTATTGAATCGCTGCAGACTTCTGTATGTTGATTTCGCATCCTGCACCATCACCAAATTCATCGATCAGTTCTAAAAATGGCTTTTCTTTTTTTTTCCCCTGGAATCTTTAGGTTTTCTACATATAAGATCATGCCATCTGCAAACAGATAATTTTACTTCTTCCTTTCCAATTTGGAGGCCTTTCATGCTTAATCGTTCTGGCTGGTACTTCCAGGATATGTTTAGTAGAAGTGACGAAATCTGGCATCCCTGCCTTGTTCCCGACCTTAGAGGAAAAGTTTTGAACCTTTCACCTGTAGAGCATGCTGTTCATTGTGGGTTTTTTAATATATGGCTTTTATTATGTTGAGGTGGTTCCTTCTGTTCCTAGTCTGTTGAATGCTTTTATCATGCAAGTGTGCTGAATGCCATCAAATGCTTTTTCTGCATCAATGGAGACCGCCGTGTGGTTTTCCCTTCATTTCGTAACGTGGCGCACGACACTGATTGTTTCCTGTATATTGAGGCATTCTTGCATTCCAGGAATTAATCCTACTTGGTGATGGTGTATAATCCTTTTAATTTGCTGTCAAATTCAATTTGCTAGTATTTTGTTGAGGATTTTCGCGTTGGCCTTAATAAGGGATGTTGGTCTGTAGTTGTCTTTTCTGGGAGCATCTCTCTGGATTTGTATCAGGGTGATGCCAGCCTCGCTGACTGAGTGAGGAAGTTCTCCCTCCTCTTCGTGTTTTTGGAAAGGTTTAAGAGGGCCGGTGTTAGTTCGTCTTTAAATATTTGCCGGTATTTCCAGTGAAGCCGTCAAGCCCAACGCTTTTCTTTGTCAGGAGACCTTTGATAACTGATTCAGGAGCCTTACTTGTTATGGGTCTGTTCATATTTTCTGTTTCTTTTTGGGGTTAGCCTTGATTAAATTTGGTGTTTCCAGGAATTTATCCATCGTCTAGATTATCCAGTTTGTTACCGTACAGTGCTCTGAGTACACTCTTATAATCCTTCTTACATCTGTAAACTCTCTAGTAATGAACTGCGTTCATTGCTGATTTTAGCTATTGGGACCTTCTCTTTTTTAATTAGTCAATGTAGCTAATGATTTGTCAATTTTGTTGGTTTTTGAAGAACCAACGCTTGGTTTCGTCAGTTCTCTCTATTTTTCTGTTCTCTGTTTTGCCTCTTTCTGTTCCAAGCCCTGTTATCTTCTTCTTTCTTCTAGCTTTTGATTTAATTTGTTCTTCTTTTTCGAGTTCCTTTTGGTGTAAAGTTGGGTTGCTGATTTTGAGATATTTCTTCTTTTTAATGTAAGCATCGATAGTTACAAGTTTCCCTGTTAGCACTTCTTTTGCTGCGTGCGGTAAGTTTTGGTAGGGAGTGGCTTCGTCTTCATTTCACTCAATACATTTTCACATTTCTTCTGTGATTTACTCTTTGAGTCGTTGGTTGTTTAAGGTCGTGTTGTTCAATATCCACGCATTTGTAGATTTTCCGGTCTTCCTTCTGATATTGGTTTCTGGTTTCATTTCATTTTGATCAGAAAAGATACTTTGCATGCTTCCTATCTTTCTAAAATTTTTAACACTTGTTTTGTGGACTAACATCTGGTCTATACCGGAGAATGTTCCATGCCGTTTTGAGAAAGATGTGTATTCTACTGTCGTTGGCTGGAACGTTTTATAGATCTCTGTTAGGACCAGTTGGCTTATAGTGTTGTTCGGTCCTTAGTTCTTCTTTATTGATCTTCTGCCTGATTGTTCTATCTGTTATCGAAAATGTGATATTGGAGTCTCCCTCTATTATTCTAGATCAATCTCTTTTATCCTTCAGTTCTGTGGTTTGCTTTACATATGTAAGTGCTCTGATGTGGGTTGCACGTATATTTATAATTCTTATGCCTTCTAGGTGAATCGACCCTTTAATCATTGTATAATGTCCTTCGTTGTCGCTTGAAATAATATATTTGTGTACCTATTCCTGCTCTTTTGGTTACTAATTGCATGGAATATCTTTTCCTATACTTTTTACTTCTCATCTATGCTTGCATCCTTCCATCTAGAATGAGTATCTTGTAGATCGCATGAAGTCGGATCCTGTTTCCTCTCCTCTTCTCTCCCCTCCCCTCTCCTCCCCTCCCCTCCTTTCCCTTCCCTTCTGTTCCTTATTAGATACCATTTTTCCAACTTATGTCTTTTGATTGGCAAGTTTAGTCCATTTACATTTAAAGTGATTACAGGTAGGGATGGCCGCTATTGCCATTTTGTTCTTTGTTGTCTTTATCTTTTACATGTTTTAAAAAAGTTCCTCTTTTCTTGTCTTCATTTGTATTTAGTTAACTTGTTTACCCATTTTGATTGGATTCTCATTTCCCTTCTGTAAATTCTATAGATATTTTCTTTGGGATGTCTGTGGACATTACATATAATATCCTGAAGTTATCATAATCTATTTTAAACTGACACTTTATTGCATACCAAAAGCTTTCTTTATAGCTCTTTCTCCTGCATTTTATGTTATTGCTGTCAGAGATTACATCTTTACATATTTGGTACTCATTAACACAGATTTATAATTATTTTATGCTATTTGCTTTAAATCTCGTAGAAAAGTAAAAAGTGGAGTTATAGTAGATGTCAATAATTTCTCAATAAAACTGTAAAAAAGTGGAGTAATCAGCCAAAATTACAACATGATGGTTTTTATGTTTGTCCGTGTATTTATCTCTATTGCAGAATTCGATACTTTTATATGGCTTTGAGTTGCCATCTAGCACCCTTTCATTCCAACCTGATAGACTGTCTAGCAGGTCTAGTGGTAATGGACACTCTCAGTTTATGTTTAGCTGGGAGTGTCTTTATCTCTCCTTCATTTTTGCAGGACATTTGCCTAATACAGAATTCCCTCTGGCCTGCATTGGCCTGAGGAATCCACTGATAATCTTATGGAGGCTCCCTTGTATGTGATGAGTCAGTCTTCTCTTGGTGTGGGTTTCTTTGTGTTTATCCTACTTGGTATTTTTTAATGTTTATTTATTAATTTTGAGAGAGAGAGAGAGAGAGAGAGCAGGGGGAGGGGCAGAGAGAGAGGGAGAGAAAATCTCTGCACTGTCAGCACAGAGCCTGTTGTGGGGCTCAATTTCGCAACCACGAGATCATGACCTGAGCCGAAATCAAGAGTCAGACGCTTAACCGACTGAGCCACCCAGGTGCCCCCCTGCTTAGGATTTGTTAAGCTAATATTTATATATCCATGTCTTTCCTCAAATTTGTGAAATTGTTAGTCATTATTTCTTGCAGTAACTTCTCTGCCTTTTTCTCTGTCTTTTCTCCTCGGGGACTCCCGTAATGTCTAGATCAGTTGTTTTGGTGCTGTGCCATCATCAGTCTGTCAGTCTCTGTTTGCTGTTCTTCCTTCTTTTCTCATTTTGCTTTTCGGTCTAAATAATTTCAAATGGTCTGTCTTTAAGTTTGCTGATTCTTTCTATTATGTCTGCTATCGAACCCCTCAAATGAATTTTTCAATTCAGTTATTTTATTTTTCATCTCCAGAACTTCCATTTGATTGTTTCTAATAATTTCAGATTCTTTGGAGATATTCTCATTTTGTTGATGTATTTTCTTGATTTCCTTTATTTCTTTTGTCTGTGGTTTCCTTTAGCCTTTAGAGGATATTTAAGGCAGTTGTTTTTTAAATGTTTATTTATTTTTGAGAGAGAGAGACAGAGAATCCCAAGCAGGCTCTTTGTTCAATCAGCGTAAAGCCCGATGTGGACCACGAACTCATGGAATTCATGACCTGAGTTGAAATTAAGAGTCAGATGCTTAACTAACTGATTAAGCCAGTTATTTTAAAGTCTTTCTCTACTAAGTCCAAAAAGCCAGTGTTTCTTCCTTTTTTTTTAAGTTTATTTATTTATTTTGAGAGACAGAGCAAGCAGGGAAGGGTCAGAGAGAGAGAGAAAGAGAGAATCACAAGCTAACTCTGTGCTGACAGCACAGAGCCCCGCGTGGAGATCGAAGCTACAAACCATGTGATCGTGACCTGAGCAGAGACCAAGAGTCAGATGCTTCACCCCCAAAGTCAGTGTTTCTTTAGGGGTGGTTCCTGGAGATGGAATTTGTTCCTTTGAGGGAGCCATGTGTTGCCGCTTCTTTGCATACCTTAAGACCTTTTGTCAAAAACTGGGCATTTTAAGAAACGGTCATGTCTCCCTGTCCTCACATGCTGGCTTCATGCAGGGGAAGACCCTCAGGAATCAGAGCTTCCCAGCCCGGGGTTGTCCTCGGATCCGTGCCTGTGCTTTCTTCCCAGTTCTCCCATTTATATGGCTGCTTTTGAATGTCTTAATTTCTGGAAGGGTCATGGAGCGAGGGCTCCTTCTAGGGCTTAGTGTCCTGTTGTGTGCCTCAATCAGTAATCCATGCTCCGGGTGTCTGCGTGTGTAGTTCCCTTTAGGACGGGTTTCACAAGTCGCACCTACTGATTCCCATGGTTTCGTGCCTTCTGGGATCCGAGCCACTTTTAGTTGTCCGAACTCTGAGTTGGGCGTTGAAGGACCAATCCCTCAGGCATCCCACAGGCAGGTTAGAAGGTTACAAGCAGCTCTGCTCTGCTCTCTCCGGTTCGCAGAGGGGACTAGCGGGCGACAGTCTCTTTCCGTAAGCTGTGCTGCCCTGCACCGTCCCGAAATTTCCTACGCTTTTAAATGTGGCTTGTTCTGAATCGGCCGTTCACGTGGTTGCTGTAGATCTGTGATCACTTCCATCCTTTCCGTAATTTCCATAATGTTAGTTTAGTCGGCCTCGAGCTGTTTATTTGATGTGATGCTTCTGGAGGGGAACAGGTCTAGAGTTTTCTTGTCTGTCATCCTGCTGACATCACTCTCCTTCGTTTTGAAAATCAGCTTTAAAAATACCCAGTCTATTTCAAAATGTGCTGATGCACACATGTTCGTGTTCTGCCATTTTCGTCTGGCTTTTTCCCGTACTTTCAAAACGAAAACAAAAATGGGAATAGATGCCAGCCGGAAGAAAAAGGTCTTTCCTCTGCCAACCTGTCATATGTGATGGTTAAGAGGACCTTTTGAACTGCGCGCGGATACTGTCACTTTTGACAGAGACGCTTGACGTTTGACTGGAGATGCTTCCCCTTGAACACGGATCCGCTCCCTCCACCGAGGGCTGGTGTTGGATCCCTAGATGCCGCTGGAAACAGTAGATGCCTGGACGCCCACGGGAATTAAGGGTACTGACGTCGCTCCCAGGTACCAGTGGCCCGGTCCGCTCGTGCTCAGGAAGTGACAGCGGTATTGTAATGTGACGACGTGCCAGTTACCGAGGCCGCCTTCACGCCTCGGGGAGCGTTTGTGACCAGATGTGAGGCCGATGGGAATGGTCATCGCAGCTAGGACGCGGCAGGGAAGGCTTGCTCCTTCAACGCCTTGGCCTCCCGTGTCCCGTTGGCCCCCGGCTGTGTCCTGTGTGCCTCTGTCGCGCTCTGCAAACCCTCTAAGCCCTTCCCTCCTCCAGCATCCTCTCCTTTGGGCCCGTTTTCAGCGACCCTCATGTGCTGTTTCCTATCACGTTTCCCGAGGGGCCTCTAGATAGGACCCTCGCCCAGGCTGAGCAGGGCCGTGCGGAAGACTCACTAGATGCCTCTTCTGTGGGTCACGTCCTCACAGCCCGGTGGCCCTAACAAGCAGCAGCATGGCGGCCACTGCAAAGGAGGGACACCTCCTCAGGATCGCCTCCCAGAGCCCCGCCCCAGGGCTCCCCCTCCAGGGGAAGGAGGGACAGCCCACCTCCCCGACCTCGGGCTGCGGGGGGGTGAGGACTCGGGGTCCATGGGCTCTCTCAGGGCTCTGGCCCTCCTCCTGGGGAGCCCTGGATGAGCCGCGTCCACACGAGGACACGGGACCCCGCTTCCTGCGCCCCCCACCTGCCAGGGCGACTCTTCCTGGAACTCTGCCCCCACCGTGGTTCCGCTGTGGCTGCTTAGGAAAGAAGGGGAAACCATCCACTACCACGTTCCCTGTGGCGTCTGCTCGTCCCGCCGCGGCCTCCTTCCGGCTCCGTGTCTTCATTAGCAGGTGCGCTGCCCCAGCCGCCCCTCCTCCCGTGGCCTCTGTCTGAACTCCCGGCTCCGGACGCCCCTCACCTGCGGCCTCCTCCTCCAGGGTGCATTGCCTGACTTCCTAGCGAATGCACCCGCTGCGTCTCCCCGCAGACCTGGGAGAAGCCTCCAGAACCGCGTGGTGCCGGTTCCCCGCCTGCGTCACCAACCCGCGAGCTGCTGGGAGCCCGGCGCCGGCCCCCGCTGCCCTGTGCCCTGTGCCCAGCGTGTTTTCTCACCAGCCAGTTGTCTGAATGTTGCGTTTACTGCATCTCCAGGTGTAAGCCGCTGTCATCTCATAGAAAATAACCTTTTTTGACATGATTCACCGTGCATAGAACACACTGTGGTTTAATCATTCGTGGGCGGGCAGGGTCGATGCCCAGTATTTTACATTATCCCTCGTGCTGAGTCACCAGGGTGATGTTTAAAGGCAAGGACAGCTCTGGCAATGTTCGCAGAATAACTTTTAATTCACGAAACCCGTTCATTCCAAGGCGGAAAAGTTGTCTGTGACGTGAGAACACGGTTCACATATCCACGGGCGCATCGTTCCGGTCCCCGAGGGCTTTTGTGGTGCCCTTAGAGCCTCTTCGAACAGGTTAGCGTTTAAGCCGATCGATGGCTTCTGAATTGCCGATACTGTGATTTCCCATGGCTTCATGGTTCATGCAGTTCAGTAAGAAGAGACCCAAAAATCACATTCAAATAAATATCGAGCGAGGGTCAAACTAGCCTTTTACGTAGTAATAAAAAGATAATATTGGGAAGTATGATCGTCCTCTGCATAAAATGTTCCAAAATTATAGAAGCTAAATTACATTTACTTCACACAGAACGTCGTTTTAAAATAAGCTGTAAATGGCAGGTGATCCGAGGGCTGCGCCTGCCCAGAGTTTTAGTTGCATTTCCACCTGTGCGTGACGGTAACCCTGACGTCCTTAATTCGCGCTCTGAAAAGTTATTTGCTAGGGCGCCTGGGCGGCTCAGTTGGTCAAGCCTCCAACTTCGGCTCAGGTCATGATCTCGTGGTCCGTGAGTTCGAGCCCCGCATCAGGCTCTGTGCTGACAGGTCAGGGCCTGGAGCCTGCTTCGGATGCTGTGTCTCCCTCTCTCTCTGCCCCTCCCCCGCTCACCCTCTGTCTCTCTCAAAAATGAATAAACATCAAAAAAATTAAAAAGTTATTTCGTGTTTTAAAAGACTATGGCAGAAGTCTGACCTCCTCTGCCTAAATCGCCTGTTGCACGAAGTCCTGACTGTAGCGCATTTTGCGCGCAGGACCTCACTAGGCGTACACCGTGACCCATGGTCGTGGGGACGGGGTTCGCTGTGAGCAGAAAGCCAGGATGGGAGCCAAGAGAAACTGCGCCGTCGTGATCCAGTGTCCGGGAAGTGGGCTCTCTGAGTTTACGCGGCATCTAGGGGGCAGTGAGACCTTCTAGAAGTCCAGGTTGGCAGATCACTTTGCTTTCCCAAACTGCACATGTTGGTAATTAAAATTCCGTGTTCGGCCAGGATCGTTGTGTTGTGAATAGGGGAGTAAGTCCCTCCCGTGGGGTCCGTACGGAGCACTCCAACGTGGTTGTGGAAATTACACTCAGGAAAGCTGAGAAATTACAGCGTTTGTTGCACCCACGGGGCCTAGGGAGGGGGGCACAGGACGCCACACCTGGCTAGTGGCTGCGTGGCAGGAGCGCCCAGGTGGTGGCCCGACCCAGCCGGTGGGGAGCCGAGATGGTGGCAAGGACCCTTAGCGGGGGGCAGGATGGCACACAGATCCTTGAGGGGATTTCTCTGGTCTGTTTGAACATCACTAGGTCACAGACACGGGAGGACAAGAAGGGGCATTTGTGATAGGAGCCAGCCTGACCCTACAGATGCCTGACCCCACATGGGGACGTCGAAACCGTCAGGAAGGGAAGTGTCCACAAGTTACGATCCTGTCCTCTTCACTCTTTATTCTCGTTTTCAACCTTGTTTTCCTTCCTCCAGGCATGACTACCAAGACTCTGGTCTTGCGCGGTCCAGTTCCAAAATGTAGAAACAGACTTGGGTCACCCGACCCTGGCAGAGAGGAAATGTGTTCTATTAGCTAATGGTGACTCAGAGTCGAGACACGTGACAGTCTGCTCAGGTCTCCGTGGTGTCTGCGGGGCTCTGGACAGCAGCTCCCGGAGCTTCTCAGACTCCTCGCTGCATTCTATTACAGCCTCAAAGGAAAGAACACCTCGCCTGTCTGTTTTCGTTCCTTCTGTCATTTCCTTTCCTGCTGCCTTGCCTCATTCCCCAAATCATTGGCCACGGAGTTCGTCTGCTTTCTTGTAATCTAGAAATTACGAGCACGTCTTCCCTCCGTGGTGGGGAGTAGCCAGGCCAATCCCCGCCGCCTCTATGTTGCACAGAAAGAATGGAAGTTCGAGAAGATTAAAAGATTTATGCACAGACTTGCGACAGTCAGGATCTCTGAATTAGATCTTCTGTTTAACAAACATTCTTTCCTTTGCAAACCCATCACTGTCTTACTAGGTGTGTATGTATGTCAAACGCAGGCAGAAGGCTCTTCGGACCTTCATTTCCGGGCATCCACCACGGCATCCTGAGAGTGATGGACAGGGTTCTGCCCCAGGGGCAGCATTCTGAGTGTTCTCACTCCCCTTGATCTCCCCCATTACTTTCCTGGGCCGTGGCCGGACTCTGTGGACAGATCCCGTGGTCTCCAGGACTCTCCGGCGGGTGCATCTTAGAAGCCAGGACCCACGGAACACAGACCCCAAGGGGCCTATAAACCATCAGTGACACAGAGGACAGGCAGAGGCACACAGAAGCACCGGAGAATGTCGGGCACTCCTCCGTGCTTCATTGAATCTTCGAGAAACAGGCGTTGAATGGAAAATGCCATCCATGTATCAGGATGGCCACCACATTTATGTCAATTTCAACGCATAGCGTAACTCAAAACTCCAAACTACAAAGCTTCGAGGCACCAGAACAGGACAGGAGAATTCCGTCTTTTCATAGTTCTACAATATTTGAAGTGAGTATTTAAAGTGAAAATAGTAACGTATTTTTTTTTAAATCACTGCTTAAGCAGCTATAAACATTTTTAAGACAAATAGCCCAGGACAGGAATATAATCGAGATTGCGCACTTTCATGAATCTGTCTGACTCCTAACAAGCCCAACTTGGGAAGCCTGGAGCATTTTATATGTGAGAAGCATAATTATAAATCGTTAAAATACCCACTCGATCACACTACAGAACATTTTTATTGCTTTGCTTTTGAATGCTCACTTAAGAATTTTCTCTGAAATGTACTCAGAGCAGAGACAGTCAAACAATAAAAGTGAGATATTGGAAGACCATAATACTATCTTAGAAACAGTCGGTGTAGAAACCACTTAACCCTGGAAATATCTTTCCACATTTTTCATTTGTTTGTTCGTTTGTTTGCTTTTCCTGCTGAGAAGTCTTTCATGAAGGAAGAAGCATGGTATTTCCATGCTTGGAGGGCAGAATTCCAGAGTTCCTTCTCTCCTTTTCCCTGCAGAGCAGAGCTGTGAGGGGCCAAGCTGTACCTTTCCCTCCAGATGTCCCCGGCTTCTCCTTTTTATTTTTAAATAAAATTAAAATAAATTTTTTTTCGAGAGAGTGCAAGTTGGGGAGGGGCAGGGAGAGGGATACAGAGGATCCGAAGCGGGCTCCGCGCTGTCAGCAGAGAGCCCGACGCGGGGCTCAAACTCAAGAACCTCGAGATCATGACCTGAACCGAAGTCAGATGCTTAACCGACTGAGCCACTCGGGCGCCCCTCCCCGGCTTCTCCTGACGCGGAATCTGGGCTCTCCCCATTGTCCCTTAAACTCTCGGGAACTGGAAAATCTTGTCGTGGGCTTTTCTTTTAACCAAAGTTGGCAGGGCTTCTGAGCCCATCTGTCCAAACCCTCCATGTGCTGAGGGGTGAGACGGATGAGGCATTGACTTAAGACCAACAGCAACTTAGCATCATACTCTTGATATTCCTTTTTTGTAGAGTTTTTCCTGAGAATTCCTACTTAGTTTTTCAATGACTCAGCCATCTTCGTTGGTAGGAAAACCTAAAGTAGGTTCCTCCCAGCTTGCACCCTTGTACAGTGTGTGTGTGTTACTCCGAAGGGCTCACGCCCTCAGCCTGGGATTCAGGCATCCTGGGAGTGACCCCCTGCTCCGCCGTTTGCTGTAAAGCTGGGCAAAAAAACTTCCCTTTTCTGAGCCACTGTTTTTCTTTCTTCTACGAAAACAGCATGATTAACCCTAACACACAGGGTCATGGTATGGATTTATTGAGATCTTGCTTAGGGAAAAAAAGATCACTTTTAAATATAGTCATTTCTTTTTTTTTTTTTTTAATGTTTATTTATTTATTTTGAGAGAGAGCGAGAGCATGCATGTGAGCGAGGGAGGGGCAGAGGCAGAGAGAGAATCCCAAGCAGGCTTCTGTGCCGTCGCTGTGGAGCCCGACTTGGGGCTCAGGTCCCACGAACCGTGAGATCACGACCTGAGCTGAAATCATGAGTCGGAGGCTTAACCGACTGAGCCACCCCGGCGCCCCAGATGCCCACGTGTTTTATGTTCTGTCCACAGAACAAGCCGGAGCCCAAACAGCAAAGCAGTCAAAGAAAGTGTTTTGTCATTTCCCTCCTCCCTGTTCAGAGACGTGCATTTCTTCCACTCCGTCGGCGCCCTTCGCCCCAGGTGGAACAGAGCGCATTGAAACATAAGCTCTGCTAGAAAGCAGCTCCAGTGCTTCCATCTGCTGTCCTCTGCAGAGCCCGACCCCGCGCCTGCCCCCCCACTGTGGTGCAGTAACTGTGGTGAGATGAATAAATGAACGAGAGATCCTGACTTAAAAGCACCCTCGTAAAGATCCTGCCTGGAAAGGATGGTTCCATTTCAGAAAGAGATTTCTCCAGATTGAAAAGCTCTCAAGACTCACAGTGAATCAAAAGTTCAGTGTCATGGTGGCCCCTTAGACTCTGTGCGAAAGATGAGGACGGATATTTTGAAAGAGAATGACCATTTCAGGTATTTTTCAAGCCATACGCCATAGATTGCCCGGCGATGGTAAAGTCGATGTTGCTTCTGTATTTTGTCCTTCTTTGCAGCTGATCTACCGTAGACCTTTGCTCAGCTGCTTGAGTCTGTTGTCAGTCAGCTGTTAGGTGTAAATCGTTAAATCTGCTACCTTGCCTTTTTAGCATTTATATTAATGAGATAAATCTTTACCTTTATTTATTTATAGAAAAAATTATAGATTATATATCATGTATATAATATGTTGCATATTACATATATATGCATACATATATGTATATATCTAGCGTTTCTGAAATGTTCGTAGCTAAGGCTTGTGATAAAACATGGGAAAATCTACTATATTATCCAATGGAGAATTTTCTTCTAAAACTTTGTCTAATTCTGTGAAATAATCAGAAGAGTGGTAATAACGAGCAACTTTGCTCTACAGACCAGACAACATCAACAGACTCTTGCCCTTCCATCAGTCAGATTGATTCATGTGTAGGCAGGAGTGATTGAGTTGTCCTGATAATTGAGTGAGGAGGTCTGAGCAAAGTTCTCGGCTCCGGGCTTTATCCACAGGACGCCGTCCACAGAGCCAGAACATCATCATCATCATCATCATCATTTCATGAAGAATTTGGTAATCAATTTTCTTCTCTCTTGGGCCCTCTTCTCTTGGGTACTTCTCCCATCCCAGCACTAACCAGGCTCTACCCTGCTTAGCTT
Source organism: Paguma larvata (assembly GCA_030068075.1). Lineage (NCBI taxonomy): Eukaryota > Metazoa > Chordata > Mammalia > Carnivora > Viverridae > Paguma > Paguma larvata. The sequence continues at coordinate 86,518,894 of CM057832.1, read as the reverse complement.
CCGACATCAGTCGAGATTGGGGTGTGTGCAGGGTGGTATGGCCGTAGGCTTCTCTTGGATACTTCTAAAGCAAGTTCACAAATTTCAGTTAATGTGAATTTCACAGAATTTGGGAAACCCCATGGTCTTTTGTTGCCTAGTGAGAAAAGACCATCAGAAATGGATTTGGGGGGCGCCTGGGTGGCTCAGTCGGTGAAGCATCCGACTCTTGATTTCGGCTCCAGTCATGATCTCATTGTCACGAGATTGAGCCCCGTGTCAGGCTCATGCCGACGGTGTGGAGGCTGCTCGGGATTCTCTCTCCCTCTCTCTTTGCCCCTGACCCCTCCTCTCAAAATAAATAAATAAATAAACAAACAAACAAACAAACAAACAAACTTAAAAAAGAAATTGATTTGGGATGATGCATTAAAAAGCTTCCCCCTCATAGAAGGAAAAAGTGGTCCTGTAGTAGTGTGTACTGTTCGTAGGAACATGTATTTCAGAAATCCTCGAATCCGGGCAGTCGCCCCGCCCCGCCCCCCCACAGGCACCAAGGCATTCATGGTCACTGCAGCACGGTTCGTAACGGCCAAACATCAACAACCACCTAGATGTTTATCAATATGGGGCGGGTGGATCACGTTAAGTCAATACTTAGTGTTTGAATAATTTACGAGAACGCCTCGATCTCTACAAAGTAAATGATGGTAAGGAAATGACAAAATGGTGAGCAGATACGTAGCACCTCCCGAGTGCTGGGCACTGTTCCTCACCGCAAGGGAGTACTATTATCATTTTGCAGGCACAGATGGGCTAAGGAAACTGTCCAAGATCTCACAGTTACTGGTTGACAGTGAGGTAAACAAATTTATGAAATAACACATAGAAGGTTGGATCAGATGCACTCTGAGGTCTCTTGGGTGGTCGTGTCTCAAAGGGCCAGGAGCCTTGGCTTTGGGATCAGACAGTCCTTCGGTCTGACGCTGGCCAGCTGTTCCCCTGAGGCAGACGACTGAGTACCCCTGAACCAGTTTTCTTATCTGTGCAAATAGTAGACACCACCTCTCGGGGTTATGGGGAGGGGTGAGGGGGAACCAAAGGTGAAGACACAGGGGGAGGAGCTCCTAGTGGGGGGTCCCTCTCTGAACCCTAGAGTTGGCATAAAGATTATTATAAACTGGAGGCAGTTGGGAAAGAATGGCTGCAGAAAGAAGCCTTCTGGAACTTTCTTAATCTGACTCAAAGCAGCTGCTTCTGAGAAGAGAGGCTGCCATGAATCCCCTCCTCCGGGCAGACTACTCCCAGGAGAGAGATCCAGATAAACTCGCATAAATCCCCTCTCCACGGGGTTCCGTGGCACAGAAAAAGAAAGACCGCTCTCTCCTACATAAACAAAGATTATCATAATTTTCCCCGTCTCTGGTTTGTTCTCCCGAAACCCCTTTGTCTTTCCTAAAGACACCTTTTTGTTCTTTCCGTAGAAGCCCCGTCTCCTCCGTCTTGTCTGTAGGCCTCCAACTCTAACTGTCTAGGGAGCCAGCTACTTCTCCGTTAACTCCTGTTTATATGAACACATTTTTTTCTCCTGTTACTCTGCCTCTTGTCAGTTTATTCTACTGTTTGGTTATTTATTTTGAGGGAGAGAGAGAGAGTATGTGTGTATGTGAGCAGGGAAGGAGCAGAGAGAGACGGAGAGAGAGAGAATCCCAAGCAGGCTCTGTGCTGTCTGCACAGAGCCCGATGCGGGGCTTGATCTCATGAACGGTGAGATCATGACCTGAGCCGAAACCAAGAGCTGGACGCTTAACCAGCTGAGCCACCCAGGCACCCCACGTCAGTTTATTCTAAGACCCTCAGTCCCTGCGTCCGAGAGAGTCAGGAAGTCTTTCCTCCCTGACGCTAGCAGGTGTTCAGCGCGTGGTATCATCATCCCTTGTGATTCTGAAATCCCGGGATTCTACTTGCGTCTGCATATTTCAAGAGTCCAAAATGTACCCTAAGATTATAAATGAGATCATCAGGCGTGCTGAAGTACCGAGGTAAACATTTCGAAATGGAGAAGATCCGGATTGTACACAGAGCATAATGCCGGCTCCTTCCAGTTCCGTAAGCTTTGACGTGGGTGCAGATTTGGCTGCAGAAGCAAACCGTGGGGACGAATTATATGAGCAGCGTAGAGCATAGCGAAACTAATAATGAGCAAATGGGATGTATAGTTAATGAGATGCATGCTTTTTATGACGCAGGTTGATTAAAGATGAATGGGGAGCCGTTGACCAAAGTGACTTCAGTCGCTCCTCCTTCTAACTGATTAAACCAAGCGTCTGCCTTCCCGAAGACCGGGGACAGGGTGGATCTCTCCTCCCTGCTCCCCTTTTGTTGGAGGAAAGAGAAAAGGTCTCTCCAAGTGACGGGGACCGGCGTCTTGGGGAGCCGGCCCGCTTCCCTGTCGGGAGGAGCCATCAGGCAGTAATTGCTAATGCTTTCCCCAGTGCCTGGGACGTGGGCTGGAGCGCCTCCAGAACACTGTTAATGACAGGAAGGACCCTGTGGTAGGCAGGTAGCAGTCACTGTGCCTGACGTGTGCCCGTCTCCAATCAGGGGGATCCCTACTAGAGAATCCGAAAAGAAAGGCTTGATGGGAAGCAGTCGATGCAGAAGACGGTTATAATAAATCATAAAAAAATGGTTAAATATGGGGCTGCGGAAAGAGTGACTTCTGCATGTTAAGCTCTTCTGTACGGGTTGAATTTTGTAGCCAGAGCCATCTATGTGTGTCATTTATTTTCCACGTCGATAAGGGTTCCCCTGCCAGTGAAAGCACAGACCGCATTCTGTTCTTGCTTGTTATTTTGTATTAAGCAACAACAGAACACAGAGTATTTAAAAAAAAAAAGGAATAAATTAAAAAATAATTTGTAATCATGCATTACTAAAGGCAAACAAAAGAGCAAAATATCAATTAACAGATCGCTATATTAAAATATGTAAATGATTGCACAGCAACTGGAGTCCAGTGGATTCTTTGGGCCCGCCCCTTTTCAGACACGTTCGCCAGGGAGTCTTCCGGGGAGAGGAGCCTTACAACCTGCCCCCCCGGAACTGGGAGGTGTCTGAACTTCTGCTCTATTCGCAGCGTGCTGGCCTGCCTGTTTCCTGGCTGCTGGGAGAAGACAAGAGACGCGTGGGTCAGAGACAGAGGAGTGTGTGACTTCCTCGGTTACTCAGAAGGCCCAGCAGGCAGCATCACGTCCCGGCCTCGGGTCTCCTTGACCCTGCGGCACCGCGGGCCTTGTCTGTAGGCCCGGATGGATGCCTGCGTGCACGTGGGGTTGTGTTGTAAGAGCTTAGGGAACTGGAATCTTCTGTGCAGTACGCATGCCTGCCTTTAGCTTGGAAGAAAAAACTTCTCTCACAAGGCTGCTTTCTATATCAATGTCCTTGGAAGATAGTTCAGATAAAGATAGGGCCTCTCTTTGTAAGAGGTGCTGAAATGTGACAGACCCACGGAGAATTGTCTCACCTCTGCTCTGGCCCCCGCCTGGTCTTTTATCTTCCTTATAAAATGGCTCTTATATGGGGCAAAGGACTTCCTTCATTTTTACGTCAACTGGCTTTTCAGATATATACTTCTTTCATCCTATTCTAACTATGATTCTTACGTCAGGGTTAATTTTGAACTTCTAGTGACTCTGTTCATTTTGGTTTAACGGTATTGCTGACTCAAATTTAAAACGCGAAGAAAAGAGCATCTTCATTCGGTTACTAAAAGGACCCGAACGGTTTTAGATAATTACTTGAAAAACAGTGATTTGAGCTTGACATGATTTTAAACTTCTTTGGCTAAATCCTATTTAAGTTAATACTTCCTTTGAATGCAGAAGTGTCACCGCCGCTCAGAAATGACTTATTTTTTTTTTTTGTATAAAGGCTAGAAAAATTCTGTGATGATAAGTATGTTTCCCTTATAAACAGAGTGTAGGAGGAGTCTAAATGTCTGATTTGAGAAGAAATTTTTGAATGGAAAAAACATTTCATTCCGTTGCTGCAGGTTTATTTATTCATTTCCCTGTATTAAAACGGGCAGTGTGCCTCTTTTTTAAAAATACATTTCTTTATTTAAAGTTTATTTATTAATTTTAATGTGTATACTCAGTGTGGGGCTGGAACTCAGTGTCTTTGAGATCAAAGGTCACATGCTCTTCCGACCAAGCCAGCCTGGTAGGCGTCCTGGTAGTTTGCCTTTTGAAAGAAATTAAAATCCACACAGAATGTTTCAAAAGGAGAGTTGTTCGCTCTCCCTCAGACATTTTTTAAAAATGGAGTTTTTGTTCGAGATGTTCGTCACTGTGTGGAGTGTTTTCCCCCCAGTTTATTGCGCTCTCGTTGACAGATAATACGAAAGTACCCAACACAATGATCTGATACGTGGATGTACCGTGACGTGGACACCACAGAGGGTTCAGTTAACACCCATCACCTCGTATGTTTTCTCCTGGCTCTCGAGGCTGAAAGTCCAAGATAAAGGTGTGGGCAAGTTGGTTTCCCCTAAGGCCTCTCTTCCTTGACTTGCAAATGGCCGCTCTCTCCCTGGGTCGTCACAGGGGCTTCCCAGGGTCTCTCCATCCGCCCAGTCCTGTTCTTATAACAACCGAGTCACAATGGATTAGGACTCGCTGTAATGACCTAACTTTACCTCAGTCACCTGTTTACAGACCTTTTCTCCAAATAGAGTCATATTCTGAAGTACTGGGAGTTTGGGCTTAAACCTATGAATTTTGAGGGGGACACAGTATAGCCCATCACAGTGAGTTACGTGAGTTCCCTATCTTGTGAAGTATTTTAGTTTATTTTCAAATATTTTTAATTTTATTTTTACTTGAGATAGAGATAGTGTGTGAGCATGCATGAGCAGGAAGGAGGGGCAGAGGAAGAGAGAGAGAGAGAGGGAGAGAGAGAATCTTAAGCAGGCTCCATGCTCAGCATGGAGCTTGACACAGGGCTTGATGCCACGACCATGGGATCGTAACCTGAGCCGAAGTCAAGGGTCGGGCGCTCAACCAACCGAGCCACCCAGGAGCCCCTTAATATTGAATTAAACACACCGGTATCAATTCAAGCCACTGATTTCTCAATGAGAAATCTTCCTCAACTTTGTATAAATAATCTATTTTATATATCATTATTTTCAACATCTACAGGAGGCTAACAGGAGAGTGCTATTCTACCAATACTCCGAATCGTTAGAGAATGCCCTCAAAACTATGCCTGGAGTCAACATTAAATGTTACATTTAATTCTTTTATTTCAACGAATTTATTTAATTTCTTCCAGTTGCTGATAGGATGTGCACACTATTAAACACTCACTTGAGTGTTGACACCGGCTAAACTCTGTTTTATTCTTACGTGGGACTCTTCAAATACGGAAAGCTAATTCATTTTTCAAAAACTAACTTCGTGCTGTATATCAAGTCACACACACTTATGTGCAATGTTCTGCTGTTGTTTTCAATAACCATATGTTGTTTTTAAAATACGATCTTGTCGGGGCGCCCGGGTGGCTTCGTCAGTGGAGCATCCAGCTCTTGAATTTGGCTCAGGTCATGATCTCACAGGTCTGTGGGATCGAGCCCCACATCGGGGCCTGTGCTGCCAGCGTGGGGCCCGCTTAGGATTCTTTCCCTCCCTCGCTCTCTGCCCTTTCCTCCTCAAAATAAATAAATAAATAAATAAATAAATAAACAAACAAACAAACAAACAAACAGTAAAATAAAGTAAAATAAGATAAAATTAAATACCATGTTGTCATTGGAAATATTTTTTTTTCCTTGCTTTTTCTTTACTTTCAACGTCTTTGCCAGCAAGAAATGGCCTTCCGGATAGCTTATGAAATGTATTTGTCCTGATCATTTGGGAAGACTGGGAAGGGAAGAGTACTGAGAAACACACACTCTAGGTTTTCTGCAGAGTCCGGGAAACCTGACTCCTCTCCTGGGCTCATATTTCAGGCAGAAGGTAAAACTAAATAGTAAAAAGCCTACCCCTTAGCAATGTAACTTCAGCAAAACTAATGTTTTAAAAATACTTTATATCAACCGTATTTTAGTAATGTTACACTGTCCTTCTTTATACTGCACCGATAAAAACAAATCACGTCAATTAAGAGCAGCAGCGTTTGGGACCTGTCTCTTGCATCGGCAGTGGCCCTGAGGTGTGGATGGTACCCAGGCTAGGCACAGGTTTCTGTGTGGTGTCGCTGTCCTCGGTCATGGGGTAGGTCCCTCCCCTTGAGGCAGGGGCAGGTGGTGGGGCACAGAGAGGTGGTTGTGTCCTTTGGGTCAGTTACGGGTTTGACTTTGTGACTTGCTTCCACGAAGAGGCCATAAAACGAACCAGGAACTACTTACTAAGTGCATACTCTTTCCAGCACGTTGAGATTTTCACGTCGGAATGTATTATTTGCATGCGTGTAACGCACGTGTGATGTGCATTCGTACATGTGTATTACCCACGAGCAAACCTTTTAAGCACACTTCGGGGACGTGTTCTCCGGTTTTAAGCAAGAAGAAGATGATCCATTCCCTTTCTAGAACATGTTGAAGTAACCGTACGTGTCCAAGTTAAAACTTGAGCGGTCCCCTGGCCTGAGGTGCACCGGTCTGGATAACTGGGACCTCGAGGGGGTGAGTGACTCCTTCTAGGTCCCACATGTGACGTCCAGCCCATGCTTCTGAATGTCCAGTTCACTCAGTAAAACCAAAGTGGAAGAAGGAAACCCTCCTCATTTTATTTGAGTCTAAACGTCCTGGTACTTTCGAGTTCACTAAAATGTGAAAAATAAATGGTAACAAGAGCATCTTCTTTAAAGCAACTGCCTACAACTTTTACATGGTCTAATTACAGGAAATGATTTTAGTGCATCCTTTCATGGTCCAGGAGCCTCCAAAAAGAACAGGGGCAAAATATTAGTTTCAATGAGAGCAATAATTATTAGCATTCCTCCATGACTCATGAAGAAGCAGAGACGTGGGGAGATTAAGCATCTTGTTCAAAACCATCCTGGCCCAGCACTTAAAATGGCCGGAATTAGAGCTCAGAGCTCGGGGGGTTCTGCATACTCCCTTAATCCCAGTAATGTCCCCTCTCTGACCACAGAGATCTTAAAATACAATGAACAGTGCGAGTGCATAATGCAGTTCAGATTTCATGGGGACCCCACCTTAGAGCCTTGCCAATTATTTCTTTTTAAAATCACTGAGACCCACTTCTATAAACAGCACCACTCATAGTGGGAAACAAGGAATCGGTATAAAAGCCTTGCTCACAATGCAGATATTTCGAGCCTAAAATGACAAATACGGGATGGGCAGCCGGAAGGTCTTCTGTTGACTCTCACGCAGAATGGGACGGAGCACGGTACAGGAGAGACCGGGGCTCCTCGTGAGCCTCCGAACGGTCCTCTCCCACGACCGAGAGCCCGCTGGTGTGACTGCTGAATAAATGACGTGGCAAGTTGGCGGCTTTTCGGAAATGTCATCGATCGCTAAAGCAGGTTGTTTTGGAAGGCCGTGAGGGCTCCCTGCAGCGTAGCTGATGGGGAGACGGAAAACTTCCGTCGGATGTTGTTTGTTCCTAATCGTGGAGGAAACGTGCACTTGCGATGCTTTTAAAGTGCTCGAGTATCGAGTCCACGTCTTGCTGAAGTGTTTCCGGTGATCCATCGTGGCGGGAGTGGGGGGGTCGTTGATTTCTTTTTTCCCCGTTCACATGTTATTTATTAATTGAGATGTAGGATATTTATTGAGTGCAATTAGTTTATTTAATCATGATGTCTAATATTTATTATGCCGGGTACCGTTGTGAACATTTTCAGATATTAGCTTAATTTTTAAATTGAAATCCAAGTTAGTTAACCTGCAGTGCAATAATGATTTCAGGAATAGAATTTAGCCTTTCATCACTTGCCTATAACGCCCAGCCCAGGGCTCATCCCAACAAGTGCCCTCTTTACTGCCCATCCCCCATCTAGCCCATCACCCCACCCAGTGCCCTGGGAATGCCATGAAGAAAATGGTTAGATGATATACCCGTGAAACTCTCACACTAACTCATCGAAATCGTAAGATAGTCCTGACACATGACAATGCTGGCTGCTCTGAGGTCGCTCCCATGATGAGACTTGGGGAAGAAGTTGGACGGAGCCGATTTCCGATTTTCGCAGGTCCCCGGGGAGGGGAACTCTGACCTGGGCGAGAGGCGCTGAGGAATCGTGCAGGGCAGCCCGCTTCCACCGGGACCGCTTCTTTCTGCTCCCGTGGGGTCTTCACCTTCCCACGTATTAGAACAGGGCGAGAGTGAGCCTTTTTGCTCTTGGCAGTCCGAGTTCGGCCTGTGCACCTGTGTCTGTCCTGGAAACACTAAAGCCAAAGTACATGATGCAAAGAATAGATTATACGACCTCCGAAAAAGAGAAACGTTAGCTTAGCAAAAATATGTGGGATCGTTTCGGTAATCAGTTAAGCCCCAAATGTGAGAGTGACGTGGTATAGAGATCCCTCCTGTGCCGGACTCCTTTCACGTAATCTCTGTGTCTTTAAGGAAAAGTATCGTTGATCTGTATCCAAAAGAACTGTTGATAATTCTACGTAAGACAAAAAGAAAGTAATTCCATAAAATTAGGATGAATTAAGATAGTCACGTAGGTATACACGTACACATATGTACGTTCCAAGGGTTCGAATAGAATGAAAATCATACACGATGAATGTTTTGTTTTGAACACAGATTCTCAGAAGTTGTAAAGAGCAGGTTCTAAATCTCCCCCTTTCGTAGGCTGTGAAGGCGTTGTTGCCAGTTGAAATATTTCTTAAATAGTATTCTGTCTAAATTCCATTAAAATGGAACTAGAAATCCCTTTTGCTCTCTGGCACGGTCATCGCACAATCTGAAGGACGATTTTCAGAATTGGTATTCAATAAACAAAGTATTTTAGAAGGAATTAATGATATATAAGGAAAAAAATAATTTAAGTAGCCTTCTTAGGAAATAATTTAATTATATGGTTCATGCTGAGGTTTACAATTTTTGTCAGCTACCCTCAAATAAATATTGACTGCGATTCTTTTTGTTTTTAAGTTTATTTACTTATGTTGAGAGGGAGAGAGAGGACAATGGTGGGGAGGGGCAGAGAGAGAAGGAGAGAGAGAATCCCAAGCAGGCTCCACCATGTCAGCACAGAGCCTGATGCCGGGCTTGGTCCCATGACCTGAGCTGAAGTCGAGAGTCAATTGCTAAGCCGACTGAGCCACCAGTGCCCCTTGACTTCGGTTCTTAAATCGAATTATAACTTTGGCATCACCGTGAGTGTACCAGCCGATGCTCCGCCCTTCACTGTTTATCTGCACATCTCGGGTATCGAACCCGAGATGTGAAGTAACAGGATGCCGAGTTTGACAGATGAGCCGCCTCGGCCAAATGTACCGACAGTAACCAAAATGGCGGCCGGGAGCACAGCCACAGGGGCCAGCGTTCATGGCCCGCCTACCTCCAGATCTGGGAACGTTACTTTTCAGCTATTATCTAACTTAGTAGCGTCTCAGCCGTTGGGGTTAGGTTTCACAAGCTGGTTTTGTAGATGAAGGACCCGTGGCCCGCAGCCCATGATGGCAGCTGAGACCATGGGCCGGCAAGTGGTAGAGTTGGTACAACGCGGTTCTCGCCATGTCAGCCTGCGGTTCTAGCGGGAAGGCGGGGCTAGGGAGCACACACCCCCAGCTTCCCACTCGGAGCGTGGAGGCCGTGGAAAGAGTTTCCCTGATCTTGGCGTGACAGTTGCTAACTGTTGAAAAAAAGATGATACAGGGCAGAGATTACCCTTTCGTTGAACAAGAGAGAAGTGACCTCCGAGTTGGTATTTCTTTCACTAGCCGAGAGGGAGCGACTGCCGGAGCATGCACCCATCACATTGGGGATTTGATAGTCTTCGTTCCATCTGCTTATACCTGGTCGTCATGGCCTGCGTATTAGTAATTGAGCTCGGTTTGGTTTGGTTTGGTTTGCTTGTCAAGCTGGCCCTGGTGTTTCACACAGCCCAAGAACGAGGCAGGTGTCATTCCCGGCTGAGCTGAGAAGAACTCTGCTCCTGTGCTGTATGATTGTATGTGGCTGTTTGTATTAACTGCAGGCAGAAAGGTGAGTCTGACCTTCCGAGGCAAGTGGCCATCAGAAAGGGTTGACTTTTGTTCCCTAATTATATTACTGTCATAGGAAGGAGTATCACGAGGACATGTTTGGCTCTCTGGATAGATCCAAAACTTGGAGAGATACAAGAGCATCGAACTTGAAGTTTTGACTGTGGGTTCCCAAGAACGGACAGAATTTTAGACAGGTGTACCATCTGGCATTAGATTTTTAAAGAGACAACGACACCTGGGGACTCTTACTCTTTGTTTTCAGAGCGTAAACTGGCAAGGTTCTTGGAGGGGGCCACGTTTTCTACTAAGACGCCGTTTAACAGTTAGGAAAACTGTCGGTTGTTATGGCTTCACTATTATAACATTGGCCATCTGGGAGAATTGGTTAAGAACTTGACGGAAGATCAATGGAATCCGTTTTAAAAGGCCATATAAAGCTTCAGGGTTGGGGCGCCTGGGTGGCTCAGTTGGTTGAGCATCTGACTCTTGATTTCAGCTCAGGTCATGATCCCAGGGTCGTGGGATCCAGCCCTGTGTCAGGCTCCGTGTTCAGCTTAAGATTCTCTATCTTTCTCCCTCTCCCCCTCTCCTCCACTGATGCTCTCTCTCTTTCTCTCTCAAATTAAAAAAAAAAAAAAAAAGGTTCGGGGGCAGACTAAAATGCTCAGAGCAGAAAGAGCTGGGAGCAGTCCTGGTCCAGACTAGAGCAGTCTGGGGCTCAGGTGGTGGGACGGAGGAGCCCAGCCTTTTGATGGACTTTGGAGACACAGAGTAGAGGAATTGTTTGCCCACGAGTTGCGACCTTCCGATCCATCCTGAATATCGATGGGCGAGTGTTAGTGGCTACTAAGGTGGGCAAGGCAGTAGGAGCGAGGAGAGTGGATTTGCTGATAGGGGAGAACAAAATTCATTCCATCCGAAAACTACCCACATGAAAGTACAGAACGCTTCGGTAACCTAGCAGGAGACCTCGCCAGGAAGGGGTGGAGAGGCTGCCTGAGAATCCGCTTCCGTGTGTTGCAGTTTGTGCTGTTCTGTAGTTTTTCTTGCACGTATGTAAGTGTTACCTTCAAAAATGATTAAGTTGTGAATAGCGGATCCATAGCCAATGTGTACGGAAAACATCACCTTTTGTTTGTTTCCCTCTATGCTGACATTTACATTAAAAACAACACCACGGGAAACAGGTCACGCATGCCTCGTAACGACCTCCTTTGCTCTCGTGCTGGCCCCTCCCGGCGTGAGGCCAGGTGCCTGTGGCTGAGCAAGCACCCCCTCTGTCTTGTGGGTCCCCCGGGGGCTCCCGAAGTGCTTCTAAGTTGGGGCAACCTGAGGACACGCAATGAACATTGGGCTTGAAAAGCCAAGCCCCAGAATCTAGCCCTGGCCATGCCGGATCATAACTGTCCTACCTCCGCAGAATCTGTCTACTTTCTTAGACCCTGGCTTTGTACTTACGGATCGAGGGTTTTGTGCTAGAACACGGTCTAGGTCCCTTCCGGCTCCCAAATACCCGAGCGTAGGGTTCCAACTGCACAGACAGCAAGGTAGCATTGCGCCTGATTGCCTTGGATGTGGGGGGAGTGTCTACAGATTCCTTATTCACCCTGCAAATAAGGAAAACTTAGACAATGGTGACTAACCCAGGCCCTGAAGAAAGGTGGTCACGCAGCCTCTCAGACGTTAGCAGTGTTTCTACAAAGCGGGCAGCCTTTTGTGTATTAACAAAGTGAGGCACCCATCCCTCCCAGGCATGAGAGGTGACAGCATGAACTTGGCATTTGGCAGACACATTGATCCCTTTCTCCCTTTTCTCCCAGGGTTTTCCAGGAAACACAAACGCGGACAGCGTGGTCCATTACAGACTCGAGCCTCCCTTCGAAGCCAGGTTCCTGCGCTTCCTCCCCGTAGCCTGGAACCCTAAGGGCAGGATCGGGATGCGGATAGAAGTGTACGGCTGTGCGTACAGTAAGTGGTGTTTATTCCCCCCGCTGACATCGGCGACGGGTGACGTGCTCGAAATGCCACGCTGAAACCTGAACTTGACTTTTTTCAACCTTTTAAATCTCTCTCTATGGAAAACTGTTTTTTTTTGGAACGCCTTGATATTATGCTGTCTTTGGTGATTTTCTAGTCGACTGTACAGGTGCACCTGAACTGAGCCTCGGAACCTGTTTTATTAAGTGGACACTTCTTGAAATTAACAAAGTTCAAATCAACAGCAATGATTTACCGGGACGGGTGGTGCTGCTCTCCGACACTGGGGTGACCCTGGTGTGGGGACGCTGGTGTTCTCCTTTTCCCCGAAAGCCACAAGGATGACTCGGTTCTTCTTTGTATTGTATCTTCTCTCTTTTCTCCACTGATGAGAAGGTGACAAAAACCGCATAAACACAAGCATAAACGCGTTCAATGAAATATGTGGGGGAATCAACCCTACGGTGGCCATTTTGGTGATCTAGAATATACCAGTATTTACTTAATACAAAAAGAAAAAAATTATTAAAAAATACCTTCTGGAAAACTGGAGAGTAACTCCAAGAGTATATTGGGTGGGGATATCTTGTAAGGTTGGGTTTTTGGTCACACTTCATTTCAAAAACAGTGTCTTTTTTTCCAGATTTGGTTCTCATAACTACTATATTGTCTGGGCTTTCATTTTCTTATTCCCTCCCGTGGCCACCTAGGAACTTATCGGACGCTTGGCCATTTGCAAAGACGCGTGTTAAACATTGGAGGTGGGGGGCCGTTCTAAAACGATTCATTTTTTGTTGTCAGGATTTTATGAGAAGTCATAAAATTGTACAGAACAAGGGTAAAATACGAGAACAATGAACCCGGGGCGTAGAGAGGAGAGTGGTCAGTTTTCCAAGTGAAGGGCTTGGGAGCTGAGCCGCGGCGGGGGGTGGGGAGGGGGGCTCCAGGGAGGGAGAAGGAGCATGCGCAGAAATAGCGACCGCGGGAATCTCAGCTTCCGTTGGCTCAGGGATCGGGGAAGGTATGGGCACTGGGGGGCGCAGGGAGCGGTTGTGTAGCAATGATACCCTTGCCGCTTTGCTACCCCCGCAGACAACAAGACCTTCTGGAGGTGAGGCCCATCCCAGAGCAACCCCATCCGAGGTTCAAGGGTCCCCTTCAGCTTCAACTTCCTCCAGCTGCTGGACGGCAGGCTCCCTTTCTGCTGTTTCCAAATCCTACCTCCGCCTCGGTGTTTCCATGCAACATTCACTGCCTTGCCGTCGGCCTTTTTCTCTCCCTTTCCATTGGTCGTCTCCTCCCGTCCTTTTGTTTCTGGGATCCACGAACGTGCTCACGGCTGCCACGGCTGGGACACCTGATGTTCAGTTTCTCTTTGATCCCATAAAATTAGTTTCTCCTTCCTCCCATTACCCTGGAAACAACTTCGGGATTACTACTTCAAAGCAGTGCGTGCTCTTTGATGGCGATTTGCCATTAGCTTGATGTTCTTCTTGAGGAGATATTACCACGGTTCCTTCGGTTAGAGGTCGGTTCCAGAAAGATCAAAGCTGCGTGCCTGTTCCCCGGAAGGGCTGGTTGGCTGTGTAGCTGTCACGGGGCCCGCGTGCATCCGAAATTCAGCAAACATGAGCTGTTGGACATCGGGGGCTCCCGCCGTAACTTACAAGAGTCCTCGCTACTTGTAAAACTATGCAGAGTACGTTCCTTAATATAGGGCCTCTGTATTGTCTTCATTTTTATTATTAATAAGAAGAATTGTTCAAGCATAGCCCTTTGTACTTTTATTTTTGACAGTAATTGAATATGTTATGGTTTATAGCCCCAAGGGCTAATTATTATCCTTTTTTTCCCCTCCCATTTCTATTTTCACCGCTCTGTTGATACTGAGAAAATGTCCAGATTGCTTATCTTGGCATGTAATGTCTCTTAGATGCAACCTCTCTTTGGTTTCATTTCTTTATACTCCAATTCTAATGACACTGGTCATTCCTACAAACCCCACGCATTTTCATGGCTTCCTGGCACACACATGCTCTCTCCCTGACAATCCCACCCCCACTTCTAGAGCGTGCAGTCTGTTTAGACTCCCCCACCCCCTCCAGCAGCCCCCAGTGTCCAATACCTGTATTCCCCACGGACTCGTTCTTGGCTCTGTATTCTACCCTGAAAAGGTCTCCCCTTGGGCACCGTCCTGTTTTCTTAAGTCTTCGATCACATTTGCACACTGTCTGATCGATTCCAAGTGGACATGCTTGACGCAGGTCTCTGAAGCCACAGACACGGCATCCTGTCCCCAGGTCCACCTTCATTTCTTTCTCAGTTATTATTCCTCTTTTGGTCATCTTCTGTTCCTTCTTTTCGGCCATCTACTTGGACCCTCTGTCAGTGACTTTGGCTCAAGGTCAGCGTCTTCTCGAGTCCTCCCTTGAGCCGGCTCCATTCGCATCGTGTGGTAGTGTGCTCTGGTGATGTTTTGTGTTTATTAGCTTGTTGATTGTTTGAATAAGAGAAGGAAGAAAGAGGAGGCGAGGACAGAAGGAAAGCAAAGAGGAAGGAAGGAGCGTTTGAATCCTTAGGAATATGGAATACGGAGGCACAGAATGGCGAACACCAACCATGGTAATCTACGGTCATCCATGCGGCCCTCCAGGCCTGTGGCAGATCACGCATTGAAAATAAAATGGGTTAGCAGGGAAGAGAAGAAGGAAATAAAACATGTAATTGGCTGTTTGAAAATATCGTGTTTCTTTAAAAACTATATTGACGGGGCGCCTGGGCGGCTCAGTCGGTTAAGTGTCCGACTTTGGCTCAGGTCATGATCTCATGGTTCATGGGTTCGAGCCCCGTGTCAGGCTCTGTGCTGACAGCTCAGAGCCTGGAGCCTGCTTCGGATTCTGTGTCTCCCTCTCTGTCTGCCCCTCCCCTACTTGCACTGTCTCTCTCTCTCTCTTTCTCTCACTCAAAAATAAAACTAATAAAACCTTTAAAAAAATAAGAATAAAAAATATATTGACAATTGCATCAAAAATGGTTTTATTTAACAATCTCAACATGTGTCAGGATTTATAATCCTTCTGTTAACATTCTATTTTATGTCCAACATATAGTTAATATTTTATATATAATGAGATACATGTATATGTATACATATACATATATATTCATCGATCCATGTCAACTCTGGTGTTCTTTATTCCTTCGTATTGATTCATGTTTCCAAGTATCATTTTCTTTCTGCCTCAAAGGCTTCTTTTAACATTTTTTGCTGTGTAGATCTGCTGGGGAGAAATCCTTTCACATTTTGTATGTCTGGAGAAAGTCGCCGTCAGTTTTGAAAGTTATTTGAACTCAGTGTGGAATTCTAGGATAACATTTTTTTCATTCATTACTTTCAAGATGCTGCGCTTCTGTTTCCTCACTTGTATCCTGTCCACAGAGAAACCCGCTGCCGTCTGTATCTGTTTCTCCGAATGTGACATGCCTTTTTTTTTTTTCCGCTAGCTGCTTTTAAGATTTTGAGCAATTTGTTTCTGAGGTAATTCGGTTTTGTTTTATTCTGTTTCTTGTGTTTGGAGCTCACCGGGTTATTTTGACTTGTGGATTTACAGTTTTCATCGATTTGGAAAGTTTCCTGCCATTGTTTCCTCGAATATTTTTTTTCCTAAATTTTCCCCTCACCTTTTTCCTTAAGAACCCAATCGTCATTAGATAAAACATGTATTAGGCTATTTGATTTTGTGGTGTCACACAACTTCACTGATGTCCTGTTTATTTTCTCAAAGTATTACTTTTTTACTGTTCGTTTCATTTTAAGACCTTTCCATTGCTGTGTCTTCAGGTTCACTAGTCTTTTTTCTGCAGTTTGATCTGCCAGTAATCCCATTCTGTCTATTTTTCAACTCAGACACTGAAATTTTCACTTTTTTAGAAGTATGTCTTGTGGGGAGCACCTGGGCGGCTCAGTCAGTTGAGTATCCAACTTCGGCTCAGTTCATGATCTCACAGCTTATGAGTTCGAGCCCTGCATCAGGCTCTGTGCTGACAGCTCAGAGCCTGGAGCCTGCTTCAGATTCTGTGTCTCCCTCTCTCTCTGCCCCTCCTCCACTCGCTCTGTCTCTCTCTCAAAAATAAATAAAAACATTAAAAAAAAAAGATGTAACTCTTGTGTATCTACTTGACTTCTTGAATGTATGCGTGACGGTATAACAACGACCTTAGTGCCTTTCTGTGCAATTTATAATATCTTTTTCAGTTTTATTTTGATTGATTTCTTCTTCACTGTGGCCCATACTTTCCAGTTTCCTAGTATGCCATGAGATTTTTGAGTAGATGCCAGACATTTTGATTCGTACCTCGTTGGGTGCTGGATATTGTTGCTTCCTTATATGCTTGAGCTTTCTTCAAGGACACATTGAATTGAAGGGATCCGATTCTTTTAGGTTTTGGTTGGCCCACACCAGGACAGTGTTTAGTCCAGGGTAATTGTTCCCACCACTGAGGTAAGACCCTTCTGAGTACCCCACCCAACGGCAGGTATCGGTGAGGTTTCCAGTCTGGATGATAACAGTGTTCCCAACCCACTCATCCTCTTAGATGGTTCATGTCCCGGTCTTGACCGGCGTCAGCCCTCGCGTGCCCTGTGGGTACCTTGGCGAATACTCAAGAGGGGCGTGTGCTGATCACTTATGCTCTCGCTCCTCATCCTTCTCCTCTTCCTACTCTGCCTGTGGACGCCAGGGGCTTTGTTCCCACCAGACTCCTGACTCCGTCTCCTCTTCCCGGAACGTCTGCTGGGCTCTGTCTCAGTTCCTCCTTTCTGCCCTGTGATCTGGAAGCTCTCTCGAGGCAGTGCCCTAGTGGTGGTTCAGGGCTTCCTTTGTGTGTCTCCCATCCCTTCGGCATGAAAACCATCGTTTTCTGTCCCCTCCACTCCCCCCTCTTTTTTCTGGCTTCAGGGGAGAGAGTGGGTCTGGCTGCTCCATCTTGGTCAGGAGCAGAAGTCATAGATGCAGTTTTAACTCTTGTTGCATTTCCTTTCCTTTGTCAGACACGATAATGTAGTCCACACCCGTGTTTCGGGCACTGTCTGGATGTGACGTTGTTTGATACTCGTGTCAGTGCTGTGCGGGAAAGCCCTCTTCCTCCCTCTCCTGATGAGGAAACAGACGCAGACAGGCTCAGGTTTTCCACAATGGAATCAGGATTCGGACCCTCGCGGGACAACTCCGGTGCTTTCTCTGAGCTGCCGCTCTGTGTTGTTCTGAAAGGCTGTTTGTGGGCCCATATCCAGAGGCGGTGACTCTATTAGCACAAATTCAGTCTCACTACTGGTAACATGGATTTCTCTCCCTAATTGGCTAGTGTGTGGGGGCCTTTTTTCATATTATTATTGGTGATTCCGTCATCAAAATATGCCCTCAGTTAATAAAATTAATAATTAGTGGTGCCTGGGTGGCTCAGTGGGTTGAGCATCCGACTTCAGCTCAGGTCATGATCTCGTGACTCGTGGGTTTGAGCCCCGCATCGGGCTCCGCGCTGACAGTTGCAGACCCTGCCTCTCTCTCTGCCCCT
Source organism: Paguma larvata (assembly GCA_030068075.1). Taxonomy (NCBI): domain Eukaryota; kingdom Metazoa; phylum Chordata; class Mammalia; order Carnivora; family Viverridae; genus Paguma; species Paguma larvata. Next base: position 86,501,166 of record CM057832.1, on the reverse strand, counting down.
CCCAAACTCATGCTTTCCATCTCTCAAAATAAATAAAATAATAAATAAATAAAACTAATAATGAGAAATTAAAATCACGTAAAATTGGAAAAATACTTTTATTTTCAATTAAGTATCACATTTTCCGTTTTGGAAAGTGGGTTCCTTTCTCTTCCGATACAGGAATCTATTGCTTCCTATTCTGATGTCTAACCTCTATTTCCAGTACCCCAATTATTTATTGAGTTGAATGACCTACAAGGTTCATGAAACCTTCTTGTAGAAGTTCAGTGTGCTGCTAGGCACTAATTATTACATCATTTTGGTGTTTTTATTCAAATGAACCTTATAGTTGATTCTTTGTATTAATTATGGACATTATAAATTGTATTTGCTCTTACAATAGTCCAGTAGCAAAAACTTTACCTTACTGGGCTGATAAAGGTCACCTTAGTGTCACCAGCAAGCTCTAAGATTGGACGGTTGGTTTCTCTAGTTGGTCTGTAATCAGTGGTATAAAGGTCAGGGGGCCTCCGTTTAGTAGAGATTACTGTCGAGGCGGGGCTTGAGGCTCGAGGACCCCGGGGCGGTCCCCCGTCAGTACTTGGAGAGCTCACTACCGCTGACTCCTCGAGCTAAGCCTTCGTTATTCCCACGACATGATGTTTTGGTTTAATTTTTAAAAATCTGTTGCTTTCAAAAATTGTGTTTGAGTGACACGTGTTTAAAAAAGTTGTTTTGTATTTGCTGACTTGCCAGTTTGTTTTCAGATATTCGGATTGGGCTTTGAATGCCTGTAAGTGGGGGACATTTTATAGAATTGATTCTCTGTGATGAGGCCTATTATGGAGTTTCCGGTCCAAATATTCCTGTTGTAAATCATCTTTGTGATCACGTGGACTCTTGTTTATCGTGTGGGCCTCACAGGGGGGTTTCTTGATCAACCGTAGAGCCTGCTGTTTGGACCATGTTGGCTGCTTTCCGGTGCCTTCCTGTGGCAGGTACCACGTGATTGGTAAGATGTTTAGATTCTCTCTCTCCAAATGCTTCCCCAGCAAAAAGCCCTCTCACCCCTACTTCCTTCCTCCTGACTGCGAGTTGCCTCCTTGTCACTGATTTTCTTAGTCCCCCAGTGAAACTGGGTTATTCCTGCAGAAATTCGTTCTTTCGTGATAGCAGAAGTGGGAAAATGAGGAAAGCACCGTCGGCTCAGGGAGGGTCGGGCCACATCTGTCCGCTTCTGTTTTATCCCAACATCAACACAGTGTGGTACCTTGTGGGCGCTCCCGTCAACATTAAATGAAAATGCAGCCGCACTCGGGGAATGAATGAAAATTAAGTCAAGGCAGGGGCCACGGGGGTGGGGGGCGGGGAGGGAAACTGGAGACAAAATGGTCTTTTAATAACAAAACTGTATTTGCCAAAGCAAAATCCCTGCTGAAGTGGGATTTGAAGCTACGGAAGCCTGTCAGTATAAACCCAATCTTTTATAATATGACACAGGAGCCAAAATATTGACCGATTTTTTTTACCTTATAAAAATATACATTCAAGAATAGTCACAAATGGGGGCGCCTGGGTGGCTCAGTCAGTTAAACGTCTGACTCTTGATTTCAGCCCAGGTCATGGTCACACGTTTGTGAGATTGAGCCCTGCATCGGGCTCTGCACTAACGGCGAGGAGCCTTCTTGGGATTCTCTCTCTCCTTCTCTGTCTCTGCCCCCCGCCTCCTTGCACCTGCTCCATTTCTCTCTCTCTCTCTCTCTCTCTCTCTCTCAAAATAAATAAGCATTAAAAATAAAAAAGAATAGCCACAAATGAAGTGTATTGAATTATACAATAGGCGGGATCAAAAAAATAATGCAGATTGTGATTTCCCATCAAAAATAGGGTTTTTAATTTTGAAATCAAAGAAAGTTCACAAACTTTCTAGCTGTGACCTGGTTTTTGACACGGCCACCTGTGAACAATCAGGGATCCAGCACAGCGACGGTCACTGGTTGATTCGGCAGGAGCGGAGGATGGACAAACGCCTGTAAAGGGCCAGGCAGCACACATTTTAGGCTTTTGTTAACGAACCTTTAAAAAGTACCTCATGGGGGCTGTGCAGGCTGCAGACTGACGTGGACAATTTCAGATGGAGAGGAGGAGAATACGAACATTCCAGACTTCTAAAAGCAGTTCCTGATTTTATCTGTGTTGTTTTCACCTCCTAAATTGAGCTTAAGTTTGTTATCGTTTCAGATTTTAGTGAGGGGCTCCTGGGTGGCTCAGTTGGTTAAGCGTCTGACTTTGGCTCAGGTCATGATCTCACGGTTCGTGGGTTCAAGCCCTTGTTGGGCTCTGTGCTGACAACTAAGAGCCTGGAGCCTGCTTCAGATTCTGTCTCCATCTCTCTCTCTGCCCCTCCCCTGCTCATGCTCTTTCTCTCTCTCTCTCAAAAATAAACATTAAAAATTTAAAAAAATAAATTTAAAAAAAGATTTTAGTGAAACTAACCAGGACTGTTACAAGATACGTTTTTAAATTTTTTTTAGGGGGCGCCTGAGTGGCCCAGTTGGTTAAGCATCCAACTTCGGCTCAGGTCATGATCTCACTGTTCCCGAGTTCGAGCCCCGCCTCTCTTTTTGAGAGAGAGACACACAGAGTGTGAGTGGGGGAGAGTCAGAGAGAGCAAGAGACACAGAATCCGAAGCAGGCTCCAGGCTCTGAGCTGTCAACACGGAGCCTGACGCGGGGCTCGAACTCACAAACAGTGAGATCAGACCTGAGCTGAAGTTGGACACTCAACCGACTGAGCCACCCAGCGCCCCTACAGCAGACATTTTTGACATGGTTTTGTTTTACTCGGTTGATTACCTAGCTAGATTATGATTCAGCCACTTCAGGGGCTTAGAAAACCTGTCAAAGTACATGTTAAATCTGCCTCCCAAGACGGAATGTGATGATTAACACGGGGCGATCGTTCTAGGTCCGAGCGTTAGTGATCTCGCTGGAGAGAAAGCTTGAAAACATTAAAGGGTTTTCAGGTCAGTCTTTTGTGTTTCTATAAATCCGGTCAATTTTTCACTACTCCTTTTTGCCTGAGGGGAATGTTCCAGGGAACAGAATTTAGGTGCTCGAGCCCAGCGGTTCTCAAATGTAGTCATCAGACCGGAGCAGGGTGGCCAGGGGTTGAGTTAGAAATTCGGATTCTGGGTGTGGGAGGGGGGAGAGTGGGTGACGGGCACAGAGGAGGGCACTTGTTGGGATGAGCACTGGGTGTTGTATGAGGGCCCTTGTTGGGATGAGCACTGGGTGTCGTATGGAAACCAATTTGAAAATAAATTATTAAAAAATAAAAAGAAATTCGGATTCTCTGTTCCCACCCCAGGCCAGCAGAGTCGGAAACTCTGGGGATGGGGCCCAGCGATTTGTGTTTACCCCACACTCCGGGACCCTCTCATCCCTAGAAAGTCAATATTACACCTACCAAGCGAGCGTGGCACCCGGGAAGCTGAGGACCAAAGCTATCTGATCAAAGTAATCCTGACAAAATCATTCATGGAACAAACACTTCTTATCCACTAACTGCAGAAATAAGTCTTAATTATTATCATTGCCTTTCAGTGACGTGCCCGCAGAGAAACTATACTAGTAAAATGTGGAAGCGTTTAAATCCTTCATTATCAAATTCTCATTACTGTCATCTAACACGCTAAAGGACATCGTTTGTATTTGACAAAGGGTTATGTTTTTATCAGGCATATTCATTTAATTATGCAATAGAGAATAATTGCTTGTTTACATGAGTTTTAGAGAGACTGCAGTGTCTGTTTTCCACTGTGTCTGTGAATCTGAATTTTCCTGTTTTATTGGCTTTCTCTTGCACCTTATTTATTATACATGTGTGTTTTTAAAATTTTCTTTTTAGGGACCTCTGGGTGACTCAGTTGGTTAAGCACCAGACTCTTGACTTCGGCTCAGGTCATGATCTCGAAGTTCGTGGGATTGAGCCCTGCAGAGGGTTCGGTGCTGACTTTCTCTCCCTCTTTCTCTGCCCCTTCCCTCCCCTCTTTTCTTCTCTCTCTCTTTCACGAAATAAAAATTTAAAGATAGATAAATACGGGCTCTGGGGTGGCTCAGTTGGTTGAGCGTCTGAGTTGGGTTCAGGTCATGATCTCTTGGTCTGGGAGTTTGAGCCCTGCCTCAGGCTCTGTGCTGACAGCTCAGAGCCTGGAGTCTGCTTCGGATTCTGTGTCTCCCTCTCTCTCTCTCTGCCCCTCCCCTGTTCATGTTCTATCTCTCTCTCTCAAAAAAAATGAATATTAAAAAAATTTTTTAAATAAATAAATAGACTTTTCTCTTTAAAAAATTTATTTGAGTATAAGGCGCACACAATGTTATATTAGCGTCAGGTGTACAACGTAGTGATTCAATAACTATATGGTCATTTCATGCTCGCCTCAAGTGTAGCTGCCGTGTGTCACCATACAACACTGTCACAGTACCATTGATTGTATCTCTGTGCTGTACCTTTCATTCCGCGACTCATTCATTCCATAACTGGAAGCCTGTACCTCCCATGGCCTTTCACCCATTTTATCCATCCCTCCACCCCACTTTGACACTGTAGTTTGTTCTCTGTGGTTATAGGTCTGGTTCTGCTTTTTTGTTTGTTTGTTTTGTTCTGTTTTAAGTTTTTTAACATTTATTTTTGAGAGAGAGAGGCAGAGAGAGAGAGGGAAACACAGAATCCAAGGCAGGGTCCAGGTTCCAAGCCATCAGCACAGAGCCCGACTCGGGGCATAACCCATGAACTGCTAGATCATGACCTGAGCCGAACTCAGACGCTTAACCAACTGAGCCCGCCAGGCGCCCCATGCTTTTTTGTTTGTTTATTGATTTGTTTTGTTTTTAGATTCCACACACGAGTAAAATCACATGGTATTTGTCTTTCTTAAGGCACAATGATGTCTCGTATTTTTGACCTGCAAGGCACGAAAAACAGGAGATTCTGGGTGGTATGAATCTCTTCGTGTATCTCTTGTTCTGTCTTCAGCTGGTTTGACCCATGTTCTTTCTATGGGAATGACAAATATAACTTTTTCAAATGGACAGAAGGCAAGAGACTTGATAGTTGGCAAAAGGGAACGCTTAGAAAGTCAAGAGGAAATGGCAGCTTCGTAGGGATGACGTGGAGCCACAGGGAGTGACTTTGACTTCTTGACCGATCTTCATTTTTTATGGATGAGATGTGGCCAATAGAAAGGCAGGAACAATTGGACTCAGTCAACGCGAGTATTTCTAGATGAATTTTGGGGAAAATGTCAAAAAAGGCAAGGGGCAGAGTTTAGGTTCTCAGCTACTGGATAGGAGGGGAAAATTGGTAGTGTTGATTGCCCCCCGTGTATGTGTGTGTCAACTTACACATTTCAGTGCGCTGGCAAAGATATGTTGTACTTAGGATACTTTTTAATGTCTCCCACTGTAGGATCTGAGGTGGTTAATTTTGATGGAAAGAGCTCTTTGATATACACGGTCAATCAGAAACCCGTGAGTCCAACAAAGGATGTGATTTCTTTGAAATTTAAAACCAGGCAGACCGATGGGATTCTACTTCACAGAGAAGGACAACATGGCAAACACATCACCCTGGAGTTAGTTAAAGGAAGACTCATCTTATCCCTTAATTCAGGTAAAAAACCACAAGGTGAGGTTTTCGAAAATGTGCTTATTTAGATGGAAGTATCTTTTTATGCTTAATTTTTCACAGTTAAGTAGTTAATTTATCCTGGAACCAGAACGCTTTTTAAAATTTTATTTTAATGTTTTTTAATTTATTTTAGAGAGAGAGAGCGAGAGAGAGAGAGCGGAGGAGGAGGGGCAGAAAGAGAGGGAGACACAGACTGTGCTGTCAGCACAGAGCCTGATGCGGGGCTCGAACTCACAAACATGAGATCATGACTCGAACTGAAGTTGGACACTTAACCAACTGAGCCACCCAGGCGCCCCAACCAGAATACTTTTGAGAAAGAAAGAAGACCCTATAAATGGTTACCCTGGAGCAACAGGTGTAAACCAGAACTGTCTAGGCCAGCGGAAACATGGTTCTCCTCTGGCTGAGGTGTGCTACGGGCAACATGTATATATCTTGAATATATTTTACTGTAAAAAGTTTTAAAGCTTGATAACTATATATGCCCATTTGTACTTGTTCAGTAAACAAGCTGACGACATTGGAAGACAAGGGCGGATCGCTGAATTTTTGAGGTAGTACTAGAAATGAGGTCCTAGGAAGAAGATACTTCCAAGCGAAATGAAAATGCAATAATTAATAATAATAAAAACAAGGGGCACCTGGGTGGCTCAGTCGAGTAAGTGTCCGACTTTGGCTCAGGTCATGATCTCTCAGTTCCTGAGTTCGAGCCCCACGTCAGGCTCTGTGCTGACAACTCAGAGCCTGAAGCCTGCTTTGATTCTGTGTCTCCCTCTCTCTCTTCCCCTCCCCTGTTTGCACTCTGTCTCTCTCTGTCTCTCAAAAATAAATAAAACATTTAAAAAATAATAATAACAAAAACAAGAAACGCAGAAGAATTTAGTCCCGAATGAGAGAAGGTTGTAGATAAGACTAAGATCAGGGCAGCTGACCAGTCCTGGGGAGAGAAGGAGTTAAGTGAAGTGTCATTGTGAGAAACGCTGCCCTCCCCTTGGCGGTCACGGTGTCGATTGGAGTGGTTCACTTACGTCGCCTGTCCTCCTAGGCCACGCCACCCCGCCCTCCCCCGACGCCCGTGTGACGCTCACCCTGGGCAGCCTGCTAGACGACCAGCACTGGCACTCTGTCCTCCTGGAGCTCCTGAACACACACGTCAACCTCACCGTGGACAGCCACGCTCAGCACTTCCAGGCGGGGGGCGAGTCCCGCTATTTGGATCTTGACGACGAGGTGTGAAAATTACTTTCTAAGTATTGCAGATTTTATTATGGAAGTGCCACGTGGCCACCTAGGAAACTACCAGGACACAGAGAAATTCCCTACGTAGCAGTTTGGAATCCCGGTGAAGCGCGGCCCCACGGGGGACGTCGGCGGGTGACATGCACACGCGCCGTCGAGCCGTTTTATCACTCATCGATGGTAGTTTTCCCATGAGAGGCAGTGGGTGTTAAGTCTGGCCAAGGTGTGCATGAAGAGCTATTAGTACAACAGGCAGCGCTTAAAAATGCGTTTGTTCGGACGGTTCTTCTGTGTTACATCTGGTGTTGGATGTCGGCGGTTACCTTGGCGATTTCTGTGGGTCTTAGGGCCATCCTACACAGAAATAGCCACCTAGGGTACCTCGGAGAAGTGATCTAAATGTATGCCAACCTGCTTTTTTGAGGAGCAGGAGAGCCAAACATGCCCGATCCCAAATACCATTTCTTGGGACATTTCAAGGCTTAACGTATTCGCGGCGTGTCGCCTACGCATCTTGAACCTACACTGAAATGCCCCTTTCGTTCTGCCAGTTCTGCTCAGCGCATCTGTCAGAGCGAACGGGATGATTTCAGCATTCATTTAGTGTAAGTGGCCTCAGCAGAGGAGGCCAGCTGGAGAGCCTGGCCTTGAATGAAATTATCAACGGCTTTATTATTCTAACCTATCAGCAGAGCCGCGGCAAAGACCGGGACCCTAAAGTCTGGGTTCTAGAAAGGTTTATAAACTAGAATGTCATCATGGCCAGCTGTGCGGTCGCACAGATCAAGAGCGACCGTGGAAATCGACGTGCGATATTCCCCGTCAACTGAAGTGACAGAGTTGTTTGAGCAGCGAATATCGAGAAGGGTGCTTCACCTATGTATCGAGATATAACAAAGCATTGCTAAATCGACATCAAAAACTTCATTTGAAATTAACACGATAATGCCCAGTAATGCCGGATAGATTTGTGCCAATTATCCTACATCTGCTCATCGTAAATGTTTTAGGCAGATCATCAGGAAATCATTAAACAATATTATTTATGTCATTTTTTTCTTTCTAAGATCAGCTTCGGAGGGATTCCCGGACACGGAAAATCAGTGGCGTTCCCGCATAAAAACTTCCAAGGCTGCTTCGAAAATCTCTACTATAATGGAGCGGATATCATCGATTTGTCCAAGAAACACAAACCGGAGACCCTCATCATGGTAAGAAAGTCTGCTTGCAAGGTCAAGAGAAAATGAGAGCTGCAACTTGCCTGATTGGTTCCGTTTTAGAATCCGCGTCTTCTGAAGGCAGGGAAAGTACCAGTCATATATACCTGTTAGTTCATGTTTAGTTCAGGCTCATCAATTGATTAATTTTTAAAATGTAACTTACTTACAAAAATTTTAATTGCAGGTAGTTAACGTACAGTGAAATGTTAGTTTCAGGTGTACGGTATAGCGATTCAACACTTCCATACAACACCCAACACCCGCTGCTCGTCACAAGTGCACTCCTTAATCCTATCACATTCTCTCTTAATTTTAACATACGTGTAGAAGCAGACACGTACTTTATCAAGTTACATCACAGCGAGTTTGTATAAAGACTTTTTAAGGCACGGTCGTTGTTCGTGATTGATTTCCTCTCGCTTCTTTTCTCCTGTTACCGAGCTCCAAGTTCAAGCTGCCCGTCGCTCGCTCGAAAGGCCAATACCCAAGAGGTGAATTTCAATTGGGAAGGAATTTGAGCTTTATTTATGTGGAGACCACCAACCTGGGGAGAAGGTGGACTCTTGTCCAAAAGCCAACTCCAAGGTCTCTGCCTGGCCCAGGGCCGCTCAGAGGGGTTTTAGGAGAGTTAATAAAGGGAGCGCAGTGGTCGGCAACATGGCTTGATTGCGTGCAGACTCGATGATGCCAGCCTCAAACCTTATCCCAGTGCCCAGGGGCAGTGCGTGGGGATCTGGATCCATCACGTGATGTCTAAGAATGCTCCATTGTTTCCGCGGACGAGGGACAGGGTCTGCGGATACACAAGGGGAGGTTAGTCAAAGCATTTATGTGACTCACGAAAGAAAAACATCTTGCTAAGATCGTTGCTAGGCTATTCAGAAGGCGGACGTGGCTTTAAACAGGCTGGCTGGGCGAGTTTGGGTCCCTCTCTCTTCAAGGCCGGTGGTGTATCTGCTGTGGATGCAGGGACTTAGGCCAGCAAGTAAGGAGCGTGTTATCCGGAAGCAAGTCAGCCCGTAGGATGGACGGAGCCACGTCTCTCCACGTGGCTGCCGGCGCTCGCCCGGGCTGGCATGTCACTCAGCCAGTGTCTGTCCTTCGCTCTTTGGGCTGTTATACCCGGGTTCTCTACAGATCAGCGCGCTCAGACGCACACATATATTTGTGCAGGTCGTTTTCTCCATTTCCCGCACCGTTTGCAGAAATGGGATCGTTTTACGGGAGCTTTTCTCCATCTCCTGGAAATTCGTTTCCGTCGCCAGGCGCGGGTCTCCGTGGTCTCGGCTGCTCGATTCGCCGTTAGCAAAGTCATTTTCTAATCAAGAGATTTGTTTTATTCCTGCTTCTGTTTTACCACACACAGGCGATCGCGTCTCTGTTTTCAGATACCGGCTCTTTTCTTTTGATGGGAAGAGTTTCGGGAGTAGAGTTTCTTGCCGACAAGTTTTATACAGCTTTAAATTTTAATTAATGTCGTTGAGTTGTTTGCCCCCAAACACCCGTAACACGACATTTGTCATCAGCGGTGTATGACAGCGTCCTTCCAGCCAGTTTTAGGCAGCCACACGCGTCAAACAGCCCCAGACTCTTGCCAGCTCGATGGACGGGAGCTAACATCTGAGGCTCGCTTCGTGTTTTCTGACTCCCGGTGAATGAAACACTCTTTGGTCCATTTGGGTTTGCTTTTCTGATCACTGTTGATTCTTATTCTTTTGCCCATTTTTAATTTTATTAAACAATTTTTTTTTCCTTGTCAATTTAGAAGAGAGTTTTATGTTTGGTAGATTACCCTTTGTCCTTCGTGGCCCAGATACTTTTTCAGATTAATCAATTTTATACTAAATATGAAATCATGTTCTACTATAATTATATAATTGTATCTCTTCTATTAAATACCGTATGCCGCATTGAGTTTATAAATGTTTTTATTTGTATATGGTCCCTGTGTCTCCGTATTTTTTTATAGCTTTGTAGTATTTGGAATGTTTCTAAAACCCCAGATGCTGGATTTTCGAGTAAAAAGTTCTAAGCTGGTTTTATTTATTTTAATATTGAAAAATATATTTAAGCCTTCAAGTGTCTAGGATTTATTCTTTCTGTGGATTAATTGTTATTTTGTGCCTTATCGACTCTCATGTATTCTTGCACTATTTAGTAACGAGGCCCAACCTTTTGTGCCTCGGTTGAATGGTACCTTTTATTACACACTGACTGTACGTATATTCTCCGATCTTTCTGTGGGTTAATTATTGCCCCACTACTGCATTTATTCCTATACCAATACTGTATGGACTTGACTACAGTGCCTTTATGCTGCGTGTGCTTCAGTATCTGTGGAATTAAGTCCCATGTCCCTGTCTGTCTTTGCATAATATGTTTTGGAGAGGAATGGTAGCGTTTAGGGACATATTCCTCTGGAATTTCTGAAAATTTATCCAATCCCAGGGAAAAATTCTAGAGAGATCTTCACTGGAGTGACGTTAAGGACTTTAGCTCCTTCTTTTCCAAACGCTATGATTAAAAATAAGTTTGCTCCTGGAGCAAGAGAAATAATCGAAAGACAAAAGGTGTTTTGGTATTTTTTTGTAAAATAGAATGAAATAAAAATAAAAACAGTCAGCCAGGCAGGTCAGACCTCAGGCCGGGTGAGTTCCCTGGGGGACGCCGCCCGTGACAGCTTCGGAGAGGCCGCCCGCTCGCCTGTGGAATGGCCGCCTGGCCACATCCTGCCCTTCGGACGTGCGGACGCGTACTGCCCACCTGAGTCGGGTGTACGAGTCCCCAGAGTGACACAGCTGTAAGCACGTTTACAGAACTAAGGCGAATTCAGGAAAGTTCTTGAAGAAGGTGCTCCTTGGTGCTGGGCTTCATACCAGATATAAACACCTAACACCTCGAGCGAAGAAACCCGTCTGGTCTCTTGTAACCCACGTCCAACACAGGCTCTGGGAAAGACGTGGCTTGAGACCCCTTTGCCAAAGCCAAGAAATGGAGAAGACAGAACTCCCCGCAAAAGACTCAGAAATAGGTTTGCCCAGCGAGGGCACTGCCACGGTTTGTGGGACCTGTAAGGTAAATCTGGACCTAAGCTTGATGGGGAAGCCTAGTTTTGAAGGTCCTACTTTGCTAGAAGGTTGATAGGAAACTGTAAATTTCATGAACAATGGGTCCCATTGTTCGTGAAATGGAAGTATCCCTCCTGCACCTTCCTAAATCCTCGTTCGCTGTATCCACAGGGAAATGTATCTTACTCGTGCTCACACCCTCAAATTGTCCCCGTGACTTTTCTGAGCTCCAGCAGCTACTTGGCTCTCCCGGGCACCGCCGGAGATGACAAAGTGTCGGTCGCTTTCCAGTTTCGGACGTGGAACGGAGCAGGGCTGTTGCTGACCAGTCAGTTGAAACACAGGTCAGGGGCTCTTGTCCTCGTTCTAAATGATGGAAAACTCAAGCTGAGTCTCTCCCAGCCCGGACATCCAGCGAGGGACGTCATGGCAGGTAAGAGACGTTGGTCATGTGTAAACCCAAGACCAGTCATCTCTACAATAAATGAGCGACTGAATCAATAAGAGGTTCATAATCCTTCTAGAAGGAACTAGATTTCTTTTACCTTTGAAATAGGTATCTCCAGGCTGTTGGTGTGTGACACAAATTTAGCTACATCAAACATAATAGTCAAAACGTTTAAAAAATAGCTTATTTATAAGCCAGTGGTTAGTCATTGGCCATGAACTTGAAACACTGGAGGACATTAGCCTATCCCGAGTAGTCTTGGGAAAATAGAGTTCTGTTAACTGCTTTTCGAACCTATTTACACATTGGTTTTCATAATTTTTTTTTTAAAGTTTATTTATTTTTGAGAGAGAGACACACACAGAGCATGGGCAGGGGAGGGGCAGAGAGAGAGGGAGACACAGAATCCGAAGCAGGCTCCAGGCTCTGAGCTGTCAGCACAGAGCCCGACCCGGGGCTTGAACTCACGAACTGAGAGCTCATGACCTGAGCTGATGTCAGATGCTTAACTGACAAAGCCACCCAGGCGCCCCTGGTTTTCATAATATTTTAAGTTCTCCTTTTTCCCCTTTCTGTCAGAGCTTCCTTCGGGGACCCCGTTTTGGATAAAATTCTTATAACCATGGGCACACGTTCTGCCCCAGTCTTCTGAGAAATACCCATGTTTCCAAACCCACTTCCATAAACGTGTTATCTTTGAACTTGGGGGACTGTTTTGCATTTGAGTGCTGGTAAAAATTCAAACTCAGGCAGGTCCGTGCATGTCCTTCCACACATGTTGACAATGGAAGGAACCTCTTGCCTGACCCGGGGTTACCAGTTTGGGACTGAAAAGCCAGGAACGAAACGTAATTTTTTTGTTCCTTTTTATAAATCAGAAAAATCTGACCGCCGGCACGCCGAGTTTCCCCATGGACCTCAGCAAATGAGCAGAGCCAATAGTGTCCAGTCAGACTCCGTAAATTGCTTCGACCTTCCCCTGTACAGATTTATAAGCCCCGTGTAGTATTAACTAAAAGAGATCGGTTTTATTTTTACTACTGTTTCACGTGGGTACATAGCGCTGTCCCCTCCAACACGCACATGTATTAGTTATTTAACTTTTTTTAAAGGCCATCGCTGAAACATTGCCCACACATCTTGTTCCATTGATTTCTAAGCCTCTACAGGGCAACGTGTTAATTTTCGGCAGCAAACCCAAGGTGAATTTTTCTTGGTACGTGCCACTTGCTTTGGAAGCCTGTGAGGGGTGATGTTTTTTGCATCTGAAATACAGGCATGCCTCGGAGATCTTTAGGTTTGATTCCAGACTACCACAATAAAGCAGCTATTTCAATAAAGCAAGTCAAATGAATTGTTTGGTTTCCTAGTGCATATGAAAGTTATGTCGACTGTATACTCTAGTCTATTAAGCATGCAGGAGCTTTAGGTCTAGAAAAACAATGTACATATCTTAATTAAAAAATATTTGATGGGGCACCTGGGTGGCTCAGTCGGGTAAGCATCCAACTTTGGCTCAGATTATGATCTGACAGTTCATGAGTTTGTGCCCTGCGTCGGGCTCTGTGCTGACAGCTCAGAGCCTGGAGGCTGCTTCGGATTCTGTGTCTCCCTCTCTCTCTGCCCCTCCCCCACTTGCACTCTGTCTTTCTCTCTCTCTCAAAAAACATTAAAAAGAAAATACTTTATGGCTAGGGCACCTGGCTGGCTCAGTTGGTAAAATGGTCAAGTCTCGAGTTTTTGCTCAGGTCACCATCCTACGATTTGTGGGATGGAGCCCTCCATCACGCTCTGCCCCGACAGCTTGGAGCCTGCTTGGGATTCTCTCTTCCTCTCTCTCCGCCCCTCCCCAGCTCTCTCTCTCCCTCTGTCTCTCAAAGTAAATAAACATTTAAAAAGTACTTAATTGCTAAAAAATGCTAACTGTTATTTGAGCTTTCAGTGAGTCATAATCACTCGATTACAGAATCCTAACAAATGCCCTAATAATGAAAAAGTTTGAAAAGTTGCGAGAATTACCAAACTGTGACACAGAGACACGAAGTGAGCAAATGCTCCTGGGAAAATGGCATCAGGAGACGCGTTCCAGGCAGGGAGCCACAAACATTCAATTTATAAAAGACGCAGTATCTGCAAATCGCGTAAAGCGAAAGGCAATGAAACGAGGTGCGCCTGTAGATGGAAAACGAGACAGCTTGCCGTTGGTTTTCACTTTAAACCTTGTATGAAGCATGAAAGCACGTACCAAACCCAGAACCAGATTTTGAAGGATAAGTTAAATCTACGTCACATTAAATGGCAAGAAGGGGGCACCTGGGGGGCTCAGTCGGTTAAGTGTCCGACTTCAGCTCAGGTCATGATCTCACAGTCTGTGAGTTCGAGCCCCATGTCGGGCTCTGTGCTGACAGCTCGGAGCCTGGAGCCTGCTTCGGATTCTGTGTCTCCCTCTCTCTCTGCCCCTCTCCCGCTCATGCTTTGTCTCTCCTGCTCTCCAAAATAAATAAAACATAAAAAAAAATTTTAATTAAAAAAAAAAGGCCAGAAGGACACCCAGACATCCTCCATCCTCTTCCCAGGTTCTAGATCTTCGTTCCTAATAGGTATCTCGGTATGTTTCTGAAGGGATCCAGAAAGGTCCAAGGGTGTGTAATCGAGTGTGCGTGTGTTTACGGAGCTGGCCCAGCGGGGCTCGGAGGGAACGGAAAGCAGAGGAGGGAGGGAGAGTGCGCTCCCCTCTATGTCCGATGGGCTGGATAAACCGCTCCTCTGCTCTCGCCACGCCTCGGGTCCTCGCCTTTGAGACGACCCTAGTGTGACTCATGGTAGAAGCAATGACCCCGTGCATGCAGACCGTCAGCACCATGCCTCCCAACCAGGCAGCTTTAGTTACCGGTAACTTTCAGTTATCGTTATTCCAAAACTAGCCCCCCCCCACCATCACCCCCTAGATTGAGGCTCTCGTGGGGGGAGCTGGAAAGGACCGGGGGGAAGAATGAGCATCATTTTCACAGTAGCACAAACCAAAAACCCGGTCTCCCCTGTCTTCTCCATCCAGCCCTGGACTCCAGGGCTGCCTGGGAAACGGGCAGGCTCCCTAGGGTAGAGCCCACACCAGAGAAACACAAAGGGGGGGAAGTGTAATGGGCAGACAGAGAGAATGCATGTAAGTGCAGGCATTTCACTTTTAAATGAGAATGACAGACTTTATTAAAAACCAGTCTTTTATTATAAAAGAGGCAAATGGCATCTATTAACCAATTCAGGGAGATTTTCGGGAGTGTTTTCTGCAGGCTTCTCCCAGGAAAGAACTCTATGTCCCAGACAGGTGGGTGGGCACAGAGAGGGCGGGAGGGAGCGGGAGGGAATATTTCACACCAAATTAAATCCTGGGTTTTAATACTGGGTTTTAAGTGGATGTGGTTACCGTCCTGACAGATATGCTAAGTAAGCCTTAAAATCAATACGGAATGGCAAGACTGGAAGGAACAGTCACAGGTTCTTGTCTGTTTATTTCTTTTCGAGCTCTGGGACTGCAAGACTCCCTTCAGCTTGCTTCAGGGCCAATGTCATAATGTATGTTTTAAGTAACGCAAATCCTCCATATTCTATTGTCACCTTCCTCATTATCATTCATGAAGCTAACAGGTATCGAGCCTTTGAAATGGTTTTGGCCTCACAAATTTAAAACAAAGCGAGAGCCTGGCATTTTTAATATACTGGATCCATGTCCACAGCAAAGTCACCTTTGTGACTTTAAAACTGTCCGTTCCCTGAAAGTGAGTGCTGGGAAGTAACCTAAGTAATATTTGGTAGTCTGAGAAGAACAAATTATTAGCTGTGTTTTTTTTAAGTTTATTTATTTATTTGGAGAGAGAGAGTGTGTGTGATGAGCAGGGAAGGGGCAGAGAGAGAGGGAGAGAGAGAATCCCAAGCAGGCCCCGTGCTGTCAGCGCAGAGCCCGACACGGGGCTCGAACTCACGAACCGTGAGATCATGACCGTGAGCCGAAATCAAGAGTTGGGCGCTTAACTGACTCAGCCACCCAGAAGCCCCAAAGTTCTAGCTAGTTTTAGAGTAGGACCTATGACCTCCTGGGTCATGTCGGAAACCTGTTTCCCACACACGCAGATCTCAAGTCCATGTCAAGTCACTGATGAGACATCAAGCAAAAACGAAAAAGCCGTATTTTAATTTTAATTTATAATTGAAGTATAACTGACATGTTAAGGAACATCTGAGGGACGTGAATTTACGTGATTGAATAGATTCACTGGGCCAAGATCTGGTACTAACTTAACTATGACTGGTTAACCTTCTACCGGAAATATGGCCATATTTTCTTTGGGGCTTCTATCCCCGTGGGCTATAAATAACTCTCTGATTCTCATAGGTTGACTTCTAAATGTACCGGGCTGTTACGCAGTCTGTAACTTTATCATTTGTAAGAAGTAGTAGTGAGTATATTGGGACAGTTCCCTAAGATGATCAGGTGAGGGTCAGGCAGACTCATCGTCGCGCTTGGGCATGACGTCAAAAAATCAAGCAGCCATCATTGTGTTATTTTAAAACGTTTTTAATGCTTATTTTTGAGAGAGAAAGAGACAGGGTGTGAGTAAGGGAGGGGTGGGCAGAGAGAGAGGGAGGCACAGAATCCGAAGCAGGCTCCAGGCTCCGAGCTGTCAGCACAGAGCCTGACGCAGGGCTCGAACCCAGGAACTGTGAGATCATGACCTGAGCTGAAATAGGACACTTAACCGACTGAGCCACCCGGGCGCCCCCTAGATCGCCCACTCTCATTCTTCTTTAATTCAAATCTCTTTCTTTTCTCTTCTTTTCTTCCTGTACTTTGCTGATTTAACGGAGTGATGAGAAAGTGAAATGCAGCCGTTGCGGTGCGCACACGAGGGCATAAATGTTCCTCGTGGAACATAATAAGTTTTGTTAGCACGTGATTTTTGTCAGAACCAGACTGGCCAGTCCATGACTGTGGAGAGTCAGACACAAGGACCCACTGCAACCACGCGTTTGCTCAATGCGCCTCACTACATGGGTGACACCTCCCTCCTAGACAAACACGATCAGGATACGACATCATCTCATTGCCTCTTTAGAACCCCCCAGGCAAGCCCGCATCCATCCCAAGCCTCACCCTGTCTCCCCAAGAGGCCCCAGCCGTCCCCCGTGGTGGTTCTCCATGGCCCAGCCAGCTAAATAACCTGGGTAGTCTTGAGGTGAGTTCATGGTGGTCTTTGGTAGGCAGTCCAAAATCTTCATCATGTTGTTTCCAAAAACTTACTCTGTTGAGAGGCATCTGTAGGTTTATAGGAAGATTCTTTACCCCTTTTGTTCACCCCCAGGTGCTGGATTAAGTGATGGGCAGTGGCATTCGGTGTCCTTATGGTTGAAAGAAAATCACCTGAGCGTGATGGTGGATGGCGAGGCGGCCTCCGTGGCTCATTCCTTGCGTGGGCGGATCCATTCCGGGGACACCTATTATTTGGGCGGTAAGTGAGGGAACCTGGCCCCGGTGGCAATCAAACCATCTTTGCCTTTCCAGCTCCCGCCTTCTGAGGCAGCTGACCTGTTCTAAATGAAGATTAATGCTGAGAACACTCTTTCTCTTTCAGCGATAATCCATGAGAATGTTGAGTGGGCAAAGACGATAAACTATGGCTTGAAACGCAGGTCTCCTGCGTGGCTTTGTTTAAACGCACCTGTGCGAAGAGCGGTTTTAGATTTGGCACTCGCTTTCCCTGCAGTAACCTGGAAAGCTTCAGAAATGCTAGCGCCTGGTCCCACCCCCAGAGATCCTGATTTATCTGGTTCTGAAGCCCGGGCAGCACGTTTCTCCAGGCAATTCTGTGTGCAGCCGACTTTGAGGGTCCTCCTTCCCTGTTTCTTACCTTTCGTCCTTGGCTACAGAGACTTTTACTAATGCCAAATGACTCTTCCAGCAACCTCCTGCAGGTTTTCATGTGACAGTTCTATTGCTGCATGTGGGTATTCTTTCTGTAGCCTCCTCTTCTCCCCGAGGGGCCTGGTTCCCCAAGCAGGGTCCAGGAACCAGCAGAATTGGCATCAGCTGAGAGCTTGTCAGAGATGCGGATGGAGCGTCCTTGACTTCCTGAACAAGCACCTGCACGTCACCCAGATCCCCAGGTGGTCTGTTGCCCTATAATGTTTAGGAAGCATTCTGTCCCCGCTGTCTGTACGGAGGGCCCATTATATCCAACAGAGCAAGAGAGCACTTTAATGGCTATGGATGCTGGTGCATTCCGTGCTTAGCGATGAACTTCGTACCGACACGACGCCCGGCCGTTTCCCTGGACTGTAGTACATGGAGCGTTTGCCTGTTCAGTGGACCTTTGATTGAGTCTGTCTGGGATCCTTTCAGCCAGGGAGGGGGGCGCTTCCGAGGATAATGAATCCCCATTCCCGAGGCATTCAAGCGAGAAATCCTGAGCCACCAGAAGCTTAGACCTGTGAATTGTGAGACTTATTTCCACTCTTGGCTTTAAGTCGGCCTTGATGCTATTCCTGTTTTGCATTTTATAGTTGTTTTTTTTTTTATTTTTTGCTAAAATAAGTTTGGGATCATGGTGGAGATAGCTTGATAGCCCAACAAGAAATATAAAATCCTCCCTAAGAATCGACAGTAAGCACACAAGCCATGAATCAGGGCGTTTAATCTTTCAAGCCCCCTGAAACGGCCATCGCCGGGCACATGGACCCATGCCAGCGACATTTAAAGATCGGATTGCTGGCCTTCGTTGCCTGCTAAATATGGTGCATTTCTGACCCAGATAGTTTTTTTAAACCTTTATGCTTATGATGGATTTTATAGCTCTGCAGAGGAACAGATTCTTTCAAAACTAAATAAAGAATTTATCCAGGAGAGATAGCTTAAAAGGTAAAGGATTTGGAAACACGAAAAGGAATAGGAAGAAAAATCCTTGCTATATTGTTTAACGATGCAGAATAGAATGCTTGTTATTTTTATTAAAGAGTAAAAAAAAATACTTTCAAAACCACAGACTCTTCTTTCGTATTTGAACACTCTCCGTGTTCATGAGAGGAGGTACTGAGTAGGTACTTTGCACAGATATTGACACGTTGACGTGATATGAACCAGTAGTTACTATGCAACATATGTATATATTTTATTTTTTTAATGTTTATTTACTTATTTTTGAGAGAGAGAGAGAGAGAGCATGTGCACGAGGGTGAGCAGGGGAGGGACAGAGAGAGAAGGAGGCAGAGAATCCGAAGCAGGCTCTGCTCTGTCAGTGGACAGCGCACGCAGGGCTTGAACTCATGAACCGTGACATCATGACCTGAGCTAAGTCAGACGCTTAACCGACGGAGCCCCCCAGGCGCCCCAGATGTATATATTTTATTTTATTTTTTTAAATACTTTATTGTCAAATTGGTTTCCAAACAACACCCAGTGTTCAAGCCAACAAGTGCCCTCCTCCGTGCCCATCACCCACTCTCCCCCCTCCCACACCCCCTCTCCCCTCAGTTTGTTCTTAGTCTTTCAGAGTCTCTTATGTCATGTCTTCCTTCTTCTCTGTGGCTTTTTTTTTTTTTTCCTTATTCCTTCCTTCCCCTCTTCCCCTCCACCCTGGTTTTCTGCTAGGTTGGTGGGAATGCAAACTGGTGCAGCCACTCTGGAGAACTGTGTGGAGGTTCCTCAAAAAGATGAAAATAAACTTACCCTATGATCCAGCAATAGCACTGTTAGGAATCTACCCAAGAGACACAGGACTGCTGATGCATAGGGGCACGTGTACCCCAATATTCATAGCAGCACTGTCAACAATAGCCAAATCATGGAAAGAGACTATGTGTCCATCAAGAGATGAATGGATAAAGAAGAGATGTATATATTTTAAAATAGTCCTAATGTTCCTTGAATATTTTTGGGCTTGCCCCCTAGTGCACACAATTAGACACTACAGTGCTTTCCGGGCGCCTGGGTGGCTCGGTTGGTTGAGCATCCAACTCTGAGCATCCAACTCTTGACTTTGGCTCACGTCATGATCCCAGGGTCGTGCGATTGAGCCCCGCATCAGGCTCTACGCTGAGAACGGAGCCTGTTTAAGACTCTCTCTCCCCCTCTGCCCCTCTCCTGTGCTCATTCTCTCTCTCTAAAAATAACATAATAATAATAAAATAAATATACATTACAATGCTTTCAAAGCTTTCCTTACTCCTCCAGATTCTCATTCCCCCAGTTAAGTATCACCCTGAATTTCTCTTTACTAATCTTTGTATTGCTTTTTTATTTTAAAATTAAAAATTTTTTTGAAAAGTTTATTTATTTAGGAGAGATAGAGACAGAACGAGTGGAGGAGGGACAGAGAGAGAGAGAGAGAGAGAGAGAGAGAGAGGGAGACACAGAATCCAAAGGAGGCTCCAGGTTCTAAGCTGTCAACACAGAGCTTGACGCAGGGCTCAAACTCACAAACCGTGAGATCATGACCTGAGCCCAAGTCGGACACTTAACCGACTGAGCCACCGAGGCGCCCCTTTTATTTTTAAATTCAGATAAAATCGACATATGACATCATATTCATTTCAGTTGTACAACATAATGCCTCAATACTTGTATGTATCGGGAGGTGATCCCACAATGAGGCCAGTGAGCATCCATCCTCATTCATACTTACAGTTTTTTTCTCATGGTGAGGACTTTTAAGGTCTACTCTCTTAGCAGCTCTTAAATATATAATACAGTATTATTACCTATAGCCACCATACTGTCCATGATATCCCCATAACTTATTTATTTGACAACTGAAATTTTGTAATTAAAAAAAATTTTTTTTAATGTGTATTTATTTTTGAGAGAGAGACAGAGCAGGAGCAGAGGAGGGGCAGAGAAAGAGGGAGACACAGAATCCGAAGCAGGCTCCAGGCTCTGAGCAGCACACAGCCTGACGCGGGGCTCGAGCCCACAAACCATGAGATCATGACCTGAGCCAAAGTCGGACGCTTAACCGATGGAGCCACCCAGGCACCCCAAGAAAGTCTGTAATTTTTAATGTATTGTTTTTCTCTAAACCTATCACCTGTGTAGGAACTTTAAACAGTAGTGTTGTGTGCTGCCTTGCTTTTAACTTTATAACTAGGGTACTACCGTATGCATTCTTCTGTGTTCTTTTCTTTTTTTAAATTCTTGCTGTTGTTGTCTTATATTTAGTTTTGAGATCCAGCCTTGTGAATAGTTATAGGTAAAGTTAATTAATTTTTACTGCTCTGTGGCTTTTGATGTGTATTATACCACGTTTTACTTATTAAATCCACCGTCCCGTTTTTTACCATTGATTGACGATTTGCTTGTGCCCAGTTTTTCTTTCTTTGCTATTATAAAAAATTCTATAAATGTCCTCCTACAGCTGCCAAGAATCGTCTTGCCAGTGACTTAAAAATTTTCCTTATGCACACACTCTCAAGCTTTCCTAATGTGCATAGTCGATTGAATGAAACAACGTTGTGGGTTGTAGTTTCAGTGGCATGCCCTAAACGTTGCGTTGAATCAGTGAGCGAGAGAGCTCGCATCGGTCCCATGGGTTGTGCACAGAGACCCAGCCTTTGGTCTGTGAAACGGCCCTGGAAATCTGGATGCGAGGTGTTGAAAGAAGCATAATAGTCCTTTCTTACGTTTTTTCATAAAATCGTGTCGTTGTGCAGAAAAACTGTCCCATCTGTAGGGCTTCCAGTAACAAAGAGTGTCCTTACGATGAGCGGAATTATGAAGTTCAAACATCCCATGAGAGAGTACGATGACTTTGGTTCATTACCACTCCCCTGTTTTTTTGGCTGTAATTATGATTCGACGCTGAGTGGCGAAAATAGCGTGAGATCTTGCCGTCACGGCACATTATCCCTAACTAAGGTAGAAATTCAGAATGGCCTCTACATACATAGCTGTAAATACCCAACACAACAATCCAGGCAATGGTTCAAACTAACTTAATCAACTGTGCCTTTTATGCCAACATCGTAGCATCTTTTTTCCTAGAGGAAGAATATATACTATCCAAAACACTCAACCCAGTGCTCTCACCAGGCTAAACCAACAAACCAAACCAAAACAGACTAATTTACTGACGTTAAGCAAAAAGATGAATATTATTTGTGGTCTGTGGTCAAGGAAAATCGAGACGGGGGGTCTGGGCCCAGTGACCTTGGGGTTCTGGTTCTCAGTGGATGTACTGTGTTCACAAGCTTTATGCACAGGCAAAGACTCGCTTTTTCAGAGCCCCGTCTCGCTGGTCTGTTTGACTTTCCAGCTCTGTTCCAGGTAAAGCAGGGCAGGTCAGTTTCAACTCGAGTGGAAACCTTGAGACCCGAAGACGTCGATGTCAGAATTATTTTATCCAACCCGAAGAATGGCTGATGCCAGCGTCCACTTATGTCATTGTCTTCTTAATTAATTTCCATCGGAAGCAGAATAGGTGTCATGTTAACAAGGAAGCTCACTTCATCCAATTCGTGCTCTCTGGCAATATTTGGTCTTTCATGGAAACCAGGACCCCATGTTCTGAGACACCCCCTAACCAGTTCTTCCTCCCCTCCGCGTTCTCCTGATGGAGGTCCAATTGCGAATTCCCACTTACGATGCCAGCGGTCACATGTTGTTGCAATGCTTTCCCGTAAAGGCCTGACGAGTGCATCTTGCTCGTACAGTTAGGACGGCCGTATAATTTACTGTCCAAACCAGGACGCTTTAGCAAACGGAGTTCCGACAGGACAGCAGGCGGAAACCAGGGCTCTGTGGCGTTCTGTCCATGAGACGCGCCCTCTTACAAATTAGCAGCCCTGCTTCTATGTCGCATAAGCAATCTGCGTGTCCCTTTTTACTTACCTGATTTTTCTCAGTCTGAGCTTTGTTCGCAAATTATTCTCCCAAGAACGGTTTTGTGTATGGTTCAGAGCTTTGGTGAGGAATCACCAAATTCAATAGCATACGTGCACCACGGAGTGGGGGACTGTTACATCATGTGCACGGTCTCTCGAGTGTCCTCGCGTGAAACAGTAGCAGGCCAGGGAACCAACGAGGACTATAACGAGGCCCCTCTGATGACCCATCCTGGTAGAGGGACTCAAAGTGACAATTTCTCTGCTATCCTCAGAGGTACGTAAATTTCCAACTCCTTCGATAGTGATGGATGTGTTCCGTTAATGTAGCAATAAATATTCCCCGTCCGCTTCCACCGTCCATCTCGAATCAGGTCATTGAGGGCTGACCCTCTGCCATTTCACCACCAGGATTTCAGGCAACCTTGTGCATGGATGAATGGGCGTCTCCCGGCCTGGGCTTGTGTGGGGCCGTGGCACCCCTTGTTTCCCGATCTCTGCAGCACTGAAGCACATGGCAGTTTGACCTTTCCTTCTTACGGCTCCGCTTTGAGAAAGTTTTCCTTGTGACCGCTAGATTCTGGTTAGTTTTGTCCTTTATGGGAATAGTTAGACGCTGCACTGTGTTTTGTTTTATTTTATTTTGTTTATTTATTTTGAATTTTTAAATATTTATATTTGAGAGAGAGAGACGGAGTGCAAGTGGGGAGGGGCAGAGAGAGAGGGAGACGCAGAATCCGAAGCAGGCTCCAGGCTCCAAGCTGTCAGCACAGAGCCCGACGCGGGGCTCGAACTCACAGACCTCAAGATCATGACCTGCACTGAAATCAGATGCTTAACTGACGGAGCCACCCAGGCGCCCATATTTATTATTTATTTTGAAAGAGAGAGAGAGAGAATGAGCATGAGGAGGGGAGGGGCAGAGAGAGAGGGAGAGAGAGAATCCCAAGCAGGCTTCACACCATCAGCACAGAGCGAGATTCAGTTCTCTCCATCCCATGAACTGTGAGACCGTGACCTGATCCGAAATCCAGAGTCAGGACACTTAACCTCCTGAACCCCCCCGGGCGCCCCGATACTACTTTGTATATTAGATGAGTTTGAGGCCTGTGATCCAGAGGAAGGGACGGTAGCCGGGAAGGAGGGAGCAACTTCTACAGAACCGTTGATTGGCTGAGTGTTTCCGTCTTTTGCCCCCATGTCCTGTTCCTAAGCACTGTCCGTCGAAGTCACCTGTGAAGATATAAAGATTTGCCAGGTGTCTTCCAAATACATCCAACCCTTCAGAAACTCGTTGACAGACTGAAGTGTGCGTATTTTCATGGTAAGGTGCTGTAGACCTAAGCGGTTCTTTGTGATGTCGTCTTATGTCTGAAGGGTCAGTGTCTCCATGAAGTCTAACTTCTGGGGTCACATTGGGCCCAACAGTGGGTTTAACCTGCTGCCGGCCTTGGCTGGTTTTGGATCATATTTGTCAGGAATGCGAAGCATCAATGCCTCAGTCACTGAAAGGAAAAGAAAGAGAGACTGGGTGCCTCTGTGGAAATTCTCAAACAGCAAGCTAGTGGCCATTATGCGGGGACCAGAGGAGGCTCGATCTTCCGTTCCGCCCTTTGAAAGGGCACCGGTGGCCTCAGGACAAAAGTTCAAAGGGAGAGGAAAGAAAAGCATAGAGTATAATGAGTAAAATCTTGATAAAATTACTGACTCCTTTTCATTTAGAAAAAAAAATAAGAGCCTTGTAAAATGACCTCAAACCCCAGGCTGTAGATATTAACAACAACAAAGAAAAACCCGTAATATTTAAATAATTGGAAAATGATTTTTTAATGATTTTTTTAAAAAGATGAATAATTAAGACCTTCTGTCAAATAAGTTTTAAAAGAAAACATTCCCCTGGAGGCGATGTCAATGAGACATAATTATTTAAGGGAAAGAATACATAAAATAGGTAAGTTTCCCACGAAGCATAAAATGCACTTCACAGTTTCTGGGAATTAAAACCATATTAATTATTGAAAAATGCCGTGCTTCTTTCATGTGTGTGTGTATGAAAATATTCGATTAGGTGAATGCTTAGTGATTTTATCCCCCGCCGCTGCAGGTGAGTCCCCCGGGAAGCTGCCTCTCTGTCTAGGAGCTCTGTGTACCGTGGTTTAGCGAGGGTGATTCGCGAGAACAGCCCCCGCAAGGTTGAGAGAGCAGCTGGGGTGAACAGAGACAAGTTGAGGGGTGCATGCGGTTCTAACAGAAACCTCAGGACATCCCATGAGGCTCGGAAGCAGCGTGGCCCTTCAGGGGCGTCCCAGGAGAGAAATAGACGTAGACCACTCACCACTCCATCGCTTCCCTGGGCGCCAGCCATCCATCCCTAGGAAGGGGTACCATCTTCTGAGACTCAGCTCCCTTCGACCAGAGCAGTTCTTGGGGAGACCTTCAGCCTCAGTCCTAAAAATGAAGTTGGGGGGTATCCTGGGAACTAGGCTCTGTATACATATTTCCAGGAACTAGGCTCTGTATGCAGATTTCCGGGAACTAGGCTCTGTATACAGATTTCCGGGAACTAGGCTCTGTATGCAGATTTCCAGGAACTAGGCTCTGTATACAGATTTCCGGGAACTAGGCTCTGTATACAGATTTCCGGGAACTAGGCTCAGTATACAGATTTCCAATTGTTGCCTTTTACAAAAGCTTTGGCAGTGACTGTTCTCTTTCCTGAGCTGTCTCTTTCCTCTGCGTGTGGGGCATCTTGCAGTCCTCAGATCTGTGGTTCCAGTAGAAGGGAGTTCAGCAGAGGATGGGAGAGCCCTCACCACCCTGCTGGCCCCGCCCATGGGGAAGGAAGTGGTTCAGAACCCCATCCGCTTTGATTTTGAGTGCAAAGCCACAGCCTGGCTCACCATTACTATAATAGCATTGTCTTCTTGGGAAACCCAAGGGGATAAAAGAAAATCACTGTATAGGAATTGCAGTTTGTAACGGGGAAAGATAACCTGAGGCAGAGTAACAATTTTAAGGGTTTATTTGAGCAAAGATTGATTCAAATGGGGCAACATCAAACCAGAGGTGGTTGGGGGGGCTCCGGGTAGACAGGAGCCGGGGGACAGACTTATACAGAGAAGGAGCGGAAGCAAAGAAAGGAAATTATTGATTGGCTGTAGCTTAGAACCTGGTTCACTGTTTGTGATGGGTCGACCTTAGGTTTTGATTTCAGAACCTTGAGGCATTTATCGGCTCAGACTTTGGTTTGCTTTCCGAGGCCGCTAAAGCTTTTGGTGAGTCACCTCTGTCCGTGGCCCCCTTGCTTAATTAATTTAACAGTAAATTACAGGACACCAGTTAGTGACTCCAGCGCGACTTGTAAAATTTAACTCTTGTTATTGAAACCAATCAAAGCCCGTTTCTTTTTTTCATGGAATAGTCTGATGCTAACTTTTCTCCATTGTTTTCAGTGCCATGTCATCGTGAGATCCTTGTTCATTTTGTGTGTTAATGTTAAAAGGTGTTTGATTAAATTGCTTAATTCGGAAACAATTAGAAATGTAAGTATAAATCGTTCTTAGATCTCCTTGAGCAGTTATCGTCAAACATCGTTTTAAATATGTTTGGGTTCAGGTCATGATCTCGCAATTGGTGGGTTCGAGCCCCGCATCGGGCTCTGTGCTGATGGCTCAGAGCCTGTAGCCTGCTTCGGATTCTGTCTCCCTCTCTCTCTGCCCCTCCCCCACTCATACTCTGGGGGTTATTTCAATAAATACACATGGAAAAAACTTTTAAATCTGTCTCTGCTTGCGTGTACACATTTGCACTTACAGAGTGAAAGTTTCACGTACATAATTATTTTTCTTTTTTTTTTTAAAAAAAACTTATTCATTTATTATTTCTGAGAGAAAGAGGGCACAAGGTGTGGGGCAGAGAGAGAGAGAGAGAGGGAGACACAGAATCCAAAGCAGGCTCCAGGCTCTGAGCTGTCAGCACAGAGCCTGACATGGGGCTTGAACTCACAAACCTCGAGATCATGACCTGAGCCAAAATCGGATGCTCAACCAACTGAGCCATCCAGACGCCCCCCTGCTTGTTATTTCTACGCTTTACCAAAACCAATAACTTGTGTTCTCTTCAGCCACCCACTACCCCATCCGTGAGCAGTATGACCCTTCCAGAAAGTTAGGAAGAGTCATCCTCAGAAGAGGCAGCGGACTTGCATATAAGAGACACTGTGCACTGTTTTGGTCACGACTCTTGACTTTCTCCTTTGCCTGTCTCCATGTGCGTTCAGGCTGTCCTGATAGCATCTCTGGCTCTGGATGCGGAGGTCCCCTGGGCGGCTTTCAGGGCTGCCTGAGACTCATCTCCATTGGCGACCAGGAGGTGGATCCCATTGCAGTCCAGCAGGGGGCGCTGGGAAGTTTCCGTGACCTCCAGATAGACACCTGCGGCCTCACAGACAGGTAAAGCCATCCGCGTCATTTTAGCATTCTCGATTTCAATCTTTTTTGATCATAGATTAAAAACAAAAGAACAGCTGAGAAGGAGCACCTTCTTCTAGCTCCTTCTCTCTCCCTGATATCCGGTCCATATGGAAAAGTTCTAATTACATTGAAAACAAGAAAATGACAGTCTTTCACTTTAAACGCTTGCTCCTTTGAAGGATGATATTTTCTTGGAAGACGCACTCTCATGAATTTTCCTTGTGTATGTCCCCAAGCTAGTTAGTTGTTACAGAATTCTTTTGATGGTGCTATAATCATTGAGCGTAAATACCGATGAGTAGAAATATCTGTAAGAATTTTTCCACTGCACAAAACAGCTTCGAATATTCTCAAGAGATGAGGAATCACTGAGGACCAGTAAGTCAATGTGGTGAGCGGGCTTCACCCCACACTCCCTTCTCTACGTGGAAATTGAAAAGTAACAGTCATTCCTCGGAGAAAGGTTGAGCCTTTGGGGATTTCTGGTCACGTAAACACAACGAAGAATGGAAAGAACCCAGTTAGCACATACACACACACACACACAGCACACATACACACACACACACACAGCACACATACACACAGCACACACACACACAGCACACAGCACACACAGCACCGGTTCCCTGAGGGAGAGGGGACAAGCAAAGCTTTTACAGAGAACAGATTGGTGGTGCCAGGGGTGGTGGGGGGGAGTGGGGGTGGCTGAAAGAGATCGAAAGGCACAGGGGCACCTGGGGTGGCTCGGTCGGTTGAGCGTCTGATTCTTGATATTGGCTCAGGTCATGGTCTCATGGTTCGTGGGATGAAGCCCCACATCAGGCTCTGTGCTATTATTATTATATTATTATTATATTATTATTATCAGGCTCGTTCTCTCTCTCTGCCCCTCCCCTACTCGTGCATACTCTTTCTCAAGAAAAAAAGGCACTAACTTCCAGTCTTACGAGAAATATTATGGGGTGTAACGTACAGCAGATGACTCTAGTAAATAATACTGTGTTGTGTATTTGCAAGTTGCTAAGAGAGGAGATCTTGAAAGTCCTCATCACAAGAAAAAAATGTTTCCCAATATGCGTGGTGACAGATGTTACCGAGACTTCTCGTGGTGGTCATTTCATAGTACGATGTATACAAATGTCAAATCAGGATCTTGGACACCTGAAACTCATATAACATCGTAAGTCAATTATACGTCCATAGAGAGAAAAGCTTTGAAACAACGTGTTAAAATTGCTGAGCGTTGCAACTTTATTCAAATGGTCTTATTAGTCATGCCCTCTGACTTTCAGTTATTTGGGCTGAAAGGAGCTAAGTCTTTTTCTGTGCCCGATGTGTGTGACCGCCTGCAGAAGGCGCGTCGTATATTCCTGCCGAATAGACACCCTCACACGTCCTTGCACGGCCAACCCCTTCCAGGTTCACACTTTGCAAAGTGCTTTGTGCGGTAAATCTGTTTCTTTAAAAAAAAATTTTTTTTTTGATGTTTACTTTTGAGAGAGAGAATGAGCGAGAGCGGGGCAAGGGCAGAGAGAAGGAGAAAGAGAATTCTGAGCAGGCTCTGCACCGTCAGCACAGAGACCGACGCTCGGCCGAAGTCAGACGCTCACCTGACTGAACCACCTAGGCGCCGCACGGCAAATCTGTTCCAGGTTTAACGCTAATTGGAATTCCACATCATGTCCAATAAACTACAAGTTACGTCGCAACTTGGCAGTGTGTTAGAAAACCATAAATTCTAGTCCGTGAAATATTAACTTGTGAGAACTTGATTTCTTTAATGCTGACGCTCATGTGCAGAGTTTACATTCTGTTCATTTGTAGGAAGTTACTTTGGCGCCTGGGGAATTCCCTCACAAAGCATGATGTAGTCCCAATTACTTCTCTTACATGAGAAATGCCTGTTACCCCTTTGTGCCTACAGGTCTTTTAGCGCCCCAAATAGTATGCATGGCGTATGCGTAGGTGTTTGTGTATGTATGTGATACATCCCCAAATAGAAGGATTTTCCATTTCACACCCAGAAATGATTCTTAGAAATATGTACCAAGAATGGATGGAGATACCTGGAAACCTAAGTTACCTCCTTTCGGCAAAAATTGAGGTTCATGGCAGCTCTGTAAGTGGGCGTGAAAAGAGCTGGTCGTGGCTCTTTGGCTGATAGAGTCCATACTTGCAATTTTTAACGGTTTAACATCTGAAAACGTGTCCTTATTCTCCACTACTAAAAATGTTCCTTTTTCCTCAGCCCTTCGGGCCATACCTACCAGCCGCATGTCCAATGCACCACGAAATAGATTCATGCAAAACTACGACAGAGCTAACATCCACGCCCAGGCTCTTGCCGGCTGCTCTGTGCCGAGCCCGGCCACCCGCCCAGCCCGCACCCTGCCTGTCCAGAGCAAGTCGTGGTGTGCTGAAGCGAAGCTGAGATTTATTGTTAAAATGCAAGCGATTTTATGACTTTTATCCATCAGGCAGAGGAGTTCATAACAGCATTCCTGGCCCGATAGCGCAGGCTTAGGAAAGGATGTTTAAAATCGCACGGGACGTAGGAAACCTTTCTGAGCCACACAAGGACACAGGCGCGTGGGGGGTGCTCTGTCTCCCCGGGGTCCCCGTGACACAGGGAAGCGGCGGGTTCTTGGGAACAAGGCTTCGGGAGGAGGTAGCCGTGAGGAGGGAACGTGTCTGACACCAATTGTGTTTTGGACGCTGGGATTTCACGTCACATACCTCAGGTTACACAGTCCCGTCCAAGTTTCTTTTTGGAGTCACGGGAACGCCGTCCTGGACACCTCCAGGCAGGGGCTGTACTGATGGGGCCGCTGTTCCCACTTCTTTGTCCTTTGGCCAGCGTGAATCTTCTAGATGCTAAGTGTGCGACATTGTGCACTGTACACGTCGTCCTTCGAATAAGTAGGCTGAAGTTGTGGGGGGTCGTGGAGACGTGGAGGAGGAGCATCTGATTTGCTGGGGGACGGGGCAGGACTTTCAGAGAAGAGAGAGGGACATCCACACGGGTCAGTCAGTCGAGTGAGAGCGGCTACGCATCCAGCGAAGGTGCAGCCTTGGGCCCGAGCCCGGAGTGCGGCCGTGAGTCTACCTGTTCGAGCACGGCTGCTCTACGAATTGGGCATCGAGGAGGAGGGGGAGCAGGGGGTGGTGAGAGACGGGGCCTGGCAGCCAAGCCAGAGTCTGGACATCGATCTCAGGCTCCCTGTGAAAATCCCCGAAGCCTTCAGTTAAGCAGTACCCGCCCACAGTGGGGAGAGGATTTGGGTGTGGGCCGAAGAGAGAGGGTTGTATGGCCGGAAGGCCAGCTAAGGGGCTGCCTACCTGTGAGAAGGGATGATGGCCCGCAGTAGGGAAGAGAAAAGCGGAGATGACACGTAGGCGTTCGGTGCCCAGAATGACAAATCGATGGGCTGTGAGGCTGTGGGCTGCCGGAGAGGGACGAGTCGGTCCCGGCCTGGACAGCTGGACAAAGGGTGATATCACCGCTCAGTGGGCTAGGGATGGAGGAGAAGCATGGTCTTGGGAGGACAGGGGCAAGAGGTTTACTTACTAAATCTTAAGATATTTTGAGAAACGCAAAATCCTTAAGCTGGGAAGAACCTTAAACGTGACATCTACTGAAGCCTCCATCTCAAAGCAGGGATCTCGTTTTCACTCACCATAGAGAAGAAGATTCTGCTTCTGTTCCATCTTTCAGGAACGAGACGCATCCCCATTCACCGAACACTTCATCAGTGTCCTCTGTCACACCCAGAGTTCCAGTATTAACCTTCGTCTTTCCTGTTCTAAATCTGTGCACACTTTACCCCACCCCCAGGGCCCAACGAATCCCCGATGAATTCCCTGAATTGGCTCCCCTCCAGGCTCGAGTCTCTTCTCTTAGCGATGTTTTAGGGGTCAGAGTGTTGAGTACCATCCCTACCCTGATTGCCCTCCTCCCCATCAACTCCAGCCAACATCTTCCCTAAACTGGAAGGAACCTGGCCCATTCGTGGTGTGTAGGGTTCATAACCTCCCTTCCCATAGACACTGGTACAGACTAAGCTCGCCTCACGTGCATGTAGGCACAGCCCGTGCACTAGACTGGCGGTTCCCCACCAGTCCCGCGTCTTCGGCGGCGGGGAGTATTCAAGTCAGGTTAAGACCCGCACCGGTGTGCACCCGACTTTTAATTTCAGCTCAGGTTATGATCTCACAGTTTGTGAGTTTGAGCCCCGCGTCGGGCCCTATGCTGACAGCACGAAGCCTGTTTAGGAGTCTCTGTCTCCCTCCACCCCTCCCCTGTGTGCTCTCTCCTCCCTCTCTCAAAATAAATAAATAAATGGAAAAAATAAAAGCGTTTTACCTGTATTTCGGATAACAATCCTGTGTCAACTGTGTGTTTTTGCAAAGACTGTCTCCTAGACTGTGGTTTGTATCCTCATTCCCTTCACAGTGTCATTTCTAGAGAAGTTTTAAATTTTAACGAAGTCCAAATTACCATTTTTTTCCTTCAGAGACCATATCCGCAAACCCAAGATCAGCTAGATTTTCCCTTTTGTTATCTTTGGGGAGTTTAAGAGTTTGGTATTTTACATTGAGGTCTGGGGTCTCGCTGGAGTTAACATTTTAAATTTTTTTAAATTTTTAATTGCAAAACAATGACATAGTACACTTTAGATGTACAACATAGTGATTCAACAAGTACTCAGGCTATGATGCTCGCCATGAGAAATGAAGTTACCATGTGTCACCAGGCAAAGCTATTATAATATTATCGACTATAGTCTCTGTGCTGTAGTTTTCATCCTTGTCATTTATTTCATAACTGGCAGTTTGTACCTCTTAATCCCCTTCACGTACTTTGCCCATTCTCCCTACCCCCATTGTCTGGCAGCCCCCATTTGGCTCTCATATTTATGAGTCCGTTACTCTTTTTTTTTAATTATTTTTTTGTTTGCTGATTTGTTTTTCAGATTCAACACATAAGTGGAATCGTACGGTATTTGTCTTTCCCCATCTGACTTATTTCACTTTTACTACTTTCTAGGTCCATCCATGTTGTATCAAATAGCAAGATTTCCTTTATTTTATGGCTGAGTAACAAAGCATTGTGCATATATATCATGTCTTGCCTTTCCATTCATGTAGGGGTGACTACTTAGGTTGCTTCCATCTTTTGGATAACATAAATAATGCTGCCGTAAACAATAGGGCTGCATATATCCTTTCAAATTCACGTTCTTGTTTTCCTCGGGTAAATGCCGAGACGTGGAATTCCTGGATCATGTGGCGTTCCTACTTTCACTTTTCTGGAGAACCTCCGTCCTGTTTCCATAGTTGACGCACCCGTCTACGTTCCCATCAACAGCGCACAAGGGCTCCCTTTTCACCACATCTTCTTAACATTTATCATTTTTCGTCTTGTTGACACTAGCCATTCCGACTGGTACGAGGTGGTATCCCCCTGTGGTTTTGATTTGCATTTCCCCGAGGATTAGTGACGTTGGGCATCTCTTCACGTGTCTGTTGGCCATCTGGATGTCTTCTTTGGAAACAAGTCCACTCAGACTCTGTGTTCATTTTTTAATTGGATTATTTGGGGGGTTTTTTGGTGTTGCGTTGTACCAATTCTTTATATATTAAGCCCTTACCAGATGTATCACTTGCAAATATCCTCTTTCATCCAGTAAGTTGCCTTTTTGTTTCGTCGATGGCTTCCCCTCTCCCCCCACCCCCCTGGCGCCCCCCCCCGCCGTGCGAAAAAGGTTTTTAGTTTGATGTAGTCCTAGTAGTTTATTTTTACTTTTGTTTCCGTTGCCTGAGGAAAAATGTTGCTAAGGCTGATGTCCAAGAGGTTATTGCCTATGTTTTCTTCTAGGAGTTTTATGATTTCAGGTCACAAATTTAGGTCTTTAAGCCATTTCAAGTTTATTTTTATGTGTGGTGTAAGAACGTGACCCAGTTTCATTCTTTTGCGTGTGGCTGTCCCGTTTTCCGAACATTCATTGAAGAGACTGTCTTTTCAACACCGTATATTCTTACCTCCTTTGCCATAGAGTAATTGACCACATATATGTGGGTTTATTTCTGTGCTCTTATTTCTGTTCCCTTGACCTTTGTGCCTGTTTTTGTGCCAGCACCATTTTGACTACTACAGCTTTGTAGTGTAGTTTAAAACCTAGAATTGTATCTCCAGCCTTGTTCTTCTTTCTCAAGATTGTTTTGACTCTTCAGGGTCTTGTGTGGTTTCATACAAATTTTAGGGTTTTTTTGTTTTGGTTGGGTGAAAAGTATTATTGGCGTTTTGATACGGATTGCATTCAATCTGTAGATTCCTTTCCGTGGTATGGACACGGGTAGTGTGAACAGTATTCTTCCAATCTGTGAGTGTAGCACGTCTTTCTATTTATGTCGTCTTCGGTTTCTGTCATCAGTTTGCTATGGTTTTCCGGGTGGTCTTTCATTTCCCAGATTCTACCCTCTGCTGTATCTGTTTGCTGACATCCTGTCTGTCGGAGCTGGTCACGTGCCCAGTCCGGATTCGAGGTGGAGAAGTAGGCTGTGCCTCTCTGTGGAAGGATCTGCAGGTCCCGGGGAAGCAGGGAGGGGAACAGACGTGGCTGCCCGTGGCCATCGGTGGCAGTTCGCATCTCCCGTCATGTATGAATAGGATCTTGCCTTATTGGGAAAAAGCGAACACATTTTTTGATATAATGCAACGCGTAGAAAATTTGTCACAAATACATGACAATCGGCAGCGTCTAATGGGCTTCTTAGGTTGTGGCGGGTGTTACATTAGGAAGCCTTGACAGACCTAACAATTTTTGTTCACACTGTAATTTTTCTCTTCAGGCCACCGTCATTACCGCCTTTCGCTGTAACGTGTTGGTGTTAAGATAAACACTTTCTCCTGAGCAAACGTGGGAAATAGCGGTTGTATCTGCTTTCTTGTAGGTGTTTGCCCAGCTATTGTGAACACGGCGGCCAATGTTCCCAGTCCTGGCACACCTTCTCCTGTGACTGTGCGCACACCGGCTACACGGGCGCGACCTGCCATTCCTGTAAGCCTCACGCTCTGCCTCATCCCTTTTTTGTTCTGATTTCCATGCAGTTCTTCTTGCCTTTTCTTTCTTCTTTTTTTAAAGTTTACTTATTTGAGAGAGAGAGAGAGAGAGAGAGAGCACGTGTGCGCACACGCGCACATGAGTCAGGGAGGGGCAGAGAGAATGGGAGACAGAGAATCCTGAGCAGGCTCCAGGGGTCAGTGCAGAGCCTGATGCAGGGCTCGAACTCACGACATGACCTGAGTCGAGACCAAGAGTCAAAGCCTTAACCGACTGAGACTCCCCAGGTGCCCCCTTCTTTCCTTTTCATTATTCGATGTGTATGTATCTGTGTCTGTGCAACCATGTTCTGGGAAGTAACAACAAA
Organism: Paguma larvata; assembly: GCA_030068075.1. Taxonomy (NCBI): domain Eukaryota; kingdom Metazoa; phylum Chordata; class Mammalia; order Carnivora; family Viverridae; genus Paguma; species Paguma larvata. Next base: position 86,466,742 of record CM057832.1, on the reverse strand, counting down.
AACAAGTATTTTAGAGACCACTTTTTGTCTAGTTTGTTCTTTTTAATTTTTTTTATGTTTATTATATTGTTTTAGTTATTTTTTTTAATGTTTATTTACTTTTGACAGAGAGACAGGGTGTGAGCAGGGGAGGGGCAGAGAGAGAGGGAGGCACAGAATCCGAAGCAGGCTCCAGGCTCCGAGCTGTCAGCACAGAGCCCGACGCGGGGCTCGAACTCACAAACCGTGAGATTGTGACCTGAGCTGAAGTCGGTGCTTAACCAACTGAGTCACCCAGGCACCTCTGATGTTTATTAACTTTTGAGAGACAGAGAGAGTGCAAGTTGGGGAGGGGCAGAGAGAGAGCTCAGAGACCCAGAATGTGAAGCAGGCTCCAGGCTCTGAGCTGTCAGCACAGAGCAGGGCCCAAACTCCCAAACTGTGAGATCATGCCCTGAACCGAAGTCAGACATTTAACCAACTGAGCCACGCAGGTGCCCCGTTTCTGGTTTATTTTTCATCAATTTTATCTCCTCGTGATTTTAAGGCAGTAGTCTCAAATGTTAATATGTCATATCAAACAGGATGGGGGAAAAAAAAGAAAGCAGCAAAGAAAAATAAATAGAGGAAAATAAAATAGAATAAAAACCCCCAATACAAGAAGCCATCTAGACAGCCTGATAGTGTTACTCTGTTCCTTGAGTTGGACCCGGTTTTCGTTCTCAAGTCCTGTCTGCTGAAGCAAAGAGGGTGAGTTGCTGAATGTCGGTATTTATACAGGCCGAGGAGGGGAGTCACAGAAAGCACAGGATGGGAACTAACACAGCAGGGTTTCTAGACGCCTGCCGGAGGCCGGGGAAGCGCTCAGGCCCCTCCCAGGCTTGATGTGGGGGTCCGCACGCCGGCCACTTCCCACGGGCCCGCGGGCTCCCCGTTTTCTCTAGTGCTCTGCGTGCTTCAACTCCTTTGCTCCTCAAAACTACCCTAGAAGGTGAGTGGCTTATTTTCTACATTGTGCGCTTGAGAAAGACAGAGGTCGGGTCCCTCCATCAAGGTCACACAGCTGCCAGCCAGGGCTCTCGGCCGCCCCTCCGTCCCCGTTTCTTCCGTCTTGAACACCAGGCTCTTTTCTGAAGAATTGTTCCCTCAAGGTCACAGCCAACCAAACTTCAGCGACCCCGAGTTCATCACCTACTAGGGGCCTGCCCCAGAGCCCCTGAGATCCTCGGTGCCTCCCGATTCTCGCCTTCCGTTGGTTATGTTCTTATTCCACTTTTTCCTTTCTTGCGTATCGCTGGCGACATTTCTGAGCCCCTTCTTCCGGCGCGCGTCTCCCCTCCCTGGGTCTTTAGAGAAACAGCACACCGCGAGCATTCGCTGAGGCAGAGCATGGGCTGGCAAGTGTCCAGCCTGGTGTGAATTGAACCCCAGAGAAGCAGGCATCAGCGTTGGGCCGAGAAGCCTTGGCCCTCAGCCCAGGATGTTCCACAGAAGAACCAGGAGGCTCTTGTAGTCGAAGGGAGGCGACTCGCCCCCCTAAGTCCCCCATAAGTTCAACCAGAGCACTTGAACCTGCGTTCACTGTTATGGTGGCAGGGTAAGACTCTCCCAAGGCGCCTCTTTATTTGGAAGGAGCCAGATCCCAGGAGACATCTGGGAAGTCTGAGGCTCAGTGACTTGTCCAGAGTCACGACTAAGAATGGGGCGGTCTCTGACTTACAGTGTCCCCCCAAATTGCACCCAGCAAGGTGTCTTACGCAAAGCAGATACCTACTGAATATTAATGACCAAGGAATGATTGCTACAGTGTCACCAGTAACTCTGATTTAAACATCATCCCAAACAACTCCGATTGGAAAATTAACAGGTGTATTACCTGAGGCTTTCACTTGTGCCCTTAGTAATTCGGTTTGGTCTAATAACTGTGTTGACTTTATTGTGAGTCTCTAACAGTCTACCAAAACGAAAGGGAGAGATTTCCAAATCCACAGTAAGGGCTCGGAAGGCTGTTAGTTTTTGGTGTAAGCGCACGATTAGCGCAGGCGTCTTCCCGTGTTGCCTCCTCTCTGCTTGTTCCCCAGGCAGGTCCAGCCCGATCCATAACCACTGTTACCACACTGTGTGTGTCCCTCTGGACACTTTTCCAAGGCAGTGACAAGCCTGTTGATGAGTTTATAGAAACGTAAACATGAGTGGGCAAAATGCAAGCCAGCCCTGTGGGAAAGCAATCCGTGTTGTCTCTGTGGCTGTCAGAGTCGACAGTAATAGACGTGCTATTGATTTGGGCCGATCTAATTTGATACATTCGACACCTGGCCACATTTAATAAAAGAATGCTTTCTTCCGTAACATCCCCCGACGAGCAAACATTCCTCCGATCTTATTCGGGGAGAAGGGAGAAAAACAATCCCTCTGCCCCATCCTGCCCCCGTCTCTGGGTTTTTCTTCATTCTTTGAAATAGGCTGAGTTTGAAAATCTAGAGCACCCGGTGAGTGGAGAAGGGCATCTATTCTGGGCCCCCACTCTGCCCTCTCTGTCCCTCCCAGGGTCGCTCTTTGCGGTGGATCTTGGCCAACCACTTCCTGAGTCTGTGTTCCTGGGTGCCAGACCTCACCCTTTAGGGCGGCCTCAAGACCCAGTCCACACCGTGCCGGGAGCAGTGATGCGTTTCTTTCCAGGCAGTCATTAGCTGATTTTCAGGTTTTCAAAGGGTCTTTCCTGCTAAGGCGATGAGCGAGGTGCCCGGGACTCACTGCTCAGCTGATTACTCATTTAAGCTTATTCTGAATATTAATTAAGTCCATTATCTGCGGATGTTAATCACTCGCCGTCTGCCAGCAAAGCATTTGTTGCACATACAAAAAAGTCAACTAAGGATCAGGATACGTCGAACTTACAAAGAGATATTTTGTGTATATACATTTTGTTTCTGTTGTTTTTTTTTTTTCGAATTTCAGTTTTCTCGAATAATCCTTTGCAAAGCACTTAAGGAAATTTCCTTTTAGAACACACTTTAAAACTCCAATGAAGAAGAGTTGCTGATTTGTAAAACCCATCTTGAAAACAATGCATTGCATGTGCGGGGTGTTTTCAGTAACCAAAGAGTATAACTACCGAGTAGTTTAAAAAAACCAACATGATTATTAGATAATAACAGGCCCCTCAGGGAGATGAAGCCAGCGCACTTCAGATGCTGAGATATTATGGGGCAGAATAGAGTTAGGCTGTGTAAGCCAGTTACCATGGTTTTGGAATGAATCTCATTTCTCGCGCATCCAGGGTTCATAGCCGCACGGCGATACCTCTTAAAACCATGTGCTCCATGCTTCAGAGTCTTCGTGCGGCCTGATTGAAACAGGGGGACACTCCCCTACACAAAATGTTCCTGCGAGCAATGCGGAATGAGTGTCCCTGGGGAAAATGCCGTGTAATTAACGACGCGGAGGGACCCATCTTCCTGCAGCCCCTGGCTGAGATCCCTGTCCTTTTCAGCCTTGTACGAGCAGTCCTGTGAGGCCCACAAGCACAGGGGAGACCCTTCAGGGCTCTACTATATCGACTCCGATGGAAGCGGCCCGCTGGCACCTGCTCTCGTGTATTGCAACATGACAGGTAGGCGAATGCGCTTGGTTACGCCAGTTCAGCCCGTGGAATCGGTTGCTGTGTGCGAAACTGAGAATCTGACTTCGTCGAGTAGCGTGTTCACGCACAACTCTGCGTCAGTAGTATTTCATCTTTCCTAGAAACCCGGCGATACGTGGCGGCTCAGTGCAGGTAGGTCACAAACAAGTCCCTCGATGGCCCAGCGCATCCACCCTAGTGAGCGAGAGAATTGGGACAAATCCGAACTGCCTCTTTTACCCTCGCGTCTGTGTGTCGGTTGCCACCCTTTCCTCCCGCTCTCGGAAGACAGCCCTCTTTAGGAAACTCCCCTGCTGCTCCAGCGGTGTAGACGTAACAGGTTCTCCGGCAACGACAGCGTTTGGTGCTGCACAGTCTGAGACAGACGGTCAGAAAAGAGTCAGCCGCGTGTGGTTCTGAGGTAACCACGACTGGGTTATAATTTGGTTTCTCTGCTCTGGCCACGTGTCACCGCGATTGGGTTGCAGTTTCTACAAGGAAGGAGTTATTCGTGGGTGAATTCGCGATGGAGGTTTGGGAGTAGCAGAAAGTCCTGATACCTGCTGCTGCTTTATACATAAAGTCGGAGCGTTTGGGCCGTGGTTGACCAAATGATTTGATTGATCTGAATTGGCTCAACTCTGCCTTCCAGCCTAAAAAACTACCCCCAAGATCTGGTGTCAAAAATGTGAGGGGCGCCTGGGTGGCTCAGTCAGTCAAGCGTCTGACTCTCGGTTTCGGCTCAGGTCCTGATCTAACGGTTTCATGAGTTCGAGCCCCGCGTTGGGCTCTGTGCTCACAGAGTAGATCCTGCTGGGTTCTCCCTCTCTCTTTGCCCCTGCCCTGCTCAAGCCGTCTCTGTCTCTCTCAAAATAAATAAGCTTCAAACAATTAAAAAGAGAAGAAAATGTGAGAGCTCCCAGGGCGTTGCACTGGAGTGCGTGCGGCTGTTGGGGGCTTCTGGGCGAGCATTTGATCCTAGATGCTGAACAAAATATTGCAAGCGATCGTAGGAGATAAATATATTGACTTAACCTTTACTGGAAGATGCGTCATCAGTAGAGTATGTGAGGAAACAGCCAAGAGGATTTTTCTAGATATTCGGGGCTCCCAAGGTTATACCGGGCCTTCCGGTTGGTTATTCAATTTCTGCTTCGTTTTGCTCGCATTACCGTGGCTCGAGTGAATGCCGAGAACAGACAAAGCTACATAAAGATGCCGGCGTCCCAATAACAAATCCTACTTTTATCAGTCGCGAGCTTCATTATCATAGAAGCCTAGGACACATTAAAGACTCTTCTGTATTTTATCCTGGCTAATCCTATAAGCAAAGCTCCTTCTGCAGGGAAGGGTTTCAAGATCCATGGAAAGATGAAAACGGTCCCAACCGGCACATTCCAAGTTGCGTAAGGTTTCAATGACTGAAGCTGTTTTCTTGATAACTCACTGTTGGCAGGTTTTGGTAAGGCTGAGGTCAAGTTTATTAAGGAAAAAAAAAAAAAGAAAAAGGCATTTGCTGCCAAGAGGAATAACAGACAGCTAATTGCCATTGTGTATGGTTATAATAAAAGAAAACATATTTAATCATCACAAGTGAACACGCGGCCCCGGCGTCTCCATGAGACTTTCGCGGTGCACGTTGATAAAGCCCCTTTGGAATGTACGGCTGGTTCCGGGCCGTTTGTTTTCATACGATTTCATGACAGAACCGATGTGTTTTGATTTCCTGCAATTGCTGCTACCTTTTCAGAGTGAACCTTGGCCCCCACTACCAGTGGGGAGGGTAGTTATTGTCCAAATGCAAAGAGAAAGTAAGAACAGACGCTCAGGTTTTGCTTTCGGATAATTTAGGGCACTATCCGACGCTACATACGCCAGTTTTGGGGGGTTTTTGTTTTTTGTCTTTTTTTCCCTCGAGGCAAGGAGGAGCCTCTAAACAGGAAGCAGAGGGTGAAATCTACTGGGTAACCCTCCCGGTCAACGTATAGACGAGAGGAAGGCCTTGCAAACGGTCTGCTGTGGATGCAAATCACTTTCTCCCCCACGGTGACTCCCAAGCAGTGTCCAAGTAAAGGCACAGAGCTGAAGAGCTGAGAAACAGTTTCTAATGACATGGAACACGTGTGTCCTCAGTCCCTGCTCTGTGCTGGGCACGGCCGTAACCACAAGAGGGAGCGGGCGAGAATGGGCCCCTCCCCCAGGTACAGTGCACATTTCTGTGTGCGGGACTGGACCAGCGAGAGCAGCTAATGGAATATGTGGCCTGTTGCCAGGCAGCAGGTGCTGCGAAGTGGAGTAAAGCAGGGGCGGGGGCACAGATTGTGGAAGGATGGGTTACTGTTTTATTTTATTCTATTTTTTCATTATTTATTTATTTTGAGAGAGAGAGAGAGAGAGAGAGAGAGAGAGAGAGAGAGCGTGCACCAGCAGGGTGCAAAGAAAGAGAGAGACTCCAAAGGAGGCTCCGCGCTGTCATCACAGAGCCCGATGTGAGGCTCAAGCCCACGAACCATGAGATCATGACCTGAGCCGGGTGCTTAACTGACTGCGCCACCCAGGCGTCCGTGGGGAGGTTACGGCTTTAAATAGAGGCATCAGGAAGGTACTCAGTTTGAATGTTACGTTTTTTTTTTTTTAATTTTTTAACGTTTATTTATTTTTGAGACACATAGAGACAGATCGTGAACAGGGGAGGGGCAGAGAGAGAGGAAGACACAGAATCCGAAGCAGGCTTCAGGCTCTGAGCCATCAGCACAGAGCCCGATGCGGGGCTCGAACTCACAGACCACGAGATCGTGACCTGAGCTGAAGTTGGCCGTTTAACCGACTGAGCCCCCCAGGCGCCCCTGAATGTTACGTTTGAACCAACCTCATGAAGGAAGCAGCTCTGAGAAAGTCTGAACCAGCCTCTTAACGGAGGGAGTTTGCAAGCGTAGCAAGCCTGTGGACACGGGGAGCCTCTGTTTGGCAAACATGGCTGGAGGGACCAAAAGGTGGCCTTTGAGTCCCAAAGCTGGAAAGTGACAGGCCCGGGTCTCACACCAAGCAGTGCAGTTGGGCCTCTAACCACCACGCCGTGCCAGGAGAGGCTGAGGAAACCAGTTGGGGGGGTTGCCCCGTGGTTGAACCAAAATGGCGGCGGTGCAGAACAGGTGCGGGCAGAGGAAGGAAGGAGGTTGGAGTCAGAACCAGGGGCCGGGGCGCGGCCGGAGGAAGACGGGCATCCAGAAAGTCTCCCGTGTTCGGATCTGAGCCTGGAAGGAAGGCGCGGGTGTTCTCAGTGGGGAGAAGCGCGTCTGAAAGGTAACACCAGGATTCCTGCTGTGAATACGTGAAGTTTGGGTTGCCCGTTGTTCGTCTGGTTAGTGAGGACCTGTTGGTCGTAAAAACAAGTATCGCGTGCCATCTGAGAGCCCACTGGGTGGTTGTGACATCTTGGCAACACAACCACCTAAAACATATTTTGGAGAGTGACTTTACAAATTAATTTGACAGACCGACAGCCTCCCATTTGCTTTCCGGTCACTGGTGGACACTGTCCAGCATTCTTCGGCAACGGGGGGCATCTGTGGGTCCCCACGTGCTGTCCATTGTCCACCGAGGTGGGTGCAGCTCTGCACTCTGCAGACACATTCTGGGGCAGCGTCCCAGAAAACCCTGTGTTTTTCTTAAGCTTCCCAAGAAATTCTGATGTACACATGGGTTTAGAAACCACCGCCGTGGACCTGAAGGTCTTTGGTTTTACTGTGCACGGCCTGCTCTTTCTCCACTAATATTAAAATGGAAGAAGGGAAAAGGGTATCACAGAATGGGGAAATAAAATCAACGCAGATGTAAAATTTTGGTGCCACTCTTCATTTTTCTGTCCAAGCAATTGTCCTGTCGTTTTCTGTTTATATATGGGGCTGTGGGTGAAATTTAATTATCCACAAACACAGCAAGGATCATTCATATACATTAAGATAATATCTAAGACATTGATTCTGTAAATTAAATATCTTTTTTTTATCTTATTCCTTCTTACATGTATCAAAACTAATACTGAGCCATGAGTTCTGGGTTGCAAAGGAGGATTTATTTTCTGCACTTAGGTAAATTAAATATCTTCTAAACTCTCTAATTTAATCTTGGAATTTTTAGAGCTTTAAAGTGTGCACGTGTGTGGGGGGGAGTAGAATTCGTGATAATTATGGGTAATAATTTAATGATTAATATTACCGTATGTTTTTATTATCAAATATACTCAATAACTATGTACGTCTTCATATTACTTTGCAAGTGACCAAACATTAAGTACAGATCATTATCACAAGATCTTTTGGGTAATTAAGTTTTTTAGAGAAGTTGATAGTTGCCTAGCTCTTATAAAAGAAAACTCCTGAAATTAGTATACTCTTATTATTCTTTGTGGTAAGATAAATATTTTAAGGTTCCTTGAATTAGGATTGAGATGGATCTTGGAACACACACACACACACACACACACACACACACTCACAAAGCGAGGTGGGAAGCAAGAGTTAAAAATACGGCAGAGAGGATTTCCAAACAATGTTAGATACTAAGGGTTTTTATTAAATTCAAAGCCACAAGGAAAGCAACTTGCTGAAGACAAAGAACACAGAGGCTAGTCCAAAGACAGGAAATATCTCGAGAAGCTATGCAACAAAGCATTTAATCAAAAGTTTACAGAATCCAAGATGATCCTGATAAGAAGTTATGGTTAGTGGTCCTTACTGATCGGGATCACGTGAGGCGCCCCTCTGACAAGCCTAGTTATCGATGGTGGAAGGACTAGCATCCTGGTCTTCTTGTCCTAGCCTGGAAATCTTTCCGCTGTGAAGTTCACATTCTCCACGATGCTACAATGCCTGTGGACAATTGAATATGCTTTAATTATTATAAAGAAACACTAATACTTGGAGGAATGTCCAAAACACAAAATACTAAACTAATGGCTAACGTTGCATCCTTGGTAACAGCCTTCAAAACTCTAGTGCCAGGATATACGTTGCATGAACCTTACTACCTTTAGTATAAAAACAAACAAACGAAACAGAAAAATAAACTATTTTGACTGGGCTGCTTGTGAAATTTGTGAACAGATCGATCCCCTTTCTAAACAGAAGAAATTCTAAACATAATTTCTTTGATGGCAGGATAAGGGATGTGGACTCCAGTGGCTCTACCTGCCCAGAGAGTGGGGCTGTCGACGCCCATCTGAAACACAGCACAGTTGTGTGCTGTTTTCGTAACTGCGCTTGAGAACCGCTTCCCAGACGTGGTACCATGGGAACAATTGTCACAGGGAGGAGAAGGGTTATAGTCAGAGCGGTGACTCAATATCCCATTCATAAGAATCAATAGGCGGCTTGATGAACAAGTCAAGGACTGAGTCTTCTGTGCCCTGGCCCCACTCCCCCTTCAGGTCCTGGTTCAGTTACTCAGCATGTCGGTAACTCAGCACTCTTTACTCATTGTAACCAGTGACTCAGTCAATTACCCTTATGCAAACCAAGGCGCTGTGTTTTCCTTCCTTCCTCCCTTCCTTCCTTCCTTCCTTCCTTCCTTCCTTCCTTCCTTTTGTGAGGTCTCTTTTTTTTAATTTTTTATTATTTATTTTAGAGAGGAGGTGGAGGGACAGAGAGAGAGAGAGAGAGAGAAAGAGAGAGAATCCCAAGCAGGCTCCACCCTCAGCAGAGAGCCTGAAGTGGGGCTTGGTCCCAAAACCCTGGGATCATGACCTGAGCCAAAGTCAAGAGTTGGACACTCAACCGACTGAGCCACCCAGGTGCCTGAAGCCACTGTGTTTATTAAATTGTCCCTTTCCTGTGTCAGAAATTGGGACGGGCCTCCAGCCAGCGTCGTGGTATAACAAAGGACGGTCAGCCCAGCTGCTCTACTTACCGCTCACATTTATTTTAACAAATACTCTAGGGAAAGGGTGCCTGCGAAGCCATGCCGCTGTGCTCCTTATGTTTGTTTATTTCTGTAGATTTTCTGTTCCTTTCACCTCTGCCTTCCGGCAACAGTCCCCGTCTCAGCACGATCGGACAGCTGCCTTTGCAGCCGGCCATTCAGTTCCGTCTGCATGCGCTCATTCTCCACACGCGATCGCTATGCTGCCGGCTTCCTGGCGCCACTCTTGTGCTTGAGTAAGAAAAGGGGGGTGAACTTCTGGCACAGACCTAGTGGTTCCTCTGATGGATCTGGGAAAAGGAAATTGAAAACCTTCCGGGAAGAGTCACCATTCTAGATCCCGTGAAGAACATTCATGATTCACGGGGAAAACTCAAATGCCAGCATTATTAGGGATTTGGAACTGCGGTCAAAAGTGGGGCCCGACGCTGGGACGGAGCTGCTGCAGGGTCGTGAACTTGAGCAGGTGAGGAGGCGCTGCTCGTGGAGGAGCACAGAAAGTGGTTTCTTGAGACGGAACCTGCTCCTGGGGAGATACCGTGAAGGAAATGAGCATGAAGGATTTGGAATATCCCATCAGCTGAGTGGATAGTTTGGAAGAAATCTACTGTGGGTAAAATGCTATCCATTAGTGTTCCCTGCTACAGAGACACCATTCGGGAAAGGAAGAGTCCATCAATGTGGCAATCTTCATTGTGGTTTTATTTTGAGAAATTGCCACGGCCACGCCGACCCTCAGCACCCAGCCCCTGTTGGGTCGGCAGCCATCAACGTCGAGGCAAGCCCCTCCCCCAGCAAAGACGACACAACTCTCTGGAAGCTCAGGTGGTGGCTGGCAATTTTTGAGCAATAAAGTATTTTAACTAAGGTATGTAGGTTGTTTTGTAGACAGAATTCTATTGCACACTTAACAGACTACACAAGAGTGGCAACATAAATTTTATATGCAATGGAAACAAAACAATTCCTCTGACTCGCTGTATTGCAATGTGTGCTTTTATTGGGGTGTTCTGGAACCGGACCCTCGATATCTGAGGGCTCCCCGGTGTCTATGAGCACTGGCCGGAAATTTGCAAAAGAGGCTCTGAGTGTGGGTTGGAGAGTTTCATTCACATGCGACAGCGTATAGTTTCCTTTGCTCGGAAGGGGTGGTGATTTCACTGTTCCCTGCTTCGCTCTTGAAAACTCGGATTGGCAGTAAGCGTGGCCTCATGCTATGTCACGTGTAGCAAGCTTTGCTTGAAAATAACGCCTCTTACAGAAAATTCTACAATGTTGAAATGTCAGAATTTCTAAAAAGAGAGAGAGAAGAGTATCTCTTTGATGATTGTCCGACACCATGCTCCGGTCTCTCTTTTATGTGGGCTTCTCCCTGGAAAGAATCCCTTTCGTTCCCCCTGAGGGGACACCATCGTTCTGGCTGATCTCCAGCAGCCTCTCAAGTAGTTCCCAGAGGAGGCACGCCCAGTACGCATCCTGTCACTGCTCCCAAAGAGGAGAAAAGACCCATGCTTCTAGAAAGTTCATTTGCCTGCTCTCCTCAGCCACACAGCGTGCCCCTCCCTGCCTGTGGATGGGCAGGCACAGGTTCCTGGTGAACAATTAAAATATAAAAGCTAAGAGAGCGGCTCGGCCGGGAGCATGCCTAGTTACTTGCCTTGGCGTTTGAAGATGGCCAGAACCATAGTTTTCAGTCTTTGGATGCCACCTGGGTCCCTCTCCCCGTTTCCCACATACGGAATGGAAGGCTTAGAGGATTTGTCTGACTTTTCCAAGGATAAAGATTAAAACCCATATTCTCTTATTGACCATGACACTGTTTTCGGCCCATATCCAATTTCCTGAGTGGATACGCAATGGTCTTTCTGAGGAAGTCGTTCTGCTCTCTTGCTGTGTGCTGGGCTCAATGCAGGCAGAGACGCTACTAACATTTCATGGTAATTAAGCACTTGGGAGGGGCCAGGCATGGGGCCAAGCGCGTGTAGCTGTCGCCTCAAGAGAATATGAGCCCGTCGTGAAGTGTCCTTCCATGGTAAATAGCAAATGCCTACGCTAATGAGTGAGCAGACACAGCAGCTTGTATCCTGTGTGACCTATTGAGTGGAAAGAGCATCCCCTGAAATCCCAAGGGAAGAGGGCTGGAAAGTGGCGCATTCTCTTGGGGGTGTCTTGTTGTATCATAGAGCATTTTCTTATGTTGAAAATATTCAAGTAAGTCCCGAAAAGCTCCAAGGTCTCAGAGCGGCGACAAGAACGGCAGCCCTTGTAAGGGCCCTGATGCCAGTATTGACCAGGCGGAACCCAAAATGTGTGGGGCTGTGGCAATGCCCCCTCTAGGGCTCCCCTGGGACCCAGAAGCTACCTGCTCAGAAAAGTCATCCCTCCCCTCAGGAAAGCACAAACATCCAGTCGCCCTTGGCTCTGGAAGACGTACAACATGGTAGGGCCGGTGCCTCCAAGACCCAGAGCAAGGGCGGGTAAGAGCCCTCCGTTGTCTTCCTCGGGGCACCCACTGGACATTCACCAGCCCCGTGTGCACATACGTGCCCGGATCTAGTTCCGTTCCCCCCTGGAGTGTTTTCCTTGGAAATACAGGCGAGGGCTCTGGTGCGTGAGGCACTCGAGAAACTCACGGAACTCAGCGGTCTTCGAGAACTTGACCTACTCAGAAAGCCCGGGACTCACACTGGGATGTTTAGAAGGATGTAGCAAAGTTACGTGGTTTCCTGAAGTTGGGCAAGCACCTTTTCCTGGGCTGCCCTTTGGGTGTTCGTGCGGCAGGAGGACTGGGCTGAGTACCAGGTGCTGGCCGCCTGCAGTGGCGTTTCTCCCCGGAGGGCTACGCGGCGGCGCTCTGAGCAGGCTTGGGGCTCTGCCTCTCAGAGGCAGGACTTGGCATTCACATCCTCCGTGTGGATCCAGGGACGCCAGCTAGCGTTTCCATCAGTCTGTCCTTACGTGTCACGGCGCCTTCTCGGCCCCTTCTTCATCTGCAGATGGAAAGTGACAAGTCCACTCACCTGGCCCATCGCCGTCCTTGTCTTCTTTGAGCTCGAGCAGCTCTGTTCCATCGCCGGAGACGCAGGCGGCTGGCTTCACTTCCGAAGACGTGGCTTCAGGCCCAAGCGGAACTTCATCTCAGGCGTCCGTGAGATGTCCCTTGCGTCAAGATTCACTTCCAGCGCGTGAGCGACAGACCTACTGGCTAGACGGGCATCCAGTCTTTTGTGAGGACGTCTTGTTCCTTCTTTTTTCCTCAGGGAAGATGAAAGCGAGCAGAGCAGAGATGCTTTGGATACGCGTCTACCTGAATGTGTTCTGTTCTGTCTCTTTTTCCATTCAGACCACCTGTTTTCCCGAAAGATTCCATGTCGAGTTCAGAGGTAGGCTATAAAGTGTAGAAAGGGTTGCAAATTGCAAGGCGGATATAATTTGGCAAAATAAAGAGAAGCTTGGAGGTGTCCTATGATGTGGTGTGTCAGTGTTATATAAGTTTATTTTGAGAGAGAGAGAGGGAGAGAGAGAATTCAAGCAGGCTCCACACTCTCAGCGCAGAGCCCGATGCGGGGCTCAATCCCTCGGACTTCGAGATCATGATCTGAGCCGAAACCGAGAGTTGGACGCTTAACCGACGAGCCACCTGCTACCTGCTACCAAACCAAACCGTCGAAGTGATTTAAGTTGATTTGTCTAAGCAAAATGGTGGGCCCGGGGCCACCGACAGCCTCCCCGTACCATGTGCAGATGAAAAAACCCTCCCTGAGCTGGATGCAGATGGTGGGATGAGGTCCGGTTCCACAGTTCAAACATCCTGTTTAAAACCTTCCCTGACTATGATGCGTTTCTTCGGATCTCACGTGCGCTGCGAACTGTCGTGAAAGATGCTGAGTGTTTTTCACCATGCCGGCCACTCGAACTCCTTGGTCTGTCTCCTCGTGCTTGAAAGCTGAGCTCACGTGGCCTCTCAAAGCTGCCTTCCCCCGTAGGGTCTGGACATCCATGAAAATCCTGTGGTGTGGAAGATCAGGGGAACATGACGCGCCCTTGTAGGGGTCTCGGAAGAAAGCATTTCTAGAAAGAGCAGCCATTTACATTTTTCTGTTTTCAAAAGGCAGCGTTGAGATTCTCTGCCCGGCGTCCCCTCTCTCCGCTTGACAAAGATCTCCGTTATTCCCTTTTAACCGTGCAAGACCATGAATCCGTCATACGGACCGCGAGCCCGTATGAGCTGCTCGGGCACGTCATTTGTCTTTGTGTCGTAAACCATGACAACAGACGACACCCCGGCATTGTAAGTGATGAACTCCCAAGCCTAACACATGGCTTCGCCGTGGCTCCTCTTACCCGGCTCTGTCTGACGGGAGACAGCCCGAGGGTGAATGTGGGTGGGTAATTACCAAAAATCACGCCACGTCCATTTAAGTCATTTTCCAGGAAAATGTTGAAATAGAAAATGCCTGGTGCAAACATGATGAGAGGTGGGGAAAAAGAAACCTGTGGGATTCAAGTTGCTATAGGAACCCTCGCGGCCCCTTCAGTGAGCAGCGAGAGGGATGATTTATTAAGCCTTTTTTTTTTTTTCTCGGCTGAGTATGCCGCTGCATACTCACAGTCTGTTCCTGCTCCTGCTCGATTTGGCATGTTTGGTGGTGTTTTTCAGAGGCGTGGAGCCCTCGGGGTTCTCTTCTTTGGGTCTCTGGATGGATTGGATGCTTCTGGGCCCTGCGAGCACCAGTGTGGCTATTAGAATTTTCCCAGGGCAGGACAGGGGCGGGGGGCGGCGGGGACTCCTCTGAGTTCCTGGTAGCCCTCCTTCGATTTTTTATCCTCGTGTCCGTATTAGCCATTACAAGTCATCAGAACGAACCTCACGGGACTGTCTCTAGCCCCAAATATGGAGACTGATCGCGTATGGGCCAAATACATGTTACACAGGAGGTTCTGTGACTTGATGTTATAAGTGTCGTCGAGTTAGGGCAACTTTGAAGCCAGCCTTTTGGCCGCTGAACCATGGGCCTTCCCTACTGTGTGAGGAGGCATATTTGCCAGAAGGTAAAAGAAGTCAGGATGTTTTTCCTCTGTTGTAAACGTCGTGGAGCACGTTTTCAGTGTTTCTAAATCTCTTTTTAAAATATAGGTAATCAGTATAACAGAAAATGTCAGGATTTGCCAGCAGATGTTTCTGGAGCTGTGGTGACTGCCATGAACGGTTATATCAGATACTTGAAGGCACTGCATTATTGGGTGTTGGCCGCGAATGAGTTGCTGGCACACCGGTCAATTTTTGTCAAAAATACTTACTTTCTCTTATTTTGCATGATCATGCGAACCGGTTATTCCTTAGATGTGTCTTTGACACGTTTCCTTGATTTCCAGAGAAAAAGATGCTGAGTCAGATGAGGAATATGCTTATTAAACGTTTGCTTATTATTTTTTATTTTTGAGAGGTGGGGGAGGGTCAGAGAGAAAGGAGAGAGGATCCGAAGTGGGCTCCGTACCGAGAGCGGAGAGCCAGACGCGGGGCTCGGACCCACGAACCGTGAGATCATGACCTGAGCCGAAGTCAGACGTTTAACCGACTGAGCCCCCCAGACGCCCCTAGGCGTATGCTTATTAAAAAATAAATGTATACACAATAAAAACTTAGCTTTCTTTTTATGGTGACGGAAAGAAAGAAATTGAGGGAGAAAAAGTTGTATTTAGAACCTTGAGCATGATAATACAGAACTTTAAAAGTTGGCCCCAGACAGTGTGGACCGCATTCAGGGTAATACACATTTTGGTAAAGAGAGTCCCTAGTGTTAATGTTTTCACGATGCCACTTATGTTGATTCTATATCGGATGGCTACACACCTAAAAACCTTAATTCAGATAAAAGATGCTTCGGACTTTTGTATTCATATTTATCTGTTCTTACCTAGTCACCATCTCCCTCCCACCCCATTTCTGTCCCCAAGACACCACCTGGACCTCCGTGCAGCACAATGGCTCACACCTGGCCAGGGTCCAAGGCTCAGATGGAGAAAGCCCCCACCCTGTGGTTTTCAAGTACACAGCCAGCATGGACCAGCTCCAAGCCATAATCGACCGTGCGGACCACTGCCAACAGGAGCTGGCCCTCCACTGCAAGAAGGCAAGGCTTTCAGCCCGTCACGGTGAGTAGTCCGCATCCTCGGCCGTCGTGGGCTGCAGTGCCCGCAGGTGGCCGTGGCCTGCCACAGATGCGTGAGAATCTATGGCCGTGCCGCCCGCGCCACAACCTGGCAGTTACAGAGATGCTTTTCCTCAGAGCAGAGAGCAGGTTAATATGTGTCGCTCCTGGCTCCAAGCTGTGAGCGATCTGACGAGTCTTCCCAGACTCAACTAGACAACCGGGCCATGGAAGCTTCCTTACCAGCTACCTTAGAAAAGAGTGCCGACGACACTCAGGGCTTAGTTATCTATCTGGAGGTGACTCTTCCGTGAGATTCTTTTGCAGAGACGGAGTGTAATTAGCGTCTGGGGTAGTTATTAATTAAGGAACAATGTTAGTCTCGTGCAGCTCTCTCATACAACGTACCTGCTGGCGGCTCATTTTTCATGTCTATTCTACTCTTGAAAAGTCT
This sequence comes from Paguma larvata, assembly GCA_030068075.1. NCBI lineage: Eukaryota > Metazoa > Chordata > Mammalia > Carnivora > Viverridae > Paguma > Paguma larvata. Next base: position 86,450,616 of record CM057832.1, on the reverse strand, counting down.
GCTTTCGGTTTTGTATTTTCTTCCTTTGAACGATCTCACTTTGTCAGAATGTGCAACCCCTCCCCCACCACACCCCCGGCTCTCATGCAACTCCTTGGTTTTCGAGAGGCCGGTCAGACATCTGGGGGGCGGAGTGAGCAGAGGGTGGTAGTCAGGGTCCCCCTGGGTTCAAGTTCCGTGCCTGTCACTCAGCAGCCATGGGAGCCGGGACATGGAGCGCTCAGACCCTTAGCTCGCCAGGCCTTTCTTGCGCGATGTAGAAATCGCATGAAGTAAAATGCTACTTCTTCGCGTCTCTCCAATTTATCGAATTTATGGTGAGCGCTAGAGGGTTTAGTGCGCACTGTGAGTTGATCGCAGGTACGTAGATGACCGCGCTAAAATGGTACCTTCCCAGGAATAAGAAAGCGGCCTCCGGGGGAGGGGGTGAGGCAGTGCTAGGGAACCAGGCGGGTGGGCTGTCTCCCCAGGGACACGAGGCGAAGGCAGGGCGGCGTTGACTCAAGCCGCTACTGCGGTCAGAAAACAAAACCACCGAGCGAATCTGGGAGCCAACCCCCGCACATGGTCCGTCCTGGAAGCCGGACACCGCCCGGCTCAGTAAAGAACTCCCCCTCGGAAGGCCAGGGGCTACCTGTTGATTTGCAAGTGGTGACCCGAGTGTCATCCGCTCCATATCAATATATAAAGCAGCAACAGCAGCAACTAAAACAATTATTTAATTGGGGTCGGGGCAAAGATAGAAAGAGAAAAGGCTTTCGAACTTGTTAAACACTCGCTAAAGAGACCAAGTGAGGGGTTTTTATCTATATACCCTCGAGATGACTGCTTTTCTTTCTTTCTCTCTCTCTCTCTTGCTCTCTTTCTTTCTTTCTTAATCTTTTTTTTTTTTTTATTTTTGAGAGAGAGAGAGAGAGAGAGAGAGAGAGTGCTAGTGGGGGAGGAACAAAGAGAGAGGGAGACACAGAATCTGAACCAGGGTCCAAACTCTGAGCTGTTAGCACAAAGCCCGACTCAGGGCTTGAACTCACAAGTTCATGACCTGCCCAAAGTCAGACGTTTAACCTACTGAGCCCCCCCAGGCACCCTGCAGCTGCATTCCTTATATTCTGCTGCTGGGCAGTTTGTAGTACAAAGTTAATTTAGACAAAGTCAGTACAGACCTGTATACTTCCAGAAGCTCTTGATTAGGGTACTCAGGAGGTTGGCTTAAAATGGCGCAGCACACCTTACGATCGTGGCACTGATTTGCCGTGCCCTATTGATAGACACGAACGGGCCTGGGGAGCATGACGCTACCCTTGTGTGGAAGGAGGGGCCGCAACCTGCCTTCACCTGGAGGCTTCGCTAGAATGCCACCGTGGGAAAAGTCGCTCAAGGTGGCTGCAGCGTGGGGACCACAGAGCTTAAAAATGTCATCGAGCGGACTGGGGAGTGTCCGTCGAAATCCACCTTTGCCCCGAGGATTCCCCTCTGTTCAGATTCTCAGACGTTATCAGGAGCCGACGTCTTGTTAAGAGAGGAGATGAAGCAGGGCGAGGCCTCACCGTAGCAGCCCCTGGGTCCGGTGGTTTCCAGGAGGGCTGGTGGGGAGCAGATGGGCCTCAACTCGAGTTAGGGTCCCGCAGCGTCTTCCTTCCGCCGTTAGGTCTCTGTGCTATAGATGGTTCCCGGGGATGTGATGGCTCAAGAGGGTGCTGATTGCTGGTAACTTCGGTCTCCATACTGTGGATGCTAAGGTCCCTGAGGATGGTACTTATGACTGGCATGAAGGACAAACAACCAGGGACAGAAATGATAGAGGCCGGGGAGCCTCGCTCTTTTCCATTTAGGTTCTAACTCTTCTTCGTGTCCTTCTTACTGATACCTTATGCAGATGCTCCAGATTTCTCTAAGAAACCTTGAATGGAGCCAAATGCCTTCCCTACTGGTAGCAACACCGGATGCTTCTTCCTTTGTAGAGAAAATGAAAACTTCCAATGTAAACAAACAATTGTGCATTTGGGTGCAGCAATTCCTTCGCTCCTCAATCTATGAAAGAGCGAGTGTTGCATAATCATGTTTTTCAGACGGTGTTTTGAAAAATATCTGTTGAGTTGAAAAGATCTTCCACGCCCTAGAGATAAGTTTTCAACACATTGGGGAAAAAAAAAAAAAAGACTGGATATTGCTTTCTTGACACACATCTCCCCAGTGGGCTTGCGGAGGGTGGAATGAGCTCAGCCCGTGTGTTTACGAGCTGGGAGATTGCGGGCAGACGGTGACATCTCATCGGACGGGGAGCCGTAGTGAGCAGTGACGGTTGTAAGTTAGGGAGAAGCTGGCATCATTCCAGAGGCCCTGCAGGGGCTGGATGGACACGACCCGAGAGTTGGAGAGGGCCCGAGAAAATGGCCGACCGAAGGCATCTCTGCAGGCCAACCGAAGGATGTCACTCCCTTCGGGCCTCGTGCTCTGATTCTCTGGTTAGTAGGGACTGGCTTCCTCCATGCTCTGAGAAGCCCTCCTTCCTAACCATCCTCAACCTCCAGGTGGCCTGCAGTGCCGCCCGGAGGCCTCAGCGGTGGGCTAATTGTGGGTTGTACTTGGAAGGAGGTTGTGCTGAACAATGGAGCTGGGGTCGCCTCAGATGTCCTGAGCCTAGGACGCACCCCAGCCACGGGGAAGGCTCCTCAGGACCACGTCGGTAGTTTCCAAATGCAAAGCCAACGCATTCAGTGTGAGAAGGAACACCTGTCTCCATGAGGCTTTTAAGACCCGACAGGAAGGACCAGTGTTTTCTGCTAATAAAGTGAAAGAAATCCGTATTTTGCAGAATACATTATTTCAGTGGCGTTTTAGACTCTAGAACAGATTTTAGCTTCAGTGTATAAATTACTCCGGCTTTCTTTAATTTTTTTTTTCTTAATGACAATTCTTTTGTGAACGTTATTTCCAAAGAAATTAGGTAATTGGAGTCCTCCAGAGACAGACGTAAATATCGCGCCTGGCTTGAGTTAGGGACCGCTTGCTCGTTTTCTAATAAAAGCAAAACATATGGTGAGCACGTAAGTCTTGATATGGAAATATTCCTGAGACAGTTGGAAATCCTCTTAAAAATGTTCCCGTCGCGGAGTTAACATCTGCTCGCGCCTAAAATAGTCGCCGTGTTGGAAATAGAGGGGAGCGACGGACCGCGCTGGGGAGGCAGGCAGTGAGGGGCAACGTAGGTGTCACCTTTCTCATACTTGTCTTTCAGATGGAACCCCAGTGAGCTGGTGGGTTGGAAGACCCAATGAAACACACACTTACTGGGGAGGTTCTCTGCCTGATGCTCAAAAGTGTGCTTGTGGATTACAGGGGAACTGCCTTGATTCTCACTATTACTGCAACTGTGATGCTGCCCGGGATGAATGGTGATTTCCATATAATTTCCCTGTGCAAACTGTAATTTTTTATTGCTTAAACTATGTATAGACTGAGGCAGACGTTGGACCAGACAGGGCTATAAAGAGAAAAGCTTAAAGGACTCCCTAGCAACCTCCAAGTAGAAGCTTTGATGTGTGCAGTGTAATTGAATCTGAAGCCTAATGTGTTCAGGTAGCTGTTTCTGTTTACCTGTGAATAACTAATCATGTCCATTTTATTTTATTTTTTCTCGAATAAGACAGAATAGGCATACCAGATGACTGTCTCCCATTCACTGCAAGTAAAATAGCCAGATTTCCCAAAGTTAAGTTCAGCCCGATTGACAAGATGATTGACCCGTGGCCGATCCAGGGCTGTTTGCTGAACTCCCTGGCTGCTAGCTGTGTTTTTAAATGGCCACGTTGGGGAAACCAAACACAGTCTGAGTGCACGAAAGGGGATTTATGGCACGCAAACCTCTCCATGTAGCTGGAGTTCTCAAGAGGCTTCCAGACTCAAAAAGAAGGTGGAAGACAACAAATCTTCCAGCTAGCACTCTAGGTAGCAAGAAATAACTCCCCCAAAACTCAAGTCTACAGACCTGCCCTCACACGGATTTGGAGTCCAATGTTATTCAGTCCTTGAATTAAGTTAGGGGGGCCACAGGTGGCAGCAGCAGTGGCTCATCATAGAATTAGGTGACATTCTTACTGAAGGCCTGCCCTCCCCCAAGGATTCCCACAGATAAAATGCCACCAAACATGAGCTCGCAATCCACTGCGACAGAGCCCCGGGGGACAGAAGTGCGAGGCAGAAGAAACCACAGAGTAAATCGATGCCTAAAACTCCCAGATCCCAGATGCATTAAGAACATAAGATAACATAAGTATGGGAACTCTTTGAAGAATAAGCATTGCAGTTGAAGTATGAGAAAGCAATGAGACTGCTATTGACGAAGGTGACTGTGATTTACAACAGAACCAAATGAATGTTTGACAACTGAAAATATTATCGTTGAAATCTAAGACTTGTTGGATCAGGCCGTAGATACAGCTGATCAGAAAACTGGTGAAATGGAAAATGTGTGTAAATAAATGGACTATAGCACAGACAGACACACAGTGGAAGGAAGACAAACAGCAACGTGGAGGGGTGGAGGTGTGGAGAAGGCTGAACAGGCATCCGAGTCAAGTTCCAGAACAGAAGATTGGAGATCGTTAAGGGTGATCATCAAATAGCCAAGAAATGTCCAGATTGGAGAAAATCCTAGAATACCAAGCGGGATAAGTAAAAGTCAATCCATCTCCAGACATATCATGATGAAACCAAAGATGATTAAGGAGAACTTTAGAGGGAGCAGAGGTGAAAGGGAGAGTAATGGCAAAGGCAGGCAGAGCCAGCCGACCCCTCCCACCCCTCCGTGACACCCAGCGCCACCCGCGGGTGCTGGCTGTACCCTCGCTGTGTGATAGGAATTAACTGTCCCATTCCAATCGTGTCCCCAGCTGAGATACAGTGAACACCCAGACAGACAGACAGACAGACGCTGAAAGGAAATACAGTGTTTGAAGAATGGTTTTCAGAATGAAGGTAGGTGATCTTGTAAAGAGAGTCTCAGACGCAAGAAGAAATATTGAGGGGGCACCTGGGTGGCTCAGTCGGTTAGGCGGCCGACTTCAGCTCACGTCATGATCTCACCGTCTGTGAGTTCGAGCCCCGCGTCGGGCGCTGTGCTGACAGCTCAGAGCCTGGAGCCTGCTTCGGATTCTGTGTCCCCTCTCTCTCTGCCTTTCTCTTGCTCACACTCTGTCTCTATGTCTCTCAAAAAATAAAATAAAAACGCTAAAAAAAAAAAAGAAGAAATATTGAGGAAACAAGTGTGTACACCGAGAGGTTAAGAAAATAGGAGGTGCACGCTAGGCACGGTATGTCTGGAATTGAAACAGAAGGAGGCAATCCGCTCCTATTAAAAAAATGATTGAGATTGACAAAGGAATTAAGTTTAGAAATGAACATGTTATTGAAGTTTAAAACTTGTTTTGTAGAGATTTGTTAGCATTACGTTGCTTTTAGCGCATGCATTAAAGTTTTACGTGTGACCGCTGAAGAGTACGCACGGAGAGTGCAACCTCCAAATGGGATTTTTGTTTTATTTTTATTTTTAAAATAAAGTTTATTTATTTATTTTGAGAGAGATAGAGGCAGCATGAGTCGGGGAGGGCCAGAGAGAGAGGGAGACCGAGAATCCCAAGCAGGCTCCACACTGTCAGCGCACAGCCGGAAGTGGGGCTCTAACCCACGAAGCCGTGAGGTCATGACCTGAGCCCAAAGCAGCAGTCAGACGCATAACCATCTGAGCCACCCGGGCGCCCCAAAATGGGATTTTAAAACCTTAGTTAATTCAAAAGAAGGTAGGAAATAAAATCTCGAAAAGAAGAAGAAACAACAAGCCACAAAATAATAAAAATAATAATGAGTAATCATGCACAATAAATGTGACAAAAATAGGCATTTAAATCCGCAGGATCATAGTGAATTAAGAATCAGTGTGTCTCATTTGTACACCTGGAAATGTGGAAAGCAAAACGCTGAACACAAATTTACCAACCAAATACGCACGGAAGTAAGTACGGTTTTAAAGTCCCAATATGGGAGATGGTTCCTATCACTACATAGTAATGCCTTTTAATTTCACCAAAAACCAATCCTGTAACGATCCTAAATTTGTATGTTCCTAATAAAAATGAATCAAAATACATCTAGAAAATAATTTACCGAACTGAAAGAAGGAATATACAAATCAACCATTATACGAAGACCTTTGAACCTCCACCTGTTAACAATTGGCAAATCATGTGGACAAAAATTAATAAGCAGACAGAATATTTTTAAATGACACCGGCAGCTTGTTTTGGGAGCCACCTAAAATTAGAGAACATATAATTTCTTCAAGCACGTGATATATTTTTGCAAGCTGATTTTTCTAATATTCCATAAAGCAGAACCCCCCCCCCCAATTTTATAATAGTTGTTATCATGTGGACAGTTTCTCTGATTACAGTGCAGCTAGGTTAGAAATGAATAGTAGAAAGATAAAAAAATATATGAAGCATTTGAACACTGCGCATGGTTAGAAACAGGGAGATGAAGATCACGTTATTCACAGAAAATATGATTGTCTACCAGGAAAACGCAAGAGCAGATACAGAAATATTATGAAGTTAATCATTTATTTAGTAGGGCTAAATAAAATGTATTTAGTAGGGCTACTTACTGAATCTTAGAATAACCGGATGCCTATGAAGAGTGTGTTACTCTAAGAAAAGGTAAAAACCACTTGCTAAATCAGCAAAAAGAGTGTAGTACGCTGGGATAAAGAAAACAAAAATACGTAAAACTTATATGGAAATGACATCATAAAACTTCACTAGGAGACTTCACGAGGACATAAATACGTGGAGATATCACACAATGGCCATGAGGGAGAAAAATATATATCTGCCTGATTCCATTTAATTCTAACGCCAAACATCTGCTTAGTTTTTTGGTCAGCGGCGAGCTGGGAAAATGTACACGGAAAAGCAGTGGTAAATTAACGGCTGAAGATGGAAACGAGGAAAGGAGACTGGCCTTGCTGGACGTGAAGTGTCACGGTGCCGCAGTAACTAAACCGCCTGGGTTTGTCAAAGGGACGAGCAAATAGAATAGCAAAACCCAAGAGAGAGCCTGGGAGCTTTCAAAATATGTGACTCCGGGTGGTGATAATTAGGTTGTCTCCAGTCTCTCTTTTCCCCCGAACAATTAGGAAATGTGAAAGCTGACCCACTGTTGTTCCCTGCAGCTTTTCCAACCAGTCCAAGTCCTGACAGCCCCGTTAGACTTCAAAAAAGTCCCCCGCAAAACAGCCAACAGTAAGAAGAAATCTCTAGAGCACCCAGGACTGAAAACAAAAAGGAAGTAGCTCTGGAAGGTCTTTTATTGAGTGTTTGAAACCTTTGGTGAGAAACCATCATGCCTAGACATGCAATGGTTCCAACTTTCGAAAAAATAGAGAAGCAAGAAGAAAACTGAGATAGAACTAAATTAGACAATTTCGAATGAGGCTGGTGACCACGGCAGTGAGTAACGTCCTACATGATGCGTAGGCAGCCGGGAATGACCTACGCTGATAAATTTTAAAATCGGAGTTGTTTCAAATTTCTTCAGATTCAGAAAGTTACTTTACGAACAACGGAACGAAACAAGAACGCATTGCAATATCTGCCTCACTACACACAATTACCCTTTATGACCTTCCTTAAGTGTTTTCAGGGCTCTGTGTGCTTTGTCATTGCTAAAAACAATTAAAGTGTAGCTTTTCACTGCATTATAAATGTAGCTTTTAAGTGGTTCTTTAAAATTCAAGGATCCTCAATGAATAACTAATACGCTTACATGTTTCCTCTAGAATGTTCTACCAAAATAGCAATGACAAGAATTAAAATGCTTATTTGTAACATTGATTGATATTTACCACGAGGAATTAATTTGGTGCGTTATCCCCACATATATAACAAGAGATATTTTCAGATTGACTCCCCCCATAATCCATAGAACCTTCTAGCTTGTGACCACCCGTTCTCAACAAAGCCAGGTGTGATGTGTTTGGGATGACCTGCCTGTGTGCTTTCACTGACAGAAATCGCAGGGCCTGAACCAGATAAAGCCACGCAGCTTTATTTAGTCTGGTTTTTTGGAAACGATCTGATTTAAAAAAAGAAAAAAAGTTTCTTAACTTCCAGGATATTTAGTTCAAAATTTTTATATCTTACCATACGCACTGCCAGTCACGTTGTTACTTTTTTTCAGCAAAATAAAAAATGTTAATCATGTTCAACTTTCTACCTTAAAAGAATGCTTGAACGCCTGAACAGAGCTGAAATAATTAGCTACGATGTTTTGCAGATTCTTTTTCACAGCAAAACTATTAGGCTGCGCCATTTGAAATCGCTGATTGTTTCGACTTGCAAAATTATCAGTTTCAGATGTTTCCATTTGAAGGATAAGAGTGGTGACTTCGTAATGGTGCCACGTTAAAACTTCCTAGGTTCTACACAAGACACAAGGCGTCAGAACCACACGTTAGACACATTATTATTTGTTCCTAAGTCAAAAGAATGTATCGTATACTGAAATACACAGCAAACATATGAGCAGCTTACAATGTGCAGAAAAAGCTTTCTTTGTCCAGAGAAGTGGTTAGTGGTCAGCTAGACTACTGCCCAGGACCTCTGGCTCCTATTCTAGTTTTTTTGTTGTACTAGAACCCTAGATATTAATGCTGTCTGAAATATTCACTTACATGATTTGGCTATATTACAATTATATTTTTGTTATAACTTATAATATCCACTAGGTTTCTTGGGGACACCAGTGGTGGTTTTTATGTCCACATCCCCAACACCCAGGGCCTGGCAATAGAAGCTGTTTAGTAAGTGCTGGTCAAATGAATGGGTGGTGAGAGTCACAGACAAAGAACTTCCCATGCAGTATCTCATTAATTTTAAGTGCACATTGTATCATACTTTCGATTTGGTTTTGAATCGGTATTTTGTTTTTGTTTTTGTTTCTTTTGATTTATGGCATCAATAAATAAGGAAATGCCTAGTAACCGCAATACAAATTTTGGAAAATATTGTAAAATAAAAAAAGATCTGCGGATTGAAAACCTACATCTTGTCCGTCAGATGGTTTTTTTTGTGTGTGTTTTTTTTTTAATTAAGCTGGGCAGATCTTTACTGTGTAAGTTCTGCATTTGAATCTTACACAGCAGCTAAATTGGAAAGAGCAGTGAGCTGCTTAATTGCAGTGAAAGTGTCATCTCATGCCGGCAAGGGGCTTATGATTTGGGACCTGGCCACTTTCTTCTCTGGGGTCACGTAGACAAACAAAGACCTCCGGTCCTCAGACGACCTTACTAAGTATGTTACTATGTAAGTGTTCAGATGAGTGGTTTCAGAAACAGTGGTTTCCCTATTGTTACGTATTCATGCATTTAGCTTAATGCCTCTTGAACTGCAGTAAAAGACTATTACTTCCCTGGATGTCGTTCAGAATAACGTTAAGGTGGCCATCTTTGTTTTGTAGGACCAGCGACACAGTAGTCCTTTCCCATAAGGAGCACCTGCCAGTCACTCAGGTCGTGATGAGAGACACGGGCCAGCCACATTCAGAAGCGGCGTATGCACTGGGGCCTCTCGTCTGCTGGGGGGACAGTAAGTAGGGGGAAGAGGCACCGTCTTGACCCCTGAAAGTTCATGTCAGTGTTTCGGGAGAACTACAGCTGCCCGAGTTCATAAAAACACCGCCTACGCGGATAAGCCGTATTGCATTAGAAATGGGTTAACTTATGAAAGAAGTGTGTATCGTCATTGCCATTGAGAAAAAAGTGAGAAAAATGGCGTTGCCTTTGGAGTGTGTGTCCTTTATGCAGTATTGAAATCAGACTGTTGCTGGGAATATTCGCGGAGTCATCCGTAACATCGTACCACCTGGCCAGCCAACATCTAACGTATACATCTAAGTCTCAGGCACTCAGCTGAGTGGGGAGATGCCCAAAATCGGTAAGGTAATGAGAAGCGGGGTGACAGAACCCATCACTGGAAACCTCCGTGGTTCCGGCTCCTCTAACCTCCTACTACATCCGATTTCTTTCATATCCGTCTTCTCCTGAAAGAATTGAGAGAAAATATATCGGTTCTACATTTAACTCCCCTCTTTCTAATCCCTCAGTTCCAGCTCACCAGTGAGACCTCGACGTTGCTAAATCCAAATTTGAATCTCTGGTGTCGTCCGAGTTGCCCCGTTGGCCGCTTTGGTCTCCTCTCCCGATTCACCTCCTTACGGCCAACATTCCTCAGCATTCTGGCTTTCCTCCTTCTTCCCTGACTTCACCAAGGGCATCGTGTTGGGGCGCCCCGACCCTGCATCCTCAGCCCCCTCCTCTCTGCTCTCCAGCTGTTCCCAACAGGCCCCGTGGCTTTAAATACCACGTTGATGTCAGCGAGTCCCCCGCCTACACCTCAAACCCAGTCTCCCTGAACTCCCAACCCTGACATCCAACGGGCTGTTCCGTACCTCAGCTCGTATTTCACTAGGCATTATGAAATCAGTTTGTCAAAAATAAGGGGGAAAAATGTTTCCACAACAGCGTTCCCCACCTCAGAACATGGCAACTCCATTCTCCCTTTGCTTGGACTGAAAACGAGACAGTCACTCACAACGTCTTTCCTCTCTCAACGCACATCTAATTCATCCACAAGTCGTGTTGTTTCCAACTTCAAAAATGGATCCGAATCCACCTTCATGACCACTGGCGCCTGGACTCGTTGCGGCGGCTTCACTGGCCTGGCCCCTACCGCCTCTGCCCGCCGAGCCGGTACTTCACATGACAGACAGACGGACAGGTCAGGCCACGTCAGTCCTCTGCCCCGAACTCTGCGGTGGCGCTCACGCAGAGGAGAGGCCAAGGCCAAAGCACAACGTGCTCCAAGGCTGAGGTGGCCATGTTGCCTTCTGAGTCCATGGAACCACAACCCCTCCCGTAGGAGACGTTGCCTTGTGAAGAAATCCTGACATGTCTCAACCTTGCTATTGAGAAAAAGTAGGAGTTTCCTACCTCAGACAGCAACACTATTGAGACGTAGGAAGTCAAAATGGAAACTACGTAGTAACGTGCCTCGACGGATGGTAGTACAAAGGATTGTTTTTCTCACACATGACGTTAAAATGCAGACCACGGCTGGGGTGCCTGAGTGGCTCAGTCGGTTAGGCGGCCAACTTCGGCTCAGGTCATGATCTCGCGGTCTGTGAGTTCGAGCCCCGCGTCGGGCTCTGTGCTGACAGCTCAGAGCCTGGAGCCTACTTCAGATTCTGTGTCTCCTTCTCTCTCTCTCTGCCCTTCTCCTGCTCACGCTCTGTCTCTGTGTCTCAAAAATAAATAAACATTAAAAAAATTTATATAGAATGCAGACCACGGTTCTGTTTCTAGATAGGATGAAGTAAGCACGCCTGCCTCCTCTCTCCCACCGAGTCCGCCTCTGAAACCTGGACAGAATGCCTTGGAGCAGCGATCTGAGGGCTCTGGGAAGCAAATAGCAGAAGGTAGAGAAACCAGGATCCAGCATCTCTCGGCCAACCCGATGCGGACACCAGGTCACAGATAGAGAAGGTTCCAGGAGAAGCCCTCGATCCCTGGCTAGAGGAGAGAACAGAGAAGTCCCAACTCTCGGGGAATGCAGGGACCCCACTCCCTCTTTTTCTGTGTTTCTTCAGGCCCCAGGCCCCAGACAGAGCCATGGAAATAGCAACAGACATTGCCCTGGGAGCTTGCAAGAGCCAGAACTTCGGAAAGGACCCCTTGCTCTGAATAGGGCAGTTGTGGCTCAGAGACGGTGGGCAGCCTCCTGTTACCTTTATTTTCTTTCTCTTCTCACCCACCGCTTGGCAACGGATGTGTCAAGGTGCAGAGGTGCACCGAGCACACAAGAGAGCAGTCTAAAAATAACCCTTTTTCTGGCCCTGTGGTTGAGAAGGGAGACCAGGGAACCAGAAAGTACTTGGAAGGACGCAGGGAGGAAACTGTCAGGAAGGCGTGCTGTACATTGTTTACGAAGTCCCGGCTCCCCCTGGAGCTACACTTGCGTGGATCTGATCCAAAGTGGAGACCAGAGAAGTTGAGTACTGAGCTGGGAGACTACCACCCAAGACCCAGAGTGGCCACTGGGTGGCGCACGAGTGAGGCAGATCTGAATAGAACTGCACACGCTTTGCAAACTGGACCGCCATTAGAGACAACCCACAGAAGGCACGTTGGAATGTGTGGCCAGATCCTCACCAGACCGACTATCTGCAAAATAACTAACTACATAAATAATAAAAAGTATATATATATATATATATAAGTATATATATATATATAAGTATATATATATATATTCAGCATGCTCCACAAACTTTAAACGAAGGCTGGAGTTTGTTAATATACTATTTAAAATATGTAGGAAATAATCCAAAATTACTTAGCACAAAGAACCAGAAAAAATCTAAGCTGACTTAGGAAAACGTAATCGACAGATGCTAATGAAAAAACGATACACAGGTTAGGATTGTGTGATAGAGTTTAAAACAGCTATTACACAAGAGTCCTAATAAGTAATCATGAACGATTTCTTAGCAAATGGAAAAAAAGAGCCTTTCATCAAAGAAATAGGATATATAAAGAGCTAAATGAAAACTCTAGAACTGAAAAATACAGCGACTGAAATAAAAGATGCATTGGAAGGGCCAAATAGCAGATCTGAGATGAAACAGTCAGTGACCTTAACGATGAATAGACACGATTCGATCTGAACAAAAGAAAGAGAAAACCTCTAGAAATGAACAGGGCCTCAGGGAATCATGAGTCTACAATAAAAGATCTAACATTCATGTAATTGAGTCCTCAGAAGCAGACAGAAGAGTGTGGTACTGAAAAAAATATTTAAAAAAATAATGGCTGAAAAATTTCCAAGTTCGGCAAAAGACAGACTTGAGAAGTTGAATGCACTTCAGACGGGATAAACTCAAAGAAATTCACATCCAGACACATCGAAATCATTCTGCTGCAAATAAAGGAAGTGAGGAATTTGTTGAAATCGGCGGAAAAGAATAATGATCCGTCCTCTACAGGTGAGCACCAACTCCAACGGCGGCGACTCTCTCATTAGAAAATGGAAGCCAGAAGGAAGTGGAAAAACATTTCTCAAGTGCTAAGAGTAAAGGGTTGTCCGTCTGGAATTCTACAGTCAGCCAAAATCTCCTTCAGGAATGAAGATAAAATAAAATTCTCAGATGAAGGAAAGCTAAAAGCATTCATTACCAGAAGATGCTTTAAAAGACTTTCTAAAGGAAGATTTGGACCTAAGGGAAATGATATCAGAAGGCAGTCGGGGACATCAAGGATAGAGAATCAGCATTAAAAATGGAAATATCTGGGAGCGCCTGGCTGGCTCAGTCGGCTGAGTGTCCGACTTCAGCTCAGGTCATGATCTCACAGTTTGTGAATTCAAGCTCTGCGTCGGGCTCTGTGCTGACAGCTCAGAGCCTGGAGCCTGCTTCCGATTCTGTGTCTTCGTCTCTCTCTGCCTCTCTCAGCTCACACTCTGTCTGTCTCTCTCTCTCAAAAAATAAATAAACATTAATTTTTTTTAAATGTAAATATCTGGGTAAATATAACAGACTCTTCTACTATTGAGTTATATAAAAATATCTGAAGATTGAAAGCAAAAAATACAATGTTATTTCATAGGGTTTTCAATGTACACAGTTATAATACATTTAGCAACAACAACCTAGAGGGGAGCAGGTAAAGTGACAGAATTGTTGGTGACATTTTTACAAATCAGTCAGGGTGGTTGAAATGTAGATTGTGAGCAAGTACATATATAGAAATTCCTAAAATAACCAGTCAAGGAACTACGATGGACAAATAAAAGCAGAACACTAAAAAATGTTTAAATAACCCAAAAGGCGACAGAAAAGGGGAAGCAGATGAACCAAAAGGGTGTAACAAACAGGAAAAAACATAATAAAATGGTAGAACTGAATCCCACACGTCAACATTTGTATTTAAGGCGGTTAGTCTAAGCAAACCAACAGAAAGACAGATCGTTATGACTCAACTGTGTACCATGTACAAGAAACTCACTTCAACTATAATGACATTATAAGTTTAAAAAGAAGCATGGGAAAAGATATACTGCCTAAATACTAATTAAAAGAAAGCTGGACTTTCTATATTAAAATCTTTGCTTGAAAGCATAGAAAATTAATAGATACAAAAAGCGATTAAGAAGACATGAGAATCTTAAATGGGCGTGCTAATGACTAAGCTTCAAACTACATAAAGCAACAACTGCCAGGTTAGAAAGGGGAAATGGACACATTCATAATTGTAATTAGAGAATCCAATACCCTCTCTCATTAACCTACGCAACTGAGAGAGGGAAATGAGCAGGGGTACAGAAGCTTGAATGTCACCACAAACCAACAGGATCTAATGGACATTAATGGAAGTCCCTTCCAACAGTGTGATACACATTCTTTCCACATGCACGTGGTTATGGCCTGTTCTGTGTCACAAAACAAACTTTAGCAACTATCGAATAAATCATACAAAATACGTTCTCTGGTATCAATGAATTAAAGGAAGTAACTAACAAAGACAATGAGAGAGTCTGCACAAACACTTAGAAATTTAACCCCAAACTGTTTACTAATAAATGAGTCAAGGAGGTCTCAGATGGATATTATATAACATATGGACCTGAATGATAAGGAAAATACAACATATCAAAAACGGTGGGGTGCATTTATGGCAGTGCTTAGAGGGGTATTTATAGCATTAAATGCTTGTATTATGAAAAAAAAATCTCAACTCCATATTTTAAGCCTTTACCATAAGAAATTAGAAAAAGAAGAAAAAAATAATTCAAAGTAAACAGAAGGAAGGAAATAATAAAGATATGAAGAGAAACCATTCAATTAAAAGCATAATAATAGAGATCTATAAAAGCAAAAAATATTTTTGAAAGATCAGAAAAATGGATAAACTTCTAGTGGAACTGTTGAAAGAGAGGAGAGAAAAATTACCAGTGTGAGGAGTGAGAGCGAGAGTATCACTACAGACCCCACAGACATCAGTAGCATAATAATGGCACTCTATAAACAACTCTACACACATTCAGTCTTCAACATAAATGAAACAGACCAATTCCGTGGAAACCACTAGCGACTATAACTCACTCAAGAGGAAACAGACAACTGGACCAGACCTAAAGGTAGACATGGAATTGCATCCAGTCTGCGATGGTTTTACTGGTGAAGTCTACCGAAGAAGAAATAACACCATATTTACATAATCTCTTTCAGAAAATAGAAGAGGAAATTCTTCCCAACATTATATGAGGTCAACAGTGCCCCCGATACCCAAACTAGCCAAAGAAAATGAAAAAAAAAAAAAAAAGATAACTACAGATAGCATCATCACAGACATATATGCAAAAATCTTCAAGAAAACATTAGCAAAGAATCCAGGAATATATGAAAGAATGATACGCCATCACCGACTGGGATTTACCCCAGGATGCAAGGCTGATTTGGTGCAACCGGTCCTGGCACAACACAGTACAACTCTGTAAATTTATTTTCTCTTTGTTATGATTTCCTTAATAATATCCTTTCCCTGGCTTCCTTTATTAGAAAAATATCATGTCTAATATATATAACAAAGTATGTGTTAATGAAGCGTTGATGTTACTGGGAAGGCTTCCAGTCAACAGGAGGCTATTAGTAGCCAAGGTTTTGGAGAGTCAGAAGTTACACATGGATTTTCAACTGTGCAAAGGTCAGTGCCTCTAACCCCCTGGTTCTTCAAGGGTCAACTGTGTTTGGAAATCAATCAATGTAATCTACCGTTTCAACAGTTGAAAGAAGAAAAATCACACCAGATGCTTTTTCTACATCGGTTGATAGAAACACAATAATTTGTACTGTGGTTATATCATGAATTAACAGGATGACTCGTTTGTGACACGATAGCATTCACAATGAAATTCTTAGCGAACTATGAATGAAAAGGGAACTTCTTCATCCTAACGACGGGTATCTCTGTCCAGAACAGCCAGCGTCCTACTTATTGGTGAAAAACTGAATTTTCCCCTCCTAAGACTGGGAACAACATAAGGGTATCCAACCGCATCACTTCTGTTCCACAATTTCGATCACACTGGAAGGCCTCGCCAACGCAGTAATGGAAGGAAGGAAATACGAGCATACAGGTTAGAAAGCAAGAAAGGAGACAAACACATGCACGATTGGCAAGAATGTTTATAACAGCTCTGTTTGTAAGCGACCAAACCTGGAAACGACGCTAAGGTTCTCAAATGTGGACAAAGAACTGGGGGCCCCGCCCGCCCCACCCGCCTGACGGAATACTCCAGAGTGGTAGCAACATCTGGCACCTTGGATGAATCTCAAAGGCTTTATGCTGAGTGAAGGACACCAGTGTCAAAAGGTGACTGACTGCCTGACTCCATTTATTGAACCCTGGAAAAGGCAAAACTACAGATCATGGGGGGCAGGGTTTGGGGGTGGGAGGAGGGCGTGACTATAAGGAAATAGCAAGAGGGAGTTTTTGGGGGTGATGGAGCTGTTCTTTATCCTGATTTCGGGGATGGTCGTACAAATCTCTACATGTATGTTTTTTTTAATTTTTTAAATGTTTTAATTATTTTTGAGAGAGAGAGAGAGAGAGAGAGAGAGAGAGAATGCAAGCAGGGGAGGGCAGAGAGAGAGGGAGACACAGAATCAAAGCAGGCTCCAGGCTCTGAGCTGTCAGCACAGAGCCTGACGTGGGGCTCAAACTCATGAACCGTGAGATCATGACCTGAGCTGAAGTCGGACGCTTAACCAGCTGAGCCACCCAGACACCCCACCATGCACATGTTAAAATTCATATAACGTACATCCCCCAAAAGTCAGTTTTACTGTATGATAATTTTATTTTTTTAAGTTAATTTATTTTGGAGAGAGAGTGCAGGCAGGGGAGGGGCAGAGAGAGGGAGAGAGAGAATCCCAAGGGGGCCATGCAGTGTCAGCACAGAGCCCGCCGTGGGGCTCAAACTCAGGAACCGTGAGATCGTGACCTGAGCCAAAATCAAGAGTCGGACACTTAACCGGCTCAGCCGCTCAGGAGCCCTTCTATGATAATTTTAAAATAATACCATGTTTTTAAAAACACAGGCCGTTTCCAGTGATTGTCTCCCCACGCAGTGTGCAGCCTCGTCCAGAATCTTAATCCTTGAAAGAGTCAGAATTTAGACATTCATTCACACTTTGGCTACATGTTTGGAAGAGCCCCCAGAGGAAGGCTCGCATAGATAATTATAGCATTTAACAGCAAAAAATGCTAGAAGTACAAAATGTAGTTGCTGTTTCTTCGGTTTCATTGTTTATTGTCGCTGTCTTTTTCTCTTTTGGGAAACAGATTCATTTTGGAACTCCGCCTCCTTCAATACTGAGACTTCATACCTTCATTTCCCTACGTTCCGTGGAGAGTTCAGTGCTGACGTGTCTTTCTTTTTTAAGACGACAGCTCCTTCTGGGGTGTTCATAGAGAACCTGGGAATCACAGACTTCATCAGGCTAGAGCTACATGGTAAGTGGCCCCTGGGCAAAGCCACCAGGCGCTCAGGAATTAGCAGTAACCCCTTGGGGAATCTAATTCCTGCTGTATTGTGATGCTTTCTTTGCACTGTGTTTCTTTTTTTAAACATCTTTTTTTTTTAATTTTTAAATTTTATTTTTAACAGAGAGAGAGAGAGAGCAGAGCACAGTGAGGGAGGGGCAGAGAGAGAGGGAGACACAGAATCCGAAGCAGGCTCCAGGCTCTGAGCTGTCAGCACAGAGCCTGACGCAGGGCGGGACTGGAACCCACGAACCGTGAGATCATGACCTGAGCCGAAGTCAGATGCTAACCGACTGAGCCACCCAGGTGCCCCTGTCACTTGTATGTCTTTAGTAAATACTAAAGTTCTATTATTTTACATCGTTATATTTAATAGAGAGTAAAACAGCGATTCAGAAAACTCCTAACAGTCTGCAGAGCGGCAGTTAGCTGCCCTAACTCTGTGTGCAATCAGGATATTTAAAACCAAACTGGTCAAATGACTCAACTCAATTCTAGAATTACTTCATTTAATTGACTTAGTCACATCACTTACGCGTGTATCGCAAGGCTCAATTCCTTACTTCTGAATTTCACGTACTGGGGGGCCGGAGTGGCTCAGTCGGTTAAGCCTCCGACTTTGGCTCGGGTCATGATCTCGTGGTTCATGAGTTCAAGCCCCACGTTGAGTTCCTCCTAGGACCCCGCGTCGGGCTCTGTGCTGACAGCTCGGGAGCCTGAGCCTGTTTCAGATTCTGTGTCTTCCTCTCTGCCCCTCCCCTGCTCATGCTCTGTGTGTGTCTCTCTCTCTCAAAAATAAATAAACGTTAAAAATTTTTTGGTTACACAGTGCTTTTTCAATAAAGGATATGAAGATTTAAAGCACCTTTAAATAAACCCAATTCTACCTATGAAGCCAGCTAACATGTTTGTTTTCTTCCTCTAAGTGAATATCTCGACTTTTAGCATTTAGCAAGAGGAAGAGTGAGCTCTGAGCAGGAATATGTTAAAATCGCTTTCGTTCTCTCCCTCCGGGATACAGATTTATCCTGCCCTCCTAGCCAGCTCAGCGTGACGTTTGTCCGCACTAATGTCCCTGTCTTCTGCTTTGACAGGGAGCACGTCATGGCGCTCGGCTCCCGTCTATCAAGACTAAACTTCCTCCCCCCGTGAGCGAACCAAGTGACCCTCCCTGTCTGTGTTTGCAGCTCCCTCGGAAGTGACCTTTTCCTTCGATGTGGGGAACGGACGTCGCGAGGTCACGGTGCGGTCGCCCACTCCCTTTAATGACAACCGGTGGCACTACGTGAGGGCGGAGAGGAATGTGAAGGAAGCGTCGCTGCAGGTGGACCGGCTCCCCAGCAAGACCCAGGCTGCACCTGCCGACGGTCATGCGCGCTTACAGCTCAACAGTCAGCTCTTCGTGGGTGAGTGCGGCCGCTTTCTGGCCGTGTGGAGAGGACCCGGAGAGACCGCGGGTGACTGGACAGGTGGTGACGACAGCAAGCACGGACTTCTGGGCCACGCGCCTCTTTCCCCAGGTCGTTCATACTGTTCCCATAGAATTCGTTCTTGATTACGGTTACCGGAGATTTCCCAGCCTTGAAACTCTGAAAGCAGAGACACCCAGTCCATGGTGGACTCACTCCCAAGCTCGCGCTCGATCGCAGAGATGACTTGCATTTGTTCTCGTGACTTCTTACCAATGCCGTATATAAATCCATGAGCAGTTTTCGCCCAGTTCTCCCGCTCCGCTTCTCAAGGAAGTTGGAGAACCCCGCCTTGCGATCAGGGCAGAATTCTCCAAGGGCCCACAGGAGACTCACGTGGCACTGCCCCTCGGGGCCACGCCAGCACCCCCTCCCCCTCAGCACACCCTCCCCTGCCACCCAGTCCTTGCGGACACCCGGTTCAAAACCCGGCTGGCTTTGTATTCTCGGCGGCCATACTTTCAAGATGAAAGCCTGTGGAGTGGGAATCTCCCCTTTCCTTCACTTGCTTATTTTTTTAGAATTTTTCTCGTGCCCACAGGGAAAGAGAAGTTTTGCTACGTTACTTTTCAGACAACTCTGTTCTAATGTGGAAACCGAGCAGATTAATGAAGTAGCTCTTTCTTGGTCGTTTTTCATGTAGTTTAAAGTAAATAAGGATGCAGTCTAATTAAACACCGATACGAGTCCCAAACGGGCACCCAGCCGGCTTCGCCAGCGGATACCTACGGCACCTGCAGGCTGGGGCGATTTGGGGACTGTGTGCGTGCGTGTGCGTGTGCGCGTGCGTGTGTGTGTGGACAACCCACGGGCCCCAAAAACGTCCGCTTCAAGCACAGTTCTTACAGGCAGGCTTCACATCAACTCATGAAACCGATCAAATTAAACCATTTCGTTTTCTGATTTGGAACCCTGAGGATCCATTAACGGGATTTCTGGGAACAGAAATTCTACCTAGAACTCATATTTCCACTGAGATGTTTCCGGAGCTTGAGAAGTGAGCGGAACATTCTGATCTGGGTATGTACCCTGAGCCCACTGGGTCAGAATCCCTGGGAACGAGCCCCAACTCGGTTTCCAGCACGCGGTCCAGGTGACCCCTGTGCTCCCAGATGGGAGACTAGGCTCGCAGGAGACACGAGAGGACTGTAGAGAGTTACAGTGTTCCGTGAGAACCGGCAGGCGGGCTCGAGGTTCTAGAGAGGTTTTGATTTCACCCCTCCGCCTTCTCTCTCCTTGCCCACCCTCAATTCCTTTTCGTGGATTTGTTATTGATGGCCCTCCTAAGAAGGGTTATTATTACATATATAACTTGTCATAAACATATATAATAAATATATATGTAGCAAATGCATATACAAATTTTAATGTATATTATATATTAAATATACACAACATAATTTTTGTTGTATATTTTATATATACATATATACATACATACATAATTGTGTATTTTAATATACACATTTGTAATATATATCATATTGCAAAGATTTTCAACTATGTAACTTTATTGTGTGCCTCATAGTTTATATACATAAACATTAAAAAGGGTAAGTGGTCTTCTGTTTTTTATGAAGGAACCAATGTAAAAATGTACAAATCTTTCTAAATAAAACTTGAAGAAGTATTTTTAAATTTTTTTAAATGCTTATTTATTCTTAAGAGAGAGAGAGAGACAGCGCATGAGCAACAAAGGGGCAAAGAGAGAGGAGACATAGAAAGTGAAACAGGCTCCAGGCTCTGAGCCATCAGCACAGAGCCCGATGCGGGGCTTGAACTCACAGACCGAGAGATCATGACCTGAGCCAAAGTCAGACACGCAACCGACTGAGCCACCCGGGAGCCCCAAGAAGTATTTTTAGAATACCTATTTACCAAGGTCAACTTCAAAAATATTTTGTTAATGGTTTCAATCAGCGTCGTTTGATGATTTTGAATATGTGATCACAGCCTGTTTTCCAGGTCACTTTTTCGACGTTATCGATATGGCCTCTGTTGGACCTGAAGATGAAATCCCGCAAAGACACGCAAGAATGCGTTCGCATTTGCGGTCTTTCCCTTGCAGGCGGGACGGCCACCAGACAGAGAGGCTTCCTGGGGTGCATTCGCTCACTGCGGTTGAACGGGCTGGCCCTGGACCTGGAAGAAAGGGCAACAATGACGCCAGGCGTGGAGCCCGGGTGCCCAGGACACTGCAGCAGCTACGGACACCTGTGTCGCAACGGAGGGAGATGTAGAGAGAGGCACAGGGGCATCGCTTGCGACTGCGCCTTCTCCGCGTACGACGGGCCGTTCTGCGAAAATGGTGAGTGTGACCCACGTGCGGGACCAGGACCGGAGAGGACAGTGAATCATTCTCCTGTTTCCTTTATGTTTCTGCCATCTGACCCGATAAAGAAAAGATAAAGCGATTCTCTGTGATTAGCTTAAATAGACTCGTTTCGGTCCCCAATTTCTGTGTTTAACTTGGAGAAAGGTATGAGTCTATCCTTGAGAAGCTCGTGACCACATCTGTTAGATCCGGACTCATCGACACTGAGACCCACAGTAACCAAAGATATGTAAATCTTGAGGCGAAGCATTTGCAAGCAGTAAGAAAATACTGTTATTCAGTTCTAAGTTATGGAATGTGAGTGGAGGTAATTTATCTTTTTATCCATCCTTGATTATTTTCTTTAATTTTAAATATGCTTAAATAAAAAAAAAACCAGCAAAGCATGCCATTATTATTTTCTCTCTTGAGATGTTTAAGAGCTAGAGATATTGTGTACCTATCCATAAAGAAGACCCTTGTTCTTCTTGTGTTACTGCTAACATAACGGAAGTGAGTGTCGTTCCAGAGGTTTCTGCGTATTTTGGAAGCGGCTCGTCAGTTATCTACAACTTTCAAGAACATCGTAATCACACCTTCGGGAAGAACTCCAGCTTCCCGGCGGCCTTATTTCATGAGGATCTGACGCTGACCGGGGAGATGGCGACACTAAGCTTCCGGACCACGGGGGCGCCCAGCTTACTTCTCTACGTGAGCTCCTTCTACGAAGAGTACTTGTCCGTTATCCTCGCCCCCAATGGTGAGTGTCGGGCTCTACAAACAAGAAGACTGACTTAGAATATTAGGACCGCATGGGGGGCTCTTCCAGTGTTAAACCGCAGAAAGGAACCACAATTGCATGGCTTACAGCTTCCCGTTCTCTTATTTATTTATTTTTTTAAAAAAAATAGTAGTTTATTTTTCACGATAACCTCCGTGTTTATCACTAGAGCTAACATTTCAATGGTTCCGCTTAAGGGGTCACTCCAGACGTCATTCCCCCGTGAAAGCTTGGTCATCTGATGTATTCCACGTGCAGGGGGGCGTCCCACTCTTCTCTGAGGTCTTTCCTCCTGGACACGAATAATCTAAATTAGTCTTGCAGTTCGCTTTGAAACAAGATAGCTCATTCTGTACACGGAAAACATTTCCTGCTCCTTCTAAGCGAAGAAGTATATGAAACCATATAAAACCCAATATTCATAAGTGCTGGATGAATAGGAGTGTTCTTGAGCCATCAGTGGTCGAGAAGGTATTTGTGTCAACTCTACATACAAAGAGAAGTGGGAGGCGAGCCACCCCACCCATGGCCACCAGGGCTCTCCAGGACTTTTCCAGCTGGGAAGCACAACCAAGTTGTAACCTTGCTTCACAGAGAGGAAAGACAGAAACTTACCTTCCGCAGCCTCTATTGCGGACGGTACGGGACTCGGGGTAGAAGGTGCATTTGTGGAGAAATTCAAGAGATTTAGATAGGGTAGCAAATCATTTCTCTTTCCTCTGTTTCCTCCAGAAACATTAGGAAGAAAATTCTGGTTGTGCAAAAAAAAAAAAAAAATCATTATGCAAATGTCAGCAATACATTAAAATGCATTAAAATAAGTCACCTTAAAAGAAGTTATGCTTATAGAAACTGAATGTTAATGCAATATCGCTTGAGGTTTTACCATTTAATAATATGAATACCACATGAATAATTAACTTAGAGCCGAGCTTGGAGTTTTCATATGCTTAACTTAGACTTACTCCTTTCGTTAAGGAAAATGGAAGAACTTGGAAAAAGACCATTTAGTTCTGACGTTTAAAATAGTGTTTACTAATGTTACACCGTGTGTTAACTAACTAGAGTTTAAATAAAAACTTAAAAAGTAAATAAAATAAAATAAAATAGTGTTTAATTGGATTCTCAGGGCACCTGTGTGACTCAGTACGACTTCGGCTCAGGTCATGATCTCACGGTTCGTGGGTTCGAGCCCCGAGTTGGAGCCTGCTTCGGATTCTGTGTCTCCCTCTCTCTCTGCCCCTCCCCAGTTTGTGCTCTGTCTCTCTGTTTGTCTCTCTCTCTCTCTCTCAAAAATAAACACGAAAAAAAATTTTTTTAATAAAATAGCATGATCGGCTTCTGAATTTGGCCCCAGAACAGCACACAAATGATCACGCTTTCAGGAAAGCTGACTATTGGCAGCCTACGCGACTGCTCCGTGGGTTCAAATTGTATTAAGGAAATAAAAACAAAAGATGCTTTAGAACCTGCGTTGACAGCTTTTGTAAGATCCCAGTTTAGTTAAAAATGTCATTTTTGTCTTCTTCAGGAAGTTTGCAGATTAGGTATAAGCTGGACAGGCACCGAGAACCTGATGTTTTTAACTTTGGTTTCAAAAACCTTGCCGATGGGCAGTTTCACCAGCTGAAGATCCTCAGGGAGGCGGCGGCGGTCTCCGTAGAGGTAAGGGGGTGGGTTCCACAGCAGCGACGGCCACCAGACTAGCGACACTCAGAATGTGTCACTTCGAGCAACCTTTGATCATAAACCCTAATCACACAGTCTTTTCGTACGTCTGTAGTCAGAGTGTTTTGTTTAGCAATTTTCGTGTGTTTGTTAGGCAAGAGATGGACCGAGTTAGTATTAATATTTGACCACTTAGAATGCCAGGCTGTCCTCGTCGGTAGGGGAGCGTCGTCTAGGGTATCACGGCGACTGCTGGAGATAGTCCGACGGGAGCCTGTGCCCGTCTGACTCCAAAACAGCAAGTGCCGCAGAAATGCAAACAGAAGGGGGAAAGCGAGGTTTTGCTTAAAGTGGGAATACGTTTTTAAAAGCATCGGCATTTCAAGGATTCATTGGCACCGGGTTCTGAAGAATAGCCTTTACATATTGAATCTGTATGAGTAATACCTTTTCCGGCTCGTTACTAATTTCTATTCAAAGTAAGTCAAAGCTTTAAGGTTTGAAATAGCTTATTGCATCTTTTTGTGGCTTATACCAATTCTAGAGCCTTAAACCATGAAGAGAAACAGAGGGAAAAGAAGAAGGAATGGGGTGGTGTGAAATCCGAGTTACAAAAATTGTTAGGAAACCGCTTTCTTCTTTAACCTTTGTGATCGTTCGAACATATGGCTCATTTTTGTCATTTTTCTTGGTGTCCCCGTGGTTCCCTCTCTTACCATCACAATCGCTTGCCATTTTGATGCTCGCTTCTCATGGAACGTTTAATAGGTTAACCAGAGTGCAAGGAGACAAGTCATCCTGTCGTCGGGGACGGAATTCAATGCTGTCAAATCCCTTACGTTGGGGACAATTTTAGGTAAGTGGCAGAAAATGCATCCCCCCCCGGCCCTGGATCGAAAGTGTTAGGTCGCAGACACAAGAAGGGTTCCTTGTGTTGAGCGAGGCTGCCTGTCATGGTCGCGGCTTCTCAGTGAGCATTAGTCAGGGTGGAATGTGTCGTCTTGTCCGAGCGTGCCTGTTATCAGGAGTAAGGGCTGTCTTCCGGACGAGCGAGGGTGATCCCTGCGAAGTGCCTTTGCACTTACCCTCTCCCCTGGCAATCAGGCAGAACAAGACTTGGCATTTTTCTGACAATTGAGGAAAGACAAAATCAAAGCAGATACGAAGGTCACAGATTCGATATTAATCAGGAGTCAAATGCAGAAATTATTTAATGATAAAAATAGCTTTACATTGACAAGAAGAAGAGAAAAGGCTTAGTGTTCTTTGAGCAGGTGAATGCGTGCCGGGCTGTAGCCGGGGCCCTGCTCTGAGACGTATTTAATGCTCCCAACTACTTCTTGGAAAGTCACGGCCCCAAAATCCCGCACACCCGCTTGATGGCTGGGAGTTCATCAAAGCGCCAGAGTAAAAACACACTGTGTTATTTAGGCATCGAATTACATATGCCTTTATTTTTCCCTTTGTCATCAAGAATTAAATCGAGACGAAAATAAATTTTGGAAGGTCTATCTTTTCTTTTTGATCTTTTATATACCAACCATCCATGTTATCGATATTTAAAGTTATTTAGGAGAAGTGGAATATTTTGGAATTTTGTGGAATATTTATTATTCCCCGGCCGGTGCGGGACACCCACCTGGCTCGTTTAGCGCTAGATGCTCGGTGGCGTCTTCGCTAGCTTTCCAGCCACTGATACGCGGACTCCGTGATCATTTCTTCCACCGCGCACGCGCATATAACATGACAAACTGGAGGTTTAGAGAAAGATGTTCAGAATCTGGTGAGAAGCACAGTCACCGTGAGAACTATCACATTTTCCAAACAGATGATGGGTAGTAAAATTACGAGTTCTTGTTTTTCGGAGGAAAAGTGATGGGTCCCAGGGTGCTCTTGAAAATGGTAAAAGCACACGTGTAACATTTAGATGGTGCGACGTCACCGGAAGCTCCAAGTCGGTCATGCGCAGTTAACGGTGCAGGCTACGAGGTCTTTGCCGTGAGCGTCATGTAAAGAGTAGCAACCTCAGGCTGAAGTGGTGGTCCTGCTTTATAATTGTGCCTTCGAGGTGCGTAGAGAACGGGCCTCACCGATGTGTTGGCAGGAAGACAGCCAGAGCTGCAGGTGATTTCGTGTGGCTCACTGCTCCAGTGCCTTCCGCACACGCAAAATAGTCACAGAGCAGTTAACGCAGAAATAAAAATGAGAACTGTTGTTTCCCTTTGAGCGTTCGGGAGATGGTCATGGCAGTTGCAGCCCACTGGGGAGGCGACTGCCTCAGTCTCTAATGTGTGACTTCGGATGCGTTTTCTAGGCATTTCTGGACACCCGTGTTTTTGTGATATTAGTAGATTTTTTTATTCTATTTTTTCAACCTTTTATTTAAAAATTTTTTTAATGTTTTATTTATTTTTGAGAGGGAGAGAGAGAGACAGAGCATGAGTGGGGGAGGGGAAGAGAGAGGGAGACACAGAATCTGCAGCAGGCTCCAGGCTCCGAGCTGTCAGCACAGAGCCCGACACGGGGTTCGAACCTGCGAAACGTGAGATCATGACCTGAGCTGAAGTCTGACGCTTAACTGACAGCCAACTAGGTGCCCCTCGGGTTTTTATTTAGATGTCAGTTGGTCAGCATACAGTGTGATGTTAGCTTCAGGTGTAGAATTTGGTGATTCATCACTTACATACAATACCCAGTAGATTATTTTGTTCTCTTTAAAACAGTGGCATAGTCTAGAAAACCATAAGGAACTGGAAAAGCAATTGAAAGAAATGAGCTCCTC
The DNA here is from genome assembly GCA_030068075.1 of Paguma larvata. Lineage (NCBI taxonomy): Eukaryota > Metazoa > Chordata > Mammalia > Carnivora > Viverridae > Paguma > Paguma larvata. Next base: position 86,423,949 of record CM057832.1, on the reverse strand, counting down.
CCCCTAGCTTTCACCCCTGAGAATCACAGTATACACTTAGATAGAGAAGGTTATGAGATTCCTGCAAACTCAAAGCCCACGTTGAGTTTCAGAGAACAGTGGGGTGGAACCCCTTCCTTGGCGGTCAGCTGAATAGTATTGTAATTGCTTTTAATGTCCAAGAGGAAAAGAATTTGCTCCTTTTTTATCTGTACTGAGCTCCACCCTCTGGCCCGATGGATAGTTACTATCCTTGGTTTGAACAGAGTGAGTAACCGATGGTCTTAGGGGCGTGCAAGCCTCGGAGCTACATTTCCGTACAGTGGTGCGGTCTGCGAGTAGAGTGAGGGCTTCCCTGCCCCCAGCCGTCTGACACCTCCTTCTTTGCCACAGCAGGTGTCTTGGACTCTTTTCCCAGCCACCAGGACAGATAGGGTCAAAGAACGAAACGAACACACCACACGCAACTTCCTGCCCTCCGTGACTCAAGCCTCTGAGAGGAGAAATGAGGCACGTTCAGAAATGTCCACCTCAAGGTAGAAAGTTGCCATCAGTAAGTGCGAAGTTGACAAAGGAATATTTTTAAAGGCAATTCGGCTTCCGATCGATGATGGAAATTGATTTAGTGACTAAGGTGCATTATATAAACGCAATCGCTTTAATAGAAAAGGAGAATCAGAAATTTTGTTACATACATTTTATTTTCCCACAAGTTCATACACAGAGGGCTGTAGCACAGACTCGAAGATGTTAATGTTTTTATTCAAGAATGGCATATTCAAGAGCATCTCTCTCAGGCTATAAAAATTAAACTTGAAACTCAGCAATGAAGTTTATTGCCCGGAGCAATTGAGTCTAATAAAATTATAAATATTAATTTCATCTCTACCTACAGCTATGCATCTTGATCAAAGCCGAATAAAACTTTTCATGTTCTGGACAACTTTCAGGATGGCTTCTGCCCTGATGCTGCTGCCGCGTTCAGAGCAGTTAGGACCTATAAGAAGACTACTGTTTGGTGTTCAGACTTGGAGAATATAAGCTGAGCTTCCTTTCATAAACTTACAGCGAAATAGACCAACGGATTGGTTAATAAAGAGCCATTAATTTTCCAAAGAAAGCTGTCCCAAACTATGGCAAACTATCCAGTACTTCTTTTTTTGTTAGGTATTTTGACTCAATGAGTTATCTATTCATTAAAAAAACCTGGGTGGTCCCCGATGTGCATTTATCCTTCAGAGAACATCTTGGATGCCTAGCAATGAGACATACAGACATATGCACCTGCCCTCAGAGCGCTTGCAGTGTAATATGGAATATAAACAATAGAATAGTGTTCATAACTAACCCAAGTTATCATCGTTATTATCTACCCTAATGTGCTTTGGGCAAAATAGTTCAAGATCATCTTCCAGATTAGCAGGCTGCCCTGTTCTTCCCATTCTTCCGCGGTCTTCTTAGTGATGACCGATCAGGTGAAGTTTTCCCAGTTACTGTAAAATAACTGTGGTAGTATAATCCTACTTTCAATGTAAATCATTAGATTTCTAATTTTCTGTCTGGTCTTGACTTGGATGTGGCCAGTAGTCCCAAAGTCTGAGAGCTTTAAAATACAACAAACCAGTAAGGTGCCCTAGCATTTTTTGCTAAGTTTTATTTCTCTAGAGATGTTCGTATAAATGGTATTTTGTTGATTTTGGGGTTTTGTGTGTGTGTGTGCATAGAAAACAACAATGAAAAAGTTCCCAAACTATCAAAACAAAAATCTGTTTTTTGAAGTATGCAGAATAAAGATGCGTCTTTCTATTTCCTCCTGGGAAAGAATGCAGTAGGTTGAATGTAGCTCAAATCAATACGGTCATGCAGATAAACCTTAACGGGTCAGTTTCCAGCGTTGGGAAAGGAAACCCATTGAAGGACTATGTATCGAAATGGAGCTCCGTATATGAGAATTGACTAATAAATAATTTGTGGAAATTACCTCGTGGTATCTTCATGGACAGACCACAGTTTAGGTATTGTGTGACTTATGTGTCACTTTTGTGACATAATGTTTGTCTTTTCTATGCTCTGCCAAAGAATTTATCTCGTTTAGAAAGAAAGACACGAAACGTTTATAAGACTTCAGGAATATGAATATAAGTGCAAAGATCCTCAACAAAATGTTAGCAAATCTAATTCAGTAACATAAAAAATTGTTATACACTATGACCAAGTAAGATTTATCCTGGGAATTTAAGGTCGGTTCAGCAGACAAAAATCAATCGATGTACTATGCCATATTAGTAGAATAAAGGACAAAAACCACATGGTTACCTCAATAGACATGGAAAAATTTTTGAAAAAAAGAAAAACTCTACCATGCTTTCATAATAAAAAACACTGAACAAACTAGGAATAGAAGGAAGCTCCTATTTCCTCACATGAAAACAAGGCATCCAAAAAAACCCACAGTTGACATCACACTTAATGGTAAGATAATGGAAGTCTTTCCCTAACATCAGGAACAAGATGGGGATGTCCACTCCCACCAGTTTTGTTCAAGACTATAGTGCTAGTTTGAGTGCGGGCTGTTCGGCAAGAAAAAAAAAAAGTAAAAAGTATCAAAAATAAAAAGAAAGAAGTAAAACTGTCTCTTTTTGTAGAGAACGTGCTCTTGTAAGGAATCTGTGAGAAAAGCTATTGAAACTAGTACACAGTTTGGGCAAGGATATAAGATGAATATATGGAAATTTATTTTCTTTCTATACACTAGCAATGAACAATATGAAAATGAAATGAAGAAGGAAATGTAAAAAAGAATCGAAAAGAATAGCATCAAAAAGAATAAAATACCTTGGAATAACTTTAACAAAAGAGGTGTGAGACACATACCCTGGAAACTCCGGAACCTCGCTGGAATGAATTATGGAAGACTTATATAGATAGAAAGACACCCATGTTCATGGATTGGAAGTCTTACTATTGCTGAGATGGCAGTGCTCCCCAGATTGATCTACGGATTCAACCAAATGGCCTTTTTGTAGAAATTGACAAGTTGATCCCGAAATGCATATGGAAATGCAAAGGATTCCAAATAGCCAAAACAATCTTGAAAAGAAGAATTAAGTTGGAGGTCTCACTCTTGATTTCAAAACTTGGTATAAAACTATGGTAATTAAAGCTGTGTGGTATTGGCATAGGGGCCAACCTATTGACCAACGAAATAGATTGAGGGTCAAGAAATAAATCGATTTATCACTAATTCACTTTTGGCATTGGTGCTGGGCCCATTCAGTGGAGGGAGAATAATCTCTTAAACAAATGGAACTGAGCCAACTGGATATCCAAGGCTAAAAACACAATGTTGATCCCTACCTCACACCATTTACAAAAATTAACTCAAAGAGATGGTAGCTCTAAATGTGGGAGCTAAAATTATAAAACTGTTAGACCAAACTATGGTTGTATATTTTTGTGACCTTGAGTTAGGCAGTGGTTTCTTTGTAAGGTTTCTCAAAACCCCCGTGTTAGATTGTGATTCCTCAAAAGCATGAGCAAGAAAAGAAAAACAAGTTGGACCTCATCAAAATGAAAAATTCTGGCAATTCAAATGACACTACCAAGAAAGTAAAAACACAGTCCACAAAATGAGGAAAACATATTTGCCAGTCATGTATCTGCCAAGACTTTTGTACACCATACCAAAAGGACTCATTGAACTGAATAAAAAGACAACTCGGTTTAAAAATAGTCAAAGGATCTGGTCGAAGGTCAAAATCAAAAACATTACTTCTAAGAAGATATACCAATACCCATATGAAAAGATGCTCAAAACCATTAGCCATTAAAGAAATGCAAATCAAAACGTCGAGCTATCATTTCGCACCCAATAGGAGGCCTGTGATCAAAAAGAGAGGTGTCGTGGAAGATGTGGAGAAATTTGAACTCTTGTGCACTGGTGGTGGGAGGGTAAAACGGTACAGCCACCATGGAAAAGTAGGTAGTTTATTTAAAACTTAAACATAGAATTACTCTACGACTACTCCTAGGTATATACCCAAGAGAATTAAAAACATACATCCACACACAAAAGGTGTACACAGATCACAGCAGTATCATCCATTAACAACTCAAAGTGGGAATAAGCCCAGTGACCATCAACTAAGGACCAGGGAAACAAAAGTGGGGTACAATGAAATGCTAGACTTAAAAAGTAATGGGGTATTAACACCCGCTACAACGTGGATGAATCTTGAAAATATTATGCTAAGTGAAAGAAGATAAACACAAAAAAAGTCACATATTGCATGATTTCGTTTGTATGAGATGTCCAAAATGGGCAAATCCATAGAAATAGAAGGTGGTTGAGGTTTGGCCAGGGCTGGAGAAGGGGCAGAACGGGACGTGGCCTCTGACGTGTCCTGGGTTTCTTTCGAAGTGATAGATTCTGCGAGGGGCTACCGGTAATGGTTTTACACCTTCGTAAATCACAACACCCCACTGAATTGTATACTTTAAAATGATGGAGTTCATGGTACGTGAATTGTATCTCAGTAATAAGAAAAACATCTATTAGCGATTTATCTCTTTTTGCCAATGCCTTTTCTGCGTACGCAGCTGGGAGAGTTGGAGCGATGACCCATAACTGGACGTTTATTCCGAAGCGCGAATGAGTTTATTTGAGAACAGGATGTGATGGGAGATGGGGAGTGGAGAACTCAGTAGGGGCCGGGGCCCAAGACTGCTGAGATGGAGCAAAGCCACCGCAGGGGGCCCTGCACAAGCCTAGTCATACTTCTGAGAAGGACAGTTCTGACGGCATCTGTTTGTTGGGGAAAAGAGTGGCAGAGACCACTCACGTCATTACGGGGAGTTGGTATTATTTACTGAAGACTATTCTTCCGGTAAGCACCTGCTGGCCGTGTTTGTTCCAAGGGCCCAGGGTCCCAAATCACCCCTGATTTCTTCCCAGGCATTAGTTGCCGGTGCTGGGATCCTTTGGTGTGTGGCGGGCATGTGTTTCGGGGAGGAGGGAGGTATATCTAATTCATTCACTTCTTTCTGGCTCTGAAAATCAGGTCCCTCCAGCCCTGGCTTGTAGGAAAGACAGACTGGGGGAGTCGGTCTAGGCATCATCTTCTAATTATGTCATTTCTTTAGAATAAAAAAAAGGTCGCTCTGCTGTTTCATCAATTCCAAAATAAACAGCAGGTCGATTTGGCGGAACGGCTTTCATTCATCAGTTGTTTCTAACACTCATTCATGCCGTTGCGCGTACGGAGGTTCGTTCATGGTCTTTGCTGCGCCCTTTAGTGCATGAGGATCCCTCAGTCGGTTGGTTTAGTCTCAAGTTGACAGACAGTCGGGTTGTCCTTGTTTGGGGCTGTTAATCTCCCGTATCAACTTTATACTTATACCTCCTTTTATTATTATCCGTTACTCTTAGGAGTAAACGGTGCATCCTTGATTTATCACGTACTAAGTTGTCGCGCTTCTCAAAATAAACACTTCAAAACATTTCATTTCCTCTCCCACCCTCGTTGTCATGTGTTCTACGTTTACACGTTGCTTTGTTCCGCAAGACATTGTTATTGCTCTCGTTCAAATCGGTCGATGTCCATTTCAGTTCATCCACCTTTTCACACTTTCTGACGGTCGTCCTTGCTTCCTGCACTTCCGCGAACCCCTCACTTTGTTTCCTAATTCTTCGTGCTGACGGGAGCCTCCGGGAATGCTCCTTCCCCCCTTCCGGTGTTTCCTGCCGGAAAAACGTCCTGCGGATCTTTTGTTGAAATGCCTGCTCCTCACAAAAGCAGAAGTCATCCCACACACTGGACGGCACGGCCTTGGTAACGTATCTTCTGGGCAATACTGCCCAACACCTGAGACGGCTGACAATGTTTACGTCCTGAATTGGCGTTGATTTGATTGTAATTTTAAAGTTTCCTGCCGGGGACATGTTTTAAGTGGCCAAAAATAGATTTAATCTGTGTTTATTGAAAAGGACTTAGGGTTCTACTCAAAATTACACGGGCAGTTTAGCCCACTTTTTCTTAAACGTTACTCTGCGTTCCGGCCACGCTCGAACCACGTTCCCATCCCCTCCTTACCTAGTATTAAACTGTACTCGATCTCTTACTTCCTGTTAATATACCTGTGTCCTCAAGTGTGAGCTGATTTCTTTAAAAATCTTTCTTATTGTTTATTTATTTTTGAGAGAGACAGAGAGAGAGAGAGAATGTGAGCGGGGGAAGGGGCAGAGAGAGAGGGAGACACAGAATCCAAAGCAGGCTCTAGGTTCTGGGCTATTAGCACAGAGCCCACCCAGGGGCTCGAACCCACAATCCAGATCATGACCTGAGCTGAAGTCGGATGGGTGCTTAACCAACTAAGCCACGCAGGTGCCCCCGATATGTACATTTCTAATAACGCAAAATTGTTCTCCTAAGGTGTCCCTCACATTTTTTTCTTTACATTTTAAAGGGAAGAAAACTTTTGAGCCAGAAGGAAGGACCTCAGTAATGGGATTTCAGGAGTCAGCTACTAGGGAAGATAGATTTGCACTCATGGTCTTTCTGAACACAATTCTATTAATTCTGAGGTTGATACCGTGTGGACCTGGTTCTGGGAAATGGCAGCTTAGACCGTCAACACTTGCTTCCACTCCCAATTCAGTGTGCGTGTGACCCATCAGAGGAACTGGAGGGCCAGCCCAGCTGCCAGGAGGGGCGGGGAGGTGCGCATGAGAGACCCGGGGTGGGCATTTGCCCTGTGGGCTGGGACGGAGCAGGTGTCTCAGGGAGGGAGTGGGAAGCCTGCAGATCCTGGGCAGAGCTTGGCTTGCAGAGAACTCCGGACCTCCAGAGGGGAGGGAGGTGGACACTCTTCAGCATGGCCGTGCTCATCCTCGGCGTCCCCCGTGGAGCTGAGGACGGGCCAGACGATCAGGCCACAGTCCTTCTGCCATGGTGAGGGTGAGGGAGAGAGACTTCTTCCTACACTTCCTTTGGGGTTAGACGATCCACCTGCAGGTCCATCGCTGGCTCCGGGAGCAGAACAGGTGCACTCTCCACGTTGCCAGGACCCCCATATCATCATATAAGATCCCCAACCATGGAGTCCTGAAATTAGCAAACCAATAAATTAAAAAAGGGAATGTCACCCCTTAGGAGATGGGGAGGAGGATGAAAAACAACAAATAGAATTCCCACATCAAAACAGAGCTACTAAAGAAGCCAGAAAATAACGAGGTTGGAATTTGGGGCTCAAGGCAATTTGAGAAAAGTCACACATGCACACACAGATGCTGGGGGTTAAATAAATATAACTTCAAGATTTCCCTGGGTCATCTGAAGGAGAGAATCATCACTGATTATCCTTAAACAGCAGCCTGGAACATGTTCTAGATGGAATCCCAAACCGCAGAGCAAAAAAGACTGAGAGAGAGAAATGAGAAGGGGAAAATAAGAGGAAATGTAACATGAATAATTAGAGATCCAGAAGTGGAATTAGAAGCAAAGACAATAATTGTGCATTTAAAAAAAAATTCTCTGAGCTGAAGGAAAACCTGAGTTGCAAACTGAAAGGACTCCTCAATTCTGACGAGAAAAGACAGACATCTGGGAAAATTTCTGAACTGCAAAACCACAGAGAAAAAAACCTTCCAAACTTTCTAGACAGAAGTTACAATAATGAAAAAATAATGATCTTGGCATCAGCACCCAACTTCTCATTTGTAACGGTGGGATAAAAAAAAAATGACGGCATATCGTTACGCTCCTGAGGAATGAGCCCCAGCTCGAGCACCTAATATATAATGTATTTGACAAGGTTAAAAAAAGATACTTTGGATAACAAGGAAGGATTGAGATTAAATATTGACCGTGCATCCCATCTGAGGAAAATACTAGAGAATTATTCCAGTCAGAAAATGAATCACAACCAGGACCTCAGGATGGAAAATCCAAAGGCAGCAGGAAACGGTGAGCGGTAAACCTTCTGATGTATTTTGACACCAAACACGCATGCGTAGCCGCAGTTATATCTGCATGATTAATGACCGCCTATGTGAGCACCCACACACGTCCCTACCCACGATCCGCATATATGTATACGCCTCAAGTACACAGTCTTGAAATACATGAAAATAGACTGCACTATAACGTTCTACCGATGCTTCTTTCTTGAGTAATAGGACTACCTACAGAAATGGAGCTCGGTTACCTTTAAAAAACACGTTTCACAAAATCTGGTCTAATTAAAATGTCTGCCCAGGATTGGTTCTGTACCCTAGCCTGGTAGCGCTCATGTCAGACTTTGGCCAGGGAAGAAAGTGCTTGTCCAATCCCTCCTTTTGCTCAACAGCTGAGACTTTTTTTGGCCTGCCATTTTGTTTGTTTGTTTGTTTTTTGGTTTTTGTAGCATTAGCGTTGCAGAAGTCCTATGTTACTATTATGGTGTTTTCCCATTTTTTTTCCTTCTTGACATTTTCAAGTTTATTCAAGTGAAGATGCCTTTCTTCAAGGAATATATATTGCCTGAATGCAAAAAAAAAAGTTAATTGAGCTTTAAAAAAACTCTTTTAATATAATCATTTAATTGAGTTGTCCCAAGCTCATTTTAGTTCAGTGTAAGAATCTACCTGAAATTCATCATATGTAAAGCCCCTTGATGCTTCTTCCTATAGTCAACCTGGCCAAGATAACAATATGTTCCAGAAAATTCTTTTTTGGGGATTATAACAACGTAAACATGCCCCCAATTTTAGTTGCTTATAGAGGCCTTTGACGTAGCACTTACATTTGCAACTTCAGAATTACTGAACAGAATTTTGTTAAGTCCAAGTTGCTCCCAATGAACTTATTCAAAGTTTCCCAAAGTTAGATCATTTTTCTGAAAGATACGACTCGTTTCCAAACCTGAAGGAGCAAGGATACAAAGGATTTGACTTTTAGGAAGGACCGACTGAAATCGTGAGATGAAGTTTAATAGGAAAAAAGGCGAGACGTGTAATGAGGTTGAAGAAAGCCACCCTATGAGTTTGTAGGAGGGGGCAAAACTTTCCATCCCCTCTTGGGTCTGTACCTAGCCCTGAGCATTAACTTAACCTAAGGCAGATTAACAAGAGAAAGGCACGTAGATTTTTAAATGTTTATGGCGCCTCCGCCGGAAAATGAGAGCAGGTAGCATTTATAAGCCAGATTGAACCCAGGGTAGCCATTGTGCATGAGTAATTAAATGTACGGGGGGCAGAAGGGGATAAGAGTTCCTTTAACAAGGTTTGTATGTACAGACTTCTCCAGCCTGACTCCCCTTCTCTGGGGACCAGAATGTTTCTTTCCTCCTGGGACAGGGCGGTCAGCTTTGCCGTCAGAGTCTCTGTCCTCCTTTCGGGAAGGACCAGGGATGGTCAGAATGCTCTTCTTGCACTTCTCGGGTTTTCAAGTGCTGCGAGCCCCAAATAATCCTGATGCTAAGTGGCATATTTTGGGGTGTCCTATTCCGTCACCCTTCCAGTAGAAGCTTCAGAAGGTGTTGCTTAACTTTAGTGACAGTGAGGCGCTCTGTCATGTGAGAGAGACAGAGAATGACCTTCTGTAAGTGATGCACCAGGCGAGGCTGGCCAGCCACTTGGCCGTGAACCCTGGCTTCGGGAGCTCTAATGCCCCCATTGGAAAGCCCTCCCCAACTGCTCACTAGCAGTGTAGCAAGAGCAAGCTATCTCGATTCCTGCTCTAAATCCTCACCTGCCTTTATACTCACGAACATAATCGTTCTTTAGTTTCCACAGCGCCTAGCATACATGTATGAATAATCCATATCCAATCGAAACCATTTATAGTTACTTATATTATCAGGAAATAGAGACAAGAGGTCAATACCCCTCAAAAACTCAAACTCCGAGGAAAGAAAGCTTGTCCTGTAAGAGTTTACAACATCAAGACAGACTGGGTCAGAGCTGAGATTCTCAGGGTGAAGTTAAAGACGGACTATTAGGCCAATCAAAAAAACGCTTCTAGAATATATACATATATTCTGTGGAAGGTATACGCATCTGTTAAAGTAGAAAGAGTAGTGTAATGACTCCCCCTTTACCTGTCCCTTAATGTAATTACGAACATGTCCAAAAGATGCCGACATAATAAAAGGGATAATACCCAGTTGAAAGGGGGGTTACTATAACCGGCCGGGATCCAGGTCGCCCGCTTTGAGAGGCCTTGGGTTACTAAAATCTAAGGTTACCCTTTCATACTCATGGTGTTATGCTGTGCCTTAAGTACTAACCTCGGCAAATCACTTAACACGGTGCCCAGCCTGCCGAAGCCAGCCAGCGCGCATATTGGTGGTCGTTGTTCAGGTCGTTAGGAAAAGAAGTCAAGGAGTCAGTTGACTGCACTGAAGCAGGGAGGCAGTTTGACAGTAGGTGCCACGTGTCCTCCCATTGAGGTGGCCTCCTCCGCGGGGCGCACGGATGCTTCCCTGACTCACTGCGCGGAACCATGGCGAGACTACACTTCGTTGCCTCTGGTCAGGTCTGGTGGCCGTTGAGCAAGGGCACCGCAGGGCGTGACCGTCGTGGAAGTGAAGGAAGTGATGTCCTCTCCCGAGTCAATCCCCGCCCTTGAGCTAACCAACCTCCGTCAGGTCGGAGTGAGGGCAGGGGCCATGAGGAAGGGCAAACCTCAACTTTTGGGAAGGGGACCGAGACCACCATGGTGAAGGGGGGAGAGGCAGTGGGGTGCGGGGGTCCCCCGTGGCACCTGCGGTCAGGGAGGGACCTCTCTGTAAACGCTGAGCCAGACCCAAGTATAAGTGGGGAGATGAGAACTGCGGTAAGGATTCCCCCCACCCTGATCGCTGTTGTCCCCAAGTTCAGGAGACCTTTGACTGCAACCCCCTCGGTTACTGGGCACAAATTCTGTTCCAAAACTACTGAAATGATCGTTTGAAAGCTGCAGCGGCGGCGGATTTCATTCACTTGGACCGCGCGGCTGCCTGCAGGGAGGCCTGGGCCTGCTCACACGCAGAGCGAGCACCGGCGTGTCCCGCACCGAGGGCACGGGCACTGGCTCCGGCCGTCTCTCCCCGAGGAGGAGAGGATGGGGGATTCGGGGGGAGGGTGGGTTCGTGGCTACCGTGCCCCCGCGCCCTAACGCGTACCCCCCTTCTTTGCCCGCAGATCCCCCCGGCGCCGACCCGGACACGCTGCGGGCGGGCGCGCGCGGCTTCACCGGCTGCCTCTCGGCCGTGCGCTTCGGCCCCGCCGCTCCGCTCAAGGCCGCGCTGCGCCCCGGGGGCCCAGCCCCGGTCACCGTGCGCGGCCACGTGGCGGCCGTGGCCGGCTGCGCGGAGGGGGCGGGGCCCGGAGCCCCGGCGCGGGAGGCGACGCGCCCCCTGGCGGGAGGAGCAGGTGCGTGCCCCTTCCCCCTCCTCCACCCCCCCAGCGGCGTGCGTCCCGGAGCTTCCGGAGACCTCCGTGGGTGGGCCTCGCCCCGCTCCGGTGTGGGTGTCACGCTCCTCTCTGGCCCTCGGCGCTCTGCTCTTCTGTCGATGTTTGTGCTCCTCTCAAAAGTCCTCCTTCCCTCTCGCCTCTGTCACTCTCCCTTTTTCTACTGTAGGTGGTTCTGGACCCACAGATGGGGGACAGCCCTTAGTTAATGCCGACAGAAGTGACTCTGCTGTCATCGGAGGTAACAGGGCAGTGAATGACCTGGTCCTTGGCGTTGCGGTCCCTGTTGGCATGATCCAAAGTGTCTGTGGGGAGGTCAATGGCAGGACGCCTAACGCTCGGTGGTGGTCTCCATGTGACCGTACCCGAGTCAGCATCTGGAGGTGCTGGGCGCAAGGCCCCGGTGGTTCCACGAAGGCGCTTTGTAAATAGTTGCCAGACTACTGAATAACGAGAAGGTTTTTCATTTGAAAGAAGCCATTGATAGTTCTCAGAACATATACACTCCTCCACTTCTTCGATTTAAAATAGCCACGGACCTCTCAGTCCATTAGCCTAAAATGTTTAAAAATAATATTAAAAGTAAAATATATATTGGGGAAAAAAACATCTAAACTATGCGAATTGTCATTTTGCTAAACATAAAGATTTTTCTTTAAAAAATTTTTTTAATATTTATTTATTTTTGAGAGAGAGGTGTAGAGTGCAAGCCGGGGCGGGGAGGGGGAGCAACAGAGAGAGGGGGAGAACCAGAATCCCAAGCAGGCTTCATACTCTGAGCTGTCAGCTCAGAGCCCAATGCGGGGCTGGAACTCACCAACCATGAGGTCATGACCTGAGCCGAAGTCGGACACCTAACCGACTGAGCCACCCCGGCGCCCCTAACATGAAGAGTTTTCTAAGCATAAATATATAAAACTGTTTCTGGTGTCAGTCTTATCTTAGATTTATATGTACTTCTATTTATAAATACAATTACTTGTATATTTACATAATGTATATTTTTTAGTGTCACATGTATTCTATAAATGTGAGACTAAAACTAGATGTAATATAGTTCTTTAAGGCAAACTCTGATAGCTAAACTATATGTATATTCAAACATATATTCATATATAACGTGAATCTATTTATATTTATGTATGTTTAATATATTTGAAGAAGTAAAAGTAATTGCATCTTAAATACCTCCCAGTGTATTCTCTGAAACCAAATTTATTTAGGTCTGACTTAAAGAATGAATATTCAAGTCTCCCTCCTTATCATTCAAAAAGCATTTAAATGTATTTACTTAGATTAATGCAATGTGTCCAAAGTCAGCTTGGTAAGGAGGAAGGGCGCTGATGTCCATGCCATTGCTCTTCCAAATAAGGGCATGAGTCCCAGAGCTGAGGGATCCCACTGGCCATCGCTCTTTAGGCAGGCTACACACCGGGTCAGATCGAATCTGTTCATTTCACTTCCGTTCATGAAAGACGCCATTTTTCTCCAGACCATTAGGAAAGTATTCAGACATTATCAAGTGCTGACCGAATCTATGTAAGAAGCTTAATATTCCCGTTCTCACCTAAACCATTTCTGTTTTCGTAGTGAGTGAGGTATATGACACCCCGCCCCAATTTCACAACTCCAAGAACAAACAAAACAACAAATTTGTTGCTTACAACGTGTATCTAAAAGACATACTTTTGCGTTAAATTTTAAATCAAACCTTAATCCTAAGCCATTCTCGTTTATTTTTAATGAGGTGACTTCAGTATAAAGCAAAAGCTAATTTAAAACAATTCGAATTAAAAGTGATGAATATTTTCAAAATAGGAATCGCAGTCCAAAAAGGTGCCTTTAGTAGAGCAGCAAGAATAGTCAGCTATATTCGGAGCTTTATTGCGTCTGGTTAAGTATCATTGGCAAGATGGACAAAGTAAGTTGTACCAATATTTTTCCCCTGGGAGATCTAGTTGGCTCCGATAGGTGGAATGAAGAATCAGGGCACAGACCGTGTTAGGGTGGTTGGTAACCCCTCGGGTTACTGGGCCCTGCAATTCGCTTGTATCTGCCTTGGGTCTACGCGGTGGCTGTTGGCTGCGTGGTTTGTGAGCTCCTACAGTGTTTTGCCCTGGGTAGAATTCTCAGCCCTTTGTCTCGCTGATCACAGACTGTACCCACATGTAAAATATTTGAGCTGCTGAAAGGATTACTCCCATAGGTGGGTCGCTCTATGTTCTGCCTTGTGAAGTATCATTTTCTCCTCTTGCCAGCAAAGAGAACAATAAAGGAGAGGAGAATTTATCTAAATAACATTCAAACCAGAGCTCACAGAGGGTTTCTCACTAAGGGGTCCATATTGTAGATGGGCAGATAGAGAAAGGGACAGACGAGTGGATGGATGGAGGGCGGGCAGACCCGAGCGCCTGTCACGCACACATCTACGCCGGAATTGCTGAAGGGAAGGTTATGGAATGCATCGGATGCATAATTCAAATTATCGCAGTCTCTTCAGAGAGTGGGTGAGGACAGGGGTTGTGCTAGGACCCCACCAGACCTCACAGCACAAACAAGCTACTAATCAATTATGTACATAACGCCCTGGGCGTTTCAGTATAAGGGCGACCGTGATTGTATGATCGAGTGGCCCAATCGCTGTTATCGCTGTTATCGAGAGTTACCGTCTCTGACTGTAAAGTTGGATACGATCTAGCTCTTTAAAGCAAAGTCCTGTAACTAAACATAAAACAATTAAGGCAACTCTACTGTTTCTTCTCAAGTGAGATGAAACACTTAGAGAGTGATGCTTATTCTATCTATTAATATTCAAGAACACTCAAAAAATCAGGAATACGCTACCCCTCTCAAGGAAGACAGAGTCTAGGTTCCCGAGAGCATGGGTTCAGGAATCCCTGTGACCAAATATACCCAATCAAGCTTGAGTTTGTTGGACTCCATTACGCTTTTTTTTTATGTTTGTTTATTTTTATGAGAGAGAGAGTGCAAGCAGGGGAGGGGCAAAGAGAGGGAGAGAGAATCCCAAGGAAGCTCCACACTGTCAGTGCAGAGCCCTATGTGAGGCTCGAACCCACAGACCGCAAGATCATGACCCAAGCTGAAGTCGGATGTTGAACTGGCCAAGACACCCAGGCGCCCCTCCATCACAAGTCTTTATGCCTGTCCCAGAGTATAATGAATCTTCATTTTCTAATACTAAATTTCAATTCACCTAACGAAACAGTAATGTGTTTTCTAGCATTTGCTACTTAGAATACTAATGCGTGTGTCAGTCATCGTAAAAGTATATTGACCACTGAATGCTTTTTTAAAATTTTTTTGCCTCTTTGTTTTGGTCTAGATCGGACATTCATTCTTTACTAACGTGATGGCTTGAGCAAACACTTCTAGCCCTCTTTTGACCACCCCACCCCTGGCATGCTTGCAAAAAATCTGAGAAACTTTTAAAACAATACCGACGTCTCAACCTCCCACCCAGAGGTTCTGAGTTATTCTCTGCCATGCACCCAAACTTGAGAACTGGCGTAGCTAATGTTTCCAGTACTTAAAACACTGCCGACAGAGCTCATCTGTTTACTTTCCATACAGTTGAATGTTCTCGATATTTCTACAAAGTTTTGAGACAACGCTGTATTGATTATCTATTGCTGTGTGATGAATTGCCACCCACTTGTAGCTTAACCCAACCTACTTTTATTATTCCACAGTTTCTGTGGGTCAGGAGTCTGGGCTCGGCTTAGTGGGGTCACCTGCCAAGGGTCGCGTGAGGCTGCGATCAGAGGTGTCTGCCAGGACGGGAGTCTCATGTGGAGATTCCTCCTTGGAAGGAGCCACGTCCTCGCCTGCTCGCTTGTTGGCAGCATCGAGTGTCTGGTCGCCGCAAGACCGAGAGCGTCTGCATTTTTGCTGGCTGCTGGCCAGAGGCCGACCTTAGCCCCTGGAGGCTTCCCTGCAAATTCCCACCATGACCGCACGGCCGGCAGGAAGAGGGACACTCCCTGTAAGACAGCGGCTGCAGCCTCATGTAACATAAGCGCATATTCGGGTGCAGCTTATCACCTTTGTTCTATCTCGTGGGTTAAAAACAAGTCGCAGGCCCTACCCACACACAGCTGAGGGGGTCACACAAAGGCGTGGAGCCCCAGCAGCAGAGATGACATAAGACTCTTCTAGCCTCAAGAAACAAGTGGTATACACACCACGGGACTGTAAGTCAGCAGCACATCGGCACCAAATTTTCATTAAAATACTTAGGCATCAGCAGGGCGCCAGGGTGGCTCAGTCGGTTGGGTGTCCAACTTCGCCTAGGTCACAATCTCATGGTGTGTGGGTTCGAGCCCCGTGTCAGGCTCTGTGCTGACAGCTCGGAGTCTGTCTCCCTCCCTTTCTGCCTCTTTCCCACTTGTGCTCTGTCTCTCTTTCTTTCTCTCTCAAAAAATAAATAAACATTAAAAAAAACATAAAATAAAAATACTTACACATAAGCATTTATTTACTCTATGACAGGTCTATACGCTCTATACTTTCAAAATGATTAAATTTTTAGCGTGAAGGGTGGGCATGACCACGCTGTGTTTCTGAATGTGAGCGTGAGGGCGTTCACTGCAAGCGAAGCCGATCAGTCTTTAGGACGAGGGCGTAGACCTGCTGTATGGAAAGGACGTGTGGACTTGGAAGTAAACTGGGTGCTATAGATCCACTTGGTTTCCAATTTTCCGGATATATGTATATGATGTAAATGATACACATATATGACGTGAATGAGGCTTTATATTATGTACAATATAGTATATGACGAAGCTTATATTCTGACTCTGTTTTCCTTTCTCTCCTCTCTCTAGGTGTCATAGCCGTCGTGATATTCATCTTGCTGTGTATCACTGCCATAGCTATACGCATTTACCAACAGAGATGGTTGTACCAAAAAAATGAGTCGAATATTCCCAAACACGGAGAGCATGCGGAGACCGCTCTGAAAAGTGAGCTCAACTCGCGAAGTACCGTCAACGAAAGCCAGAAAGAGTATTTCTTCTGATGGGCAGCAGCGGCGGCTCCCTCGTGGCCCTGGGGACGTGACTTTCGTGCTAAGCCAGGGGCTCCCAGTGGGCGAAGCCCCCTCTCGTCCTCTTGGGACAGCCGGCGGTCATGGAGAGCGTCAGCTTGCTCGCGTGTGGCCCCGGGAGGCTCCGCTCGGTCCTGCCTCATGGTCTGTTCATGTAAAAGTGACTTAGCTGTGCCCATTACTCGCCGTGTGGTGGTTTCTGACTGTTCTGATCGTTTGAGCTGCGGCTCTACTCTCCTAAAATGAGACCCAGACGTTTAGAAAAGTCTGAGTTGGAGGTGCGTCGCGGGGCGATCTGTATTTTGCCTCCTTTATTGAGCACCTGCTGACCCTCGTAAAACAGGAAGTGTTTCTCGGATGCTCTTCCAGTGTTTTCCATCTTCCTGCGAACCGGAGTCCGGTGGCCGCGAATGCATTAGAAACTTGGGAAAGACCATTTTTTTCGGCTGCTTGTTTTTACCATTTGTCTCTTTTAAGTCGGTTTGCGTACATTTGAGTGATGAAGTGCATCTCGAACGTCAGCCATGGAATTCTAGTCTTCTGTTCATTTACGGAACAGAAAACCTCCTGGGTACCAAACGAAGTGTGTCGAGCATTCCGATCTGCAATAGTTTGCTTATTTTTCTTTGTAACTGCTCATCTTCATCTTTGTAAATTCTGATAGAATCCCCTAGCGATCTCCCCAAAATGTATATTTTCTAACTAAGCCCAGGCCCAGGTATAAACTCTGTACTTAACACTGCAAATGCAGCCTTCGTCCGTTTCATTTAAACGAAATATAATCTTGACTTTATTTCCTTCAAATGTGGGGTGACGGGGTCACCGTGCTTTGTCATCCCGTGGGTCCCTGCTTCTGAGGTTATCACAGCACTTTGAGCTCTTATGACTGTCTTTTCATTTACTAGGAAAGAGCCACGTTTGGAACGAACGCTCTCCATTTCTCTTTCTAAATCTTTAACTGATCTAGCCAAACCATCCCCTGAAGGTGGAAGGATGCTTTTGGGAAGGGAGGGCACAGGCCGTAGGATCCGAACTGGTCAAGAACCTGGGGTCTTGGGGTCAACTTCCACTAGAGCACCCAAAATCAACTAGCTTGTTTCATAGTAGGGTCGATTTGCCTACGGGGGGAGCAAAGAATGTATATTAAACCCCGGGGATCGTTCTAGTAACTACTTTTGTGGCAGTGCTCATGAGATAATTGCGTGGAGCCCACCATTTGCACTCCGTAGCCAGGTGTGAGTAAGCTGTGCTCCCCTCTTCAGATGTCACTTGCCAAGTGCCTGCCAGGAAGTAGACGGCTCGCTCTGACCACAGTAGAACCACCTGGAAGTATACATATTTAGCCTTGCTATTACCTTTGAGTGTATCCCTACTTTCCTGTGATTTTTTTCTTTAAAGAGTAGAAACAGATATCCTCTATCCTAAGTCTTTTCTCAAAAAAAACTTTTTTCTTAGGGTTTCATTTTAGTTTTCCACGAGGTATAACAAATGACCACAGTTTAGTGGCTTATTGCAACACACGTTTAGTGTCTCACCGTTTCTGCGGATCCAGAGCTCGGCACGGGTTTCCTGTTTCCTACAAGGCTGGCATTAAGTATCAGCCAGGGCTGTGTTCTCATCCGGAGACTCAGCTAGGGAATCCTCGTTCTTAGGGTTTTTGGCAGCATTCCGTTCCTTACTTCTGGAAGATTCATGGAAACCAGCAAGAGAGAGAGAGAGAATCTAGAGCAAGTCTGCTAGTAAGAGGGAGTTTTATATAACGTAAAGCAATGATGGGAGTGACGGCCCATCCCCTTTGCCGAATTCTGTTGTTTGAAAGCGACACACAGGTCCTGCCCACACTCAAGAGGAGGGGGTTACATAAGGACGTGACCCAGCAGGCTGAGATCGTGGGGGTCACTTTAAAGTGACTCTGCCACAGTGCTGTATCTTTACTGAAGTTTCTTTAAATGAACGACGATGGATTTTCAGGATCTCAATATAGTAATACGTGAAAAACCTACCTTGGCGAAAGATACGCATACTTTTCGTCCAAGAGGTCTACACGGGTCGGGGAAGGATTCAACACAAAAAAATAGGCCCCGTTGCTCTGTGGAAGGCACAGATGAAGTCCTGAAGTCGTTGCGGCATTAATAAATGATCATATTAAAAGTTCCAGAAGAACGCATCCCTTCCGGAGCAGGCATTTTACTGACGTGTAGATAGGGCAAGCCACTGTCCTCTGCTCTCTTTTTAAAAGAGAAAACAAAACGTTTGTACCAAATTGCGGTGATGTATAATCCACTTTGCTTTACCGATTTGTAAACTTTAACCTACTAATTTGTTAATAAAATGACGTTTTTGAATTAAATTAGGAAAATATTTTTCAGAGAAATTGACTGGAATTTGAATTGTGAATTATATTGTTTTTTTTCCCCCTAATCTATTAAAAAATGTGCAAATGGTGTGTGTGCTACGTTATCTGTACGGTCCATAGAGAGAATACTGTGATAGGTTAATATTATCGGTAATGGTATTTAAATTACCAAACACAAAGTAAAACACAAAGTACCTAATATTTACTAATTACTACAAGTTAAAACACCTGCGAACGCAGAACTTTCAACCTTTGCCAGAGAACAATCATTTAACAGTCAGTAAGTTATTTGTTGGATGTTTACAATATACTCAACACTGGTTACACATGATTTCCCCCCAGAGTTGGGTTTCTGGAGCCTTCTAAATCTATAAATTCCAGTTGCAGAAAACATCCTGCTACGAAATACATGTTGAACAATCGTAATTCCCCAAGACTTATTTCCCAGTATTAAAGGAAAATAGTACGGAATTAGCACGTCTTATTGGGAATGGCACTTCAGAAGTTCCGTTCACTCCATTATTAAGTGAAGCCCCCCCTGCATTCCCTCCCCAGGATTATTGAGCAGTGTAGAAAAACATATCAGGGCACCTGCATTCTGTCTGTCAAGAATAACCCCGGCTTCCGGAACTTTCTCACTTTCTTTCCTGTAGCACATCTGATAGATAGTTGTTTTCAATGGGCTCTTTAAAAATAAACTGTTAAGTTCACGGCTCTTGCCTCGAAGGAAGACAGATATGATTGCAGCGTTTTCCAGATCGAGTATAAATTTTTCCAACGGTGCAGCTGGGTTATCAAACTAGTCTCCCACCAAGGGGGACAGAGTGGACCCGTGTTAAATGAAACCGTGTGTATTGGGTCGCTTCATCTACTGTTTTGCAATCCGTGCACTAACATGTTTAAGCAATCCTTTGGTGCCTTCAGTAGACTCTGGCTCATTCCCCTTTCCCCCGCCCGGCTCGTGGTGAGTGGCATCACGGAAGAAGGAATGAGAAAGGAAGGATAAACACGAAACGGTTGGCACTGCTAGCGGTGGGGAAGTGGACTCTGGGTGTCTGTGAGCCCGTGGGTGCATTTAAGATCTTCAGGACATTAACAGATTCTGGGCACGTTGAAAACACCACAGCTGAATAAAAACGTTATTAGCGATAGATCTTTGGGCTACTTAAGCCTGCATACGAGAATTACTACTTTGGGGGAAGATGAAAGTATCCATAAGCACTGGTTGGGCAAATTAAAGCTCAGAGAAAGTATCGAGTCTTTATTTAAAAAAAAATTCTTATTCTCAGGATCGTAGAGATTTCCTGTGAGCAGGGGCATGAACTACCTTGCCATGCAGTCTTCGTCTCCGTAGGCTCTCTAAGCAAGTCCAAGTTGCTTTTTCCAAGGAAACAACTTTAGTAGCAAAGGAGTTCAGGTTAGAGGAGCCTGTTTTTCTACTGGACAGGTTGTTCTGGGTGTAGCTCCTACTACAGTCACTGCTGTAACAGACAGTCGTCGGAATACCAGCCGTAACATCTGGTGTAACTTTCAGTAAGATACAGGTTGTGCTTTAGGAAGAGAGGTCGGTGTTCCCGGGACGTGTGGCAGGAGTTATCATAGGTAAATCACACAGCCGGGCAAGTAAGCTGAAGGGCTTACTTCCTGTAAAACTCCTGCTTCGAAATTACTAATAACGGCTACTTTTGCCATGCTTTGATCATTACTGAAACACGATATGGATTCACTTTATCGTATCGTTATTTGTGGTAGAAGGATGAGACCCTGGACTCGGTTTGTCATACTTTGTGAATACAAATGTCGCTGTCTCAGGTCTACCCTTGCCTTTCGATTTGAAAGAATGAGCTTTTATAATTTCCTTAACATTTAAGACATTTCTTAAAATAGAACCTTCACAGCTGCATCGAGCGCCTTGCCTCTCTAGGCTTTCCCTTTAATTTTTAAGACAAATCCATGAGGTTAGACGTATACAATTGTCCCCTTTTTACAGATCGGAAGACGGTGGCACAAAAGGCCTTCATTGCTTAGATCAGTGGCACGCAGGTCCTGATGCTGTGCAACAGTGGGCTGGCTTCCATTTTCCGTGATAAGTAAAGAGAACGCATGACCACAGTTCTGCTTTGTTTCAATCTTTGAAGATATGAAGTCATATCTTCATGTTGAGGATATTTCATGTTGGAATAATATGGAATCGAAACTTCTGTCCAGGTACACACACACACACACACACACACACACACACACAACTTTTTACCTATTGGTGCCAGATTTATGCTTTGGTCCCTAGGATGTTTACTATATAGAGAGAAATACTCTACTTGTGCTGTCTTTAATGCTCAAAATTTTAAGCATATACATATATATATACACGCATATACACACATATACTTATATATACACACATATATATATATCTATCAGTGTATATATATTAGAATTTTTCTAAACGTTTAAATACTCAATACATAAATTCACTTATAAATATTAGCTTTATGAACAAGAAATGCTTTTAAACATTAGCTTTCTAAAGAAAATCGATTCAGGCTGACTGAAACTATCCTCAAATTATATTAAACATTTTGTGAGTTAGAATGTTTAATAGGTTAGTGTCTCCAAAATTTTAAATTGAACTTAAAACCAGTAAAAAACACTCAAATTATGAGAACGGTCGTAAAATCTCTTGCGATATTTATATCCAACCGATTGCAAGACTGTGGATGACGTGGTTCGGATCCGCTTGTATTGTTCATCGTATTTCTGCTGTGCTGAGGTTATAGCAATAGTTATGCTCACGCTTTCTAGGGCATCCAATTATTGGCCTCACCTGTAATAAAAAGAGCATTACGGTCTGCAGGCTTTCAGCGGGATTCTTGGTCAGGACATGCACACGCTGGGTGCATCTTCCAAGGGCTGCGGATGCGGGCTGTGACCCCCCCGGGGCTGGGCTCCCGCCAACTGTCGATGCTCATTGGCCATTCCGTGCTCACGCTCTTTCTTGGAGCGTGCTCTTCCCTGTGACATCCTGGTGAGCGGGCATGTCGCCTCTGTGAGTGGGCATCGTGTGGGTTTGCGTCCTGGCGACATCGGGTTCCATCTTCTCACGAGTTCCCCTTTCGGGACATTTGGCTAACTCATCATTTGGCCGTCTTGTTTGATCTGCTATCTACTTGGTAATTTTCTGTGATTCTCTGAACCAATCGAACCTTCCTCTTTGGGGGGCAGAAATTACTTTTTCTAAAACTCATCATAGTTCCATTTATCCAGCGTTTCCTACTTTTACACATAAACCTGTAGGAACTCCTTAGAGACGGAGGTGAACTACATTGCTTAAGCGGGAAATCCGTCTATTGGTCATCTAATTCTAATTAAAATTACTTCTAAAATAATTTCGACTAACAGCTACCTTTATCTCCTTCATATCAAGTTTTTACTTTATGCCTTTTTACAGTCTCAACTTCTTCCAAATACTTAATTATCTTTGGATAATTATCTTAATCAGATCATTATATTAATTAATCATATAATGATATATATAATTATATTTAATTATTATGATAATTAGTATTCTCTCTTGTCTCTCCAATTGGTATCAGCTGACTCCATTGTTCTTCCAGAATTATTCCAGACTTTAAAAAAAAACCACATTGCTTTCTGTCGGCAACACGATGCTGCATAACATCTTGCATTTCACTGCCCTGAGACCTGCAATTAGCTATTTCGAGGAGGGGGCTTCCATCTATTAAAGTATTGGAAACCTACATAAGAGCATCGGGTGCATACGGGAATATTTCTCACGCATCCTGTTGGAACAGAGGACTGTATCATTGCTGGGCCACTTTAGAGGCAAGGTTGGAAATAATATTTTAAGATAGTGAATTCCAAGTAATAATCCCAGTTTGAGGCTAGTTATATTCATCTATTTTCCTAACAAAACGTTAACTAACCCATATGAAGGGTTTAGCACAGCACCTACCCCACGGTGAATGCTATTCTAATTTACTGCCTTTGCTGAGTCCTTGGATACTTTGGAGATCTCCTATATACACAGTAAGCTGAAATGGAAATTAAAATGATTATTTGGCTATTTTTTTTTTCAGTATAAGCAGTTGATTCAGATATTTCAACCCCCAGAGGAAAAATCCATTAGCCGAAAGTGAGTAGTTAATTGCCATTTCACATCCACGCTAAAGACATCCGAGCCACTTTATCCACGGTCGTAGGGAGGGGACAGAAGTCGCAGATGGGGCCCTCTGCATCACCAGAAACTCACAGTTAAACAAGATCAAGAACAAGCGAAGCCCCTTCTTCCGCCTCCCTGCATACGCGGGTCAGATTTGAGGAGAAGGACCCGACCTTGGACTTCTAAGCTACAGGATTACAGAAGCCCCTGTCCTTCCCTTGATACATGCAAATGCAGCATCCGACCCAGCATCCTGAACTTACGAGAAGATTTCTGGAAAAGGGAGTTCAAAGTGAAGATACTTCAGGTAACAAAAAGTGAGTAAGCATGCCCCATAATGACCTTCATTAATGAAGTTGGAAAGCAACGCAGCTTGGGGGAAACTTCTATGAGGATGGAAAAGTAACCAGCAGCCACATGTAGCTACTGAACACGTGACCTGTGGCTGCTCCTGGCTGAGGAGTTCATGTTAATTACTTTAAATTTAAATAACCACACGCGGCTAATGGCTACCATACCGGCCAACACTGGTCAAAGGATGTGTAATGAGAACAAAAGAAGGCCTTCCTAGAAGCTGCAGGGTCTGAGACGCAGGAAGGAATGAAGTGCATGAAGAGTTAAATATGTGGATAAACCTGGATAAAAATTGACTGTACAAAATAATAACAAGGCCGATGTCCTCATAGGATTTTAGAAAATAACTAATAACTAATAATCCGTTGAGCGGCCAACTCTTGGTTTTGGCTCACGTCATGATCTCACGGTTCACGGGTTCGAGTCCTAACAGTGCAGAGCCTGCTTGGGATTCTCTCTCTCTGCTCCTCACCAGCTTCTTTTCTCTCTCTCTCTTCTCTCTCTCTCTCTCTCTCAAAACTAAATAAACATTTAAAAAAACTTATAAAAAATAATGAATACCACATGTCAATAAGACAGTGAACCTATTAATATTCAGGTAAACTATCAATATTAATAACACTGTGATTACATATGGTTCAAGTTAATTTGTTCTAGGTCCTTAGGTTGGTAACAAGAGTGAGGGTGAGGGAATGTCTGAAAATAGAGACTGCTTTAGAAGACCAGGGGTGAACCAAAAGGGTATGGCAGGGAGAAGATTCTCTCGGGTGTTCTGGGCTGAGCCCTTTGTATTTGGTGCAAACAGCTGGCCACTGACCACTCTAATGACACAGCAACCTTTTCTAAAAAAAAAAAAAAAAAAAGTTTATTTATTTTTGAGAGTACGACAGAGCTGAGTGGGGAGGGGCAGGGAGAACCAGAATCCGAATCAGGTTCCAGGCTCTGAGCTGTGAGCACAGAGTCCGACACGGGGCTCGAACCCATGAATCACAAGATCGTGACCTGAGCCGAAGCCCTACGCTTAACTAACTGAGCCACCCAGGCACCCCTCAATCTTTTCTTTTAAGGGAGGGCTAAAGGGGTCGGGGACATAGAGTCACATGGGACATTCATGCAAAGTCTATCCTTTGTGTCAGTTTATTTCTCACAAGCTGAGCGGTGGGTCATTGTGGAGTGTGTTGGGTTGGGTGGCCCTGTCCTCTGGAGAGGAGATGTCCCATCCGGGAAAAAGACCACGGACATCAGTAGTCAAAAAGCTTCTCACAAAAAAAAAAGTCTAAGGCCTGGTGGACTCAAGTTCTACACTTACTTAAGGAGCAAGTACTTTCGATGTAAAACCAAATATTTTAGGGTGTGTTTTTCTCCTTCATTCTGTTAAAGTGGTGCTTACACTGATTTGTTTTCACATGTTGAACCATCCTTGCATTCTAGGAATAAACCCCACTTGGTTATGGTGTATCATCCTTTTCATGTGCCGTTGACTTCTGTTCATTCGTTTTTGCTGAGGGCTTTCCAACCAATATTGATTAGAGATATTGGGCTGTAATTTTCTTTTCTTGTAGTTTCTTTGTCTGGCTTTGGTAACAAGGTAATACTGGCCTCCATGGAATGAGCTTGAAAGTGTTCCTTCCTCTTCAACTTTTTGGAAGTTTTTCAAAAGAATGGGTGTTAATTCTTCCTTAATCATTTGGTAGGAATCTCCAGTGAAGCCGTCTGGGCCTGGGCTGTTTTTGTTGTTGTTGAAAGGTTTTTGATCATAGATTCAGTCTCCTTACTAGTTTTAGGTCGGTCCATATTTTCTAGTTCATAATTCAGCCTTGGCAGATTGTGAGTTACCAGGAATTTTTCCATTTCTTCTAGGTTATCCGATTTGTTGGCATACAATTTTTTTTGTAGTATTCTCTTATAATGCTTTTTATTTCTGTGGCATTGGTTGTAATGTCCCCTTTCTCTTTTCTGATTTTATTTGAGGGTTCTGGTTTTTTTTTCCTTACTTAATCTAGATACGGATTTGTCAAATTTGTTGATCTTTTCAGAAAAACAACTCCTAATTTTGTTGAAAAATCCTATCATATGCTACGACATGGATGAACCTTGAGGACATTAGGCTAAGTGATATAAACCAGTCATAAAAATAGAAATACCGCATGATTCACCTATATCAGAAATCTAGAGTAATCAAATTTATAGAAGAATTGGCATTACCATGAGGGAGAGGAAAGGGAATTATTTAATGAGCATAGAGTTTCAGTTGTGCAAGATGGAAAAGTTCTAGAGATATGTTTCACAGCAAGGGGAATATACTTAACGCTACTAAATCTGAATGGTACTCTTAAAAACGGTTACAATAGGGGCTCCTGGGTGGCTCAGTCAGTTGAGCGTCCAACTCTTGACTTCAGCTCAGGTCATGATCCCAGGGTCATGGGATTGAGCCCTGCATCAGGCTCTGTGCTGAGCATGGAGTCTGCTTACGGTTCTGTCTCTCTTCCTTTCTCTCTCTCTCTCCCCCTCTGTGCCCCTCCCCCATTCAGGCTCTCTCTCTCTCAACAGAAAAAAATAATAAAATAGAATAATTTAAAACATTGTTATGATCGAAAATGTTATGTTGTATGTTTGTTTTGTTTTTTATCACAGTTAAAACATACACACACCAATGATGTAAGCCCGTTCTTTCTCTAACTAAAAGACCCAGGAAGGGGCAGCCTAGCAGGAAAGAAAATTCTTAGGGTAACTGTTCTCCTCTAGATAATATCCCACCATCAACATGCCAATAGAGGCCAAATGCAGATCCTAGACTTCTTCCTTCACGAGGCTCTAACAAATCATCTCGAGCATGCTCTTTACCAAGATAGTGTCAGACAAGAGAGACTAAGCAGTCAGGACTTCCATCCCCCAAGACACAGTTGCAGAAAGTACACAGGAGGCTGGATTTTCACCCCCACCCAGCAATAGCAAGATGTTCCCACAGGGTCGCTGGTGGAGGAGGCCTGATGGATGGTCAAGATTTTCCATAGCTGCCTGTGATAACCAGGCCAAACCCCCTCCCAGTCATGTTGGAAGCCACAAAGGGAGAAGTCACAGAACACTACTACGTATCCCAGCCAGGGAGATATCATAGAGGGCTCACTGTTGAGTCAACCTCCCACCCCTGCCTAAAAGTAATGAGGACACCTCTAGGGGATGGAGGTCAATGGGGGCCAAATAGAGAATCTGCCCCCATCTGGCAGAACTAACCCACTATTCCCCACTTCCTCTACAGACTAGTGTCAAAATAAGCTAGCTAAAATGCAGGTTTAAATATGATCCAGATTCTTATAACACAATACCCAAAATGTTCAGCTTTCAGAAGAAAATCATTCATCATGCTGAGAACCAGAGGAGATATCTGAATGAGGAAAGACTGATCGATAGACGTCAAGACCAAGGTGACAGAGATGTAGAATTCTCCAACAGAGGTGTTAAGTCAGCTATCATAAAAGGGCTTCAATAGCAATTATGAGCACCCTCAAAACAAAAGAGAAAATCGTAAGTCTCTGCAAAGAATAGATCATATATATATAAGAACCAAATGAAACTCTTAGAAGTGAAAAATAGAACACCCAAAATAAACTCAATGGGTGGGCACCATAAGAGAGAAAAGAGAGAATGAATAGGTAGATAGAAAAATAGAAATTGGCTCATTTGAACCATAGAGTGATGGTAGTGTGGAAAAAAAAATGAGCAGAGCCTGGGGGCCTGTGAGCTTGGAACAAAGGGTTCTAACGCATGTGCAGTCAGAGTCTTGGGAAGAGAGAAGGGCATAGAGCTGAAAAAATATTCAAAGAAATACTGATCTCATGACAACATGGATTGACCTGGAAGGTATTATGCCAAATAATACAATAAGTCAGACAGAGAAAGACAAATGCCAAATGATTTCATTTATATGTAGAATCTAAAAAACAAACAAACAAACAAACAAAAAACAACCAAGTGAATAAACAAACAAAAAGCAGAATCAGTTCCTCTAAATAGAGGACAAACTGATGAGAGGGAGAGGTAGTTGGGGAGGTTGGCAAAATAGTAAAGGGCTCAAACATGCCTTAGGAGTACGTTTGTAAGTCAGAGTAGGTCCCTCACACCAACCTGACAGATTTTGCCAACGGGTAACTCCTGGTGTGGCTGGCCGCTTAGGGTGGGGGCCAATCACTTCAATAAGACCAACTGCCTAATGAGCCGGGTGATAACAGCCTAGTCTCGGGAAATGAACAGGGGCTGAAGGATGACGTCAATCACATGGCAATGACTCAACCCACCATGTCTATGGAATCAAGCCTCAGTAAACCCTCTGGATACACAGCTTGGGTGAGTTTCTTATAGACGATACTCCACGTGGGTATTGCCACACGCCGACATCAGGAGGGTAATGCATCTCTGAGGACCCAGAAGCTTCACACTTGGAACCCTCCCTGTCCCAGATCCCACCTGTATGTTTCTTCCTTTGGCCATTTCTGACAAGAGTCCCAAAGGTTGGTTGGTTGGTTTCATTCTGATTTGTGCCATTTGGCTACAATAAAACTGCAAGTAGAGCCCTTCCCTGAGTTATTCGAAGACAGTAAGCAAACCTGAATGAGTCTGTAAGGATACTCAAGTTTGTAGCTGGCTGGTCTGAGGTGAAGATGGTCTTGGCGATTTCCAAACTCGGGCCAGTGTGTCTGCAGTCTTGGGCACACGGGGCAGTCTAGAGCACTATGCCCTTAATCTCCAGGTTTGCTAACTCTGGGTCCGCTGAATGAGATCCATTGTATGGGCACAGCCTTTCGATTATCCATTTACCTGCTGACAAACATTCGGGTGCTTCCACTCTTTGGCTATTGGGGACAACGCTGCCGTGAACATTGGTGCACAGCCTATGGTGTGGACCTGTTGTCAATCACCTTGGGTGTACATCTAGGAGTGCGATTGCGGGGTCAGCTTTCTAATGAAGTGCCAACTCATTGCCTGACCCAAGTTCATTTCCTTCTGGAATGTTCTAATTTTAGTTCTTGCATGGAAACGTGTGATCTACTTCCAGTTAATGTTTGGGCATGGTGTGTGGCGAGGCCCAACAGCATTTTTCTGCCTGAGGCTGTTCACTTTTCCCAGCACCACTTGTTGAGAGAACTACTCTTTCCCCACTACGGAGTCTTGGCACTCTTGACAAAAACCAATGGATATATGGGAGAGTTCATTTCTGGACTCACAGTTCTGTTCCCTTGGTCTTTGTGTCCATCTTTCTGTCAGTGTGACATTGTCCTGGTCGGTGGACTTTTGTAGCTGGTTTTCATATCAGGAAATAGGAGACCTCTGCGTGTGTCCTTTTTTCCCCTAATTTCTTACATTCTGGGTCCTTTGCATTTTCACGCGAATTTTAGGATCTTCCTTGTCCACGTATGCACAAAAGGCAGCAGGGATTTCGATAGCGCATGCAATGAACCTATAGATCCACTGGGGAGATTGCCACCTTAACGGTATTGCCTTCCAATCCAAGAGCGAGGGATGTCTTTCCACGTATTTTTTCCAAATATTTCTCTTTCCAAAAATTCTTTCGATAAAGAATATTTACACGTTCTTTAATTTTTTTCCAACAATGTTTTGTAGTTTGTAGTATACAAGTTTTGCACTTCTTTAGTTAAAATTATTGCTAGGTATTTTGTTCTGATGGATGCTATTTTATTTTTTGTTTATTTTTTAAAGTTTATTATTTTATTATTTATTATTTATATTTTATTTATTATTTAAAGTTTATTTATTTTGAGAGAGAGAGAGAGAGAACAGGGGAGGGGCAGAGAGAGAGGGAGAGAGACAATCCCAAGCAGGCTCTGTGACATTCGATCCCACGAACTGGGGATTTGATCCCATGAACCGTGAGATCATGATCTGACCCTAAACCCGAAGTTACACACGCAACTGACCTATCCACCCAGGCACCCCTCGTTGATGCTATTTTAAATTTTTTTAATGTTTATTTCATTTCGAGAGAGAGAGATAGAGAAACAGAACATGAGCAGCGAAGGGGCAGAGACAGAGAGAGACACAGAATTCAAAACAGACTCCAGACTCTGAGCTGTCAGCACAGAGCCCGACGCAGGGCTCGAACTCACAAACCACGAGATCATGACCGGAGCCAAAATCAGACGCTTAACCAACTAAGCTACCCAGGCGTCACTCATTGATGCTATTTTAAATGTAATTGTTTTCTTAATTTCATTTTGGATCGTTTATTGGTAACATATGTATTTGGTCAAATGCTTGTTATGCACTTGTTGAGATTATTGTGTTTCTTGTATTTTTTTTGTATTAATATAGTATATTGCATTAATGACGTTCATTATTAAGCCAAGCTTGTTAAAATGTTAACACATTAAGCCAACTCTGCATTGTGCCGCTGGGCAGGGGGTTGTGCGTGTGCAAGAGCAAAGGGGTGGGAGTGAAACATTCCAGATCTCGTTATCTTTCCAAGGCTTGGTAGTTTCTGCTGGAGAGATGGTTGTTGGTTTGTTCTGTGCCTGGGTTAATTTCCAGAATTCAAAAAATTCAATTCAAACTTTGAATTGTTTGGCTGGCATTTGGTTGTTTTTCTCATGGGAGAGCAGTTTCCTAAGATCCTCCACCTGCCATTTAAGAAACATGCATTACAGTGTATTTGGGGGTTCGACTGCTTTAATGACCCCCTTATGATGTTTCCACAAGCTGCGAGGTCTCGCGGTTCCAACCCTTCCGTGATCTCAACAGAAGGGCTCCGCCACTAACGCTGAGCAGAGCGGCCCTTTCCTAATTAATAGGAAAAATACATGTCCTCTTAGATTGACTTTGGTGATACTTTTGGCACCTGCTACTTAATATCGGCTGGCGTCTGACTCAGCACCAAATTATATATTAGCGTTCCTGCGGGTTTACTCTATCAACGGTTCGGGTGCTCTGCAAAGGAGATTTTTGGAGGTGGGTGAGCTGACCCTGTGCAATAGAATTCATTATTTTATACCCTCAAGCACATGGCTTAATGATTTGTATTTAGAGGAAGTTCCAATCATGAGGAACTATACATAGAAACAGAAATAAGCAATTATAATTCGTTGCAGTTGGTAGAAGAAGCAGATTCTTACGGGCTCAGCAAAGTATGCGGACAACGGGCAGCGGAGCGTTGCTTTGTGTTCAAGGCCTCCCAACGGGGTATAGCTTTAAAAACAGAGTAATTCTGAACATTCATAGCGTGTTGGCCTTGGAGAACGGCTGCAAAGACTTCAGGAGGCTGAAACGTTCCTGAGATGCCCGATGCGGTACCGCAGGGCCTGATCCGGAGGGATTCCTGTGCTCACCAGATGCCAGAATCCACATGACAGTAATGCCACTAGAGAGACACAGCGGCCACCTGAAATGATGGCACATGTTGTGCAGAAAGAACCAGAAAGAAGCCCGAGAAGAAGCTGAGAGTCTCCATTGGTCATTTCCATCTTTATTCATTCACTTGTTTCCAAATGCCTGGCATCTTTTCCTTCCTGTCAACTGGTCTGCACAGGCTTCCAGAATCTTGATACTGTTGATAATTCTGTAAGTCCACGCCTCACTGAAAAAGAGAAGGCGCTACCTCCTTCCAGAGCCAAGAAACCACTAAGGTCTATCTGCCTATTTTCCGATAGATCTTCAGAGAAGGAGAGGCAAAGCAGGGTAGGTACTTGGTACAAAGCTGCCCGTCCATGGTGCAAAATGGCTTTCTGTCCCTTGTTTTCCAAAGTATGCCAATTCGTTGAGCTTTCGCCTGAAAGCTGCTCTACTTCCTCTCCCTCCAACTCAGTGTCTCGCAAATATTATTAGAGAATTTACATTTCGCCTCTGTCTGTAAAATGCGGTTCCGTATAAGCATTTTCTCTCACAAATCAAATTGTGTCCATGTGGCCATGACCCCAACCATGGTCAAAAAATGGTCGCTACATTTCTAGACCTCAATATTATCATTGCCTTTGCCTTTTTTACATAATGGGCTTCACTGTGTCATCGGTTTCCTGGTCACACGGTACTGCTCATTTAGAACAAAGCTTTTCTGTTGAAAGTCTTTCTGGAAATTTTCTAGTCGTCAGTTGAATATATAATTTGTTTTCTTTTAAAAACCCAGTAGGTATCCAGGCAAAACCACACTCTAATATATCGCCTGTACTTCTTGGGTTTATCAGGTGCAGAATGATTAGAAACTCGGAACCAAAAAGAGCGTAAGCATAATGTTAACACCAGCTCTCCGCTACCCCGGACTTCTAGAACATATGTGTTCATTATTCTCATTTAAAAAAAACTCTTGCACTATGCCTTCTGAACATAGGACTGAGGAGTTAGCGATAATCCCTTGGGGGAATGAAAGGGCTCGCTATGAGGTCAACACGTGGTCGGCCTGAGTGTGAACACTTCACACACCGTTGTCTGCCCCGTTCATAGCTATTTCGTGCGTGTGTAACAGTCCGTAGCTGTGAATACCCTCTGCGTGCTCAGTTCCAGTCTGTCATCTCTCTCTCTCTTTTTTTTAATGTTTATTTATTTATTTTGAGAGAGAGAGCGAGTGGGGAATGGGCAAAGAGAGGGGGACAGAGAATCCCAAGACTCGGGGCTCGAACCCATGAACTGTGAGATCGTGACCTGAAATCCCTCAAACATCTGCCATCTAAAGGGTCCCCGGGAGCTCCTGGCAGATTTTGGAGGGTCTCCGTGGAAGGCTGCGTATTCTGCAGGCACCAACCTGTCGGCTTTAAAGCATGGAGGGCAGGCAGACAAGACCCTCTTGAAGTCGCACCCGCTCGCTGCTGTTTTGGCCACCTTCTGAGACCGCAGCCAAGGGCTGCCGGGCATGAGGCAGACCAAGGTCAGCACCTTCCGCCCAGCATCACAATTGGCTTTATTCTCGGGCGTTCCTGTGGCAGGGGGCTGTGGAAGGAAGACGTGTGTCTCGAAAAGGGATGCGTGGGCTGCGTAGCCCACGTTTCTGGGTCATCAGATGCTGAGTCTGGAGGAGCTATTTCACAGCTTTGCAAATTGTAGGTAAGGCTCAGCAGTGCAGCACAATTCCTGCCTCGAGCCATGCGAATGAACTCTGTCCAGAGGGAGACACCCTCCCGCGGGAAAGGTCCTGTTTTGCCTTCGAGGCTACATGAAGCCTGGTTATTTCATTGAATGAAGGAGTTAAATAAAATCTTCAACATGTGTTTATTGGATATGTTTATGAGAGTCGTGGTTTTCTCCTTTTTGGAAAATTATTTTTAAGAACGGGAGAATTCTGTCACCAAGATAGGCACCTCAGTCATGCCTAACTTTGCTCCCCTTCGCAAGAAGAACCACTCATGGCTATTCATGATCAAGACACTGCTGAGAAAATCCTAGAATACAGGGGTGAAGCCGAGCCTGTCCTGTACCAAAGACACTAACACAGATGGCATCAGAAGGGCAAGACCTCACTGTCCCTCGTCCCGGCCAGCGCGGCATCACATGGAGAGGTCCCCCTTGAGCCTGTAGTACCAGCAGGGGGAAAAGAGAACCCAGATACCTTTCCTAGCTTTGGGGGTCACTCCATGGGGGCTCTTCCTCTGATATCACAGCACAGGGATTGCAGGGGAACCTGTTGGGGCTCAGTCACTGAGAATCTGGCTGTGATGAGGAAGGAAGCTAATTTAGAGCCTCATTTACTACGGAACCATCCAGTGAACCTGACCAAATAATCCAACAACAAAATCACCTTCATCATCATCATCACCACCATCACCATCGTCATCATCATCATCACCATTATCATCATCACCACCATCATCATCATCACCATCCTCACCATCATCATCCAGGCAAGCCCAGAGCCCATCCTATAGCCCCGCTGGTGTCGGGAACCAAGCCAGAAGTCCTACTACTGTCCTCAGCCAGTGGTATATCCTTTCCCATCCCTGACCTCGGAGCTCAAACAGTCGCCTTGCCCGACAGTAGCCCATAACAGTAGGCCCCACCTGCCCGAGGATGTTACCAGAAGATGGGCCCCCGAACCCAAGCTGAGCTGATGGCTGAAGACCTGTCTCGGCCTAAACAAACCTGTAAAGTCTGGAAAAGGAGCCCGAGGACTCAAATGCACAGACACAAGTGTAAGGTATGACAGATAACAATCAGGTGAATGGGATACCACCCAAGGATGCTACTAAAGAGCCAATAATTGACTCTAAAGCAATGGTGATCTATAAACTATCAGACAAAGAATTTAGAATACTCTTGTTAAGTAAGTTTAGGTTTAGTGAAGACAAAAGCCTGCTGATACCAAAAGAAATCAAAACATGAGAAAAGATGGGATAAGAAATGAGAAACGGAGGCTCTACAAAACAACCGGAAAACAATGAACAAAGTGGCAAGAGTAAGTTCTTACCTATCAATAAGTACTTTATGATTTTTTAATGTTTATTTATTTTTGAAAGAGAGAGCAAGAGTGAGAGAGAGAGAGAGAGAATGCAAGTGGGAGAGGAACAGAGAGAGAGAGAGAGAGAGAGAGAGATGAAGAGTCCGAAGCAGGCTCCAGGCCCTGAGCTATTGGCACAGAGCCTGACGCGGGGCTCGAACTCACGAACCCTGAGATCATGACCTGAGCCGAAGTCAGACTCTTAACTGACTGAGCCCCCCAGGCGCCCACAATAATTATTTTCAATACAAATAGATTAAATTATCCAATCAAAAGACATAGAAAGAGCTATAAGGTATGACCTTACATGTATGTGAAATCTAAAGAAAAACTACAAAATAAAACCAACAAAATACTCTTCCAAATCCAAACAGAAAAAGGTCAGATTTGTGGTTACTAGAGGCAGAGGTGGGGGAGGGGATTGGGGCAGAGGAGGGAGCTAAAATGTGCAAACAAGAAGGAATAAGATAATTAAGTACCAAGGATATAGTGTACAACGTGATGAGAACAGTTAGCGCTGCCGTATGACGCACACAACAGTTAAGAACAGATCCTAGAAGTTCTTCTCACAAAGAGAACTTTTGTCTTTTCCTTTATTCTATCCATTCGAGGTGATTGGTATTAACTAAATCTATGGAGACAATCGTTTTATAATATATATTTATATAATATAACATCACACTGTATACCTTCAACATACAGTGATATATGTCAACTCTTTGATAATAAAACAGGAAACAGATAACCTGTCTGGAGATATTGCTAAACCTGATATAGACTTGGTTATTCCCTCAACCATTTATTTACGTAAGTACTCATTTATTTACTTACTTATGGGAACAATAATAAAATGTAATTTGTTATTGTTCGTAACATACGTTATCTTAAATTATTTATTTGGGTAAATTACACAGCCTAGATTCAGTGGGTAAGCACCAAACCTCTGAGCCACTTCGTGTTCTAGAGAGGTTTATCTCCAAAGGCATGAAGATGAACTGCGATTTCCTAGTTAGTCTCATTATTTCCATCCTGGGCCCAAACCTAGCATCTGAGATTCATTTTTGTGTAACACACAAGTTACGTAAAGTTAAATGTACACTTGCCTGTGGTTTCTGAAATCCTGGATGCTTCATGATCATATCTTGTCTATGTAATGTCTTTTTGATGCGATCGATAAAACACACTTCTTGTGGACATGCTCCCTCTTTATGTAGGTACAACAAACCCTAGAGTATTTCTATATTAGTCTTCCAAAAATCTTGGAATTTATGAATCGACAAGCAGATTCTTTATAGCTTCTGTTTAGCGCCACTCTCTACTTATAAAAAAAGAGAATGGTGCTGTAAAATTTGTGTCATTTAGGTCAGGGTCCGAACGACAAACTCAGATTTAGATGTAGAGCTATTATGTCGATTCCTACAGAGCCTGACTGCCCTGCCTTGCTATTGGACTGGGTCGTGGGTTACGGATGGCACTCACTCATCTGCGTCGATTACAGCTTGGCCTACTTTTTTATGAATGGTTTGTGTTCCAACATCTCAGATGCTTTCTCTGCTCTTGGAGCGTGAGTAATAAAGAACTGTACTTTCTAATTTAATTCCCATATTTTAACGACCCTTGTAAATTATTTATAATATGCCTGTTGGACGCCGTCTGGATTAGTGAGATTTTAGGAACTCTCTTAAGGTTCTCGAATAATATTATGGCTTGCCATCTGAAATCTGGATTAGGCCAACAGAGATGCCAAACCCTAAGAGATGATACATGAGCTGGACTCAGCAAGTCTAGAATAACTTGCTCACTGGATTTTACTCTAGACAGACTGCCCCTTCTGAGGTCCCTTTGCTGGATCCCCTTCACCCGACTGCTGACTCTCAGAGGCCCCCAGCACCCACTTCTGGAAATTCTCCTGTAGCTACATTCTCTCTGTGGGCAGCTTCTCTAGCACACTGCCTCTCACTAAATTCAGTTTAAACTTCTTCAGACAGGTGTGTTCATTTCAGACAGCTTAAAATATAGAAGTTTCAAAATAGGACTCCTAGTTTCCTCCTCCTCCTGTTCTTCCGACCTCGGTCAACACCACTGCCATCTCCGATCTGAGAAAGGATGTTCCTTTTTATGATAAAAGCTGGAAAAGGGGAGAAGGTGAGGACACGTGTGGATGCGTGATTGTACTCTGAATGATGACAAGGTTTCTGATGGTCTTTTTTCAGTGAAGTCTGAGCCTAGGCAAGCGTGACTTTGGGCTGAGGTTGTTGAAAAAATTAGACAATATGTCACAGTGTCTTCTTTACTGATAGGACAGAGAGCTTACTACGGCAACATGGGATTGCTGGCCACTTGTAAGTGTCCATTTGAGGTGGTCGTGAATTAATTATAGCGGCGTCACTCAGCTCTTGTGACGTCATCTGGCAAAACTCAGCCCCTTGCTGCTGACGTGAGCTAGATAGCGGAGTTCGCTGTGGTAGGAACTTGCAGAGTGAATTTGAAAGAAGAGCGAGGGGTGAGGACCAGCCCTGCCCAGTGTTGATTTTAAGGCTGGCCTGCGAGTCTTATTGTGGTTGGGTCTATAATTTCACAGACTTATAGTCGTGCCTCACAGGTCTTCATTTTCCCTTCCAGAGTGCTAAGTCTTCAATAAATACCTATGATCAGTAGACACACCAGTCCATGATACATGGCCGCAGAATATTTGATAATAGTTGATTAGGGTTCTTATCAGGGTTCACGCTGAACCTTAGGACGGTGGCTCTGACCCCTATTAGCCTGGCTTGTCCTTGGCCAGGTGATTGTTTGCCTGCTTATGAATAGAATTAGAGTAAGGAGAGAGCCAGGTTAAGGAGTACTGATCAGTTTCGCTGTGGTGAGAAGACCCTCATAAACATCAGAGCTGACCACACAAACACTTTATTTTTATTTCTCGCTCACTCTACTCGGCAGGGGCCGTGGTCTCGCCTGCAGCTCTTCCTCATGCTTTTCCCTCCGGCTCACCCGCTCTTCTGCTTCCAGGACGCAGGGGTGCTCACATCCACCGGCCACGGCACCGGGAGGTTTCAGGGCGCCCCCGCCTCTCCTCTGTTTCCCTGCGCACAGACCCGGAAGACCCTCTGGTGGTGGCCGCTCGTGAAATAGGAGGCAGATTAAGACCAGCCCCTCTCCAATCCCATGACCACGACGCTGGTGTGCAGTCCTAAGGAAGAGGGGGGGGGGGCGCAAGAATCTCGCAGCCCTCTGTCACCGCGCCAAGTCAACACTCAGTGATTCAGGGCCACCCCCAAGGGACATGCCCCTTGACCTTCACAGGGCTTCCTGCTGCCATAGACAGTTAGATGGCCGTTCTCCTCTCAACACGTCTCCTTTATGACGCTGCTCTCCCTGACAGCACTCAGCACTCGGATTCCATCTCTTCTCCGGCCCCTCCTTTTCAGGACCCCCGCAGCCTTCTTCTTCCTCTGTCTTCTACCGTCAGCCTTCACAGATGTTCTGAATGGCCAGATAGACAGTGAATTTCCAGCCACTGTTTCTTGGCTGATAATAATGAAATTACCTCTCTCTTTCTCTCTGTCCCTGTCTATATATATATCTGTCTATGTATCCAACATCTCGGAAACTTCGATCTCTTTCCTGAGCTCCAAAGTCACATCAATTATTCTTTCATCCAACAGTCTTTTTGAAATGAGAACCACTGGAAATGGCCCTGAGCATTTTGGGATCGATCTGGGAATGAAACCAAACCCCTCACCTCATAAAGCTTCTATCCACTAAGGGGAATCGTGTAAACTTAAACAAATAAACAAAATGGCAGGTGGCTGTAAATGCTTTGGGGAAAACGTAAGCAGAATAAGGTAGGGGTTACATGGAGTACACTGGGGTAGGAAGTGAGGCTTGCGATTCGATTTGGGGTGGTCGGCAGAGATCTAATCCCTATAGAACATCGTATAATGGTAAGAAGGACCTTAAAAATTAGGATTGTCCTGGGGCGCCTGGGTAGCTCAGTCAGTGAAGTGTCCTACTTGAGCTCAGGTCATAATCTCCAAGTTTGTGACTTTGAGCCCCACATTGGGCTCTTTGCTGTCAGTATGGAGCCCTCTTCAGATCCTCTGTCCCCCTCTGTCTTTGTCCTTCCCTGACTTTCTCTCTGTCTCTCTCAAAAATAAATAAACTTAAGAAATGTAAAAAAAAAAATCCAAAAATAAATTAACAACAAAAAAAATAAGGATTGTCCTTACCTTTGTTAGGCCGTCCAGAATGCCAGATCTTGAGCATGGCAATTTTATAATGAGGTAAATAAAAAAAAAAAAAAAACACAAAATGGCAACAACAAAAAAATTCATTCTGTAATTAGTACAAGTGATGGCCCTTCGTTTAAATATTGAGATACTCAGGGAATCATCACTTTATCATGGAACGGTAAGTGCATTAGACTAGCTTTGCTATGTCTACCCAAGTTGAAAGTTGAATAAACCCAAGGACACCCGGAATATTGTCTAACACTGTGTTGAGCAAAGGCACTGGAATTATGTAATGAATGAGTTCCACCTATCACCCAGCCCGTCCCAAAGGCATGACTTTCTCATCGCGCCGAAAAATGATATTTTTTTATCCCGACCCAGGCTGCTGTATGAGTCGGTGAACAACGGGAAACAGATGGCATTCACCAGGGAGAACTCTTCGAGGAGTGTTTACTAATGAAAGGGCCTAATTATAAAGTGTGGGCAGGTTTCAGGGAAGCCGCCGAGGACAGTGCGGGGACCCAGGGCTGGCAGCCGCAGACCTGTAACCACCCCCAGGTCGGAAGGCACATGGAAAGAAAGAGATTACCAGAATTTGGAAGGAGGAAGAGTCTGTAGAACAGGCTACCTTGAGAGCAATGGTGAGCTTCTGTCTTGGGACCTAGGCTGGGACACACCGAAAGGGAACCAGGAAAACAGACAGCTCGACTTCTCTCTCCTTTTCTCTCTGTTGTCTCACCAGAGCTTCCCCCCCATGGCCAGAGGGCACAGGGACTTGCTGCTGTCATCCACACAGGTCAGCCTCAAGCAGAGGGCAGGGCACAAAAAAGTAGGAAAGGGACACAGAGGTCACAGAACTCCTCGGGACGATTCAATGAGACAGACCTGCCTAAGAGTTACGGGATCACTTGTTAATATCTAGACTCTGGCAAGTGTGAACTTGGAAATTTATGTTTAGAAAAATACTAAACAGTGTCTTCAAACATAAACCTAAGTTTACGTTTTTACGGTCCAAATAAAATCTAGCTAATGAAAACTCCACAAACTCTGGGGCCATCACTGAATAACCTGGTAGAAAATGCCAGAACAAACACATATGGGTGCCTCCCCTTCTGCATGAACCTATTCCCATGACAGAAACGATATTCCAAAGGAAGTTAACTGTTTTTACAGTGACGGTTATGTAAATGGGGCCGGTCAGCCAGTGAGATGCCTGGGAGTTTCCAGCAGTGAGGCGATGAACGGGACCCGGTCAGGATGGCGAAATCTGCAACACAGCTACTGTGGAGATGATGCTTGCTCCTGAAAGGTCAAGGGGTCCTTCAGAAAGTTCTCA
The DNA here is from genome assembly GCA_030068075.1 of Paguma larvata. Classification (NCBI taxonomy): domain Eukaryota; kingdom Metazoa; phylum Chordata; class Mammalia; order Carnivora; family Viverridae; genus Paguma; species Paguma larvata. Next base: position 86,384,587 of record CM057832.1, on the reverse strand, counting down.
GAATGAACAACAGAGTTTACTGCGGCTTTTATCTCTCTGGTTGAATTTCTTGGAACTATATCGATGAAGCCAAGGGAACAGTGAGGTCATGGCAATATGGACCGTCGGCTGGGCTGGGTGGGTGGTTTTGGTCTTCACGAGTAGGGCTTCCAAAGGAGCAATATCTCAGTTGTAGAAGTTGAAACATATCACTGCTATGCCCAGCCCCCATCAACAGAGTTTCCAGGCTGGCTTCGACCTTGGGGAAAGAATTCTCGGGAAAACATTTTCCTTCGGCACGGTCACCCAAGGACTCAGTCGTGACTCTGGGCTGGAGGTCTTGGGGGCCATTTCTCCCCATCCCCCTATCGGTCCCTCACCCATTCCATTTAAATCTCACATCATGCTGGGCAAATGTAACCTTAAGCCCTCTCTTTTCAATGCAATCCCTCATCCTTGATTTTTCAAAATAACTGTGCCACCAGAGATCACTAGAGATAGGCAGGAAACGCGTAAGAGACGCACCAACGTAGGGAAAGTAAAAAAACCAATCCCCTAAGGAAAAAATCAATAATTCGCGCAACAGAAAGAATTGTTTTATTAAAAATTGTAATGAGCGTCCTCCAGGTGATTCAAGAAAATATTGCATATGTAAAATCTTCTCACCAAGAGATAATAAGAAAATTAAAAAAAATAGGAAATCGACATTACACTTGGAAAATATTTTTAAACATGAATTCAATAGTTGAGCTTCAAGATAAAGTTGAATGAATTGCTCAGGCTCTCTCATGGTCAATAAAAACAAGAAAAAGTCCACATCTGGAAAATAGGAGATCAATTTAAGCAGTGACAATGTTGAATTTATCTAAGCCCCTGCACTCCTGGAAACCAGTGATAATTGCGGGATCCCTGTGCTTCTTGTGTTCTGACAGTTAGGTCACCACAAACCGCCACCCTACCCTTCTAATCCATCTCTGAGAAGGATAAATGGGGGGGGAGGGGGAAACATGTTTTGTGTTGAAATATCAAAGTTCTCAGAAAATTGCAAAACAACGAAGCTACTTGAAGCTCGGGTGGGCCCCGGAAAGGGCCGCTGTAAAACCTAAGCGGATAGTACACAATAGAAAATGGGATTGAGAGGCTGGATGTTTTTGATGATGTGCTGAAGACACAACAATCGTTGTCAACAAGAGAAAACAACGATCGGAAGCCCCAGAGATACAAGAGCTGAACGAGAAAATAGTGCTCCAAATGTGAGGCAAAGGAAAACGAGGCATGATTTTGAGTGGGTGGTGGGAGGTGCGAAGAGCTAACTTACCTTAGTGCTAGAAGGCACTTTTCCCTGAGTGGCCCAGGGATCATGACCTGGGATTAACATAGAAGTATTTGATGAGGCTCTGTAGCAAAGAATGTTTACGCATAGTCTAAATACTGATAAATTAGTTCAGATCAAAAGAAAATTCATCTTGTCCTTATAAAATAGAGTCAACTTTGTGTGAAAACTAAGGTATAGCTGCAAGAAGTCGGAAGTGTGGGAGAGGGGGGCAGGAAAGGCTCAAGGGCACCGATGTTCTCTCTCATCTCATGTTCTGGGACTCCAGGGGACTAGAGATGAGAGGAACAGATACAAGTTTATTACTAGATGGGCCGGAGGCTTAGTTCAACTACGTGGGCAATGAACCAATCAATCACGCCTAAGTAAGGAAGTCTCGATAAGAGCTCTAGGCTGGGGCGCCCGGAAGGCTTGGTCCACTGAGTGTCCAACTCTTGCTTTTGGCTCAGATCACGATCTCACCGTTGCTGGGTTCTAACCCTATGTCGGGCTCTGTGCTGACAGTGCGGAGCCTGCTTGGGATTCTCTCTCTCTCTCTCTCAAAATAAAAATTCCAACTGTATTTGAACCATCTCAGACTCTGTCCTGGGCATCTCTTCCTTGGATGATTTTAATTTGTATCTTTTTCCTACAAAAAAACTTGATCTTAAGTACAGTGCTTTTCTAAATTCTGTGAGTCATTCTAGCAGATTGTCAAACCTGGAGGTGGTCATGGGGACTCCCACATTCGTAACTATCGGTCCTGAAGTGAGGGTGGTCCTGGGGACACCCAAGCTTCCTCTGGTGTCTAAAGTCTGAACGATTGTGTTCTTAACCTTGAGTCTGGTTACCTCTGGGTTAATAACTAAAATGCAAAGTCTTAGAAATTAGGAGAGAAGACTCAAAATTTTCTAAAGAAAAAACATTAAGAAATAGTGAAAAGGTTTCTTTAAAGCGACCTACGTAATCCCTCAAAGACCTAAGCAAAACATGGTACAAAATGGTTTTAAAGGATAACTATAAAAGGAAAAAAGGTAAAAGGGTAAACTCCTATATCGAGTGCAGGAATTAAATAAATATGTGTTAAAGATTTTATTGAACTCATTATTAATGAGTCAAGTAGACAGGGGATACAGCTGGCTCAAAGGAGAATAAAAAAATAGACACGTTCATACATTGGGAATTTTGAAATGAATTTGCTGGTGGAGGCAGAACTGGCTTTTACACCATTGGGAAGGAAAAAAAATCATTTTTCCTCTTCCATTCTAGAATCTTGACCGAGAACCATCTCCTACCCCAAAATAAAAGACAGAGGGAAACAAAAATGAGAAAAACAAAAGCAGATGTTTAATCACACATGTACCTACTGTATACATGGGAGAGACCCAGGAAAACTGAGCGACTCCCCCAAATGGCCCAAGCTACCGCCTGAAGCGTCATCTTTAGAGAAAGACAAAAGAAAGATTTTGGGTGGCAGGGAAGCCAGTTCTGGGAGGTTATAAGGCAAAGCACAGTAAATGAAGGTACGGTTGTTACGCAGATGTTGGTCTGCCCCTTCTCCATTGATAAGAGTTTCTAGAGATTTGATCCTCCTGTTCCTAGTACAGAGAGGAGACGCGCTAAGAAAAGGTTTCCCTTATAAACAGAAGAAGCTTCTACAAAAAGATAACTGGTACTCAGTTTTCAGAGTCTGTGTTTCTCCTGTGTCTGCAGTTTCTTAAAAATAATCAGTTCAGGGGCACCTGGGTGGCTCAGTCGTTTAAGCAGCCAACTTCAGCTCAGGTCATGAACTCACGGTTCCTGGGTTCAAGCCCCACGTCAGGTTCTGTGCTGACGGCTCAGAGCCTGGAGCCCGCTTCGGATTCTGTGTCTCCCTCTCTCTCTGCCCCTCCTCTGCTCATGCTCTGTCTCTTTCTGTCTCTCAAAAATAAATAAACATTATAGGAAAATTAAAAATAATCAGCTCAACATGAACCTTAGGCTGTGGAAGCATGTTTTTGGGGAGTATATATTTGCTCCTCTTCACTGGAATGAGGGAGCCAGCGGAATCCCCACCTGAAAGAATTTATTTGCATGTGTATAAAGGAGACTCACCTAGCCTTGCTTCCAGTACCGAAAGCATTCATAGTTAAAATGAAAGGCTCAGAACAAACAGAGTGGAATCAGATAACGGGGAGAGAAGGGTGTGCTCTATGTAAACAATGCGGAATTTTCCAGAGGCATGCATATTTACAATAACTGGTGCATCTGGCTAGCGAAACCGAGAGGAGGAGCTTAAGAGCGCGGAGACTTGGCTGGCCATTATATGTGTATCAGTTCTATTTTATTTTTTTATATGTCGTTCTGAAAAGATTTGAGGTAAAAAGCCTTAATGCAAAAAAATATGGTCTAATGGACACCTTATCTTAGTCTTGGCAGCTGAAAGCTTTGGGGGTAGAAACAGCTCAACTTAATTCCCATGGGCCCCTTAGCTTGTATTTTTCATATCTATTCTTGAGCAATTAAGACCAGAGAGAAAACCCTAAGCAAAACAACGGCATTTAAAAAAATATCTCTTTCTTGGGTCTCTTTGCTTTATGTGCATCTCTTTATTGTCCTGAAGAATTGCATGTGTGGGCTTAGTATCGGAGTAATTAAACAACCCAGTTGATACAAAGGAAAACAAACATCCCCCAAAGCAGGTGACAACCTCACAGCTGAGCTTTAGAATTGTTATTATCAACGGGGAAGAGGCAAGGATAAGGCTGGCTAGAACAATTGCAAGTTAGGAATTGGGATTCATAGAGCTCAATTTAATTTCCCAAAGCCTATTACTCCTCTCTAGGCCACAGATGAATATTCCGTATTTGAGATAACGCAAGGACACTTTGAAAATTGCCTGCAAGACATTGTGTAAAGTGTAATGAGCGGTCTAGATGAAGAAAAAATCACTATGGGACCTTAACTCTAAATATAGCATCGCAGAAAGAGTTAGGTGACATCAACAAGCTGTTGGTCACCTTCGACTCATGGTATGGCTCCTCTTCTTACTGCCCCCCGCCCAGGATATTTTCAGCAGGGTCCCAGATTTCCTCGCTGTGTTCTGTTAAAAATAAGACAACAGGTCCAAGATGGATGACTTGCTTATTCTAAGCCCCACGTCAGCAACGCGACACTTAAGTACAATGTTGTCGGGGCGCCTGGGTGACTCAGCTGGTGGAGCGTCTGACTTTGGCTCCGGTCATGATCTCCTGGTCCGTGGGTTTGAGCCCCAAGTTGGGCTCTGTGCTGACAGCTCAGAGCCTGGAGCCTGCTTCAGAGTCTGTGTCCCCCCACCCCTCTCTCTGCCCCTCTCCTGCTCACACTCTGTCTCGCTCTGTCTCTCAAAAATAAATAAATGTGAAAAAAACATTAAAAACATTAAATAACTACAATGTTGTCTCTCCCAGAAATGGAATCTGAAACCAGCCAGTGAGGAAGCACCGGCTCGTCGGCCTGGTGGGCCCCTGTCGTTCCCTAAAGGAAAGTCAACGACGTACAATGGCCCGCCTCCTTGTTTGCAGAGTAGAACTCCCTTGTTTCTGTTGCCTTCTGCCCACAAAAGCCTTCAATTTTGTACAGCCCACGAAGCTCCCTTCTGTCTGCTACACCGCGTGCTTCCCCATTTGAATTGATTTTTGCTCAAATAGACTCTTAAAAGTTTTAACACGCCTCAGTTTAACTTTTAACAGTTCCTCACCCCAGAGCTCCATCAGCCACAAGGGTCACGCTGCTTTCGCAACACCCACCTCTGCCATCAACAGATGCAGGGATAGATTCGCTTGGAAGCTAAGGAGGCCTCCGTTTGAAGCACCTACTTGCACCAGCCTCTCCCAAGGCTTACACCTCAATCTTTATTGCTCGCCTTACAGAAGACCCCAAAGGGCTTAAGCTTCTGGCCCCATAAAAGCTCACCCATAGTCCAGCTAGCAAGTCACGGACACACTGGCCACCTCCTCCCACCCATTCCATCCCCAGAACCAATCTTTTACTTTTCTATTTTTTTTTTATTCCTTTCCTCTTCTTTTCACTTCCATCGGGTGGAACAGGCCTATTGCCCCTTGACTCCTAGCTCAGGAACTAAAAAGACTTGAAAGTGTAGAATTCTGGACTTTCAGTGATGTATGAATTCCATCAGTCAGCAAATTGTATCGAGTGGTAACTTGGCAAGTGCTAAGCATTAACAAGGCTAAAGTAAATTAGACATGGCCCCAGGCCCGAAGGGGCAAGCCATCAGGCTACAAGAAACAGACACAAACGAAATGATCTGAAACCCATCTCCCTCATGGGAACAACCAAAGACTACTTGGCCTTGCTCCAGCGAGGTCAGCCACCTTCACTTGTGCTAGGCAGACACGCAAGGGAAGCGGGAGAATGGGCAAACTTTGTGGGGGAAACAAATGAGGTTCGGGGGAGGTGTGATGGGAGGTCGGTAGCACGGAAATGCTAGAGGCTGGCTAAGCAGAAGGAGGCATCTCCCATGGATGGCTTAGAAGGCATATTAGGGTTAGAAGCAGGCCACGTGGTGCAGAGGTCGTGGGTCAGAGTTCTATTGTCTTGTCTTGTTGCAGCTTGGTGTCAAAAAAGACCACCGGACGCCGAATAGACGCGAGGCAAGATTTATTCCCGGCAGGGCCAAACCCCAACACCTGATCTTTAGGAGCAATTACAGAGAATGGCCCCAAACAAAGGCCGCAGTAGGCTTGTATAGATAACAGCGAGTTAGAGTGTGTCATCATTTAGTTAACCAATTACAATTGACGCACAGACGTTAGTTTTGGCACGAACCTATCACCGTCAAGTTCTCTGTTCTAAGATGACCAATCATAGACAGACACCTAAGATATCTCCAGATAGTGAGTTCGCGACTTAGGCTGGATCTTGGTAGAAGCGGTGGGGAAGCGTTATGCAACCTAACTTATCCGTCCAGCAAAAGGGTAGAGTTACGGAAGTAAACTCAACAAGTTACTGAGATATCACAAGACCTTATAATGAGATATCGTGAGACCTTTTAAAAGTATGGACTGGTCATTGGGAGTTTGTATATTCAGTGCTTAGCTGGGAGGACAATGGTAATAATGACAATAACGATACTTAAATAATTAACGTCAAACCCTTTGAAAAACTTTTGTTTCGGGGGAAAAATCATCACTCTATCCTTCCAGGATCTTTGGCTGGTCTATAATCAAAGGAACAGATGAAAGATTAACAGGAGAAACTCAAATTTAAATTACATAGGAATGGGGGCCCCACAAAGACAAAGAGACCCAAGGACAACTGGGCAATTGAGGCTGGGCAACTGGGCAATTATGTGCCATCTTGAGCTAAGAAGTGGGAGAGGCGCGTGGTGGTGCTTCCAAGACCAGGCAGTGATTTACAGGATGATCAGAAGACCAGATGTTTGGTAATTTGATGTTTGTGCTGCCACACAGATAGGTCATTCAGATAAAACTTTTATCTCTTGGTCATAGTTCTCTTTCTGGGTCAGGCCTCCTATCTAAATACTACCTAAATTCTTTTAGGTAGTTTAAGGGACAAGTAAATGTTCTTCTTGAATCTTCTGGGTTGCGATTGCCTTCGGTGTTAAGTGATCCGCCCGCCAAAGTGGCACATTTTGGCGAGACGTGCTCTGAACCCCTCCATCTGAGTATCTCATTTAATGGCAGAGCAATCCATGAAGATGATTCTTCAATAATATCCATTTTACACAGGGTTGTGGGGCTCAGAGGCATCGATCAACCCCACAGTTTTGGGGAGCCTGCGCATGAGACCCCACCTTCATGGGGGTGGTTCAAAGAGTTTTCGAGGGGCGCCTGGGGGACTCAGTCGGTTAAGCATCTGACTTCAGCTCAGGTTATGATCTCACAGTTCATGGGTTCAAGCTCCATGTCAGGTTCTGCGCTGACAGTTCAGAGCCTGGAGCCTGCTTCCGATTCTGTGTCTCGCTCTCTCTCTCCATCCCTCCCCTGCTCATGCTCTCTCTGCCTCGCAAAAATAAATAAAATGTTTTAAAATTTTTTCTAAATAAGCTACAAAATTCGTAATTTAATATATTTTCCCTTTGCATATTTTAGCTCTAATTCACCATTTTTCCCCCTAAGGATAAGATTTATCATCCGGGGGTTATTGTTTCACCTCATAGTAATTTGTACTTCCTAACATAAAAATGTCAACGAAAGAGAATGGAATCGTTCAAGATACAAACTTAAAATTTGTGAGATTTATTGGAGGTGTATTTCTTTAAAAGATCGGTTTGTATTTGAATTTCTGACAGGGCTCTTAAACACACACGCACGCGCACACACGCATTTATTTGAGTGATATTTACCTTAGAAATTAAATCACCTCTTTTTAATAGCCAAACAATGTAATGTCTTTATGCTTCTATGATAATTAATAGTTACAAGAGCAAAGCGTCAGGAAAAATTACAAACGACTTTGCACTGAGTGTCCTGAGAGCACTTTCTTTAGAGCTACCTTGTCCCCCCAGGCTTCTGAGCTAGCCCCACGCTCTGTGAATTGTAGATAACGCGGAGCAAAGCAAATGATTCTTGTTCACGGACAGGCAGAGCCGTTGTCAGGTGGGAAGGTAGTTGATTTCCCTCCCCCGTGTGACAGCGGCCAGTGTCACGTCTCTTCAGCAAATTCCTTTCAGCGTTCTTAATAGCCTTTCATATTGGCTGGTCTTTGGATTCTTTTTTAAACTAGTACGATATCTGGCTGGCTCCTCCGTTCACTAATGAGATGAATACACATTCTGCCACAAGTTCATTTTGCAGTTCTATGAGTGCTAGGCCTTTCTTAAAAAAATAATTAGCCTGCAACAAAGGGAATGTCCAAACAAGGGAGAGAAAGCGCTTCCTCGTAGATGGAATTTCTTGCTAAGTAGGCGTGTTCTCCTGGCATAAACCCCGGGCAGAGTCTTTACAGTCGCAAGTAAGTGAAAATAACTATATTCATCCAGCAATGGGTAAACAGGCAGAAGGGTTTAAGGCAAGAAGATAAAGAGTTTGCCCTTCATAGCAATACATACTACGTGGTGAATGAATAGGAAACGCGGGTAGAAAATCCACGTGCGTGTCCCTCCCAGAGGCCTTTGAGACCCAAACTGCCCATACTTCCTGTTTATGGGACATTTGTTTTAGTCAATAAAATTCAGATTAAGCTTCAGGAGGCCCTTCAAACTTCTAATCTTGTTTTTTGAAATTCAAGACTTAATGAAAGTAATTTTTTTTTTGAGCCATATACCTGGACGGATTTTTAATTCGAAGTGACTTACTTTGAACAGGCATTAAATGCATGCGACCATACATTGCTTTATGCGACCCGTGTAAATATTGATGCATACTCTACATGATTGGATAGTATAATTAGCTATAATGTCCTATAATATAGGATGATTAACTTTTCCATTAGAAACTTAGTAGTAACTGCTTTTTCTACAGATGCTATAATGAGAAATATTTACTCCTGTGCTGAAGATCCTTTCCCAGGCAGACTATAAATTCTCTATATCCGAGAATTTATATTTCTTAAAAATAACATGACAGTTATTGAACATGAACACATATGAGGATAAATTTCAAAAGAACCTACCCGAGTGTAAGTTAGACCGAGTCGTTAAGAGTTCAGACTTAACCAGGACTTGGTTGGTTATATCCTTAAGTAAGAAAGAACAAAGAGGTGGTGCAAGTCTAGTGAAAATTTACTACCGGTTGATCTGGCCAGAGACAGATACACCTGAAACGGGTCTTCCCACCATCGAGTACTTGTCACTTTTATTACCGCCCCATGAGCCGTGTTTTGTAAATACGGAACCAGCTTGAAGTGACAACGCCAAAGTCGATGCACGATTATGTTTTGCCAGAAAAAACCGATCTTGGCGTGAGCCCTTAATCGCTCACCAGCAGTGTGGACACGTGCGCGTGGCCTAACGGAGCGCATGTGGCGATGGTGCGTAAGGAAGTGTGGGGTGGGGTGCGCCATGTCCACTTGCTGATTTTCATATGTTTTTTGATGTATTTTCCAAAGCATCTTCACAATTTAATGATATCACATAGAGATGAATAACACTTCTTGAAAACCCTCTTTCCCCCCAAATTCCAAGAAGCGTCTTGGCAAAGAAAACCCCGAGAGAAAGAAGATGTCAAGTTCTATCATTTAAAAACTACGCCTCTGCCTGTTTAACGACTACCGGTGGGAGAGAAAAGACAGTTTGAACTTCCAACTCAGCGGATCATCTGCATGAAAATCATTTAATGTGATTAAATCGGCTCAAATTCATTTAAATGTTTATAGCCCGGACCTGGAAGGAAACAGGGCAATTATAAAATGTAACAATGGAAGGGCCATGAAGAGCAGTAATTCATATTCTGCTTTTAGAAACTTCTCTCACACTTGGAGAAGTGTGTGGCGTTGCGGCGGAATCGGAAAGGTTTCCAGATAAGCTTGTGTTGTCGGCTCACTGAATGAACTCGTTCTTCTATTTGCCTGATGCTGATTTGTCATCTTACCCTCCATCAGTAGGCTGATGAGGTTTTCAGAGGCTGGCTGGAAACCCAAAAGTTAGTCCAATCAAAAAAGTCAATAACTAGGGGTGCCTGGGTGGTTCTGTCGGTGGAGCGTCCAACTCTTGATTTCAGCTCAGGTTATGATTCCAGGGTGGTTGGTATAGAGCCCCGGTTCAGGCTCCACACTGGGTTCTCTGCCCCTCTTCCCTGCCTGCTCTCTCTCTCTCTCTCTTTAAATTAACACAAAACAAAACAAAACAAAATGTCTGTAACCAAATGGTCAAAGTTGGTAGCAGAAGGGCGCAAGCCCTCCGTCTCTGGTCTGCTCTCCTGATTACAGAGTGACTTAGGCGGTGAGGTCACATTTGGATTCAAAACAGTTTCCTTCCCTCCTTTTCTCAGCTGGGTGTTTGAGGCAAGAATGTAGCTCTTCCCTATGCTACTGGGGTTGTTGATATGGGGAGGGGACTCCAGTGTCACTATGTCCTGGGTGTCCCCTGGACATGGCCTGGTCACTGGATACCTTGGTTTGCCGGGAACTCACGGTAGAACAGCCCTGGGTGGTACCAGCCATAGAGCCCTTCTGATTCAGCTTACCTTTCCCTCTTGCCCTGATTTCACACCCCTGAGACTTTGCCATTCCTCCATCTTGCCAACTGTCCCCAGTCTCTCCTTTGGGGTCATCTCTCCCAGCCACAGCTGATCCCGTGGCAGCAAGCCCTACGTGCTCATAACCAGGCCACCAGACAAAACCGGTTCACAAGGGAGACAATCTGCGGAACGACTCATCAAAACGTGTTTCTTTTCACTATTTGGGGTGGACTTACTTTCAAGTTATCTTCATAAGAACTCGTTAAAGAATGCCCCATTTATTTGTAGCAGCTCCCAGCTGCTGTGGCTGGAGACCAGAAGGGGGGCAAACTGACGGGACGTAAGAGAAATGCATTCCTGTGAATGTGGTCCTGAGTGAGATTATTTCTTCTTGACAGAGTCTTTCCATGAATGTATTCTTCTCGCTGATGAATGCTCATTACAGGCCTATTCACAGATAATGTATACACTAGGAACGTCGCCTCAAAGAACACTTTCTTTTACGTATATATGTCTTCTCGAGTATGCTCTCCAATAGGAAGACGCTCCTATGAATGCATTCTGATGAATAAGAATATACTAATAAAAAGACAGTCTTAAGCTTTCATCCTATTCACTAATTATGAATACATTTCTGTACTCTAGCTCTCTTTCCGTTCTTAGGTCTCCATTGTCAGGGTCAGGGAGCAGGGACAAACCAAACATTCCTCAATACGCTGTTAAGAAAGAAAAATGGAAACCCGCCAGTCAAAACTATAGGTAAAAAAATACTTGGTGAAGTTCGGACGATGCTTGTTGGATGAGCTGAGCTCTCCTGTTCCCTGGGAACAAGAGGTCCAGGGAATTCCTTCGGGACTCTTCCTTTGCATTCCATAGAGCAGGAGCTGGGTGTTTCCCAACATCTCTCTTTCTTCCCTTCCCCCAGTGACATTCCTGATGTTCTTGCTCTTCCAAGCAAACTGAGACCTCAGACCAACTGGGTGAAGTTCAATGGTAGGTAGATAGATAGATGATGGTAGACAATAGATAGATCCACCTGCCACCGTTTATCATCTATTATCTATCTGTCAATCATCTATCTATATCTATCAATCATTTATCTCTATCATCTATCTACCTATTTATCTATCTAATCAAAACTTCAGACATTTCCATAATTGCCTATGAAGCAACTTAGAAAAAGCAAAAAGGAAAAAAGTCGTCATGGATAAAAGCATTTTTATTTGGGTTCCGAGTGGATTTATTCTGAAGGTAAATCCATAACTCATAATGATTATTTCTAATCGAGGCTATTTATTTTAATTAAAAAATAATTGCATATATAGGGAACTTAGTTCAAAGAAGATAAAACTATGGAGAATTCAGTAACATGGAATGCCAACTTATTAACGCAAGTGTCCTTAAATTTATATTTCTATATCAGGAGATAGCTGGGGAATAAAGTCATTTCTCCGTGACAACATATATAATACATTTAATGTTAGGCCCTCATATTAAACCTAAACCCCTTACTTGTTTTTTATTCAAGAGTTGTTCAAGGAAAAGCACCTGGGCTTTCGTCTCGGATAAATAGACAACCATTGTGTGCAATTTTAGATAAACATCTTTAGCGTCCTAGAACACACATTTTTGTAACAAGGATTTCAACTTGCGAAAAACAAATAGTCTTCGAAAGCCATTACCACGATGTGCTCAGTGCCCCCCGAGGGTGTACTCTGATTTTTCTAGCTTGGCAGTGACGTCTAAAGGAATTGCATTAACATGGACTGGGCTGGCTACCTCGGGAATAAAAAAGAAAAAGACTCAGACGTGATGTGAAAAATGGACTTTGTGTGATGAATTTTCTGGTTTGATAAGCAAAGCATTACGAGTGTATCACTCTAATATAAAACTTAGTGATTTGCTATAAGGCAAACATACCACGTAATTTACTAGTGCAGTGGTAACACATGCATTGTATAAACAGATATCGGCATGCCGGCTTGCCTCCTGGGGCCCGATGGTCAGGATTTGGAATACATCGACTATTTCTTTCTTCTATTTAGCAAAGCCCCAGCTTTCTCGGATTTCCTCTCTCGTCACGTCTGGGACTTGGCTTAACTCTAGATGGTTAAGAACTTCTACATGTGCCCTAATGCAGAGGCAACTCCAAGAGCCATTGTTGGCCAATGGAACCCGAGTGTGATTGTGCAGTGGGGCCAAGTTTTGTGCCTCTGTCTCCAGAGCTCAGAGTTGGCATTCCAGTCTCGCGGGCCACTCTCCAGTCTTCGGTTTCTCCCTGTCCCCTCCCCTGACAAGAACTATGCTCTGCTTCCTCTGTTTAAGATTTCCACCCAGAGCCTTCCGTCCACTCCTTTTTGCTCATTAATGCCTCCTTGCCTTCGAGATCTACTTTTAATAGACAAATCTCAGAGCCGCCGCCTCTAATGTTTTGATCCTGCTCACTTATGAAACCATCCTATAGGGGCGTGATCTTTCCACCAGAATGAGGATCTTAGGTACCTGGACTGAAAATATGATTTCAGCCAGCCCGCGTAAATGAACTTGCCCGAATCGATGGACAGATAGATCCTCAAGACTTCTTTAAGCAGGTAAGAGAAATGTGAAAGCCAACACTAGGGCTGTAGTTTGGGGACAGAAATAGTCACAAATAATAACAACGAATCTTTAAAAAAAATTTTTGGGGGGCACCTGGGTGGCTCAGTTGGTTAAGTGTCAACTTCGGCTCAGGTCATGATCTCACGGTCTGTGCGTTCGAGCCCCACATCGGGTTCTGTGCTGACAGCTCAGAGCCTGGAGCCTGCTTCGGATTCTGTGTCTCCCTCTCTCTCTGCCCCTCCCCCACATTCTCTCTCTCTCTCTCTCTCTCTCAAAAATAAATAAAACATTAAAAAAATAAAAATAAAAATAAATTTTTTATAACAATGAATCTTGATATGTTGCTTAAAATATCCCAGGTGCTATTCTAAACATATTCGATATTTCCATTCACTTAACTCACATAACAACCCTATAGGGTGGGATATTATTATTATTATTATTATTATTATTATATAAATAAGGAACCTGAGGCCAAAAGAGGTTAAAGAAGCTGTCCAAGGTCAGTCATATTTAGGGAGATGCTGTATATTATTTGGTACGGTCAAACTTTTCACTTGAAAAGCATTTTGTGTGTTATTATAAATAATCACGGCTGGCGACCTGGTGTTTGACATCTTTGGTCTCTAGCTCAGAATATATTATGGGGAACGGATATTAAGCCAGCACTGTGATGAGAAAATTGACTGGTTCCGGCTCTCTGTCTAATCCTGTCAGGGGTGAGGACAGACCTTAGGGTGGAGTCAGGTGTTGGGCAGTAGCCGAGGACAGATGACTTCGCAGAGAAATGGCAGTGCCCTTTAGAAAGATGAAAACTTAGGGGAGGAATTTTGTGTTTTCATCTCTCTCCTCTTACTCACGCCCTCCTTTTTCTAACTGGTCTCTTCTTTTGCTGTCGGTCTTTCTGTTTGCTGCTTTGAAAGGTTTACGGCATGAGCCAGAAGGAACTTGGTCATCATTACCTGATGCAGAAGCAACGTGGCTATTGCTTTGAGATTCCATCCCATGTTTTTTGTTCTGTTAGGAATTAAATACTCGTGCTAAAAAGATTATACCTTTTAAAATGAACCGTGCTATTCCACGGTCATCATAGTTACCATTCCTACAGTCATAGCATGTACCCTTAAGGTTGTAATCCTCTTATTTTTGAAATGGGGAGACCTGGACCTAGAGGGGATGGTGACATAATAAAGACCAAGAATCAGACAGCCCCGGCCACTCAGCCCCTTGAGTGGCTGATAGATGAGGCTCACAGCCTGGAGGGGGGATATTAGGGGATTCAGAGCGGTGGGGATTGGAAAACGACCGTGTGAATGCCAGATTCCGTCCAGCGCCATGTTGGATTGGCCCAACTATGTTTTTGAATATTTCGCGCATTTAAGTATTTGCAGACTTTGCCCCCAAACGCACTGCCTGCCTTTCTCGAGTAGGCGCTGATCTCAAAAGACTGAACAGAACGCACTCCCTTTGGCTCACCTCTTTGCTCGGAGGTTACCTTATCTTTAAGGACTCCCCCCACTGTCTTACGGGAAAATAGCAAGCTCACCCCCGAGGCCTTCCCAGCGCACCTGCGGAACTAAACGTGGGACATTTCCGTGTGTTCGCTCACTGCCTGTGCGTGTCCACTGGAAAGTCACACCCAAGCCAGCAATTCTGTGTGGATCAGTGTTTGCTGAACATCTAGAAAGCACCGGCCTTATAGCATTCACTCAGCAAATATTTATTTGATGAACAAATGAATATTTCCCAGAGCAACAATTTACTCCTATTGAGCGTGTTTCCACCTCCGTATGGAAAACAGACTGTCCTGTTGGCCACACTCCCTATCAATCCTGCCCTGTTTTCAAATCGAAGGCCAAAGGCTAAGTTATTTCATTGTTAATTTTTAATATGTTCTGAAAACCCGAAGGGAGGGAGTGTTGACAATAGTGACAATAGTGTGACCGAGTTTGGGCAAGTGTGGCTTAATTCTTCAAGCGGCGCCTCGGGAAACACGATGGAATTATTTACACTCAATTCCAGCTAGTTATCTGTGTCTCGAGGAGAGGCGACACAGTGGCGACATTGTGGATGAGGCTTTCTTTGATTTTGTTTTCTAAACCAGAGGCCGGTGACGGCTTCGGCGGGGGAGGGGGTGTGGGGTCTTTTACACCGCAAGAATTCGTTTCTCTGAAAACGGTCTTCAGACAAATACATATTGTGGTATCAACAGTTTGTTTTGCCCCAGACCATGGACGTGCGCGTGCGCACCGGACCCCACCCTGTCCTCTGTCGCCCACAGTCGCTGGATCCACGTGTCCTGTCGCTGGGGCCGGGAGAGCTCCCAGATCGCCCCCTCGGCCCCGCTGCTTTTGCTCCAGGCGCGTCACCTGCAGGAGCGCCGACGACAGAGCTGCACCGTGGCTGCTGCCGCGCCTGCACCCTCTCCCGCTGGGCTCGGGATCCTTGTGTTCTGGATTGAGGTTCCGGGGTCCTACCCGCTCTGCGTTTTGCCCGTTTCCTTTTCTTTTCCTTTCATTTTTTCCCTCCCACCCTCCCTTCTTCCTCTCTCTCCCCTCTCTCCCTCCCCTCCTTTCTTTTTTCTTTTCTTTTCTTCTTTCTTTCTTCCTTTCTTTCTTTCTTTCTTTCTTTCTTTCTTTCTTTCTTTCTTTCTTTCTTTCTTTCTTTCTTTCTTTCTTTCTCTCTCTTTCCCTTCCTTCCTTCCTTCCTTCCTTCCTCTCTCTTTCTCCTTCTCCTTCCCCTTCCCTTTTCCTTTCCCTCCCTCCCAGCCTCCCTCTCTCCCTCTCTCTGTCTCTCTTTCCCTTCCTTCCTTCCTTCCTTCCTTCCTTCCTTCCTTCCTTCCTTCCTTCCTTCCTTCCTTCCTTCCTTCCTTCCTTCCTTTCTTTCTTTCTTTCTTTCTCTCTTCTTTCTTTCTTTCCAAACTTCTTATTGAACTCTAGGGAGTCTTTATTTTGGATGTCGACATTTTTCCTTTATGCTGCAAATGTTTTTTCATCATTTGTTTTTATTTTGCTGTTTATTTTCCAATAATTGTAAAATGACAAGTGTTGCAAAAACAAACAAACCAACAAAGGAAAGGAAAGGTGGGGAGGCCTCGTGTACCCTTCGCCCAGCTTCCCCCACAGAAACACCTCGTGAGACCCTAGAGCTCTAGCGCGGCCAAGATGCCGACCCCGCCACGTCCGCGGGGCTTCTTCAGATTCTACCCGTTTACCTGCGCTCATGTGCGGGCCTGCGCAGCTAGGCTTATAATCGTTTAAAACCGTACTCCCTGCTTCTTATGCCGTACAGTTTCTTATGTACGTTCCTCTACGATTTGTGATTTTGGGGGCTTGTTAATAAGAAAAAAGGTTTTCTGTATTAAGGCCAAGAGATTATCTTTTTTCCCTTAATGTTTTTGTTGTTAATGTTTATTTATATTGTCCACCTGAAATTTGTTTAAGGATGGTGTGAAGTCGAGGTTCGATTTAATTTTATTTTTCCATGTAGAAAATCAGTTGTTGTGACATCACGGACTACAAAGCCCCCTCCATCTTTCCCCTGTCATTTTCCATGGAACCTGCCTCATTCCCCAAACACAAAGGTAGCTGCTTCTGGATCCTATAGTTTGTTCTGTTGGTATATATAAATATATATTTCTGGGCTAAGGTCAAACTCTTTTAACAGAACCTTAAACAAATATCTGTATTATAGATACATATACCTATATATACTTATATAATATATGCTTCTCTATTATATATATCTATATATGTTACTATATATTATATATATGTCTATATATGTTACTATATATATTATATATGTCTATATATATGTTAGTATATATGTATTTGTTAATAATACTATTGATATCTGTCAAACTTGGAGAATTCTTTTTTTTTAATGTTCATTTATTTATTCTGAGAGAGAGAGAGAGACAGAGAGATTAAGGGAGGGGCAGAGAGAGAGAGAGAATCCCAAGCAGGCTCCATACTGTCAGTGCAGAGCCCAACGTGAGGCTCGATTTCATGAACTGTGAGATCATGACCTGAACCGAAATCAAGAGTCTGTCACTTAACTGACCAAGCCACCACCCAAACTTGGAGACTTCTTCCATTCTAAAATCTTGATTTTTTGGACTCTGTGTGTAAACCATGTCACCGATGAATTTTGACAATTCCTTTTGAAACTTTATCTTTTATTTTGGTCTCACATATAAGTTCCCATCCCATGCTCTGGAGGAAAAGCACGGCTGGGTCATTCTGGCATGTTCCAAGTCCGTTTGGCAGATACTTTTTATCAACACACATTCTATTTGGTACTTGCCAAGCCGCTTTCATTGCCATTACTGCTGTGGCTTGTGGTTTCCTGCTATGACTTAGTACAAATTATATAAAATGCTTTTTCCATATGTATTTGCATGTCCTTTTTTTTTTTTTTTCTTTAACCTGATAATGTTATTAGGTTTCCTAATTTGGAAAAATCGTGACATGCTTGGGTTAAAACCTGTTTAGTCACAATTTATTACTCCGTTAATACCTTGCTGAATCAAATTTTCCAGTATCTCATTTAGAAATTTTGTGCCTGTATTTATAAAATGTGAAAACTTTAAAAAGTGTTTTAATGTGTATTTATTTTTAAGAGAGAGAGAGAGAGACAGAATGCAAGCGGGGGAGGGGCAAACTCCCAAAACGTTTGGTGCTGGAAACATGTTTCCCGGGCTCTGGAAGGTTCCCAGCTATATTTGCCTCCCAGGTCTCTCCTCCTAGAACCCTGGGACCACAGCCGCCCCTCACACCTGTGCTTCCACTTACGCGCTGCTCCCTTTGTCCTGTTACATACATTCTCAGTATTTTCAATGTTTATTTATTTTTGAGAGAGAGAAAGAGAGAGCATGGGCAGAGAAAGAGAGACACACAGAATCCGAAGCAGGCTCCAGGCTCCCAGCTGTCGGCACAGAGCCCAATGCGGGGCTCAAAGCCACGAACCCCGAGATCGTGACCTGAGCTGAAGTTGGATGCTTAACCGACTGAGCCACCAGGCGCCCCTAAAATCTGAAAACTCTTTAATTTTTTTTTGGACCCTTTTTTTCCAGACTTGGTATCAGATAGAGGGAGAAAAGTACCCATAAATCTAAATGAGAAATTTATTAATTCACTCAATATTGAACAATTTATGGAACACTAAATGTTCCCAGGTTTCGGGCAGTTAATCTGAATAAAAGTGTGTTAGCAGTATGCACACTATTTTATAGAAGCATATTTATATATACGTACATATATATGTATATATTCTCTCTATATATTATACACATATATATGGTATATGGTTTTTCAAAGTTGGATTTTACTGTATGTATTCTTATACCCTATATATATACACACATATACGTGTATACATGTATAGTCTCTCTATATATTATACACATAATATAGAGAGACTATACATGTATACACGTATATGTGTGTATATATATAGGGTATAAGAATACATACAGTAAAATCCAATTTGGAAAAACCATCTATTTTAATCTTGATCATTCCTGTATAGGTGTATCAGTGTAAATAAGTTTGTTTCTATACGCTACCCCTATCGAATCCTATTTGCTGTCTTATCCAACCCCTGGAATTCATTTATTAACAGGATCTATCACCATATAACTACGTGGTTAATTCAAACCAGATCTCTTTGTACTCAGTCTGTAATCTACTCTAATGATTACGTGTAGTCGATTTCCATAGTGAGAGTTGATGCAAGGCCATGAATAGTCCTATGTATCTTCTGATTTTAGGCAAACATAAGCTTCACATTGCAGCAAGATAGTTTCGAAGGCTAAAAACAAATCGCGAGCTATTGTTAGGCTTCTCTGATACATTTTTTTTCTAGATGTTTTGTGTGTGATAGAATAAGAAACTTATTAAAAAATATCTGATTCTTCAAATCCAATTGTCAAAAAAGTGACGTTATACATTAGCCTTTTCCCTGATAACAGAGCTTCTTTGCTAATATTTTCTTTTTAAATTATCTTCCAAGCAATTTCCTTCTTATACTTTGCTTTACAGTCAATTATGAGGTGTGTCAAGGCGAGCGAATATTTGAGAGATGAATATCCATCGTGGAGTTTTTAAAAGACCGCATTGTAATCCTGATCTTGGACATTGGTATTCATGGAACAATAACCTTTTTATCTTGCTGAACACAGCCCATCATGAACTTCATGCAAGTTATGGAAAGTAGCTCGGTTTATTTAGAAGAAACGTTGATAATATGGTCAGCCGAGTCTCTGTGGTGGGGCTGCTGTATACGAACGGGGCAAGCAGTATTTCGCTTATCAGAGTTGCAACACCGCCTAGAATTCCCACATGACCCGTTGGAAAGTGAAGCGACTCTCCACTGATGATACAATGCAGTTCCATTCTGACGAGTCAAACATTAAGCTATTAGTAACACCGACTTATTAACTCAGTTTCCTTTGTGCCATTAGTACGTTAATTATCTTGTGGTGATCAAAGAAAAGGGGGGGGCAGGAATATTTTTCATGTTTATTTATTTTTGAGAGACAGAAAAAGAGTGCAAGCAGGGGAGGGGCAGAGAGAGAGAAGGGGACAGAGGATCCCCCTCAGCTTTGTGCTGAGAGTGGTGAACTCGACTCAGGGCTTGAACTCATGAACCGCAAGATTATGACCCAAGTCGACCTCTGACACTCAACCAACCGAGCCACCCAGGCGCCCCGGGATGCAGGAATTTTGAGATGAGAAGAACGAATGGTTCCTGTACCAGGAGCAGGTTCTAGGTGGAGCACTCCACGTGGGACCTCAGGCTTCAGTGGGCTATGACAGTGGCCATTGGCCATTAGTGGAAGGGTTGAATGTACTGAATGTACAAAAGTAAGACGAGTAAAAGAGAGAGAGGCACTCCAAATCATTTTCACATTTACACTTGGAAACGTTTTTGGCGTGTCTTATATATAAACGCACACACTCACGCATCACATTGGGCAACTGGGAAAAATGCCTGTCTCGTGATAAGAATTTGTTAACACGCATCCTTATTCCACACTTGGGTCTGAAACAGTATGTGTTAAATACACGAAGTCGACGTAGGAAACTCGCAGCAAACTCACGGGAGTGGATGGTGTGATGAACCTCTCCAGCGCACGCAAGCCCCCTGCTGCACTTGGCATTAGGGGGTGGAATCCTGTCTGTTCAGCACCGGTCATCTCTTGCTGGGGGATTTGTACTCACAAAGGTGATAGAACAGTGGGGACAAGTGACCAAGATGGAGGAAGTCTCAGAATTGAGACACGTGAAGGAGGTTGAAGCAGGAGAGGGAGGGACACGCAGATGGAAACAATAATCTCTAGCTGAACGAA
Organism: Paguma larvata; assembly: GCA_030068075.1. NCBI lineage: Eukaryota > Metazoa > Chordata > Mammalia > Carnivora > Viverridae > Paguma > Paguma larvata. The sequence continues at coordinate 86,364,225 of CM057832.1, read as the reverse complement.
AAAATTAGCCATGAGCAAAATGAACTCACTTACATTAGTGCAAGTGATGTATTAAAGGAAAGATTCCTATATGAATAAAATGCCACTGTACTGTTTCCATTTTGATCGTAAGCCACTTTTCCTCCTGCAGTCAAAAAAATAAATAAAACAATGCCGTCATCTAAAAGCATAAGGGAAAAAATATATTTTGTGCAATGCGGCAGGTTCAGTGGTATCTCCCCACTATTCACGTCCACCCAGAATCTCAGAATAAGACTTTATTTCGGAATAAGATCTTTGTTAATGTAATTAAGGTAAGGATAAAGATGAGATTGTACTGGGTTAAGTTGGGGTCTAAATCCAATGAGCATGTCCTTATAAGAGACAGAAAAGGACACACGGAGACAGCAAGGAAGCCCATATGAAAACAGAGGCAGAGATTGGGATGATGGTGCTGGAAGTCAATGAAATACCAGGAGCCATCAGGAGTCACCAGGAGCCACCGGGAGACACCAGGAGTCACCAGAAACCATCAGGAGACACCAGGAGCCACCGGGAGCCACCAGGAGACACCAGGAGCCACCAGGAGCCACTAGGAGTCACCAGGAGCCAGAAAAAGCAAAGAAGAACCCTCCCCCGGAGCTTTTGAACTGAGGTCTCACTGACACCCTGATTTTGGACTTCCAATCTCTAGAAATGCGCAAAAGTTCTACTGTTTTCAGTCACAAATTTGTGCTGTTTGGAGCAGCCCCAGGAGACCGATGGAGGTAATGTCTTTGGAAAACTGACCGATAAGCAGATAGTCAAGAAACATAAAAATAATCGAGACTTGATCATATAAGTCTTGAAATCAATATAATCGTAAAATAGAAATTCTCGTATTTTTCGTGGAGAAAGGGGCCCACAAAAGCACAAGTTCCTGGGGCCTGCAGAAGTCACGAGGCCTCGCAGATACCCAGGATAAAAGTCACCTACACACCAGAAACTGACGGACCTTTCTACTGACTACTGCAAATGTTAGCTAATGCTATTTGTTGAACCAGGCAGGATCAAACTATCTACTTTTTCCATAATATGTAACGCTAGTACCTACAACCTTATATTGTGGAAGTCTCTAGCCCCATCATAAGGAAGAATTTTTCCTCTGACAGATCTTGGCAGACAGATCAAGGGCTCAGACAACACCGAGCAGCAGTCTTAAGACTTTTGATATCGTTGGTCTTTACTGGGGTTGTTCAAGCCTCTGTGGGTGCCACACTCCTGTTTTGCCTTTCCTGTCTGGCTTCGTGAAACACGCCAATCTAATAAGAGGAAGGACCCACCCTACTGTAGGGGAGGTCTACCATGTCGGAGGGCACGCAAATCCAACAGAAAGGCCAACATAGATAATTAGAGGACAGATAGTTCTAATTGGAGGGCTTGCATTTCTGATAAAAGGTCGTGCTGGGCTGGTGGGAGACATGCATATTGAACAGGGAGACACAGGTATCTAACCGGAGGGCACACATATCTCCTCGGAAGGCTGCTTATCTAATTGATTGGCATACATGTGTCACTGGAGGCCATAGGTATCTAATAAGAGTGCACGCGTTTCTAATTGGAAAATAGTGGATTAAAAAAACCCAACCTTGGGTGTTGAGTATGGAAGTTTCTATGGAAATGAGGATGATACGACTTCAATAAGTGGGATGGGGGAAGTACAGATAAAGAGTTTATCCTCAAGGAGTATTTTTCCTCACCCAGAAGGATGCGATAACTCAAGCTATAGGAATCAGCGAATTCGTATACAGAGGTCCGCCCTTGTCCAATAGAGTTATTGTTTTGTTATGATATGTTACACAGAATGAACATTTTCATTTAACCTTTAGGTCTTTGTGAGGGGGTTATAATAATCTACCTAATCAACGTTTTTATAAGTAAAATTATTTTGACTTGAGTAAGTTCGTTGATCACTTCACCAGTTAGTCAATAAAAGCAATAAGGACCTCCGGAAACCTTTGTGATGAAGGCACTTCTGACCTTTCAGGGGTAACTCCCCTGTGTCTGTATCCTGGGATGGCTTTTCCCTGTATCTCAAAATTATATTTCGATTCATAAAAAAAAATTACAAGATGGCAAGAAACATTTAAAAATAACCGAACTCACAATACACTTTGGGATATTCCTGGTAATACCAAACGTGAACGGTTGAACGGCTAAGAAGCTTTGTCAGATTCTCAATAATCCTATAAATTTGAAGTGAGTGACATTATGGTTCAGTCTGAACACTTTGACATTTACTGAATTCGTGACATGTTCAAGCTTGAGAAATTGACTCACTTTTTTTTTAAGTTTTATTTATGTATTTTGAGAGAGAGAGAGAGCAGGAGCAAGGAAGGGGCAGAGAGAGGGAAAGAGAGAGAATCCCAAGCGGGCTCCTCACTGTCAGGGCAGAGCCCAGTGCAGGGCTTGGACTCGCGAACCGTGAGATCATGACCTGAGGCAAAATCGAGAGTCAGATGCCTAACCACCTGGCGCCCTGAGAAACTGACTCTCTTTAAGGTGTTACTTTGCTTTTGTTTATTTCTTTGCTTGTTTTTACTTGGTTTTGGTTTTGGTCACTGATAATAAGGATGTTAGAAATGAGGTTGAACTGTCCCATTTGGGCAAGGCCAAACAGCCATAAAAATACCCCGGAAGGTACCATCCCTGGTGCTGGGTCCTACATGTCTGGCAAGCTGGAAAGGCCACAGACAAAAGGAACTTTAATTTGTTATATTCGGTCAAATCTCATCATACTCTTATATGGAAAAGTTTGAGTTTCAGGAAAATATTTTATTTTATTATTTTTTTTTTAATGTTTATTTATTTTTGAGACAGAGAGAGAGAGAGAGATTGAGAGAGAGAGAGACAGATTGTGAGTGGGGGAGAGGCAGAGAGAGAGGCAGACACAGAATCCGAAATAGGCTCCAGGCTCTGGGCTGTCAGCACAGAGCCTGACGTCGGGCTCGAACCCACAAACCATGAGATCGTGACCTGAGCCAAAGTCGGATACTTAACCGATTGAGCCGCTCAGACGTCCCTAGGAAAGTATTTTAATTATCGCTGGAATGCACATTTTTTTTCTCTGATGTGTCCCAACCATCTGCAATCGAGCCTGGCAGACGGTAGGTCTTGCTTAAATATATCTGTAGGGATGGAAGGAAGGCAAAAAGAAAGGAAGAAAGGGAAGGACAGAGGGAAGGAGGGAGGGTGAGAAAGAAGGAAGAATTTAAATATACGTTCATTACGGCATACTGACCTAAAATCAAGAGAATTAGACTTCTACTTGGAATTGTAACATCACGGAATCTAAGATCATTCTACCCAAATATATTAACAACACACAGCTGGTAGTGTCCTGTTATTTTAAATTATTTTTTTATTTATTTTCATTACTTTAGATGCTCTTTATTATATACTGTTATGCCCAGAATTCGGGGGACCCCAAAAACCACCAGGGAGCCGAGTCCGATGCAAGAACAAAGAGCCTTTAATCGAGCTAGCTTGAGCTCAATCTCCTACCGCACCGACGCAGTGGTGGGTCGAGAGAGAGAGAGAGTTTTCCAAGGTGCAAGAGTTTTAAAGGAGTAGTGGGAAGGGTGATGGTCGTGGCCCTAGCCGATTGGCTGAGGTCAGGGTCCTGTTCCCTTCCAAGGCGGGAAACAGGTGTCTCTAGCTTTCAAGGCAGGAAACAGGTGTCTCTATTTGGGTGGATACGGGTGCTCTAAGGATTGGTCCCAGCTGGTCTGGTGAGAAGTGGAATCTGATTAATTGGTCCGGGCTGGTCTATTGAGGGGTGGAACTTGATTGATTTAGCCCTAGTCTTTTGGAATCCCGAGTTGCCCTAACAATACTTAAATTGGAGAGAAAATTTCATTCTTAATTATATTTCAGGAAACAACTGGATAGAGAGATAAAAAACAAGAAATAAAATGTAAAGACCCTTTAGAATTTGTGAAAACCAATGTCATCCATCAAGAGCCATAAACAAAGGGACTAACTAACTTGAAAGTCACTCTGGACCACCGTTTCCCAACAGAATCCTCTGGGATGATGGAAATATATTTTATCTGCCCCGTAGAAGACATTATCCACTAACCCCATGTGGCTACTGAGCATTTTAACTGTGACAGGTGTGATCAGATAACTGATTTCAATTTAATTTCAATTAATGTCGATTTAGGTTTAGATATTAACGTGTGTCTAGTGCCTACTACACTGGACACAAAGCTCTAGATATTGGCCATTGCGACTCTAGATGACTGTTATGCCTTAATAATTATTGCGTTTAACTTTAAAAGAAAATTGCTGTTAGCTGTGGCAGACAGACTACAAAGGTGTGTCCTCGTTAAAAAAAAATTTTTAAATAAATACATAAGGGCGCCTGGGTGGCTCAGTCAGTTAAGCGGCCGACTTCATCTCAGGTCATGATCTCATGGTCTGTGAGTTCGAGCCCCGCATCGGGCTCTGTGCTGACAGCTCAGAGCCTGGAGCCTGCTTCCGATTCTGTGCCTCCCTCTGTCTCTGCTCCTCCTCCACTCATGCTCTGTCTCTCTCTCTCTCTCAAACATAAACATAAGAAGAAAAAGATATGTCCTATTACTCCCCGCCCGCACCTCCTGGCGTTCATGTCCTCGTGCCGTTTGCTGCCCACTTCCGTGAGGTCGTGACCTGTGAGTTGCTAATAGCCAATAGTGTATGGTGAGGTGATGAGAATATGTGATTTCTGAACGTGGTATCAATACACAGGATCATAACCCATTAGGAGAGGCACGCTCCTTCTGCTGCAGGCTTTGCTGAAGCTGGCAGCTTTATTAGGGAGCCCACATAGCAAGGAACCGGCCGTGGCCTCCAGGAACGGAGGCAAACTCTAGTCACCGGCCTGCGGGGGCTTCGGGCTTAGGGCCACCAAGAAAATGGGATCCTCCCTCCTACAACTGCAAGGAGATGAATTCTGCTGGCAAGCTGAAGGACACGGGCACAACCCCTTCCTCAGTCCAGAGTCCCAGCGAGACCGCAGACTTCACTGGCATCTTAGATGCAGCCTTGCAGAGAGCCCGGCGAAGCTGGGCGTGGACCCCTGACCCACGGAAATGGAGCTTGAAACACCGAAGCTTGTGGCGATCTACGCAGGGCGGTAGGCAGCTAATACAAATGTTCTTCCACGTATTCGTTGGTGAGACGAGAAGTCTTCAGTGTAACTGATTCTCCGATGATTATCGGGGCGGCTCTGTCAACACGACAGAGCAGCCGTCAACTTCCACCAGGCTAAGGCCAAGGGGACACGCTGGTCACACTCCCCAGGGTGTCGTCAAGCCTCGAGTTCCATGCTTGTTAACCCAAAGTGACTTCAAACCCCATTTGGAAGGTTTCAGGTTTCAAGTCAGCGGAGCCTTTATGACAAGAAGTGTAACTGGAATCAAAGGAATGGGGATGTTTTCTTCTAAACACTGTCTAGACTACTTACGATTTAATAAACGGTAAGCCAGGTTGTTGGAAAAGTCTCCTATTAACATTCGAGAGATTGCAAATATACTTCCCTGCTTATTTTATAAAAGGGAAGATTTTGGGGAAATTGTATACAAAGACAATCCATTCATCTTTTAAAAAATTAGTGGCGCCTGGGTGGCTCAGTCGGTTAAGCATCTGACTTTGCTCAGGTCATGATCTCACAGTTTGTGAGTTCGAGCCCCGCGTTGGGCTCTGTGCTGACAGCTCAGAGCCTGGAGCCTCCTTTGGATTCTGTGTCTCCCTCTCTCTCTGACCCTCCCCTGCCCAGGCTCTGTCTCTCTCTGTCTCAAAAATAATAAACACTAAAAAAAAAAATTATTCAGATTCAGGATTTGGGTTCTCGTCTGACTGAATCCAGTGTTCTTAACCTGAACTCTCAAGGAAGTTCTGGCACGCAGGCAGTTCCGCGGACGTCCGGGAGTCCTGTCTCGTGCTCGAGCTGGCAGGGAAAGTCTTGACCGTCTAGCTCCCTACATGGAGTCAAGGCCTTCCCGGTACACTGGCCCCATTGGCCTTATAGTGACAACACAAGACAGGATCAGACCCTTCCGGTCCCTCACCTCGGAGGGAGCTCATCAGACGTTTCCCGAGTGATCCAAAGAACGAAGAAAGGAGACAATACTTACTTTACAGAAGTGATGTGAGAACAATTCAAGAATCACATGAGCCTGAGATGTTTTCAGGAAGTGTGCAGTCGGCCGGCTGTGAACAGAGGAAGTGACGAGAAGCCTGCGAGGTGCTCCTAGACCAGAGAATTCCTGAGAGATGACGGCGCAGGAGTAATGGAGTCTCAAAACCCTCTGCGGCGCAGTTTTTAGAAATCCATTAAGGCCCGACTACCTGCTTATGAAACGCTTTATCTTCAGTTGTTATTAATGATTAATAAGTCCTCAGTTATTAATTAAGATCATGTCTCGAAACGATGATTCTGAAAATACCCAGCCACTCGCTGCTTGCTGAGGGCGCGCAGTCAGGAATCTGGGATGAATGAAGCGACCACCGCTTAATAGTAAAATGCACAGGGCTCTGAGGCTGAGAAGAGAGACAGGTGAGTACTTGGGCTCCTGCAAAGGTGACTCGTCGTCTCCATCAGGACTCGCTCTCTCGTGTCCTGAAACTCCACAGGCCTCTTGGCACCCGAGCCTTCGCCAGTGGGCTCCCTCTTCAAGAAATGGGTTTCTCTGGCTCTTTACCTGGATGATGTCAACTCCGCCTTCAGGGAAAATTCCTCCAGTCCTGCGGGGTTTTTTTTCTCGACAACATTTGTCGTAACTTGCAACCCACATCTGTTTGTGTCATTGCATTTTTTAAGTTAAAACTTGATTTTTAGAGCAGTTTTGGGCTCACAGCAAAATGGGGAGGACGGTACTGAGGTTTCCCGTACACCCCCCATCCCCACACGCCCACTGGATCAACTTCCCCCCGTTATCATTACCAACTTCTCCCATTATCAGCTTCTCCTGCTAGGGTGGTGCCTCTGTTATTATTTTAGTTAGATATTTATCAATTTAGTTTTGAGAGAGAGAGGTGGGGGAGAGCAGGAGCAGAGGGAGGGAGAGAGGGAATCTTAGACAGGCTCCATGCCCAGTTCAGAGCCTGGGCCCCTGGTGAGGTCTCTGTCTCATGACCCTGGGATCATGAACTGAGCCGAAATCAAGAGTCCAACACTCAACTGTTACAATTTAGAAAACTACACGGACACATCATCATTGCTGAAAACCCATAGCGTACGGGAGGGTTTGCTCTCCGTGTGGTATGAGATTTTCTCGTACGTGATCTTCTAGGAGTCCTATAGTTTTGCATTTGACACTTAGGTCCGTGATTCATTTAGAGTTAATGTTTGTGAAAGGCGAAAAGTCTGTGTCCTGATTCACTTTTTTTGCACGTGGACGTCCAGTTCCTCCAGCATCATTTGTTGACGAGACCATCTTAGCTCCATTGGGCTGCCTTTTGCTCCTTTGTCGAAGGTCAATTGACTGTATTTATGAAGGTCTCTTTCCAGGCTCTCTCTTCTGTTCCGTTGATCTATTTGCCTCTTCTTTTCCCAGTACGACAGTGTCCTGATTACTACAGACTTCAAGTGAATCTTGAAATCAGGCAGAATCTGTTCTCCAGCTGTGTTCTTCTCCTTCAATATTGTGTTGTCTGTTCTCGATCTTTTGCCTCTCCACGAAATTTTAGAATCACTTGGTGGATACCTACAAAATAACTTGCTGAAATTTCGATGGGGATTGCAGAACTGGCATCTTGACCACGTCCAACTCTATACTGGTTCTTAGGATGGAGATGACTTCCAAGCAGATGCAGAACCAGTGTGATTTCCTTTAATACCTGATTTACTTAAGCTCCAGGAGACCCCTGTATCTGTAACATTTTGTACCTAATTGGTGTTTGATAAATATTTGCTAAACCAACAATCAGCTGCTAAGCAGTTATTCAGGTCAACCAGGAAAAGTCATCATGAGCCATAGTTAAAGTCAAAGCCGTGAAGAAAGGCAGTAGGTGCTCAGGACTTGGAGAACATAGTGTTTCTTCTTCTATAATTGATTCTTGAATCAATCTCTTTGAATATTGAATCAGTTACTTTGAAATATTAGATAGCTTTAAATGCCCAAAGTTTTAAATCTAACAGAAATTTAAACGCTATCAGAATGCATCAGTGATACTTACTGACTCCAGCACAAAAGGCTCAAACATCTTCCTCATTGAATTTCGAGAATAAAAGAACTGCCTAATATTTAGAAATAATTCTGGTACACATAGTTCTAAATACACGAAGCTTCAATCAAATTGCAAAATGTTACAATTATTTTAATCCCTGAGTGAAGCCATAAACAAGTCAGAAATGTTACGGTCTTTCCATGAACCCAAATCCTACAAGTGATTTAATAGAACAGAGATTAGTTTCAGACCACTTCATGGAGGTTTAATTAAAATGTACTAACAAACTGTGCATATTTAAAGTGTACAACTTGATCAGTGCTGACATGTGCACACACCCCTGAAATCACAACAACAGTCAAGATAGGTCTTGAATTCATATTGGTAATAATTGCTTTCTTTTTAACCCAAAGTCTCCACATGTTCTAATAAAGAGGTAATTTTTTATTGTGTTACAGTGCGTAGTCTAATTTCCAAAAGGTTCTTTGCAGCCCCTTGTAATGGGGCGGGGGTCTTCCCTGTGGTTCCCCTTCATCTTACAAAGTGGACCAACACTGTCTCTGCCCTCCAAGGGCACAGGTGTCCAACGCCATCCCATCCTGGGGCGTGCATCAGCAAATGCAGCAGTGAGGGGACATTGGTAAGTCTCCTGGGATCTCTACATGTCACTTAAACTGGAAGCTGATGAGCTGATGGGCTGGTGGTTACTTTGAATGGCAGCAGGAAGCAAGCTCTGGATGTCATATTGGCTTCCACTCCACTCGAAGGACTGTCTGCAGAAAGGTCTCGCCCACAGCTTTGTGCTCCCAAGTAGCCCCGATCAAACTTTCCCTGTGGCGGAGTCAGGAGGTGGTCCTCGCTCTCCAGGACCCTTCGGGAGCCCATCCCTGGTCATCCGCTCTCTCTCACTTTGAGAACTGAAGTCCAGCACTTTATTTTCTGTTATATCCTTTCAAATTTCGATTTATTTATTGTTTACATAGCTCTGACACCAAAGGCCACACTCAGCACAGAGCAGAGATCCAAAACCGTTGGATAAAAAAATGAATGAGTGTGTCTTTAAAATATTCAGACCTCTTAGGATACAACAAAAATTTTCTTCTCAGGTTCTTCATAGCCAGACTTTTGCTGATGCTTCCTATGGTAGCATGAAAATATACCACTAAGCAACTAGTGGCGATTAATCTGTCCCTTGGAGCCAGGTTTGACTTGAGCCGATGAGGGGGATTTCTTCATCTGATTCGATCTTCACAACAGCATCATGAAGCCGGACGGATGGCCATTACCAATGGGCAGAGGTTAAGTGACTTGCCGGGGTCACACGTCTCGTAAGCCCAAGAGTAAAAACCAGTTTCAGGGGTGCTGGGGGGCTCGGTCAGTTAAGCGTCTGACTCCTAGTTTCAGCCCAGGTCATGATCTCACGGTTTGTGAGTTCGAGCCCCGCATCGGGCTCTGCGCTGACGGTGCGGAGCCTGCCTGAGTTTTCCTCTTTCTCCTCTCTCTGTCCCTTCTCTGCTCATACTCGCTCTCTCTCTCTTAAAATAAATAAATGAAACTTAAAAAAAAATCCATTTCAAACTCAGGCAGTCTGAGGTTGGAGATGAAACCTTTAGGCTCCAAAAAACCTCTGGCTTTTTCACTTCCACACTTTTAAGACTGCAAATAATGTTTTCCGTTGGTAAACATCAAATACTCTGTAAGTGGAGAACAAAAATTGTCATGTTTGGGTATGTAAATATTGCCTCGCAGGACTTTTGAATGACTGGTGTATGAAAATATTGAGTTTCTGTAAATGCTTACATCTGACCCGGGGAAGCACTCAAGATTAGCAAGAACAATCTCAACAGCTAAAGAAGAGAACACACTTCCTGGAATGGCAAAAATGGATGGAAAAAATGATGCCACGAAGCCACAGCATTTAAGACAAAGAGCATTTTGGGGTGCCTGGGTGGCTCAGTGGGTTAAGCATCCAACTTCGGCTCAGGTCATGATCTCACAGTTTGTGTGTTCGAGCCCCACATCAGGCTCTGTGCTGACAGCTCAAAGCCTGGAGCCTGCTTCAGAGTCTACGTCTCTTTCTCTCTCTGCCCCTCCCCTGCTCACTATTCATCTCTCTCTCTCTCAAAATAAATAAACATTAAAAAAAACAAGAAAAACATAACAATTTTTTTTAAAAAGCTTAAGGTTTTGTGAAACCCTTGCACAAAACAGCAAGTTGACCGCAAGCATCTAACAAACCTTCCCCGGGGCTTGTTACGTTCTGACGAAGGTGACAAAAAGATCGAAACATGGAAAATAGAAAATCCAAAAACTGGATACAGAAAAATGAGAAAAATAAAGACGGTGTCACAAAGTGGTATTTTTCCATTTTAAAGACCCCTTCTGTTTTATTATTAGGTGTTCTCTATTTTGCATCTGATGATGTATTTTTCATTTCGAAATATAGTTGTGATAATAGATCTAAGAGGAACAGGTTGGTGTCGAAAGGCGTTCTCTGGCTTTCTTTGGCCGGAAACTTTGGCGATATCGTGAGCCTCCTGTGGGCGACTGCTCTATTTCTCTGTGTTTGTGTGTGTTTTATGATCCCTGAAATCCAAAGGCTGATGTAGGCAATGATTACGTGCATTTCATTCTGGGTGAACCAGAAAGTTTCATTGCTTCCATAAAGTTTTATGGAAAAAAACTTCATAACTATACATTTGTTCGCCCGCGTTCGTGCGCACGTCGGGGGACCCGTGCCGGTGACCGCGCTCCGGGACACACAGCTTGTGATTCTGCTCTGACGCGACTGTTCCTGCAGGCGCCCGGGGGGCCCCCATACACAGGTCTGAGCCCTTACCTGGGGTGCACCTCTCATGAGAGGACCCGGTCCTTTCCTGCGCGTGGCCGCCGGCGGAGTCCTCTGGTCACCTCACCCCCCGAAGGACAGAGTACCGGCGCGCCGTGTTCTTCTCAGGCCACTCTGCTGGGGATTCACCTCGGTTGCCTTTGAACAAAATGAGAGTGGACGGGAAAGAATAATTGGGACGAGTGGCCTCGAGGATGTAAAATTCATCTGTTCCTCTGCATCTGCTAATTTACGTTCCATTAAGCAGGGTGAGCTTAAATCAGGACCACATGATTTGGGCCCCGCCCAGAGCTGCTTTTTCTGGGATGCAATTTTGCATGATTGCCATCACCTGATTTGGGGAATGTTTTAAGAAACAATCTCATGACAACAAAGCAGATTCACCTGATGACAAAAGAAAAAGAAAGAGAAGAAAAGAGGAGAAAAGAGAGGAAAGGAAAGGAAAGGAAAGGAAAAGGAAGAGAAAAAAGAAAAGAAAAGAAAAGAAAAGGAAAGAAAAGAACCCATGAATACACTTCACTGCTTAAAATGTTGGTATCATAGGGAGGGGAACAAAACATAAAAGACTCTTAAGTATAAAGAACAAACAGGGTTGCTGGAGGGATTGTGGGAGGGAGATGGTCTAAATGGGTAAGGAGCGTAAGGAATCTACTCCTGAAATCATTGTTGCACCATAAGCTAGCTAACTTGGATGTAAATTAAACAACAAATAAAATTTTTTTTAAATGCTGGTATCCTACTCAGGGTCCGTTCCGTCAGATCCCAATGGAGAGAACTTAATCGAGAGCCCTTGCTGTAAACCGGGCGCCATCTTCCTTTCATGTGCCTGTCTTACTTCTTCGGTTTTCATCACCTCTGTGGGGCTTGTTGTTGTTTAAATACAAGACAGGATATCAGTAAGAAAACATTTCAAAGATGCCAAGGTACCATGTGGGCATATGTTACCCAAAAGAGCAGAAAATATAAATGCTGCGATACAGAAAAAGCTGCTCACTGTGGAGTCTAAGTTAACTGGAGACAGGTTTATAAGGGATTGAATACAAAAAAGAATCACATATTTTCAATAGAGGAAAGAGCCATTTTTTTGTTAAAAAGGATCGTGGTATCAGAGGAAAGATGAGAATTTTACCACAATATCTGTTCTGCTTCTACTCCTATAATTTAGCTGGTAACCGGAAATTTAATTGAAGGACATTATCGTTTTTGCAATGGATTTAACGGACTCTTCTGTTCGGGCACGGAGTTCTAAACACTTCCCCCTGACATCTCCCACAGGCGCCCCGGAGCAGCAGCGTGGGAGGGAGGGCAGAGTCCCGGAAACAGGTCACCCCTGGACTCTGACCCCCGGAGCCTTGGGCCAGAGCCGTTCCGGACTCCTGGACTGGAAAAGAACACAGGGAGGCCACCTGCCCCTCAGTCCGCTGGGACACGGGATTCCCTCCTGAGAAGTGATGCATTTCCTAAGGGGGAAAACTTGGGCTTTGCAGTCATGTTGTCTTGGAAGAGTTCCACCGAGGACAAATTCTGCCCATGACAGCAGGTGCCCCGGAAAGCACCTACTCTCCTAGTGACGGTGACAGGCTCCATGAGCTGGACTTGGGCCTTTCAGGCCTGGACGCTCCCGACACGCACACTCCTATAAGGCAGCCGCTGCGTTTTTCCTAGAAAGTCTAGAGCTAAAAAACTACTCTTCTGTCTTATAATGTATATTGGTATTCCGCAGCGATGTGGTGGAAATATTTTTCAGTTGTGCTCTAATTAGTTTCAAAGAAGACTGCCTATATTTTGCCTTCACTGCAACTGACGGCCAGGACAGATAAAATGAATGGACGGATTCTACCGTGGTTAGATGCACAGGGCTGTCCCCTATGTGTAGCTCCTAAAAGATGTTTAATATAAAACACAAAAATAAGTATGTGCAATTTGAATAGATTTAATAAAGCCTTACAAAGCGTGGGCTGTATGTTAGGAAAAGTGTCAGTTACGAAAGATTAAGAAATCTTAAAGCCGAGGGATACATTACAATTATGAAAACTTGGCTTGAGCCATAAACTTGAGTCCCCAAACTTAAATGTCAAGACAGCTTAAACTTAATTAACATGAGTTAGAGAAAGAGAAATTTAGAACGTGCGTTTGTGCCCAGTTCTGGGCCATTTAATGCAAAGAAAACACGTTGTTTACGGCAGTTGTCAGACTGGAAGCTTTCATTCTTAAATCAAGAATTGCTTTGTTTTCTTTTTGCGTTTCTTTTAGTTTTTACAAGAGAAGCTTGTAATTTGGGCATAAAATAAAGGCTAGAAATGAAACATTCATTTGCCATCAAGTAACCATTGATGTCATTTCTGACATTAGCCCGTTGTCAATACGTTTTTAGGCAAACTGAGCTGAATTTTTCAAATGAATCTGCTCATTTCGGTGGATTCTGTTTGCTAGTTGTGTCTCCCTTGAATGTCCTTGAGTTCTGCAAACATCGACCCTTTCCAACCTGCGGGACGACGGTGTGCTTAATCCCCCACATCTCGGATTTTCTAGAAAGTCAAATAGGGCTCCTTTGATAAGACCGGCAAAGGTTCCTGAGGCTACGCTGCTGCGGTGCCTGGGCTCACTGAGTTCGGTGAAGTTATATCGGCTCCACGAATTCACGAATTCTGTATACATTAGCTATTGCCGTAACAGCAAACTGCCCCGAGCTTAATGGCTTAAAACAGACTCCCAGGCTGGGGATTAGTTGATCTCATCTGGGCTTGGCTCATTTCTGCGAGGCTTCCTGGAGTGTCTGGAGGTTGGCTTGTGTTCTGCTGTTAGCCTTTTACAAATACAGTAAAACCTTAGGTTGCGAGGGACTCGTTCTGCAAGTGTTCCGCAAGACGAGCAAACATTCCTAATGAATTTTGACTTGATAAACGGGCGATGTCTTGCAATACGAGTGGTAGGTGATGCCGAATGTCCCATGATCACAACTGAGTCCATGGTTCTTGAAATTCGCTTCGATAGACGAGTGCTTTGGATTGCAAGCGTGTTTCCAGAATGAATTATGCTCGCAAGCCAAGGCTTGACTGTACCCGTGTTGTCATTTATGCTAGGGGTGAAGGGAGCCATTGTGATGCCACAGTAAACCTACAACCGGCCTTTTAATACCATCATGGTTCCCTCCCTTCCCCGTTAGCCCAATCCACCCCTGTTTCCTAAGCATGCGGTGTGTGTTGGCAGGGGAGGTAGAAGAAGCGGGGCCCTCTCCTGAGTCAGCTGTGTCCTCTATACTTTCTGGCTGCAACTTCCAGGGTGTATCAGAAATTCATCGATACTTCAGTTACCAACACAGTTACAGATTTGATCCCTCTGGCCATCATCTCTGTCATTTCAATAGGAAACGGGGAAGAAAATGAGAAAAAAAAAACCCACATGGACACGTACGTGTATAATTCTCCATTTTGTATTAAAAAGCAAGATTGAATTTCAAAAAAAAAAATTCACTGTTAATCATTTGGATTTACTAAGCTTTAAATTATAACAATCAGAATCTTTGTACCCAAGCCTTGAAGCAATGTTTTTATTAGGTCACATCTGTTATTTTTGTTTGCATATTAAGTGTATCAAGAATGGATTTTAAATTATTAATAATATTTAGTGAACACATTCTTTGCTTGATTGAATTAAGTATCTAATAAGCTTCTCGGGGCGCCTGGGTGGCTCAGTCGGTTAATCACCAGACTTCGGCTCAGGTCATGATCTCACAGTCCATGAGTCTGAGCCCCGCATCGGGCTCTGTGCTGGCAGCTCAGAGCCTGGAGCCTGCTTTGCTTTCTGTATCTCCCTCTCTGTCTGCCCCTCCCCTGCTCTCTCTCTCTCTCAAAACTAAATAAACATTAAAAAAAAATTAAGCTTCTTATTCCAAGGCTTTCCATTAAAAAAACTGTGTGTGTGCAAAATGACACAGAGAATAAACTGACATAAAACAGAAAGCGTCTGCAGCTCACAAAGCACGCTGAGGCGAGTGGATCCCTGCATCGAAGGTGAGGGACCGCACCCATGCTTCCAGCTGCATGATGTCTTCCTAAGGCCACTTGGAACCTTACCAAGGCTTAACGTGACTCTCACCGTTGCCAAGGTAGTCTCTCTCTCAACCAAATCTCAAAGACTATTTCAGCATCTCTTCATATGATTAATAATTCCTTGCAGATATTCCAAATTCTTATCCCAATTGTAGAAAATAGTTTGTGCCTGTGCTTACGCGCACGTGCGCACACACACACACACACACACACACACACACACAGAGAGTCACGAACGCATGCGTGCATGTTTTTAAGGGGAGCAATGCATGACACTCTTCGGCTATTCACTGAGACCACCTAAAATGTAGTCCGCAACTATCTTTAGGGAAATACGGCGCTGGGGCTCCCGGGTGGCTCAGTTGGTTAAGTACTGGACCCTTGATCTTGGCTCAGGACATGATCTCGGGGTTCATGAGTTTGAGCCCCGAGTCAGACTCCGTGCTGTCAGCTTGCGATCCTCTCTCTCTCTACCCCTCCCCTACTCACGCTCTCTCTCAAAAAAAAAAAATTTTTTTTTTTAAATATGGCCCTGTTGGACATCCGTGGTGTTTTACAGTCCTTAGTAAAACAAAGATACTATGAACATGAAGTACACTTCTAGTAGAAGATTAATGGGTTGCGGTGTAATAGTTTAATGTTAATTCTGCCCTCCATAATTTGTTTCTCAAGTTCATCTCCTACTTCTCGCTGTTTATGGTATCAACTGCTGTGAGCTGCTTCCAACGGTGGTCTTACTTTAGAAATTTGTTGTTGTTGTTTAATTATAATCTTTTGTCTTTGGACCCATGTGTCTAATTCAGACATGTCATCAATTGAAGGCAATACTGGGATCAGATTTCATGACTGAGCCGAAGGGGAGTTTGACAAACATCTTGTGTGCTCAAGGACCAGACCGGAAAGTGTGAGCGCGTCCACCTGCCCTCCCAGATGGGGAGGCTGACAGTTGTAGGTTCATAGGTTGTAACCAATCCTTTTGCTAGTATTCATCACACACAGCGTCGTCTATTTCTCATGCCAACACCCTAGGAGGAACAGACTGCCCCTCTATGGATAGTGTCAAGACTTGGAGAGGGCAAGCCATTGATCTAAGTAAGGTATGTAGCTAGAAAGAGCTATGTCTCTCAGACCCAAATGCTAATATCTTCTAAAAGCGAAACTTTCGAGGGGCGCCTGGGTGGCTCAGCGAGTTAAGCATCCAACTTCAGCTCAGGTCATGATCTCGACACTCGTGAGGTCGAGCCCCGTGTTGGGCTCTGTGCTGACTACTCGGAGCCTGGAGCCTGCTTCCGAACCTGTGTCTCCCTTTCTCTCTTCTCCTCTATTCACGCTCTTTCTCTGTCTCTCTCTCAAAACTAAACACATGTTAAAAAAAATTTAAAAAAAATACTGAAGGTCATAATGGTGCATTATGGGCTTGATTGGTTGATGCTACTTGCGTTCAATTAACCAATATTGTCATCTGATTTTCAAGACAGATAAAGTTTTCCCGTAAAGACTACCATGGGGCATGTCAGAGTGAGTTACATCTCATGAAACTCACAGGCTCTTGTCCCCAGGATTCTCAGGGCCGATTCCATACAGTTGGCTTGGTTGACCCTAAGCAACCCGAACAAGCCCAGAGAAGGACGGTGTTGTGACACGAGTCACAGCGCTGCCAGAATTCATGTCCCGTGCGGCTGCTGTGCTGCTGTTTGCCAGAATCATGTCCGTAGCCATGCCTTGGGCCTATGCCAGGTGACACTGGACCATCCCCAGATAAGAGGGCCAGAGGACACGCGTCCAACGCGGATGCTCATATGCACTTGAACGCTGCTGGAACGGAAATACAACCGGGTCTTCCCACCCCGGCTCTCCGCCCGATTTTGTTCCCTCTGGAGCTTGGTGATTGACGCAACTGGACATCTATGAGCACGCCCAGCCGGGACACGCCAAATGCCTCTGGTTGAACACCATACACATGCTATGCTCTCTTAACATCTTTAATCTATTTCATATTTCATATGAGATTTTCAAGGATAAATATTTTATTAGCATTAGAGCCTAAAATTTGCTCACTAACTTTAAAGTTTCTTATAGTGGGAATACACGAATACGAATTTCTTTAATCATGCCAATGTGCAGGAATAGTGTTATTATCCTCTGAATGTCTTTCGGCTGCATTCTTTAGAAAGTATTTCCGGCACGGCTCTGAAGTCCAGCCCTGTGTGTTAGAGGAGCTTAGGTTCACAGGACTTACCAGCCGCGGAAAACCCCGTGGTATCTGCCCTGGCTTTTCCTCCATTACTGGCTGGCAAAGTTGGTCTTGCTGTAGTTGCAGGGACTCTGAGCTGGTTTGCGATTGTGTGTGTGTGTGTGTGTGTGTGTGTGTGTGAAGGGAGAGACAGTTGGTATAGTTTTCTCTTCCAGGTAGTTTTCACAGTGGCCTGAAACACTTTATCTACTATCTCCACATCTCCTGACTGAGAGAAGGTGGTTTTGTTCAGGTATTATTTATGTCTTATGGGGAAAAAAAAAAAAAAGGAAAAGAAGAAAAAGACTCTGTCTCTGTTAAGGCCTAGAATCTGTAGGAGAGATTCCAATTCCAATTAACAGCTTCGTCGGCCCTTAACTAACTCACCTTTCCGTTACGTGCCTTTCTCCTGCACCCACTGCTTTTCGGAGTCCTTTCTGTCTTCAGAATATTGGTTTCCAAAGTGTGAACAGGGCCAGGGGCTTGGAGGTCACCGGCGAGGACTGTGTCCTGCTCCACTGGCCGGCAGGCAGGGGTGGGAGTCAGTGCTCAGCTCAGATCACCGACCGCAGTAGCCAGCAGTTCTGTGGACGGATGAGGTGAGTCGCGCCGGCAGGCAGAGTTCCCCAGAGGGAGGGGAAGGGGGACTCAGAGCCTTCCTCTCCTCATCCTGAAGGCACGGGAATGGCACCTAGAAGAATCGGGAGCAGATGGTCAGAGGCTTGGCTCCGACACTACCTCCTCTGCGATTCCCCAAGTGGGCGCCTCCGGAGGGACAGGGGTCTGCCCATCTCCACGGCCGCCCGCCTTCTCCAGGGCTCTGCAAGTAATTGCCAAATCCCGCAGGAGCGCGAGCACCCAAGTCACCGCTGCGCACCGGCCTGCCAGCCCTCTCGGGACATTTCAGGGGCGCCGGGCTGGCTGAGTCGGTCAAGCGTCCCACTCTTGATGTCTGCTCAGGTCATGATCTCATGGTTCAGTCTCTCACTTTCTCTCCCAAAATAAATAAATAAACTTAAAAGAAAAAGAACCTTTCCAGGCATACAGTAAGTTTGAAAGACTTCATAACCTGCCAGTTTGATTCCACCACTAACATTACTAAACGGGCTTTATCTTCTCCCTGAATTCCTTTCTCTATCTAGTCATCAGTGAATCTTTTTCCTGATCCCTTTAAGGGAAAATTCAAACCTATAGACTTATTCCTGAAGACTGCCATATGCATATATAATTACCAAGGTTTCAGTATTTGCTCACCATATTTTTTTCTTTTAATGTTTATTTATCTTCGACGGTGGGAGGAGCAGAGGGAGAGGGAGACACAGAATCCGAAGCAGCTGCAGCCTCTGAGCTGTCAGCAGAGAGCCCAACACAGGGCTTGAACCCATGAACTGTGAGATCACGACCGGATGCTCAACCAACTGAGCCACCCAAGCGCCCCTCGCCGTATTTCTCCTAATGAAAAATTTAGACGTGTCTTCATCACTGGGACTGTGCCTGTGTGTGGCCTTCTGGGAAGAGAGGCCAGGAAGGGACTAAACATGCAAGAGTTTGAATGCCTGGGAAGGGAAAAAAGGAGGAGACGGTCACCAGACCACGGTGGAGTCTGACCCTGGGGAAGGCTGGGGGAGGAGGAAGGAGCTGGGACAGTGTGAGTCTCAGAGGGCGGCGCAGTCCTAGGGAATTTGGGCCAGCCCAACGAAGAGTCCCAAAGCCAAAGCTACAGGCAGGAGGCCCACAACTGGTGCCTCACTGCTGATCTGGGGTTGCGAGGCGCCTGGGGAAGGGTGGCCTCCCCGCCATCATGGTGGCAGCCCCACAGGGCACCTGCTCACAGCAGATCTGAACACCCACCGCCTCCCTGACCCCCACTCCTCCCCAGAGGCAGCCAGCGCCCTGGTCTTAGACAGAGCTTTGTGCACATGGACTCGGCCAGGATGAATTTCTGTAGAAGGCTCCTTTCACTCGAAGTACTATTTTTGAGACTCATCCACGATGTACTTAGTGTTAAGTGTTTGCTTCCATCCTTGATTTCGAGTTTAATTAAAGTGACCTTATCTGGTGCACAGGCTTTCTGGATAAAACGAACACAAGGCTTCGTTGATAAGTGACAGAGCCGTCTGAACTGTCCAGTCTGGTTGGAACAGCCCTGCCCACTTGTGCGAAGCCCTCTCCTTGTGTGCCTTGTCGACAGAGATAAAGCCCCAAGCTCTTGAAGAATGCAAAAATTACGCAGTTCACAGAGTGGGACAAACCATAAGGAGAGGAATTAAGCCATATTTTGGGGCCAAGTCGTACACGACTCCCTCAAACGCAGGCAAAAAAGAGCTATTTTGAAGCCTTGCAAATGTGACTCCCTGGCTACCTCGTAACTGCTTCCAGGAAAACCATTCTAGTGCCGCCAAGCTGTGGGGTCCTGACATTGTCTTCTTTCTGTAAGAAAAACCTCGTTCTTGTCCCAGACTGTCTCCACTCTCTTCTGAACTCGTTAGTCTGGGTCACTGTTCACCTTTAGTTTTACCCCCAAAGGGTCATGAATCAAATGGAAATTGTCTCTAAGCATCGAAGAGGTTGCTCGTGATATTTTCAGCGTTTAAGTGTTTGCCAGTAACGGATATGTTTTTCCAGTTTTTCCCTGTATACGTTCATGGTATATATTTGCTACTTGTGTGATTGTCCCGAACGATGTTGAAGTTGGAGTCTGTACCTTCCCTGCATGACACCTTCCACACCGAGTTAGTGACTGGCCCTCACTGGATCGTGTTCACTCTGTGGCCAGAATGGAAATTCCACATGGGAGGGACCATTCCTTCCTGGTTTATCTTTGCAACTTCCTGGGACCAAGCACAGGGCCAGGTGTAGAGTCGGACATCTGTACATATTTGAGGGTTTTTAAAAAAATTTTTAACGTTTATTTATTTTAGAGAGAGACAGAGCATGAGTGGGGGAGTGTCAGAGAGAGAGAGGAAGACACAGAATTCGAAGCAGGCTCTAGGCTCTGAGCTGCTAGCCCAGAGCCCGACAGAGGATTCAAACTCGTGAATGGTGAGATCATGACCTGAGCCTAAGTCGGATGCCCAACCGACTGAGCCCCCCAGGAGCCCCACAAAATCAACATTTGTAAGGGGACGAAACAGATCTGAAAATCAGAGAGCACAGCGACCCCATGACTTTTGATCAGTCCGCCTTTGTTTGGAGAAGTTTCTGGCCAAAGCATTGAATTAATGGAGCATGAAGGAACAATAAATAAATCACCTGCTCTGCAACCGTTGGCCAAGAATGACCGTGTGGTGTGAAAAGATTATTGCAAGGCCTTCTCATAGGGCGAGGGCCCTTACCAAGGACTGGGAGTCAGACAAACGTGGTCAGTTCTTCCCTCTTCCACTCCCCATGATGTGACCTGCAGACTTGGGTTGACTCGTCTGTGAAGTGGGATAATAACAGTCCCCATGTCATAGAGGGTGGGAAGACCTGGAAAAAAAATCAAGAAAGTGACGTGCATAAGGAGAGCTCAGCACACGTGAGCCAGGCTTACCATTATTTCTGGAAGACGATTCTGGAGATACTGAGGAGCTATTGTGTCAGGGAGGGGACTGAACTCGTGCAGTTCCGGGTACAAGTCAGAATATCACTTCAGAAGCACCAGGTCTCCGCGGTGACTCCATTCCACTAGCTGTCTAGTTTGTTTCTAAACAGTTCTGAAAACTTTTATTTTTTTTCCATAAAGGCCTAGAATAGATTATTTAAGTTAATATTTTTGACTCAAATGCCTGCAGATTCTCCCGGTGGCCCAACTGCTCCTTAGGAACACATTTTAACTTTGCAACTGCTCAGCCCTTTGGGTCACTGAAGTGTTCTCTCTCGTACCTGGCCAATAATTTATCAAGTTGCTCTCAAGTGCCTTGAAGAGCCTTACCACCCAAGGCTTCTGCATTTCCGATGTGTGCATTTCTTTTTTTTTTTTTTAATTTTTTTTAAAGTTTAGTTATTTTTGAGAGACATAGAGACAGAGTATGAGCAGGGGAAGGGCAGAGAGAGAGGGAGACACAGAATCTGAAGCAGGCTCCAGGCCCTGAGCTGCCAGCACAGAGCCCGATGAGGGGGCTCGAACTCACAGACCGTGAGATCATGACCTGAGCCGAAGTCGGCCGCTTAACCAGACTGAGCCCCCCAGGCGCCCCCCGATGTGTGCATTTCATTCTAGATTCCCACCCTCCCCCCCACACACACATGCAATTGACTCTACACATTAATATTATGTGTCAAATTGTAGTGGTTATTTTAGAGGCTGTAGAGCCGATAACATGGTCCACATGAGACAGGAAAAATAGCGGATATAAGAGAACAACCTTGATACTTAAATCCACAGCAAACTCTATTAGTTCTGAAAGGTTTTGATAAAATTGCAGGTGCTTCTGAGTTGATAGGAACATAAAAGGGAGGCGCCACCTGCAGCTTCACGACTGAAGCGTTTGGCGCCCACCGCGGTTCTACACGCGCACAGGCCGCCTCAGAAATATGGATTTTAGACCCTTTCTCTCACTATAACCCCAGTGCACGAGCTTTCATTTCATTTTGTTGGTTATCTTCGTTTTATTTCCAGAGTAACAGCTGAGTTCAGCGGCCTCCGCCGGGCGTGCGTGTTCCTGCCATGTCTTGATTTGGAACCTCTGTTTGCCCCCGTGCCTTCTGTCTGTCTCACAGCGTCGTCGGCACGACTCCATTTGCCACGGGGGCTCACGCACTTGTGTCGGCTCTGTCCTCGCCCGCGTATGCGAGGTTCGTCTTCCACGAAGATGTTTATCGCCAAGATCCGCTTCCTCGGGGACGAAGTTCCCTGACGTTCCTCAAGTTCAGGTCCGAGGAAGAGTTGCTAACTGTGTCCGAATTTCTCCACGGGCTCCTTATTACTGGACAACAGATTACCCCCAACATGTCACAGCTCAACGTAGCAAGCACTTATGATGTCGCATAAGTCCCGATGTGGGTCGGGAATCCGGGCAGGCTCCCTGAAGGCCCCCGGTAGAGGCTCTCTCACCAGCTGCAGTCAAGCTGGTGGCCCTGCGGCAGTCACAGCTGAAGCACCTGTGTCCAGACCGTCCAGTGCGTCACGATGCCAGGCCGCAGAGGGTCTGCTTCCGAGCTCACTCCAGGGACCTCCCCCAGGGCCAGCAGAGAAGGCCCGAGGTTAGACGTCCCCGGCTTCTTGTGACAGGCTCTCAGAAGGGACACCTGCTCGCTTCTGCTGTGTCCGGGCTATGGAAGTGAAGCAGTCGGGTTCACACTCGGGGGTGGGGGAGACTGCACAAGGGGGGGGGGCGTCCTGGGAAACGGGGAAGGTTGGGAGCCATCCCCGAGGCTGCTCACCACAATTCCCATGCATTTTTCCCAACAGATTATACTCTGTGTTGCCAATCCGACATCGGGTGCCCAAGTTTTCAATGTCTCTTAGGTATTACATGGCTACATAGAAAAGGATCACTGGCCAACTTAAAGAGAGACACGACGGGTGCCTGGGTGGCTCAGTCAGTTAAGCGTCCAACTTCAGCTCAGGTCATGATCTCACAGTTCATGAGTTCGAGCCCCGCGTCAAACTCTGTGCTGACAGCTCAGAGCCTGGAGCCTGCTTTGGATTCTGTCTCCCTCTCTCTCTGCCCCTCCCCCACTCACTCTCTGTCTCTTTCTCCCTCAAACATAAATAAACATAAACAATTATTTTAAAAAATGAATAAATAAAAAAATAAGGAGAGACACAAAATTTCCCAGCGCCAGGCAAATTTGCAGGGTAATAAAATTGATCCGGGTGGCTGCAACAGGACTGTGTTGGGTCCATTATTTGTGCGTGCGTGTGTTTTGTTTCGTTCTGTCGTTGCTGTTGTTTTCTGGAAGGAGCTCAACTCCATTTCTTATCAACATCTATACTCGCATGAGCTAGGGAATAATCCATTTCCCCTTACATTGTATTTTTAATTCTTTCTATAGACACTTAATTAGCACACATGGTTGAAGCTGAAAGACAATGTAGAGTCAAATTTCCACGGACTGTTTTTATTTAAACAGGGGAAGTTAATAATATCCTGTAAAGGGAGAACAGGATAAATCCTGATAAAAGTTTTCTGACCACTGCTGTTGTTTTGCGGGAGCGAATTCAGGGGAAAACGTGAGGTCTGAACTCGGCAGGCCCATGTCTACGTCTTGGCTCTGACGCTCCATCATTACGTGACGCTGACAAGACGTCTCAAGTCTGCAGCGTCGGGAATCGTTTGCTGCGGTACGCATCCAGGACTCAAAATATGACCCGATGGGTGAAAATCACCCTTCCCACGGATGGTTCCTGCGAAGATCAGGCTTCGGGACGACGAGCATCTGAGATGGTTTCCAGAGCAGCAGAAGCAATGGACTGGAGAGGTATTAGACCGCTCCCGGATCAGCGAGAAGGCTGGGCCCTCGGTGTAGGGTGCCGGCTGGGTTGCTGGGACCTCAGCCGATGTCCTGCCCCATCCATGGGCAGCCTGTTTGTGCAGTGGCCCAGGCAGGGGTGCAGCAGGAGGTGCCACTGCCCCAGCATGAATCCTACGCGGTCTGTGATCCTCTGGCTTCAGAAGCATGCGACCGACAGAGCGTTGCTTCCAGGGACTGGGGGGGGGGGGGGCGGCGAGGTTTCCATTAGACTCTGGGGTTCACACAGCTTTGGGGTCCACACGCAAAGGATGACCGTTCACAACCCGCACAGCAACAGAAAACAAAATCCCACTCTGTCACCCCAGGGAATGAAAACAAAAACAGGGAGGAACATTTTTAATAAAATCCTGGTAAGTTATAAAAAGGGCGTCGTCTAATTAAGGGTCTTTGTATGTCTGACGACAAGATGCATAAACAGGGCACAGGTCAGAAGAGAAACCGACATAAGAGACCAAGAAATAGGGACTCCTGTTGTCTCCAGCTCTGTCCAGGGGACAGTTCCCCAAGGGGAGATGCTTGGAGACCACAGGTTGGAAAACCATTGAATCCACTCCCTCCGAGTGTGTCCAGGTCGCAAGCAGGCTCGTGAGGACCACACAGACTGAGTCCGATCTGTTCGCCAGCAGGCGAGGCTGAGGGAGGACCCGGGGGGCCCAGCGACCCTTGACTTCTACTCGTCGTGACTTTGCCAAGTTGGACTCCTTTGGATGAGGTAAATGAAGGAGGTTTCCTGCCTCTGCCTGGAAGCAGGCACAAAACTGGAGAATAATTAGAAATAGCAGCAGCGACAGCAGAGCAGCTGGAGTGGACTGTATCGGAGAAAACGGGGCAGGGAAGAGGACATGTTTATTCTCTAGCGTCTGCCGAAAAGCTCACAAATTAGCTTAAAATAAAATCTGGGCACACACACCTACACAAACCCACACCACACCACACACTCATACGTACATGATACACACCACACAAACCACACGCGCGCACGCACACACGCACACCACACACACACATACATCCCATACACACCGTGTACACTCACACAACACACGCGCGCACGCGCGGGCGCACACACATACTCCTCCTCCATCCGCTCCTTGACTGAACACTCCAGACTCCGTGGGTTCGGCCTTTCTGGACTGACCCCCACCTCCATGTGTTTACATCGTCTTCCGGGTTGACTGTTGTCTGAAAGGAACCCTGTCAGTGGCCGTCTCCTCAGGGGAGAGAAGGCCTGTTGGATGACAGGCCATGTGGTGTTCAGGCCTCCACGTGTGCAGGTGACCCCACGCCTCCTGGCCCCCTGGAGGCGTCAGCAGGGATCTGCCCGAGGGGTTAGTGAGCAAGGGTGCTGCCATGGCTGCCTTCGGAGCTGGCTTCTCTGAGGAGGCAGGAGCGATTTCCCCGCAGCTTCACACCTGGAACAATCTTCCTGGGTCCCAGCAGGTGACGTCAGCCGCTCTGCTGCCAGGGCCAGCTCCTGCATTCCTAGCATGACCAAATAGATAGCTCTGCCCTGGAAAATCTTTTGAGGTGACTCCTGGTATTTAAAAAAAGACACATGTCATCAGGGCCCAAGATTCTCTCTCTTTCTCTCTGTCTCTCTCATGAGGCCATCGTGACTGTTTTACCAACTAATCGGCTCGTTAGAAAATTCTAGACAGACAGGGGCAGGTGACCAGCGCAGCTAACCTCAATTCTTACCTCCCACTGTAGTCCGTATATCCTGAGGCAGACAGGACGTCACGCAGCAGATGGCCACAGGAACGAACAGAAGGTGGAGAAACAGAGCGAGTCCGACAACTCCTTAACCTGACACGTGGCCCTAAAAGGAGAGACCGGCGTCACCGAGGGACTGAGAAATCCTGCTTGGTGCCCATGATATTTGTCGATCTCTGCGAAAGTCCTTGCCAAATTTGACTGGTTATAGAACTCAGTCTATGAAAGAAAGAACTTCAGACTTTACCCTTGGAGCCCAAAGAGATCTTCCCCCAAACACCTTACAGTGTGTTTGCAACAGCACACTTGTTAGGAGACAATGGAAATGGAAATATAGATATTCGCGCTCCTTTAGGTCGTCACAGGGAACTTTCCCTGCAGCTCTTGTCTTTTTAGCACAGTGGTGTCTTTTTTTGTTGTTGTTAATGTTTATTTATTTTTGAGAGAGAGAGAGAGAGAGAGACAGAGACAGAGCCTGAGTGGAGGAGGGGCACAGAGAGAGGAGACAGAGAATCCGAAGCAGGCTCCAGTCTCTGAGCTGTCGGCACAGAGCCCGATGTGGGACTCGAACCCATGAACCACATGCTCGTGACCTGAGCCAAAGTCAGAAGCTTAACCGACTGAGCCCCCCAGGCGCCCCTAGCACAGCGATGTCTTACTGTGAGTGCCTCAGAAAGGCTGAACTTCACCTTCTTTCCTTTAGAAGACAGTGTTTCCTGTTAATAGTTACTTTAAAAATACCGGGGAATATGATTTTCATGAAATTAATGAGAAATGCGTTATGCTTTATAACAGAAAGGAAAATGTTTCCTCTTCCAACCTCAAATGGTTGTTTTAAAGACTATTAACGAGAAGTTTAAAGAAGGTGACTCATATGTGGTTATATAATATTTGGTTCAAAATTGTTTTCAAAATGGTAGGCACTAAATTGAATAAAGTTCTCTCCGCTGAAAGCTATCTGCAACCATTGGATGGTTTTAAACACTTATAAATTCTGAAACAGAGATTACAGAACTAATTAAATCAGAAACTCATTCCCCAGATACCCCCAGAAAGCTGAGTATGTCACATATAATATCCTATGAGTTAGCTCCTAACCATTATTTGCATAAAATTTCATGACTATCTAGCTATTTAACATGCTCGAAATTGGTACATTGGAAAACTAATTCTATCTCTCTACACACTGTTGGAAGCAAAATATATTTGACTACTTTTAATTAATATTTTATAAATAAGAGGAAAGTGCCGTGCTAGATCGTGGTGAAATCACAGTTCTCACATGATATGTATTGACTGAAGACTCATTGCTTCTCAGACTCAATCAGAACAAAATAGATCGTCTTAAACTAAAATTAATACCACTGCTATTTGTCTTTGCAGAGTAAACGCAGTGCAAATCAGCAAAACTTAAGAATTGTTTTTAAAGACAATGGTAGAACAATCTCATTTCATATTATAATTGATGTGCGTACATATATGCTGCATTTTTATTTTATAATTGTATTCCTAAGAGTGTTTTACTTTGAAGAGACGGCTATAAAGAAAGAAAGAATGAAAGACTAACAAAGATAGGAAGGCGGGAAGGAAGGAAAGGAAAAAAAAGAAAAATGAAAAAGATAAAAGGAGCCAGCTTTGTGAAGCCTTTCTTTTCTTTACAGTGAAAAATTATCTCACTTACTCTTGGGCTGTTATTTTGCACAGACAGAGGCAACCGTTCACTTTGGTATTGTACGTATGCTAACCCTGGCCAGACGGTGTTCCTGGTGTGTGCTTGGGAGGTATGAAGAATATGCCCATCACCATGTCTTCCACGTGACGCCTGGAAGCCATGTTTACAAGCCTCAAGGGCAGGAGAACTGGGCTCTTCTTTAGCATAGTATATAGATTTATCAAATGCCATTTTTGTTGTCAAATGACCCTACTTCTCATGTCTAATAAAGATAATTAATCATGAAGGGCACCTCGGTGGCTCAGTTGGTTAAGTGTCCGACTTCGGCTCAGGTCATGATCTCACGGTTCATGGTTTCGAGCCCCGCGTCGGGCTCTGTGCTGACGGCTCAGAGCCTGGAGCCTGCTTCACATTCTGTGTCTTCCTCTCTCTGTGACCCTCCCCTGCTCATGCTCTGTCTCCATCTCAAAAATAAATAAATGTTAAAAAAAAAAAAGGTGATTAACCATGAGATCCTTAAATTTTCCCCACTGTACATATGAAACAATTCAAATTTATTTGACCTGAAACAAGTGGTCAGTAAAGGAACATGCCGACATAGAGTGTCTCCTGACACAGTGTACTGAGCAGGATGCATCACTCCTGTGTTGTTACATCCAAAATGCACAGCGTCTTGACAATCATGAGGAAACATCCGACAGCCACCAAATGAGGGGCACTCCGCAGAATGACTGACCTGCAGTCTTTACAAATGTGAAGGTCAAGAAAGACAAATCCAGGCAGAGGAGCGATTCTGAATGGAGGGAAAAGAAAAGAATCCTGACAACCCGCGATCTCTCGTTGGGTCCTGGGACAGGGAAACAAATACTCATGAAGGACATGGCTCGTGTCATTGACAACATTGGCCTAAGGATGGTGAATCAGACTACGGTGTTGCATCGAGTTAAATATTCTGATTTTGATCCTTGTGAGGTGTGAGACGAGAGAATGCCCTGTGCTCTTTGGAAATATGGAATAGAGTACTTAAGGGAACGGGGGCAGGCACAAAACTGGACTGCAGGAAACAAAGAACAGCAATAACAATAGGGGAGGGGACAATTTTTTGTCTTGCTCTCCAAACCCTTCCATACGTTTGAAATGAACTTAAAATGAGAAGAAACCAGAACACTGCGCCTGAATTGTCTTTGCCCCACGGGGTCATTCGGTCGATTTGTCACAGCCACCTAAGCCAGACCCTGGAAGGTCAAGGACACACTCTATGTGCAGGAAACAGACACCGGACAACAGCTGTACGAGCGTACAGCCCAGCGCTTACCCAGGGCGCCCAGAGGAAGAGAGGACACTTCAGTCATGTGATTATTTTCTTTTATTTTGATTTTTTAATGTTTATTTACTTTTGAGAGAGAGAGAGAGAGAGAGAGAGAGAGAGACGGTGCAAGCAGGGGAGGGGCAGAGAGAGGGAGACAGAATCCAAAGCAAGTTTCAGGCTCTGAGTGGTCAGCACAGAGCCCCACGTGGAACTCGAACCCACGAACCTCGAGATCATGACCTCAGCCGAAGTTGGATGCTACCGACTGAGCCACCCAGGTGCCCCAACGATGTGATTATTTTAGAGGGAAGCACGGTGCATCCCAGTTAGCTTCTTCCTTTGAGCTGCTTTCCATAGCGACACCAAGTGATGACTCTTAATTTTAGACCCCACACTCATGCGGCTTGACAAGACAGTTGTTACCACTTCCTAGGCACCAAGTTCCTCCTCCCGGGTGCCTCACTGACTTTGGTTCTTAGATTCTCATCTCTAAGGACCAGAACTTGTGTCAACACGTTTAAAACACCAACTAGAATCCGGTTTTCTGACAAACTGCCGATTAATGTGTCATCAGACAAATTTCAATTACATCCATTCCAAGGTCTTGCGTCATGTAATTTCAATGATCGAAGACAACATTTTAATAGCGAACTGTGTTAAAGGATACTTTCTAAAAAAACAAAGGGGCAAATCATGACTCCTATAAACACAAAATACGCATGCGTCGAAGATTTTATTTAGCGCACGGGAGCCAGTAAAATGTCACAAGCAGGTAAGAGGAGAATTCGAAACACACGCACACTTACAGGTCATCAGGAATGCTGTTAAAATAAATGTATAAAATAGATGCAAAGCTACTCGATGTCCACATGACAATCCTAATTGCATTTCGAGGGACAGCTCTGCATTTCTAAGGATAAGAATACTTGCATGACTGTAAACATTGTACAACTTGCAGCGTTAGAAAATAGCCGAATCAAAGACAGAGGTAACTGAAGATGTGTTGGACGTGACACCCAATAATCTTTTTTACTCGCTTCAAAGTCTTTCTCAATTTTTCACGACAGCTGCTCTTGGAAACTATCAGCATTCTGGAATCATTATTCCGTGAACCGATCCTGGATCAGTGCTTGCCTCATCTTTAGGGGTCTTTGCTCAAAAGAGGTAAAAACGATTTTTGGAATCCAAACACCTTCCTCTGGAAATCTGTTAACTTCAACAGGCAAAGATTGTGTTTAATTTTTATCTATTTATGTTTACTTACAGCATTTTTAAAGGTGGTATTGCTGGTTTATTACCGAAGACGTAAGAATTTCACTTTGATTCTGTGAAATCAAAGCCCACAGTAAGTTTTGGTAAATGATTGAACTTCCCCAAAAGACACTGGTAAGATTAAATAATAGAGACACGTATTTTGGTCAAATGTAACTCAGGGCACAATGTCATTCTATCCGTTTTACTGGGTAGGAGCTGGAGGCCTGGCCCTGGAGCCTGACTCATCCTAGTTACTCGTAGCTTGGAGTGATCGTGGTTAAGTGTCTTCCCTCGCCAAGACTCCGCTTCGCCATCTGTAAAGTGGGTGTAAGGGCAGGACTGCGTCATAGACGGGCTATGAGCAATAAAATAGTCAGTATGTATGTGTGGAGATAGATCTGAAGTTAATATTATCGAGTGACATGTGAACCTGGCCGGGCCTCAGATGGCCCGACCCCAAGCCCCCCTCTGCCCTCTGCACCTGTGAGTAAGCAGCGCCCCCCCACAAAATCCTCCTCATTCAGTCGACGGGGCAAGCTGGCTGCTTCTCCCTGAGTAGCAGGTACCAGCTCCCGCCAGACTGCAGGATCGTTCAAACAAGCCTGTTCATCCTCCCGTGGGAACTGGGGATACCCCACCTGCTTGTCCCCACAAAGCTGCCTGCCTGCCGACTCCCCGTGCTCCTGAGTGCACACCCCATGTGGCCCCGAGTGCTGTGTGCACTCTCGTCCCCCTGCCTGGGCTGTGAGTGTGTGTGGCTACCAAGCCGCGGTCAACCATGTGTATCTAGTGCCCTCTGTGTGGCCATACCCGTAACCTAGGGTGGAATCCCTCCCTCACCAACGGGGTGAAGAGGAGATGATTAAAACAGCATGGCCCATGACAGACGCTCAACGAATGATCGCTTTTATTGTATCTAGAAACGCCATCGTCCCTGGTGCTGCGCAGTGTAGATTTTAGCCTGGCTTGTAGCTCATTAGCAGTAAATAAATTCACTTTGAAATAACAGTGGGATGACATTTTAATATTTTAATCTTAGCTCCAGCTGATTGCCGCAAAACACTCTGACTTTTCTGAGACGCAGGAAGTCTGGGGTTCGTGTGCAATCTTCTGATATTTAAATTTTGACAGCAAACTTAAAAACCTGAATATAGTCCCCTCTGGAGCAAACAAAGCGTGCTCGGGGGCCTTGCAGGGCCTGGAAATTTTCTGTTAGTGAGGTAAAACCTCCGATGCTCAGGTGCCATTGGGCAAAAACCAATTAAAAAAATGTTTTAGCTGTCCCTGGTGCAAAAGAGGGAAGAAGAACGTTCTCCCTCCCTTTTCCGAGAACACTGACTTTAGAAAACTCGGAATTATAAATTCTTACTCTTCGCTTCCGAGATGTACGTAAATCGTCCTAGCGCCGAAACAAGCTTCCTGCTCAATGACGAGCCAAAGAAGTTTTTCTCAGGGACCCAGGAGCCATCAGTAAAATGTAACCCTCAGGGAAGAACATACAGCCTCTCCCTGCCCCAGGGAGAGGACAGGAGACAGACCGAACTGCTTGGCTCAAAGTGTTCACACCATCTCTTTTCGTAAAGGCTTGGGAAGTTTAGTTTTCCTCTGCCTAAAGGCAACTAGCTAACGACACAGACGGCCACTCTGACTACCAGGTATATTTAGGACGAACTACGTGCGGCCAACTGTGCTGGCTAGTTCTCGTCCTTGAGGGCTCACCCTTGACCCTGAATTATCCACGTAGTAGAGTCGTAGCCGCTCTACTCTCTGAAAGGGTGAGATTTCTTTCTGTCTTGGCAGTCTTTAGCTGCCCGCCCATGATGTGTGTGGCTCAACACTAACTCGATAATAAGGATACTTTCTTTTTATTTTTTTAATGTTTTCTTTTTTTATTATTAATTTTTTTAAAAATTTACATCCAAATTAGCATACAGTGCAACAATGATTTCAGGAGTAGATTCCTCAATGCCCCTTACCCGTTTAGCCCATCTGCCCTCCCACATCCCCTCCTGTAACCCTCTGTCTGTTCTCCATATTGAAGAGTCTCTTATGTTTTGTCCCCCTCCCTGTTTTTATGTTATTTTTGCTTCCCTTCCCTTATGTTCGTCTGCTTTGTATCTTAAAGTCTTCATATGAGTGAAGTCGTATGATCTTTGTCTTCTCTGACTAATTTCACTTAGCATGATACCCTCTAGTTCCATCCACGTAGTTGCAAATGGCAAGATTTCGTTCTTTTTGATTGCTGAGTAATGCTCCGTTGTATGTATATACACCACATCTTCTTTATCCATTCAGCCGTTGATGGACATTTGGGCTCTTCCCTACTTGGGCTATTGTGGATAGTGCTGCTTTCTTTTTCTTTTGCTTCGTGAGAGGTTTTCTCAGCCAGGAAGAAGTTTTATTTCTCATTATTTCTCCCGCATGCCTAATTTCCAACGGCCAGGCCACCAGGGTTCACCAAGTACAGCAAGACCCTTTCAGTGGTCCTTAGGGCTTGACGGCCGACTTTCCTTAGCGACGGCTGTAGGATAACGCATCTCGCTGAGGTGTGGACACCTGCGCCTTTTGCATTGCTTGCTCTCCTTTTTGGTTTTCGTCTCTGAGCTGTTAGCATTAGGGTTAGGCGTAGGATTAGGGTTAGGGTTAGGGTTAGGGTTTGTTAGGGTTAGGGTTAGGGTTAGGGTTAGGGTTTAGGGGTAGGGGTAGGGGTAGGGGTAGCAGTAGGGTTAGGGTTTGTTAGGGTTAGAGTTAGGGTTAGGGTTAAGGTTACGGTGTTTTCTGAAACACTAAATTTCAGAGGTTGTACTTTATCATCAGAAAACTACTCTAGTTTTCTTTTACTCACCATTCAATCGGTTCCTGTCTGTGTCATTAAGTAGGATGTCTCCACTTACAGGGTGAATAAGAATGTAGCTTGTATTTTTAAAATGTTTAAAATAATTTTTTTTAATTTATAATTTTTGAGAGAGAAGAGATAGCACATGATTGTGGTAGGTGCATGTGGTGATGAGGGAGAGTGGATCCAACGCAGGCTCCGTTCTTAAAGTAGAGAACTCACTTCTGGGCTTGTACTCAGGTACCATCAGATTATGACCTAGGAGTAATGTGGAGGCACTCAGGCACCCCTAAATAGATTTTTAAATCCCTAGACTTAGAAATCTAGAAAATGGAGATCAGTATCCTACATCCAAGTGGGGCATGGAAACCAAGTCTGTCTTATCCAGGGAACCTATATCTTCTCCACTGCCCTCCATTGCTCCCTCGGGTGTGGCCATTTGAAATAGGGACAACTCTGCACTCCGGTGGCTCACCACTTACCCAGACAAGGCACATTAGTAGTTTCAAGTGGGATCCTGCAGGCAGTAGTAGGTGAGTCTGGGGCAGACCCGGGCCCTGCACCGGCCTGCACACAGGTACTGCCTGAGTTTGCGACTTGCCTTTTTCTTCTTCCCACCCGGAGATGTGACTGCAATCCTAGTGTTTGATTTTTACGTCCAATTAGAAGCCGTGTATGTTCAGAAAAATGCTAAAAAAGTCAAGGATCAGAGCATTACGTTATTTCTTATACAGACGGGCCTTGCTGGCACCGGTTCCAGTAGCTTCCATAGAACCCTGTTGTGTTCTTTCTTCAGGTTAGACTCCCACCTGCACTTGCCATGGTCACCTGAGGTGCACACGAAGGCCATCAGAAGGCCATCGACCAAACTGCTATTGGATGGTCTGTATTTAAATTATACCGCCTCTGTGTGTGGGGTGTTGGGCTGGACTCAGGTGCAGAGCAAGAGAGCTGTGCTTTGTCTCCGTGGAGGCCCCGCCCCCTGAGCAGGTACCAACTGACCCTGACCCCTCGTAGCTCTCAGTCTGCTGGTTACTGTCACTCTCCTCCGTTCCCCATCCCATTCTCTTTGGGTCCTCTTCTCCTCCTTGTCTAGTTTTCTTTCCTCCTACAAAGTGCTAAACACGTCACTGTCTGCAAGAAGAAGGTACCGTTCTTTTGTCAGGCAGTTGAAGAGAGCAGTTTTAAATTTTATGTCCAGACGGCAGCTCTGCCTTAGTTTGAAGCTAAGTTCTCTTTTTCTGTTAATCAATGGACAGATACCGGGTTAAAGACAGCCGACCTGGCCTTCTGCCGATTGTGGACCGTTGATAAGAGATACAATTGCTGAGAATTCTGTTTTGCTTACTGTTTGCTGTAAACATTGTAAAACTTTTTCTGAGTCGAGTCTGACATTTATTAGTTTGAGTATCTGGCATTTCTCACTTCTGTAACCTTGCTTCCCTCACATTCTTCCCCTTCCCCCTTTAAGACATGTATTAGTTCGTGTAACTGGCTTTGCTCACATTCTTCCCCTTTCACCTTTCTGACA
The DNA here is from genome assembly GCA_030068075.1 of Paguma larvata. Taxonomy (NCBI): domain Eukaryota; kingdom Metazoa; phylum Chordata; class Mammalia; order Carnivora; family Viverridae; genus Paguma; species Paguma larvata. The sequence goes on along the minus strand of CM057832.1, from coordinate 86,330,146 downwards.
TATATTAGTTTGAGTAACTGGCTTTCCTTACATTCTTCCCCTTCCCCCTTTCTGATATGTATTAGGATGAATAACTGACTTTTTCACATAACGGACAGAGACTTCCCGCCAAAGAGCGGACAAAGAAACCCCAATCAGAGGGCTGCATATGTTCGTATTTCAAATATCGACCAATCAGTCACCCCATAACCTGAAACCCTCCTGTACTATTTGTCTCTGTCTATAAAAACGCTGTACCAACCCTGTTCGGGGCCTTTTTGCATTACTGGCAGCGGTATGCGAAAGGACCGGGATCGATCCTGTAATAAAACGACCCTTGCCACTTGGCTTTGACTTTCGACTCTGGTGGTTTCTTGTGGGGGGATTCGAGAATTCAGGCACAACAGCAGTAATCCTAGCTTCATTCAAAAAACTTTTTTTTAATTTTTTCTTTTTTTTCATTCTTAAATCTTTTAATTTTTTTAATTTAAATTTTAGCTAGTTAACATACAGTGCAATATTGGTTTCAGAAGTAGTATTCAGAGGTTCATCACTGACACACAACACCCAGGGCTCATCACGAGGGCCCTCCTTAATGCCCATCCCCCACCCACCTCCCTCTGTCAACCCTCAGTTTGTTCTTTGTGGTTAAGAGTCTCTCATGGTTTGTTTCCGTCTCTTCTCTTTTTCTCCCCCTTTCCCATATGTTCATCTGTTTTGTTTCTTAAATTCCCCATATGAGTGAAATCCTATGGTATTTGTCTTTCTCTGACTGACTCATTTCACTTCGTACAATACACTCTAGCTCCATTCACATCATTGCAAAGGGCAAGATTTCATTCTTTTTGATGGCTGAGTCGTATTTCATCACACACACACACATACACACACACGCACACACTCACCACATCTTCTTTATCCATCTGTCAACATCATAAAAGCCATATATGAAAGACCCACAGCTATGAACATCCTCAGTGGGGAAACACTCAGAGCCTTTCCCCTATGGTCAGGAACGAGACAAGGGTGTCCACTGTCACCATTACTATTTGACATATTACTGGAAGTCTTAGCCTCGGCAATCAGACAACAGAAAGAAATAAAAGGCATCCAAATTGTCAAGGACGAAGTCACCCTTTCACTGTCCGCAGACAACATGATACTCTATTAGAAAATCCAAAAGACTCCACCAAAAAATTGCTAGAACTAATACATGAATTCGGAAATCTGTGTATTCATCCATCATTCTACTGATGAAATAATGGTCCCCCTTCATCTCTTTTCACGTTTCTGTTTAATAAATTAGCTGGCTACCTCTACAGCTGTAGGCAGGTTTCGGTGAGTACGATCTCGCAGAGAATGTTTAGTCCCCATGCCATGCTTTAAAACAGAGCACCATTTGTCATCTGAAGTCATTAGTTACAACAGTGGAGTCCACATGAGTCACAGAGCACTGTCTTCTAGCTTTGTGGGTTTTCCAAGGAAGATACTGGAAAAACCATAAGGAAGAAAGGCTCGGTGTTCAGTTCTCGCTCTGACAAGAGGCAAAACCGAGCCGTCCAGGTGGAGGGGGTCCAGAGCCGCGGGCTTGTCCGTTTGCCCAGCTGATCTCAGCACCACTTCGGACATGCTGAAAGCTGGCCGTCTGGGCCAGGAGCGAATACTCAGAGTTCAAGTCTGTACACTGTTGTCCTACCCTCAGTTCACGGCTCTGCCTCTGAACTCTGTTAAGCAGTGTAACTATGATTCTTCCCTAATGTAGGCTTGTGGATGTCCAGCACAAAACCGTAAGATTAAGTAGTAAGTTTCTCTGTGCTTCTGTCACTGGGTTCACCGGAACACATGCACACGCACACGCACACACAATTTTCTGCTCAACCTATCGCTAACTAATTTTGAGAGATGGTTCAAAAAAGCAAATTCACATTTCCATACTTAAAAAAAGTTTTGGGGGCGCCTGGGTGGCTCAGTCAGTTAAGCGTCCGACTTCTGCTCAGGTCACGATCTCGTGGTTCATGGGTTCAAGCCCCGCATCGCACTCTGTGCTGACGGCTCAGAGCCTGGAGCCTGCTTCAGATTCTGTGTCTCTCTCTCTGCCCCTCCCCCACTCATGCTCTGTCTGTCTGCCTGTCTCTCTCTCAGAAATAGATAAATTAAAAAAAAAGTTTTGACTTCATTAATTATCTACCAGAGAAGGGACCCATCAAGATCTATTTATTACAAGTATTATATAGAATTAAATGGATAACTCTATTTTGTTGGGTTTTTTTCTTTTTAATGTTTTTTAATGTTTTATTTATTCTTGAGAGAGTGAGAGAAACAGAGCACAAGCAGGGAAGGAGCAGAGCGAGAGAGGGACACAGAATCCAAAACTGGCTTTAGGCTCTGAGCTGTCAGCACAGAGCCTGATGCAGGGGCTCGAACTCACAGGCCATGAGATCATGACCTGAGCTGAAGTCGGATGCTTTACCTACTGAGCCACCCAGGCGCCCCTCTATTTTGTTACCTACCCATTTAACCAAAGCATCTCCGTGAAGACCATTAGAATAAAATACTATGTGAGTATATTACTTAAAATATATGAAAGAAATACTGTAGAAAATAGTGACCATTATTTAATATCTTATAGGTAAGTTACAAATTATTTGAAAAAATATGCATACAGAGTTTTATAATGGCTTCTTAAGGTGTCGCCGGAACTGGCAGAGATTGTATGAGACAGCTGATTCGTAACCTAGAGCGGATTCTTTTTCCTCACAAAAGAGGTTGTTCCCTTGAAACGAAACTACATAAAATTCTCACTGAATAAAATGATCAGGATAAATAAATCAAAATCAAATTTAGGTCTGTTTGATACAGATAGTAGAAGTGACTGTGTTAATAAAACACGTTTCTTCATTTACCTTTCTATCCCTAAAGCCATGGCGTTTTCTAGAATCACAACGGAAAGTTTTACCTGATGCTTAGGAACATAAAGATTTTTTTAAAAAATAGTGGGTAATATTCAGCAGCAATAATCAACCAGTACATACCAAGCAAGGTTATTAACCACTCATCAACTTGGGTCCAATATTACCTTCCATTATGGCAGAATGATAAATGACAATTGAATGATGTCAACACGTCAAGAGAATTTGAGCCCAAACCTGGAACTTTTTATCTAGACCTCTGAAAAGAGCCGCTCAGGAGTCTGGGAGGCTGAAAGCCAGTCCATTGATCTTAGCGGAAGAAATCAGTCAGGTGAGTCGCAACCTATACTGCAGGATTTTTGAAACATCTTCATTTTTTGCATGAATGCATTTTTCTATTATTTTCTCCAGTCTCCATCTCGAACAAAGCTCTGAGAACTATATTTAACATTTCTCATTGCTAAGGCTGACTTCACTTCATTCTTACCGAAGATGGTCTTCGGGCACAGAGACTCTCCCTCGGGAAGGCGACACTGAGGTGGCGCCCTCGGGGATGGCCTCCAAGGATTCCACCGCCTGGTGTTCCTGCCCCGTGTAAACCCCTTGCCTTTGACAAAGAGAAAATGGCCAAAGTGATCACGTGGATCTTGTGAGTTTGGGTGAACTCAAACCTGGGAGCACTATTCTCTGGGGCGCGGCATTGCCGCAGTGCTGCTTGGCCTGCCCTTGCGTGGACAGGGACTGTCACCAGCTCTCCAGGCTCTGGAGACTTCTGTAGTGTGCATTTGTGTGTTCTCGGCTTTCCCCTGCCAGTCTGGGATTGGTATCTTTGGATTTGTTTTTTCACTTGCAAAAGTGTATCTTTGCTTTTTTACTACAGTCTTGTGGGTGTATATCTTTCTTAAAATACATTTACAGTCCTTTAAAAAAGATTTGGTGAGGGGCACCTGGGTGGCTCAGTCGGTTTGGCTCAGGTCATGATCTCATAGTTCCTAGGTTCGAGCCCCACATCAGGCTCTGTGTTGACAGCTGGGAGCCTGGAACCTGCTTCAGATTCTGTGTCTCCCTCTCTCTGCCTCTCTCCTGCTCGTGCTCTGTCTCTCTTCCTCTCAAAAGTAAGTAAACATTAAAAAAAAATGTTTAAAAAGATTCGATGAGAGAATAAACATCACAACCCATTGAATTAAACTGGAAGCCCTTGATATTTCTTTTTTTCCTCCTTCGTCCCCCCCTCCCATATGTATATGAGGAACTTGGACATACACCTTCTAGAAACACGACCCAATTACAGACTCTATTCAGTAGGACTCTGCTGGGGAAGCAAAATGTCAAAGTAATGTATTTCTAGGTTTTTCATTGAATTTGACCACATTTCTTATGTCTACATTATCTGCCGAATTCTGAATTTGGAAGATGGCTACTTTAGACCTTTCCCATGCATGTTTTTAGTGTCTTGGATTTTTCTTTATTCAGCTTAGTTCTTTTTAGTCTCTTGACTTCGCGGTTCAGGCCAAATGCAGGGTTTATTGCTTTTCCACCAAACTTCCATGCTCCAAACCAACTTCCAATTTAAATAATTAAATAATCCAACTAAATAGAATGGTCTTTGTTTATCTCATCTAAATGCGTTAAGCCTCAACGACTTTCAAAAACGTGCACAGTCATCGGAAATTCTTGTATATATTTTACTTGGGTGTCTAGTGTTTCATAAATACAATCCAAATTCACGGAAGAGGGAAAAGCCTGAATAAGCATGGCCTTAATTAAGACAAAGTGGTGCTTTCTCTGTACTTCTTCCAAGAGGATGGAGCCGCAGCAACGTTTCCAACATGGGAGACGTCATTCCTATGGGAACAACATCAAATTTCTGTACAGGGGGCGCCTGGGTGGCTTAATCGGTTAAGCGCCAACTTTGGCTCATGATCATGATCTTACGGTTGTGAGTTTGAGCCCCGTGTTGGGCTCTGTGCTGACAGCTCAGAGCCTGGAGCCTGCTTCGGATTCTGTGTCTCCCCCTCTCTCTGCCCCTCCCTTGCTCATACCTGTCTCTCTGTCAAAAGTAAATAAACATTAGAAAAAAATTAATTGAAAAAAATAATAAAATAAAAAAATAAAAAGTTTCTCTACAGGCTTATGAATGACCCTCTTCCCCGAGAGGCCTCACTATTTGCCCAGTCCAGTGCCTTCTTTTCAGTCCCGATTTTTCTGGTTATCTGAACACTTCGATACTACTAGATACTCTCTTCTCCACGGTGTTTAGACACCCCTCTCCCTGGCTCTGCTCTTTCCCCCGACTCTGTAATTCAGTCTCCAGGATGGCGTAAATCAAATAAAGTCAAGATACAATTATGATACCATTCTTAATGTTTGCATTTTTGAAATGTGTTTTTAATTTTAAAGGTGATTTCTTTCCTCTTATTTCTCCTTGGGCTAAAAGAGCTGACTTTTCATTTTCTTACATGCAATAAGTGTAGTCGCCTGATTCTGTCTGTTTGTTTATTTGTTGTTTGTATCTACTTAATTCCAAAAGAGAGGTAGGGTGGTTTTACAATCAAAGGCACAAATATGACAAAGCCAATTAAAAATGATTGAAGTAGAAAAATAAAAATAGAAATGATTGAAGTAATAAAAGTCTATTAATAAAAAAGAGAAGGCATAAATATAATTGGTATGCTAAGAAGGGAGGGGAAATGGAATCATGTTAAATATTTAAGCCACATAATGCAGAGAAAGAACGGAAGGCAAAACCATGAATGAAGAACAAGGACATAAATAGAAATGTGGTAGATATTAATCCAGCTGTTTCAATAATTAAAAGGCACAGACTGTCAGTAGATCAAAACCCAAGACCCAATTACATGTCTTTTATAAAGAACCCACTTTAAGTCTGAAGACATATATAGATTAAAAGCAAAGCGATGAAGATAAATACACCTTGCTAACCCTAATCAAAAGAAAACAGAAGTAGCTGTATTAATTTCAAACAGAGTTATCAGGAACAAAGAAAAGCATTGGGGTGCCTGGCTGGCTCAGTCGGTAAAGCACGTGACACTTGATTTTGGGGTTGTGAGTTCGAGCCCTGTGTTGGGTGTAAAAATTACGAAGAAAGAAACTTAAAAAAAAAAAAAGCATTACATAATGATAATAAAGCCTATCTTACAGTATTTAAATATATGAGACAGAAACTGATAGAACGACATGGAGAATAAGATAAATTAGTGGATTTATTGCAGTTGGAGACTCCAACACTTGCCTATTAGAAACGGATATGTCAGGAAATCAGTAATGATGTAATTGAACTCAAGCACATCGTCAATCAACTGGACGCATCAGACACCTATGAACCACTTCATCCAATGCCAGCAGTCTACACATCCTTCTCAGGCTCACCTGGAACAGTCATCAAGATAGACCGCACTCTGGGCCATAAAACACACCTTAATAAATTCTTAAAATATGGAAATAATACAATGTCTATTTTCAGATCATAATGAAATTAGGCTAGCAGTCGATAACAGCAAGACGGCCAGAAAATCCTAAAATACATGAAGATTCAACAACACACATCTAAATAACGCATGGGTCAAAGAAGACCTCTCAAGAGAAATTTTTAAAATATTTTGAAGGAAGTAAAAATGAAAACACAACTTACCAAAGTTTACAGGGTGCGGCAAAAGCTTTGCTTCGAGGAAATGTATAGCATTCAATGAATATGTCAAAGAAGAAGAAAGATCTATGATATAAAAATCGAAATCTAGATAGATCTATATTTAGATCTAATGTCTAAAAATCGGTAATCTAAGTTTTTACCTTAATCAACTAGACAAAGAAGAGTAAATTAAATCAAAAGTAGGAAGGAGAAAAGGAATCATAAAAATTAGAGCAGAAGTCCTTGAAATTGAAGGCAAGAACTCAACAGAGAAAAGCAACAAAACCAAAAGCTGATTCTTTGAAAAGATCGATAAAATGCACAAGCCTCCATTCAGGCTAAGAAAAAGTAATATGGTCAAAATTCCAAAAGAGAAGACTTTAATGATTAAGACTATAAATTCAGAACTCCACCACTAACTCTATCAAAATATTGTAACTGTTACGAATTAGACGTTTCCAGGGCTCCCGGGTGGCTCAGTTGGTTAAGCACCTGACTCTCGATCTCATACTGCACTAACAGCATATAGCCTGCTTGGGATTTCTCTCTCTCTCTCTCTCTCTCTCTGTCCCTCTCCTGCTCATGCTCTCTCTCAAAAATAAATAAATGAACTTAAGAAAAAGTTGTTCTGGTGATTTGGGCTCTTAATAAAAAAAAGAATTATGCATTTCCATTCCATTTGACTTTAATAAATGATCATTTATTAAATATAATTTAATAATAAATGATGGTTTATTATGGAAAAAAGTATTTTACCAGAAGCTTAGATTGGGTTACAAATAGTACATTTACAGATAAAATATGGTTCAGAAATTTCTTCTTTTAAATTTTTTTTTAACGTTCATTTATTTTTGACAGACAGAGAGACAGTGCAAGAGCAGGGGAAGGGCAGAGAGAGAAGAAGACACAGAATCCGAAGCAGGCTCCAGGCTCTGAGTTGTCAGCACAGAGCCGGACGAGGGGCTTGAACCCACAGACCGTGAGATCATGACCTGAGTCGAAGTTGGCCACTTAACCGACTGAGCCACCCAGGGGCCCCAGAAATTTCTTTTAAAAGAAAAAAAATCCTACGGGACACTATGTCTCTGGTACAGAGTCATAATATTTTAGAAAACTTAAAGCTTTTGATGTTTGATCAGTGACGTCGAACTGTGTTGTGTCTCTCTTGCTTGTCTAACTTCCTGTAAATAAACCTGTTGTGTTTTCATCGTTTATCTGACTTGCTCTTCTGTGTTCCATTTTGCAATAAGCTGTCTCCAGATGAATTTTAGGTTGTGAACCTCAAATTTTATTAAGTGAAGTGATTTTAGAAAGCATTGTATTTTTCAACATGAGAATTCATCCTGCCTTAAAAACTGGATTTAATCATAACTAAATATTCATGCAGAAAGTAATTAGTACTTTGTGAACTCTTCCTTAAACTACACGTCGCTAATTTCCTAGCTTGGGTAGGATCCTTGAAGGAGTGATTTATAGTTTCTTCCATTTGCCAAGTTGAAAGTATTTTACTATTTTCTGTTTCTTTGAATGGCAATCAGAGTTATTTATCACTCTCACACACACAAAACGTAAAGCTGAGTTTTCTTCTCTTTTGCTTTCTGCATCTCTCGCTTTTATTTCCCTAAGCTTTGCTTTTCTTTCCATGAAAACACATGGTTTCAGATGTTGATATCCTTTTGATCTTCTTCATTATGTCTTGATTTAGCTTCCGGGCATGGGAATTTTGTGTGCTGGGTATATCTGTTAAATTCCTTATAAATGACTTAATATGAAATCTGTTTTGATACGTAACTTTTGGTACTGATTTTTTTTTAAGTTAAGAGATTCAGGCAAATGGTTGTCCTTGTCTTCTGGATCCCAAACAAATCCTAGCTTTCTTTAAATACAGGGGCATAAGGGGGCACCTGGGTGGCTCAGTGGGTTAAGCGTCTGACTTCGGCTCAGGTCATGATCTCGCAGTTTGTGGGTTTGAGCCCCACGTAGGGCTCTGTGCTGACAGCTCAGAGCCTGGAGCCTGCTTTGGATTCTGTGTTTCCCTCTCTCTCTGCCCCTCCCCTGCTCTCTCTCTCTCTCTCTCTCTCTCTCTCAAAAATAAACATTAAAAAATCGTTTTAATATACAAGGGCATAAGAATTGAACAGGGCACATGCTTTACATGTAGACTCCTGGGCGCTGTCCCCTGGAGACTGTCATTCGGAAGCCTGGAGCTGGGGCTGTGAATCCTCCCTGGACCTGACAGGCATGTGGATTCCACAGAATGGAAACCTTGGAGCCCCAGGCATGTTTGTCATCTCTTCCAGAATGGGCTCACCCTTTCCTGCTGGATGACCGGGGGTGACACTTCCATACCAGCAATGTCTCCTTGAGGCTGGCTTGCGACTTGGACAAGACAGCTCCTCCAACCACTCTTGCTTGGTTGAGCCCTGGGAGTGAGGCTCAACTCCCAGCCTGGTGTGTTCCCTGAGGTTCTGTCTGCTGTGACCCCTAAGCCTGTCTCATAGCGTGGCTACACCGCCCAGGGCTTTCTCAGGGGTCTCTGCTCGGCCTCATGACTTCTCCTAACTGCCCCTTGGCTCGGATTTCCTAGTTCATTGATTAGCCAAACATTAACTAGATTCAGCCAGTTTTTAGCCTCTGCCATGTTACTTATAAGCTCTTGGTTTCCTCTAATTTTCTTTTTTAAAAAGTTTTTTTAATGTTTATTTATTTTTGAAGGAGAGAGAGAGAGCATGAGTGAGGGAGAGGCAGAGAGAGAGGGAGACACAGAATCCGAACCAGGTTCCAGGCTCTGAGCTGTCAGCACAGAGCCTGACATGGGGCTCAATCTCACAAGCCATGAGATCATGACCTGAGCCGAAGTCGGATGCCCAACCGAGTGAGCCACCCAGGCGCCCCAGTTTCCTCTAATTTTCTAAAACGTATATGAAAAGTTGGCTATGTCTTGTCACCTCTGCATAGAGTTGTCATTCATGCAAAGGGCCTCTCTAATAACCATCTGGCTGTTGACTGTCAGCAGGCATCCCTCAGCAGCTGTTAAGTTGGAAACCCACTTGTGAACGTGTCATACCAAAGCCCATTCATCCTAAGGGAAGAGGCATTAGGAACCAGAGGCATTTGGTTAAGTCAATGAAAGATGGACTCGATTATGCTGCCATCTGTGTCACAGACCTGGCTGCAATCCTTCCCTGCTCGTCTATTATTTGCAGACATTAATATTGTTTGACAACTGCCTAGCTTCTGAAATAAATCATTGCCTCATTTTTTACCCAAGCGTTGCCGTGAACACATTTGTACATTTATCATGCATTTAAAAGGTGACCGTTTTCACTAAACATCTGCTTGGAAAACATGGCGTCCATGGTTGTACAGATAAAGTAACTCTTGTGTCCTTTCAATAAAACTCTATCGGCGAAGCCACATTGTTGACCTCCTCCCCACGACAGGTCCTACAGTCCTGCAGGGGCACAGAGGAGAGAGGAGTTTCCAACATGCGCAGTGACAGTGCACAGAAATCTGGGTTCCCACAGGCTCGGGAACAAGTCGCGTCATTACCTCACCTAAATATTCGAAGCTGAGATTCATCTGTTAGAAATGACGCCCCAAACAGCATTCACCTCGCTTCTGAAAAAGAAGTTTCCTCTAGAGGACTCCGTGACAAGAGAAAAACTAGGTAGCATTTGTTAAACTTTGATACAGGTCCAGATAATACAAATGTAGTCTTACATCTAAGATAAGGTGATACGGTAAGATGAGAGGAGATAACATAAGATGCCGTATCTTGGTGGCTCTGAGGTTCCCACCTTCCAATGTAGGCTCCAGGTAAAATGCCACATTGAGCACTTAATATGAAACTCTGAGCCCTCTCTTTCTTAGATCGTGGGTACTCTTTTTTCTTTTAGTTTTTTCTTTCTTTTTATTTTTTTTTAATGTTTATTTTTGAGAGACAGAAAGAGACAGAGCAAGGGAGGGGCAGAGAGAGAGGGAGACAGATCTGAAGTGGGCTCAAGATCAAGAGAGCTTGATGCAGGGCTCGAACCCACGAACTGTGAGATTACGACCTGAGGCAAGTCGAACTCTTAACTGACTGAGCCACCCTCGGCGCCCCATCTCTTGCGAATGTTTTTGACCTGATAGTTATTTAGAAGTGAATTCTTTAACTTCCACATATGTTTAGATTTACCAAATTTCTCTTTGTTGCCAATTTCTAATTCTATTACAGTCAGAGAACATTCTGGTATTTGTTTTCTGCATCACTCCTGTCTTTTGAGCCTCTGTTTTTCTGCTCGCTGCCGCCTTATGTGATAAACTTATTTTTTGCAGCATTCTAAGACTATGTTGATTCTTAACTACATTTTTGAGGTTTTTTTTTTAATGGTTGCCTAATTTCAAAATACAATACATCAATTAATTTTGAACAGCAGAATCGCTGTTCCATCTTCTATCATCTCTGGTTAGAAGTCAGCCGTTCATCCTATCGAGGCTTTCCAGTGTGTGAGCAGTCATTTCTTTTTCTTGCTGCTTCTGCGACTTTCTCTTTATCTTTGCATCTTTTTACCATGATGCGCCTATGCGTGGATCTCTTTGTATTTATTTCTTTGGGATTTTTTGTGCTTCCTGGTAAGATGTTGGCCATTATTTCTTGAAATATGTCTGCTTCTTTTTTTCCTCTCTTCTCTCCTTTGAGGCTGCTATTACAGATTGGTGCACTCAGTGGTTTCCCACAGGTTTCTCCCGTTTAGATTTATTTTATCATTTTCCTATGTTCCGCAGATATGGTCATTGCTATTTATTTATATGCTAGTTCCCTGCTTTTCCTTCACCATCTTGACTTGACATTGAACCCCATAGGTGATTTTTTTATTCCAGTTATTATCCTTATCCAACTGCAGAAATTCCCTTACATTCTTTTTACAAAAAATAAATTCTACCTCTTGTAGAATCTCTATTGGTTTATTCACATAGAGATTATCCTCACATTATAATTCCTTAAGCCCGGTTTATTTTACTTGTTTGAACATATTTGTAATAGCTTCTTTGAAGTCTGTCCTAAGTATAACATCTGGGAATATATGAACGGATTTTTTTCCCTTTAATTTTGAGTGTGGGCTCTGGTTCCTTCTTTCTTTTCATGTTTTTAACTAGACGTGATGCAAAGCAGAAGACATCGGAATGGCATAGTCAAAGTGCTGAGAGATGAGCCATCAAGAGTTCTATTTCCAGAAAAACGTTCCTTCGGAACCAAAAGTGAAATAAAGGCATGTCCGGACCATCAAAGGGTGAAGGGATTTATTGCTAGCAGAATTGAGCCAGAAATACCAAAAAGAAGCCTTTTGGTCTGAGAAAAAAATTTATATCAGATGGCAACTTGAGTCCATAGGAAGACATGGAGAGCCATGAAAATGGTTACTATGAGGGTTAATATGGAATATTCTAGAAGTGATTTTTCTTATTTCTTTTCTTAACTACTTTAAAAAGCATGAGATTGTGTAATTATAACACTACATTATTGGACTTACACAAAAGTCAAATATGTATGCCAATTATATGACAGAGCTAGGTTTGTGAATGGATCTATACAGAGATTCTGCTGTTCAAAGTTAATCAGTGTATTGTATTTTGAAATTAGGCAGACAAATAAAATAATGTCCTTTTCTTTGCTATTCTCTACTTTCCAAACTTTAATAACTTTTAACTGGTCTGTCTCAATTGACATTTTCAGTCTCTTAAACTCTCTTTTACTTAATTTTCTATTTCTTAATATCACTGTACTGTGTTCAGAGTGTAATCCTAATTCTAGCCATAATACATTAAATCTCATTTCAGAATTATTTTTCAGAATAAATATTGAAATTATAAATTCTATTATAATGGACTAATTCTACTAATTTTCTATTCATCTCCTATTTTGAGGTTTACCTGGTTTTTATTTCAATGTCATTTTATATTGAATTTACAATTACATTTTGCATTACATTTCCAATATGTCCAATGACTATTTTTGTATTTTGTGACCCAACATTGATATGACAATGGTATTTCATTAGCGTGGTTGTTGAAATTAAGGAGAGGAATTAGTTTCATTTATGAGTTAATATATATGTATCTCATGGAGACATCTCCTCCATGAAATAAGGAGGCCGAAATTATCATCCAGGGAGATTATGAGATCTTACACCATCTGGAAAATTTCATGACTTGGGAGGAAAGTGTTAAGATTCCGCAGAGCATAGAAAGGAGCGTTTCATTAAATTTTATCAAACTCTCAAGAGAAAAGGAAGAACCCTCTAAGAGTTCCCTTGTATTGTAGTTTTAATTATCATGCCAGGGTTTTGCTTCTGATGTGGACACATAATCACAACGAGGAAACGAACGCCGGGAATTCACAAAAATGCCAGTCTCGTCAGAGTAATATCTCGGTGCCAGGCCTGGAAATAAAAGCCATTCTGTTGGCTTTGAACAACATAAGAGCCACATGAAGGGTCTTCTCATTCAACCCCGAGCCTCGCGAGGCCTTCAAGTGAACGACATGTAGATCATCCACAGCTCTTAGATTTCTTCTTGGACGGCTGAAGACTGTCTTGTCGAGCTGCTGCACCTGTAAAGCATTCGGGCTTCGAAGTCACACCAGCGAGCTTTCAATCCGCATCTGCGGCAGGATTCCAAATGAGACGCTGTCTGAGCATGTGACTTGGTGTCAAAAAACCCACCAAGCTTATTTGAACTCAATAATAAACCTTTCTAAACCAACCAGCGTGTCAGTCTTTTGGCAGAAATTATAATTTCTATCAGTGTTGAGAAATGTACTCCCCGAGGGTCCATTGTCAAAGTCACATACGTCAAGGATTAAAGCAGCCATCCCCTCCCCTCCCCCACGCAGATGTGGTCCCACGTGGACCAGTAACGTGAGAGCTCTGTAACAATATTGTATTCAGGGTGAATAAATTATTTATTTTTTTCAAATGAACGAAAGACATTAATTCTTCAGGCATTGCCCTTGAAAAAGAATTTTTGATGGAGAAATTTCCAGGCTTATTGTTGACTTTGTTCACCGCCAACTCTGAAAGTAATGATTTCAGTCATTAAATTTAAGCTGACTTGCAGGAAGCAGAAAACTTGGGCTTGCTCACTCACGGTTCAGGTTTTAGTTTTGCTGAGTGCAGATATTGACTGAAAAACTTCCATGGAGAGGAGACACCTTCTATTTTATCTCTGTCTTGACCCTTTGCGACAGGAAAGCCAAAAACAAAAACCGAAAAACAAAAGCCAAATAGTTTGTAAATCAGAGGTGTGTTTTTTTCTGTTTTGTCGTCGTTGCTGCTGGTAGTGATGGTGGCGATGTTATTTTTCTGGTCTATTCAAATTTAACAATCTCCTCTGTCACTTTATAAAGGTACTATTAACCTTATTAAATTCTTATCCTTGAATTGATTTTAGTAATCTATGTGCAAAAATGAAGCAAAGAATGCAGTATTAGCAACCAACCATTAATTACATTCTAAGCTTACTTCTACCGAGGGGGAAAGCTCCCGGCAAACACCTGGCTTCTCCAAGCTTTTCCCATCGTACTAAAAACTTGGATGTTCCCCCACATTCTAAGCAAAACTAAATGCCATGTGGAGCCTCAGAACACACACAAAAAACAAAAAACAAACAAAAAACCCCGATACGCTGGTGAGATCCCAATAAGTCCGTAGTTTAACTAGTCGTGTCCGATCCACGCTAGCCTCTTTATACTGGTGTTGGCAAACACTGGCTGGCTAAGACAACATGGGGGGAGCTGGACTAAGGGCAGACTGGAACTCTGCTGTCTTTGCAACTTCCCAGCAAATCTTAAAATCTCCAGAATAAAAAGTTATTAAAAACAAGTTCTGTCGGCCTTTTATCAACTCCTAAAGACTGGTGCCAAGGCCTTGATGTTTCTTTCACTTCTCTGTTCTTTTTCATTTTATACTGAAAATCCTGGTGGCAAGCATTTGTCATCTAGATATGACAACTGTGAACATCTTACCATAATTGTGTCTTCTAATTCTTGTTTGGGAAGAAATATTTTAAAGGAAATTATGGACATTATGACACTTTCTTTCTCAATATTTCCATTGGCAACTTTAAAACGTAGAATTTTTTTCAAGATAGCTGAAATGTGGGCACCTAGGTGGCTCAGTCAATTAAGCGTCCGACTTCAACTTTGGCTCCGGTCGTGATCTTGCAGATCATGGATTCAAGCCCCACATCAGGCTCTGCACGATTCAACACAGTCACAGCCAGAACTCTACCAACTTCCTTTGTGGATATTGGCAAACTAATTCTAGCATTTATATGGAGACCCAGAATAGCCAACATAAAGTGGAAAGGAGAGGAAAAAAAGTTGGAGGATTGACACGATCCTAGTTAAAGACTTTGTATGAAGGCGCACTAATCAAGACCTTGTGGTATTGATGTAAAAACGGACGGATCAATGGAACAGAAGAGAGCACAGAGATAGACCCACAAAAATACACTCAACTACTGACATGGCTCATGATGTAGGTGGTTCATAGTGGCTTCGTGGATTGTAGCAAATGTACCACTCTGGGGCGTAAGGTTGGTAGTCGGTGAGGCTGTGCATTTATGGGGATAGAGGGTGTACGTAATTCTCCGTACTTTCTCTTGCTGTGAACCTAAAACTGATCTAGAAAGTCTTTTTTTTAATTATATATTTTTATTTTATTTTAAGAGAATGAGCACAAACAAAAACATAGAAAATGATAATGACCTATAATAATATGTGAGGATTAAGATGGCTTAAACCTATGCCAACAAGATGTTATAATGAACATATTTTAAATAAAATTATTAGATAAATAAGAAGACGGTAGGTGACATTTAACTAGAAAAAAATCACTGAGAAAACAAGGCATTAAGATGAATGGTTGGGGGCACCTGGGTGGCTCAGTGGGTTAAGTAGCTGACTTCGGCTCAGGTCATGATCTCGAGGTCCGTGGGTTCGAGCCCTGCGTCGGGCTCTGTGCTGACAGCTCAGAGCCTGGAGCCTGCTTTGGATTCTGTGTCTCCCTCTCTCTCTGCCCCTCCCCCACTCATGCTCTGTCTCTCTCTGTCTCAAAAATAAATTTAAAAAATTTAAAAAAATTAAAAAAAAAAAAAAGACAAATGCTTGTGACTCATCTTACCTGACGGCCTTTAGCTACCCTCGGACACCTCGCCGGTCCCTGACTCACCCGCACGATGCACACGTGACAGGTGGGCCGCATGGTTCAGCCTCTAGCACGATAATTTGCATCTGTGGAAATCAGCCGCTTATAGACTCTAACTCTGCAAAAATCACAGGAATTGGTTTCACGGATTTAAGAGCCCCTGAAATAGCTTCCTTAATGTATAGCCCGAGCGTGAAAACATTAATCGGCAAGAATAAAAATTACCTGGAAGAGATCTATTTTCTATGAGTGGAAAATGCCCTGAGTATCTACCCCTCCCAACTGCACGGCATTGTGGGGCCCCTGGAAACTTCCACAGACAGGGTACAGATTTCTCCTCAGAATTTACTTGTGTCCCTGATGGGATTGTGAGACTCAGGACCAGAATCTGTGCACGTTCACACAGATCCAGACTTGCACCACACTGTGAGACTCCAGCCCCACCCTCTACCTTCCCACCAGAAAAAGCTCAGTGCTGTTGTCCTTCCGCTGGTCTCTGTTCCCCCCTGGGGCTGTGCTTTGTCTCTGATCTGCTGACCGTCAGGCTAGGCTCAGTGCCGTGGGCGAGGACAGCCTCTCTGGCTGCCGGAGAGTGGGCTCACTGTCTCTCAGGTCGCGGTGGCCACCGGGTGTAAGGTCAGCCAGGGTTCCCACACCACGTTGTCACATTCTGCAGTACTGGGGTCAGTACTTCAACAGAAGAGGGGCGCCGGGGTGGCTCAGTCTGTTAAGTGTCCATCTCCTGGTTTTGGCTCAGATCATGATCTTGCGGCTTCGTGGGTGCACCAGGCTCTGTGCTGACAGCCGGGAGCCTGCTTAGAATTCTTTCTCCCTCTCTCTTGCTCCTCCCCAAGTCACACTGTCTCTGTGTCTCTCAAAATAAATAAATGAACTTTCTAAAAAAATAAAAAAAAAAAAAGAACTTCTTCAAAAGAATTTTGGGAGATGCAAAACCCATACCGCCTAGGGACCAGTCCACTGGCAGAAGCCTTAGGATCATGCAAATTCTATCCTATTTTGGCTTGACCCTCAAGTCTTAACGAACTGATTTTCTCACATAGCATTCTGGAAAGGCCTCTTTGTCCAGTCCACACGATTTTGGCAGAGAAGAGATCATATCGGGAGATAAAAAATAAACCTCTGGGCAGGTGTAAAGAAGTCGAAATCACAGGGGACACCAACCATCTTCCTCCGGCACGTGATAGAGTCTAGGCTCTGGGGTAGGCACAGGCAGATTCACACGGTATGAGGTTTAGACTGACTTGTGCTGGGGTAACAACAAATACCAATCTTAACCTCAGTAGCTTGACAAAAGAAAAGTCCATTTTTTTTTTTGCTTCTGCAGACTTCATTGTGATTCTGAGCAAATCTCCAGGGCGACCAGGCTCCACGCAGCAGCTCAGCCTGGCCACGGGCTCAAGATGTGTTTTCATTTCACACAAAGCCTCGGGTTTCCTCTGACAGAAAAATAATACAGGGAGCTTCTCCAGCTTCTCGGGGCTTTGGTCCAGAAGCGACAGAGGTCACCTCCAGTCATAACCTGTTGGCCTGAACGGTTCAGGAGAGTCGATCGATCTGGCCAGTCCCGGGGAGCACAGTGTTTTATGTTTTGGGAAAAGGAGGAGAATTGGAAATACTCAGGAGCTCTAGAAATGTCACCACATCCGCCAAACACTCTCTACCCAGTTGCGAACTGCTTTCCTAAAATTAAATCCAGCTTGCTGACTCCATCACAGAAAGTAATATCTCCCCTCACGCCATAATTACAGGTGTGTGCAAATGCGTGCTGTCCCTTGGGGACAATGCATAAAATACAGAAAAGGACAAAGAGACCAAATACTAGTATTTGCACCAATTACTCTTAACATTCTGTCATACTGGCAGCCTGTCTTCTTATTTTTTTATTGTGTATTTGTTTTTGAAAGAGAGACACACAGACAGAGTGCGACCATGGGAGGGACAGAGAGAGGGAGACACAGAATCCGAAGCAGGCTCCAGGCTCTGAGCCGTCAGCACAGAGCCCAACACGAGGCTCAAATCCATGAACCACGAGATCATGACCTGAGTCGAAGTCAGACGCCCAACCAACCGACCACCCGAGCGCCCCCTATCTTATAAAATATACACAAAACATTGTAGAGAGAGCTTGAGTTTCCATTCCATGACCATTTTGCTCCCCATCTTTCTGAATCTGTCCCCTGTGCTGCCTAGACACTTATCTCCTCCTCCTTTGCTAACTTTCTTTCTTTTGTCCAATTTGATCGGTTTTATGCTTTTGGAGAAGGAGTTTGGGATCTGAGACCCTTTTAGAAAATTTCTAAATTTTCACCATCGTTGGTGCTCTTGTCTCCACTTTCATTTCAGTTACCACCCGAGTGCCAGTGACTTTCCCCTGACTCCTCCCTCTTGTCACCACCCTGACTGCAACATCCAACTCATGACACCAATCTACACCCGTGGACATGTCATAAACATCTCAGACTTAATGCGGCCAAACAGAACTCCTAACTTCCATGTCCCCAAACCCAGTTCCCCCGCCACCTCCCCCATAGAGCAGGACACACTCCCTTCCTCAAGCCAGAAAACAGGAGATTTTCTTAATTCTTCTCTTTTCCTTGCCCATTCTGACTTAACTCAATCTATTTGGGCATTTCCCCAAACCCCACACCTGTCCACATCTCTCCCTGTCCAACCTCATCACTCAGGTTCGACCACTTAACCTGCAGCTTGGACTCTATAATAACCTCCTAGCGAGACTAACCACCATGATTCTTTATAAACTGTTCTTCAAGCAGCACCCAGAGGGAGTCTTTACAACATGAATTATGTCCTATCACTCTTTGCCTCGTAGGCTTCCGGACCTCCTACTGTCCTTCAAATGGAAGTCATCTCTCTTTGCTGGCACAGCCCACAGTCGCTGTGATCTGCCTCGCCTTTCTCTCCTGTCCTTCTCCCCTCTCTTCACGTGCGCCAGCCGGGCTGGCCTCTTACTTGAGTTCATGGCACCTGGTGCTCCCTCTACCTGCAATGCTCCTTCCCTTGGTTTGAATGTGGTTGGTGCCTTCTCATGCCACCTTCCTCTGGATCTGCCCAGCTTCCCATTCTGAAGCAGCCCTGCAGTCTCTCTTGAGCACATGACTCTATCCTGTTTCTTCGCCATCCGATATTGTTCTGTGTTTACAAGTGTCCATCCATGTCCCCGTTCTAACAGGACAAGCTCCGTGTGCCCTTTCCTGACTTCAGCACCCTCTCCCCAAGACCTCATTAAACAATTATGGAGTAAGTGAAATCTTTCCTCCATAAAGAGGCAACCCTACCATGAATTTGATGTGTAACTTTTCGGTATATTTTAATACTCAGATATATGGATATTTATAGACCATAAATCATATTATTTTTATGTTATGGATTTATGGAAGTTACATAAAAGAACATCTTTTGGGGTGCCTGGGTGGCTCAGTCAGTTGTGTGTCTGACTCTTGATTTTGGCTCAGGTCATGATCTCACAGTTTGTGGGTTGGAGCCCCACACAGTGTGCAAAGCCTGCTTGGGATTCTGTCTCCCTCTCTCTCTGCCCCTCCCCTGCTCGCTCTCTATCTTTTTCTCTCAAAAATAATAAATAAATAAACATTAAAAAAAAGAACAGCTTTTAAAGAGTAAGTGTTATATTACTAAAATCTATTGGGGCAGGTACATATACGTATATGTCTACATAAACATATATACAAATATATATATTTTTAAGTGTTATAATGTGCCCTATTTTTAGGATTCTGCCTTCGTCTAATTCAGCTGTTGCTTTGTTAAGGAAAGTTTAAGTCGTCGCCAGTATTCATTGTTAATATGAGGCTGCCACGGATATTTTTTCATGCCTCCATGGGCTCACGCAAGAGTTTCCATGGGAAATACACCAAGAAACAGAATGGCCACGTCATAGTAAAACATGGAAATCCGCACGTCGGTTTTACAGGGGTACTGCCAGAATGATAGTTTCTTGTTTATGTGAAGGTTTCCCACGATGACCATGAGTTCCTGGAGGGAGGTGGTGACTCATATCTTACTGACGCTCACTTTCAGAGGATTAACCACGGGCCTGGCAGGCGTTGGCTGCTCCACGAAAGTATATGGGATGCAGCTGGATATATGCAAACCAGCGACCCATCAGTCTTAGCCAGATTGTTTCTTCTCTCCAGAAGTTAGCGCGCCAAAGCTCCTACTAATACAAACTTCTAAGCTGCCTCTCTGGTTCCAATTTCTTTTCCACCTTCCTTTAATATCTTTTTTCTTTTGTTTTCTAAGCTAAATAAAGGATATGAAGAAAAAAATGCATTTCGTTTTGTCTTCTGTCTGCTTATGTTTCAAGTGATTTCCCCTTTTCGACTTCAGATTATTGAAGTGACTTCTTTGTTGGTATCAATCGGGTCATTGAGCAAAGTATTTACAGCTCCAGGTAAAAATCTGCTTAAATGCCCGTCTCCCAAAATACATTTTATAATGGGAACATTTTCAGCGCGATTCATTTTTTGACGGCATGACGTGAGATTTCCTTCCCTCCCACGAGCCAAAGTTCAAGCTTATCGTTTGCATTCTTACATGTCACTTGCCAGAAGTCACTGCGATGCTGGCGGAAATAAAGAACAGAAAAAATAATAGAAAAATAGAGAGAGGGGAAGAACGCACTCCCCAGAACAGCGTTAGGTGAAGTCCTAATATGCTCCAGTTTCGCTTAAAAACAACCACCTCAAGACGTTATCTTCAAAAAATAAGTCACACAAATCGACTTATATATAAAGTATAAAGAATTTTCAGATATTTTAGAACCTGTATCATGCCATTTAAAATATAAGTCGATCCTCTGGAATGAGGAGGGAAAATGCATTTGTGAATCTTACTTTCAAAATGGCGAATCTTGGGGCGCCTGGGTTTCTCAGTCGGCTGAGCGTCTGCCTCTTGATTTGGGCTCAGGTCATGATCGCATGGTTCATGCGATCGAGCCCTGTATTGGGCTCTGTGTCAACAGTGCAGAGCCTGTTTGGGATTCTCTCTCCCTCCCTCTCTCTGGCCTTCCCCAGCTTGTACTCTCTTTCTCTCTCAAAATAAATAAATAAACCTTTAAAAAATGGTGAATGTCAGATAGTTCCTCCCCCTAAGTCTCTGCCTTTCCCATCTCTAAATACACTTTTATCTTCGTTTCCTTTTCTTATCCTTTCTTCCCCAATGTTTGTTGAAGTGGGACTGATCATTCACACTTGTCATTTATGAAGGTAGTGAAATGTCACATTTCCTCTAAGTCTCACTCATTCCAGCACTAAAAAAATATCTTTCCCCCTTCTGTGATAGGAATAGCTATTTAACTTGTAGTGAAACTTGTACAGACAATTCTTTATTTCCTATTACTCTATAAAATTGTTGACAGCACATAAATGTCTAGTGAACCAGAGAAGTCAGAGGAAACTCAAGAGATTAGGAAAATAAGAGGCTAGCTCTATCTGCTTAGAGAGTAAGTTCATTGGAGTTATGGAGAAGACAGCGTTGAAGCAACATTAGGTTACAATGGAGGAGTAAGAAAGTGATCATGGAATATAGACTCTCCTTTCCACAAGTTTGTTCACGAGGGAGGTGGAAAGCACTACGGCCCAAATGGATTCCTAAAAATCCCCTTGTCAATTCTGTCAACTTTGTTTCTTTTTTATTTTTTAATGTAGATGAAATTCACACAACATAAAATTAACCATTTTATTTATGTACGTATTTATTTATTTTAATTAATTAATTTTTTTTTTAAGAGCAAGCAGGGGAGGGGCAGAGAGAGAGGGAGTGAGAGAATCCCTACCGGGCTCTGCACTGTCAGCACAGAGCCTGATGCGGGGCTCAAACTCATGAATCATGAGATCATGACCTGAGCCAAAATCAAGAGTTGGAGGCTTAACCAACTGAGCCACCCAGGCGCCCTGAAATTAACCATTTTTAAAAATACAATTTAGTCTCTTATTTTCTTGTTTCCATGTTTTTGCTACTGTGGATCATGCTGCCATAAACATTTGTGAATAAGATTTGTCGGAGTACTTCTTTTCCATTTGGGGGGAAATAGGAGTGGAATTGCTGTATTGACAATTCTGCTTTTCCACAGTGCCGTATCTTCTATGTTCTTACCGGAAATGTACAAGGATTCCAATTTGCCCATATCCTCACCAATACTCATTTTTCATCCAAAAACTATATTATTGAGGTGCCAGAGTAGCTCAGTCAGTTAAGTGTCGACTTTGGCTCAGGTCATGATCTCATGGTTCGTGAGTTCGAGCCCCACATGGGGCTCTCTGCTCTCAACGTGGAGCCTGCTTTGGAGTCAGGGTCTCCCTCTCTCTCTGCCCCTCGCTCACTCATGCTCTCTTTCTCTTTCAAAAATAAATATTAAAAAACAAACATTGAAAAAAAAAAGGCCATCCCAATAGGTGTGACATGGTGTCTCATTTTGGTTTTGATTTGCATTTCCCTAGTGACTAATGATGTTGAGTATATTTTCATGTGCTTGTGGGCTATTTGTAAATTTTCTTCGGAGAAATGTCTGTTCAGGTACTTTGCTCATTTTTTAATTGGGTTGTTTGTCTAGTTTTGGTTAATTGCAAGGGTTCTTCACGTGTTCTGGATGACGGACTTTCACCACACGTATTATTTGCAAATATTTTCTCTTATTCTCTGGAGTGTCCTTTCACTTTCTTGATAACGCCCTTAGATGCCGCAATGGTTTTGATTCTAATGGAGTCCAATTTATCTATTTATTCTTTTGTTGCTTTTTTTAGGTGTCAGATCTGAAAAAAAAAAACCACTGCCAACTTTAAGTTTGCAAATATTCATCCTTCTGCTTTCTTTGAATAGTTAAGTTGAAAGGACAAATATGAGCCTTCCAAATTTTCTCTCTCTCGCAGAAATTGTACTGAATCTTTAGGGCCTTTTGAGTAGTATTGCCATCTCAAAAATATTTAGTCTTCCAATCCCTGAATATGGGATATCTTTCCATTTATTTAGGTCCTCTTTCATTTCTTTCAACAATCATTTGAAGTTTCCAGTGTACAAATTTATATCTCCTTGATTATATTGTTCCCAAAGTATTTTATTCCTTTGGATGCTGTTATAACTTGAAACTCTCTTTTTTGGACTGTTCTTTGCTAGCATATAGAAATACGACTGATTTTTGTGTGTTCACCTTGTACCCTGCAATTTTGCTGGTTTCAAATGATCAGATAGAATAGATATTTGGCGATGCTTTAGGATTTTGTATATATAGGACCATGTCATCTATAAGTAGGGATAGACTATATCTTCCTTTACAATTTGAATGTCCTCTACTTCCTTTTGCCTTGCCTAATTGCTCTGGCCAGAACTTCCAATACCATGTTAAGTAGAAGTAGCCAAAGGAGACATCCTTCTCTTGTTCCTGACCTTAGAGAAAAAACTTTGAGTCAGTCTTTCGCCACTGAGTAAAATGTTAGCTGCGGGTTTTTCATACATGGGGTTTATTGTATTAAAGGAATTTTATTCTATTTCTACTTTAAGTGTTTTTATCATTAAAGAATGTTAGATTTTATCAAATACGTTTTTCTGCATAAAGTAAAGTGACTATGTGTTCCTTTTTGCCTTTATTCTATTAACGTAGTATATTTCATTTATTGATTATCCTATGTTGAGCCATCGTTGCTTTCCTTGGATAATACCATCTGGCCATGGTGTATAATTTTTTTTTTAAGTTTATTTGGGAGCTCCTGAGTGGCTCAGTCAGTTAAGTGCCTCACCCTTGATTTCACGTCAGGTTATGATCTCACGGTTTATGGGTTTGAGCTGTACGTTGGGCTCTGCACTAACAGTCCAGAGCTTCCTTGGGATTCTCTTTCTCTCTCCCTCTCTCTTTGCCCTCTCCTGTTTACTCTCTATCTCTCTCTCAAATAAACTTAAAAAAAAATAAATGAAGTTTATTTATTCATTTTGACAGAGCGGGGAGGGGCAGAGAGAGAGAGAAAGAGATAGAAGCCCATTCAGGCTCCATGCTCAGCGTGGAGCCCGATGTGGGGCTCGATCTCATGACTGTGAGATCTCTTGACCTGAGCTGAGACCAAGAGTTGGTTGCTTAGCTGACTGAGCCACCCAGGTGCCACTTAGTTTTAAAAAATATTTTCTAACTTTGTTTTGCGCTTATTTTATTGAGGATATTTTGCGTTCATATTGACAAATGATACGGGTCTACGGTTTTCTCAACATGTCTTGGGTTTGGTGTTAGAGGAAAGCTCATCTCGTAGAATAAGTTAGACTATGTTCCCTCTCCTCTAATTTGGGGGAAGAGTTTGAAAAAGATTGGTGTTAATTCTTCTCTTGTTCCTATTTCTGTCTTCCACTCTTTTGCTGCAGTTTCTTTCTCTTTTTTGTGGCTTCAACCGAGCATTATATGATTTCACTGTCTCCCCTTTCTTAGGGTATCAGTTATCCTTCTTTTTAGAAACATCGTTTAGTTGTTGTTCTGGTGTTTGCGATTTACATTTACGACTAATTCAATTCCAATTTCAAATAGCACTACACTACTTCACCGTCAGTGCAAGTACCGTATAGTAACAAAAAATGTCTAATTTGTCCCCCCCATACCTTGTATTATTGCTGTATTTACTCCATTTATACATAGG
Organism: Paguma larvata; assembly: GCA_030068075.1. Classification (NCBI taxonomy): domain Eukaryota; kingdom Metazoa; phylum Chordata; class Mammalia; order Carnivora; family Viverridae; genus Paguma; species Paguma larvata. Next base: position 86,305,749 of record CM057832.1, on the reverse strand, counting down.
CATATATTACCGTATGTTTTTACGCAAACAAAGACATACGTAATTAAATACACTTGCTAGTATTATTTTAAGCAGACTGTTATCTGTTAAAGCAATTAAGGATAAGAAAAAAAAGTTTTATATTTTACCTATAATTGTTCATTCTCCCGTGCTCTTTTGATCTTTATGCAGATCTGAGTTTCTGACCTAGACGACTTTTCTTCTGTCTAAAAATCTCTTGGTGCTGAGAATGACCTCCCGTTGACTTCCAGAGAAGAAACAGAATTCAAGCCTACAACCCCAAGGGATGATTTTTGGCCAACACTGAATTAATAATCAGCTTAAAAGCTACTTCTCCCTCAGGCTCTCCAGGAAGGGAAGAAGCCCTGTCAAGCCCTTGACTTCAGCCCGTGAGCATCTAAGTGGAGAACTGGATAAGCCACGCTGTGCCTCCACTTCTGGCCTACAGAACTGTGAGACTGTGAGGTAAGAAATGGATATTTGTTACCGCAAGTCTCTAAGTTTATGGTAATATCAATGGTGGCAATAGAAAACCGTGCACCGGGGCACTTAGACTGCTCAGTCAGTTAAGCATCTGACTTCGGCTCAGGTCATGATCTCACGGTTTGTGAGTTGGAGCCCCACATCAGGCTCTGTGCTGACAGCTCCGAACCTGGAGCCTGCTTCGGATTCTGTGTCTCCTTCTCTCTCTGCCTCTCCCTTGCTTGTGCTTTCTCTCTCTCTCTCTCTCAAAAATAAACATTAAAAAAAAATTCAAAAAAAAAAACCCCAAAACTCAGAAGCATGGGTACGGTTACATTTTACCTTTGCTTCTAGGATAGTTTCAACCACTTGTGTTAATTATCTATTTTAATCAAAGTCACTAACTTCTGTTTTACAGAGGAAACTGGAGAGTCACACACCATGTTCCTTCATAACGTTTATCTTAAAATCAAGGGTCTTTGTAACCGGGGGAAGTTTGATGAGGATTACAATTGCCTCACTAGATGCTTATAGTTGATGTTTATGGAAGCTGGAAGGTCTAAGATTCATTCCAAAGACCAACGTTTCCAGTTCGGGAATAACAAACCATCGGTACAACATAATTCACATTTGGAAAAACTTAAACACGCATGACCTGATGAGAACATTTTTTTTTTTTTGCTAGGAAGTTAATTACACATGGCTGAGCTGTTTCTAGTATTCAGTGATCATGGTTAGTGTTTTAGTTCCTCTATGCTGTTAAGAAAATTTGCATGAGGGCAGCACCCACCTCCTGGTATTCACACCCTTACCCGATTAACTCTGTTGAGTATCCGCTGGGCTGAGTGACTCGCTTCTAACATAGAGAGTAAGGGAGAAGGGGTGGTGTGGCTTAGAGGCTAGGTCATAAGAGGTAGCATGGCTTTGCCTCTCTCTCTTTCTTGGGTCCCCACAGTGCTCTCCTTGGGGAAGCTAGCCACCATGAAGGACTGCCTGTGCAGAGGTGAGGAACTGAAGGCTCCTGTCTCAGCTAAGGGAGAGACAAGGGGAGTGACTCCTCTATCAACTTTCCAAATTCCCAAAGCCCTGGCCACCATCTTGAAGACAACCTCATGAGAGATCTTGAGCCAGAACCACTCGGCCAAGCCGTTCCCAGATTCCCAGCCCTCAGGAACTGTGTGAACCCTCATGGATTTGTTGTTTGAAGCTGCTGCATACGTTTCGGAATAATTTATTATGCAAAAACAGCTAACTAATACACACGTGAGGGACAATACACCGTCACGACCGGTGGAGAATCTGTCCTTTTTAATATTTTAATTTCTCTACAACACTAAAAACAATCTATATTTTTTATCCCTTTTCTGTTCTTTCATTAAGATCTATAAGAATTGTCAATGGAAGTGCTATTATGCTCAAGATCATTTAAACCAATTTCTCTGGTGTAATTCCCTCTTGAAGATACAAGTGTTTTTATGGGGAGTAGAAAAATGTGATTTCTATTCAGCGAACACATCACTGAAATGTGCTCCTAACCGGCGATCTGACAAAATAGTTTATCTTCTTTATGAACCAAAACCACTACACGTAAAGAAAATCCAAGCACACATTTGTCATTACTAAACGCTTCAACAGGGAAAACAAATAAAATAGAATTTTTTTCCTCTTTCTTGCTCTTTTTGTTTGTTCTTAATTAGGTTTTGTTTGTAGCAACGTTTTACAATGTTGGAAAACGTGCAAAAGAGGATTTAAAAACAATCAAATAATTCCAGATTCCTGGCACACTGCACACGACACAAAAGGAAGAAGCACCTACATAGAAAAAAACCTATTTATTTCCGTCTGTTGTTTACACCGTAAGTAATAGCTTAGTAAGTGGGAACTATTAATTTTAAATGAGAATCCATATGTCCTGGGCCCCAACAGAATTCTATAGTTAAAAATTTTTTTCCCCTTAAATTTTTTTTGGTCTTGACAATGAAAGAATACCCTAGCGTTTTGTTTTCATTTTAATTTCAACCGTTTTACAATAAATTAAGAAGGCGCCCTTGCTTTAATCCTCTGTCACCGTATTGAAGGTAAACGCAATCACGCACGATCATGTTGGGGAATTGACCAGAACAAATAATTTTCCTTTATTCAAACTGGCACTACGTGTGCACAGGAGACGCAAGTTCTAAAATCGTTCACCCATACGCATAGAAGTATTTTATCATTTTCCTTTGCGGAAACAAGTTGTAGCAGGATTTCATGGAAAGAGTTCCGTATAAAACAGGGAGATGAGAATACTAAATGTGAACAAACAAAGATTAATGCAACAATCTCAGTCTGATGCCCTTTTGGTCACTTATTAAATTTACCCCCTTAAATAAGAACAATTTCTTTGTAAATTACTTTCTTTAAGTACTCAAACGACCCCCTGATTCCTGTCCCGTTTTCTTCCAAAAGGTTTACATCAACCAAGGGAAATAACATCAGATTTGGAAAGTGTTGAACAATCTACAAATTTAGGAATCACTGTATTAATTTCTTCAGTCCGAGTGCAAGAGATGTCCTATAGCTTTGGGGAAAGTATCTCTTAATGTAAACTCCACACGACAATTGAAAATTTTTCTTGTGTATTTCGGTATTTTGACATCATTTTTACTGGTTAAAGTACGGTATTAATTTATCTGAATATTTTAACTTGGCATATCTAAATTTATAGATGAAAAAATTGCCACTATCTTTGTTAAGCATATATTATATATCTGGCACTAAGTATTTTTCCTAAGTTATTTTATTTACGAATGAAATTAATGAATGTACAATCGCACAAATTCATGTCAAGACGTCGCCACAATTTATCCAAGTGTAGCGTTTTATTCCCTAACTCATGCCTTTCAGTCCATGTGACCTGTTTATTCACAATGGTTATTTCTCCTCGATTCTCTCCTTCCACGTGTTAGCCCCTCTTCATCCACTCCCAAATGCATTTTACCTATTCAACTCAAACTATTTTTATTTTTTTAATTATTTTGTTTTAATGTTTATTTCTTTATTTTAAGAGAGAGCGAAGGGCAGAGAGAAGGGGAGAGAGACAATCTCAAGCAGGCTCTGCACTCTCAGTGCGGAGCCCGATCTGGGGCACGACCCCACAAACCTTGAGATCATGACCTGAGCCAAAACCAAGAGTCATTTGCTTCACCGACTGGGCCATCTGGGTGTCCCTCAACTCAAACAATTTCTAATGGATTTTTTTAGTGGTTTTTATTTTTTATGACCTTCAAATAATTTCCCACCATCATTTCATCAGACAGTTCCTCTCCGAGGTCAGCTTTGAATAGGCGTGCTCTTTGTGAGGAGAGGTAGTACACGGTTCTCCTGGGTAACAGCCCCACTTTCTCTCCAGAAGCTGGCCGCCAAATTGAAAGGCAGCGTTCCACTTCTTTCTGTGCCCCTGCCAGCCTAACTGCTTGGTGTTAGGAACCTGGAGCTAACATGTCTGGGAAAGGAGTAAAGGGCCCAACTTACAAAAAATCAAACATCATTTCTACTCAGCCTCTCCTTCTCTCCTGCTCTCTATTTCGTCTTTGCCCTATCGTTCTGTCTCCTTGTCACTTTCTTTGTATTTGGGTCTCTGTATGTACCCTCAGCCTCCGCAGTGGGTCCATCCACTTACTCTCCCTAATTTCCACCTCACCTGAGCCTCTTCCTCTGCTAGCTCTCTCTCCCTTCCCCTAAGTGCTTCTTAAATATGTGTCTCTAGGTCACAAGTAAGATCCTTGAAACCAGATAAGGCATGGTGGAGAATTTCTCCAGAGAGTGTCTTTACTAATGGGCAAATCCTGGAAACGACTAATATTACGAGAAGGCAGCATCTAGGGTCAGCCGGTGCTACTAGGTCAGCACATCAAATACTTTTCATCGTTTAGAAAGCGAGCTGGAACTCAAACACTGATTTCTTATCTGACGTTTTTCTCAACTTCTAAGGCCGAGGTACCTCTTTTGGTTACCTCTTCTGTCCCTCAGGGAGGCCCCGTGAACTGGCCCAGCCAGAGAGGGAGATTGGTGTAAGGCCTATGGGGACATAATTTAAACATTTTGTGTCTTTTGGGCACAAAGGAGGATTCCCCTTAAGTATCATGTGAATTCTGTAGAAAGAGTTGACTTCTTACAGGAGACCGTCTTCCTTTTCTTTTTTTTTTAATTAATTTTTTAATGTTTTTATTTATTTTTGAGAGACCTAGAGACAGAGTGTGAGCAGGAGAAGGGCAGAGAGAGAGGGAGATACAGAATGTGAAGCAGGCTCCAGGCTCTGAGCTGTCAGCACAGAGCCCAACGCGGGGCTCGAACCCACAGACCATGAGATCATGACCTGAGCTGAAGTCGGCAGCTCAACCGACTGAGCCACCCAGGCACCCTGAGGAGACCGTCTTCCTAACAAAGAACCCATTAGCTTAAGAATAATCAAGCCCATTTGCTCAAGACATCCAAGTGGAATGACTGCATTCTTCAAAGCCAAACGTGAGACATGATAGAAACTCTATTTATTTGATCATCTCGGTTCTTCTTTTCTGCACTCTTGGTGAGTGCCTGGATGTTTGAGCAACACCCATGAACCGACTGCTATGTTCTAATTTCTGACTCTTTTGCCATCTATAAACACACACTTCATTTTACAAACTGTTCTAGACAATTAGTTGATTTCCTAAAAATTTAAAAAACAAAACTTAAACTCAGGTTTCAGCCTTCCCTGTCAGTAATAAGGGAAAGGAATTAAAAATATATTTTTAAATTGAACGATAAATGGACTCTTTAGCACTAAGAATTTATGCCTTTAACCTGCCATTGTTTTTTAATACTCGGTGCCATCTATAAAATTAGAAAAACAATACTAAACTTCAGTCAGTTGGGTTAAAAAAATATTAAGCACCTAATATGTAGCAGATACTGAAGAAGGTCCTTGAATCCCGCAGGGAAGAGAATGTGAGATTTGCCCTCAAGAGCATAGTGTCGGGTGCCTGGGTGGCTCAGTTGGTTAAGGGTCCAACTTCGGCTCAGATCATGAACTTGCAGTTTGTGGGTTCGAGTCCCACACAGGGCTCTGTGCTGACAGCTCAGAGTCTGGAGCCTGCTTTGGAGTCTTTGTATCCCTCTCTCTCTTTCCCTCCAACGCTCAGGCTCTGTCTCTCTCTGTCTCTCTCTCTCTCAAAAATAAACATTAAAAAAGTTTTTTTTAAAGAACATAATCTTTGCCCTCCTTCATGTGCCTCACAAGGATTTTTTAGAGGAGAGGGTTCAGCACTCAGTCAATGTGGAATGAGGGTTCCTACACTTCTTTATCACAAACATTCCTACTCTCCCCTTCTCCTGGATGTAAGAACTCTCCAAACAGGGGAGAAGGTACCCATTAGAATCCTTTCTCAGCTCGAGTCAAGTTCCTTCCTACTGACTTGAGGCCCTTGGCGTAACTGGTGCCGTCTGCACTCACATAGCATTTGGCACAGCCTTTTCCCTCACAGCTTTCTGGAATAAATTCACATATTATACCATTTACATTTAAATTATTATTTTTATTTTTAATTACTTTTTAGAGAGAGAGGGGGATGAGTGGGTGGGGGAGGGACAGAGGGAGAAAGAGACCGAATTTAAAGCAGACTCCATGTTCAGTGCAGAGCCCTACATGGGGCTCAATCCCGTGACCCTTGAATCATGACCTGAGCCAAAATCAAGAGTTGGAAGCTCAACCGACTGAGCCATCTTGGGGGGTGGCTATGCCATTTACATTTAAATTGCACAACTTGGGGAGCCTGCAGGGTTCAGCAAGTTAAGCATCCAACTCTCGGTTTTGGCTCAGGTCACGATCTCTTGGCTTCATGAGTTTGAGCCCCACATAAGCCTCTGGGTTGGCAGAGTAGAGCCTGCTTGGGCTTCTCTCTCTCTCTCCCTCCCTCTCTCTCTGTCCCTCCCCCACTTATCCTGTCTCTGTCTGTCAAAATAAATAAATAAACTTAAAAAAATAAATTGTACAACTCAATGGCTTTTTCAATGTTACAGAGGAGCGCGGTCTCACCACAGTCTAAATTTAAAGCCTTTTTCCCATCCCCCAAGCAAAACCCCCGTACCCATCCGCAGCCACTTTCCATTCTCCCCTTCCCCGCAGCTCACCGGAGGTAACCACGAACTGACTTTGCCGTCTCTGTGGATTTGCATATTCTGGACATTTCCTAGGAACATAATCGTACAACTGTGGCTTGTGTGTAGGACTTCTTTCTCTCCACCTAACAGTTTCGAAAGTTTGCCCACATCCTGGCATAGAATATGCTACCTGTGTTTTCAATCTATTCCTCAGTGGAGGGTCATTTGGAGTCTCTCCGCTCTGGGCTGTTGCGAATAATGCATTTGTGTGCCAGTTCTTGTGCAGACATAGGTTTCCATTTCTTTGGGGACGCTTACACCCAAGGGGTATGAGGTTTAAGGGGTGAAATGACTCACGCCCTGCCCCTGGTAATACAAAATGGCACTATAAATCAGGTATAAACCAGTGCTTCATTATAGTTTGTAAAAATGTGCCTCTGTATCAACTCTTACTCCTGAGAATTTATCCTAAGTGATAACTTAAAAGCAATAAATACGGTTTTGAAAATGTCAATGATAGCATTACCTATTTTGCTGAAATAATAAAAAGATACTAAATATCTAATAATGAGGGAATGGAAATAAAAACCAAACAATGAAATATGGAGCATTAAACTTAGAAAGTCATGCATTTGTTATCTATGAGGATTCTTTAGAAGCATGAAAATGAGAAATATGCAAAAACTAGCATATAAATTATAGTCCTACGATCATTAGATGTGTACACGTGGATCAAGCAAAATTAGAAACAGGGGTTTTGTTAGGGTCTAAACTTATCAATTATTTTTCAGTCTTTTGAAAAATGTATTAATGTCTTGGTTTACTGTGTTTAAGGTTTCAGTTATGCAAGATGAATAAGTCCCAGGCATCCACTGAACAGCACAGCACTTGTGGTCAATGACGCCATGCCATGCCCTTAAAAATTTGTGGAGGGTAGGTCTCATGTTAAGTGTATTTACCAAAATAAAAAAAAAAAAGGAAAAGTATTAAAAGTAGGAAAAACAAAACCCTAACATATTTTTCAAATGTCGTAAGTGTATGATATACCAGCGTGCGCGTGTGTGTGTGCGTGTGCGTTGTTGTGTACCTCCCCGGGGGGGGGGGGGGTTCTGACTCAGTAGCTATTCTAGGTTGAACCGCGTCCTTGGGAATAACGTGAGAGTTCTAATCTCCAGTACCACGGAATGTGGTTTTATTTGGAAATGGGGTGGTCGCAGATGTAATTAGTTAAGGAGAGGTCACACGGGAGAGGGGGGAGCTCCTAGTCAAGGATGATCGGTGTCTTGTAAGAAGAAGAGAGAGGCACACAGAGGAATCGTGGCGATGTGGACACGGAGGCAGAGATGGGTAGTGTGTCTCTACAAGCCAGGGAGTGCCTGGGACTAACAGAAGCCGGAAGGCAATGGAAGAACTCTTTGGCAGACATCTTGGGGGGAGCACAGCCCTGGCAGCACCATAATTTCAGACTTCTCACCTCTGGAACTCAGAGACAATGAGTTTCTGTTATTTTAAACGACCTAGGTTTTGGTATTTTGTTTTAGGAGCCTTAAGAAACTAATTTTGCAGCTCTAGCGGCTGGTGTAGCACTTCTCACACAACCAGCTAACTATTGCCTAAGTGAGGAGCGCCAGCTGTTCGGAGCACCAGCACGCCTCACGTGGCAGCTACCGGGTACAGCTAGGAGGCCAGATTCTGGGGTTCAAAGGCAACTCTGCCACTTCCTGCTTGCCTGATCTTATGCAGGTTGTTTAACTTATCTGTGCTTTAGTTTATTATCTGTTAAATGCAAAAAGTACCCTTAATGGTAATACCAACCTTCGAAGGATATTATGAGGATTCAGTGAACATGGTGCCCGCTTCTAACTCAGTGCTGCCTAGTGCTGTCAGGATTAACCTCTGATGGTTTCGTTCTCGCACCTAACATGGGATCACAGCCATATCTGTCATCTGCGGGCACATTCAGAGCGCACGGGACAGTATTCCACAGATCTGTAAATGCTCATGGATTAGCTGGGATGATTCCAGAAGTTGGTAACACACAGCAGGTGTTCTGAGAGTTTGCAGTGAACAAGAATGGAGATAAATTAAGTGTAATGTGAAGCATGTTATCACTTTACTCCTTTCTCATTCCAAAAATGACTTCGCATTTTGGTACTAATGATTCGTGCATGCGTCACAGCTCCTAGTTTTGTGCATGTTGGAACGGCCCTGCCACTTTATTCGGGACCGAAGGACTCAAGTTCGATCTCTGCACTTTTCCAGATGTGTAACTCTTAGATAAAGAAGTTACTGGACCTTATCTCCTATGCTTATTTCTATAAAGTGAGAATATTGTCCTGAATTATCTCTCAGGTTCTTTTGGATTTCAAGTTTCAACGACTTCAGTGTTCTGAAGGGTAGAGTCTAAGACCGATTGCTCAGGATTATGCAGTCTACTTGGAAAATCCAACAGCGTAAGTGGAAAACATCACTATCAGTGCCCAACCAAAGGTTAGAGCTGACAACAGAAAAAATCATCAAGGTCGCAGATAAATTAATAGAGAGTATCCAATGTGAATAATGGGAAGGAAAAAAAAAAGAAAAAGAAACAGAGACTCAGAGAAGTGTACGACATTGGTAAGTGTACAAATGCAGAAGGCTGGGAGTCCGAGAAAGAAAGACAGAGAAAAAGAAGCAGAAATTATTTGAAGACAAAATAGTTGGATACTTCCCAAACTTCGTGGAAAGAAAACCTTAATCTACAACTCCAAGAAGTTCAACACACTCGGGTTCTCTCCAGCATAAAGCTATCTCCATGTACACGCCTCATAGTCAAGTTACAGAAAGATAAAGTTTTGAATGTAACAAGAGGAAAATAATTTCTAATGTTAAAGGACAATCTGAGTCAGATTAACAGTTGACTTCTTATCAGAAATAATGAAGATCAGAAGACCTTGCAATGACATAATGAAAGTGCTAAGAGAAAAAAATCCATCAACGAAAAATTCTGTGTCTATCAAAACTGGCAAAACTGGAGTTAAACATTCCTAGAAAATCAAGGACCTTTGGTGAGGCTTCCCAGGTTCGTTCTTCCTTCATTAACATGCAGTGGTCTATGTTAGCATAGTAGGTCTTCTTTTTTTTTTAAGTTTATTTATTTATTTTGAGAGAGAGTGAGCATGAGTGAAGGAGGGACAGAGAGAGTGGGAGAGAGAGAATCCCAAGTAGCTTCTGTGATGTCGGCACAGAGCCTGACACAGGGCTGGATCCCATGAACCGTGAGATCGTGACCTAAGCTGAAATCAAGAGTCAGACGCTTAACTGACTGAGCCACCCAGGTGACCGTTGACATATTAGGTCTTAACCGAGGTGTGTGGTCATTTCACTTTCACAAGAAAGGCCTTGTGGGTTGTGAATTATCCCCATTTTATACTTAGTTGCACAGCTTAGAGCACGTTTCTCAGGAAACTAGGTTCAATAAGCCCAAAGACTTCATGGTTTTTGTAAACCATTAGTAATTTTAAAAAGCGAATATCCTGCTGATGGCATCTGATATTAAAGGAATGTGCTGCTTCTCAGTAGCACGTTTATAAATTGATATGATGGCTTTGCTTGCCTTCTTTCTTTCTCCAAAACAGGGGGAAATGCTTGGTAGACCTGCTTCTCTGTCCCTTCTTGAGATTTGCTGGAATGCCGCTGTCAAATTCTTAAGGTTGCTCATAACGTGCTCATCAAAGCCCTTTGGACAGGAAGTGCACAGGCGGTGAATGCACGGAGAAGAGTGTACAGCCGTTAGTGGCGGCGATTGTCCATTTAAATTATCCTCACATCGATGGAAGAATAGATTTCTCAGCCCTTGCAGAGGGTACGCATATGATAGATTTATACTCTATGTGATTGAATTAAAACATTCCATTTTGCTGAAAATTCAAACAACACGGGGCCTTCGCATAATTAAGTCAAGTCCTGGTTCTGTTGGTCACTGTAATTATCTTATTCTGGAAACCTACGTGTAATTGAGTTTTGAATTGAAGGCAGTGAAGCAAGGCTGTCAAAATCAATTGAATTGATTTTCACTTATGCAGATGCATTGAGTTTTACAGTGGTTGAAGTTCTCTTTCGAACAGATTAGAGTCCAGATATAGGCCAAGTTTTCATGTTTCAAACCTGGTCCACGTTCTCCCACAATTTTGTAAATATATCACAACCTTCCCTGACAAAACAATATGGCAGACATCCTCACGCTATGTTAAGTAATTAGTTCTAAAATCGAAAAAAAAATCCTAAGAGTTCACTTCTCTAAAATGGAGCAACTGAAAACGTAAAATACAAGTAACTCTAATAAAAACAGACCACAAATATAAAACATCTGTGTCCCATAACATTGAGGATAGACCAAAATGTTAACTATCAAGATCTGTAGCCTCGAGTTGCCGGGGACCGTCCTGAAACCAAATACTATAGGAAGGCAAAACTGAGAGCTCAAAGAGTGAGGACACCTGGTTACTGACCCCTTGAATATCAATGTTTCTGAAGCCAGACCTATCCCTCTTATACTTCTAAGTTAAGTAAACATAAATTCCCTTTTGCTCATAAACTCACTTGAGTTTCATTTCTGTTGCTTTCCGTCAGAGTTCTGACATAAAAATAGCCTATTGGTGAATTTTCTGGCCTGGCATGTGAGAGGCATATGTTTAGAACGCTGAAATTCTTTATATCAGTGGAATTTTATAGAGTACGATTTACATTTATATACTATATCTTTGCTATGTTTGTTTTAATGTAGAAAAAAATAACCATATTAAATAGTGAACATCATGCATTTTCATAAGATTTACCAAGAAGACCAGGTCATTTGTAAATGCTATGATTATGTAATACTGATTGCAAACAATAGAGAGACAGGAAACAAGGATTTATAACCATTGGAAACAAAATAGAACATTGTCTATGCTAAGTGCAATAAGTCAAACAGAGAAAGGCAAACACCATATGATTTCACGTATATGTGGAATCTAAAAAAAACCCAAACAAACAAGGAAACAGAAACAGACCCATAAATAAGGAAAACAACTGATGGGTGCCAGAGGCAAGGAGGTGGGTGCTGGACAAAATGGGTGGAGGGGAGATGTAGACCGGGGATCCCAGTTATGGAATGAGTAAGTCATAGGGGTGCAAGGTGCAGCGTAGGGAAAATAATCAATGGTAATGTAACAGCTTTGTATGGTGACGGACGGTACCGACACTCGTGGTGAGCACAGCATAACGTTTAGAGTTGCCAGATCGCTCTGTTGCACACCTGAAACTAATGCATGTTGTGTATCAGCTGTACTTCAAGTAAAAAAAAAGAAAGAAACTGTAACATTCTAACTCACACTTATAATTCATTTGCCTAGGAAAAAATTCACGTCAACCAATAAATGTCTTTCTCGAAATGGAGATGCATTTTACAATCAAAAAGTATACTTAAAGGGATCATGTCTCATTTGCTTCCTTGTTCCTGTTTCCTACCAACTATTATTAATTTCTTACTGTTCTGGTCATAAAGGATGTCTTCAAAATCAAGGAGCTTGGAAGCCCTGGAGAAGCGGAACGGTTTTTGGATATCTAACCAATATGAATGGCAAGACTGAGAACGATAGATAAAATATCACCAGGAGGACGTTGGGAAAATAATAAACTCAATCGCGGACACTGAAAGGCGGGTATATGCTGACCTCTACCCACAGGCGAGGCAATATGATCGACATCTGACCTGCAGCTACTTCGTCCCTTTCCTGGGAGCCTTATCAGAGGGACGTCATTATTGGCATTAGCACCCATTTTACAAAGGAATTAAGCGGAACTTGGGGCATCTGAGTGACTTGCCCGATTTTACGGACCTGGGGAAGAGCGGAACAAGAGGCCAAATTCAAGTTCCCATGGATGGACAGGACTGCACCATGGTCAGATTCTGCTCAGCCTTGGTTTTGCTTGTCAGCTCTACTATGTGACATGGGACAGGTTGCTCACTTCTCTGGGTCTTGGTTTTATTTATGGGATGGTAATAATAACATGAAGAGTAAGTAAATTAATACATGAAAAATGCTCCGAGCGAGGCCCAGAACCATCGAACAGTTTTTGCAGTATGAACTATAATTACGGTTCTACGGTAATATGCCTGGAATTTGGTGGGTTTTCAAAAATAGTGGAGACTGGTAGCAGTAGTAGTAGTATTGTTTAAAAAATCTGATGTACAGGCGCCTGGGTGGCACAGTTGGTTAAGTGGCCGACTTCAGCTCAGGTCATGATCTCACAGTCTGTGAGTTCGAGCCCCAGCATCGGGCTCTGTGCTGATGGCTCAGAGCCTGGAGCCTGCTTCAGATTCTGTGTCTCCCTCTCTCTCTGCCCTTCCCTTGCTCACACTCTGTCTCTATATCTCTCAAAAATAAATAAACATTAAAAAAATGTTTAAAAAATCTGATATAATACAGTGGACAGAAGTTGCCAGATTTTATTTCTGCAAAAATAAAAGTTTTTGGAAAAAAAGTTTTTTTGGGAACTTGCTTTTTTTAAAAATCAATGTATATGCAGATTAAATTACCTAGATTTACCTTACTCCAGTATATTAAATTAACACCTATTAAATTAAACCCCAATAATCTAAGATAAAATCTTAAATTATCTGCAGTGGAATGAAAAGCCAATGGAAAGTAATTTTTAAAATACTTCATATTGATTCTAAATAATTTTAAGCATTGATTCTACTAGACATCATGATTTTTATGCGCCGTTTCACCTAGAGTAATCGGAGCATAGCGTTCCTTCATTTACTATCACTTACATGAGCACGGGGTTCCCTATCCAACTGAGCGGGTATCCAGATTTTTATGATGCTATTTTGCAAACGCTATTACTGTTTTATTCATAGCCTCAGTATGATTGCAATTCGTTTAAACCCAATAATTCTTTAAAATAATCATCTTTCAATTTATTGCTAAATGGGACAACTTTTCATTAGAGTCGCAATTATTTATATTACACTTGACATTGTAGAATTTCATAGACTTACTTTTTTTTTTTTTTTTTAAATTGCCACTGGTACTTTCCTTGAATATTTGCCTTGGGTGACCCGTGCATAATCTCTAACCCGGGTTTCCTAAGGGAAAGACAAAAACATAGCTATTTTCAGTTAGACCATAATGGGGCACTCTGTGACACTGGGTAAAACACAGGGCTGCTATCAAGGGTCTATTGTTTTCTCGTAAGAAAGAAAGTGATTACCTTGCTGGGAAGATAAGATTATGCCAAAAATCATGTTTTTCTTAAAATCAGACCACTTGGCTCTTTAAATAAGCCAGAGTTATTTCAGTTAAGATATCCAGAAAAACCCTAGGGCCATCTTATATTTGCATATACTATATCTTGAATTAAAACTTCAGACACAAATTGCTTTAACTGGAACTGGTTTCATGTGATTTTCTAAAGGCGGACTGGAATCTCTAACTGTAACATTTGAGCCAGCACCCTTCAAGTCTACAGTGAGCAAACAGCACACGAAATGCTTCTGAAACTCGAAATCTGCAAAGGGAAAACATTTTTTTAATGTATTTATTTATTTTTGAGAGAGCACAAGCGGGAGAGGGGCAGAGAGAGGGGGGACAGAGGATCCCGAATGGGCTCCGTGCCGACAGCAGAGAGCCCCATGTGGGGCTTGAACTCACGAGCCCCAAGATCATGACCTGAGTCAAAGTCAGATGTTCAACCGATTGAGCACCCAGGTGCCCCGGGAAAACATTTTTAAAGTACTTTCAAATCGTTTATCCCACTCACAGTTACATGGACGCATTTTAAATTGCTTCTTATACCCAGCGATTAACCCACTGGAGTCCCTGAAATGTAACTTAAAGATCCACTGGACAAGGTTCAAAGTCAAGAGGGCAAAGGTGCAGATCACTGAAGCTAAAATTCCTGCCTGGAATGGTTGCCGTGGCTCAAAATAGAATGCCCCAAAGTAGGTTTCCCGATAATTTGGGGGGGGACTAAGACCTACACTAGACACATCGAAGTTGATATGTTGAAAACCAGACACAGAGAATATCTTGAAAACAGCAAGCGAAAAATGACTCATTACATACAGGGGAACAGCAATAAAGTTAACAAGTAACTTGTCCTGTTTTTATTTTTTTTTAATGTTTATTTTTGAGAGAGAGAGAGAGAGAGAGAGAGAGAGACAGAGCATGAGCAGGGGAGAAGCAGAGAGAGAAGGAGACACAGAAACTGAAGCAGGCTCCAGGCTCTGAGCTGTCAGCACAGAGCCCAACATGGGGCTTGAACTCATGAACCACCCAGGCGCCCCTAACAGGTAACTTATCAAAAATAGTAGAAACCAGGGGTGCCTGAGCGGCTCAGTCATTTAAGCAGCAGACTTGATTTCAGGTCAGGTCAAGATCTCACGGTTCCTGAGTTCGAGCCCAGCAGCGGGCTCTGTGGTGACAGTACAGAGCCTGCTTGGGATTCACTGTAACAATGAAAGAGATAGTTCCGGGTAGACACCCAGTGCACTGCCCAGTCTTTCTGACAAAGTGGCTTACTTGCTGGTCTAGGAGCTTTGACCTCAGGGACAGACTTCTGGTTTGTCATACTTATAGAAGTCTAAGGAGGTGATTTTAGGGAATGGAGGCCAGTAGACACCATCTTTGCCATCTCCTCTTGCCTTGCTCCAGCTCTCTGGAATTTTCCAGAAAAGAGTTTAAACCCTTGTGTGGGGCCCTGATTTTTGCAGGTAGAGCCAGGGGATACTTCAGAGGAGAATTCAGTAAGTCACTTACATTTCAATAAAAAGATAAATAAACAAAAGTGTAACAAACGGTTAATGGGTCTAACAGAGAAGAGAGAAAGGCACAAAGGAAGCGTCTGAATCGATACTTTGTGAGAATTTCTTCAAACTGATGATAAACATGAAACCGCAGATCCAAGAAGCTCAGAAAACACCAAGCGGGATGAGCACCCGAAATCCCACACCTCGGCATATCAGATTTAACTACAGAAAATCAAAGAGAAAGAAAAATCTTTAAAGAAGGAAGAGGGGGAAACAAACTAATTATGTAAAAAGGAGCAAGGAAAACAGTTGCATCGGACTGTTTCTTTGGAGACTGTGCGAGCCAGAGGAAACCCAAGTGAAATACTTAAAGTATTGAAAAGAAAAACAACAACAAACCCATAAAACGCCACCAACCTGGAATTTGGTATCCAGCAAAAAATTTATGCCTCGAAGGTAAAGGAAAACTACTTTCGGCAACAAACAAAAATCGACGAAATCTGTTGCCAGTGGACCTGCCTTGCATGAAATAGTAAAAGAAATTCTTCAGAAAGAAGGAAAATAGTATTGGTCGGAAACTTGGATCTGCATAAGTAAAGAGAGGGTCCTAGAGAACGAATAAACATAAAATAGAATCTCTTATTTCTCTTTTTTTTTTCATCAGTTAATTAAATAATAGTTTCTTCAAATTGCTAATAATAATAGGATCTGGGGGTAATCAGTAGAAATAACTTCTAGTGAGGGCTCCTTTTCACAGAAGTCAGCTAAAAGAATCCAGACCAGCCATCTACGCATGGCTAACATTTCGCATGGCTCCTCATTTCGTCTAACATGTTCTGGCTTCATACTTAAACACAATAAATAAATTCAGGCTTTTCTACAGCAATTCACCTTCCTATCCTTCTATTTATTTAAAACATGGATTTAGTAGAACAAAGAGCAGCAATGGCTCTTGATCTATTTCTATTTGTCTAGAAATGAAATGTTGCTCCTTGGAAAGGGCATCGATATTGCTCTTATCTGTTTTATTGAGCGTTCGGTAGACTGAAATATCAAAAAGAATATCACTCTCAGTTGATATAAATGATGTTTTTTACTCTATCGTTATCTTCTAAGGGAATTTCTCTAACTATCGGGCATCGAGGATCTTCTAATTATCATCTGAAAACAGAGGTAGAAGAAACTCATCCTGGAGAAAATAGTATTTGTTCCTTAGACGTTCCTTGAGGGAGAAATTGACTTGAACTGGCATATAGATAGAAGAGTTCACCTAGGAGAACTGAATCCGTCTTGTGGAGTAGGGGGTGTTACCATCGACCAGCTTTGTCTCATCTTGCCATCTTTAACTCTTAGACTGCCATCGAATCTGCCTTTCTCACCCCTTATAGCTATCAGCAGAAAGCCAGAGCTGTGGGGTCGCTTTCTGAGACAGCCCACTTGAACATTCCAGTCTCAGCTCCAAAGTCCACCCTGTCTACTCCTGTGGGCCAGGGCAGGGCAGTCGGATATGTGCCTCTCACCCGTTAGCGCACAGCCGGGCGGCCTGCTCACTCCCGTCTCCTCCTACTCAAGCACTGCAGAGTGTGAGAGTGTTAGTCCACTTCAGATATACTACTCCCGCCCCCTCCATTTCTGTCGTGGGAGCACAATCGAAGGAGTAGAGGAAGACTTCCTCATAGTACTGGTAACTTCTTGGGATACTGCTGCTGTGGTTTTAGACTTTGGTTTCCTCTCTAACGAGACCACACAATGGTATCATGATTCTCTAGGTGATATTCAGCTCTATCTTGGCCCCTCTGTTACTGCAGATGTTTCTAGAGAGAGAGAGACAGCTTCCCTTCAGCAGCGCATGGCTCTTCCCACCATCTTACTTTGGGTGGGACACTGGAATTGTCGAGATTTTCTTCACTTTGTCTAAAGTGAACAACCCCCTCAGTGATCTCTGGGCATGGAATAAAGGGAGGGATGTGGTGAGGAGTCATTGACTGGGACTTAGGACTACTTGTCAGTGGGAGGAAGGTCCCTCCACACACAGACAGCTCTCTTTAGAATACAGGATGCTTAGAACCTACTTGTGTTAGCCATGGGGGCCGTGTGCTCACTCAGGAGTTAAAAAAGAAGCTCCATACAACATCCTAGAAGATAGAATTGATTTTATTCTCTTCAATCATTAAGGTCATATTTTTTTATTTTTTAAATTTTTTTTAATGTTTATTTTTGAGAGAGACAGAGACAGAGCACAAGCAGAGGAGGAGCAGAGAGAGAGGGAGACACAGAATCCGAAGCAGCTCCAGGCTCTGAGCTGTCAGCACAGAGCCTGACATGGGGCTTGAACTCACAAACCGTGAGATCGTGACCTGAGCTGAAGTCAGAAGTTTAACCTAATGAGCCACCCAAGAGCCCCTAAGGTCATATTTTTATAACATTGAGTCGGGATAAAACAGAAAAGTAAAATATAAAAGGCAATCATCTACGCTTCCACAATCCATGCACAAACAATTTCAACATATTGGCACACTTCTACGTAGTCTGACTTAAAAAAATTTAGAACAATTAAATCTGTCCTTCTTCTAATAAATTGAGTTGTAATGGAAGAAACGTGCAATTTTCTATTCCCATAAGGTTAATTTTCATTAAATAGTCAAAAGAATGTAATGATTGGGGAGCCTGGGTGGCTCAGTTGGTTAAGTGTCCTATGTCTTGGTTTCAGCGCAGGTCATGATCTCACAGTTCGTGAGATCAAGCCCCATGTCAGACTCTGAGTTGACAGTGCAGAGCCTGCTTGGGATTTTTTCTCTCTCTCCCTCTCTCTTTCTCTGTCTCTCTCTCTCAAAATAAATAAGTAAACTCATAAAAAAAAAGAAAGTAATGATCAAAATAAGTGAAACAAAGCATCACCTACTCCTTCTATGCCATTGAGTTGGGAGTTGGTTCAGTTCTCCAAACACTGGCCACCAGCGGAATGCTGGCTCTGTGCCCGATGCTGAGGAATGTGATAAACAGCCATGATGATGTTCCTGTCTTCAAGGAACTTACAGTCTAGATAGAGACAGAAATGTAAACAGATATCTGTAAAGTGTGTATGGAAGAATATTAGGAGGCATGGTATACTCTATAGGAGCATAGTATGGTGAAGACTCTGCAGAGAGAAGGGTTTCTTTTGGTTTGTTTATTTATTTTGAGAGAGAGAGAGCATGTGAGTGGGAAAGGGGGAGAGGGAGAAGGAAAGAGAGAATCCCAAGCAGGCTTCAAGCTGTCGGCGCAGAGCGCAGAGCCTAAGGCAGGGCTCGAACCCATGACCATGATCTGAGCTGAGATCAAGAGTTGGATGTTCAACCCACTGAGCCTTTCAGGTGCCCCAACAAGGGGCACCTCCCTGACTGAGAAGGTGAAGGCTGGAGGCAGGGGAAGAGTTTCAGTAGAGCTCCCCAGTTGGCACAGATTCACTTACACATCGCGAACCTGGCTTTCTGGCCACTTGGCATCTCCAGGGCATCAGGTTTGGGTTGGGCAGGCGGTGACAGACGGGGCTCTGGGCATTGATTTTCATGACGCTGTGGAGATTGAATACCACCTTTTTGGTAATAGAACCACCAATATGGTCAGATAATAGGTTTGTGAAATCTTTGGGAAAACAGATGGAAAGGGGAAAAGCGTAAGACACAAAGACCAATCAAGAGACTATCCTAATAAGACAGATGAGTGATCACGCAGCCCAGACTGCCAGGGTGATAGTCATAGGACCTGAGACCCCTGGTGTGACAGACACCAGGATGCCACCAGCTTACTAAATACGGTTTCAGCTTTCGTCTGGGCATTTGCAGGCCGAGGCTGGTGTTGAGGTCCAGGTTCCTCTGCCATATTGTGCTATGCTGCTCTCCCTAGCATGTTTCTCCTCCTCCTTTCCCAGGACGGCTCAGTACCAGGAACCCTGTAAGTGGTCACGGAGAAGAGACGGCAAGTGTCTTATCCAAAGAGCAACAGAAAAATGAAGAAATGCAAGATGAAGACAGATGAGGTCCAAATCACCCACCAGAAAATCCATGATCCGAAGGAGGTGAAAGCTGTAAACAGAGACTTTCCCAGCACGCGAAGAAATTAAAAAATAACAGTTCTCTTTGAAATAAAGGATCAGAACAGAATTTTTTTTAAGCACAGAAGAGATGAAAAGGACTGAAGAAAAAAAAATGGAAGATAAAAATATTCTGCACAGAAATGAAAGTCACATTCCATGGAGCAGAGAGGGGACTAGATGCTGTGAACAGAGCAGCAAGGGTTGCAGAGGGCGTGGGATAAGTGAGGAAAAAATACAAACGAACAACTCACCAAAGAGTTAATACAATTGGTTAACGATGACGGGGCACATATGTGAGCCGGCAGACATGAAAGAAATGCAAATTAACTCAAGAGAAATGTATGTCTTGCCTGTCCAATTTTAAAAGATTAAAAATTAATATTGATGCAAGAAAGAGCAAATTTCATAATTTCTGGTAGGAATGTGCTTTTGGCAACATACCAACGTCTTAAAATCAGCACATACTTCTAAAGAGTAATTTCATTAAAAAAATACATCTTGAGGAAATTAATTTAAAAATGGGGGAAACTTACTAAACCAGTAATTTTTTTTCCCTCCGTGACACTTATATCAATAAAATATGGGGAGAAACCTAAATGTCCGGCAATATGGAATCACTCAGTAATTATCTACGCCGTGCACATTGCTTGCTCAAGGTGAGGGCGCAGTTTTTCAGCTTTGCTGGCATTTTCTCCGAGCGAGGAAGCAGAGCTGACATCTCTTGGACGCAGTGGGCACAGATTCTGGGGCACGTGATGATTTTAAGGGCCCATGAAGTATTTTAATTTCTTTTACAATTAGAAGAAAAATCATTCTTATCCTAGGTTATAATCCAGCACGGGAGTATTTGGGAAATCTCCATGCTTACAGTTTAATTTTGCTGTGAGCCTAACCTCCTCTAAAAAATCAAGTTCATTACCTAAAAGAAAAAAGCCTCCTTACGCTATGGTAGTTGGAAGAGAAGATGCTACTTCATGAATCAGCTCCATGCTGTACAAGCCCAAAAGGAAGCTTTGAGATTACCCAAAACAAACTGAAAAATTCTAACCCTGTACCACCGATCCTCATGGCCCCCAACCCAAATTCATATAAATTCTATCAGGCTGTGGTTAAAAATACACCCCAAATTCTTTATAATTCAGAGACCTCTCACTTTAACTCATAAATTTCTCTTGAACCAAAACCTTGTCGAGAACTTCAAATATTGCCAGTAGTCGGACATTTTATGTTGCCCTGCAAGACAGGTGATCTTTTGACAACAAATTAAAGGAGCACAAATAGCAATTACAGACCAACAAACGTTCAAGAAGCATGAAAAAAATCATATGTAAACATACACGTGTCTATACACGCACCTTCTTATATCTCTCTGTATATACATACGTCTCTACACAGGCACACACATTTATACTTAAGTAATATACATACTTAAATAAAGTTGATCACAGACAATGACTTCCTCAAGCGAGAGTTCAAGAGATTGAATACAAGTATAAATTTTGTTCACCTTCTCAAGAATTGTTGTGTTTGGGATTTGATTTTAGATTTTATATGCAAGACTTTTCATCCCCAAACCCCATCATCATCATCATACATGGCAATACCTGCCCTCTTCTCTGACAATTTTCTAATGGGGACAAGCAAGATCTGCAAGAATTTTTTTTTTTCAATTTTAATTTTTGAGAGAGAGAGATAGAACACATGAGCGGGGGAGGGGCGGAGAGGGGGACACAGAATCTGAAGCAGGTTCCAGGCTCTGAACTGTTAGCACAGAGCCCAACACGGGGCTTGAACCCACGAACTGTGAGATCATGACCTGAGCCAAAGTTGAACGCTTAACCGAGCCACCCAGGTGCCCAGTATCTGCAACATACTGGTTTCCTGATGAGTCACCCATGCTCCCTCCCTTGGTTACTCAGGACAGGTACATACAGTGGCAGGCCCAGCTCAGCGATGAGTTGTGCGGTAGTTCTGTTTCTCCATAAAAGCAACCCATGGCGAGTGTTATATGTTGAATTGTGATTCGGCCCAACATTTGTTGACCTAATTCCCAGGATCTCAGAAAGTGACCTCATTGGGAAATAAGGCATTGTAGATATAGTGAAGGCAAGGTCATGGGGGGATTAGTGTGAGTCCCTAATCCAATCTGACTGGTGTCCTGACAAAAAGGGGGAATTTGGACACAGGGACAGATATGCACACAGGGAAAATGTCATGCGAACACGAAGGCAGAGATCGGGGTGACATGTCGACAAACCAAGGGACACCAAAGATTGCTAGCGAACCATCAGAATCTAGCAGAGAAACCTGAAGCAGATTTCCCCTCACAGACTGAGAACCAGGCCTGCCGGTACCTTTGACTTGGACTTGTAGTCTCCAGAACTCTGAGAAAATAAATACATTTTATTTTTATTCACTTCCTTTTTTTAAGCAAGCTAGCCGGCTGGCTGGAGGGCCAGCAAGATAAGGAACACGGTGTCGGTATGATCCTGGTGGTGAGTGGGTCAGGGGTGCGGGTTTGTATGTGGCCGGGAAAAGACTAGGCGTCTGGCTTGCCCCTGAGGTGGGATTGTGTGCAGGGAAAGATGACAAAGAGACATTTCACAGTGATCTTTTTCCCAACAGTGAGTTCACACTATTGACATTATATTTCATATTCCATTATATTTTTAAAATTCATCATTGCCATATTTGTGGGATAAAACTAATAAAATCTAGTGAAAATAGGTACACGAAAGTGAGTAAATATTTCATTTGCCTTCTCCATTTCCTTATATTGATAAGTATATTTGAAGGATCTTATTTCCTTCTTGTTGAGAGAAATTTTAAGGTGTGAAATATTCAAGTTATTCTCAAGAAGAAACAAATTTCCTGATTTAATGATTTGCCTCAATTTCCCGCTTTCGTTGAAGTGCTAACGTTTTCACTGCCAAAAAATATATATGCTCTGGTTGTTCAAAAGAAAACCACGGGCCCAAAATGATGTCACTTACGTGAAGGACCCATGTCAGTAAATCAAGACTTACTACCTAACCTAACTACAGTCTCACGCCCACCTCGCTGTCCCCATCCCGCCCCAATGCAATGTAACTTTTAGCCAACCAAACTGGAATTTCTTGGTCCACACTGGGAGGTAACCCCTGATAGATCCCTCCTATTCCTCAGGAGGGTGAGTTTGCATAAAACAATGCATTCCTTGCTAATGAATTCCTCTTTCCCACCCTCCCTTTGCCTCCATTTTGTACAGCTCTTTGGAACTCCCTCTACTTGCTGGAGAGGATGCCGGCTCATTCGCGAATCATTTCAGAAAGCCAATGAGACCTCTACATTTACTTAGTTGAATGTTGTTTTTAACACAGTGCTTAGATATTTGTGGATAAATGACCATGCATCCTCTTATTTTTAAGGGGCTAAGAAGATTTTTATGTCCACCCTAAAAAGCTTCTTTAGTTGGCTTTTTCTTCTATAGTAAAATTTCAAATATGAAACAAACAAACTCGTTACTGAAATAACAGGGTGGTTCTCCTGTGTTTAATAAGAAAGTGCAGAAACAACATTCCTAAAAACTTTCCATTAACCTAAGACAAGTTGAATAATAACCTAAAGACAAACTGATGACAAATGAGAAGAAAAAGGAAAAACTTAGAATTGCTAATTAAAAACAAGCTTATTTTAACGAGAATATCACTCATCCGTGTACACGCTAGTCAGTGCCTTTACATTTGCTTCTTTGAAAAATGGCATATTTCCGAATTTACAAAAAGTTCAGCATTATGGATGAAAATGTCAACGCATATATTCTTTGCTAAGAACGAGAAATTCTCCTCTTCGGTTTTAAATTTAACTTTTAAAAACACAAATATTGAAGCACCTGGGTAGCTCAGTCGATTAAGTGTCCGACTTCAGCTCAGGTCATGATCTCACAGTTCAGGAGTTCAAGCCCCACATTGGGTTCTGTGCTGATAGCGCAGAGCCTGGAGCCTGCTTCAGATTCTGTGTCTCCCTCTCTCTCTGCCCCTCCCCCACTCTCAAAATAAATAAACATTAAAAAATTTTTTTGACATAATGTAATCCTCTTTCTTACTTTTTTTAACTTACATCCAAGTTACTTAGCATATAGGGCAACTATATGGGCACATAGGGCAGCAATGATTTTAAGAGTAGATTCCTTAATGCTCCTTACCCATTTAGCCCATTCCCTCTCCCCCAACCCCTCCAGTAACCTTTTGATTGTTCTCCATGTTTAAGAATTAAAAATTTTTAAAAGACATGAATATATATTAATTGAGTAAAGATTCATTGCCTTGTAGGTCAAGCGATTCATTGCCTTGTAGGTTTGCTGTTTTTAAAGCTCTATATTCTCTTGGAAAATCCCGTTTTTGATGTTTATCATTGAATAACTACTGCCACTTTAAACTAAAGAATTTCTTATTAAATTAGCAAACAGAATACATAACTTTCTTGCACTTTCAAATATGTACTCCAGAAACAGCAAGCAATATTTTTGAAATGACAAGTGAATGAATATTATGTAGCATTCAGCCATAAACCACTTCACAGTCCAAATAAAACTTACCCTATAAATTTTGTATTAAAATTGAGTGTCTACTGGAAATTTATATTTTCCCAGAATAAGTCAAGGCATTTTATGATTGAGAGTTATATTATATTAATCATACATGGATTATCAACTTTTGAGTTCACATAATAATACTAAAATTCTGTCTAAACATCTTACGGAAGGTAATGTTACCTAAAGCACTCGATTTTTTGAGGTGGACATAAACTATCATCTGGTGACGGATCTCTGTGTTGCGCAAGCGAGTGATTTGTTTCTAGGCTGAGGAAAAGGAGTCAGCGAAGAAAGAGGGATGAGATATACGTGGTATTCGGGGTAATGGATGGAGCAAATCTGCAGAGCTGACAGTGGGAAGCAAGGTACAGGCGACTGTGTGTGGAAGAGAGCTGGCGTCCCTGGCGGTCTTCCTCAGGAAGGGGAGCTCTTGAAAATGGAGGCTTCCTGAGGTCGGGAGAGAGGAACTTGAGGAAACATATTCAGATCCATGCTCATCTTAGGAGATCCGGGAGCAAGGAAGGTGGTCATGAACTGGGTGATATGAAAACTATGTCGCTGGTGTTCCTAGAGCATTGAAAAAACACGCAACATAGACTTTTATACGCTGGGCCTAACCACGGGAACCAACGATACTAGAAATCATAAGTTTGCAGAGGACCGAGTTTGCTGCTGTTTGTTTATATATTTTGCAATTTTTGCCAGAACCCTAGAGAGGAGAGACATGGGGTTCATTTAGGATTGGGGATTGTGGTGACAGAAGTTGCTGGAAGTCAACACGGGCACGGTTCCGGATAAGACAGGCATGGCTACCGTGGCCCCAGCTGGTGATGATCGCAGTGGGTGGAAAGCCCAGGAAAACAGAGACCCCTCAAGGGCACAGGTCAGAAGAGGCTGAGGGTAGGTTCTCAGAAAAAACTGGAAGGGACGGGAAGCTTCAGCCCACAGGAGCCATTGCAAGTGCTGATGAGACTAATCCTGAGTTTGAGATGAAGTATAAATTGAGGTTATTGAGTTAAATCCGAATGAGGAAAATGCTGTTTTACTGAAAGCTCTCCTCCGAAGGATTTAACCCAGCCGTGTACCTTAGACTTGAGTTTTGGAAATGTTCATCAATCATCGTGCACACTGATGCTTCAGAGCTCACAGGAGGTGGATGCCCCACGTGGCAATGGCCCTTGGTCACGCGGAAGCTACTGCTCCGTTCTGGTTATGTCCTATTTGCTAATACTACTCTTTGGGCTGGGCATTCTCTCCTGGGGAGTGGGGGAACACATTGTTACAGGTGTGGCTTGTGTCCAAGGAGTATAAAGCAAGGCACATAGAGCTCTCATTCAAGCTGCATTAATGTGATCAGGGTTTCATTCATGAACCAGGAGGGCCATCTTTCAAAGGCTTCTGTGTTTATTCATGAATCTGTCCCTTTGTGTTTGTGTTTGCTTTTGTTTTTTCAAGTCAGTTCCACTTATGAAGGAACTGTGGGAAAGGAGGGTGCCACAGTGGCAGACACCGTCCTTTCATTTATGGTCCTTCTGATGCCTCATTATGTTGACATTCATACACAGAGGGTCCAGCCAAGCTCTTCTGGGAGACGACTCGTTGCTATTTGAATTCCGATCATTTTCTTAATGACCTTTTTTGATTTTTGACAAGTCACATTTCCATGAAGAACAAAGTTAGTAATGGGATTTTATTAATAGGATGTTTATGAATGGTGATCATTTTCAGGTATGTGGTCCTGGGTGACCCTCAAAGCGGAAGTCAATGTTAGCGAATCACAAAGTTCTCCTTCCCTACCTAGTAGCTGTATCTCTTATGTTCCCTTTAACTATTAATACAGTTACTTAAATTGTGCTGGCTCTTCCTCCTGCCCAAAGGTATAAAACAGTCCATCAGATAGTTTAATACATATTCCTTCATTGATATTCAAAACTCCTGGAAGAACAGAACATGGAGTCCTGCCAGCCCCCACAACCTTGGCATTCAGTGTAGCCGGTCTACATAAAAAATTAAGCAGCCTTTTAAAAATGTAGCAATGTGCTGCAGTGCCTTCCTGCAGTGCCTTATTTCCCTTTCCCGTGGAGGATTCGCGCAAATTCCCAATAAATCTAAAGTTTGGACAAACCAAACGTATGTAGCATTATTATCGTTTCATTTTAATGGATTCCAAACATCCGAGATCTTTCTTTGCTCCAAGGAAGCCCCTTAGACACAGAGAGATGCTTTGGAAGTTATCTTTATCTTGAAAACCAAAGCAATACTGGGGTGAGGCTGGTTTAAAGAGGATTGGTAGGGCCATCTGGGTGGCTCAGTTGGTTAAGTGCCTAACTCTTGATTTTGGCTCAGGTCATGATCTCACGTTTCCTGGGATCAAGCCCTGCGACTAACTCTGCCCTGACAGCTCTCTTCCGCTTCCTCTCTCCTGCTTGTGCTCTCTCTTCTCTCTCTCTCTGTCAAAAATAAATAATCAAGCATTTAAAAAAATAAAGGGGATTGGTACTCGAAAGAGAATAATTGTTTTTCAGCAAATCATATTATATGACGAGTGAGCTTAACACTTTACCTAGACTTTCACATTTATTTTCATAGAGGTCAAAGTCCTCTTCAGCGATTTTTTTTTTTAAATATATTCCAGGGGCACCTGAGTGGCTCAGTTGGTTGAGCATCCGAGTCTTGATTGTGGCTCAGGTTGTGATCCCACGCCCCTCTGTGCTGATAGCATGGAGCATGCTTGGAATTCCCTCTCTCTCTCTCTCTCTCTCTCTCTCTCTCTCTCTCTCTCTCTCGCTCCCTCTCTCAAAAATAAATAAATAAACTTAAAAAATAAAAATAAAATAAAGTATATATATTTAAAAATAAATAGATAGATAGATAGATAGATAGATAATAAAAAATCCATATTCCAAAGGTAGGTCCTCATCACTTCTTATTTTGTATGTTTGACCTTCTTATTTTCTTAATCAAGTTGGCCTGTAATTTGCCTATTTATAGATATTTCCAAAGCCTGCATTTCTCACTAATTAAGTTTGCTGCTGTTATTCTCCACATCACTAATTTTTGCTCTTATTTTTACTTCCTTCCCCATGCCTTCTTCTAGTTTATTTTGTTGTCTTTGTCTAATTTTTTTTTTTCTGAGCTGGGAATTTAATTCAGTAACTTTAATTATGTAAATGGCATGCTGATGGTGTTCAGTGCTATTAATTTCCCCCTGATCTTTGCTTTCTGGTGTGTGGTGTTCTCATCTTCTTATTTTTAGAAAATTCTGTAATTTCAACTTTAATTTTTTCTTTCACCCAAGGGTGGTTCAATAGAATGGGGACAGTCTGCCCCGGGCCTTACCTGAGCCGCGGCTTCCGCACTCATCCTGGGAGAGTGACGGGCCTGCCCTCCGGGTTTGCGTGAGATGGAATGAGTTCAGAACACAGCAGAGGGTCAGAGTTCCCCGGGGTGAAGCCAGTGGGATGATTATTCACCAGCCTCCTGGGGGGGACCGCCCACTCACCTCATCTCTGCCCCTGGGGGTTCTGAGTCACAGGGACTTCGGTGAGCAGGACCGATGGCTTGGAATGGCGCAAGTTGGAGCAAGCGAGGGGAATGAAGGGCCTTTGGGAACACAAAGTGAGATTTCCAACCCCTGGGCCTTTGCACTGGCTGTTCTTTCCGCGTGCCCGCCCTTCCCTGTCATGCCTCTTCCTATTGTGTTTTAATTTCTATTTTTTTTTAATTTTGTTTTTTTTTTTAATTTTATTTTTGAGAGAGAGACACAGAGCACAAGCAGGGGAGGGGCAGAGAGAGAGGGAGACACAGAATCCAAAGCAGGCTCCAGGCTCTGCGCTGTCAGCACAGAGCCAGACGCGGGGCTCGAACTCACAAACCACCAGATCATGACCTGAGCTGAAGTCGGACGCCCAACCGACTGAGCCACCCAGGCGCCCCTTAATTTCTAGTTTTATTGCAGATCAGAGCATGCGGTTGTTTTCTCTGTGACCATATAGGCACGCACGCATCTCATGGGAATGTGAGGAATAGGAACTGCCGTATTGTCGGGTGTAGTGTTCTCTGTGCGTCCTTAACATCTATCGTACCGATGATGTTGGTTAGGTTTCTATCCTCCTTCAGGTTCTTGGTTCACTTGATCTGCTCTGGTCTATGAGTAAAATAGCATCTTCTATTATTAGTGTATTTCTGCCATGTTTCCTTCCAACTCCCGAATCTGCTGCTTTGTAATGTGGTTTGCTATGTGTTTCGGCTCATAAATATTCATATATATTGTACTTAGCGAATTGTGGCTTTTGTGTGAAAAAGTATGTGCCTCATGATCTTTGGCTTTGGAATTTACTTTCTCCCATGTCAGGATAACTGCCTTCTTTGAACTTCCATTTATTTTGTATAACTTAGTTCACTCCTTTGTTTTCAGCCTCTTTAAATCGTTTCTTTTGGTTTTGTCTTCTATACGGAGAATATAACTGGGTCTTTCTTTATGAGTCAGATTGAAAATAGCTCTTTTCCTTTTGATAGGTGAGCTAAGCCCACTCACCTTTACTGACATGACTGACATATTTAGTCTTAACTTTGTCATAAAATCTTATCATTTCCTGTATCTTATTATATTTTCCATGTTCTTTCTCTACCAAATGTAATTTTGTCTTCTACTTCCTTTGTTTTTTCTGATTTCAGTCACTTCTCTTTTCATTACTTTGTTTTTCATTCACTTCTGCTCTTTGTTTTTCAATTTCTAATTCAAGTGTTTTATTTTGTTTTTCAGTGCATTCAGATGCTTATTTGCATATATTTATTTCAATGCGGAATGTTGTCTTAGAATTTTATTCTGTCCATTAATATTTCAGTGACATGAGTTGTCTTCAGTTGATTTGCATTGAATTTTGTTTTCTAAGACTTGACAGTAACACCGTGTGGATTGGTTAATCTCTTCCTTGTTCATTCTGTAACTTTGGGATACTTTACAAGATTCTGAGTGTGAATTATTCCTTATCTGTAAGTCTAGCCAAGCTGAGACACCTTAGTGGGTTACTTTTTGTTGTTTTTAGTGGGGAAAAATATGGTGTGTCCTTTATTTCTTTGACTCTTTTTTGTTTTGCAGAATGCTAAATATTCCCCTTTCACTGGGGCACCTGGGTGGCTCAGTAGGTTAAGCATCCGACTCTGGATTTCGGCTCAGGTCAGTATCTCATGGTTCAAGAGATCAAGCTCTAAATAGGGCTCTGTGCCGACAGCTTGGATCCTGCTTGAGAATTCTCTTTCTCCCTATCCCTCTCTGCCCCTCTTCTACTCGTTTTCTCTCTTTCTCCCTCTCCTTCTTTCTTCCTCTTTCTCTCTCTCAAAATAAATAAATAGACATGAAAAAAAAATTTAAATATATTATCCTTTTACTTGGCCCCCTTTTCCATTTGGTTGCCAAGGCAAGCTTCTTTCTTTTTGCCTTTATTCTCCTCAAGGCAGCTCTGTGTTTTGAGAAATGCCTCTTCAAATAGCGTGTACTCGTGTGTCTTTTCTCTGAGGCGCACTGGCTGAACTAGCCTGACACATTTTTAGTCCTTTTGTACATAATACGAAGCTAGTCTTTCTGCCAGTAGTTCAGATCACACTTCATCTTCTGAGAGCTTTCTTTTTCTCTCTTTTATAGACTGGATTTTTTTGTTTGTTTGTTTGTTTTGTTTTTCTTTTCATTCTGTCTTTGCTCATCAAAAAGCTTTGTTAAATGGATTTGTTAAATTCAGGGGAGGTGAAAAGGTGAGAAATCGCAGACTGAAATTTATTGACTTTTTCCCCCTGTTTACTTAAAGATATTTTGAAGTTTGGGCAAGTTATTCTGAGGACATGGTTTTCGTGTAGTTTTATTTCCCCTTCTTGTTCCACGCTACTTTGGGAGAAAATACAAGAGACCGGAACACAGTCTGTTACTACTTTTTTCAGCTGTCTTGTTGTGTCTTATGATATTGTTCCTCAAACACTGAGGATCTGCACCTTTCCTTAGAAATCTTTTTCTCTCTCTGTTTTCCAGATCAAATATTTTCTACCAACCTATTTTCAAAGTCACTGTCGGTTTCCTGTACCATCTCCGTTTCAGTGTTAAGGCCATTGGTTGACAACTTTTTAAGATATTGTATGTTTACTTAAGATACTGAATTTTTCACTTGCAGGATTTTTATTTATTCTTTTTCACGGTGTTTTTCCTTTCTGAAGACATTTCCTTTTTAAATTTGTTATGAACATAGTTCCTTTATCTTACTGAGCATAGTTCTAATAGCCGTTGTAAAATCATTGCTTCCGAATTCCCACATCTGTAAACTCACAGTCAGTCAATCAGTTGGTTTCTCTCTTAATAATAGGAAACTTTTTTATTCTCATATATCGAGTGATTTGGGATCAGATCCTAGACAGGGTAAAGCCATATTGCAGGGACTCTGTTATTGTTCTCTAAAGACTGTTGGGGTTTTGGTTCATTTGTTTTACCAGGAAATTAACTTGATTGGATGCAAACAGCAAAATCTGTCTCTTCAGTCAGTACAGGCTCACATCCCACTTATTGCTTTGAATCCTAGTTCAAGTGTTTAGATTCTGTTCCATCTATGCATAATTTAGTAATTAATCAGAGATTTGAAAACCATTGTTACAGAGAATTTGGGTCTCTACTTCTGTGACTTCCTAGGTTACCCCCTATTCTATTTCTAGTCGCTAAGTTTGCTCCACGCTCTTCTCTCTCATACTGAAAGCCAGAAAGACTCGAGATTCTATTTTCTGGATAGAATCCAAAGCAGGCTCCAGGCTCTAAGCTGTCACACAGAGCCCTATGTGGGGCTCGAACCGACAAACTGTGAGATCATGACCTGAGCCCAAGTCGAATGCTTAACTGACTGAGCCACCCAGGTGTCCCTCTAGCAGTACTTTTTGAAGTAAAGATAATGCAAGTCAAAGGAAAAAGCTTATATGAGAGATTTTATTTTTTCTGTGGGAACGATGCTCACAAGATCACCATAGTAGTTAGTCTAACCCATCTATCATGATGAGGAAAACATGGGATTCTTTTATTTTTTGTAAAGAATTTTTTAAGTTTTTTTTAATTTATTTTGAGAGAGAGAGGAAGTACAAGTGGGGAAGGAGCAGAGAGAGAGGGAGAGAGAGAGAGACTATCAAGCAGGCTCTGCACATTAGGGCAGAGCATGATGCAGGACTCAAACTCACAAACCCCAAGATCATGACCTGAGTTAAAGTTGGATGCTTAACGGACTGAGTCACCCAAGAGCCCCAAGCATAAAATTAAAAAATCTTTTGTAATTGCATTTATATCTTTGAATCATAAGATTAGAAGGCACTTCTTGGTAGAAATGTATGAGGGTTTACATACTATAATTGCAAATGGGAATCAGTGACATGCTGCTATATACTTCCAAATGGTCATTTATCCTGCATCTAAACAAATAAAACAGTAGGAGTGTAATGTTTCTAACTCTGGTTTGTAACAAGAATCAGAATCTAATAGTGGTGTCTCCTGATTCAACCGCATGAAGTCTCGCACCTTAAATGCAACCATACTTTCCTACCACATCAATGTAATTACTAATATTTTAAGAGTGACTGAATTTTAGGACTTTAAATTATGTGGTTCCAGGAAGTGCCCACTATCATAGCTGCTCAAATAATTTAAACAAGGAAATGTGAAATCAAAATAATTAATAATTTAATTGCACTTTATTTCTATGATACAGTTGCTTTGCAACTCAAAATTACTGTGGTAAGGACACGAAGAACTGAAGGTCAGAGAAGTAAATACATTTTTAGCTGAGAGTTTTGGAACTTGAACGCAGTTCCCCACATACAAATAATAGTCAAGTTCATTGCCCTTCCCTTTCCTCTGAGGACAAATACCATGCTCGGTGCCAACTAATATGAAAACTTGTTTACTTTTGTCATTTTCCCACCACTACAAATATAAAATTAAGATAAATTATACTTAACCACCAGATTAAATGATATTTACTTTGTTTATTTACTTATTTTTCTGAATAGCGTTTTGCCTACGGAGGGAAAAAAGCTATGTGCCTTGATTTGACATCCTAGTTTTTTTTTTCCTATTTATTTTCTTGTTATTTCCTGCCTACTTATTTTCTTATTTTGTTGCTGCTGGGAATACTAGAGGGAAGCCAGATTGTTAGATGTATTAGTGAGTTGAGTATAAGAATTGGGGAGTAAACTCACACAAGTCGAAGAGGCTGGTGCTCCAACTATGGAAGAGGTTGGGGTCTTAAACATTTCATTTGATTAAATGGAACTAAGGTGTCCACAGGGAACTTGGATAAATGTGGTTGTTCATTTTTGGTTTTGATTGAATAGGGCCAATTGTGATGCATTTTTATTGAGTTGTGACTCTGTAGGAAGATGAATGATTCGCATAGACAAAAAGCATAAAAAAAATTCACAAAGTAAAATTAGTACTCCTGAAGGATTTATAAAAGTAGAATAGATGGGGCGCCTGGGTGGCTCAGTCGGTTGAGGGTCCAACTTTGGCTCAGGTCATGATCTCGTGGTCTGTGAGTTCGAGCCCCGCGTCGGGCTCTGTGCTGACCACTCAGAGCCTGGAGCCTCCTTCACATTCTGTGTCTCCCTCTCTCTCTGCCCCTCCCCAACTCGTGCTCTGTCTCTCTGTCTCAAAAATAAATAAACATTAAAAATTAAAAAAAAAAAAAGTAGAATAGATGTGCTGTTGACTCATGATTCACATCTCCCATGACTAAGAAGTTGACGTATTTAATAAAGGAGCAACTTTACATTGTTTTCTTGCTTTCTATCTCCAGGCCTTCATAAGCGTGCAGGCACGAATCAACATTTTTATTAGTTATAATTTCTTTTGCTCTCCAGATATATTATTTTAGGGATATTATACCTCGTTAAAGAATGCTTATGTCATAGGAAACCAGAAATAATGGGTATCTCCACAACACATGCCCATCTTTTCAAAGAAGAGACACACGATGCCCTCGGTTCGGACTCCAGAGAATATGTCAGAATATTTATAAATTACCAGGAATAATTTTCACTAAGAAGAGTTATAGCTTTGGTGAGGACAAATAGCTTAAGAAGATCGGGCCACTTGCCAATGTTTGCTTGAGCATAATCATTATGAACTCTGAGCACTTTTAAAATTATAACAAAGCCATTTGCCACCATGCACACTCTCAAGAAGAAAAAGAACCTCCACCTAGCACCGCTTGCAAGTGCAAATTTGCAGTTTAATAGGTGAAATTGTTTCTTACTATTTAAGAGAAAGTTAGGGAAACTTCAGGTTTTAACTCAAGGATGTAGAGAAGTAGCAAGAGTGTTTTGCTCCCATCTTTACTATAAGGAACAGATAAACAACATGCAAAGTGATGACTTTAACTGAAATTGAAGGGCAAACTAACCGAAAATCCGGAGAAATCATAGTTGCCTGCAGGTAGAAACAGTATCTGCACATTTGCTGATCTAATAAAGACATCAGGGAATGCCACATAAGCCAGTTCTAATGGGATGTAGACGACATGCATGATCAGGTAGGAAATTTCAGGGGAGTGACAGAGACTATAAGTCTCCAGTGGAAATGTTAGAAATAAAAAATTACCAATTATGATGCATTTTTACTGAGTTGTGACTCTATAGTAAGAGTAATGATTCACATACACTGAAAGCATAAAAAATTGCAAAGTAAAATTAGTACTCCTGAAGGATTTATAAAAGTAGAATAGACATGCCATTGACTCATAATTCGTATTTCCCTTGACTAAGAAGCTGACATATTTAATAAAGGAGCAACTTTATATTGTTTTCTTGCTTTATGTCTCCATGCCTTTTCATGTGGTTTTGATTTGCATTTCCCTGTTGAGAAAGGAGAACAAAGCTGAAGGTATCATGCTTCTTGACTGCAAACTATATTACAAAGGTACAGTAATTAAAACAGTAAGGTATTGGCACAAAAACAGACACACAGATAAATTAAAGGAGAGAGTCCAGAAATAAATCCATGCATATATGGTCAATTTATAACAAAGGAGCCAAAATATATGTTGGGAAAAAGGCAGTCTCTTCAATAGAAAGTGTTGGGAGATAACTCATACAACCCAATAAGACGAAACAAAAATCCGATTAAAGAAAAGGCAGAAGATCTGAATAGAAATTTTTCCAAAGAAGATTACAGATGGCCGACAGCTAGATGAAAAGGTGCTTGACATCACTAATCGTCAGGGAAACGCAAATCAAAACCACATTAAAAGTCACCTCACACCTGTTAAAATGGCAATTATCAAAAAATAAGAAATAACAAATATTGGTGAGGATGTGGAGGAAGGGAAACCTTTGTGTACTGTTGGTGGGAATATAAATCGGTGTAGCCATTATGGAAAACAGTATGGAGTTGCTGTAAAAAAAACTTAAAAGTAGAACTACCATATCATTCAGCAATTTCACTTCTGGGTATTTATTCAAGGAAAATGGAAACACTAACTCAATATCCACCTCATGTTTATTGCATTGTTATTTATAATATTCTTCCAACATGTGGAAGAATCTACATGTTCATTGATGGATGAATAGATAAGAAAATATGATATACATACATACACACACAGTGGAATATTATTCTACCATAAAAAGAAGGAAATCTGGCTATTTACGACAACATGGATGGACCTCAATGGCCTTATGCTATGTGAAATCAGTCAGAAAGAGAAAGACAAATACCATATGACCTCACTTATATGTGCAATCTAAAACAAACAAACAGAAACAACCAAGCTCAAGGATACAGAGAACAGATATGTAGTTGCTCGAGGCAGAAGCATGGTGGGTGGGGGCGGGGTCGATGAAATGGGTGAACGGGGTCAAACAGTACAAACTTCCAGGATAAAATGAATGAGTCATAGTCCTGAAATGTACAGTATAGTGACTGAGTTAATAATACTGTAGTGTATATTTGAAAGTTACTGAGAGCGTACATTTTAAAAGTTGACCCTATGGGGGAAAATTTTTTTTATAACTATGTAAGGTGAGGGATGCCAACTAGACTTTTTCTGTTGGTCGTTGTGCAGTATATACAAATATCAAATCATTATGTTGTACACCTGAAACAAATACATTGCTGTATGACAACTACACCATAAATAAATAAATAAATACATAAATAAATAAATAAATAAATAAAAGATAGAGATAGATAAATAAAGTGTTTGGTAATGTGTTTTTTAAAGCTTTACAAAATAGATTATTCGTGTAATAATTATATAACTTTTGATCCCAAAGCAGGTGTAATGATAATATGGAATATGTCAGCCTAGTTTGCAAATGCAGAAGGTTGTATTTGTTTGCATATCCTACATATCGATAATGTAAATAAGTTTGTTTTGTTAGGCAGGCACCTAAACTAACATATCCACTCCCAAATAGCCTTAATGTTTATTGTAATGACAAAGTAAAGCCAACATTATTTACAGATTATGAAAAATAAGGCTTGAGCAAACTAGTTGGATTATAACGAGTTTCCTAATCACAGAAATGTTTATTGTGATGCAGTCCACGCACATACTACTGTTCCCTATATTGAGCAAACATGATTAGGTTTTAGCTGGAGAAAAAAACAAACAAACAGAGAACATGGTCAGTTTATCAGATTCGGAAAAAAGACTGAACACCTATTCATTATACATATATACACATACACACATGTATGTACATGTATATGTATATCTATCTATATCTATATAAAGAACCCTCAGCAAACCTAGCCTTGTAAAGGGAGCCTTAACTTAATAAAGGGCATCTACAAAAATCTTGCAGTCAATATCATGCCTAATGGTGAGGTATTGATTACCCTTCCCCAAAAATCGGGAACAAAGGAAAGACATTCACTTTTATTAATTGATTCAGTGACAGTGCTGCCTCTAGTGTCCAGACTCTGCTCAGTGTTCGTGCCAGTCCCAGTGTCCAGCTGCAATCCATCCTGGGGTCAGGGCTTGGAGCTGGACTCTGTATAGATGAGACACCTCTAGGGGACACCGGCCAAGGATGTGCATAGCACCTTATCACAAGAGTTTTAGTGGAAAGGTTGACCCCCATCCCATGCTATTCTTGAGGAGGAAGAAAGATCTTTAGAGAAGCTTCTCCCATGGAGGGGAGTGTGGCCTCTTGCTCTCTCCAGGGCTACCTGGGACCTCAGCTGATGACACTTCGGTTCCCATGGGTATGGTGCCAACTGCAGGAATAGACCAGGGTCTAACTTGGAGGGGAGACTTCAGGGTGACTGAAATTTTTAAGAAAAAAATGCAATAATGATATCAAAAACGCTAATAGCAGCAGTGATCACATTATGACTTTAACGTTAGACATTTCTATCAATGGGTCACACTTTTCTTCTTGTTAAAGGAAGCATCGGCTGTGTCTTCCTATTCCGCCTCTGGAATCAGCAGTGATCTGATTAGGACTGAGAGTGTAGACAGGTGAGGCATGACCTTCTGTCAATTAGCAGTTCAGATCTGATTCATGGGAAATGTGCCATCTGTCTCTGAGCATGTCTGTAGGCAGGGGAGCATCCACACTGGATGACATGTGGCCCCAACTATAGCTACGTTGATCTCCAAGCTTTGCAACTGGCCTTATCAATACCCAATGCTTTCCATTTGATGCCAGATCAGAAGATTGGTTATTTCACTACGCAACTACTAAAAGCTGTATTTTCACTCGCTAAGAATAATTGTTTCTTTTCCAGTAAGAAGAAGAATGAACTCTCAGCTAGAGTAGGAGAGTGCAGCGGGCCAGGGCTCGGAGGGACGGAGGGACATTGAGATGAAGCCTGTGATAAGGGAGCTCTCACCAAGGGTCTCTGACAGTTGCTCCTGAGGCTCAGTGAGGAGGGGCGGGGAGGGGAGGCCAGGAGCCTTTACCTCCCCTTCAACCAGAGCAACAATGCTTAATCTGTAGGCGGGGAAGGATTTAATTCAATGGTGTGCCCTGCAAACAGCAACAAGTCACCACACTAGGTATAAGGTCTTCTTAACGTTTGAAGTCTATGATGAATCATGACCCATGACACACGAGTCGGCATAATTATCCAGCAATAGCACAACCGATGCTGCTAACTTAAAGTTGGAAAGGAGTAATCTTGATGAACGCTTCTAGCCGCTCTCATTGACTCAAAGAAATTTAGAAGAATTTTCAGTTTTCTCCAAGAATTGTATCTACCTTCTGATGTTCTCATTTCCCGTACAGAATGCTACTGACAGAATGAAACTAGAGATGGCAGGTACTCCAAATTCAGGAGACCTTTGGAAGCTAAGAAAGTAGTCACCTCAGTGCTAGTGGACCGCTCACTCACACATATGTTTGTGCACAAACATATCCTATCACTTTCCACCACTAAAATAAGACCAAACCTTGCAAATAAAACTCTAGCATAAAATGTTATTATATACTATCTGATTTAACATTGTTTCCCGTCAAATTATTTAATCCAATAGAAACCTAGATATGCATATTAGTATTTATGCAATTCTCCAAAATGATACATTTTTATGTGAATGTGTCTAAACCATTGCCAGTTTGGCAAAACATATATACTTTGTGGTTAGAAAATTCAATTATTTTTCAACAGTGCAATCCATGATCCAGGAAAACTGAAATGGCAGTGCCAAGGAAATCCCTGAAGACTCGCCCTAGTTACCTTGCAAATCTACTGAGGATGAGAGAAAAAGCCAAAATAATTTACGTCTTTCTAAAATTTAGAAACTCATTCTACTTTCCCAAAACTTGATTAGATTTTGGTGACGTTTCCAGATTGGCTGGGCAGTAGCTTATTTCACGTGGGGAAATTGCAAAGGGGCTGCAGACGTTAGACATGTCGGGGTTATTTCCAGCCCCTGAATTAATTAGTTCTCCACTTGCACACCAGGCTCACAACTCACACTTTTTTGGGGGCACAACCACGATGTAAGTCCCCGGGCAAGGTTTGCGAAAGTTATCTGAGTCCTTTATAGACATACGCCTCCAGCCGTAATGGAACCAACGGATAAACTGCCAAACAGAGGTCGGAAGCCTCCTCGGAGGATGGGAGTTTATAAAGTGCCCATATCCAGAGTTCTGCAATCATTTCCCATGGACTGCTTCACGAATCTCTCCACATCCTTGTGACATGTGAGGACCAGTTACTGGCCAGCATTGGAGCTATAAAGCCGAGTGGCAAGCTGTTGACCCCAAGTATCCTGCACGGCGACCTCCTGGGAGGGGGACTCAGTAAGACGAATGACAAGTCTTCCCCGCTGATCTAATGCAGAAATGCTGCGGACAAGTTCTCAGTTCTAACTGCAACCAGGTTAGCAGTCTGCTCAATTATGCATCCTATCACTGCACTTATTTTTTTCCTAGACATCATCACTCACTCTATTGTCTTCGGCTCAACAACAGCGAGGCCGCCAGGGCTCAGGGCTCTGGCTTTTGTAATAAGGACCCTGTACATGACTGTCTAAGTTTGGATGTAAAGCCAAAGATACCAAAGGATTTGTTCCCAGTAAGGAAAAAGAAGGGGAGATTTAGAACACCTAAGTCTTCCAAGAAACCCCGTGCTGGCTAAATCTACATACAAAAGTGGAGCGAAATGTCAAATAAGCTCATGGCTGAATTCGAGCAATGGGGACAGCCCCACCCACCAGAGTGGCAAGAGCCAGCATCATCCCCAGGAGACCCCGCCCTCCCAGGCTCCGCTGTAGACTGCCATCGACACCTCACAATGCGACATTAGCTTCGTTCATTTCCTTAGGCCAGTTAGACCTTGAGGGGGAAGTGGATGGATTGTATTTCCTTCCTCGGGAAAATTTTCATTAGTTTCTGTGAGTAATTTTAGAGTAGCTTAAGTTTCTAGCTGAGGGGAACCGTCCCTTCTACCGGCGTGCTGTGTCAATCATCTCGGCACCTATATTTTAATCTTTCCTCTTCTTAACCAAAATGACTAAGGCAATTTTTTTTAATTCAGGAGTCTACAAATACTAGTGACTACTGGAAATATTTTCTAAAGAGTTTGATATAGTTCTGAATCATTTTGGTTTTAGTTTAGACACATTATGTTGACGGGAAGGGACTAGTTGTCAACTAGTCATGTTGAACATTCTCCCCAAGCACAGGATAGTTGAAAACCATTGCATCATTCCATGAAAGATGCTTTGAAGGCACTATACATTTTTTAGCCTAGCTCTTGCCTGTTAGATAAAACGCTCTTTAGAGAGCAATTTACTTTGGCTCATGGAACCAGAGTGAAGTCTCTAAAGGAAGGGTGGTGAGTGGAGATGAAATCTCCCGCAAATCCAGCGTCACCTCCAGGGAGGCTGACAGCGTCATGGCTGCCACCAGCTTGGGCACATTAGGGTTAGACCAGCCATTGTCCCAGCGGACAGAGCAAGTGGAGGCAGATGCCTGGGCCTCTCCTGGCCGCCAGACACAA
This sequence comes from Paguma larvata, assembly GCA_030068075.1. Taxonomy (NCBI): domain Eukaryota; kingdom Metazoa; phylum Chordata; class Mammalia; order Carnivora; family Viverridae; genus Paguma; species Paguma larvata. The sequence goes on along the minus strand of CM057832.1, from coordinate 86,266,268 downwards.
GGTGCAGCCCATAACCCAGGAAGTAG